>OU342737.1:122180396-123597245 GCA_910589765.1 Avena atlantica
CCAGCCAGCCTACCACACTACCTCGTCACTGTGCTCACCCAGACGGGCCAGCTCGGGCTAACCCCGGCCCAGCGACATCAAAAGCAGCAGCCCCTTCCCGCCGAGCCTACACACTGCCCGCTCCACGCGCCAAGTGTCCCGCCAACGTCGCCCCCGCAGCGATCCCAGCTCCAGCCTTCTTCACTCCCTCCCTCGCCACTTCCCCCCGGGTGGGCTAGATTCGGCCCACCGTCGGAAGCTCTCGCGTCGACACCACAGGCCCAACGCCAGCAACAAACTATATGCTGCCCGGGTGGGCCGAGTATGGCATGGCTCGGCCCACGCCAGACTTCACCTCACCTGCGTCGTGTCTGGGCCAAGACGAGCAATCCGGCTGGGCCTGGGGATACCCCGGCTGGGCCACTGCTGCTCCAGGCCGACTTTCCCCTCTAGGCCGAGTAACAGCCCATTCGGCTGAAGCAGGAAATAGTCCGGTGGGCCTTTTCTCTGATAGGCCAAATCAGCCTTCCCTTAGGCCGAATTTCCACTCTCTCTGGGGCGTTCATGCCGAATTGTATCATCCCGTACGCCCCCATACTCACATCCAGACGTGCCCCGACATCTACAACAACGCCCCATCAACCCAAGACAAGACAAACAAGTCTTGTGCCAGTCTTGGGACGCCCATGGCTCAGACTGGCACATGGGCGTATGGAATATGCCCTTGGCATCAAGAAGATGCTAGAGAATATGCCCTTGGCACCAAGGATATGCTAAGGAATCTGCCATGGCATCTCCAAAGATGCCAAGGCATATGCTGAGCATCTAGGAAGATGCCAAGAATATGCTACATAGATGCCAAGCGTGGGGAACAAGTCTTGTCCCCTGGGCTCCCCTTTATAAGGAGCACCAGGGGGATCGTTCTAAGAGAGGCCCCCCGAAGGGATCCTCCCTCTCTGCTCACTAGGAGCTCCTCCTTCTCCTCTTCCTCTACTCTACACACAGAGAGATCTAGATAGAAGCATAGGAGATATAGCTCAAGGAGCATGGTTGTAGCCACAAGTATGGCAAGATTATAAGAGATTAGATGTATAGAATGAGGTGTTATCTCCACTTAAGAGCTTCAATCCAATATACATTGTATTTCTCTTTGTTCATACGAGTGCGGTCTTCACTGCATCATCCGTCCCCGGATTCCTCCACGTCCATCGGCCCCAACTTTAGCCTACCCATGGCATGTACCGTGATACCACCACGACATTTGGCGCCCCCCGTGGGGCCTCTCTTGTGGCGTTGGTTGGGTGTCCATCCGTCCGGGAACACCTTCGTTAATTTCTTCCTCTGAGGGCTCATTCAGCTTCACCAAGCCAACAGAGAACAGAGAGGTAAGCGCAGAGGCTCCAAGTGTAACTCATCAAAGCAGTAAGACTCAGCAAGAAGGACTCAAGCACTACTCCAAGCTTACTGTAAGTACCAAATAACTCAGCAGGGCAGGTATGACCTAGCAAAATTCACCCAACACTTCTCCAAGTATACTGTAAGTGCCAGGTAACTCAGCCACCTACACTCAATCCTTCATCCCAGGGATAAAATAACTCAACCCGGGGACTAGTCAACTTATCCGTCGAGTCACCTTTAGATTAAGAGAGCATTATGTGATTTAGATCTGTACTCCAGCCAGCTTATTTATAACTCGGCCATAAGTTGAATCAGCTTATTTGTGATTCATATAGATTTTGAGTCAGTTATTTTATGCTTTGGATTATCCTATGACTCAGCTCATAGGCCAGCTTATTTATAACTCGGCCATAAGTTGAATCAGCTTATTTGTGATTCATATAGATTTTGAGTTAGTTAGTCTATGCTGTGGGTTATCCTGTGACTCAGCTCACAGGCCATCTTATTTATAACTCAGCCATAAGTTGAATCTGCTTATTTGTGATTCAGATAGATTCTGAGTCAGTTTGCTTATGCTTTGGATTACCCTGTAACTCAGCTCCCCAGCCAGCTTATTTATGAATCGGACAGAAGTTGAATCAGCTTATTTATGATCTAGATAGAATTTGATTCAGCTTACTTTTGAGTCGGATAGAATTTGAGTCAGTTTATTTATGCTATGGATTTTCCTTTAACTCAGCTTACCAGCCATCTTATTGTTGATTCGGATATAACTTGAAGTCAATTTGTTTATGCTTTGAATTAACCTTTAACTCAGCTCAGTAGATTGTCTCTGATTCGGACTAACATTTGATTCAGCTTGCCAGGGTATATTATAATTCGGATTGGTATTCAGACTCGGCGTACTAATCATATATCTGATTCAGGCCGAAGCTTTATTTAGTTCACCAGATTGCCAGGTTATGTTATAACTCGGATTGATATTTCACCATCTTGCCAGGTTATCCCATATCTCGGATGACTGTTGGCCAGCTTATCATATCTCGAATCTATATCTCATATCTACATCTCGAATCAGATCTCTCAGCGGTTAGCCCTATTATCGTATCCCAAAGCTTAATCTCGGATCTATATCTCGGATCCATATCAAAGGCAAATTATCATCATCACGCCAAATCAAGTTATATCGTGGCAAATAGATGATTCGGATTTGGGATGAGTTAACTCGGATTTGAGTCATATAACTCGGATTTTGAGTCAGGTGACTCAGACTTAAGACATAAAGTCAATTTTGAGTAAAGTAACTCGGATTTGGGATGAGTTAACTCGGATTTGAGTCATATAACTCGGATTTGAGTCAGGTGACTCAGACTTAAGACATAAAGTCAATTTTGAGGAAAGTAACTCGGATTTGGGATGAGTTAACTCGGATTTGAGTCATATAACTCGGATTCGAGTCAGGTGACTCAGACTTAACACATAAAGTCGATTTTGAGTAAAGTAACTCGGATTTGGCATGAGTTAACTCGGATTTGAGTCATATAACTCGGATTTGAGTCAGGTGACTCAGACTTAAGTCATAAAGTCAATTTTGAGTAAAGTAACTCGGATTTGGGATGAGTTAACTCGGATTTGAGTCATATAACTCGGATTTTGAGTCAGGTGACTCAGACTTAAGACATAAAGTCAATTTTGAGTAAAGTAACTCAGATTTGGGATGAGTTAACTCGGATTTGAGTCATATAACTCGGATTTGAGTCAGGTGACTCAGACTTAAGACATAAAGTCAATTTTGAGTAAAGTAACTCGGATTTGGGATGAGTTAACTCGGATATGAGTCATATAACTCGGATTTGAGTCAGGTGACTCAGACTTAAGTCATAAAGTCAATTTTGAGTAAAGTAACTCGGATTTGGGATGAGTTAACTCGGATTTGTGTCATATAACTCGGATTTGAGTCAGGTGACTCAGACTTAAGACATAAAGTCAATTTCGAGTAAAGTAACTCGGATTTGGGATGAGTTAACTCGGATTTGAGTCATATAACTCGGATTTGAGTCAGGTGACTCAGACTTAAGACATAAAGTCAATTTCGAGTAAAGTAACTCGGATTTGGGATGAGTTAACTCAGATAATAACTTACCCAATGGGGTTTAAAGAGCAACGCCCAAGAAGGCAAGAACTCATAACTTACCCAATGGGGTTAAAAGAGCAATGCCCAAGAAAGCAATAACTCATAACTACCCAATGGGGTTAAAAGAGCAGTGCCCAAGAAGGCCAGAACTCATAACTTACCCAAAGAGGTTAAAAGAGCAGTGCCCAAGAAGGCCAGAACTCATAACTTACCCAAAGAGGTTAAAAGAGCAGTGCCCAAGAAGGCCAGAACTCATAACTTACCCAAAGAGGTTAGAAGAGTATTGCCCAAGAAGGCCAGAACTCATAACTTACCCAAAGAGGTTAAAAGAGCAGTGCCCAAGAAGGCCAGAACTCATAACTTACCCAAAGAGGTTAGAAGAGCAGTGCCCAAGAAGGCCAGAACTCATAACTTACCCAAAGAGGTTAAAAGAGCAGAGCCCAAGAAGGACAGAACTCATAACTTACCCAAAGAGGTTAAAAGAGCAGTGCCCAAGAAGGCCAGAACTCATAACTTACCCAAAGAGGTAAAAAGAGCAGTGCCCAAGAAGGCCAGAACTCATAACTTTCCCAAAGAGGTTAAAAGAGCAGTGCCCATGAAGGACAAAAGTCTAGAATCTTACCCAAAGGGGTTATGACCAGTGCCCATGAAGGCCAGAAGTCTAGAAACTTATCCAAAGGGGTTATGACCAGTGCCCATGAAGGCCAAAAGTCCAGAATCTTATCCAAAGGGGTTATGATCAGTGCCTAAGAAGGCCGGGAGTCAAAAAACTGTCCCAGAAGGGTTATGAGCAGAGCCCAAGAAGGCTGAAGTCACAAACTTACCCAAAAGAATTATGCGACCAAGAAATATATGACAAAGAAGTTGTATGTCAGAAAACAACTCTGGGGATATTTAGATATAAAGCCCATGAGCGATTCTACGAATCCCACATGGCCTCGGGGACTAATGTCCGGGATATAACCCCAGGTACCCAGAGTTCGGGTATAAAGAGACCTATGCGAAGGAATGAACAGCTTAATGGAAGATAAGTATGGAAACTGGGCAAATATAAATGAAGATGAATGACATAGAAAGTATTAGATAAAGAGAAGAAAGGAAAAAAGCTAATGTGGGCTGACACAGGCATATCTCGGCCTAAACTTCGTTATAACGGGCCGAATTAGGCCTCTATAATCCGAATAAAAGAACAAACCCGGCTGGGCCGAATCAGCCCAGCCAGCCTACCACACTACCTCGTCACTGTGCTCACCCAGACGGGCTAGCTCGGGCTAACCCCGGCCCAACGACATCACAGCAGCAGCTCCCTTCCCGCCGAGCCTACACACTGCCCGCTCCACGCGCCAAGGTTCCCGCCAACGTCACCCCCGCAGCGATCCCAGCTCCAGCCTTCTTCACTCCCTCGGCCACTTCCCCTGGGTGGGCCAGATTCGGCCCACCGCCGAAAGCTCTCTGCGTCGACACCACAGGCCCAGCGCCAGCAACAAACTAGATGCCTCCCGGGTGGGCCGAGTATGGCATGGCTTGGCCCACGCCAGACTTCACCTCACCTGCGTCGCGCCTGGGCCAAGACGAGCAACCCGTCTGGGCCTGGGGATACCCCGGCTGGGCCACTGCTGCACCAGGCCGACTTTCCCCTCTAGGCCGAGTAACAGCCCATTCGGCTGAAGCAGGAAATAGTCCGGCTGGGTCTTTTCTCTGATAGGCCGAATCAGCCTTCCCTCAGGCCGAATTTCCACTCTCTCTGGGGCGTTCAGGCCGAATTGTATCATCCCGTATGCCCCCATACTCACATCCAGACGTGCCCCGACATCTACAACAACGCCCCATCAACCCAAGACAAGACAAACAAGTCTTGTGCCAGTCTTGGGACGCCCATGGCTCAGACTGGCACATGGGTGTATGGAATATGCCCTTGGCATCAAGAAGATGCTAGAGAATATGCCCTTGGCACCAAGGATATGCTAAGGAATATGCCATGGCATCTCCAAAGATGCCAAGGCATATGCTGAGCATCTAGGAAGATGCCAAGAATATGCTACATAGATGCCAAGCGTGGGGAACAAGTCTTGTCCCCTGGGCTCCCCTTTATAAGGAGCACCAGGGGGATCGTTCTAAGAGAGGCCCCCCGAAGGGCTCCTCCCCTCTCTGCTCACTAGGAGCTCTCCTTCTTCCTCTTCCTCTACTCTCACAGAGAGATCTAGATAGAAGCATAGGAGATACAGCTCAAGGAGCATGGTTCTAGCCACAAGTATGGCAAGATTATAAGAGATTAGATGTATAGAATGAGGTGTTATCTCCACTTAAGAGCTTCAATCCAATATACATTGTATTTCTCTTTGTTCATACGAGTGCGGTCTTCACTGCATCATCCCTCCCCGAATTCCTCCACGTCCATCGGCCCCAACTTTAGCCTACCCATGGCATATGCCGTGATACCACCACGACACTCATTGCCCCTATCATAAGCATCTTGAAGTGGTTAAGGTTAAAGTGGCAAAGATGGAGTATATGCTTGACAAAGTATACGTTGGCAATCTCAAGTCCCTTGAATACGAGGGCCACACCTCATGCGTACTTAACTTTGGGTCCAAGTAAGTTCTTATCATTGTAAGTATTTGCATATCATTGAGAACTGCCAACGGGATACCCCTTGCACATGGTACAGGAGCTTTCCCATAACCAAAATGACAAGGCAAGCAGACAATGAGCATCTCAGCAATCTTTTTATTTACCATATGCATAGATTTTTATTCAGGATGCTTCATAGATAGCTCATTATGGTGGTGCTGCAAGTTTCCACCATGATTAGGCATGGCTTAGGCTAACGGCCCAGGCGTTTCTCTAACACAGGATACAAACTCCATGGACTTACAAGTTCCCTCTTTATTTCACATTGGTGACATCCATAGACAAAAGAACATGATATCAACAAAGTACAAAGTACATGTGCAATGTTGAAAACGTTCCCCGTGACAGTACGGTTCTGCTAATTCCAACTTATAAGTGCAAGCATATACAACAAAGTTGTGACAATGGTTCAATTTTATTAGGGGCAAAGAATATAAAGTGTGCCATCAAGTTCGTGACGGCTTTAATCACTAAGTTTTCACATAACAAAATAGTTTTTAATAGGAAGATAGTTGAAAACAAAAATATACTTGGAATGGTGTAACACACCATGCATAGGAGTTTATATTGGACACTTTGGAATAACTTGGTTTCTTGGGAGTTGGAATCATGAGTAGAGCTTACTCATATAAGTGGAGGCTAGCAAAAGACTGGGATCAACCAACTAAGAGAGCATAATGGCCATAATCACGTAGTGCAACAAAGCATACTAATCAAAGCAAATAGTGGTACTACAAGTCAAGGACTAAATGATCATAGAGGATAATGGTGACTTGTCATAGTCATAACATGGTGTGAGCATGTGCCAAGTCAACCCAAACAAAGCATCAAAGGAGAATACCACAATACTGTGCTTTTGCATGCTAAAACAACGCATAATTTCTTCAAGGCACACTAAGCAATCCCAATTGTTTGGAACAAGACATGCTACAGCAATAATCACTAAGCATAATGCTAAAACAACACCTAGCATGTCATGCTAAAGGCTAAGTCACAGTCAATGCAAGCTCCTCTTGCACTTCAAGCAAGAACTTACTACTCCTTTCCAACACCAAGCAATTTATTTGCAAAACAACACAGCGAGAACGAGGGTCCAAACTACTCAAGAAAACTAAACAAACTAAGCAAATCAAATGAAAACTAAGACGCTCCAAGAACAACACAACTGTGCATGAAACAATAAAAATTAAGTGTCTAGATAGACCTGAGATTTTTATTGATGAAGAAGGGGATACCTTGGGCATCCCCAAGCTTTGACACTTGTACCTCTTGGATATTTCTTGGGGTGACACCATGGTGGCATCCCCAAGCTTGAGATTTTGTACATTCTTCATCTCATTGCATCATTCTCTCTTTACACCTAAAATGTTTCCTTCATACAAAACTTCACACAATCTTCATTAGCAACATTAGCTTATTCAAAAGATATTAGACCTCTAGCAAAGCTTTGGAACAACACGACTTTTCACTAAAAACACAAGATACTGTAGTGACTCCTTAAAAAAGCTCAATTCACCTAAATAGAACTCAAAAAGGAATCAATAAGAAGCAAATGCAAATAATAGCAGAAATCTGTCATAACAGACTAGCAGGTAGAAACCGATTTTTTGAATATCTTCTGTTTCTCAAATCAAAAGGTGTTGAACTAACAAAAGTTAGCTAACATACTGGGAGATTTATTCGTAAATTTTGAGCTCAATCCGAGTTATAGAGGCTCCTCACGATTGTTTTTGGTGGAGGAAAGAAATCCTTTTCGGGTCAGCAACTCCCCAAATCTTACTTCCCTCTCATTAGAGGTCATTGTTGGCACAAAAAGCAAACAAAAAGGATAAGGAGAGTTCATTACTGAAGTAATAACTTCCAAGTCTCAAGGAAACTCTTGGGTTATCTCCCAACAAGTACTTTTCTTTAACGCATTTAAGTTAGGCTTGATAGCTTGAGAAGATGCTCACATAAGAATTATGAATTGAAGTTAAAGAGAGCATCAAGAAGCAAATTCAAAACACATTTAAGTATAACCCACTTCCTATGCATAGGAATGTTGTATGCAAATAAATTCACAATGAACAAAGTGACAGGCATAGGAAGATGAAACAAGAGTAACTTCAAAACTTTCAGAACATAGAGAGGTGTTTTAGTACCATGAAAACTCCTACAACAATATTTTCCTCTCTCATAATAATTTTCAGTAGCCTCATGAATAAACTCAACAATATATCTATCACATAAAGTATGCTTTTCATGATCTACAAACTCATAATTTCTATCAAGCTCAAAAACAGTGGGATTAAAACCTCCACAGGTTTTATCCAAAGTAGATATTTCAAAAGGATCCACATGAACATAACATTCATCCTCCTTTGGTAAGCATGGGGGACAATCAAATAATGTAAGGGATAAAGAGTTACTCTCATTAGAAGGTAGGCATGGGTAGATAATCCATTCTTCCTCCTTTTGTTCATCACTCTCCTCCTCTTTTTCATCTAATGAGCTTCCAGTTTCAACAATTTCTTCTTCCATAGGATCCTGCAAGGCATTAGTCCCTTCCATTTGTGGAAAGAATCTATTAAAATATTCAAGAATATAGCCATTTTATTCCTTGTAATTATCAAAGAAAAATTTAAGTATCTCATAAACCTCATGTTCATAAGGTGCATCATCAGTATTTTCAAGCAAACTGGCAAGTTCAAATGCACCCTTGAAAGCAATAAATTCTTCAATTTGTTCCCCATCATAAAATTCATATTTTCCTTTAACATAAGAGGATATGGTAACATTATCATTATACTCACATTGAAAAGGGAGGTGTTTGTACCTCCAGTAGCAACAAGCTTTATCAAAGCAATAAGTAATATTATAAGTAGAGCACACGTTTCTAGCAATAGTATTCAACTTATCAATTTGTTCCCATAAGTGTTTCCCTTTTTGTGACAAGCGGTGTTCCTTATAATAATACCTTTGTTCTTCCGTGAATCCACCTTGCCAATAATAACTAATTTCAAAGAAACCATCCATTGATAGAAAGCATGACCAAGCAAGGCAACAACAGACCAACAACTAGAGTAGGAACTTTTTTTTTTTTGTGTTTTTGAAAAGAAAAAGCAAACCAAACTAACCTATTTTTTTTGGGTTTTTTGAAAAGGCAAACAAAAACAAGAAAAAGAAACAAAGCAAACTAAAAACAAAGTAAAGAGAAAGGAAGTGAAGGACTCCCGTTGTGAAGACATCCTTAGCCTCCCCGGCAACGGCGCCAGAAAACTTGTTGATGGCTCAGTTGATGTGGAGCCTGTTGGGAACCCCAAGAGCAAGGTGTGAAGGAGCAAGTCTTCCCTCAGTAGAGACCGAGGTTATCGAACCAGAAGGAGGAAGGAAACGTCACATAGGTGTTGCAAGCAACGCAGAGACCTGCACAACACAACTCAAGACTTTGCGCCAATGAACAGTGAGGTTATAAAGCTCACCGGTTTTCTGTAACAAAAGATTAAACGTATGGTGTGGAAGGTAATGGTTTGCAGCAAGTAAACAAGTAACAATGGAAGATGTATCAATGGTAAAGATTGGACCGGGGTCCATAGTTCACTAGAGGTGCTCTCCTTAGATAAACAACATGGCATGAAAGGTAAGCAAATTACAGCAGGGCAATTGACAGGAACTGAGCAAGGCATAACAATGTAATTACTAGTCAGAAAGATCCTATGAGATTCGATTGGGCAATACAACAAGATACATAGACCGCCATCCAACAACATCTATGACTAGAAGTCCACCTTCAGGTTATCTCCCGAACCCCCTCCAATATTAAGTTGCAACCAACAGACAACTGTTTTAAGCAAAGTGTGTAAGGTAAACAGTCCATATGTTCCATGAACAAGAGACCTTTGTTTTCTCCCTAGTGGCAACATCACATCTACAACCGAAGAGATTTCTGTCAATTCCCTTGGAAACTAGAGGCATGAACCCACTATCGAGCATAAATACCCTCTCTTGGAGTCACTAGCAACTACTTGGCCAAGATAACTACTAACAACGGAGAGCATGCAAGATTACAAACAACACAGAGATGATAGAATCATAAAGACAAAACCATTGATCAAACCAACATAATAATATCAATATCCATCGGATCCCCGCAAATACAACATGCATGATTAAAAATAGATTAGATCTTGATCATGAACGGAGCTCACAAGATCTATACATCAAGGCACAAATAAGGAGATACAACCAACTAGCTACTACATGGACCCATAGTCCAAGGTGGAACTACTCATGCATCATACCAGAGAGAAGGCCTTCGGGATGATATCCCCTCCCGCAGGGTGCCGGGAAGAACTTCAGATCCCCCCGATCTAGGGACGATGGTGGCGGCGGCTACAGACGGTTTCATGGAGATTTGATCGGGTGTTTAGGGTTTCTGGATTGGGGGCTTCTTATAGGCGAAGGGGGAGGCCGAGGCGGCGGCCAGGGGCCCCAGACCCCTCCTAGGCGCAGGGCAGGGCCCACCCGCGCCTATGGTGGGTCTGGCCGCCATGGACGGCCTCTCCGGCTCCCCTCTGGACTTCTTGTTCCCCACGGAAAGTAATTGACTTTGACGTTGGTCCCGTCCAATTCCAAGAATATTTCTTTACTAACTTTTCTGAAACCAAAAACAACATAAAACAGGCATCTGGCATTGTTGCAACATGTTAGTAGGTTAGTACCAGAAAACATGTAAAAATCACCTCAAAGTGTTGACAAGTAAAGAAAAGTAGATACTAAACAAGCATGGAGCATCAAAAATTATAGATACATTTCCAATGTATTAGTAACCTACTTTTCTTTACTTGTCAACACTTTGAGGTGCTTTTTACATGTTTTCTGGTACTAACCTACTAACATGTTGCAACAATGCCAGATTCCTGTTTTATGTTGTTTTTGGTTTCAGAAAAGTTAGTAAAGAAATATTCTTGGAATTGGACGGGACCAACGTCAAAGTCAATTACTTTCCGTGGGGAACAAGAAGTCCAGAGGGGAGCCAGAGAGGCCGTCCAGGGCGGCCAGACCCACCATAGGCGCGGGTGGGCCCTGCCCTGCACCTAGGAGGGTTCTGGGGCCCCTGGCCGCCGCCTCGGCCTCCCCCTTCGCCTATAAGAAGCCCCCAATCCAGAAACCCTAAACACCCGATCAAATCTCGATGAAACCGTCTGTAGCCGCCGCCACCATCGTCCCTAGATCGGGGGGATCTGAAGTTCTTCCCGGCACCCTGCGGGAGGGGATATCATCCCGAAGGCCTTCTCTCTGGTATGATGCGTGAGTAGTTCCACCTTGGACTATGGGTCCATGTAGTAGCTAGTTGGTTGTATCTCCTTATTTGTGCCTTGATGTATAGATCTTGTGAGCTCCGTTCATGATCAAGATCTAATCTATTTTTAATCATGCATGTTGTATTTGCGAGGATCCGATGGATATTGATATTATTATGTTGGTTTGATCAATGGTTTTGTCTTTATGATTCTATCATCTCTGTGTTGTTTGTGATCTTGCATGCTCTCCGTTGTTAGTAGTTATCTTGGCCAAGTAGTTGCTAGTGACTCCAAGAGGGGGTATTTATGCTCGATAGTGGGTTCATGCCTCTAGTTTCCAAGGGAATTGACAGAAATCTCTTCGGTTGTAGATGTGATGTTGCCACTAGGGAGAAAACAACGGTCTCTTGTTCATGGAACATATGGACTGTTTACCTTACACACTTTGCTTAAAACAGTTGTCTGTTGGTTGCAACTTAATATTGGAGGGGGTTCGGGAGATAACCTGAAGGTGGACTTCTAGTCATAGATGTTGTTGGATGGCGGTCTATGTATCTTGTTGTATTGCCCAATCGAATCTCATAGGATCTTTCTGACTAGTAATTACATTGTTATGCCTTGCTCAGTTCCTGTCAATTGCCCTGCTGTAATTTGCTTACCTTTCATGCCATGTTGTTTATCTAAGGAGAGCACCTCTAGTGAACTATGGACCCCGGTCCAATCTTTACCATTGATACATCTTCCATTGTTACTT
This sequence comes from Avena atlantica, assembly GCA_910589765.1. Classification (NCBI taxonomy): domain Eukaryota; kingdom Viridiplantae; phylum Streptophyta; class Magnoliopsida; order Poales; family Poaceae; genus Avena; species Avena atlantica. The sequence goes on from OU342737.1 coordinate 122,192,575, forward strand.
GTTTACTTGCTGCAAACCATTACCTTCCACACCATACGTTTAATCTTTTGTTACAGCAAACCGGTGAGCTTGATAACCTCACTGTTCATTGGCGCAAAGTCTTGAGTTTGTGTTGTGCAGGTCTCTGCGTTGCTTGCAACACCTATGTGACGTTTCCTTCCTCCTTCTGGTTCGATAACCTCGGTCTCTACTGAGGGAAGACTTGCTGCTTCACACCTTGCTCTTGGGGTTCCCAACAGGCTCCACATCAACTGAGCCATCAACAAGTTTTCTGGCGCCGTTGCCGGGGAGGCTAAGGATGTCTTCACAACGGGACTCCTTCACTTTCTTTATCTTTACTTTGTTTTTAGTTTGCTTTGTTTCTTTTTCTTGTTTTTGTTTGCCTTTTCAAAAAACCCAAAAAAAATAGGTTAGTTTGGTTTGCTTTTTCTTTTCAAAAACACACAAAAAAATAGTTCCTACTCTAGTTGTTGGTCTGTTGTTGCCTTGCTTGGTCATGCTTTCTATCAATGGATGGTTTCTTTGAAATTAGTTCTTATTGGCAAGGTGGATTCACGGAAGAACAAAGGTATTATTATAAGGAACACCGCTTGTCACAAAAAGGGAAACACTTATGGGAACAAATTGATAAGTTGAATACTATTGCTAGAAACGTGTGCTCTACTTATAATATTACTTATTGCTTTGATAAAGCTTGTTGCTGCTGGAGGTACAAACACCTCCCTTTTCAATGTGAGTATAATGATAATGTTACCATATCCTCTTATGTTAAAGGAAAATATGAATTTTATGATGGGGAACAAATTGAAGAATTTATTGCTTTCAAGGGTGCATTTGAACTTGCCAGTTTGCTTGAAAATACTGATGATGCACCTTATGAACATGAGGTTTATGAGATACTTAAATTTTGCTTTGATAATTACAAGGAATAAAATGGCTATATTCTTGAATATTTTAATAGATTCTTTCCACAAATGGAAGGGACTAATGCCTTGCAGGATCCTATGGAAGAAGAAATTGTTGAAACTGGAAGCTCATTAGATGAAAAAGAGGAGGAGAGTGATGAACAAAAGGAGGAAGAATGGATTATCTACCCATGCCTACCTTCTAATGAGAATAACTCTTTATCCCTTACATTATTTGATTGTCCCCCATGCTTACCAAAGGAGGATGAATGTTATGTTCATGTGGATCCTTTTGAAATATCTACTTTGGATAAAACCTGTGGAGGTTTTAATCCCACTGTTTTTGAGCTTGATAGAAATTATGAGTTTGTAGATCATGAAAAGCATACTTTATGTGATAGATATATTGTTGAGTTTATTCATGAGGCTACTGAAAATTATTATGAGAGAGTAAAATATTGTTGTAGGAGTTTTCATGGTACTAAAACACCTCTCTATGTTCTGAAAGTTTTGAAGTTACTCTTGTTTCATCTTCCTATGCATGTCACTTTGTTCATTGTGAATTTATTTGCATACAACATTCCTATGCATAGGAAGTGGGTTATACTTAAATGTGTTTTGAATTTTCTTCTTGATGCTCTCTTTAACTTCAATTCATAATTCTTATGTGAGCATCTTCTCAAGCTATCAAGCCTAACTTAAAGGCGTTAAAGAAAAGTACTTGTTGGGAGATAACCCAAGAGTTTCCTTGAGACTTGGAAGTTATTACTTCAGTAATGAACTCTCCTTATCCTTTTTGTTTGCTTTTTGTGCCAACAATGACCTCTAATGAGAGGGAAGTAAGATTTGGGGAGTTGCTGACCCGAAAAGGATTTCTTTCCTCCACCAAAAACAATCGTGAGGAGCCTCTATAACTCGGATTGAGCTCAAAATTTACGAATAAATCTCCCAGTATGTTAGCTAACTTTTGTTAGTTCAACACCTTTTGATTTGAGCAACAGAAGATATTCAAAAAATCGGTTTCTACCTGCTAGTTTGTTATGACAGATTTCTGCTATTATTTGCATTTGCTTCTTATTGATTCCTTTTTGAGTTCTATTTAGGTGAATTGAGCTTTTTGAAGGAGTCACTACAGTAGCTTGTGTTTTTAGTGAAAAGTCGTGTTGTTCCAAAGCTTTGCTAGAGGTCTAATATCTTTTGAATAAGCTAATGTTGCTAATGAAGATTGTGTGAAGTTTTGTATGAAGGAAAAATTTTAGGTGTAAAGAGAGAATGATGCAATGAGATGAAGAATATACAAAAGCTCAAGCTTGGGGATGCCACCATGGTGTCACCCCAAGAAATATCCAAGAGGTACAAGTGTCAAAGCTTGGGGATGCCCAAGGTATCCCCTTCTTCATCAATAAAAATCTCAGGTCTGTCTAGACACTTAATTTTTATTATTTCATGCACAGTTGTGTTGTTCTTGGAGCGTCTTAGTTTTCATTTGATTTACTTAGTTTGTTTAGTTTTCTTGAGTAGTTTGGACCCCCGTTCTCGCTGTGTTGTTTTGCAAATAAATTGCTTGGTGTTGGAAAGGAGTAGTAAGTTCTTGCTTGAAGTGCAAGAGGAGCTTGCATTGACTGTGACTTAGCCTTTAGCATGACATGCCAGGTGTTGTTTTAGCATTATGCTTAGTGATTATTGCTGTAGCATGTCTTGTTCCAAACAATTGGGATTGCTTAGTGTGCCTTGAAGAAATTATGCGTTGTTTTAGCATGCAAAAGCATAGTATTGTGGTATTCTCCTTTGATGCTTTGTTTGGGTTGACTTGGCACATGCTCACACCATGTTATGACTATGACAAGTCACCATTATCCTCTATGATCATTTAGTCCTTGACTTGTAGTACCACTATTTGCTTTGATTAGTATGCTTTGTTGCACTACATGATTATGGCCATTATGCTCTCTTAGTTGGTTGCTCCCAGTCTTTTGCTAGCCTCCACTTATATGAGTAATCTCTACTCATGATTCCAACTCCCAAGAAACCAAGTTATTCCAAAGTGTCCAATATAAACTCCTATGCATGGTGTGTTACACCATTCCAAGTATATTTTTGTTTTCAACTATCTTCCTATTAAAAACTATTTTGTTATGTGAAAACTTAGTGATTAAAGCCCTCACGAACTTGATGGCACACTTTATATTCTTTGCCCCTAATAAAATTGAACCATTGTCACAACTTTGTTGTATATGCTTGCACTTATAAGTTGGAATTAGCAGAACCGTACTGTCACGGGGAACGTTTTCAACATTGCACATGTACTTTGTACTTTGTTGATATCATGTTCTTTTGTCTATGGATGTCACCGATGTGAAATAAAGAGGGAACTTGTAAGTCCATGGAGTTTGTATCCTGTGTTAGAGAAACGCCTGGGCCGTTAGCCTAAGCCATGCCTAATCATGGTGGAAACTTGCAGCACCACCATAATGAGCTATCTATGAAGCATCCTGAATAAAAATCTATGCATATGGTAAATACAAAGTTGCTGAGATGCTCATTGTCTGCTTGCTTTGTCATTTTGGTTATGGGAAAGCTCCTGTACCATGTGCAAGGGGTATCCCGTTGGCAGTTCTCAATGATATGCAAATACTTACAATGATAAGAACTTACTTGGACCCAAAGTTAAGTACGCATGAGGTGTGTCCCTCGTATTCAAGGGACTTGAGATTGCCAACGTATACTTTGTCAAGCATATACTCCATCTTTGCCACTTTAACCTTAACCACTTCAAGATGCTTATGATAGGGGCAATGAGTGTCGTGGTGGTATCACGGCATATGCCATGGGTAGGCTAAAGTTGGGGCCGATGGACGTGGAGGAATTCGGGGAGGGATGATGCAGTGAAGACCACACTCGTATGAACAAAGAGAAATACAATGTATATTGGATTGAAGCTCTTAAGTGGAGATAACACCTCATTCTATACATCTAATCTCTTATAATCTTGCCATACTTGTGGCTACAACCATGCTCCTTGAGTTGTATCTCCTATGCTTCTTTCTAGATCTCTCTGTGAGAGTAGAGGAAGAGGAAGAAGGAGAGATCCTAGTGAGCAGAGAGGGGAGGAGCCCTTCGGGGGGCCTCTCTTAGAACGATCCCCCTGGTGCTCCTTATAAAGGGGAGCCCAGGGGACAAGACTTGTTCCCCACGCTTGGCATCTATGTAGCATATTCTTGGCATCTTCCTAGATGCTCAGCATATGCCTTGGCATCTTTGGAGATGCCATGGCATATTCCTTAGCATATCCTTGGTGCCAAGGGCATATTCTCTAGCATCTTCTTGATGCCAAGGGCATATTCCATACACCCATGTGCCAGTCTGAGCCATGGGCGTCCCAAGACTGGCACAAGAATTGTTTGTCTTGTCTTGGGTTGATGGGGCGTTGTTGTAGATGTCGGGGCACGTCTGGATGTGAGTATGGGGGCATACGGGATGATACAATTCAGCCTGAATGCCCCAGAGAGAGTGGAAATTCGGCCTGAGGGAAGGCTGATTCGGCCTATCAGAGAAAAGGCACAGCCGGACTATTTCCTGCTTCAACCGAATGGGCTGTTACTCGGCCTAGAGGGGAAAGTCGGCCTGGTGCAGCAGTGGCCCAGCCGGGGTATCCCCAGGCCCAGACGGGTTGCTCGTCTTGGCCCAGACGCGACGCAGGTGAGGTGAAGTCTGGCGTGGGCCAAGCCATGCCATACTCGGCCCACCCGGAAGGCATCTAGTTTGTTGCTGGCGCTGGGCCTGTGGTGTCGACGCAGAGAGCTTTCGGCGGTGGGCCGAATCTGGCCCACCCGGGGGAAGTGGCCGAGGGAGTGAAGAAGGCTGGAGCTGGGATCGCTGCGGGGGCGACGTTGGCGGGAACCTTGGCGCGTGGAGCGGGCAGTGTGTAGGCGCGGCGGGAAGGGAGCTGTTGCTGTGATGTCGCTGGGCCGGGGTTAGCCCGAGCTAGCCCGTCTGGGTGAGCACAGTGACGAGGTAGTGTGGTAGGCTGGCTGGGCTGATTCGGCCCAGCCGGGTTTGTTCTTTTATTCGGATTAGAGAGGCCTAATTCGGCCCGTTATAACGAAGTTTAGGCCGAGATATGCCTGTGTCAGCCCACATTAGCTTTTTTCCTTTCTTCTCTTTATCTAATACTTTCTATGTCATTCATCTTCATTTATATTTTCCCAGTTTCCATACTTATCTTCCATTAAGCTGTTCATTCCTTCGCATAGGTCTCTTTATACCCGAACTCTGGGGTACCTGGGGTTATATCCCCGACATTAGTCCCCGAGGCCATGTGGGATTCGTAGAATCGCTCATGGGCTTTATATCTAAATATCCCTAGAGTTGTTTTCTGACATACAACTTCTTTGTCATATATTTCTTGGTCGCATAATTCTTTTGGGTAAGTTTGTGACTTCAGCCTTCTTGGGCTCTGCTCATAACCCTTCTGGGACAGTTTTTTGACTCCCGGCCTTCTTAGGCACTGATCATAACCCCTTTGGGTAAGATTCTGGACTTTTGGCCTTCATGGGCACTGGTCATAACCCCTTTGGATAAGTTTCTAGACTTCTGGCCTTCATGGGCACTGGTCATAACCCCTTTGGGTAAGATTCTAGACTTTTGTCCTTCATGGGCACTGCTCTTTTAACCTCTTTGGGCAAGTTATGAGTTCTGGCCTTCTTGGGCACTGCTCTTTTTACCTCTTTGGGTAAGTTATGAGTTCTGGCCTTCTTGGGCACTGCTCTTTTAACCTCTTTGGGTAAGTTATGAGTTCTGGCCTTCTTGGGCACTGCTCTTTTAACCTCTTTGGGTAAGTTATGAGTTCTGGCCTTCTTGGGCACTGCTCTTCTAACCTCTTTGGGTAAGTTATGAGTTTTGGCCTTCTTGGGCACTGCTCTTTTAACCTATTTGGGTAAGTTATGAGTTCTGGCCTTCTTGGGCACTGCTCTTCTAACCTCTTTGGGTAAGTTATGAGTTCTGGCCTTCTTGGGCACTGCTCTTTTAACCTCTTTGGGTAAGTTATGAGTTCTGGCCTTCTTGGGCACTGCTCTTTTAACCTCTTTGGGTAAGTTATGAGTTCTGGTCTTCTTGGGCACTGCTCTTTTAACCCCATTGGGTAGTTATGAGTTATTGCCTTCTTGGGCATTGCTCTTTTAACCCCATTGGGTAAGTTATGAGTTCTTGCCTTCTTGGGCGTTGCTCTTTAAACCCCATTGGGTAAGTTATTATCCGAGTTAACTCATCCCAAATCCAAGTTACTTTACTCGAAATTGACTTTATGTCTTAAGTCTGAGTCACCTGACTCAAATCCGAGTTATATGACTCAAATCCGAGTTAACTCATCCCAAATCCGAGTTACTTTACTCGAAATTGACTTTATGTCTTAAGTCTGAGTCACCTGACTCAAATCCGAGTTATATGACTCAAATCCGAGTTAACTCATCCCAAATCCGAGTTACTTTACTCAAAATTGACTTTATGACTTAAGTCTGAGTCACCTGACTCAAATCCGAGTTATATGACTCATATCCGAGTTAACTCATCCCAAATCCGAGTTACTTTACTCAAAATTGACTTTATGTCTTAAGTCTGAGTCACCTGACTCAAAATCCGAGTTATATGACTCAAATCCGAGTTAACTCATCCCAAATCCAAGTTACTTTACTCGAAATTGACTTTATGTCTTAAGTCTGAGTCACCTGACTCAAAATCCGAGTTATATGACTCAAATCCGAGTTAACTCATCCCAAATCCGAGTTACTTTACTCAAAATTGACTTTATGACTTAAGTCTGAGTCACCTGACTCAAATCCGAGTTATATGACTCAAATCCGAGTTAACTCATGCCAAATCCGAGTTACTTTACTCAAAATCGACTTTATGTCTTAAGTCTGAGTCACCTTACTCGAATCCGAGTTATATGACTCAAATCCGAGTTAACTCATCCCAAATCCGAGTTACTTTACTCAAAATTGACTTTATGTCTTAAGTCTGAGTCACCTGACTCAAATCCGAGTTATATGACTCAAATCCGAGTTAACTCATCCCAAATCCGAGTTACTTTACTCAAATTTTACTTTATGTCTTCAGTCTGAGTCACCTGACTCAAAATCCGAGTTATATGACTCAAATCCGAGTTAACTCATCCCAAATCCGAATCATCTGTTTGCCACGATATAACTTGATTTGGCGTGATGATGATAATTTTCCTTTGATATGGATCCGAGATATAGATCCGAGATTAAGCTTTGGGATACGATAATAGGGCTAACCGCTGAGAGATCTGATTCGAGATGTAGATATGAGATATAGATTCGAGATATGATAAGCTGGCCAACAGTCATCCGAGATATGGGATAACCTGGCAAGATGGTGAAATATCAATCCGAGTTATAACATAACCTGGCAATCTGGTGAACTGAATAAAGCTTCGGCCTGAATCAGATATATGATTAGTACGCCGAGTCTGAATAACAATCCGAATTATAATATACCCCGGCAAGCTGAATCAAATGTTAGTCCGAATCAGAGACAATCTACTGAGCTGAGTTAAAGGTTAATTCAAAGCATAAACAAATTGACTTCAAGTTATATCCGAATCAACAATAAGATGGCTGGTAAGCTGAGTTAAAGGACAATCCATAGCATAAATAAACTGACTCAAATTCTATCCGACTCAAAAGTAAGCTGAATCAAATTCTATCTGGATCATAAATAAGCTGATTCAACTTCTATCCGATTCATAAATAAGCTGGCTGGGGAGCTGAGTTACAGGGTAATCCAAAGCATAAGCAAACTGACTCAGAATCTATCTGAATCACAAATAAGCAGATTCAACTTATGGCTGAGTTATAAATAAGCTGGCCTGTGAGCTGAGTCACAGGATAACCCAAAGCATAGACTACCTAACTCAAAATCTATATGAATCACAAATAAGCTGATTCAACTTATGGCCGAGTTATAAATAAGCTGGCCTATGAGCTGAGTCATAGGATAATCCAAAGCATAAAATAACTGACTCAAAATCTATATTAATCACAAATAAGCTGATTCAACTTATGGCCGAGTTATAAATAAGCTGGCTGGAGTACAGATCTAAATCAACATAATGCTCTCTTAATCTAAAGGTGACTCGACGGATAAGTTGACTAGTCCCCGGGTTGAGTTATTTTATCCCTGGGATGAAGGATTGAGTGTAGGTGGCTGAGTTACCTGGCACTTACAGTATACTTGGAGAAGTGTTTGGGTGAATTTTGCTAGGTCATACCTGCCCTGCTGAGTTATTTGGTACTTACAGTAAGCTTGGAGTAGTGCTTGAGTCCTTCTTGCTGAGTCTTACCTGCTTTGATGAGTTACACTTGGAGAGCCTCTGCGCTTACCTCTCTGTTCTCTGTTGGCTTGGTGAAGCTGAATGAGCCCTCAGAGGAAGAAAATTAACGAAGGTGTTCCCGGACGGATGGAGACCCAACCAACGCCACAAGAGAGGCCCCACGGTGGGCGCCAAATGTCGTGGTGGTATCACGGTACATGCCATGGGTAGGCTAAAGTTGGGGCCGATGGACGTGGAGGAATCCGTGGTCGGATGATGCAGTGAAGACCGCACTCGTATGAACAAAGAGAAATACAATGTATATTGGATTGAAGCTCTTAAGTGGAGATAACACCTCATTCTATACATCTAATCTCTTATAATCTTGCCATACTTGTGGCTACAACCATGCTCCTTGAGCTGTATCTCCTATGCTTCTATCTAGATCTCTCTGTGAGAGTAGAGGAAGAGGAAGAAGGAGAGCTCCTAGTGAGCAGAGAGGGGAGGATCCCTTCGGGGGTCCTCTCTTAGAACGATCCCCCTGGTGCTCCTTATAAAGGGGAGCCCAGGGGACAAGACTTGTTCCCCACGCTTGGCATCTATGTAGCATATTCTTGGCATCTTCCTAGATGCTCAGCATATGCCTTGGCATCTTTGGAGATGCCATGGCAGATTCCTTAGCATATCCTTGGTGCCAAGGGCATATTCTCTAGCATCTTCTTGATGCCAAGGGCATATTCCATACGCCCATGTGCCAGTCTGAGCCATGGGCGTCCCAAGACTGGCACAAGACTTGTTTGTCTTGTCTTGGGTTGATGGGGCGTTGTTGTAGATGTCGGGGCATGTCTGGATGTGAGTATGGGGGCGTACGGGATGATACAATTCGGCCTGAACGCCCCAGAGAGAGTGGAAATTCGGCCTGAGGGAAGGCTGATTTGGCCTATCAGAGAAAAGGCCCACCCGGACTATTTCCTGCTTCAGCCGAATGGGCTGTTACTCGGCCTAGAGGGGAAAGTCGGCCTGGTGCAGCAGTGGCCCAGCCGGGGTATCCCCAGGCCCAGCCGGGTTGCTTGTCTTGGCCCAGACGCGACGCAGGTGAGGTGAAGTCTGGCGTGGGCCGAGCCATGCCATACTCGGCCCACCCGGGCGGCATCTAGTTTGTTGCTGGCGTTGGGCCTGTGGTGTCGACGCAGAGAGCTTCCGACGGTGGGCCGAATCTAGCCCACCCGGGGGAAGTGGCCGAGGGAGTGAAGAAGGCTGGAGCTGGGATCACTGCGGGGGCGACGTTGGCGGGAACCTTGGCGCGTGGAGCGGGCAGTGTGTAGGCTCGGCGGGAAGGGAGCTGCTGCTGTGATGTCGCTGGGCCGGGGTTAGCCCGAGCTGGCCCGTCTGGGTGAGCACAGTGACGAGGTAGTGTGGTAGGCTGGCTGGGCTGATTCGGCCCAGCCGGGTTTGTTCTTTTATTCGGATTATAGAGGCCTAATTCGGCCCGTGATAACGAAGTTTAGGCCGAGATATGCCTGTGTCGGCCCACATTAGCTTTTTTTCCTTTCTTCTCTTTATCTAATACTTTCTATGTCATTCATCTTCATTTATATTTGCCCAGTTTCCATACTTATCTTCCATTAAGCTGTTCATTCCTTCGCATAGGTCTCTTTATACCCGAACTCTGGGGTACCTGCGGTTATATCCCCGACAATGAGGGCTGAAAGCTAACTAGTACCATAATTTTTGGAAGCTCTTTTTAAAACTTGTAATCTCTGCTTCCTTTACAAAAAAAAGCCTTTCTTCCACCATTATTGAGTCTCCATCTTCTACTTTTAGGCACCATTAAGAGAGGATAGTTGCCATTCTGTGTGCTGTGTTCCAAAGCTTATTAATTGATGCATATTGTGATATTACTTGTTCTTGTGCTATTTGTTTCTAGTCACCCATGTGAACTTTGAAGGTGTCCTATGCATCTATATTGCTACTCTATGAGGGACAAGATGATTGCCACTATGCTATGTTTTCTGTATATGAAACAAACAAACATTTTTCAATGCATGTTATTCATGATATTTGTTTGTAGCTTGTTATGTTGCATGCATAGTTACTTTGTCCTATTGTTAGAACTCCATCTTTCATGCACATGTTTAGAGTTCTTTGATCCTAGCTTTCAATGCTTGCAAATGGTTGGATCTTTGTGAGGTTGCATGTCACCTCAAAAATTATTATTTTTTATCACTTACCTACTCGAGGACGAGCAGGAGTTAAGCTTGGGGATGCTGATACGTTGGAAACGTATCTATAACTTTTTATGCTCCATGCTTGTTTAGTATATACTTTGCTTTACTTGTCTACACTTTGAGGCGCTTTTTACATGTTTTCTGGTACTAACCTACTAACAAGTTGCAACAGTGCCAGATGCCTATTTTCTGCTATTTTTGGTTTCAGAAAAGTTAGTAAAGAAATATTCTCGGAATTGGACGGGACAGACGTCAAAGTCAATTACTTTCCGCGGGGAACAAGAAGTCCAGAGGGGAGCTGGAGAGGCTGGCCAGGGCAGCCAGACCCACCCTAGGCGCGGGTGGGCCATGCCCCGCGCCTAGGAGGGGTGTCGGGCCCCTGGTCGCCGCCTCGGCCTCCCCCTCCGCCTATAAGAAGCCCACGATGCGGAAACCCTAAGCACCCGATCAAATCTCCATGAAACCTTCTATAGCCGCCGCCCCCATCGTCCCTAGATCGGGGGGGGGTCTGAAGTTCTTCTCGGCACCCTGCCGAAGGGGAGATCATCCCGGAGGCGTTCTCTCCGGTATGATGCGTGATTAGTTCCACCTTGGACTATGGGTCCATGTAGTAGCTAGATGGTTGTATCTCCTCCTTTGTGCTTTCATGTATAGATATTGTGAGCTCCGTTCATGATCAAGATCTAATCTATTTTTAATCATGCATGTTGTGTTTGCAGGGATCCGATGGATATTGAGATTATTATGTTGGTTTGATTAATGGTTTTGTGTCAACACCCGGATTTTTCAATCCTAGATGCCTGTTATGCCATACATCGCAATCCCAGGATTACCATTTTTGCGAGACATAACAGAATTGGATACCATAGTACTTCATCCATTACAAACGATACATAAGTTCTTACACAAATAGGGATCTCATAATCCAGTTCTCAATACAACATCAAGCAGCGGAATACGTAATAATAACGGTAGCGTAGGTGAAGCTCCATCTTCGGGGTCACAGGCAGTGCTGACGATGGGAGATGATCCTAGTTGTCGTAACCTTCCTGGGGTCCATCCTCCAGGTACTCCTCTTCATAGTCTGGCCATGGGAATAGCCAGGGACAAAGCCATGAGTACTCTTTAAGTACTCGCAAACTAATACTAACAAGTAAGGGGTTTTTTGGATAATAGGACACTAGGCTCTAGGGTTGTTTTGCAAAAATCCAGGTTTATCTTTACTAAGTTCCAAAGCTAGTCACAATTTTATAAATTCCTAAATGGGATCTTGTAATTCAGGTCACAACTCTGTTGTGGTCAAGTCAAAGTCGCAATTCATTTCACAAATAATTTTAAAAGGTCTGACGGGGGAACAGTATGGCCACTCCAACTGTCCATAACCGCGGACGCGGCTATTCGAATAGTTTGACACTCTGCAAAGATTGTACACTTTCACCACAACATTCGATACATCCGTCAGGAACAAATCCTGAATTCACCATACTCAGTATGCGGATAATCAATCCTAACCTTTCAATTACACTCCCTAGTATCAGCACCTCTCCTGTGAGTTTGGCCTCCCAACCATGACCACTGTCATCTTGGGTAATGCACAGGTGGACAATCTTCACAAGGTAGCCTCAGCTCAGACCTTGGCCGTGAGGGAACTAATACTAAGGTATATAAGTTTCTAGTCAAGCCCTACCCAATATTCGGGTATTGTGGTTGTACGATAAAATTGGAATGGTATCGCATCCAGACAACCATCAGTTTTATAAAGGGCTAAGGCTCATGCCTCAACATTTTCATCACCAAAATCATCAAGTGTTTGGAAACACATGTCCAAAACATTTCAATAGAATGATCCATCATTCCAAGGTTTTCATAACCATTTTTCCATCAAGTAATCCCATCTAAAAGTTGATCAAGTTTTATGCTTAGCACTAGCATCTACAGTTGGGGGTAGTACTAATGAGGGGTGTTACTAGTGGAGATTCACTAAGTCCAACCTCATATCTTAGGCTGATATCAAGGTTTCTAGCTTAGGCCAAATTTTATGCTCTTTATGCAACCTTCAGCACAACTGTCTAGTATCTACCAAACTCTTAGGTAGACTCTAAGTAAGCTTTGATAAAGAAATAAAGTAAGAAGCTTGCCATAAAACTAGGATTGGTTTAGCAAGTGGGTATGATCACATATGCTTAAGGCATAAAGTAGTCATCTCACAAGTATGGGTTTGTGGCATCAGTAGGGTATCTTGCAAGTGTTAGCTTGCATAGGTAAACTTGATTAGTAAGGCTTGCCTTGTGCAGAGCAGTGGTTGAAGTTCTCCTCGGCTTCCTCTTCGTAGTATCCTCCTTCCTCCTCGTATCCTTGGTCGGTACTAGCGTCTATGAATAAATACGAGGTACACAATCACCAAACAATACTTAACTACTTGCAATCATCACACACAAGGGTCCTATGGATGATCTAGCATCATCTCTAACATTACAAGGTTAAGGCTTGATTTAAATCCTTTTTATTTTTAGAAAAGTCATTTCTACTCATTGAAAAATTACTTAAGATTTAATATTCTCCAAACTAAACATGGGATCATGTTGACACATGTCATCACCACATATTGTAGTCCATGGGAATGTGATTTAAAGTGGTGTCACAATTTAATAAGGTTTTACCCTTTTATTTTAATTAATTAAAGTGGCTAGAAATGCTTATGAAGCATTCTTTTATTACTTGAACATTATTTCTGCAAGTAAACCTATATATTTTTATATATTCTGAAAGGTATGGTTAAATGTGATTTTTGAGAGTTGGAATCAACTCAAAAGCTTTTATGGTTTAAATTTGAAAAATGTTTGAATGCAGAAAAGCTTCTGCCTTGTTATTTTTACTATGGGTGATCTACAGATCCAAATGACTTGAATCCAACGGGCTTGGATTAAGCATTCACAGACCTTTCCAACAAAATTGGTTTCATCCAATTTGATGCACTGAATCGATCTGGGTTGATTTTTGAAGTTGGGTGCTGAAGTGTTTTTGAAATGAAATAGAAAAAGGTTTAATTTGAATTGCTGGGCTGCGCGGGAAATTCTAACGGGCCGGCCTGCTAAGTGCAGTGCTCCCGCGGGCTGCTTAAGTGGGTTTCCCCACTCGTCAGTGACACGGGGCTGGGCGAAGCGGTATGGGGCAACGTGGATCGTTTGATCTAGTTCTAATCCAACGGCTGGGGGTCATCGTCGACGCGAGACAACTGCGGCGAGAACGAAACCTAGAGCGGGCATTGAGGGGTGCTGGGGGCTCACCGGGGTACGGGTGAGGGTCGGCGAGGCGGGCGAACGACGAAGTCGACGACGGCGAACCTCCTGGTACCGGTGACTTCTCCTGGGGCGGCTCCAATCGCTAGCTCCCTTCTTCTCCGGCAGCGGCAGGCTCCAGTGAAATTCCGGCGAGGTGGTGCTCGGCTTGCTCTAAGAATGGTGTGGCACGGTCAGTGGGGAGATGGGAGTGAGATGGTGTGAAGAAATCATGCGGGGGTGGCCTCTATTTATAGTCGAGCGAGGGGACCGTCGGGGCGCACGGTGAGCTCGTCGGGGGCGACGTTACAGGCGGCTAATGGCATGGGCAAGGATAGGGGACGGTGCTGTGTCTCCTCGCGATGCTCAACGACACGGTCGCGAGGCATGGGGCGGTGTGGTTTGGTCTGGAACGGGCGATGCTCTGCGCGGCAGAGGCGGCGTCTTCGACGGCAGGCGGTGGCTGTATGGCACGGGGCAGTAAACGGGGATGTCTGGCGGTCTCCTGGGTCGGTGGTGATCGTGGTTGCACGCGGTGAGGGCGGCGCGTGGTCTGTGGATGTTGGTCGAGGGTGGCGCTCTGGCGCACGCTCGGCATGGTCTGGGCGTGTCTCGTGTGCGTGGTCCAGGGCTTGGCAACGCTCGCGGCTGGGACAGGCAGTGGCGATGGACGGTGGGCTGCCTCCCAGACAAGGTTGGCACGGCTAGTTCTTCCTCTAGCCTGCTGTCCACAATGGGGTGACATGGGGGTGCTCGGCTGTTCACCATTAATGACAATGGCAAGCTCACAGGGGTGCTAGTGTTGGGCTAATCTTTCTAGGTGATCTACTGAGGTGTGTGTGAGATAACTAGGGAACAAGTTAGGCAAGAATCACTGCACACTATAGTGTTTGATGTTTTGTTTGATTTGTGTCTGCAACCTGTTTGATGAAATGGCCGCATGAAATCAAGTTTTGAATTTTGAAATGAATTCTGGTGGGTTTGCTAGATTGGTGCTGGTGAGTCTGTAGATGCTTGGGTTTTGAAAATTGAGCTTGTTTGAGTGGGTTTTGAAAAAGTGGGATCTTCCCATATGAAGAAGATTCAATTTTGAATTGTCATTTAAACTATGCATTTGAAAGTTTCTGGATGATCACAAAGTGGGCCTTGATACCTTGTTATGAGTACATTCAAGGGGTGCAAAGATCCAGAAAAGATTCTGTTAGGTTTTGAAAGTTTGAGACAGCCAAAGTAGGCATGGGAGTTAAATTGGTCAAAATGACCATTCACTTAATATATTTGTTTTGATTTACTTGTCTTTAGTAAAAGTGTGGGAAATGTTTTAGATGATGTTCATTTCACCTAAGAAACATTTTACAAGCAATGGATCACACAAACAAGGTGGTTTTTAAAGAAATTCAAAATCCATGCATACACATATACATGCATTCATGAGTTTATTTAGAAAAGTTTTTGTTAACCCTAACCTTGATGATTAGTTTTTGTTGATCTAAGTTTGGTATTTTTGGGATGTTACAAACCTTCCCCCTTAAACAAAATCTCGTCCCGAGATTTGAAAAAGGACGAAAAGATTACCTAGGATTTGAAGAGATCTGGAAACTCCATTCGGATGTGATCTTCGCGTTCCCAGGTAGCTTCCTCTTCTGTGTGATTGCTCCATTGAATCTTGAGAAACTTGATGCTTCGGGTTCTGGTGGTTCGAAAGGCTTCTTCCAATATACGGATGGGTACTTCGGGATAGGTCAGGTCATCATTGATCTCTATGGTCTGGTGATCGATATTCTTGAACACTTCGGTCTTCTCGGGGACTTCGAGACACTTGCGAAGTAACGAGATATGGAATACATTGTGCACAGTTGTCATCTCTTCAGGTAGTTCCAGTTGATACGATACTTCTCCTCGACGGTTCAAAATTTTGAAAGGTCCGATATATCTGGGGGCTAACTTTCCTTTGAGTTGGAAACGCTGCATTCCCTTCAATGGCGACACTTTCAAATAAACAAAATCTTCGATGTTGAAGGCGAGGTCTCGACGTCTCTTGTCCGCGTAACTCTTCTGTCGGGATTGGGCTGTCTTGAGGTGCTCACGAATCTTGTGAACCTTCTCTTCTGCTTCTCGTAGGATGTCGGGTCCAAAAATCTGACTCTCTCCTACTTCCGACTAGTTCAAAGGGGTGCGGCACTTTCTTCCGTACATGAATTCAAATGGGGCCATTTGCAAACTGTCTTGGTAACTATTGTTGTAGGAAAATTCTGCAAACGGTAGACAGTCTTCCCACTTGGATCCATATTCTAGCACACATGCTCTAAGCATATCTTCGAGTATTTGATTTACTCACTCCGTTTGTCCATCAGTCTGAGGGTGATACGCGGTACTGAAATCTAGGCGGGTTCCTAAACCTTCTTGGACTTTCTTCTAGAATCTCGAGATAAACTGAGTTCCTCAATCCGATACGATATTCTTGGGGACTCCGTGCAAACTAATGATTCTAGCGATGTACAACTCTGCTAGCTTCGAACTCTGATAGGTGGTTTTGACGGGCAAGAAATGGGCGACTTTGGACAATCTGTCCACTATGACCCAAATAGAGTCATTTCCCCTACTAGAAGTAGGTAGTCCAGTGATAAAGTCCATTTCTACAGAATCCCATTTCCATTCCGGAATCTGCAAAGGTTGCAACAATCCAGCGGGTCTTTGATGTCCTGCCTTGACTCGCTAACATATATCACACTTGGCGATATAGCTTCCGATTTCTCTCTTCATCTTATGCCACCAAAATTGCTCTTTCAAATCTTGATACATCTTAGTTCCTCCGGGATGGATAGAATAAAGAGTATCATGAGCCTCTTTCAAGATAACTTCTTTTAACTCAGAATCTGCTGGTACACAAAGGCGTCCTTTGTACCACAGAACTCCTTCTTCGTCCTCGGTGAATCCGGGTACTTTGCCTGTACCGATACGACGCTTGATTCCGTCGATACTGGCATTTCCCTTCTGCGCCTCTTTAATCTGACTGATCAAAGTGGGTTGAAGTTCTATGCTAGACAAAAATCCTTCACTTACTAATTCCATTCGAAAATCTTCCATCTCTTTGTGCAAATTTGGTTGCTCCTTCAAAATCATGGAGTTCAAGCGGCACGGCAATCTGCTAAGGGCATCGGCTACCACGTTGACTTTACCAGGGTGATAGTGAATGTCCAGGTCGTAATCATTGATTAGCTCAATCCATGTTCTCTGCCTCATATTCTGCTCCTTCTGAGTGAATATATACTTTAGGCTCTTGTGATCCGAATAAATCTCACAACGGTTTCCCATCAGGTAATGTATCCATGTCTTCAGGGCTAGAACTAAGGCTGCGAGTTCGAGGTCATGGGTTGGGTAATTTTGTTCATGTTGCTTCATTGTCGCGATAGATAAGATATAACTTTGCCTTCTTGCATTAGCACACATCCGAGACCAATCTTGGATGCGTCACAATACACATCGAAGGGCTTCGTGATATCCGGCATAATCAAAGTTGGGGCTGAAATCAAACTCCTCTTGAGTTCTTGAAAACTCGCTTCACACTTGTCGGTCCATTCAAACTTCTTGTCCTTCTTCAGCAATTGGGTCATGGGTCGGGCGATACTCGAGAATCCTTCTATAAATTTGCGGTAATATCCCGCCAATCCGAGAAAAACACGAACTTGGGTTTGAGTGGTTGGGGCTTGCCAATCTTCTACATCTTTCACTTTGGCAGGGTCAACGGCAATTCCTCCGGCTGATACAATGTGATCAAGGAATCCTACCTCCTGTAACCAGAATTCACATTTGCTAAATTTTTCATACAACTGATGCTCTCTAAGGGTTCCAAGAATGGTCCTTAGGTGTAGCTCATGTTCTTCTTCTGATTTGGAATAAATCAGAATGTCATCGATGAAAACAACGACAAACTTATCCAGTAAGTCCATAAAAATCTTATTCATGAGGTTCATGAAATAAGCGGGGGCATTGGTTAATCCAAAAGACATGACTGTATACTCATACAATCCATATCTGGTGGTAAAGGTAGTCTTTGGAATATCCTCTGCACGAATTTTGAGTTGATGATAGCCAGTTCTAAGATCAATCTTAGAAAACACCTGGGCACCGGTCAACTGATCAAACAAATCTTCTATCTTAGGCAAGGGGTACTTGTTCTTGATGGTGACATCATTCAACTTTCGATAATCCGTACACAAACGGTTACCTCCATCCTTCTTGTCCACAAACAAGACATGTGACCTCCATGGGGACGCACTCGGTTGAATCAATCCGTTTTCCAACATGGAATCCAGTTGCTTCTTCAGTTCTTCTAGTTCTGACGGGTTCATACTATAGGGTCTTTGGGCTATGGGTCCGGTTCCGGGGATTAGTTCGATGATAAACTCGATATCCCGATCTGGGGGCATACCGGGCAACATATCTGGAAATACATCGGGGTATTCACAGACTATCCGAACTTGGTCAATGGTAGGTTAGGCTAGACTCTTGTTACACTTGAATTGGCGAGGTAAGGTTTCAGATATATGCTCGACTGATATTCCGGCGGTACTGGTCATGGTGATGGCTTTCTTGGCACAGTCAATCAATCCTTTATGTTTGGACATCCAATCCATTCCTAGTACTACTTCCAAACCTTTAGTTCCGAGTACTATTAGATTAGCATAAAAATCTATGCCATGGATTCGGATAGGTACGGCCTTGCAAATTTGCCTAGCCTTGGTGGTTGATCCGAGAATTTGTACAATCATCACATGATTCAATTTGGTTGGTTGAATTTTACTAGTGCAAGCAAATTCTTCGGTGACAAATGAATGCGATGCACCAGAATCAAACAACACTCTTGCAAGTACTGAATTAACAGAAAACATACCCAGAACGACGTCTGGCGCTTCCTGAGCTTCTTCAGCATGCATGAGAAAAAGACGGCCATTGCGGTTGAGTGAATTCCCTGGGGCAAATCTTCTCCCTGGCTGGACACGACGCTGCTGCTGAGCTGGGACATTGGTATTAGGGGCTGTAGCATTCTTCTTGTTGGGGCACTCGTTGGAATAGTGGCCTTTATTTCCACAGTCATAACAGGTCACTTGTGACTTGTCCTTAGCTGCGACAGGCACAACATTGCTTCCAGTCCTCAGGGCAGTGTTGGGGTTGGCGGTAGCATTGTTGGTGTTGAACTTGGGTGGGGCGCGGGTGAAATTGCTAGAGTTGCCGGGGTTGTTGTGATTTCCTCCGGGTCTAGGGTTTCCATGGTTGGGGTAGGTCGGACGGGTCATAGGGGGTCTGTTGGTTCTTGGGGCAAATCCTGGAGATGGGTTGGGGCGATACTTTGGGGTCTGATGGGTTCCTGGTTGATGCATCATGCGACGCTTGCGGTTCTCATTGGCCTGGTTGATCTTCCCTTCCATCTGGATAGCAGAGTCGACAAGGGCTTCAATATCAGCAAAGGGGATATTGACTAACACTGTCTGCATCTCGTCCTGCAGACCATTCAGGAATCTTTATTTCTTCTTGGCTTCGGTGTCTATCTCGTCCGGGGCATACCTAGCTAATGACAAAAATTTGTCACGGTATTCCACTACAGTCATCCTTCCTTGTTTCAATTCTCTGAACTCGTCTCTCATTCTCTTGATCAAACCTGGTGGCACATGGGTTCTGCTAAACTTGACCTTGAATTCCTCCCAGGTCATCATTTGGCCTCCGGTCATTGCACGCACACTGTTCCACCATGCCCTGGCATCTCCGGCTAGATAATGGGTGGCGAACAAGACTTTCTCGTTGGCTTCCACTCCGGCTACTTCTAAGTTATTTTCCATGGTTTGTAGCCAATCATCGGCGTCTAGGGGTTCTTCTGACTTGGTGAAAACGGGTGGGTTGGTATTCTGGAAATTCTTGAGCTTAGATCCGTGGTTGTCCTGATTTCCATGGCCTTGGTTGTTGTGGGCTAGCTGGGCTATCTGTTGCAGAGTGGCTAGGTTGGCTTGACGTTCCGCTCTTTCAGCTTCGCGGTCAGAAGTCAACATTTGCAGGATCTGCAACATCGGGTCCAAGGCTGAACCACTTCCTTCACGTGGCATCTGAAGGTTGATATAGATCATGATAAAAGAGGGAAATTTCTAAGGTTTTGGGTCTTTCAAAAGTTTTTAGAGTTTGACTCAAGTTTTCTAGCAACTTGCTTTTTCATTCATTCACTCATAGCACATAGTACAACACACACCACAACAAAGAAAAACATATGGTTTTAAGAACCATTCTGGAAACTACGATACAGTGGGACCGACTACTACTCACTACGCTAGTGCTCAGTGCTACTACTGCTCGGAGTCTGTGGCTTCATCATCTTCCGCATCATCGATAAAGGTGAAATCATCCTCATCGGTGAAGAAGTCCATGGCCTGATCCTCCAGAAAATCATCGTCATCGCTGAGATAGGAGTAAGGGTCTCCACGAAGATCTTCTCCGGTATTCTCCCTTTCCTCCAACTACATGTCTCTCTCGTGGATGGTCTCTTCCAGAGATGAGATGCGATGGCGAAGACGGGCAATAATGCGCTCCTTCTTGTCGAGCTGACGGCGGCGAGACTTGCGATCCTTTGCTAGCATGGCGATGGTCTGATCCTTCGTCTTGATGATGGCAGACTTGTGGTTGCAATAGTCACGACAGTTGTCCAACTCCTGCTGACGATCATACATCATGAAGCTAAGGTGGTCCAATTGAGTCTTCAGCTCGGGGTGGTATGGGGCTTCCAGTGGTTGGCCATTTGCATCACGCCTTGGGCAAAAATCAAAGCGAGTACCCTTGATCTGATTGATGCTCTGCCCACACAGACGGGAAAGAGCTTCCTGCATTGCTCTGGCAAGTCCACCGAGCCAGTTGTTTTCCCTCAAGGTAAACTGAATTCCCTCCGCAGTGGGAGGTTCAATCTTTCCTCGGAGACTCGCAACAATTAGCCACTGCAGATCTTCTCCTCCTTGATATATTGAGCTGAGCTCCGAAGAACTTGGGGTGTGGACGCTCCAGAAGTTCCGAAAGCTGATCCAGATCCCTCTCAAAGATAAGGTATCCTCCATTCCCGAGTTGGTAAAACTTGCTGTATTTCACGTCCATCTATAAAAATAGAGGATGAGTAGATTAGCAGAGTGATCAAGTGTGTCAAAATTTTATGTATTTTGCAAGAGTTTTTGAGGAACATGAATTTTTATGAAAGAATTAAAGAGGTAAGAATGAGAATAAGTTTTCGTAAATATTTTTGTTCTTTGGTTTTGAAACTAAGTTTTTGGTTCAACGTCCAATCTAACTAGGGTCTCCTATGGTCAGGCTGGCTCTAATACCAACTTGTCAACACCCGGATTTTTCAATCCTAGATGCCTGTTATGCCATACATCGCAATCCCAGGATTACCATTTTTGCGAGACATAACAGAATTGGATACCATAGTACTTCATCCATTACAAACGAGACATAAGTTCTTACACAAATAGGGATCTCATGATCCGGTTCTTAATACAACATCAAGCAGCGGCATACGTAATAATAACGGTAGCGTAGGCGAAGCTCCATCTTCGGGGTCACAGGCAATGCTGACGATGGGAGATGATCCTAGTTGTCGTAACCTTCCTGGGGTCCATCCTCCAGGTACTCCTCTTCATAGTCTGGCCATGGGAATAGCCAGGGACAAAGCCATGAGTACTCTTTAAGTACTCGCAAACTAATACTAACAAGTAAAGGGGGTTTTTGGATAATAGGACACTAGGCTCTAGGGTTGTTTTGCAAAAAGCCAGGTTTATCTTTACTAAGTTCCAAAGCTAGTCACAATTTTATAAATTCCTAAATGGGATCTTGTAATTCAGGTCACAACTCTGTTGTGGTCAAGTCAAAGTCGCAATTCATTTCACAAATAATTTTAAAAGTTCTGACGGGGGAACAATATGGCCACTCCAACTGTCCATAACCGCGGACGCGGCTATTCGAATAGTTTGACACTCTGCAGAGATTGTACACTTTCACCACAACAATCGATACATCCGTCAAGAACAAATCCTGAATTCACCATACTCAGTATGCGGATAATCAATCCTAACCTTTCAATTACACTCCCTAGTATCATCACATCTCCTGTGAGTTTGGCCTCCCAACCATGACCACTGTCATCTTGGGTACTGCACAGGTGGGCAATCTTCACAAGGTAGCCTCAGCTCAGACCTTGGCCGTGAGGGAACTAATACTAAGGTATATAAGTTTCCAGTCAAGCCCTACCCAATATTCGGGTATTGTGGTTGTACGATAAAATTGGAATGGTATCGCATCCAGACAACCATCAGTTTTATAAAGGGCTAAGGCTCATGCCTCAACATTTTCATCACCAAAATCATCAAGTGTTTGGAAACACATGTCCAAAACATTTCAATAGAATGATCCATCATTCCAAGGTTTTCATAACCATTTTTCCATCAAGTAATCCCATCTAAAAGTTGATCAAGTTTTATGCTTAGCACTAGCATCTACAGTTGGGGGTAGTACTAATGAGGGGTGTTACTAGTGGAGATTCACTAAGTCCAACCTCATATCTTAGGCTGATATCAAGGTTTATAGCTTAGGCCAAATTTTATGCTCTTTATGCAACCTTCAGCACAACTGTCTAGTATCTACCAAACTCTTAGGTAGACTCTAAGTAAGCTTTGATAAAGAAATAAAGTAAGAAGCTTGCCATAAAACTAGGATTGGTTTAGCAAGTGGGTATGATCACATATGCTTAAGGCATAAAGTAGTCATCTCACAAGTATGGGTTTGTGGCATCAGTAGGGTATCTTTCAAGTGTTAGCTTGCATAGGTCAACTTGATTAGTAAGGCTTGCCTTGTGCAGAGCAGTGGTTGAAGTTCTCCTCGGCTTCCTCTTCGTAGTATCCTCCTTCCTCCTCGTATCCTTGGTCGGTACTAGCGTCTATGAATAAATACAAGGTACACAATCACCAAACAATACTTAACTACTTGCAATCATCACACACAAGGGTCCTATGGATGATCTAGCATCATCTCTAACATTACAAGGTTAAGGCTTGATTTAAATCCTTTTTATTTTTAGAAAAGTAATTTCTACTCATTGAAAAATTACTCAAGATTTAATATTCTCCAAACTAAACATGGGATCATGTTGACACATGTCATCACCACATATTGTAGTCCATGGGAATGTGATTTAAAGTGGTGTCACAATTTAATAAGGTTTTACCCTTTTATTTTAATTAATTAAAGTGGCTAGAAATGCTTATGAAGCATTCTTTTATTACTTGAACATTATTTCTGCAAGTAAACCTATATATTTTTGAGAGTTGGAATCAACTAAAAAGCTTTTATGGTTTAAATTTGAAAAATGTTTGAATGCAGAAAAGCTTCTGCCTTGTTATTTTTACTATGGGTGATCTACAGATCCAAATGACTTGAATCCAACGGGCTTGGATTAAGCATTCACAGACCTTTCCAACAAAATTGGTTTCATACAATTTGATGCACTGAATCGATCTGGGTTGATTTTTGAAGTTGGGTGCTGAAGTGTTTTTGAAATGAAATAGAAAAAGGTTTAATTTGAATTGCTGGGCTGTGCGGGAAATTCTAACGGGACGGCCTGCTAAGTGCAGTGCTCCCGCGGGCTGCTTAAGTGGGTGTCCCCACTCGTCAGTGACACGGGGCTGGGCGAAGCGGTATGGGGCAACGTGGATCGTTTGATCTAGTTCTAATCCAACGGTTGGGGGTCATCGTCGACGCGAGACAACTCCGGCGAGAACGAAACCTAGCGCGGCCAGCGAGGGGTGCTGGGGGCTCACCGGGGTACGGGCGAGGGTCGGCGAGGCGGGCGAATGACGAAGTCGACGACGGCGAACCTCCTGGTACCGGTGGATTCTCCTGGGGCGGCTCCAATCGCTGGCTCCCTTCTTCTCCGGCAGCGGCAGGCTCCAGTGAAATTCCGGCGAGGTGGTGCTCGGCTTTCTCTAAAAATGGTATGGCACGGTCAGTGGGGAGAGTGGAGTGAGATGGTGTGAAGAAATCGTGCGGGGTGGCCTCTATTTTTAGTCGAGCGAGGGGACCGTCGGGGCACACGATGAGCTCGTCGGGGGCGACGTTACAGGCGGCTAATGGCATGGGCAAGGGTAGGGGACGGTGCTGTGTCTCCTGGCGATGCTCAATGACATGGTCGCGAGGCATGGGGCGGTGTGGTTTGGTCTGGAACGGGCGGTGCTCTGCGCGGCAGAGGCGGCGTCTTCGACGGCAGGCCGTGGCTATATGGCACGGGGCGGAAAACGGGGATGTCTGGCGGTCTCATGGGTCGGTGGTGACCGTGTGTGCACGCGGTGAGGGCGGCGCGTGGTCTGTGGATGCTGGTCGAGGGTGGCGCTCTGGCGCACGCTCGGCATGGTCTGGGTGTGTCTCGTGCGCGTGGTCCAGGGCTTGGCAACGCTCGCGGCTGGGACAGGCAGTGGCGGTGGACGGTGGGCTGCCTCCCAGACAAGGTTGGCACGACTAGTTCTTCCTCTAGCCTGCTGTCCACAATGGGGTGACATGGGGGTGCTCGGCTGTTCACCATTAATGACAATGGCAAGCTCACAGGGGTGCTAGTGTTGGGCTAATCTTTCTAGGTGAGCTACTGAGGTGTGTGTGAGCTAACTAGGGAACAAGTTAGGCAAGAATCACTGCACACTATAGTGTTTGATGTTTTGTTTGATTTGTGTCTACAACCTGTTTGATGAAATGGCCGCATGAAATCAAGTTTTGAATTTTGAAATGAATTTTGGTGGGTTTGCTAGATTGGTGCTGGTGAGTCTGCAGATGCTTGGGTTTTGAAAATTGAGCTTGTTTGAGTGGGTTTTGAAAAAGTGGGATCTTCCCATATGAAGAAGATTCAATTTTGAATTGTCATTTAAACTATGCATTTGAAAGTTTCTGGATGATCACAAAGTGGACCTTGATACCTTGTTATGAGTACATTCAAGGGGTGCAAAGATCCAGAAAAGTTTCTGTTAGGTTTTGAAAGTTTGAGACAGCCAAAGTAGGCATGGGAGTTAAATTGGTCAAAATGACCATTCACTTAATATATTTGTTTTGATTTACTTGTCTTTAGGAAAAGTGTGGGAAATGTTTTAGATGATGTTCATTTCACCTAAGAAACATTTTACAAGCAACGGATCACACAAACAAGGTGGGTTTTAAAGAAATTCAAAATCCATGCATACACATATACATGCATTCATGAGTTTATTTAGAAAAGTTTTTGTTAACCCTAATCTTGATGATTAGTGTTTGTTGATCTAAGTTTGGTATTTTTGGGATGTTACATTTTGTCTTTATGATTCTATCATCTCTGTGTTGTTTGTGATCTTGCATGCTCTCTGTTGTTAGTAGCTATCTTGGACAAGTAGTTGCTAGTGACTCCAAGAGGGGGTATTTATGCTCGATAGTGGGTTCATGCCTCTAGTTTCCAAGGGAAGTGACAGAAATATCTTCGGTTGTAGATGTGTTGTTGCCACTAGGGAGAAAACCACGGTCTCTTGTTCATGGAACATGTGGACTGTTTACCTTACACACTTTGCTTAAAGCAGTTGTCTATTGCTTGCAACTTAATACTGGAGGGGGTTCAGATGATAACCTGAAGGTGGACTTCTAGTCATAGATGCAGTTGGATGGCGGTCTATGTATCTTGTTTTATTGCCCATTCGAATCTCATGGGATCTTTCTGACTAGTAATTTCATTGGTATGCCTTGCTCAGTTCCTGTCAATTGCCCTGCTGTAATTTTTTCACCCTTCATGTCATGTTGTTTATCTCAGGAGAGCACCTCTAGTGAACTATGGACCCCGGTCCAATCTTTACCATTGATACATCTTCCACTGTTACTTGTTTACTTGCCGCAAACCATTACTTTCCACACCATACATTTAATCCTTTGTTACAGCAAACCGGTGAGCTTGACAACCTCATTGTTCGTTGGGGCAAAGTCTTGAGTTTGTGTTGTGCGGGTCTGCGTTGCTTGCAACACCTGTGTATCTACTGAGGGAAGACTTGCTGCTTCGATAACCTCGGTCTCTACTGAGGGAAGACTTGCTGCTTGCTGCTTCACACCTTGCTCTTGGGGTTCCCAACAGGCTCCACATCAACTGAGCCATCAGTTACGTCTGACCAGTCCAAAAATTGTGGAATAGCCGGAACCGTGGCATTAAGCTCATGGAGAACTGCCTTCTTTTCTTTGGCAGGTTGGGATCCAAGGAAGTAGACGTATGCGTCTTTCTTAGTCGAAAAAGTCTTTTTTTTCATCCGAATTGGGCTCTGCGGTAGTATCCGCTTCTTCCATGTCGGAATCTTCCTTGGGCTCCTTTCCTTTCTTAGAATTTTTCTTTCCTTTTTGTCACTTGACTCTGTACCTAGCGGATTCGTCTTTCTTGATGTCTTCACTGAAACGACACTCGACATTTGTGTGGGTAGATCCTCTGTTACTATCCAAGCGGTGGACACAGGGATTATTAGCAATGTCAGCCTAGGTATAGGTTCTTCCGGGTTGCTGGTCTCCTCTGCCCTGGATTCGGGAAGTTCCACGACCTCTACCCCAGCTGCCTCCGCGCCCTCCTCATCCTCTAGATCCGAATGTTGTGTTGATAGCTGCATTGTCCGGAGCCGGTTTTTCATCCGGGATGTTTTTGCGCTTCTGAGCTTGTTGTTTTGGCTGTTTGGCCGCATTGGGATTGGCCAGAATATTTAGCAGCCCTTCTGAATCATCATCGACATTAGCATATTTGCTTGTCGTATCTATCATCTCTCCCAAATCTATGACGTGGTCACGCTTCAATCTGTGACGCAAAAGTCTGACTGGGAGTCCTACAATAAAAGGTTCTATCGCAGTTTGCTCATTTACTCCCTCGCAGGAGTTCCTCGTGTCAATCCAGCATCCGAGGTAATCCCAGCAGGTTTCTCTGGGTCTTTGCGTGCAACGCTGCAAGTCTCCGACTGTGTAGTCCTCCTGTATGTTCCCTCAAAGTTTGAAAAGAACGCACTTTGCATGTATAGCAGTTATGAATTGAATTCTCTGGCAGTTCATTGAGCCACAATCGAGCCGTCTTCCTCAGCATAAGCGGGAGATATCGGACTGCAACTAGGTTGTTTCCTCCTTTGGT
This sequence comes from Avena atlantica, assembly GCA_910589765.1. Taxonomy (NCBI): domain Eukaryota; kingdom Viridiplantae; phylum Streptophyta; class Magnoliopsida; order Poales; family Poaceae; genus Avena; species Avena atlantica. Next base: position 122,219,496 of record OU342737.1, read on the forward strand.
GAAGTAGTAGGCCTAGAAAAAAATCCTGGAACCAGGTATCTGGCCGAGCCACGCCGTCGTATTGCTGAATGTGTTTGGCAATACCAAAATCAACCGAAAATTTGGTCCGACGTATGAATGGGCCAAAGCACTTGGGTCCCACGTACACATCCTCTTCCTCGTATCGCTGCGCCTCTATGTTTGATTTGATCTGATGGCAAGCATCGTTTGGCGAGAGAGATCTGCGCCTCGGAGGCTCACGGCTTCTATGCGGTGGAGTCGGATTTCTGCTTCTCCTTTCACCATTGCCGCCTCCGCCCCTGCGGCTTCCATGGCTACGTCAGGATCCTTCATGGTCGCTACCAGGAGGCTATGGTGGCCCTGGTGGATCATTTCCCGCTGGGTTACGCGGTGGTGGCGGTGGAGCCTCATTATGTTGACTCCGATGCCGGTTTCTTCGGGTTTCGTCCTTACTTGATTCAGGACGGTCTAGATCATCTCTTCATCTGGCGTTACCAGCCGGACGGCTCGGTGGTGGCATCCTTAGCCGATCTTGCTCCTCTCGCAGGCGGCGTGTTTTCGAGTTTTCTATATAGCGGTTGTTTTGCCGACGATGGTCCTGATGAGGAACCATTACCCTAATGGCGTCTTCGAACGCAGCCGGAATAACTCTTGCCCAGTCACGCGTCGGCCAGCGAGAGTGACCGTTTGAGCCGGTTCTTGAATTCTCTTCTTCTCCACGGGGACGATGGCGCTGATCTGTATCCCTGTGGAGCCTTTCGTCGGCGCTTTGGTCAGCGCCAGTGTGGCAAAACTCAGACTATGAGGCCATCTTGCCACTGAATGACACGTCCATTTTCTGCTGCTTTAATCCTTTGTCCAGCAATGCGACACACTGCTAGACCTGCTGTGGAGACGGATTGTTGGCAAGGATGGCTCGAGTTGCACTAGCGTTTTCCAACGGCATGCTGTAGACTCGTATCTTCTCTCTGGTTTTTTCGTCGAATAGATCTTTGTGGATATATGGGTTCTTGTTGGCAAGAAATAGACCTCCCCTTGTTTTGCTTCGGTGTCGCTTGAAATCTGACTGATATTTGGCAGGATCACTGTCTAACTGCTGCCTAAGCTCGACGATGTGCATGGCCTCCTTGAGCAGAAATAGACGGTGCTTTTCCAGGTCCGCGGACCTTTTCACCAGCGCCTCCCGTGTAAGATCCGAAGCCGTTGGGATTGGAATCGTGAGATCATCTCCGTAAATTTCACTTGCACCCTTGGTGACAACGTGCCCATCCACAGGAGGGTCGATCGGCGTGGTATTAATCGGATCTCCATCCTGATTCTCCATATCGATCTCTTCATCAACTTTTTCTTCGTTGGTTTCCTCGACGCCCGGCTCTGCCGGTGTCGGATTCTTGTTCTTGTTCTTCTTCTTTGACCGTCCAGTAGCCTTAATGTGTGTACCGGTGGCAAAGACGGCTTTTGGTCCGGTACCGAGGGATAAACTTCCGTCGGTACTTTCCATAGTGGTTGGCTTGTGAACCTCGGAGGAATCTCCGGTGTCCATATCATCCTGCGAGGTGTAGCTTTCATCCATGCTATCATATGGAATAGGGGAATTTTCCGGCTCACCTTGCATTGGTTTGGAGGCGTGCTCTTGCTTGTACTCCTCCATCTCCTTGTCGAAGCCTCGAAGTTCCTGCGATGTTATTGACTCTTGAGAGGAGCCAGGTAAATCGGCGTTTTCTTCGATTGCATCCAGGACTGAATCGTTGCCAGCTCCAGCATCGATAGAGCCGGATCCAGAGCTTATGTGGTACACGAAACAATGCTTCTTCTTGTTTATGTTCTTGAGGTAGTGGTATAACTTGGTTTCTGCCTCAACATCAGCAAAGCCGGATCCGTAGTGATGTATTCCTCATCTGTGTATCTGATCTCGTCGGAGAGATCAGATCCAGATTCGAATTTTTCTTCCACCTCTTCTTCCACTACTGGAGTGGGCTGGGTGGGTTCAACTTTATCCAGGATCTTGAACTCTTCCGCCTCTACAGACAGAGTATATCCAGATTTTTCTGTCGCCATGGTCATCACCTCAAGGGTGGGTTCAGCGAAACCGAGATAAATATCGATCTCGCTGACAAACATGATCATGTAGGTCGTCACGGGTTTTGAAGCCGGAATCCAGCTGTCGTGGTATTGCCGACGAGTACGCCATGGAAGGGTCCTCACAGTGCGTGTTTAGAGATGTGGGGTAAGGCGGACGGTTGACGGGTACGAGTTAACACAGCTTACCCAGGTTCAGATCCCACAACGGTGGCGGAATCCTACTCCTACTATAAATCACTATAAGGGCAATACGCCAAGTTACAGAGATAGGTTTGCTGTGCGAGGTTGTCTGAGATTGTCTATGAACGTATTAGATTGTGCCCTAAAGGCTCCCATTGGCCCGACTTATATAGTCGCCAGGTCCTAGGGTTACAGGGAAAAGTCCTAGCCGGACAGGTCACAGAGTCCTTCACCGTCTATTACTAGTCTTCTGTATCTTGCACTCCAAGGCTCCGGTTACGCTGGTGACTCCACTGTAGCCTTCCTTTATCCGGCATGGGCCTCCCTTCTGGATCCACCTAATTGGGCCGCCCTGCAGGCCATAGGCCATGCTACCGACTATGGGCCACCCGGGTTAGTCGGATAAGAGACATGCTATTAGGATACCCATATAGCATATCCCCAACAGTAGCCCCCGGAGAACTCCGAGATCTTGCGCCGTCTTGCCTCTTCACGTGGAATGTTCTGTCTAGATGGATGTTGGCAAATCGTCAAGCAGCATCTTGTAGTCCTCCCAAAGAACCCTGCAAGGTTTTTGTAGGGTTTCGTAGCATGGAAAACAAAAATTTGCTATCGCATACAAACAAACAAGCCAAGATCTATCTACTAGATTGTAGTAACGAGTCGATGGAATAACTTACCCTTGAAGATTCCAAAGTGTTTAACGAGAGCGGATTCTCGTGGGTGATGTAGTCGTACTCTTCCCGATCTCAAGATCGCGTAGACGATCCTTCCGGCGCTGCGTTCCGGCAGCGCTCCCGCAGTCGGTCACACGTTCGGTACTCGACGAAGACCTTCCTCTCCCTTGTTCCAGCAGGCAGTGGAGGTTATAGCACTCTCCTCGCGATTCCGGCAGCACAAAGGCGTGGTACCGGAAGTAGAGGGGAGATCTCTCAGGGCTTCGCCTTAAGCCGGAGAGAGTATGGTGGAGTATGAGAGAGCTCCTCGGCGATCTAGGGTTTAGACACACCAAGGAGGAGGTGCTAGAGCCGGCGGCTAGGGTTCCGGGGACCCCCAAGTCGGCGGCTAGGGCAAAACCCTAGGGGGGCGGCGGCGGCTATGGTGGTAGGCGCCAAGCTAGGGTTTGAGGAGAGGTACTTGTGTGTACTAGGAGGGAGCCCTGCCCCTCCTTATATAGGTGGAGGGGCCGGCGGCCAAGGGGAGGGAGTGGAGTCCCTCCCCAACTCGGCTTGGGTGGTGCGCCGGCTTGGGGAGGAGGGACTCCCTCCCCAACTCGGTTTCAACCTCCTCCTCCTCTTTCCAAAACTTGCCGTTTGACTTTCAAACTAGCCGTTTGACTTTTCAATTTAGGATTTGAATAAACCCTTTATTTTGGACAGCGAAGACACTTAGTACATGATGCAATCATTCCAACTTGCAATGACACATTCATGTACCCCTTCCCTTCCGGAGTGTCGGACATTCCGGAACCTTCTAGAACATTCCCGATGAAAACACCGGAATCATTCCCCAACTCCGAAACGGGACTTTCCTTATATGAATCTTATTCTCCGGACCATTCCGGATCTCCTCGTGATATCCCGGATCCCATCCGAGACTCCGAACAACATTCGGTCTCTTTCTCATTCATTCCATAACTACTCAAACAACGTCGAATCCTTAAGTGTGTCTCCCTACGGTTCGTGAATTATGCGGACATGATCGAGACACTTCTCCGAACAATAACCAATAGAGGAATCTAGAAATTCATATGGCTCCCACATATTTCTACGATTACTTTGCGATCGAATGAACCACTTACATACGATACCAATTTCCCTATGTCTCACGATAGTTTACTTATCCGAGGTTATGATCGCCGGTATCTCTGCATACCTAGTTCAACCTCGTTACCGATAAGTACTCTTTTCTCGTTCCCGTGATATGTGATCCCTTGTGAGCCAGTCACATGCTTGCAAGCTAATTGGATGACATTCCACCGAGAGGGCCCAGAGTATATCTATCCGTCATATGGATGGACAAATCCCACTCTTGATCCATGTGTTTCAACCAATACTTTCCGAACACTCAATGTCACCTTTATAGCCACCCAGTTACGGTGTGGTGTTTGATGTCATCAAAGCATCCATCCGGCAAAGGTGATATGCATGATCTCATGGTCGAAGGAATTAGGTTACTATGTATCAGAAAGCATATAGCAATTGAACTATTGAAATGACTTGATCTTTATGCTACGCTTATCTATAGGAGTATGTCCACCATATCATTCTCCTAACGATATGATCTTGTTGTTGATAACATCTCAATGTTCATGATAGGGAAACCACAATCATTTATTCAACCAACAAGCTAGTGATGTATAGAGGCTATACTAGGGACTTCAAATTGAGTTTACAAATCACACAAGTATTAATGTTTCCTTGTTAATACTATTATAGCATGAATGTAAACATTTATCATAAACACAAAGATATAATAATAACTACATTTATTATTGCCTCTAGGGCATATCTCCAACAGTTTTCTCCGTCTTCGATTTGTAAGCCGGAGAAATGCTGAATCTTCCATCGTACTCTTACGTAGTCGGATTAAATCCGTCCATGCCGGAATCTTCGATGCGACGGCTCATCTACTCGTGTCAGCTATGACGACGTAGGATTAGGTCAGCGACGCCTCGTAACTCACACATGCAGAGAACGCAATCATATCTTATTTTCCCGCGCGGGCGATACGAACCGTTGGCGGCGGCGGTTGGAGACGTGGCGAAATTACCGCGCACGTTCACAAACACGTCGTCTACGCGGCAATCGTCCGATTATCTGCACGAATCTTGATGCAGAGTATGATAAATAGTAACCGTGGGACACTTTCCACTTTTTACCTCATTCTTCTCGCGTCATCGTTTTCTTCGTCCGGCCGCACGCCTCCTCGAGCTCTCCGTGAGAAACCTCGAAAACCCTAGCTTCCACCCGTGTCAGTCGCATCCTTCCAACACTCCATGGGCAGCAGCAGCTCCTCCCCATCGATGGAGGCGTCGAGCGAAGCCGCGGCAAAGCCGGCGAGCTCTGTCGTTGTGCCTCTAGAGGGCCTAGCCATCCCCGCATCAGCGGTGATCGAAACCACCGACGGCGACCATAATCTGGCGGAGCTAGAGCCACTGGAAGAAGAGCTAGACGCGCACAAGGGTGACTGGCGCGGCTCGGACATCACCGACCGCGACATCCAGGAGATGGTCGCCGAAGGCTACCTCCCCGCGATGGAGGGGCTTGCCTGGCGGGCGGCGCCGGCCGGCGAGGTGACACCTTCTCCCCAAGCCGGAGAAAAGGTGTACCTCAAGGCTCAGCTGGTACGCGGTGTTTCCTTGCCCATCTCCCACTTCTTTCTCTCCGTCTTGAACCATTACAAGGTACAACCCCACAACCTCTCCCCCAATAGCATTTTAGTGCTTAGCAACTTCGCAGCACTTTGTGAGGGTTACCTAGGGATTAGGCCTAGGTTAGACTTGGGCGTGTACTTCTTCACTGTCAAACGTGAAGCCGGACATAGTAAGGAGGAGCTTAGGAACTGCGGCACCATAAGCTTCAAGATTCGACCTGGCCGGCGGTTCCCCGACATCGTCGGCCACGAGTCCTGCAAAAACTGGCAGCGGACGTACTTCTATGGCCCCGACATTCCTTTGGCGGGCCGAGAACTAATGTACCCAGACTTCGCGGATGGATCCGCCGCTGAAGTTTCCACATGGAGATCCCATGCCTCCCTTCCCTTCGACCTCGACGCTTCTCGCGCAATAAGGCGGATCGAATGGTTCGTAGAGACGGGTTTGACCGGCTTGGACCTAGCCATGTGCTGGTTCATCAGGCAAATCCAACCTCTGCAGCACCGCCCGAAGTTCATGCATGAGTATACCAGTGATCGAAGGGATACCCTCCGGATCTCCGTGGATAACTTCTCGAGCGACTCCGTCAAGCTCCGCCTGAAGGACATCGTCAAGGTGAACGATAAGAAGCATGGCTTCACCATCACCTACGACATGTTTGTAGACGGCAAGTTCCCAAAGGTAGATATTTATTTTCCGTATACGACATATGCTCTAGTTTCCCTGTCTTACCAACACCATTTTATCTAACATGGTGATTTCTTACTTAACAGCTTAGCGATCTAGATGAGGACAATCTGGCTGCCCAAATCTACGATCCAAAGATGAAGGAAGTCACGGTCGTGTCCGACGACGATGTCCCGTTGGCGCGAAAGCAGAAGAGCTCCACCTCTGACGCTGCAGACGGAGGCAAGAAGAAGAAGACGGAGGGTGGAGCCTCCAAAAAGACTACCGCCACCCTGGAGGCGGAAAAGAGAAAAGCCACCGGGATTTTCGCCAAAGCGCCCCCCTAGTGTAAGCTTCTCATTCTCCGACATTGTCTATCTGTCTATTCTGTTCCTGTACTTATGCATTTTGCACGTTTCAGGAAGAAAGCCACGACCAGCCTCAAGAAGACCTCCAAAAGTTTGGGGGCTTCTAGAAATATCAAGGATATGCTGCATCGCGACGCCACTCCCGTCATCGCCCCTGCTACACTCCTGCCGTCAATCCTTCCTCTGCCACGACAGGCTCTCAAGCCCAGGAGGCTCCAGGACCTTCCGCCATGGAAGTGGATTCTGGCGCCTCTACCGAACTCGCTGTTGTCGGCGAGCAGGCGATGCAGGAGAGCACTGCTCTACAAATGGCTGAAGCTCCGGCTAAGGATGCCATCGGTAGCGATAAGGCAGTAGTGGGAGCTGGTACCTCTGTCGAAGGCGGCGCCCCCGCTCACCAGAAGCCCTTCGAGTTTCCGAAGATAGTTTACCCGACGCTCATGCCGAGTAACACAACTATGGTTCATGGAGGAGTGCCGTCATCTCCGATGTGCGGTATTGAGGAGCTTCTCCGACAAGCGGATATCTTGTGAGTAAATAGCATCTCCTTTGGCAAGCTGCTAGCCAAGAGCGCTACAAACCTCAAGATTATTGCACTTGTAAGTTTTACTTTACCTTTTGCACTTCATATGATTATCCCAATGTAGCCCCCGAGGATGTAGGCGGAAAACCATAGGTTTTGCATCTATATGCTCTAAGAGTGACTAAGTTAGAAAGAACTCTCGCTGTAGCCCCGAAGCATTTAGATGGAAAAAAACTATTCCGACTAGATGCTTTAAGAGTAGAAAACGCAGTGTTTATAATTTTCAATACTGTAGCTCCCAAGCTTCTAGTTGTAACTGAATGAGTTCCGACTAGATGCTTAAAGAAAAGCTAAGCATTTTCTGAGTTAAAACTTTATACTGTAGCCCCCAAGCTTCTAATCAAGAACTAAATTATCTCCGACTAGATGCTTAAAGAAAAGCTAAGTATATTGCTAAGTTAAAAACTCTTGCTGTAGCCCCCGAGCGCCTAGGTGGAAAGTTTCCGACTAGGTGCTCCAAGTAGACTAAACAACGGTTTAACTTTTTCTTTTTTCCATAGAATGAGAATGCTCGGAGGGGTATGGCCAACGACAAGTACCAGAAGATGCGCGCAGATCTTGAAGCCGAAAAGGGTAAAACTGCCATCTTGAAGGAACAGATCATCAAAAACAAGAGTATGTTTTCTTTTTTGCGCATTTCGTCTTGGTTTTATGCCTTCATTCTCCGAGTACTCATTGTGTACTTTGTTTTCTCCGACTTTGCAGAACATGTCGCCAAGGCCAAGGATATTGTCGAGCATTCCAAGCACATCCAGCAGCTGGACACCGAGAACAGAATCCTTAAGAAGGAGAGGGAAGAGATGCTGAAGATGCACGAGGATTCCATGAAGGCCCTGCAAGATTCCGCCTCCGCGGAAATCAATCGCTTGAAGGAGGAGCTTGCGATCTTAAAAGATCATAAGCAAGCTGATGAGCAAAACCATCGCCACGGAGAGGCATATAAGCTCCTCCAACAAGAGAAGGAATCCTTGGTGGACACCCTCTGGAAGGCCAATGCCAGCATCTTCAGTAAGATTTCTCTGCCTTGTATTTCTGCAGTCTGGGTACTTGGAATTATTGAACTCATGTGACCCTTGTCAAAATTTGCAGCTCCTATGGGTTTAACCAGATCGCCTCCTCCGGCCAAGGAATGCATGGTTCTTGCCGGCAACTTTATCAACACCGCCATCACCCAAGCCAAAGAGATCGCCAAGCCCCTCCAGATACACATCAAGGCCTCGGACTCCATGGCGAAGTACTCGGAAATTCTGTGCCGAGCCCCCGAGCGTATCACAAGCTGGAAAGCTTCATGTGCACGGGCTGGCGCAAGGATGGCGCTGTCTATGGTGAAGGCTCATTACGAAGATGCCGACATCGACACGGTGACCTCTGGCATCCCCGACGTTGATGATGATGGCAAAGAAATTGATCACGAAGCCATCATGTCATCACTCGTGGGTTATAACACCAGAGTTTCCGAGTTTGTGGATATCAACGTCTTCATGCCTATGAACACTATCGACAGCGTCAACCAAGACTCCTCCGAGTCTCACCAAAGTGCCGATGCTGAGGGTGATTCTCCGGCTGGGGACGATGCTGCTTCCAAGTCTCCTGCGCCCAAAGAGTGAAAAACACTATGTAATATTTGTTTCGCCTTTGGTATATGCGCGGAAAAAACTTGATGATGTAACTTAAGGCAGAAAACAATGGTTGTAATTTCCTGCTACTTAAGAACTTAGTTCCAGCATGTATATTTTTTAAGCAAGTGCTGGCTTATCCATTACTTTGGTTCTTATGCTTGACTTTTCGTGAGTCGGAAGACTCGTCGTCGGAACCATGCGCTTAGGTGATGATACCCAATGGCACCGTCAATAACCTGAGCACAAAACCGCCGACAATAAGTGCCGCAAGTCACTACTCTAGAATCCACATAAAAACGACAAAGAACGTGTAGACCAGAAAACTTAAGCTAACGCCCGTAGGGGGAACTTTCACAAGTGCAAACGCAAAGCTTGTGCATAAAGGTTTTACTTGAGCCAAAAATGAATACTAAAGGAGGTAAAAGACTTAGAAATATGAGTGAACCAAAGAGGTTTATTTCATTGATCATATAAGAGATACACAATTAGATAAAAAATGATAAGTGTAAAAAGGACATAGCTGTGCTATGTTCCATGGCCGATCAAGCTCCGGGTAGTCATCATCCGGGTCACGTCGCTTACGCTTATGATCCTCGTTGGGTCTATCCTTTAGTTCACGATTGTCAACAAGGTAGTAAGACCCATTGAGCAGCGCCTTGCTTATGATGAACGGTCCTTCCCATGGCGGGGATAATTTGTGTGACTTCTTCTACTTAAGTCGGAGCACCAAATCCCCCTCTTTAAACGAGCGATGCCGAACGCGGCGACTATGGTAGCTGCATAGCTTCTGCTGGTAGATGGCGGATCTTTGGCATGCCAAAACACGCTCCTCCTCGAGAAGGTCCACATCTAGGCGTCTGGATTCTTCAGCGTCATCTTCGTCGTAGGCGGCAACTCTTGGTGCATCGTGAAGGATGTCGGAAGGCAGGATGGCTTTTGCTCCATATACCATGAAGTAAGGGGTGTAGCCGGTAGATCTGTTGGGTGTAGTTCGTAAACTCCAAAGCACAGATGGCAATTCTTCCGCCCAGGCTCCAACTGCTCTGTGTAGCGGTGCCTCAAGACGTGGCTTGATTCCCTGCAGAATTAATCCATTGGCTCGTTCAACCTGACCATTGGACTGTGGGTGTGCCACAGATCCAAGGTCAAGTCGGATGCCTTTCTCCCAGCAATATGCCTCCACTTCTCCGAGTGATAAATTGCTGCCGTTGTCGGTGATAATGCTATGTGGGAGACCAAATCTCACCACTAGATCCCGGACAAATCTGAGGGCAGTTGCCCCATCAAGCTTTCTAATGGGTTTAGCTTCTATCCATTTGGTGAATTTATCAACTGCTACAAGCAGATCCGTAAACCCACAAGGTGACATCTGTAACGATCCCACCATATATAGCCCCCAGACTGCAACAAGTTATTGGTATTGTTCGCAGTTCTTTAGCAGGAACATGTGGTTATCGGGCATAATACTGGCATCCCATGCATGTCTCAACCAGCTTGTCGGCATCCGCCTTCGTGGTAAGACAGTAGAATCCTTGCCGGAAGGCTTTCGCGACCAACGATCGAGGAGTGGCGTGGTGCCCGCAATCTCCGATATGGATTTCGCGTAGGATTTCCATACCTTCTAGCTGGGAAACACACTTTAGATATACACCAGTAGTGCTCCTTTTGTAGAGTTGCCCATTGATTATGGTATAACCCTTTGCTCGTCGTACTATTTGTCATCTTTCGACTTCGTCTTCGGGCAAAATTCTGTGTTCGAGATATTCCATGAACGGTTTTGTCCAAGACGGAGGGACCTTAGTCACCATGTTGATGAAAGAGTCAGCTCTATCCGGGTTGTCGATGTCGGCTCCCTTCACGGATGGTGTGCGCAGGTGCTCTAGGAAAACTCCTGGCGGAATTCGCTTGCGCCCTGATCCTAGCTTAGATAGCAGATCAGCCGCCTCATTTTGTTCCCTCGGCACATACTTAACTTCGTAGCCCAAGAATATCTTGGCTATCTCGTCCACTTCGTCTCGGTATGCCGCCATCATAGGGTTTCGCGCATTCCAGGTGCCAGCCACCTGCTGGGCAACCAAGTCAGAATCCGCACAACAAACTATGTGCTTGATGCCAATATCCTTGGCTACACGTAGTCCATGAATGAGTGCTTCATACTCCGCCATGTTGTTTGTAGCCTCGAAGTGGATCTGCAGAACGTAGTGTAGCTTGTCCCCTGTTGGTGACTGTAGCAATACACCAGCCCCTGATCCATTGAGCAGTTTTGATCCGTCAAAGTGCATCACCCAGTACTCTGGTTCTAGTAACGGAGTAGCATCTGGCATCTCCGTCCAATCTGCAACAAAATCCGCCAAGGCTTGTGACTTGATAGCGTCGCGTCTCTTGTAGGTGATCTCGAAGGCGGAAAGTTCAATGCCCCACTTCGCGACCCTTCCTGTGGTGTCGCTGTTGTTGATGATGTCGGACAATGGGGTTTTTCTCACCACTGTGATTGGGTGCTCCTGGAAGTAATGCCTCAGCTTCCGAGAAGCAAGGAATACTCCATAAGCTATCTTTTGGTAGTGCGGGTAACGTTGCTTGGACTCCGTCAAGACCTCGCTCACATAGTAAACCGGTCATTGAACTCTGTGCTCATAGCCTGGTTCCTTCCGTTCTACCACGACGACGATGCTGATAACTCGGTTGGTTGCCACCATGTAAATTAACAGGGGCTCTCCAGGCTCGGGTGCTGCAAGGATGGGCGTTGAGGAAATAATATCCTTGAGCTTCTTCAATGCTGCATATGCTTCGTCCGTCCACGTGAATTTGTCTGCCTTCTTCAGCAACTTGTACAGCGGCAAAGCCTTCTCTCCAAGTCGGCTGATGAACCGACTAACTGCTGCAACACAACCTGTTATCGTTGAATGTCCTTTAGGCATGTCGGGCGGTTTATGTTCAAGATGGCCTTGATTTTCTCCGGGTTGACCTCGATTCCACGCTGGGAAACGATGAAGCCTAACAATTTGCCTGTTGGAACCCCGAAGACGCACTTCTTAGGGTTAAGCATCATGTTATATTATCAAAGGTTTCTTTTAAGTCGGAGATTAAGTCGTTTGACTTTTTAGACATCACCGTGATATCGTCCACGTAGGCGTGAACGTTCCGACCAATTTTGTCGTGAAGGCAACGTTGCTGTAAGATCCCTCCTTTATAAAGGAAAAGGATCCCTGTGATTGCAATGCTAGTCCCTGGATCAGTGCTAGCATCCACAGTTTAAGATGAAGTACATAGAAACAAAGGTCATTATTACAGTCATTCCAGAGACAAACATAGTCTTTACAACTCCATGGCCACAGGCCTAGTACAAGAGTTTAAATAAGTAAATAGATAAAAGTCTTCATCTTCATGTGCCACAGGCAAGCATGTTGAGTGTAGACTCATGACTCCTATTCATCATCAGAGTAACCTGCAACATCACAAGTTACAGCCACAGTGGGTCAATACATTGGAATAGTATTGGCAAGTGATACCTTAGTAGAATATTGGTGGACTAGTTACTATATGCAATTTGGCTAAGTGTAGCTTAGGCTTGCTTAACTCAAAATAGGTTTTGCCTATTAGTTGAAAACATTAAGTTTTTCTTTGTCAAAACTTTTCCCAAGGAACCACCAATAGACATTGGGGTCCTTCACCCTTGTTCACCCACAAGTTTTACTTAGAAATTGGGATGAGGAGATTCTTGATAGCTTCCATGTCTTGATGCTCAAGTTGTCCTTTTCCAGGGACATGGCTAAGTACTTAGATTCTTCCATCTGCAGAGGTTGTGCACTTTCACCACAAGACTTGATTTTCACCAAGACAGGACCTTTCAGAAGCCTTCCCTTAGACCAAATGGACGCGCTCCAACCTATCAATCCCACTACCACCAACTGTCCAAATGGCTAAGTTATTGCAACCTATATGGTCTAGGCAGAGCCCATATTGCCAAGTGGCTGCACTAGAAGCTTCTTAGCACTTGGCCTCTCAAATCCCTTTGTTCCTGGGTGGCTTTCCACAAGTGAGAATACACAAGGTAAACCATAGAAATGGGCCTTTTGTAACCACTCAACATAAACCATTCCTTCCATTCCACCCAGGTGTTTCATTCACTTAGTTGTTTTATTAAGTAAAAACACAAGTCCAAAGACTTAGAAATATTTTATCATAGCATGAATAATTCACCACCCTTGGCTGCTACTAGCTAGGCTAAGCATGGCATAGATAAGCATCTTAACTTAGAAATTTCTAGCAATTCTACAACTACTAGGATTTCCCAAGCATAAAATATAAGCAAAATATAACCATACAAGACTAGCAAAATATTTCTAATGCATAGTAGAAAACATAGGGATAAAAATATCATGAAGCACCACTTGCCTTGGTAGTTTGGAGAGTATCTACACTCCTCACAATCACAATCACTATTGGCACCAAAATCTACACATAAAATCATAGCAACAAATCACATACAAAATAAATACAAGCAAAAATATATGGATGCATGCAACATGATATGTGATGATTTTCTAAACTTAACAAGACAACTGCACAGTACTGGTTCATAAACAAGTTCAAAACTTGCCAAACAACATTTATTTAAACACTAAAACATTTCTCAAATAATTTATATACATAAAATAAGCCTAAACATGTTTCTGTAGATAAAACCACTTTAACAGAAACAAAACATTAAACACATTGCATATTTGGAAAGGGCTTGCTCTCCTGATTCCATTGATATAAAATTCATCAAATTTGGACGTGGGAATCAAAAGTTATGATTAAAACAAAATCAAACATCTAATAGATTCAAATTCTGATTTTAAATCTAAATCCTAGCCACGCGTCATGTTCTGATTGATGCATACCGGTTCGCTCAGGATCGCGTCTGTGAGCCGTCAAATCTAACTTAAACTGCACGGCCCAGATCTATACGTACCCCTTCGCTTAAGTGTTCTATCTAGCCCGTCAGATCTGGATCCAACGGTGCGCGATCAAACAACCACACTCTGGCGGCGCTAACGGCGACAACTGGTGGCGGCGACTCTTTCTACGGCGGCACGGTGGCTACAGGGAGGGCTGGGGTCAGTGGAAGTGCTTACCTGACTCGCAATGACGTACTGAAGCTCAACGTGGTGGCGGCTTGACAAGGGGCGCACGGACACGGCAGCACGAGCTCGTCGGAGTAGAAGGCGACGCTCTGGGACGTGAGGATCCAAACGAAAAGTGTCAGCAGATGCGCTAGACGCAGGCGAACAAGCTCGCGTGATTCAGAACCAGAGGGGAACACGAGGCTCGCCGAATTTTGTCGCCGGAGTTGGAGACGTCGTCGGAAACTTGCAGTGCTTGATGGAGTCGACGACCTGGGGCAGTATAGGATGAACCAAAGACATCAGAAGAAGCGCAAGGATGTGGCGAAGTAGTCTGCATGAACCAGAGAGGAAGGGGCGCACGGTGCTCACCGGGATTGGTCGCCGGAGAGGATTCTGCCTGCGGCGGTGCAAGGGCGATTACGGGCAGCCTGGTGGCAGAGTGTTGGCGTTAGGTGAGGGGAAATGTTCGCGGTGCAGAGGGGGTTAAGTAGGCAGGAGGGGGGCGGCGATTACGCGCAGAATCAATGGCAATTAAGCTCGCGGTGACTGTGGCGAGGTAACGGCCGAGCGAGCGCCTCGGCCGCGCGTGATTGACGCCAACGACGACGTGGTCGCAGGGTCCACTTGCCAGCGAGTGAAACAGAGAGGGGTCGGGTCCTTGCGTCAGTGACTCTGTGGGTTTGCCTGCGAGTGAGAGAGAGAAGGGGGAACCCAGGTGGGCTTAGTGGGCTGATTCTGTTGTTGGGCTAGAAAGGTGGCGCCGGCCCTTTTCTAATTCTTTTCTCCTTTTCTTTTTCTGTTTGCAATTTCAGGAATCAAATTCAAATGATTTCAAAAGTTGTTTGAATTCAAATCTTTTCAGGATTTTTGTAGAGTGCAACACTCACAAATCTGGACACAAAACCAAGTGGTCACTTTGAATTGGCTTGGCCACTTGGTATAAAACAAAAATAAGCAGTGGCATAGCACTAGTTTGAATAGGTTTTGAAATTGGTTTTCAAATCATATTTGTTTTGAAACTTTGGTTTAAATCCTAGCAATCTAGCAATACAATCTGAGAGCAATAAGACAACAAGGTTTGGTTCAATGAACAACAAATCTCTCATTGGAGAGTAGCATTTGTTTTAAATGCTGATCACATCAAATAATGAGATCATATGCTCCTGTTTTTGAATTGGTTTGTTTGAAATGAACTCTACATGATCATGGATGCATGGATGATATGCATGAGTTTTGAAACATGATTTTAGGGATGTTACAAATCTAACCCCCTTAAGGTGAATCTCGCCCTCGAGATTCGGATTGGCTAGCAAATAGGTGAGGGTGGTCTTTCCGAAGGTCATCTTCTCTTTCCCATGTTGCTTCCTCTTCGGAATGATGGTTCCATTGGACTTTGCAAAACTTGATGGTCTTAGTCCGTGTGACTCTTTCTGCAGTCTCAAGAATCTTGATAGGTTTCTCCTCATAAGTGAGCACTCTCCAATTGAACCTCTTCCAAAGGTATAATATCCTTCAAAGAAGTTTCTTCCATTTCCGGGTGACATTTCTTAAGCTGACTCACATGAAACACATTATGAACAGCTGACAAAGACTCTGGCAATTCAATATCATAGGCTACTTCTCCTTTGCGACTTAGAATCTTGAATGGCCCAACATATCTTGGGGCCAATTTACCTTTGACACAAAATCTCTTCACTCCACGAAGTGGTGACACTCTAAGATAAGCTCTATCACCAACATCATAGGTGACTTATCTACGCTTAGGATCTGCGTAGCTTTTCTGTCGGGACTATGCTATCTTCAATCTGTCTTTAACTAGCTTGACTTTCTCTTCCGCCTCTTTTATTAGTTCTAGTCCGAACAAACTTATTTCTCCCACACCATTCCATAGCAATGGGGTGGTACACTTCCTCCCATAGAGAAATTCAAACGGTGCCATATCAATACTGGCTTGATAGCTATTATTATAAGAGAATTCTGCGTAAGGCAGACTTTCATCCCAACTGGCTCCATAGTCTAGAGCACATGCCCTCAACATATCTTCAAGAATCTGATTAGTCCTTTATGTTTGTCCATCAGTCTGAGGATGAAAAGCGGTGCTGAATTCCAACCTCGTTCCCAATGACTCATGTAATTGCCTCCAAAAATGAGAAGTGAATTGGGTTCCTCTATCTGACACAATACTGTTGGGTACTCCATGTAGACATACAATTCTACTCATATAGATCTTGGCTAACTTAGCACTTGTATAGGTTGTCTTCACGGGTATGAAATGAGCCACTTTAGTTAGGCGATCCACTACTACCCAAATAGAATCATATCCTGACCGGGTCCTTGGCAATCCGGTAATGAAATCCATACCAATCTTGTCCCACTTCCAATCAGGAATAGGTAGTGGTTGAAGTAAACCTGCTGGTTTCTGATGTTCTGCTTTCACTCTACTACATACATCACACAAAGGAATATGTTCGGCGATGTCCTTCTTGAGATTATTCCACCAAAATCTTTCCTTCATATCCATGTAAATTTTGGTGTTACCCGGATGAATGGAATACGGTGAGTTGTGTGCTTCTTGTAAAATCAGTTTTCGAAGCTCCGGATCTTGTGGAACACAGATACGTTTCCCATGCCATAAAGTACCTTGTGTTGGAGATATGCCCTAGAGGAAATAATAAATGTAGTTATTATTATATCTTTGTGTTTATGATAAATGTTTACATTCATGCTATAATAGTATTAACAAGGAAACATTGATACTTGTGTGATTTGTAAACTTAAATTGAAGTCCCTAGTATAGCCTCTATACTTCACTAGCTTGTTGGTTGATTAATGATTGTGGTTTCCCTATCATGAACATTGTGATGTTATCAACAACAAGATCATATCGTTAGGAGAATGATATGGTGGACATACTCCTATAGATAAGCGTAGCATAAAGATCAAGTCATTTCAATAGTTCAATTGCTATATGCTTTCTGATACATAGTAACCTAATTCCTTCGACCATGAGATCATCATATCACCTTTACCGGATGGATGCTTTGATGACATCAAACACCACACCGTAACTGGGTGGTTATAAAGGTGGCATTGAGTGTTCGGAAAGTATTGGTTGAGACACATGGATCAAGAGTGGGATTTGTCCATCCATATGACGGATAGATATACTCTGGGCCCTCTCGGTGGAATGTCATCCAATTAGCTTGCAAGCATGTGACTTGGTCACAAGGGATCACATATCACGGGAACGAGAAAAGAGTACTTATCAGTAACGAGGTTGAACTAGGTATGCAGAGATACCGACGATCATAACCTCGGATAAGTAACATATTGTGAGACAAAGGGAAATTGGTATCGTATGTAAGTGGTTCATTCGATCGCAAAGTAATCGTAGAAATATGTGGGAGACATATGAATTTCCAGATTCCTCTATTGGTTATTGTTCGGAGAAGTGTCTCGATCATGTCCGCATAATTCACGAACCGTAGGGAGACACACTTAAGGATTCGACGTTGTTTGAGTAGTTATGGTATTATGAGAAAGAGACCGAATGTTGTTCGGAGTATCGGATGGGATCCGGGATATCACGAGGTGATCCGGAATGGTCCGGAGAATAAGATTCATATAAGGAAAGTCCCGTTTCGGAGTTGCGGAATGATTCCGGTGTTTTCATCGGGAATGTTCTAGAAGGTTCCGGAATGTTCGGCACTCCGGGGGGGGGGGAGGGTACATGAATGTTTTATATCAAAGTTGGTATGATTGCATCATGTACTAACTGTCATCGCTGTCCGAAATAAAGGGTTTATTCAAATCCTAGTTTGAAAAGTCAAACGGCTAGTTTGAAAAGTCAAACTGCCAGTTTTCGGAAAGAGGAGAAGGAGGATTGGTGGAGGCCGACTTGGGGGAGGAGTCCCCTTGGACGGCGCGCCACCCAAGGCCGACTTGGGGAGGGACTCCTCCCCTTGGCCGCCGGCCCCTCCCATCTATATAAGGAGGGGCAGGGCTCCCCTCCTAGAACACACAAGTTCATATCTTCTACCTCCGGTTTAGAGCCGTTTCGGTTTAGAGCTTCTAATTGCTTTAGCCTTCGGTTTAGAGCCTTCTAATTGGTTTAGAGCCTTCTAATTGGTGTGTCTAATTACTAGACCACTAATAGCCTCTCTCATACTCCACCATACTCGCACCGGCTTAAGGCGAAGCCCTGCGGGATTTTCCCTCTACTTCCGGTACCACGCCGTTGTGCTGCCGGAATCGCGAGGAGAGTGCTACAACCTCCGTTGCCTGCTGGAACAAGGGAGAGGAAGGTCTTCGTCGAGTACCGAACGTGTGACCGACTGCGGGAGCGCTGCCGGAACGCAGCGCCGGAAGGATCGTCTACACGATCTTGAGATCGAGAAGAGTACGACTACATCACCCACGAGAATCCGCTCTCGTTAAACGCTTTGGAATCTTCGAGGGTAAGTTATTCCATCGACTCGTTGCTACAATCTAGTAGATAGATCTTGGCTTGTTTGTTTGTATGCGATAGAAAATTTTTGTTTTCCATGCTACGAATCCCTACAGTGGTATCAGAGCCGTGTCTATATGTAGATCCGTTGCACGAGTAGAACACAATGGTCATTGTGGTCGTTGATGCTTTTATTGTCGATTGCTTCTTGTGTACTTTGCATCTTGCGGTATGTTGGGATGAAGCGGCCCGGGCTAACCTTACATGACATTGTTCATGAGACTTGCTCCACGCTTGACATGCAACTTGTATTGCATAAGTGGCTTTGCAGGTGCCTGTTTCTCCTAGCATAGTTAAGATCCAATTTACAACGGGTGGTTAACAATACTAGTATCAATGTTGTGGTTCTTGTTCGTAAGTTAGAACGACACTTATTGAAATCCCCAAACCACGTAAAACATGCAAAGAAAGTAGAGGCGTCTAACTTTGTTTTGCAGGGGTGTGCAGTGATGTGATATGGCCATGATTGTGATTATATTTGATGTATGCAATGTTCCTTATTGTAAGTCGGCAACCGGCAGGAGCCATATGGTTGTCTTTCATTTATGTTAAGACCCGCGTGTCTATTCAAAGTAGTTGTAATAGTTGAAGCCGGTGGACGACAACCATGGAGTAGCGTCATTGACCTTGATGCAATGCCGATGATGATGGAGATCATGTTCGTGCTTGAAGATGGAGATCGGAAGCACAAAGAAGAAAGGCCATATCATATCACATATATATTGAATTGCATGTGATGTTAATCCTTTATGCATCTTGTATTGCTTAGTAGACGACGGTAGCATTATAAGATGATCCCTCATGCACATGAATTTCAAGTCATAAAGTGTTCACCCTTAGTTAGCACCGTTGCTAAAGCTTGTTGTTTCGAAGCACCACGTGATGATCGGGTGTGTTAGATTCCGCAAGTGTATACAACGTGAGCAAGCCAGATTTGCTCATGCGGAAACTAAGGTTTGATCTTGACGAGCCTAGCATGTACAGACATGGTCTCGGAACACGGATCACCGAAAGGTAAAGCATGAATCATATAGTAGATATGATGAACATGACGATTGTTCGCCATTGAAACTATATCAACTCTCGTGATGATCGGTGTTGATGTAGTGGATTTGGTTCGTGTGATCACTAAAACAATGTGAGGGATATTGTTTTGAGTGGGAGTTCACCTAGTTTAATTACATTAATTAATTTGAACTCAATTTGTCATAAACTTAGTCTAAACTATTGCAAATATGTTGTAGATCAATGGCAGCCCCTACCATCAATTTTAATGCGTTCCTAGAGAAAGAAAAGTTGAAAAACAATGGAAGCAACTTCGCGGATTGGTTCTGCAATTTGAGGATTGTCCTCACAGCTGGTAATTTGACCTATGTGCTAGATGCACCGCTGGGTGACCCACCTGCAGCTGATGCTCCCGATGAAGTAAAGAATGTTTACCTCGCTCGGAAGAATCAGTACTCCATAGTTCAGTGTGCTATCTTGTATGGTTTGGAATCGGAGCTTCAGAAAAGGTTTGAGGATTCAGACCCATATGATATTGTCGAGGATCTCAAATTGATTTTTGAGACTCATGCGGCAATTGAAAGCTATGAGGCTTCTGAAAAGTTCTTTAACTGCAAGATGGAAGAGGGCAGCTCCGTCAGTGAGCATGTGCTTAAGATGTCTGGGCACGCAAACAAACTTCAAAGCTTGGGTATAGTGATTCCTAATGCTTTGGGGATTTATCGTGTCCTCCAATCACTACCACCAAGTTACAAGAACTTTGTGATGAACTACAACATGCAGAACATGAACAAGACGTTGCCAGAACTCTTTGCCATGTTGAAATCTGCAGAAGTGGAGATCAAGAAAGAGCACCAAGTGTTGTTGGTCAATAAGACCACCAAATTCAAGAAAGGCAAGTCTAAGCCAAAGGGACACTTCAAGAAGGGTGGTAAGAAAGTTACTACGCCGGCGAAGAAGACCAAGGCTGGACCCAAGCCTGATACTGAGTGCTTTTACTGCAAGGGAGAAGGTCACTGGAAGCGGAATTGCCCAAAGTACTTGGCGGATTTGAAGAACGGCAACATCAAGAAGAAAGGTATATCTGATATACATGTTATTGATGTGTATCTCACTAGTACTCGTAGTAGTGCCTGGGTATTTGATACTGGTTCGGTTGCTCATATTTGTAACTCGAAACAGGTGCTGCAGAATAAACGGAAGCTAGCGAAGAACGAGGTGACGATGCGCGTGGGAAACGGATCAAAGGTTGATGTGATCGCGATCGGCACGCTACCCCTTCATCTACCATCGGGATTAGTTTTATACTTAAATAATTTTTATTTGGTGCCTACGTTGAGCATGAACATTATATCGGGATCTTGTTTATTGCGAGACGGTTACTTGTTTAAATCCGAGAATAATGGTTGTTCGATTTATATGAGTAATATGTTTTATGCACATGCACCTTTGATAGATGGTCTATTCTTATTGAATCTCGATAGTGGAAATACACATATCAACAACATTGAGGCTAAACGTTTGAAATCAAGCGATAATTCGACCTATATGTGGCACTGTCGTCTTGGTCACATTGGAGTGAAACGTATGAAGAAACTCCATTCCGATGGACTTCTTGAATCACTTGATTTTGAATCACTTGAAAGATGCGAAGCATGTCTGATGGGTAAAATGACTAAGACTCCATTTTCTGGTATGATGGAGCGAGCTACGAACTTATTGGAGATCGTACATACCGATGTGTGTGGTCCAATGAGTGTAGAATCGCGCGGTGGTTATCGTTATGTTCTTACCTTCACGGATGACTTGAGTAGATATGGGTATATCTATTTCATGAAACATAAGTCCGAAACTTTCGAGAAGTTTAAGGAGTTTCAAAGTGAGGTAGAGATTCAACGTAACAAGAAGATTAAATTTCTACGTTCTGATCGTGGAGGTGAATATCTAAGTTATGAGTTTGGCGAGCATTTGAAGAAATGCGGAATACTTTCACAATTGACACCGTCGGGAACACCACAGCGTAATGGTGTGTCCGAACGTCGTAATCGAACTCTCTTAGATATGGTTCGTTCTATGATGTCACTTACAGATTTAACGCTATCATTTTGGGGTTATGCATTAGAAACAGCCGCATTCACTTTAAATAGGGCACCATCTAATTCCGTTGAAACGACACCGTTTGGGAAGAAACCTAAATTGTCGTTCCTTAAAGTTTGGGGATGGGAAGCCTATGTAAAGAAGTTACAACCGGACAAGCTTGAACCCAAAGCGGAAAAATGCGTCTTCATAGGATACCCGAAGGAAACTATTGGGTATACCTTTTATCATAGATCCGAAGGCAAAATCTTTGTTGCTAAGAATGGATCCTTTCTAGAGAAGGAATTTCTCTCGAAAGAAGTGACTGGAAGGAAAGTAGAACTCGACGAGGTTGTTGAACCTTCTCTCGAAATTGCGAGTAGCGCAGCACCGGAAGAAGTTCCTGTGGTGCCTGCACCAATAAGAGAGGAAGCTAATGATGGTGATCATGAAACTTCGGTTGAAGTTGCTACAGAGCCTCGGAGGTCAACGAGAACTCGTACCACTTCAGATTGGTATGATTCCGTTATGAATGTCATGTTGGTGGACAACACCGATGACCCCGAGACATATGAGAAAGCGATGATGAGCCCAGATTCCAATAAATGGCAAGAAGCCATGAAATCCTAGATTGGATCCATGTACGAAAACCAAGTATGGACTTTGGTGGACATACCGGATGGCCGGAAGGCTGTCGAGAACAAATGGATTTTCAAGAAGAAAACAGATGCTGATGGTAATGTTACTGTCTATAAAGATCGACTTGTCGCAAAAGGGTTTCGACAAATTCAAGGAGTTGACTACGATGAGACTTTCTCAACAGTAGCGAAGCTAAAGTCTGTGAGGATTATGTTAGCAATCGCTGCATATTATGATTATGAGATATGGCAGATGGATGTCAAAACAGCATTCCTCAATGGAGACATTGATGAAGAGTTGTATATGATGCAACCCAAAGGTTTTGTCGATCCTAAAGATGCTAACAAGGTATGCAAACTTCAACGGTCCATCTATGGATTGAAGCAAGCATCCCGAAGTTGGAATCAACGTTTTGATAAGGTGATCAAAAGTTTTGGTTTTATACAAACTTTTGGAGAAGCTTGTATTTACAAGAAAGTGAGTGGGAGCTCTGTAGCATTCTTAATACTATATGTGGATGACATATTGTTGATTGGGAATGATGTAGACCTTCTTAATAGTGTCAAGGAATATTTGAATAATAGTTTTTCAATGAAGGATCTTGGCGAAGCAGCTTACATATTAGGCATAAAGATTTATAGAGATAGATCGAAACGCCAAATATCATTGTCACAGAGTACATATTTGGACAAAGTTCTAAAGAGGTTTGGAATGGAAGAAAGCAAGAAAGGGTTCTTGCCCATGTTGCCCAATACGACCTTGAGTAAAACTCAAAGTCCGACATCGGCAGAAGATAGAGAAAGGATGAGTAAGACTCCCTATGCCTCAGCCATAGGATCTCTAATGTATGCCATGCTATGTACTAGACCCGACATTGCATATGCTGTTAGTTTAACTAGCAGATATCAAAGTGATCCAGGAGTGGATCATTGGACAGCGGTCAAAAACATCCTTAAGTACTTGAGAAGAACTAAGGATATGGTTCTTTCTTATGGAGGTGATGAACAGCTCCTTGTTAATGGTTACACCGATGCTAGTTGGAACACAGATCCGGATGATTCTAAATCACAATCCGGATACGTATTTATTTTGAATGGTGCAGCAGTTAGCTGGAGGAGTGCAAAGCAAAGCGTTGTGGCGAGATCTTCAACTGAATCGGAATACATGGCTGCTTCGGAGGCTTCGCAAGAAGCGATATGGATGAAAGATTTCATTACAGAGCTGGGTGTGGTTCCTAGTGCGCTGGACCCAATGTCTATCTACTGTGATAACATGGGCGCCATAGCCAATGCGCAAGAACCAAGGTCACACAAGAAGCTGAAGCACATCAAGCTACGTTTTCGTGCTATTCGAGAACATATCCAGGATGGGGATATAAAGATTTGCAAAGTACACACAGATCTGAATGTGGCGGATCCGTTGACTAAACCTCTCCCCAGGGCAAAACATGACCAACACCAAACTGCCATGGGTGTTCGGTATATTACCATGTAATCTAGATTAGATGACTCTAGTGCAAGTGGGAGACTGTTGGAGATATGCCCTAGAGGCAATAATAAATGTAGTTATTATTATATCTTTGTGTTTATGATAAATGTTTACATTCATGCTATAATAGTATTAACAAGGAAACATTGATACTTGTGTGATTTGTAAACTTAAATTGAAGTCCCTAGTATAGCCTCTATACTTCACTAGCTTGTTGGTTGATTAATGATTGTGGTTTCCCTATCATGAACATTGTGATGTTATCAACAACAAGATCATATCGTTAGGAGAATGATATGGTGGACATACTCCTATAGATAAGCGTAGCATAAAGATCAAGTCATTTCAATAGTTCAATTGTTATATGCTTTCTGATACATAGTAACCTAATTCCTTCGACCATGAGATCATGCATATCACCTTTACCGGATGGATGCTTTGATGACATCAAACACCACACCGTAACTGGGTGGTTATAAAGGTGGCATTGAGTGTTCGGAAAGTATTGGTTGAGACACATGGATCAAGAGTGGGATTTGTCCATCCATATGACGAATAGATATACTCTGGGCCCTCTCGGTGGAATGTCATCCAATTAGCTTGCAAGCATGTGACTTGGTCACAAGGGATCACATATCACGGGAACGAGAAAAGAGTACTTATCAGTAACGAGGTTGAACTAGGTATGCAGAGATACCGACGATCATAACCTCGGATAAGTAACATATCGTGAGACAAAGGGAAATTGGTATCATATGTAAGTGGTTCATTCGATCGCAAAGTAATCGTAGAAATATGTGGGAGCCATATGAATTTCCAGATTCCTCTATTGGTTATTGTTCGGAGAAGTGTCTCGATCATGTCCGCATAATTCACGAACTGTAGGGAGACACACTTAAGGATTCGACGTTGTTTGAGTAGTTGTGGTATTATGAGAAAGAGACCGAATGTTGTTCGGAGTCTCGGATGCGATCCGGGATATCACGAGGTGATCCGGAATGGTCCGGAGAATAAGATTCATATAAGGAAAGTCCCGTTTCGGAGTTGCGGAATGATTCCGGTGTTTTCATCGGGAATGTTCTAGAAGGTTCCGGAATGTCCGGCACTCCGGGGGGGAGGGTACATGAATGTGTTATATCAAAGTTGGTATGATTGCATCATGTACTAAGTGTCATCGCTGTCCGAAATAAAGGGTTTATTCAAATCCTAGTTTGAAAAGTCAAACGGCTAGTTTGAAAAGTCAAACTGCCAGTTTTCGGAAAGAGGAGAAGGAGGATTGGTGGAGGCCGACTTGGGGAGGGACTCCTCCCCTTGGCCGCCGGCCCCTCCCATCTATATAAGGAGGGGCAGGGCTCCCCTCCTAGAACACACAAGTTCATATCTTCTACCTCCGGTTTAGAGCCGTTTCGGTTTAGAGCTTCTAATTGCTTTAGACTTCGGTTTAGAGCCTTCTAATTGGTTTAGAGCCTTCTAATTGGTGTGTCTAATTACTAGACCACTAATAGCCTCTCTCATACTCCACCATACTCGCACCGGCTTAAGGCGAAGCCCTGCGGGATTTTCCCTCTACTTCCGGTACCACGCCGTTGTGCTGCCGGAATCGCGAGGAGAGTGCTACAACCTCCGCTGCCTGCTGGAACAAGGGAGAGGAAGGTCTTCGTCGAGTACCGAACGTGTGACCGACTGCGGGAGCGCGGCCGGAACGCAGCGCCGGAAGGATCGTCTACACGATCTTGAGATCGGGAAGAGTACGACTACATCATCCACGAGAATCCGCTCTCGTTAAACGCTTTGGAATCTTCGAGGGTAAGTTATTCCATCGACTCGTTGCTACAATCTAGTAGATAGATCTTGGCTTGTTTGTTTGTATGCGATAGAAAATTTTTGTTTTCCATGCTACGAATCCCTACACCTTGTTCGTCTTCATGGAATCTTTTGGCTTTTCCCTTGCCAATCTTTTCCTTGATCTCTTCAATTTCCTTATCAGTCTTCTGGGCTCCTTTGATCTTGTCCAACAAAGTGGGTTGAACATCCAAAGACATGAGGTGTCCTTCAGGCACAATCTCTAATCTGAGATCTCTAAATTGGGCACACAGATCATCTGGCAATTCTCCCTTAGTAAGGCCATTCACAAAAACCTTACGGCTTAGAGCATCCGTTACAACATTTGCTTTACCGGTGTAAGATCCCTCCTTTATAAAGGAAAAGGATCCCTGTGATTTCAATGCTAGTCCCTGGATCATTGCTAGCATCCACAGTTTAAGATGAAGTACACAGATACACAGGTAATTATTACAGGCATTCTAGAGACAAACATAGTCTTTACAACTCCAAGGCCACAGGCCTAATACAAGAGTTTGAATAAGTAAATAAATAAAAGTCTTCATCTTCATGTGCCACAGGCAAACATGTTGAGTGTAGACTCATGACTCCTAATCCTCATCAGAGTAACCTAAAACATCACAAGTTATAGCCACAGTGGGTCAATACATGGGAATAGTATTGGCAAGTGATACCTTTAGCATTATTTAGGTGGACTAAATACTATATGCAATTTGGCTAAGTGTAGCTTGGCTTGCTTTGCTCAAAATAGATTTTGCCTATTAGTTGAAATCACTAAGTTTTTCTTTGTCAAAAATTTTCCCAAGGAACCACCAATAGACATTGAGGTCCTTCACCCTTGTTCACCCACAAGTTTTACTTAGAAAATTGGGATGAGGAGATTCTTGATATCTTCCATGTCTTGATTCTCAAGTTGTCCTCTTCCAGGTACATGGCTAAGTATTTAGATTTTCCATCTTTAGAGGTTGTGCACTTTCCCCACCAGACTTGATTTTCACCAAGACAGGACCTTTCAGAAGCCTTCCCTTAGACCAAATGGACACGTTCCATCCTATCATTCCCACTACCACCAACTGTCCAAATGGCTAAGTTCTAGCATCCTATATGGTCTAGGCAGAGCCCATATTGCCAAGTGGTTGCACTAGAAGCTTCTCAACACTTGGCCTCTAAAATCTCTTTGTTCCTGGGTGGCTTTCCACAAGTGAGATACACAAGGTTCACCAGTCCCCTGGCCTTGTGTAACCACTCAACACAAACCAATCCTTCCATTCCACCCAGGTGTTTCATTTACTTAGTTGTTTTATTAGGCAAAACACAAGTCCAAAGACTTAGGAATATTTCCATCATAGCATGTATATTTCACCAACCCTTGTTGCTACTAGCTAGGCTAAGCATGGCATAGATAGTATCGTAACTTAGAAATTTTCTAGCAGTTCTACCTCTACTAGGATTTCCCAACATGGCATATAAGCAAAATATAACATGCAAGTCTAACAAAATATTTCTAATGCTTAGTAAAAACATAGGGATAAACATATTCATGAAGTACCACTTACCTTGGTAATTTGGAGAGTAGTTACACTCTTCACAATCACAATCACTAGCACCAAAATCTACACAAAGAATTATAGCAACAAATTACATACAAAACATATACAACCAAAAATATATGCATGCATGCAAGATGGTATGTGATGATTTTTAAAACTCAACCAAACAAGTAAACAGTACTAGTTCATTAACAAGTTAAAAACTTGCCAAACAACATTTATTTAAACCCTAAATCATTTTCTAAACATTTCATATACTCAAATTAGCCCTACACAAGTTTCTGCCAATAAAGCCATTTTAACAGAAGAAAAACATTAAACACATTGCATATATAGAAAGATCTTGCTCTCCTGATTCCAACGGTATAAAATTTGTCAAATTCTAACGTGGGGATCAAAAGTTATAGCCAAAACAAAATCAAACTTCTAATAGATTCAAATTCTGTCTTTTAAATCTAACTGCTGCCACGCATCTTGTTCTAATTGGCCCGTACCGCTTCGCGTAGGATCACGCTTCTGAGCCGTTAGATCTACTTAAACCGCACGGCTCAGATCTACTCGTAATGATTCGTTAAGTGACCTAATCCTGCACGTTGAATCTAGATCTGACGGCTCTAGATCAAACAACCAAAGTTGGGCGGCGCTGGCGGTGGCTACTGGCGGCGGCGAGCTCTGCCTACGGCGGCGCGGCGCTACAGATGGTCCTAGGCTCGTCGGAGGGGCTTACCAGAAACGTGACGGCGTGCTGAAGCTCAACCTGGCGACGGCTTGGCAAGGGG
This sequence comes from Avena atlantica, assembly GCA_910589765.1. Lineage (NCBI taxonomy): Eukaryota > Viridiplantae > Streptophyta > Magnoliopsida > Poales > Poaceae > Avena > Avena atlantica. Next base: position 122,247,367 of record OU342737.1, read on the forward strand.
TGCACGGACGCAGTCGCTGGAGCTCGTTGGAGTTGCGGGCGGCGTCTGCTGCTTGCTGTCGAGGTCATTGCCGAGGCTCTGAATCGCACGTCGGAGTCGAGCGGCGGCGCTGGTGCTTGCGGTTGAGAACGAGGACGTCGCTCGAGATTCGTCGCCGGAGCGTGTCTGTCTGCGGTGGCGCAAGTGCGATTGTGGGCAGCCTGGTGGCGATGTGGAAGCGTTGAGTGAGGGGAAATGGTCGCGGAGAGGTGGGGGTTAAGTAGGCGGAGCAGGGGCGAGGATCGCACGGCGTATCAATGGCAATTAAGCGTGCAGTAACAGCGGCGAGGTAACGGTGGAGCGAGCGGCGTTGGCGCGCGTGATTGACGACGAAGGCGACGTGGTCGCAGGGTCCACTCGTCAGAGGGTTTAAACAGCGAGGGGGTGGGGTCGTGCGGTCAGTGACTCTGGGGGTGTGTCTGTGGGTGAGCGAGAGAGAGAAGGACCCCGGGTGGGCTTAGTGGGCTGGATTAGTAGTTGGGCTCAATTGTTGGCGCTGGCCTTTTTCTATTTCTTTTCTCCTTTTCTTTTTCTGTTTTGATTTTCTAGAATGATTTTCAAATCCAAATCAATTGAGTTTGAATTCAAAACTTCTCTAGGTTTTTATACTACAACCTTGCATTCCAATGTGTGTTTAAACACTACTGCCCAATCCAAACACTTTGATCAAGTGAAAATAAAAATAAAACCAAGCCTTTATGATATATATTCAATAGGCATAGTATTGTTTTTTTTTATTATTCATTTTGTTTTGAAACTTGTTCAAACTTTTGGTGGTGCCTAAGTTTGAATACACAAACTTTACTGAATCAAAACAAGTATTCTTCTCATTGGAAGATAGCACTGAGGCTTAGAGCAAGTTCACATAAAATAATAGGCACAAATGCTTCTGTTTTTGAATTGATTTGTTTGAAATGAAACTCATATGCTCATGGATGCATGGATGATATGTATAAGTTTGAAACATGATTTTGAGGATGTTACAAATTTAACCCCCTTAAGGTGAATCTCGCCCTCGAGATTCGGATTGGCTAGCAAATAGGTGAGGGTGGTCTTTCCGAAGATCATCTTCTCTTTCCCATGTGGCTTCCTCTTCGGAATGATGGTTCCACTGAACCTTGAAAAACTTGATAGTCTTAGTCCTTGTGACTCTTTCTGCAGTCTCAAGAATCTTGATAGGCTTCTCCTGATAAGTGAGGTCACTTTCCAATTGAACCTCCTCCAAAGGTATAGTATCCTTCAAAGAAGTTTCTTCCATTTCTGGATGACATTTCTTAAGCTGACTCACATGAAATACATTATGAACAGCTGACAAAGACTCCGGCAATTCAATTTCATAAGCAACTTCTCCTTTGTGACTCACAATATTGAATGGTCCAACATATCTTGGGGCCAACTTTCCTTTGACTCCGAACCTCTTCACTCCACGAAGTGGTGACACTCTAAGAAAATCTCTATCACTAACTTCGTAGGTGACTTCTCTACGCTTAGGATCCGCGTAGCTTTTCTGTCGGGGTTGTGCTATCTTCAATCTGTCTTTAACCAACTTGACTTTCTCTTCGGCTTCTTTGATAAGTTCTGGTCCGAACAAACTTCTTTCTCCTACACCATTCCATAACAATGGGGTGGTACACTTTCTTCCGTAGATAAACTCAAATGGTGCCATCTCAATGCTGGCTTGATAGCTGTTGTTATAAGAAAATTCTGCGTAAGGCAGACTTTCATCCCAACTGGCTCCATAGTCTAGGGCAAATGCCCTCAACATGTCTTCAAGAATCTGAATAGTTCTTTCTGTCTGTCCATCAGTTTGAAATAGATGAGATGTAGATTTAAAACCAAAATGGTTGAGGAAAGAATTTACAAGAGTGTTTGTAAATAAGTTTTGGAACAAATACAACTCCTATTTTTCTAAGGGGTTTTGTCCAATCCTAGGTTTACAAATTCTACAGGCAACACAATGCTCTGATACCATCTGTAAGATCCCTCCTTTATAAAGGAAAAGGATCCCTGTGATTGCAATGCTAGTCCCTGGATCATTGCTAGCATTCACAGTTTAAGATGAAGTACACAGATACAAAGGTCATTATTACAAGCATTCCAGAGACAAACATAGTCTTTACAACTCCAAGGCCACAGGCCTAATACAAGAGTTTGAATAAGTAAATAAATAAAAGTCTTCATCTTCATGTGCCACAGGCAAACATGTTGAGTGTAGACTCATGACTCCTAATCCTCATCAGAGTAACCTGCAACATCACAAGTTACAGCCACAGTGGGTCAATACATGGGAATAGTATTGGCAAGTGATACCTTAGCATTATTTAGGTGGACTAAATACTATATGCAATTTGGCTAAGTGTAGCTTGGCTTGCTTTGCTCAAAATAGATTTTGCCTATTAGTTGAAATCACTAAGTTTTTCTTTGTCAAAACTTTTCCCAAGGAACCACCAATAGACATTGAGGTCCTTCACCCTTGTTCACCCACAAGTTTTACTTAGAAAATTGGGATGAGGAGATTCTTGATAGCTTCCATGTCTTGATGCTCAAGTTGTCCTTTTCCAGGGACATGGCTAAGTACTTAGATTTTCCATCTGCAGAGGTTGTGCACTTTCCCCACCAGACTTGATTTTCACCAAGACAGGACCTTTCAGAAGCCTTCCCTTAGACCAAATGGACGCATTCCAACCTATCATTCCCACTACCACCAACTGTCCAAATGGCTAAGTTCTAGCATCCTATATGATCCAGGCAGAGCCCATATTGCCAAGTGGTTGCACTAGAAGCTTCTCAAAACTTGGCCTCTAAAATCTCTTTGTTCCTAGGTGGCTTTCCACAAGTGAGATACACAAGGTTCACCAGTCCCCTGTCCTTGTGTAACCACTCAACACAAACCAATCCTTCCATTCCACCCAGGTGTTTCATTTACTTAGTTGTTTTATTAGGCAAAACACAAGTCCAAAGACTTAGGAATATTTTCATCATAGCATGTATATATTTCACCAACCCTTGGTTGCTACTAGCTAGGCTAAGCATGGCATAGATAGTATCTTAACTTAGAAATTTTCTAGCAGTTCTACCTCTACTAGGATTTCCCAACATGGCATATAAGCAAAATATAACATGCAAGTCTAACAAAATATTTCTAATGCTTAGTAAAAACATAGGGATAAACATATTCATGAAGTACCACTTGCCTTGGTAATTTGGAGAGTAGTTACACTCTTCACAATCACAATCACTAGCACCAAAATCTACACAAAGAATTATAGCAACAAATTACATACAAAACATATACAACCAAAAATATATGCATGCATGCAAGATGGTATGTGATGATTTTTAACACTCAACCAAACAAGTAAACAGTACTAGTTCATTAACAAGTTAAAAACTTGCCAAACAACATTTATTTAAACCCTAAATCATTTTCTAAACATTTCATATACTCAAATTAGCCCTACACAAGTTTCTGCCAATAAAGCCATTTTAATAGAAGAAAACATTAAACACATTGCATATATAGAAATAGATTGCTCTCCTGATTCCAACGGTATAAAATTTGTCAAATTCTAACGTGGGGATCAAAAGTTATAGCCAAAACAAAATCAATGTCTTTTAAATCTAACTGCTGCCACGCGTCTTGTTCTAATTGGCCCGTACCGCTTCGCGTAGGATCACGCTTCTGAGCCGTTAGATCTACTTAAACCGCACGGCTCAGATCTACTCGTAACGATTCGTTAAGTGATCTAATCCTGCACGCTGGATCCAGATCTGACGGCTCTGGATCAAACAACCAAAGTTGGGCGGCGCTGGTGGTGGCTACTGGCGGCGGCGAGCTCTGCCTATGGCGGCGCGGCGCTACAGATGGTCCTAGGGTCGTCGGAGGGTCTTACCAGAAATGTGACGACGTGTTGAAGCTCAACCTGGCGACGGCTTGGCAAGGGGCGCACGAACGCAGTCGCTGGAGCTCGTCGGAGTTGCGGGCGGCGTCTGCTGCTTGCTGTCGAGGTCGTTGCCGAGGCTCTGAATCGCATGTCGGAGTCGAGCGGCGACGCTGGTGCTTGCGGTTGAGAACGAGGACGTCGCTCGAGATTCGTCGCTAGAGCGCGTCTGTCTGCGGCGGCGCAAGTGCGATTGTGGGCAGCCTGGTGGCGATGTGGAAGCGTTGAGTGAGGGGAAATGGTCGCGGAGAGGTGGGGGTTAAGTAGGCGGAGCAAGGCGAGGATCGCGCGGTGTATCAATGGCAATTAAGCGCATAGTAACAGCGGCGAGGTAACGGCGGAGCGAGTGGCGCTGGCGCGCGTGATTGACGACGAAGGCGACTGTAGAGGTCCCTACCCAATATGGTAGATTCCTCCTGTGTTTTACAATGCTAGTCCCTGGATCAATAGCTAGCATCCACAGTAAGATGTAATATCAAGAAACAAGGTCAAAGCATAACTTTATAACCAGGCATAACATAATTTTATTACATCATACATAGCTCATTTGGCTATTACATTACATTGCAGCGGAATAAATATAGTCATGGGGTCCTTCATCTTTAAAGTGCCACAGGCAGATGTTGGTTGTAGACTTTGTAATCCTAATCAATCAATCAATCTTCTCTAAACAATCAAACCTGCAACATACAAGTTACAGCCACAAAGGGTCAATACATTTGAATTGTATTGGCAAGTGATACTATAGTAGTATAGTTGAGTCTATCATCTATATGCATTTGGCTAAGTGGAGTTGATGCTTGCATTGCTCAAAATAGATTTTTCCTTAACATTTGAAAATACTAAGTTTTTGCTTGACAAAATCATTTTTCTCAATCAAAGATTTCAAGATCCTTGTACCAAGCCATCTCTCCATCAATGATTGAAGAATTCAAACAACCCTTGTTCAAACCACAAGATTTTAATTTAGAAATTTGAATGATGAGATTCTTGATTGCTTCCATGTCTTGATGCTCAAATTGTCCTTTACCAGGGACATGGCTAAGTACTTAGATTTTACACTCTGCAGAGGTGGTGCACTTTCCCCACAAGACTTGGTTTCCCAAGACAAGATCTTTCAGAAGCTTTCCCTTAGACCAAAATGGACGCGTTCCAACCTATCAAACACTACCACCCACTGTCCATATGGCTAAGTTCTTGCAACCTATATGATCATGGCAGAGCCCATATTGCCAAGTGGTTGCACTTGAAGCTTCTCAACATTTGACATCTCAAATCCCTTTGTTTCCTGGGTGGCATTCCACAAGTGAGATACACAATCCAAGCCCATGGCATTGTGAACCACTCAACCATTCTCCACCAAGCAAGCCCATTCCACCCAGGGGATTTATTAACTTAGTTGTTTTATTAAACAAAAACATAAGTCCTCATACTTAGAATATTTTTGTATAGTGTGAATATATATTCCACCCATGTTTTCTATTAGCTAGGCTAAGCTTAGTAGTAGTAGGAATCTCTAACTTAGGAAAATCCTACTAAGGATTCATCAACTAGGTTTTCTTATAGCAAGGTCTATACTTAGCAAAATCCATGCAAGTTTTACTTAGCAAAATCACTAATGCATAGTAAAAGTAATGGGACAAAAAGTATGAAGCATCACTTGCCTTTTTGGTAGAGTATAGGTTCACTTCTTGATCTTTGCAACAATCACACTCTTCAAGTCACTACAAATCAATCAAGCAAGGCACAAACTCAATCTACCAATCAAGCAAAACAACACACATAAATAACATAGTCAAAGAAATGCATGCAAGCATGCCAAGCTTTGTTTTGTTTGAAAAAGTGGTTCCTAGTGGGTCATAGTCATTTGGGTACATCTAATGGTCATTTCCTAAAGTGGCCAAGTCATTTGCAAAAGGTTTCACTTCAAAACCATTTTCAAAACAAAGTGTTATTTTATGTGGTGTAGAAATATTTTTACTAAGGCATTAGCCCATAGGGTTCACCAAATGAGTTGCTATTGCAAAACTTGGTGTTTTGGTCAGTAGGTTTGATCCAAACCATCTACTCAAATTTTTCTTCCTATAAACATTTCCATAATAAAATCAATTCTTTTTATTTGGCTAGAAAATGACTAAGTCAAGTAATCCAATCTAAATCTTACAAAAATAATTTTTAATACCAAGGGTTGGTTCCTAGGGTCAGTAAGATCACAACAATCCATTTGGCAAAAGTTTTAATCCAAAAATCATTTTTAAATAATTTTTATACTCTAAACAAGTACACAAATGTTTCTGCAAATTCAAACAAGCTAACAGATACTATTTGTCAAACTAAGGGTAGGGTTGGTTAGGGCTTGTTCTCCTGAATTCATTGATATAAAATTTGTCAAATTTGGACGTGTGGTTTGAAAGTTACAGGGGTTTGAAGTTTGCAATTCAATCTGATTTCAAATTCAGTTTTAAAACAGATCCTGCCACGCGTCGTTGTTTCATTGGCCGATACCGGTTCGCTGCGGATCACGCTCTGGTGCGTTGGATTAAGTCTAATCGTGCGGCTCTGAACGCATACCCTTTCGGTTTTAAGTGATCCTATCCGAGCCTTAGGATCCATATCCAACGGTCCTCATCTAATGACCTAAGACTGGCGGCGCTTAGCGGCAGCGCGCGGCGGCGATGGGCAGACGGCGGCGGTGTTGGCGAGGCAGGAAGCGAGGAAGAGAGGGAGGAAGCTCACCGGGTTCGTGGAGCGACGCTGATGCTCAACGTGATTTCGAGGAGGCGAGGGGTGCACTGGGGCGATACTAATCGCTCGCCGGAGTTCGCTCGGCGTCGGGCGCGTTCAGGCGTCGCTGGGGATGTTGCTACAAGGCACGGGAGAGGGAACGGAGAATGGGGTTAGCTTCGTGCGCGGTTCCCTGACAAGTTAGCATCAACGCAAGGAAAGGGGGTGGTCTAGCTTACCGGGGAGGGGTTCGTCGGAGAAACCAGATGGTGGCGATGACGGTTGTCGTCGTTGCCGACGTTCTGGGGCTTCCGCGGGTGAGTGGGAAGCGCCGGGAGAAGCGCCAAGGCTAGGAGAGTGTGTGAGTGTGCTTAGGGAGGCAAGGGGCGGTGTCGTGTTGCCGGAATCGATGAGGAAGGTCGTCGGAGACGAGGGTGCTCAGAGCGTAATTGAGGCGGCCTGGGGGCGTGTCTGGGGAAGAAGGCAGAGGGAAAACGGAGAGGAGTGGCTGGCGTTTAAAGGGGCGTGGTCATTACAAGGAATCAATGTCTCCTTCACGCGCAATCAATCGCCGGAATTACTCACTGCAACGGTCAGGGCGACGGAGTGGGTGTGGTCTGCGGGTGGGGAAGAAGAACAGGGGGTGTGGGGTCCAGCGTCAGTGAGAAAAGAAGAGGGAGGATGGGTCCACCGGTCATTGACTCCATGGGCTGTTTCAGCAGTGAGGAAAAAAAACGGTTCGGGGAGGGAAAAAGAGCTGGGCCGCTGGTGGGCTTCGTGGGTTGCTGGGTTGGGTTGGTTTTCTTTTATTTTTTTTCTGTCTGCTTTGTTTTTTCTATTTTCTATTTACTGATTTGGATTTCAAACAAGAATTCAATCAATCCAAATGAATTCATACAAACACCACATTTCAATTCTTTGAACTTGGTTCTGTTTATCAACATAAACCAACATTCCAAAAATAAATAATATTTTTATTCCTTTTAGGATCTATTTAATATAAAATAGACCATAGTTATTTAATCAAATATGGTATGATTTATTTAATAAATCTCCATTTAAAGTCCAAAATATTTCTCCAAATCAAATCAGTAGGTATTATTTGGAAATAAAGAATACTTGAAATACTTGTTTAAAATAAAATAGCATTTTATTATAGGGTCCATTAATAATTAAATAAAATGGCCTTAGTTATTAAATCAAATAGGGTTTGATTTTATTAATAAAATCTTTATTTGAAACCTAAATATTTTCAAAATCAAATTAGTAGGTTAAATTTGGGAAATATATAATATTTGGAAATTTGTTTTAAAACAAAATAACCTTTTATTTTAGTATCCATTATTAATTATTATAATAGACTTTCATTATTAACTCCAATAGGATTTGTTTTATTGAGATATTTATTTTGAAATCTAAAACAAGCCCAAACACTTTAGTAGGTTTTATTAGAGAATATAAAATATTTGAAAAACCTATTTAAAACAATCTTAATAAGTTTTGATGTTTTAATTGAATTGGTAAAACTTCTTATTTAAATAAAGTTTGGATATTAATTCTTTATTATTTTATTTTATTTTAAATAAACCTTTGTTGTTTTTATTCAAACTAAATGTTTTAATTCCCAAAGTTTGGTCAAGGTTTAATTTGGCTTTATAAAATAATCCTTCTTTATAAATCCATCTTTTCTTTTGAAAACCAATCTTTTATTAAAGGATCCAAAATACTATTTCCAAAATACTTTATTTTTCCTTTGTTAATTGTTTTATGTTTTTAAATCCTTTTGGGATTTATTTGTTCAAATTAGGTTTGAAGATTCCTATTGGAATTCAAAAAGTTTCTTCTGGCTCTGAAAATCAAACCAAGTTTTATTTTACTAATTTATTTTCACATTACAAGATTTGGAAAATCTTGGGATGTGACAGCGACGTGGTCGCAGGGTCCACTCGTCAGCGGGTTTAAACAGCGAGGGGGTGGGGTCGTGCAGTCAGTGACTCTGGGGGTGTGTCTGTGGGTGAGCGAGAGATAGAAGGACCCCGGGTGGGCTTAGTGGGCTGGATTAGTAGTTGGGCTCAATTGCTGGCACTGGCCTTTTTCTATTTCTTTTCTCCTTTTCTTTTTCTGTTTTGATTTTCTCGAATGATTTTCAAATCCAAATCAATTGAGTTTGAATTCAAAACTTCTCTAGGTTTTTATACTGCAACCTTGCATTCCAATGTGTGTTTAAACACTACTGTCCAATCCAAACACTTTGATCAAGTGAAAATAAAAATAAAACCAAGCCTTTATGATATATATTCAATAGGCATAGTATTGGTTTTTTTATTATTCATTTTGTTTTGAAACTTGTTCAAACTTTTGGTGGTGCCTAAGTTTTAATACACAAACTTTACTGAATCAAAACAAGTATTCTTCTCATTGGAAGATAGCACTGAGGCTTAGAGCAAGTTCACATAAAATAATAGGCACAAATGCTTCTGTTTTTGAATTGATTTGTTTGAAATGAAACTCATATGCTCATGGATGCATGGATGATATGTATAAGTTTGAAACATGATTTTGAGGATGTTACAACCGGGGTGGTATTGCATACTTAAGTCATAGTCCTTGATGAGTTCTAGCCATCTTATTTGTCTCATATTAATTTCTTTCTAGGTGAAGATATACTTCAAACTTTTGTGATCTGTGAACACTTCACAACGCTTTCCCAAAAGATAGTGTCTCCATGTTTTGAGTGCATGGACAACAGAGGATAACTCTAAATCGTGAGTAGGATAGTTCACTTCATGAGTTTTGAGTTGTCTCGAGGCATAAGCCACAACTTTTCCTTCTTGCATAAGTACTGCACCTAATCCATGATGAGATGCATCACAATACACTTGGAAATCCTTCTCCAAATCCGGCAAACACAAGACTGGTGCTGTCACAAGTCTCTTCTTCAATTCTTGAAAACTGAGTTCACAACCTTCAGACCAAGCAAATTTCTTGTCTTTCTTTAGCAATTCAGTCATAGGTTTTGCTACCTTGGAGAAATTCTCAATAAACCTTCTGTAGTATCCTGCCAAGCCAAGGAAACTACGAACTTCTTTTACTGACATAGGTGATTCCCATTTAGTTACAGCTGAAACTTTAGCAGGATCAACTGCTACACCATCTCCTGACACAACGTGTCCAAGAAATCCAACTTCATTCAACCAGAATTCACACTTGCTGAATTTGGCATACAGTTTATGCTCTCTAAGCTTCTCTAGTATCAAACGTAGATGTCCTTCATGCTCTTCTTTGCTCTTGGAGTATATCAGAATGTCATCGATGAAAACGACAACGAACTTATCAAGGAACTCCATGAACACCTTGTTCATCATATTCATGAAGTATGCTGGTGCATTGGTCAAACCAAATGGCATCACGGTATACTCATACAATCCATACCTTGTGGTAAAAGTTGTCTTAGGTATGTCTTGTTCTCTTATCTTGAGCTGGAAATAATCTGACCGGAGATCAATCTTTGAGAACACACAAGCTCCTTCTAGCTGATCAAACAAGTCATTTATTCTAGGCAAAGGGTACTTGTTATTGATAGTCACTTCATTGAGTGAACGGTAATCTATGCATAACCTTTGACTTCTATCTTTATTTTCCACAAACAAAACTGGTGCTCCCCAAGATGAAGAACTTGGTTGAATAAATCCTTTCTGCAACTGTTCTCCAAGTTGTTTCTTGAGTTCTTTCAGTTCATCAACTGACATCTTGTATGGTCTCTTTGCTATCGGTCCAGATCCTGGTAGTAAATCAATAAGAAACTCCACATCTCTATCTGGTGGCATCCCCGGCAACTCTTCCGGGAACACATCCGGATATTCACTCACAATTGGCACACTGTCTATGCTAACCCCCTTAAGAGAATTAAGCTTACTCCCTTTTGATTCAAAGTTAGAATTGAATCTAATCCGTTTCTTTTCCGGGGTTGTGAGTGCAACAGTATGATTAGCACAATATAATACTCCTTCATACTTAGCCATCCAATCCATTCCCAATATTACATCCAGTCCTTGAGAATCTAGTATTATCAGACTCACTGGAAACTTATGTTTTCCAAACTCTATCATAGATCCCGGCATCCAAGACTTACTATCATATCTCCACCTGGAGAACTAACTTTTATTGGACACCCAATGTTTTCAGTTGGAAACCCATTTCTATCAACAAATGCTTTTGATATGAATGAATGCGATGCTCCAGTATCAAAAAGAACAAGTGCTGGAATAGAATTGAGTTTGAACTTACCAGCAACAACATCTGGCTCTTCATAGATTTCCTCCACATTGATGTGGTTCACTTGTCCCTTCTGAAAAGGGTTGGGCTTGTTGGGTCCTTCAACTTTATTTTCTGGGCATTCATTTGCATAATGCCCCATCTTCTTGCACTTGAAACACTCAACCTGACTAATATCCTTCTTGACAGACTGGCTTCCACTGCCACTTCCACTACCACTGTAGTGGCTCTTATATCCACCCTTGTGATTCTTGTACTTGTCATTGTCATGACTACGGTGATGCTTGTTGTCATGATGACGGTTGTGGTTGTGGTGCTTGTTGAATTTCCCATGCTTGTGGGATCCTGAGCTTCCACTATCATCATAATGGGAACGCTTGTGAGACGATCCCGAGCTGTGCTTCTCCGAGTTCTTTCTCTTCCTGCTTTCCACTTGTTTCATTTTGCTCTCCAGTATATCAGCCTTGTCACAAAGAGACTGGTATGTGGGAACATAGGCCACTGATAGCTGCAGGTTCAGTTCATCATTCAACCCTTCAAGGAACTTTTCCTTCCTCTTAGCATCAGTGTCAACTTCATCCGGTGCATAACGCGCCAGATTGTTGAACTCTTCAATATATTCAGCCACGCTGGGGTGGCGCTGCTTCAGATTATGGAACTCTTTCTTCTTCAAACTCATCACTCCGGATGAGATGTGAGCAGTACGGAAACCATCTTCAAAGATAGCCCATGTCACATCCTCAATGGGAGTGGTGATTTGGAAGTTATCCCACCAAGTAGCTGCTGGTCCTTCCAACAAGTGAGCTGCAAATCTGACTTTCTCTTCATCAGTACAGCCAACTGTTACCAAGTCCTTGTTCACAGAGCGTAGCCAATCATTGGCCACCATAGGATCAGTTGTTCCTGAGAACTTTGCTGGCCTCAATCTCAAGAACCTGGTAAGCATGTCAAAACCAGGTGGGTTGTTCTGATTGTTATTATTGTTATTGTTGTTATTGTTGTTGTTGTTGTTCTGATTCTAGATGAACATAGTCATCATCTGCATCAGATGAGTCTGAGCTGTCATCATTTCCTGCATCTCAGGGGTGATGTTGTTGTTGTTGGGGTTGGGATTGGCACGACGGGGAGGCATCTGTGGTTTGTTCAATAGAGATAAGAATGAGATACCCATAGATGCTAACATGCACAATACATCACATAAACAATCACCAAACATGCATCATAATAAAAATAGTTCAACAACATAAACGACAAGTTTGCAAAGTAAACACACCAATAGCAAGCCATCCACATGTTGGATGGTCATTGTGACTCAATGAAAAACATGATAAATGAGTAGTCATCACTACTCCTCGGCATCAACTTCCTCCTCAACAAAGGTAAGACCTGCATTCTCCATAGCGGTCTTGTATTCCTCGACATTGGTGGTCAAGGTCTCTACTTTGGCTTTGAGAGCCCTCTTCTGAGAACGAAGCCTCTCAATCACAGTCTGCTGATGCTCGAGCTCTAAGTCCTTGTTCTCTAGTTCTGCAGTCATATCTCGAATCCGCTTGTTCCTATCTTCGACTCGCTTCTCTTGACTCTTGAACTTTCTGTCCTGACTCTCGAACTTGGCCTCTATCTCCTTGACTATCCCATCTTGCTCCGCGAAGAGCTTGTCCTTCTCACGAAGCTGCACCTGGAGTTCGTCATTGCTGAGCATGACGTTGGTCCTATCAGTGTCCACGTGCCTAAGGAGAACCTCTAAGTCCTGGAGGTATAGACGAATCGGCTCTACTGTCTCCCTCGAAGTGTCCTCGAAGTCGATGGCCTCTCCATCCTCATCACGTCTACTGAAGGCGTGGAAATGAGTACCTCTAACCTGTCGAGAGTGTCTCCCTAACAGACGTCCTATCAAGTCCTGCATGACCACCTCTAGGCATCTCTCCTTGTCATCGTGCATGAGCTTGAAGATGATAGCCTCCATGGTAGGCTCAGTCTGGTGTCCTGGCTGATTGACCTTGAAGCCCCAAAGGTCTTTCCTCTCAAACTTGGTGAGGGGAAGCACCATGATGGTAGGAAGAGGGAGATTGAGCAAGGTAGTGATCTCAATAATACGAGGACCAAAACGAGTTCCTTGGAACTCTTCAACAGTGATGATGGTAACATTAGGCATCTATTTAATAAGATAGAAAAAGTTAGAATCAACATAATAAATAAATTTCAAGACAGAGCATCACAAGCATAACATTGGCAAACACACAAGTCATAGCATACATGGATCCATTACAAATAACCAAGGTTCAACTTATTTCAAGCAACATTTGGAAAATAAGGTGATAAGTGTGGTGGTCCAACTAATGTGGTACATTACAATCCCATCTCACTTGCCAAGTTGGCTAACAGGGCATCCCTAAAGGCAATCTGTTTGTCTAGATCACAAGACTCCATTGCTAAGTCTATGATATCCTTCCTTAGGTTTTGGTTGGTAGCCTCTAACTCTTGGGCATGTTTCTTCTCTTCCTTAAGATCATTCTGAGTGTTAAGCATTCTGCACTTGATTCTATCACCAAGTTCTTTGATGGCCCTCCAAGCTGCATCCCTTGCTGAATCAAAGAATGTAGTGTGCATCATTGTGTTGGTGACCATGCAGAATCCTAAGTCCTTGTGGTTGTCTTCCTTGTTTTTATACAAGTGAAGTTGCACCCACCAGTACTCAACTCCTTCATCCATCATAGGAAAACCTTTGTACACAGCTGTACCATGTATTCCCATGGCAACCATGAGGTCTTTGAGAGCCTTTGGGAACTCTGTCTCACACTCCAAAGTCATAGTCATGAGTGTTCCCTTCTTCACGGCTTCGTTGATGGAGTTCATCTACAAATAGAGATGAGAAAGAAGATTAGAAAAGTTTACGAGAAGAAAAGACAAGTGTGGAAGTTGTTGAAAATTTTTCCTTAGTGGTTTCCAATCCTAGGGTCATAATCCTACAGGAAACACAGTGCTCTGATACCATCTGTAAGATCCCTCCTTTATAAAGGAAAAGGATCCCTGTGATTGCAATGCTAGTCCCTGGATCAATGCTAGCATCCACAGTTTAAGATGAAGTACACAGAAACAAAGGTCATTATTACAGTCATTCCAGAGACAAACATAGTCTTTACAACTCCATGGCCATAGGCCTAGTACAAGAGTTTAAATAAGTAAATAGATAAAAGTCTTCATCTTCATGTGCCATAGGCAAGCATGTTGAGTGTAGACTCATGACTCCTATTCATCATCAGAGTAACCTGCAACATCACAAGTTACAGCCACAGTGGGTCAATACATTGGAATAGTATTGGCAAGTGATACCTTAGTAGAATATTGGTGGACTAGTTACTATATGCAATTTGGCTAAGTGTAGCTTAGGCTTGCTTTGCTCAAAATAGGTTTTGCCTATTAGTTGAAAACATTAAGTTTTTCTTTGTCAAAACTTTTCCCAAGGAACCACCAATAGACATTGGGGTCTTTCACCCTTGTTCACCCACAAGTTTTACTTAGAAATTGGGATGAGGAGATTCTTGATAGCTTCCATGTCTTGATGCTCAAGTTGTCCTTTTCCAGGGACATGGCTAAGTACTTAGATTCTTCCATCTGCAGAGGTTGTGCACTTTCACCACAAGACTTGATTTTCACCAAGACAGGACCTTTCAGAAGCCTTCCCTTAGACCAAATGGACGCGCTCCAACCTATCAATCCCACTACCACCAACTGTCCAAATGGCTAAGTTATTGCAACCTATATGGTCCAGGCAGAGCCCATATTGCCAAGTGGCTGCACTAGAAGCTTCTTAACACTTGGCCTCTCAAATCCCTTTGTTCCTGGGTGACTTTCCACAAGTGAGATACACAAGGTAAACCATAGAAATGGTCCTTGTGTAACCACTCAACATAAACCATTCCTTCCATTCCACCCAGGTGTTTCATTCACTTAGTTGTTTTATTAAGTAAAAACACAAGTCCAAAGACTTAGAAATATTTTATCATAGCATGAATAATTCACCACCCTTGGCTGCTACTAGCTAGCCTAAGCATGGCATAGATAAGCATCTTAACTTAGAAATTTCTAGCAATTCTACAACTACTAGGATTTCCCAAGCATAACATATAAGCAAAATATAACCATGCAAGACTAGCAAAATATTTCTAATGCACAGTAGAAAACATAGGGATAAAAATATCATGAAGCACCACTTGCCTTGGTAGTTTGGAGATTATCTACACTCCTCACAATCACAATCACTATTGGCACCAAAATCTACACATGAAATCATAGCAACAAATCACATACAAAATAAATACAAGCAAAAATATATGGATGCATGCAATATGATATGTGATGATTTTCTAAACTTAACAAGACAAGTGCACAGTACTGGTTCATAAACAAGTTCAAAACTTGCCAAACAACATTTATTTAAACACTAAAACATTTCTCAAATAATTTATATACATAAAATAAGCCTACACATGTTTTTGTAGATAAAACCATTTTAACAGAAACAAAACATTAAAAACATTGCATATTTGGAAAGGCCTTGCTCTCCTGATTCCATTGATATAAAATTCATCAAATTTGGACGTGGGAATCAAAAGTTATGATTAAAACAAAATCAAACATCTAATAGATTCAAATTCTGATTTTAAATCTAAATCCTAGCCACGCGTCATGTTCTGATTGGTGCGTACCGGTTCTCTCAGGATCGCGTCTGTGAGCCGTCAGATCTAACTTAAACTGCATGGCCCAGATCTATTCGTACCCCTTCGCTTAAGTGTTCTATCTAGCCCGTTAGATCTGGATCCAACGGTGCGCGATCAAACGACCACACTCTGGCGGCGCTAACGGCGACGACTGGTGGCGGCGGCTCTGTCTATGGCGGCACGGTGGCTACAGGGAGGGTTGGGTTCAGTGGAAGTGCTTACCAGACTCGCAGTGACGTACTGAAGCTCAACGTGGTGGCGGCTTGACAAGGGGCGCACGGACACGGCAGCACGAGCTCGTCGGAGTTGCTGGCGGCGTCAGATGCTCTCTGTCGGAGTAGAAGGCGACGCTCTGGGACGCGAGGATCCAAACGAAAAGTGTCAGCAGATGCGCTTGACGCAGGCGAACAAGCTCGCGTGATTCAGAACCAGAGGGGAACACGAGGCTCACCGAATTTTGTCGCCGAAGTTGGAGACGTCGTCGGAAACTTGCAGTGCTTGATGGAGTCGACGACCTGGGGCAGTATAGGATGAACCAAAGACATCAGAAGAAGCGCAAGGATGTGGCAAAGCAGTTTGCATGAACCAGAGAGGAAGGGGCGCACGGTGCTCACCGGGATTGGTCGCCGGAGAGGATTCTACCTGCGGCGGTGCAAGGGCGATTACGGGCAGCCTGGTGGCAGAGTGGTGGCGTTAGGTGAGGGGAAATGTTCGCGGTGCAGAGGGGGTTAAGTAGGCAGGAGGGGGGCGGCGATTACGCGCAGAATCAATGGCAATTAAGCTTGCAGTGACTGCGGCGAGGTAACAGCGGAGCGAGCGCCTTGGCCGCGCGTGATTGACGACGACGACGACGACGTGGTCGCAGGGTCCACTTGCCAGCGGGTGAAACAGAGAGGGGGTGGGGTCCTTGCGTCAGCGACTCTGTGGGTTTTCCTGCGAGTGAGAGAGAGAGAAGGGGGAACCCGGGTGGGCTTAGTGAGCTGATTCTGTTGTTGGGCTAGAAAGGTGGCGCCGGCCCTTTTCTAATTCTTTTCTCCTTTTATTTTTCTGTTTGCAATTTCAGGAATCAAATTCAAATGATTTCAAAAGTTGTTTGAATTCAAATCTTTTCAGGATTTTTGTAGAGTGCAACACTCACAAATCTGGACACAAAACCAAGTGGTCACTTTGAATTGGCCTGGTCACTTGGTATAAAACAAAAATAAGCAGTGGCATAGCACTAGTTTGAATAGGTTTTGAAATTGGTTTTCAAATCATATTTGTTTTGAAACTTTGGTTTAAATCCTAGCAATCTAGCAATACAATCTGAGAGCAATAAGACAACAAGGTTTGGTTCAATGAACAACAAATCTCTCATTGGAGAGTAGCATTTGTTTTAAATTCTGATCCCATCAAATAATGAGCTCATATGCTCCTATTTTTGAATTGGTTTGTTTGAAATGAACTCTACATGATCATGGATGCATGGATGATATGCATGAGTTTTGAAACATGATTTTAGGGATGTTACAGTTGCATTGTCCGCTGGTAGGTAGGACCTGCGTTTTTCAGCCCAAAAAGCATTGTGACATAGAAAAATGTGTCGTATGGGGTAGTGAATGAAGTGGCCAATTGGTCCGACTTCCTCATCTTGATCTGGTGGTATCCTGAGTATGCATCAAGAAAACACAAAAGTTTCGAGCCAGCCGTCGAGTCAATGACTTGGTCAATGCGAGGCAAAGCAAACGGATCTTTGGGACATGCTTTGTTCAAGCCGGTGTAATCAACGCACATTCTTAATTCATTAGTTCCCATTTTGGGGACAAGTACAGGATTGGCCACCCATTGGGTGTGAAGGACTTCTCGGATAAATCTAGCCTTAAGTAACCTATCTATCACTTTGCCAATGGCGCGTATCTTCTCATCTCCAAAGCGTCATAGAGGTTGTTTCACTGGTTTGCATTTTGGATCAATGTTTAAGTTGTGCTCGGCAAGTTCCCTAGGTACACCTTTCATGTCGGCAGGTTGCCAGGCAAAGATGTCCCTGTTCTCACGGAGGAACTCGACGAGCGTGCTTTCCTATTTGGGATCCAGGTTCGTTCCAATGGCGGTGACCTTGGAGGCATCGCCTACCACAAGTTCCACCGGCTTGGACTCGATGGCGGCCTTGAACGCAGGAGCGGAGTCAGAGATCTGCTTCTTCGATGCGGGCATCTCTGAGTCATCGACCTTGCTCTGGATCTCTTTGAATTCTTTGTTGTAGAGGACAGCTTCTGCAACGGCTGCTTCGTTGATCTCGCAGTCCCTTGCCTTGGTAAAGCTTTCGGATACGGTGATGATGCCGTTGGGTCCGGGTATCTTGAGCTTGTTGTAGACGAAGCATGGCTTGGCCATGAACGTGTGGAATATGTCGCGGTCGAATATGACGGGGTACACGCTCTTGAAGGGGACCACCTCGAAGGTCATGCGCTCTTAGCCTCCCGACCACATAGTAAATTGGCCGTCGAACTCCATGCTCATAGCCTCCCGACTAGGAACCTGAAGTTTAATGCACCCAAGGGACCGAGCCTCCCGACCAGGAACTACGCCGTGGAAGATGGTGTTGGTCCGCCTTAGGTTGGCCTCCATCAAGTTCATCTTTTGCAGTGTATCCAGGTACATGATGTTGATGTTGCTTCCACTATCCACCATACACTTGGTGAACTCCACGCCGTCAATCAAGGGGTTAATGACCATGGCGTACTATTTCTCCGTGGGTATGAGGTCTGGGTGGTCCGTCCTGTCCCAAGTTATTGGAACTTCTGACCAGCGCAGGTACTGGGGGACTGGGGGAGAGTAGCCATCAGGATCCTCAGAGAGGTCTTCTGTTGTCGGACGGTGGGGGTGCCAAGGAAAGTGTGGTAGACTGGGGCCTTCTTTGCGAAGGGGTTCTTGCCCTTGTCATAGCCCTTGGCGGCGTGCTTGGGGTCAACGTCCTCGTCCATGTCGCTTGAATCCTTGGACTCCTCCTCCTTCTTCTTCCCCTTGCCCTTGCCTCGCGGTCTGTTCTTCCGACATCGCTTTTAGCCGGACTCCGGGTCTTCCTTGAGGTCGTTGACGAACTTGTAGTGTCGATTGGTATGGGTGGCTTTGCCGTTGACGTCGAGGTGTACGAGGCATGGCATGTCACGGTACTCCTCGTATGTTTGGGGAACGCGGAGCGGCGCTGAGGTGGTTTCACTTCCTCGTTGTTGCCCACGACCAGCTCCCCTTCCTTGGTCGTGTTGTCCGCCCTCTCCTCGTCCTGCAAAAGTCATAGCGACCATGTCGGTAGATTGCTTTTCTTCTGGAGCGGTCTTCCGCTTTGTACTGTTGTTCCTCCGAGCTTGAGTTGGAACGGCCGTTGCCGGCAAGGAGCCACGAGCATCGTCGTCGGCAGCTGCAAACTCACTAGCTAACTGAATCATCTGGTTCAAGTCAAGATGGTGATTGTCCTGCAAGCGCTTCAGCTTATGTCGGAGCAACGTGCCCCTTTCCAACCCATCGATGAAGGCGGCCATGGCGGTCTGAGCGTGCACTCCTACGCAGGAATTCTTCATGTCCAACCAGCGGGAGAGGTAGGCGCAAGATGTCTCGTCTTTCTCTTGCACGCACCGCTGTAGATCGCCCACAGTGCAGGGAGCTTGTATGTACCCTCAAAGTTCTTGGTGAACGCTTCTTGCATGTCCAGCCAGTTGTAGATAGATTTTTCCGGCAAGTCGTCGATCCATTGACGGGCCGTACCCGCCAACATTAATGGGAGATACTTGACGGCGACGTTGGGGTTGCCTCCAGTAATCTCCACCGCGTTGCCGTAGTCCTGCAACCATGTGGCTGGCTTGGCGGTGCCGTCATAGGGCTTGATGGTCTTGTCAATCCGGAAACCTTTGGGGTAAGTTGCGGACCGTATTGCAGATCCAAAGCAACGTGGTCCCAGGTATGATCCTTCCCGGGCCTCGTGGATCTTATCGATCCGCGAACGCGCATCGTATGGCTCTGGGTTCTTCTTCTTCTTGTCAACAGGGGATGGGCTGCGTGAACGACGTGGGCCTCCTCCGCCATGGTGACTGCTTGGTGGTGACGGAGGCGGAGGTGGCGGTGGGTTGGCCTTCTTGCGGTTACCCTCCTGCGACGCCTCACACCTGTCACGGTTGCTTGTTTGACGCGGAGGGTCATGGCGCGACCTGCTCTTGTGTCCCTGGTTGCGCTCTTCGTCATGATGGGTCTGCTCTGCGTTGTCGCGGATGACGATGCCACACTGCTTTGGTGGGGGCATATCCGTACGATGGTGAGCTTTGTAATCTTCGCGATGTCAGGGAGATCGGGGCGGTGGCGATGGGTGACGAGGTCGGGCCTTTTCTCCATGGTCGGAGGATATGGGGATGGCATCCTTCCTGTTACGTGCATCCCTCGTCTTCGCTCTGATGAACCCGTCTGGGACCCGACATCAAGAGGAGATTTGTCCCTTGGCGGTTTGTACTGGCTAGACTGGCAGAGCGCTGGGTTAGACTCGAGCCTCTAAGAGGTGGCCTTTTCCTGCTGCTTCACCGCCTTGGCCACTAGGTCGTAGACCTGTTCCACTGCCTCAGGCGATCTATCCTGCTCCAGAAGGGTCTTGGCGACGGCGAGGTTAAGGAGTGGGGTGGGCATCACCCGCTTGCCTTCACTGTCAATGTATGGCTTGGCTTGTGCCGGCTTAGAGGGAGCCCATCCTAGGTTGTGACGTACGCCAAGATCGTTGATGACGCGAGCTGGAGCTTTCTTAGCCTTCTGCTGCTGCAGCAGAGTCTTGTACACGGCCTCCATTGCTCTAGCTTTTTCTATGGACTTTTGCGCGTTGATCATATCTCGATCTAGCTTAGCGCCTTGCTCCGCGATGGCTTGCGCCTCCTCCAGCAGCTGCTGGCGTTTCTCATCGAGCTGGGTCACGTTCCGGATATGAGCAACGTTAAGTGGCTCGACGAGGAGATTGTCGTACATCACTCTATCGGCTACAGTGACTTGGGCTGCTACAGACGTAGATGCTGGAGGTGGCAAGTTTGCGGTGTTGTTGTTGCTCGGGCCGGTGCCGAGTTCCTGCGGCTGCTCCACTGGGTTAGGCGGAGGAGGCATGACCTTTGTGCGATCATCGTTAGCAGCAATAAGTGGCCCCTTCCCCTTTTCCAGAGCCGTAGGCGGAGCTCGTCCGGGTTGATCTTCATCCATCGCCGTCCCAATGGTGACGAACACCCCTCGGGACGCGACGGCGGTGTTGGCTTGCTCGTCGCGCGAGTACTCCTCCTCCATCTCCTGCATAGCGGAGTCTAGCTCTTCTGGACGGAAGTCTATCTCCTCTGAATCTGCACTGAAATCAGCATAAAGCGCGTTAATGACAGAGTCGGAGGGTGCCAGGACTTCCTCGATGACGGGCGGTGGAGGTGCAAAGGGCTCGACGATGACTGGAGGTGGTGGTGCTGCTACGACGATGGCGACGGGAGGCGGTGGTGGCGGCTGCTGAACCGGAGGTTCTCTGTCTCTGAGCGCAAGCTCCATCTAGGCTACCGCGTCAGCTGTCGCGTAGCTATTGATGGTGCTCACCATCTCTTCGAGTGTAAGGCACCCTGTTGCCTGCTGACGTCTTAAAGAATGTCGGAGAAGCGTGCCACGGTCTAGTCCTTCCATGAAGTGATACAGAGCGTTATCATCGGGGTAGTTGGCTAGGTCGGCTCGTATACGAAGCCACCTGGCCAGGTAATCGCGGGGGTTTTCGCCCTCTCTCTGAATGTAGCGTGCCAGATCGAAGATGGTAACCACACCGACGAACTTGGATCTCTGCTGTCCAGACGCACGGACGAAGCCGGCGGATTTGAAGTGATCTTCCACCTTTATATCCTGCACAGGGGCGGTTTGGGTGGGCCTTGAATTTTTCTGATCTTTGTCGGCAAACTCCGACGAGAGATCCGACATTGATCCTTCCGCGAACGTATCCTGCCCGTAGACGGTCCGTGCGGGTCTTGATGCTTTCCGATCTTTGCCGGCAAACTCTGAAGAGAGATCTGACATCGATCCTTCTGCGAACGTATCCTGCCCGTAGGTGGTCCGTGCGAGTCTTGATGCTCCTTCGACTCCTAGGGAAATAGTGCCCGAATCGGTTTTGCCGGTGAAGAGGTGGATGTCTCCGATAGGAACGATCGATCACCGCGTAGGGTTCGTCTTCGTCGGGATCCAGAATTCGTCGGGAGGGACGATCAGGACGTTGCCGGAAAAGAGAACGCGACCGATGGCTACGGTTTCGCCGATTCCTGTGAAGATCTTGGTCCTCGCCCGCTGAAGAGCCTGAAGCGCCTCTTGCCCCACGGTGGGCGCCAACTGTCGTGGTATTGCCAATGAGTACGCCATGGAGGGGTCCTCACAGTGCGTGTTTAGAGACGTGGGGTAAGGCGGACGGTTGACGAGTATGAGGTAACACAGCTTATCCAGGTTCAGATCCCACAACGGTGGCGGAATCCTACTCCTGCTATAAATCACTATAAGGGCAATACGCCGAGTTACAGAGATAGGTTTGCTGTGCGAGGTTGTCTGAGATTGTCTATGAACATATCAGATTGTGCCCTAAAGGCTCCCATAGGCCCGACTTATATAGTCGCCAGGTCCTAGGGTTATAGGGAAAAGTCCTAGCCGGACAGGTCACAGAGTCCTTCACCGTCTATTACTAGTCTTGTTTATCTTGCACTCCAAGGCTCCGGGTACGCTGGTGACTCCACCGTAGCCTTCCTTTATCCGGCATGGGCCTCCCTTCTGTATCCACCTAACTGGGCCGCCCAGCAGGCCATAGGCCATGCTACCGACTATGGGACACCCGGGTTAGTCGGATAAGAGACATGCTATTAGGATACCCATATAGCATATCCCCAACACCAGCTCTCGTCGAGAAGGACGAGAGGGACATCACTGGCGTAGACCATGCAACCCATGGCGATAGTTTTGCCGATTCCTGCACGCGCAGATTCCGCCTGGAACGAAGCTCCAAAGGTCACCTGCCCCACGGTGGGCGCCAACTGTCATCAGATTGTCGACAAGTACGCCATAGGGGGTCCTAGTGGCATTGGAAAGACGGGGTGTGAGACGCTGGATGTTCCAGGAGCGTTGATCACAAGTTTACCCAGGTTCAGATCCGACTGCGGTGATCGGATCCAACTCCTGCTAGAAACACAGTAATATATCGGCGTAAGCCGGATGTTACAACGGATTACAAGAGAGGTTTGCCTATGCGAGTTTTGATTGTGGTAGTATGATTGTTTGTGCCCTAAAGGCTCCCATAGGTCCGGTTTATATATTCGGTAACTAGATACAGCTTGGACTACAAGTAATACTACAGGCTTTAAGTCGGTAACTCTTTTGGGCCTTGTCGTTGCCGCAACTGGCTCCTCCTATTTCTCTGACTTGGCCGCCCGTGAAGCAAAGCTCTAACCCGTTGATGGGATACCCTAGTCAGCGAGTCCTGTGGGTATACCCGGAAAGTATATCCCCAACAGTGAGGCCACCTCGGCCACCCCCTCGGTCTCCCCCTTCGCCTATAAGAAGATAAACCCTAAACACCCAATCAGATCAAGAAATAGTCTGTAGCCGCCTCCACCATCGTCCCTAGATCGGGGGGATCTGAAGCTCTTCCCGGCACCCTGCCGTAAGGGAGAGATCATCTCGGAGGCCTTCTTCATCACCATGACAGCCTCCAGTATGATGCGCGAGTAGTTCCACCTTGGACTATGGGTCCATACAATAGCTAGATGGTTTTTTCTCCTCCTTTGTGCTACCATGTTTAGATCTTGTGAGCTCCGTTCATGATCAAGATCATATATTTGTAATCATGCATGTTGTGTTTGCAGGGATCCGATGGATATTGAGATTACTATGTCAGATTGATTAATGGTTCTATCATGTCTGTGTTGTTTGAGATCTTGCATGATCTCGGTTTCTAGTAGCTATCTTGGCCAAGTAGATGCTAGTGACTCCAAGAGGGAGTATTTATGCTCGATAGTGGATTCATGCCTCTATTGAATCTGGGGAAGTGACAGAAATCTCTAAGGTTGTAGATGTGCTATTACAACTAGGGAGGAAACAACAAGCTCTTGTTCATCGAACTATTGTATTGTTTACTTTACACACATTGCTTAAAGAAGTTATCCGTTGCTTGCAACTTAATACTAGAGGGGGTTCGGATGATAACCTGAAGGTGGATTACTAGTCATAGATGCAGTTGGATGGCGGTCTATGTATAATGTTGTAATGCCCAATCAAATCTCATAGGATCGTGAATGTCTAGTATTGCATTGTTATGCCTTGCTCTGTCCTATCACTTGCCCCGCTGTAATTTGTTTACCCAGCATGTTATGTTTTTTTATCTTAAAGGAGAACACCTCTAGTGAACTGTGGACCCCGGTCCAATCTTTACCATTTATACATCTTCCACTGTTACTGTTTACTTTCTGCAAGCTACCATTACCTTCCACACCATACGTTTAATCCTTTGTTTTCACCAAACCGGTGAGATTGACAACCTCACTATTCGTTGGGGAAAAGTCTTGAGTTTGTGTTGTGCAGGTTTCCAAGTTGCTAGCAACACCTTTGAGTCATTTCCTTCCTCCTACTAGTTCGATAACCTTGGTTTCTTACTGAGGTAAAACTTATTGTTGTACACATCATACCTTCCTCTTGGGGTTTCTCAACGAAGCTCTGCAGTGATCTGAGCCACATCAAGACATTTTCTAGCGCCGTTGTCGGGGAGTGTAAGGATAGCTTCATAAGAGGAGTCCTTCACAACCTTTCTCTTTACTTTGTTTTGTTTTGATTAGTTCCTTTTGCCTTGTTTTGTTTCCTTCTTTTTATCAAAAATTCCAAAAAAATAGTTTTGTTTGGTTTGTTTTTTCTTGTGAAAACACAAAAAAAATTAGTTCCTACTCTAGTTGCTAATGCTGTTGGCTTGCTCCACCTTTGCAAAAATGAACTTTGCTGAGAACACCAAGTTGTGTGACTTCACTAGCACAAACAACAATGCTTTCCTAAGTACACCTATTGCTCCACCTACTCATGATGCTACCTTTTATGAGATTAAGCCTGCTTTGTTGAATCTTGTGATGAAAGAGCAATTCTCTGGTGCTAGTTCTGATGATGCTGCTGCCCACCTCAATAACTTTGTTGAACTTTGTGAGATGCAAAAATATAAGGATGTAGATGGAGATATTATTAAGCTCAAATTGTTTCCTTTCTCCTTGAGAGGAAAAGCTAAAGAATGGTTGCTATCCTTGCCTAGAAATAGTATTGGTTCTTGGATTAAGTGCAAAGATGCTTTTAATAGAAAATACTATCCTCCTGCTAAGATTATATCTATGAGAAGTGAAATAATGAAATTTAAACAAATTCATAATAAACATGTTGCTCAAGCTTGGGAAAGAACAAAATCTTTGGTAAAGAACTGTCCCACTCATGGACTGACTGCTTGGATGATTATCCAGACTTTTTATGCAGGGTTAAACTTCTCTTCAAGAAATCTGTTGGATTCTGCTGCTGGAGGTACCTTTATGACCATTACTTTGGGTGCTGCATCAAAGCTCCTTGATAATATGAGGGTCAACTATTCTGAATGGCACACTGAAAGAGCTCCACATGGTAAGAAGGTAAATTTTGTTGAAAAACCCCTCCTTGAGTGATAAAATTGATGTTATCATGGCTATGCTTGTTAATGGGAAATCTCATCTTGATCCAAATAATGTTCCCTTAGCCTCTTTGGTTGCTCGAGAAGAGCAAGTTGATGTGAACTTCATTAGAAACTACAATTTCAACAATAATGCCTATAGGAACAATTTTGGTAGTAACAATAATTATAGGCCTTATCCCCCCAATAATGGCAATACTTATGGAAACTCCTACAACAATACTAGAAGTGCTCCCTCTAAACTTGAAGTCATGCTTAAATACTTTATTAGTAAACAAACTACTTTCAACAAGACTATGGAGGAAAAGCTTTTGAATGTTGAGAAAAAAATTTCATCTTTGTCTAAAGCACGATCCTCTTTGATTAATAAAATGGCTGCTAAACCTTAAACCTTGGAAAGTACCTTTGCTGCTACTCATGCCATACAAGTTAATATTGATGAAAATATTAGATGTTAGACTGTTAGCTAAATTACATGCTAAGTGGGAAAGAGAAGCTGAAATTGCTAGAAACAATAGTGTGTGTACTATTACCACCACCAATATGGAGGTTAGCAAACCACAAGAAGTCCATATTCCTCCTAAAATAATGCCTAAACCCAATAAGTCTACTATCTGTGATGCTAAGTTTGATTTTGATCTTGATGGTTGCAATGTCTCTGAAGTGATTATGTTCCTACAAAAGCTTGCTAGAAGTCCTAATGCTAGTGATATGAATGTGGCTTTCACCAAACACATTACAGATGCTCTCATTAAAATTAAGGAAGAAAATTTGAAACATAAAGCTTCTATTCCTAGGGAAGTAGAAGATAGTTGGGAACCCATCATTAATATGCAAGTGAATGACTTTGATCTCAAAGCTTCATGTGACCTTCGTTCTAGTGTCTCTATTATGCCTAGAAAGATTTATGAAATGCTTGATTTGCCACCTTTGGAAGATTGATATTTAGATGTCCCACTTGATGATAATGCTAAAAAGAAACTCATGGGGAGTGTTAATGATGTTCTTATTATGGTTAACAACGCCTATGTCCATGTTGATTTATATGTTTTGGATGTTGAATACAATGCTTCTTGTCCTATTACTTTGGGAAGACCTTTTCTTAGAACTGTTGGTGCCATCATTGATATGAAAGAAGGCACCATTAAATATCAATTTCCATTCAAGAAAGGTATTGAACACTTCCCTATGAGGAGAGAGAAGTTACACTTTGCTCCTCCTTTTAAAGCAAAATTTTATGTTAATGCTTCTTCATTTGAAAATACTTGATTCTTGCTTCTTGTTCCTAACTTAAAGACGTTAAAGAAAAGTACTTCTTGGGAAATAACCCAATAGTTTTCTTGAGTCTTGGAAGTTATTACTTCTGTAATAATCTATCCTTGTCCTTTTTGTTTGATTTTTGTGCCAAGAATAACCTCTAATGAGAGGGAAGTAAGATTTGGGGAACTGCTGACCCGAAACAGATTTTTGTGATCCACTCTATTTTTTTTTGAAAAAACTCTGTATGCCGGATTGAGCTGTAATTTTCTGAATAAATCCCCCAGGTTGTTAGATAACTTTCGTTAGTTCAACACTTTTTGATTTTAGCATAAGAAGGTCTTCGAAAAAATTGGTTTTTACCTGCTGGTCTGTTTTGACAGATTTCTGCCATTATTTGCATTTGCCTCTTTATCGGTTCCTTTTTGGGTTCTCTTTGGGAAATTGAGATTTTTGAGGAAATTGCTACAGTAGCTTGTGTCTTCAATGAAAGTTTTTATATTTTTAAACTAAACCCAAAGGTCTATTATCTTTTGAATACACTAATGTTGCTAATGAAGATTGTGTGAAGTTTTGTATGAAGGAAAAAATTTCAGGTTTAAGGAAAGAATGATGTAATGAGATGAAGAACAGAAAAAGCTCAAGCTTGGGGATGCCACCCCGTCTCACCCCAAGAAATATTCAAGAGGTACAAGCGTCAAAGCTTGGGGACCCAAGGCATCCCCTTCTTCATCAATAAAATCTCAGGTCTTTCTAGATACTTAGTTTTTATTGTTTCATGCACTGTTGTGTTGTTCTTGGAGCATCATAGTTTTCGTTTTTTGGTTTTTGTTTGCTTAGTTTGCTTGAATAAACTAGTTGTACCCCCTCTTTTGTTGTGTTGTTTCAAATAAGTTGATTGGTGTTGGAAAGGAGTAGGAAGTTCTTGCTTTAGTAGTACAAGAAGGAGCTTGCTTTGACTGTGGCCTAGACTTTATCATGTCGTGCTAGATGTTGTTTTGACCTTATGCTTAGTGATTATTTTTGTAGCATGACTTGTTCCAAACAAATAGGATTTATTAATGTGCCTTGAAAGAATATGCGTTGTTTTAGCATACAAAAGCATAGTATTATGGTATTCCCCTTTGATGCTTTGTTTGGGTTGACTTGGCACATGCTCACACCATGTTATGACTATGAACCAGTCACCTTAGACTCTATGATCATTTAGTTTTTCACTTATGGTACCACTTTATGCTTTGATTAATAATGTTTTGTCGTTCTGCATGATTATGGCCATTATTGCTCTCTTAGTTGGTCGCGCCCAGTCTTTTGCTAGCCTCCACTTGTATTGAGTAAGCTCTACTCATGCTTCCAACTCCCAAGAAACCAAGTTATTCCAAAGTATCCACTATGAATTCCTATGCATGGTGTGTTACACCATTCCAAGTATATTCTTGTTTTATATATCTTCCAAATTAAACTTGTTATGTGAAAGTTAGTGATTAAAGCTCTCACAAACTTGATGACACACTTTATTTTTCTTGCCCCTAATAAACTTGAACCATTATGTCATCTATGTTGTATATGCTTGCACTTATAAGTCGGAATTAGCAGAACCATGATGTCACGTGGAACGCTTTCAACACCTGTAAATATCCACCTAGTTGATATCATGCTCTTTTGTTTATGGATGTTGTCAGTGTGAAATAAAAGGGGAGCTTGTAAGTCCATGGAGTTATGTTTATGTGTTAGAGAAATGCCTGGGCCGCTAGCCTAAGCCATGCCTAATCATGGTGGAAACTTGCAGCATCACCATAGTGAGCAATCTATGAAACATTCTTATTATAAAAAAGAGAGATAGAAAAAGAGTTGAGAAAAAGAAAAAAAAGAGATGAGAAAAGAGGAAAGAGAGAAAAAAGAACCATTTTCCCATGGTAAATAAGAATATTGCTGAGATGCTCATTGTCTGCTTGCCTTGTCATTTTGATATGTGATAGCTCATGTATCATTGGGCAAGGGGTACCCTGTTGGTGGTTCTCTATGATACACATGTACTTACTATGACAAGAACTTGCCGGTAACTAAAGTTGAGTAGCATGAGGAGCGGCCATCGTACTCAAGGGACATGAGATTGCCAACTTATACTTTGTCAAGCATATACTCCATACTTTGTTCACTTTAACCTTAATCACTTCAAGATGCTTATGATAGGGGCAATGAGAGCTGAAAGATAACAAGTACCATAACTTTTGGAAGCTCTTTATGAAACTTGAAATCCCTGCTTCCCTTTGAAGGGCATTTCTTCCACTATTATATTGAGTATCCACCTTCTATCCTTAGGCGCCAATTAAGAGAGCATAGTTGACATTCTTAGTTCTATGTGCATTGTCCCAAAACTTATTGATTGATTCATCATGTTTATATTGTTTGTTCTTGAACTATTTGTATCTAGTCGCCCTTATGAACTTTGAAGGTGTTCTATGCATTTATGTTTTCCTACTCCATGAGGGACAAGCTGAATGCCACTATGCTATGTTTTCTATATGAGAAACAAACAAACGTCTTCCAATGCATTGTTTTTCATGAATCTTTGTTTGTATCCTTTCATGTTGCAGCATAGTTACTATGTCTTATTGTTAGAACTTCATCTTTCATTCTCATGTTTAGAGTACTTTGATCCCAACTTTCAATGCTTACAAATATTTTGATATTGATTGTGATGGTGCATGTCACCTTAAAAATTATTCTTTTTATCACTTACCTACTCGAGGACAAGCAAGAGTTAAGCTTGGGGATGCTTGATACGCCGTAAACGTGTCTATAATTTTTTATGTTCCATGCTTGTTTAGTATCAACTTTGCTTTGCCTTGTCTACACTTTGAGGTATTTTATACGTTTTCTGAGACTAACCTATTAACAAGATGCCATAGTGCCAGGTGCCTGTTTTCTGCTGTTTTTGGTTCCAGAAAAGCCAAAAAATAAATATTCTCCAAATTGGACGGGACAAAAGCCAAAGTCAATATTTCACCGAGGAGAACACGGAGCCAGAAGACGAGACAGAGGACGGCCACGAGGGGCCCACACCCCCTGGTCACGCGGCCGGGCCTGGCCAACGCCTGGGGGTGCGGCCACCTCGGCTACCCCCTCGGTCTCCTCCTTCGCCTATAAGAAGCCCCCGATACCAAAACCCTAGACACCCCGATCAGATCTCCACGAAACAGTCTGTAGCCGCCGCCACCATCATCCCTAGATCGGGGTGATCTGAAGATCTTCCTGGCACCCTGTCGGAGGGGAGAGATCATCCCGGAGGCCTTCTTTATCACCATGCCGGCCTCCGGTATGATGCGTGAGTAGTTCCACCTTGGACTATGGGTCCATACAGTAGATAGATGGTTGTTTCTCCTCCTTTGTGCTACCATGTTTAGATCTTGTGAGCTCCGTTCATGATCAATATCATCTATTTGTAATCATGCATGTTGTGTTTGCGGGAATCCGATGGATATTGAGATTACTATGTCATATTGATTAATGGTTCTATCTTGTTGATTCCATCATGTTTGTGTTGTTTGAGATCTTGCATGCTCTCCGTTTCTAGTAGCTATCTTGGCCAAGTAGATGCTAGTGAATCCAAGAGGGAGTATTCATGCTCGATAGTGGGTTCATGCCTCTATTGAATCTAGGGAAGTGACAGAAATCTCTAAGGTTGTAGATGTGTTGTTGCTACTAGGGATAAAACAACAATCTCTTGTTCATGAAACAATTGTATTGTTTACTTTAAACACATTGCTTAAAGCAGTTATCCGTTGCTTGCAACTTAATACTGGAGTGGGTTCAGATGATAACCTGAAGGTGGATTACTAGTCATAGATTGAGTTGGATGGCGATCTATGTATATTGTTGTAATGCCCAATCAAATCTCATAGAATTATGAATGTCTAGTATTTCATTATTATGCCTTGCTCTGTCCTGTCAATTGCCCCGCTGTAATTTGTTTATCCAGCACGTTATGTTGTTTATCTTAAGGAGAACACCTCTAGTGAACTGTCGACCTCGGTCCAATCTTTACCATTGATACATCTTCCACTGTTACTGTTTACTTTCTGCAAGCTACCATTACCTTCCACACCATACGTTTAATCCTTTGTTTTCAGCAAACCGGTAAGATTGACAATCTCACTGTTCGTTGGGGCAAAGTCTTGAGTTTGTGTTGTGCAGGTTTCCAAGTTGCTAGCAATACCTTTGAGTCGTTTCCTTCCTCCTACTTGTTCGATAACCTTGGTTTCTTACTGAGGGAAAACTTATTGCTATACTCATCATACCTTCCTCTTAGGGTTTTCCAACGAAGCTCTACAGTGATCTGAGCCACATCAGCCATCACCAGCAATTAGATTGCATCTGCCTACTTGCGCATCGTTGTTCCACCTGTCTGTGCTGCCCTCTGCTACTCCATCTTGCCGGCTGCGTGTACGGCCATCCGGGAGAGCAGGACTCCGGAGCCCCGTCTCTCTGATCCTGCACCGGGAGAGAGGCGATAAGGTTTTTAGGGAGCGTCTAGGCGTGACTGCTCAAGTTCTTATTCGTCTTCTATGTCTGGCTTCCTCGACTCCATCGCTATGTTAGGCGATGCTGCCAAGAAGGCTGCTGATGTCGTTTCTGCTGCTGCCACCGGTGGCGGATCCACTTCTATTGCGTCGTTGGTCATACCATCAACGAACTCGTACGTGTTTTTTGCCCTCCTGATATTTCCTATGTTGATTAGTAGTATTGCGGTATACTAGATGTGCTATGTTTTCACTTTCCTATATGATACATATCTACTATGCTTATGCTAGTTAATCTTGGAAAGTGTTCTGTCATGATTATACTTGGATTAAATTAATGCTAAAACTGCTAATTATTTCAACGCATCTTCACCGGGCCGATCCATTCGGCCGACCCAAACAGTCCTTTTATGTCTGTTTTGGGTTGGTTTGTGGTCTTTTTGGGTTGGGGTCCGGCCTGTCCAGCCAGTCGCGCCAGGTTGCGTGACCCATTTATCCGGCCAGGGCGAGGACTTTTTTTCCAAATTCAAATATAATTTGTCCGCGCTAAAACTAGCAAAGTTCATACATTTCATATGTAATTTACATTTATAATTTAAAACGAAATTAAACTAGCCCTAACCCTAGCTACTGATCTTCACGCACTGGGGCCGGCGTGTCCATCTATAGGTCGAGGTGGATGTACTTTAGCGGCGTCTAAAGGTTGGGCGGTGGCAGCGTGGGCGCGGGGTCGGGCGGGTCGATCACCTTCCTAGGCCACGCCGCCGTCAGCCCCATGCAGTGGTGGAGGTGCGCCAGCTCCATCCCCACCTCTGGAGCAACGCATGGGGCCCACCCCGGCAATGGAGGCGGTGGAGGCAGCATGGCGTTCGCATGCGCCACCATGCCGGTGAGCTGGACGGCTTCTTCGTAGACGCCCCACATGGCGTCCTCGACCCACACGCTAGCCACAATGTCTTGCTCGATGAAGGCATCCTTGTCATAGCCCCGCACCAGCACCTCGCGGTACTCCGGGGGCAGGTTCCTGGTGATGTCCTCCATCGCCTCCTGCTTGACGTCGTCCTTGCCATCGTTGTTGCTGTCAAGCTCGGCGTCGGAGTGGTTGAAGGCGCCCTCGTCGTCCGAGTCGATGTCGGGAATGTCGTAGACCTCCCCCGACTGCAGGTCGTGGCGAACGATGCTCGTGCGCCGTGCCTTGTGCTCCCACTCGAGGAACTTTATCCAGTAGTCCTTGCTGTGGTAGCCCCTCTCCCACCGTTGGGCCTGCCGGAGGTTGCTGATCCGACAGCGGATCTCCTCCTCCAGGCCTTTTCCCTTCTTGGGCATGAGCGGCACCGAGAAACGATCACGGTTGAGGTGCTAGCCGGTGGGGAGGGATACATCATTGTGGTTGATGCCCCGACCCTCCCTCCATCGGCGCTCGCACTCCACGACGCGAAAGTACCGTCGGCTGTGACGCTCCCGTGGTGGCGAGTAGTCTACCATGGGGCGGCTCCTGAACTCCTCTGGCCACGGCGGAGGCGGCAAGGATGTGCCACGGAGGACGATTGACAGCAGGGAGCGCTGTCTGCTAGAGCCGGACGCCTCGTGGTCATTCTTGCTCCTCTTCAGCCAGGATGGCATCTTCATCGTTGGCGGTGGCGGTGGCGGCGATTGCTAGGGTTGTGGGCGAGAGGTAAGGAGTGCGACCCCGACGGGCGCAGAGTTAAATAGCCTCTTCGTCGACAAACGTGCGCAGCTTCCCGCTCCTTCGCAATCAATGCCGACACGGGAACGCAGGCGGCGTCCAGTCAGTCAGTGTGTCGTCTCATTGTCATTGATGATGCAGGATGCCACCGGTCAGCCTTCCTGGCCACGCCTCTGAATTGCTATCACGGTTGTGTCTAAATCGGTGCCTCTACCCACGTCTGAATCAATGTCGCGCTAAGCGGTGGCTGACGCATTGGCCAGTGCACATGCGGGCAGGACACACCCTCCGTCTACGTGCGTCCGGTCCGATGCAACCGTTGCCCACATTTGGTATAGGGATGGTCGTGCCAAACACGTCCATCGGAATGGGTGCCTCTAGGATGCCATGCATGTCCCGTGTGTCCACGCAAACGAGTCCGGATGCGCTCGGATGTATTGGATCGACCCTATTAAAGATGTCCTTAACATTTGCCCAAAATCACCGTACAGACGTCTCCTTACTGTACAAGTGCATGTTCATTCTTAACAACACCACTCCCTGTAACCGACATGACATCTCCAAGATATAAAGAACTTGGTCAATGAAAATTATTTGACTGACGGGGATCGCCTCTCCCTCCCTCACGCACACAGGAGGCTGAAAAACTTACTCTTGATCTCAGCTGGCGAGAATGCTGGTTTTCTCTTTCTACACTTGTCGCTCCGGTGATAGAAAGGGGAACCTCGTTTCTTTGTCTAATAGTTAGGGTTAGGGTATGTCTCTGCTATGAGACGTTGTTGGGTGGTGGAAGCGCTCATGGAATAAATCTGCCTCAAATCTACTCCTACATCGGTGATCACCTTCACGGTAGTGCCTCAGAGTTGATGGCAAGGTGTGATGGTCTGTCCTTCGGATCGATAACTTGGTCTTCTCGCCGTTTTTCAAATCTGGCGAGATCAGTTTCTCGGTGTGTCGCTAGCGTTCGCTGTTATCAACGACGACGCTATTAGCCAGGGCGAGGTAGTTTCTCTGGAGCAAGGATGTTGATCCAAAGGTGATGGATCTATCATTCTTCTCCGACTTTGTTGATGAGAGGCGACAAATCATGGTTCAAGACAGCATGGGGAGTCCCCGATCGACGTGCCACATCGACATGTGCCTCGCTGCATGCATCAAGCCTGTTCATCGACTCATAAAATCTCGTTGGTGATGGTGCTTTTTTGGATCTTGCAGTGTTGGAGGTTCGGCGTCTATTCCGGCGTTCGTCTTGGCGGCGCTGGAGTTAGGCACCGGCCGCTGGTTTTGGTGGTTGCAGGAAACCCTAGGAATTATTTTGTATTTATTGGTCTCTTAGGATTTTATCTGCATAGTTTTTAGGATAATAATTTTATTCTAGTATGTATTTTAGTGTCCACATGTGTTGCTCCATGTAACTTGATTTTCGATTAATGAAATATGTGATCGCTCTAAAAAAACAGACGTCTCCAAGACATGTCTCTCCATGTAGCAGTGCCTTCAAGAGGCACCAAACCTTATATTACCCATTTTTGGGAATTAATAGAACACAATTTTTCAGTTCAATCATTTGTTGTTAGAGAATATCACAATTATGTATTAGAGTAGGTCATGGTTTGCTATATTTGGTAGTTTGGGATTCTATCTCTACTAGAATTTTTGGTCTTCAAGTCTCCTAGTACTATATAATCAGTCCAAGGGCTCTCAATATAATCATGAAAATATCAAGAAATACAATCAACCATTATTTCCTTCATGGTATCAGAGATTCTCGGTTCTCGACCTAGAGTTTAGCCCACCATTCCTGCTGTGCCGCTCCCAGGGAGATCAATCTCCACTGAGGGTCGTTGAAGTGACCCGACCCGGTAGGGGTCCAACTCTATGTGCTATATAATGTTAGTCCCTGGAACAATTTGCTAACACACACAGTTCAGAATGTAATTTCAGGAAACAAAGGTTATAAATCTATTACATCAAATGATCCAGAATATAACATAGTATAAAACAAGTTGCATAGCAGAAGGGCTAGCTCCTCATAAACAAAGTTCAATAGCGGAAGACTAATAAAAGATAAGGAGCTCCATTCAAATGCCACAAGCGAAGCATACTAAGTGGAGACTCGCGACCCTAACTTCGTACCTCAAACATCTTTGAGGAAACCTACAACATGATAGGTTGCAGCCACGAATGGTCAATACATCGATTGTATTGTCAAGAATCACTAAGTAATTATACTATTCTTATCAGTCAATACCAAAAAAAAATATCGACGGTCATAGCTCTATGGCCAACCTGACAAAATCCAAAGTGTTCCCAATATAAAGTCTCGACACCATGTCTTCGAGGTTTCTACACCCTGACTTCGAGGTTTCTACACCATGACTCTGAGGTTTCTACCCCATGACTCTGTGGGTTGTACAACATGTATTTGTGGTTTGTACTCCATGTCTTTGTGGTTTATACATCATGCCTCCGTGGTTTGTACACCATGTATCCGTGGTTTCCTCACCATGTCTCCATGGTCTCTACTCCATGTCTCTGTGCTCTCTACCTACTTCTATATTCATAAATGGGACGAAATTCCCCTCAGGGATGTATTTAGCGAAGCTAAACATACTCCAAACATTTGCAACTAAGGCATCAAAATATGGTAAGCAAATAATTTCACTATGTGTAGACGGATCTGAGATCCGATATTCAAAGACACCACAGTTCATTGAAACCTCACCTCTAGAAGGGATCTAGAGGGGGAATTGGCATAAGGGCTTCGATCCTCACCGCTAAGAAGAACCTTGGAGGCCCAGGCATCATATTCATCATCAACTACTTCCACTCCATCATCATCACCAACCTCTCATCTCCATTACGGTCATCTTGTTGTATTCCCTAAACTATTGTTATGGATTTACACGAGTATTCATCCATCTATTTGTACTCCATGCATATTTATATGATGTTGCTGATTGCCTCCATGTGCGAGTAGTTTACCTTGTTCTTGGGGATATGGAGAAACCCTAGCAACATTATGAATTGAAATAAATATGATCTACAACTTTGTTCATGTATATGTGTTAGTTTGATTTATTGATGTTATGTGAATGTTGACTGCATAACATTTTCCTTCAGGACAAAGGAGGAAACTAATCTTGGGTATGTGATGGTGTGAAGATGCTAAGTGACATATTGCATCAGATCATTATTCGTGTATTCAAGGGGGATAAGAGAGGACTCACAAATACTAGTCCATGACCATGGGGTTAACCCTTAATTGTTGGGGATCGGGGTGGCTGGCCTATGATCACAACTATGGTTATGGGAGATGAAATATAGGATGGCTTGGTATTTGATCATCTAACTTGGAGCTTCTCCCATACATATGCATAGCTAAAGACATAGATATATCCTAATCATGATTAACTCAATCTCTAGTGGTGGATCCAACACTCCCTCAGAACGCTTTAGCCCCATTGCATTTTCAATTACTTTACATCGCGAACCCATCTCTCTTTTTAATTGCATTAATTCAGTAGTACTTTTTTCACATACAAACACTCTCATACACCCCGTGCTTGAAACCAAAGACAACTTCCAAGAACTCTTTAGTGAATAGTGGCAAGGGCATTAAGACCTTTACCAAATAGCTCCTAGTTGTTTGATACTCTTATTTCAAAACTAGCTATAAACGATATATGCACTTGTAGTCATCAACGGCAATATGCCAAAGGTTGCAGGGATTGTCTTGTGTATTGTCTTGTCCTCTTAGGCTCCTCCAGGTCCGATTTATAAAGGCGCCAGAATCTGGGGTTATAGGGTGCCTAGCCGGACAAGTTATAGAGTTCTACATTAATACAACATAGTTCTCCGTGTTGTGCACTCCAATGATCCGGGTTCATCTAAATAAGTGCACGTAGCTTTCCTGGATCCGATTTGGGCATCCCTTCTGGATTACTCTAACTGAGTCTCTCAGCAGGCCATAGGCATTGCCACTATCTGTGGGCCACCCGGGTTAGCCGGAATAAGGCCATGCTATATCCCATTATATATATCCTCAACAGAACGTCATATTATGTGGCCTAATCGCGAGGAAAAATAAGGGATGTGAACTACAGATATTTCTGAGGAAACTCCTTCACATAACTGATATTTCATGCCACTGTCACATCTCTTCCCGCCTTTTTCCTACCTCTTCTTCCATCCACTTCTACCCACCATTTTCTTCTCGCCTTATTCTTCCCACCACTTCTCCCCACCATTTTTCCCACCACTTCTTCTCGCCTTTTTTATCCTGCGTTCGGTGAGCTCAAAAAGCAAAAAAAATAAAGTCCAAAGTTTGGTTAGCTCGAAGAGCAATAAATCCATGGGTAAGAGTAATATCTGTCACATAGCGGGGGACAAGGCCGTTGCTGACCACCCGACATTGAAGAAGGAGTCTGCGGTGTCCTAGCAGCAACACTCTTTTTCACGCAGCTGACATATGTACCCACAATGGCATCCTCTCGGTGTACCTTATCGAACACCTTGGTGATGTAGACCTTGTACTTCAATATTTTGATATTGTAAATGATCTGTACCTCCAAGGTGTCCTAGTAGAAACACTCTTCTTCATGGGACCGGCGACAGACCTACTCAGAATTGCATCATCTCGATGTACCTGCTCGAACACCTTGGAGATGTAGAATTTGCAGATCAATATTCCAATCTTGTACAAGATTTGCACCTCCAAGGTGTCCTAGTGGCAACACTTAGAGTGTCTTCCTCTCGGTATACCTGCTCGAATACCTTGGATATGCAGACCTTGTACGTCAATATTCTGACCTTGTACAAGATCTGCACCTTCAAGGTGTCCTAGCAGCAACACTATTCTTCATAGGGCCAACAAAATACGTACTCAGAATGGTATCCTCTTGGTGTACCTTCTCAAACACCTTAGAGATGCAGACCTAGTACGTCAATACTCATATACAAGATCTGCACCCTCCAATGTATCCTATCAGCAACATTATTATTCATGGGGCCGATGGCATACATACTTAAAATGGCATTCTCTCGGTGTACCTGCTCGAACACCTTGGAGATGCATACCTTGTACAGCAATACTCTGACCTTGTACAATATCCGTACATACAAGATATCCTAATATCAACACTCTTTTTCATGGGGCCAGCGATATCTCACTCAAAATAGAATCATCTCAGTGTACATGCTCAAACACCTTGGAGGTGCAGAATGTGTATGTCAATATACTGATCTTATACAAGATCTGCACCTCCAAGGTGTCCTAGCGGCAACACACTTCTCCACAAGACAAACATACATACTCAGAATGACATCCTTTCGGTGTATCTTAATGACATCCTTTCGGTGTACCTTAATGAGAACCTTGGAGATGCAGATCTTGTAATTCGGTACTCTAATCTTGTACATGATCTGCACCTCCAAGGCGTCCAAGCAACAATACTTTTCTTCACGAATAGAAAAATCAGGAAGGGAGTATATTCAGCTAGTTAGGGAGGAGAACACCGCCAAAAGCTAGCAAGTGAGTGTGTGAGTCCAATGGATGAGTAATGCCACGAGGCTGAGAGATGGCGGCAAAGACATGGAGAGAAAATATGAGGAGAAAAAAGTGGGGGGAAACCCCTTACACTTGGCGAAGAGGTGCACGGCCTCTTTGCCAAGTCTATACACTCAGTCAAAGGGGTTGGTCCCACTCTATCGACATACGAGAGGTTTTGATGAGAAAAGGACGGCCCTTGCTAAGTGTCCAGGAAAAAACAGTCGATAAAAATGTGGCGGAAGCATTTCTTGTGGAAGACAAAAAAAATCAAAACTTTGCCGAGTATCCGTTAGCCTTTTTCCGTCACGGCATCGTCAGCCGCGAGACAGTGAAACGTATCCTCTGGGTTTATATTTTTACCGAGTGTTTTTTTGATATACCAAGATTTTTTTTGCCGAGTGTTTTTTTCTCGATTTGCCGGATGGTTTTATTTGTCAGTGTTTTTTAGTATTATGCCGACTTGTCAGTCTTTGATGAGTGCTTTACCGTGTTCTGGGCCTTTTTACACTCGGCAAAGTCATATTACATGGCAAATTTTCAGTTTTTGACGTGCGTCTAAAACTGGACATCCAGCACCTACCTCAGCTACTCAAGCTTGCGCAACTAGTGAAGTTGATCCAACTAAATGATGAATCAGACAAGATTGCCTGGAGGGTGGATAGTAAGGACACCTACTCATCACGATCGGCCTATATGCTGCAGTTCTTGGGGGCTATCAAAACTCACTTTAACAAGATAATCTGGAAGGGATGGGCCCCCGCCAGATGCAAATTCTTCATCTGGACTCTGATGCTCAACCGAGTACTTACGGCTGACAAACTACTGCAAAGGCAATGGGACAATGAATATTTCTACACTCTGTGTCACCGCAACCTTGAGACCGCAGGCCACCTTTTTATGGATTGTCCATTCTCGGCCAAAGTGTGGACCATAATGTCAAAGCATTCAACCTAGTGGAAATCGACTCGTCCAGATGGACCGGCAAGGACCTTACCATCAATGGCTGGTTTTCAGCCATGGTGGGCAAGCAAACAAAAGCAAAGAGGAAATATTCTGCCTACGGCCCACCTGATCTGCTGGGAACTTTGGAAGGAGCGGAATCGACGCATCTTCGAAAAAAAAAAGTTGCCTTTCCCGGTGTTCATCGCAAGGATAAAAGACGAGGCAAACGTCTGGAGGCTAGCCGGTGCCCCTATTCCGCTGGTGGAGCAGGCCAGCGGCGCTCCTTTTGACCCTGGTTGAGCTCTTGTTACCTTACTTCTTTCAGAAAGATCTCACTCTGGTCCACCCTTTTAAATTCTGTAAAACCCTTCCACTATTGTAATAAAAACAACGGCTCTTCTGCTGTTATTTAAAAAGTTTCTGGTAGTGTTTGGCCGGACTGCGTACATGCGCTGGAATATCCGAGTGAAATGGCGAACATGACCACCCGTGCAAAGACTTGGCAGAACTGCCGTGGTGGCAGGCAAGTCAGGATTATTTTCTTCTCCGCAGAAAAACATTCAGGTTTGTTGAGCTATTTTATTCAAAATGACAAAAAATTTATTGATGCGTGATACTGGAGTAGCAATTTCGGGGTGCAAATAGCGGTTAATTAAGCTAAATTGGGGCGAATAGAATAGATAGTGTGACTGTGCTGTGGCTACGCTTGGATGGATCACTTGCCGATCATGGCGAGCAGCGCGTCCCTGTAATGCCCATGGGTGTTCTTCGTGACGGCGTCCACGAGCTTGGCCCCATGCTGTTTCAGGTAAGCCTCCTTGATCTCCTCCATATCCGCGTCAGAGCGGGACACGACGACCCGTGTGAGCGCCGCCTTGGCCTGCTTGTCGGCGCCGTCCTTTAACGCGTCTGCGATCACCTCGGCGAAGTACTTGGGCGGCGAGTCGAGGCACCTGACGGCCTCCCGCAGGCACGGCGAGTCGCTGCCGAAGTCGTCCTCAAGCGGCTTGCCGTTGATCTTCTCGTACATCCTGAAGGTGGCCCGGAGCTGCGGCTTGCTCCTGGTGGTGAGCACCCTCACCGCCAGCGGTTCGTTGTGCGGCTTGGCGGCGGCGAGTGCATTAGCCTCCTCCTTGGCGAGGTCCTCGTTGACTCGCGGGCCCTCGTAGCGGTACGCGGCGACGAGGCCCACGAGGAGGTGGTTCTCCTTGTCCTTGAGGCGGTACGCGACGTCCTCCTCGAGTGAGCGGTGGTAGAGGGCGTGGTAGGCGCGGCGGGCGCCGAGGAGCTCGTCGGCGGTGCGGGTGCAGGCGAGCTCGACGAGTACGGTGGCCGGGTGGTGTTTCTTGTGCAGCGCGCGGTGCGCCCATCGCGCGTCGCGCTCCCAGGGGTGCATCGCCCACAGCACCATGAGGTTCTTGAAGCGGGAGAACTCCGTCTTGAGGTGGCGCACGTAGTCGTCGGAGCAGCGCTCCATGGTCCCGGCGGGGGTGAAGAAGCCGGGGAAGCCCTGGCGGAACTGCGAGCGCTTCTCCGGCTGCTTCCTCCATCGCCCCAGCGCCGACACCAGCGCCGTCTCCTCCACGCCCAGACCGCCCAGACCTTCGATCGTCGATCA
Source organism: Avena atlantica (assembly GCA_910589765.1). NCBI lineage: Eukaryota > Viridiplantae > Streptophyta > Magnoliopsida > Poales > Poaceae > Avena > Avena atlantica. The sequence continues at coordinate 122,288,333 of OU342737.1, forward strand.
AGAAGAGGTGTCAATTTGAGAAGAAGCAGTTACGTACTGGCCAGTGATCAGAGTATTGGGTAAACCTGGTTTACCTGAGAAGGCCTTGGTGAGTTCCTGGTGCTCGTCGGCCATGGTCGCCTCCTTGATGACGATACTCTGCTGCTCCCTGCTCCTAGGTGGCCTGGAACGCAGGGGCGATGGCGCCGGTGGAGCTGCGGTGGTGCTGCTGCTGCTGTTACTGCTCGCCTGTGCTGCGAGAAACTGCTGCATCGGGGTGACCTTTATATACGAACTAGATCACGCACCCTGCAGGCGAGTCACCGAGGCATGGAACAAACCCTTGTTAATTTATACTATCAGCTAGCTAGTACTACTATACTGCTGGCTTCTCCATCCTGTAACATCTCACTGGGTGTTAATTATACAAACTTAATTAGTTACAGGTTACTACTGTACAATTCAATACAGGGACACCTAACGCTGATATGATGTTCATGCCGTTTCGTGGCATCGCATTGATCTAGCACCAAATTCTCGCTGTCCTTTGTCGTAAAATCAAATAAAAAGATCGAGAAGGCCAGCCTGGCTGCTAGCTCCATCGCCATTGCCATGGATGGAGGTGGAGCCATCCGTGTTCGTGCTGCACGTTTCCTTGTACAGTAAGCAATGGCGACTGGACAGATAGATAGGTGTGGGCACGATGAATTAATTACTCCAACGTCCCGGCTAAATAAATTTGTAACACGTGGATTTGGCGTTGGGAAAGCTAGCAATCGCGCGACGTGATCTGTCAATATGCGCCTTAGCTTGTTGATGAATGAAGAAAAGAAAATTAATGGGGATGCATGCCTCACACGAATTATTTTGAAACTATTAGAGATTTGTTTGACTGGACAAGTCGATCGATGCAAGCTCGAACCCACGCAATATGGACCGAGTTGGCGCCTGACATGCATTGTATACCGAATTTCAGAAAATCCTGATGGAAATCCACTCAACTACCTCCAGTACGTCCAGACTGATCGATCCTGCGGTTGGTGGAATCAAACCATGTTCTGCCACGTACGTACTTCCCGCCCACGGCAATTTTTTGTTAAATAGGAGTAGTAGTAAAAGATGACTTATCGAAAAGAAAAAGACACATGTAAAGATATACATGTACTCCCTCCCTCCGTTTCAAAATATAAGATGTTTTAGGTTTGTGAAGAGAATGTATCTAGACTTGTTTTAGTATATAGGTTCACTTATGTTTAAAATGAATCTAGACACTAAAACAAGTCTAGATACATTTGCTTAACAAAACTAAAACATCTTATATTCTGAAACGGAGGGAGTACATATGTGCGATCTATACATGGCGGGTATAAGCTTTTTCTTACATTCTTAACTATTTGTTGAGTAAAATTTCATAAAACCACAAAAAGTGCGACGTCGATAACAACAAATTAACAACACAATACCACAAGTTTTTTAATTTCCAGATAACCAAAAAGCTAGACTAATTCGCAAAAAAAAAAAAGCTAGCCTAATTGTTATGGAAAATGTTTCTGCTAAGCTTGCCGACCACCATAGAAATAGGTGTCGCGGAAAGTATTTTTGCGTGCGATGACGCTTATGTACGCGATTATCTCAGATGCCTCGACGCTCACATGTATGCTTTCCCGCCACATGTTTGGACCTTGTTCGACAACAATGTCAAAGATGACACGTATTTGTACCTAAAATTTGGATCAAAGTTCAAATTCTCATATTGGAACTACCCAACATTTTTGTTTCTCCCTTTAGTTCCAGTTCCTCTTTATGGTTTACGATTTCATCTTGTGGTTTAAAAGAATCTTCTTGTGGTTTTATAATTTCATTTTCCATTCCTTCCTTTCCTTTCTCTCATGTAGCAATCAATCATACCATAACCCTCGTGGAGCACACACACATATACTATTATTCTGCCGTGGCATACATATTCAGTAAGATGATGAGTTTCTTAGAGAAAAGAAGTTCAGTCCCTTTGAAGACGGTGGGACGTGCGCTCCACACATCAATCCGATGCAACCGCTCGATATTTTTTTCAAGTTAAAGATGGTTGAACAATCTTTTCACCGCATTTTTCATGTGAAGGGGAGGAGATCAGTGCGATCTGGTTGCTTTGGCATAGCAATGTTTTATTGATTGATTAACTAGAGCTAAAGCTGGCACATGATTTTCTCAGGATCTTATTGCTACTACTGCTCAGCAACCACCAGTGTCCTTCCAATTTTGAGAGGGAGCAACGAGTCAATGCACAACTTGTAGGGGCCGCACGCTCGTACCCAGAAAAACTGGCTGCCTGTGTAGTCTGTACGTTACCCAGTCTTGGTGTCTCTCTGCACGTTACCGAACCTTGGTGTCTCCGGCCCCAGTTGGGAGCGGCTAGCTAGCTAGCGCCGGCGGAGAGATGTCGACCATCGCCGTCCCGACGCCCCTGCCGTCCCCGGCCGCCGACGCGGAGAGCCTCAGGAATGCCATGCAAGGTAACGTGCTTCTAGTGGCGTGTTGGTGCCAAGTTCTGAAATCTCAGTGATTCCGTTCCGTTTCTGCTTCAAGGTTGGGGCACGGACGAGAAGGCGCTCATCGAGATCCTGGGCCGGCGGACCGCCGCGCAGCGGGCCGAGATACGCCGCGTCTACGCCAGCGTCTACAAGGAGTCCCTCCTCACCCGCCTCGACTCCGAGCTCTCCAGCCACTTCCAGGTACCCCCCGCGTCTCGCATCCACAAGTAATAATCGATGTGTATGCTTACGGTCGATAATGGACTGATCGTCTTCCATTTCTGCCTCTTGATTTAATAATCAAGAAAGCGATGATCCTGCTGACGACGGACCCGGCGGAGAGGGACGCGAAGCTGGTGAGGGAGGCCCTGGGGAGGCGCGGCGACGACAGGGACGCGTGGGTGCTCATCGAGGCCTCCTGCGCCAACACGCCGGACCACCTCATCGCCGTCCGCCGCGCCTACCGCTCCCTCTTCGGCTGCTCCCTCGAGGAGGACGTCGCCGCATCCTCCGCCTTCCAACAACCACTCAGGATGGTAGGTCACACGTACCATGGCAGGAAAAATCACCGCAACAAATTCAGAGTAACCAATCCTGTCTGCCTGTCGCTGCTTAATTGTCCTGCTTCTTGCATACAGCTGCTGGTGAGCCTGGTGAGGTCGTACCGCTGCGCGGAGGAAGGCGTCGACGTGGACCTCGCGAGCCTCGAGGCGACGCAGCTGGCGGAGGCCATCTGGAGGAAGAAGCAGCCGCACGCTGGCGAGGTCCTCCGGATCGTCAGCACCAGGAGCAAGTCGCAGCTCGCCGCCACGTTCCAGTGCTACAAGAAAGAACATGGCAGCGACATCGAACAGGTTTCTTTACCCCAGCCAGAATTAGTATCACACAAGAAGAAGAAAAGATACATAAACTATAAACCAACAGCTAGAAAAGTCAACTAAACTGAACCCCTTGTTTGTTGCTGTTGCTGCCTGCTTGCCGCTGCAGGATATCAACAACTGCAGCAGCCAGTTCGCGAGGATGCTCAAGATTGCGGTCTGGTGCCTCACATCCCCCGAGAAGCACTTCGCAGAGGTAAGTACACATACAAGAAAGACCTCCATTCCTGCAGAATTCATAGCTACAGTCTTTCTTCTCTTCTCACGCCGAGACACATATCCTCTGTTCATCAGGCTATCAGATACTCCATCCTAGGACTTGGAACAGACGAGGACGTACTCACCAGGGCAATCGTGTCCCGGGCTGATATCGACATGAAGAACATCAAACAAGAGTATAAGGTTAGATTTAAGACGACTGTGAACAAGGATGTCGTCGGCGATTGCTCCGGGTATTACCTCGATATCTTGCTAGCCCTGGTAGGGAGCGAAGATTGAAAGAAATTCTATTTGCAAAAGGGGATGTGTAAAGTTGTGTGGGTGTTTGTATCAAATAAAGGCCAACAGACTGTACTACTACTTACCATCTTGTGTTGGGGACATTGTTTTCGATGGTCGCCTGCAACTTTTGTTACAGGTGGAAACACCAAATAAGTCTCACTTTTCTCATCGAGATCTCTCATCCTTCCATCTTGTGCTATTGCTCTCACTGTTAGATGTGAACATCTCCTATTCTGTCTGCAAGGGGGAATAGCAGAATGATCCCAGCCCACCCACACAACATCTGTTTGCAAGGGGGAATAGCATCAGCTTAAAGTGCATTCATCTAGGCTGAAACAGCAACAGTACAGAACTGTAGAAATTTTGAAACCTGACAACTCAGGGTGGCCTCGTATCTACCCTCAAGCTCATACATACCAACACGTCTCTTGTTTCAACACAAGGTAGTAGTTGGTCTAACATGTAAAGATGACTATGAGTCTGCATATGGTTGCAACAAGTACTAAAGTAACACAACCCAACTTAACATCAAGTTCTTTCTCATCTGATCATCTTAGCAACTTCATACTGGAGCCTCATTTCTTCCTGGATGATGAAGCAGCGGCTATGATTCCACCAGCAACAAGCCCCACAACTCCAAAGGCGCCCGTGATAATGGCCATGCCAATCAAACCATCTGCATTTAAACACCAGACATTCATGTCAATCCTTTGAAAGGAACCAAGTGGCACAGGTCAGAAGTAGTATGACAAATAACTTAAGTTGTCAAGTGGGATCCCACTTAAATCCCACTTATAGTACAATTTGTGATTTGTGGTCTAAAATTTGCACTAGAAAATACGAAATGAACTGGAAGTGACATTTAATTTCGTGGCATGTGAGAAAAAAAACAGAGAGCATAACTCTTAACATGTGCTTTCTTGATCTCAATTTTAATGGTGCCAATTGAGTAATTGACAGCAGTGGATGTGGTGATCCTAGGCTTGCAGTATATGTGAACATCATTTGCTGCTAAATTTGAAATGTACAGTACCAGAACCAATTAAAATCACTAGAACATTCATTTATCTAGTCTCAAATGGAAGAAGCTAAACAACACTCTACATTCAGTTATCTAGTCTGAGATTGTACGCAGCATGTTAATTGACATGTCCTACCTCTTTTCGTTTTCTCTTCAAGGAGCCTTTGCAGAGTGAGAGCTTGCCTCCAGTCAGGTTGAATCTGGAGAAAACGTGATAGTGCATATTAGTTAGAAATTTAGCATCGAATTCAGAAGTATGTCATGATTTAAATAAACAGTACAAAGTGAAGCCATATACTAAACATTTTTCTACGATGAGTCAAACTATCATCACCAAGAAATATTTAATAAAGAAGGAAAACAACATCACAATCAAACAAAATTGGTAGCAGTGTGTACTATATAGAGCAATTACGCATAGTAAATGGCACGCTTTCCAGCATAATACCTTCATTTTTAGCATTTTTTAGTAAATGCGATCAGAATTCATATATGAGTCCTAATTTAGAATTTCTTTAAGTAAATAAAGGCATGTCATATTTTGATGAAGAGAGAATATTAGGATAAAAAGATAAAACTCTCTCGATTGGCATCTCACTACCAACTTGCTTGGGACAAAGGCTTTGATGCTGTTGTTGTTGTTTGTACACAATATTAGGACAATAGAAGTTAAAACTCTCTCAATTGGCAGGGCACTACCCCATAAAAGTTTCCGAACCAAGTAAAATCTAGTCCCATATCCATAAAGGTAATGATGGGAATAGTGATTACGAGCTGATGACAGTAACAACAAATGAAATGATGCGTCAAGTAATCAAACCTCTATGCATCTTTCCAGAATTTCACGACTTCTTGTGTAATCCCCATTTCTGTAATGTCCAACAGCCAACAAATAGAGCTTCTCTCTTGTTTGTAGCGAGCTGTTAGACTTGCCCAACGAAGCTGCAAAATACCAGCATAAATCATGAGCTCTACCCAAGCGAAAGCGGAAAGTTCAGACAGAGAATGTAAGAGTACCAAGTGAACAACAATCTTATAGTCAGTAGGATTGGCTTGATTCAAATGAATGTGCTAGATTAGATGCTTAGGATGGGGCAGCCTACATTTACAATTTGAGTAACATACATTGTTGATTACTCATATGTGCTCTAAATTCATTTAAGTTCTGCATGATTTTATTTGATCAATGGAGTCACATTTTAATGACACTACAATTGGGTTTCTTCAGATATTGCTGTTAGAAACCAGACAGAAGCACTGGAATGGACATCCACAGGGAGGGATACTTCAAATGTTTTCAAGAATACACGAAAGATTTCTGCATTATTGCTTTAAGGATAGGAAAAAATAGCACAACCAAATATAGTAACTGATGTTCCTTATTCAGGACACTTCGCAGCACCAAAACATGCGATGTTGGTGTGGCCCTCTAACTTAACAAATGTTCCCAATTGATAGATTCTCAAAAGAATTAAAGCTCGCCAGTTGAAAATTAAAGAATTAGAATATAGTACCGTACTGAAACAGAATCAGAATGAATATGGGAAACAAAGACACAGAACAAGTCATGTAGGAATACACATCTTTCCATAGAAATGTTCAGAAAACCTGGTGAACATTCATATCTTGGAAGTATGAAGACTACTCAGACCAGTCAATTACTATTATCATTGAAAGTGTACATCAAATGGGTATAACCTTCAAGCATCCCAATGCCGCGGTTGACATCCTCAGGCTGCCCAGAGTGAACAAGTGCCCAAGACAGCCTCATGAGGCTCTCGTTCTTCTGTTCTTCATTTGCAGCATCCGCAACCTCTGTCTCACAACCCTGATACAAAAACACGTCCAATAATATATTAGACTATAATTTCCCCCACAATTCGCTGAGAATCAAGGAATGAGACAACAAAACCGATGTGGAATAGACAAAAGCACACATGAACTGGGGATTCATTAGCCCCCTAAATCCACAAGACCACACCCTAATTTCCCCACAATCCGCTGAGAATCAAGGGATACCATGCCAGTCAAGGAACACATCTATTCGTTAATCCAGGCACATTCCGGAAATTCGACCCCACAAACACAACATACTTTGACGCACGGGAACTGAGTAATCAAGCAAAGTAAAAGTACATATAGTCTGAACCCTGAACGCCAGCGAGAATAGCATAACAAACACCGATTTTAGATAGACGAAAGCGAGCAGCAGTATCTAGGGATTCGGCAGCGGAGCAGACCAAACCCCAAAGTCCCTATGATCGAAAGCAAAATTCCACACGATTCCCCGGGGCACGAGAACTAACAGGACGGCACGGATAGTCAAAGCGCGCCTAATTCGTGAATCCCCGCACATCCCAGCGGAAATTCGGCGCCCCAAACAACAGAGCGGAGTAAGAGAAGGCCCGAGCAAGCGGCATCCATGGGACTTCTCCGGGAAGGGGCGGGGCAGGGATAGGGGGGCGCTTACGGCGATGATGTCGCGGTCGCAGACGGGAAGGGTGTCGCTGCCGCGGAAGATCGAGCTCACCGACTCGAAGAACTTGCCGACGTGCCCGTCCATCTTTGTTCCTTTCCCCTTTTCGCCCTTTTTTCGGGTGCTTTTTCTGGGGCTGTTTGATCCGTGTTTGGGCGAGTTGTGTTTTATAGGGGGGTTTGCTTCGTGAAAGAAATGGAGCCTTGGTGACTAAGGAAGAAAGGAAAGTATCCCAACTGGCCGCCAGCCGCGTCGACGAGTCCAACGGCTTTGCAGTTGCAGGTGACTCCACCATGTAACAGTACTAAGATCATATCTAGCAGACACATCCGGGAAATGGCGAACCAGAAAACGCATTCTTAGGTCGGGTTTTCGTATGTTTTTTAGGTTGCACGCCATGAAAACCATATACCCGAACCAGAAAAGGAAATATTTGATTTAGATTCCGCCCGTCGCTTCGTCGTCTTCATGTACAAATAGAAAGCGCTGACGCGCCCCATCCATCCCCTCCCTCTCCAATCTCCATCGCGTCGCCATGGAGGTGCCCACGCTAAACTTCTATGAGGTGATGATGTTCTCGCACTTCGACATCGTTGCGTCGCTGGCCGACGATGCCCTACGGATGGCGCATCAGCTATGCGGGGGTGCCGGTGGCTTCGCTCCCGGACCGAGCCAAGATGGAGAGCAACATCGCGGCGCGCCACCGCCAGATGTCCGCGTGGAAGAGGGCGCTGCCCCGGTACGCGGCGGCCATCCCGTAATGGCCGGCGCTGTTCAAGAAGGAGCGGGAGGCCAAGATATGCAACCGCATCGTGTACTGGCGCGTGGTGCACCCGGATCTCCGCAACCGAGAAGGGCGGGAGAGGTTCTGGTTCGTCCCTAGACGGACCAAGTACACCGTCATCGTCGTCGCCTGCTGTGAAGAGGTCCTCCATCTCGCGAACAATGCGGAAATCGTGGAGGTTCCGTCCGACGACGACGAGAAAGCCGACGACTCGGAGGAGGAGGAGGATGAGGAGGGCGCGGAGGACAGCGGCAGCGGAAGTGAGATTGTTGACTAGTGGTTGAATCAATGAACTAGATTTATGTAGGATGTGAAATCGTAGCTTTGTTTAGGAAAAACTCGTAGTTGAATCAATGAACTGCAACTATGTTTCCGCCTCAAGTTAGATCTCTGTCCGGGATCAATTTCTGTCACAGCGAGGGTTGGGAACGTGATCTTCGAGTGGCGGAGGCCTTGTCGGTGGGCGGAATTTGTCTGTCGGGGCCTGAGTTGACGGCGGCGGTGGCGGGTGGACGCGGAAGGGAGGGGAACGCGCTAAAACTTCCGTCCCGCCAAGCATCCCATAGTTCCCAGGTCGCGTCTAGGTCATGCATGTTGTGTTTGCAGGAATCCGATGGATATTGAGATTATTATGTTGGTTTGATTAATGGTTTTGTGTCAACACCCGGATTTTTCAATCCTAGATGCCTGTTATGCCATACATCGCAATCCCAGGATTACCATTTTTGCGAGACATAACAGAATTGGATACCATAGTACTTCATCCATTACAAACGATACATAAGTTCTTACACAAATAGGGATCTCATGATCCAGTTCTTAATACAACATCAAGCAACGGAATACGTAATAATAACGGTAGCGTAGGCGAAGCTCCATCTTCGGGGTCACAGGCAATGCTGACGATGGGAGATGATCCTAGTTGTCGTAACCTTCCTGGGGTCCATCCTCCAGATACTCCTCTTCATAGTCTGGCCATGGGAATAGCCAGGGACAAAGCCATGAGTACTCTTTAAGTACTCGCAAACTAATACTAACAAGTAAAGGGGGTTTTTGAATAATAGGACACTAGGCTCTAGGGTTGTTTTGCAAAATCCAGATTTATCTCTAATAGGTTCTGAAGCTAGTCATAAATGTATAAATCCTAAGTGGGAACTTGTATTTCCGGTCACAACTCTGTTGTGGTCAAGTCAAAGTCTCAAGTCGTTTCACAAGTCATTTTGAAAAGTCTGACGGGGGAACAGTATGGCCACTCCAACTGTCCATAACCGCGGACGCGGCTATTCGAATAGTTTGACACTCTGCAGAGATTGTACACTTTCACCACAACATTCGATACATCCGTCAGGAACAAATCCTGAATTCACCATACTCAGTATGCGGATAATCAATCCTAACCTTTCAATTACACTCCCTAGTATAAGCACATCTCCTGTGAGTTTGGCCTCCCAACCATGACCACTGTCATCTTGGGTACTGCACAGGTGGACAATCTTCACAAGGTAGCCTCAGCTCAGACCTTGGCCGTGAGGGAACTAATACTAAGGTATATAAGTTTCCAGTCAAGCCCTACCCAATATTCGGGTATTGTGGTTGTACGCAAAAATTGGAATGGTATCGCATCCAGACAACCATCAGTTTTATAAAGGGCTAAGGCTCATGCCTCAACATTTTTATCACCAGAATCATCGAGTGTTTGGAAACACATGTCCAAAACATTTCAATAGAATGATCCATCATTCCAAGGTTTTCATAACCATTTTTCCACCAAGTATTCCCATCTAAAGTTGATCAAGTTTTATGCTTAGCACTAGCATCTACAGGTGGGGTAGTACTAATGGGGGGTGGTAACTAGTGGAGTTTCAACTAAGTCCAACCTTATATCTTAGGCTGATATCAAGGTTTCTAGCTTAGGCCAAATTTTATGCTCTTTATGCAACCTTCAACACAACTGTCTAGTATCTACCAAACTCTTAGGTAGACTCCAAGTAAGCTTTGATAAAGAAATAAAGTAAGAAGCTTGCCATAAAACTAGGATTGGTTTAGCAAGTGGGTATGGTCACATATGCTTAAGGCATAAAGTAATCATCTCACAAGTATGGGTTTGTGGCATCAGTAAGGTATCTTGCAAGTGTTAGCTTGCACATTTACTAGTAGTATTAGGCTTGCATTGGTCAACTTGGTTAGTAAAGCTTGCATAGTTACTAGCTTGCCTTGTGCAGAGCAGTGGTTGAAGTTCTCCTCGGCTTCCTCTTCGTAGTATCCTCCTTCCTCCTTGTATCCTTGGTCGGTACTAGCGTCTATGAATAAATACGAGGTACACAATCACCAAACAATATTTAACTACTTGCAATCATCACACACAAGGGTCCTATAGATGATCTAGCATCATCTCTAACATTACAAGGTTAAAGCTTGGTTTAAATCCTTTTTATCTTCGACGGCGGGCGGTGGCTGTATGGCGCGGGACGGTAAACGGAAATGGCTGGCAGTCTCCTGGGTCGGTGGTGATCGTGTGTGCGCGCGGTCTGTGGACGCTGGTCGCGGGTGGCGCTCTGGCGCACGCTCGGCATGGTCTGGGTGTGTCTTGTGCGCGTGGTCCAGGGCTTGGCAACGCTCGCGGCTGGGACAGGCAGTGGCGGTGGACGGTGGGCTGCCTCCCAGACATGCTGGCTAGGCTTGATGCTGCTCCTAGCTTGTTGTCCACATTGGGGTGACATGGGGGTGCTCGGCTGTTCACCATTAATGGCAATGGCAAGCTCACAGGGGTGCTAGTGTTGGGTTAATCTTTCTAGATGATCTACTGGATTGTGTGTGAGCTAACTAGGGAACAAGTTAGGCTCAAAACACTGCACACTATAGTGTTTGTGGGTTTGTTTGATTTGTGCCTGCAACCTGTTTGATGAAATGGCCGCATGAAATCAAGTTTTGAATTTTGAAATGATTTTTGGTGGGTTTGCTAGATTGGTTCTGGTGAGCCTACAGATGCTTGGGTTTTGAAAGTTGAGCTTGTTTGAGTGGGTTTTGAAAAAGTGGGATCTTCCCATATGAAGAAGATTCAATTTTGAATTGTCATTTAAACTATGCATTTAAAAGTTTCTGGATGATCACAAAGTGGGCCTTGATACCTTGTTATGAGTACATTCAAGGGGTGCAAAGATCCAGAAAAGTTTCTGTTAGGTTTTGAAAGTTTGAGACAGCCAAAGTAGGCATGGGAGTTAAATTGGTCAAAATGACCATTCACTTAATATACTTGTTTTGATTTACTTGTCTTTAGGAAAGGTGTGGGGAAAGTTTTAGATGATGTTTATTTCACCTAAGAAACATTTTACAAGCAATGGATCACACAAACAAGGTGGTTTTTAAAGAAATTCAAAATCCATGCATACACATATACATGCATTCATGAATTCATTTAGAAAAGTTTTTGTTAACCCTAATCTTGATGATTAGTGTTTGTTGATCTAAGTTTGGTATTTTTGGGATGTTACAAACCTTCCCCCCTTAAACAAAATCTCGTCCCGAGATTTGAAAAAGGACGAAAGGATTACCTAAGATTTGAAGAGATCTGGAAACTCCGTCCTGATGTGATCTTCGCGTTCCCAGGTAGCTTCCTCTTCTGTGTGGTTGCTCCACTGAATCTTGAGAAACTTGATGCTTCGGGTTCTGGTAGTTCGAAATGCTTCTTCCAATATACGGATGGGTACTTCGGGATAGGTCAGGTCATCATTGATCTCTATGTTCCGGTGATCGGTGTTCTTGAACACTTCGGTCTTCTCGGGGACTTCGAGACATTTGCGAAGTAACGAGATATGGAACACATTATGCACAGCTGACATCTCTTCTGGTAGCTCCAGTTGATACGATACTTCTCCTCGACGGTTCAGAATTTTGAAAGGTCCAATATATCTGGGGGCTAACTTTCCTTTGAGTTGGAAACGCTGCATTCCCTTCAATGGCGACACTTTCAGATAAACAAAATCTCCAATGTTGAAGGCGAGGTCTCGACGTCTCTTATCGGCGTAACTCTTTTGTCGGGATTGGGCTGTCTTGAGGTGCTCGCGAATCTTGTGAACCTTCTCTTCTGCTTCTCGTAGGATGTCGGGTCCGAAAATTTGACTCTCTCCTACTTCCGACCAGTTCAAAGGGGTGCGGCACTTTCTTCCGTACATGAATTCAAATGGGGTCATTTGCAAACTGGCTTGGTAACTATTGTTGTAGGAAAATTCTGCAAACGGCAGACAGTCTTCCCACTTGGATCCATATTCTAGCACACATGCTCTAAGCATATCTTCGAGTATTTGGTTTACTCGCTCCGTTTGTCCATCGGTCTGAGGGTGATACGCGGTACTGAAATCTAGGCGGGTCCCTAAACCTTCTTGGACCTTCTTCCAGAATCTCGAGGTAAACCGACTTCCTCGATCCGATACGATATTCTTGGGGACTCCGTGCAAACTAACGATCTTAGCGATGTATAACTCCGCTAGCTTCGAACTCTGATAGGTAGTTTTAACGGGCAAGAAATGGGCGACTTTGGACAATCTGTCCACTATGACCCAAATAGAGTCATTTACCCTACTAGAAGTAGGTACTCCAGTGATAAAGTCCATTCCTACAGAATCCCATTTCCATTCCGGAATTTGCAAAGGTTGCATCAATCCAGCAGGTCTTTGATGTCCTGCCTTGACTCGATGACATATATCACACTTGGCGATATAGCTTCCGATTTCTCTCTTCATCTTATGCCACCAAAATTGCTCTTTCAAATCTTGATACATCTTAGTTCCTCCGGGATGGATAGAATAAAGAGTATCATGAGCCTCCTTCAAGATAACTTCTTTTAACTCCGAATCTGCTGGTACACAAAGGCGTCCTTTGTACCACAAAACTCCTTCTTCGTCCTCGGTGAATCCGGGTACTTTGCCTGTACCGATACGACGTTTAATTCCGTCGATACTAGCATTTCCTTTCTGCGCCTCTTTAATCTGACTGATCAAAGTGGGCTGAAGTTCTATGCTAGCCAAAAATCCTTCACTTACTAATTCCATTCGTAAATCTTCCATCTCTTTGTGCAAACTTGGTTGCTCCTTCAAAATCATGGAGTTCAAGCGGCATGGCAATCTGCTAAGGGCATCGGCTACCACGTTGGCTTTACCCGGGTGATAGTGAATGTCCAGGTCGTAATCCTTGATTAGCTCAATCCATCTTCTCTGCCTCATATTCAGCTCCTTCTGAGTGAATATATACTTTAGGCTCTTGTGATCCGAATAAATCTCACAACAGTTTCCCATAAGGTAATGTCTCCATGTCTTCAGGGCTAGAACTACGGCTGCGAGTTCGAGGTCATGGGTTGGGTAATTTTGTTCATGTTGATTCAATTGTCGCGATAGATAAGATATAACTTTGCCTTCTTGCATTAGCACACATTCGAGACCAATCTTGGATGCATCACAATACACATCGAAGGGCTTCGTGATATCCGGCATGATCAAGATTGGGGCTGAAATCAATCTCCTTTTGAGTTCTTGAAAACTCGCTTCACACTTGTCTGTCCAGTCAAACTTCTTGTCCTTCTTCAGCAATTGGGTCATGGGTCGGGCGATACTAGAGAATCCTTCTACGAATTTGCGGTAATATCCCGCCAATCCGAGAAAAGAACGAACTTGGGTTTGAGTGGTTGGGGCTTGCCAATCTTCCACATCTTTCACTTTGGCAGGGTCAACGGCAATTCCTCCGGCTGATACAATGTGACCGAGGAATCCCACTTCCTGTAACCAGAATTCACATTTGCTAAATTTTGCATACAACTGATGCTCTCTAAGGGTTCCAAGAATGGTCCTTAGGTGTAGCTCATGTTCTTCTTCTGATTTGGAATAAATCAGAATGTCATCGATGAAAACAACGACAAACTTATCCAGGAAGTCCATAAAAATCTTATTCATGAGGTTCATGAAATAAGCGGGGGCATTGGTTAATCCAAAAGACATGACTGTATACTCATACAATCCATATCTGGTGGTAAAGGCAGTCTTTGGAATATCCTCTGCACGAATTTTGAGTTGATGATAGCCAGTTCTAAGATCAATCTTAGAAAACACCTGGGCACCAGTCAACTGATCAAACAAATCTTCTATCTTAGGCAAGGGGTACTTGTTCTTGATGGTGACATCATTCAACTTTCAATAATCCGTACACAAACGGTTACCTCCATCCTTCTTGTCCACAAACAAGATAGGTGACCTCCATGGGGACGCACTTGGTTGAATCAATCCGATTTCTAACATGGAATCCAGTTGCTTCTTCAGTTCTTCTAGTTCTGACGGGTTCATACTATAGGGTCTCTGGGCTATGGGTCCTGTTCCGGGGATTAGTTCGATGATAAACTCGATATCCCGATCTGGGGGCATACCGGGAAAAACATCTGGAAATACATCGGGGTATTCGCAGACTATCCGAACTTGGTCAATGGTAGGCTGGGATAGACTCTTGTTACACTTGAATTGGCGAGGTAAGGTTTCAGATATATGCTCGACTGATACTCCGGCGGTACTGGTCATGGTAATGGCTTTCTTGGCACAGTCAATCATTCCTTTATGTTTGGACATCCAATCCATTCCTAGTACTACTTCCAAACCTTTAGTTCCGAGTACTATTAGGTTAGCATAAAAATCTATGCCATGGATTCGGATAGGGACGGCTTTACAAAATTTGCCTAGCCTTGGTGGTCGATCCGGGAATTTGTACAATCATCACATGCTTCAGTTTGGTTGGTTGAATTCTACTAGTGCAGGCAAATTCTTCGGTGACAAATGAATGCGATGCACCAGAATCAAACAACACTCTTGCAAGTACTGAATTAACAGAAAACATACCCAGCACGACGTCTGGCGCTTCCTGAGCTTCTTCAGCATGCATGAGAAAAAGACGGCCATTGCGGTTGAGTGAATTCCCTGGGGCAAATCTTCTCCCTGGCTGGACACGACGCAGCTGCTGAGCTGGGACATTGGTATTAGGGGCTGTAGCATTCTTCTTGTTGGGGCACTCGTTAGAATAGTGGCCTTTATTTCCACAGTCATAACAGGTCACTTGTGACTTATCCTTGGCTGCGACAGGCACAACATTGCTTCCAGTCCTCGGGGCAGTGTTGGGGTTGGCGGTGGCATTGTTGGTGTTGAACTTGGGTGGGGCGCGGGTGAAATTGCTAGAGTTGCCGGGGTTGTTGTGATTTCCTCCGGATCTAGGGTTTCCACGGTTGGGATAGGTCGGACGGGTCATAGGGGGTCTGTTGGTTCTTGGGGCAAATCCTAGAGATGGGTTGGGGCGATACTTTGGGGTCTGATGGGTTCCTGGTTGATGCATCATGCGACGCTTGTGGTTCTCATTGGCCTGGTTGATCTTTCCTTCCATCTGGATAGCAGAGTCGACAAGGGCTTCAAGATCAGCAAAGGGGATATTGACTAACACCGTTTGCATCTCGTCATGCAGACCATTCAGGAATCTTTCTTTCTTCTTGGCTTCGGTGTCTATCTCGTCTGGGGCATACCTAGCTAATGACAAAAATTTGTCACGGTATTCCACTACAGTCATCCTTCCTTGTTTCAATTCTCTGAACTCGTCTCTCATTCTCTTGATCAAACCTGGCGGCACATGGGTTCTGCTAAACTTGACCTTGAATTCCTCCCAGGTCATCATTTGGCCTCCGGTCATTGCACGAACACTGTTCCACCATGCCCTGGCATCTCCGGCTAGATAATGAGTGGCGAACAAGACTTTCTCGTTGGCTTCTACTCCGGCTACTTCTAAGTTATTTTCCATGGTTTGCAGCCAATCATCGGCGTCTAGGGGTTCTTCCGACTTGGTGAAAACGGGTGGGTTGGTATTCTGGAAATTCTTGAGCTTAGATCCGTGGTTGTCCTGATTTCCATGGCCTTGGTTGTTGTGGGCTAGCTGGGCTATCTGTTGCAGAGTGGCTAGGTTGGCTTGACGTTCCGCTCTTTCAGCTTCGCGGTCAGAAGTCAACATTTGCAGGATCTGCAACATCGGATCCGGGGCTGAACCACTTCCTCCACGTGGCATCTGAAGATTGATATAGATCATGAGAAAAGAGGGAAATTTCTAAGGTTTTGGGTCTTTGAAAAGTTTTTAGAGTTTGACTCAAGTTTTCTAGCAACTTGCTTTTTCATTCATTCACTCATAGCACACAGTACAACACACACCACAACAAAGAAAAACAGATGGTTTTAAGAACCATTCTGGAAACTACGATACAGTGGGACCGACTACTACTCACTACGCTAGTGCTCAGTGCTACTACTACTCGGAGTCTGTGGCTTCATCATCTTCCGCATCATCGATGAAGGCGAAATCATCCTCATCGGTGAAGAAGTCCATGGCCTGATCCTCCAGAAAATCATCGTCATCGCTGAGATAGGAGTAAGGGTCTCCACGAAGATCTTCTCCGGCATTCTCCCTTTCCTCTAACTGCATGTCTCTCTCATGGATGGTCTCTTCCAGAGATGAGATGCGATGGCGAAGACGGGCAATAATGTGCTCCTTCTTGTCGAGCTGACGGCGGCGAGACTTGAGATCCTTTGCTAGCATGGCGATGGTCTGATCCTTCGTCTTGATGATGGCAGACTTGTGGTTGCAATAGTCACGGCAGTTGTCCAGTTCCTGCTGACGATCATACATCATGAAGCTAAGGTGGTCCAATTGAGTCTTCAACTCGGGGTGGTATGGGGCTTCCAGTGGTTGTCCATTTGCATCACGTCTTGGGCAAAACTCAAAGTGAGTACCCTTGATCTGATTGATGCTCTGCCCACACAGACGGGAAAGAGCTTCCTGCATTGCTCTGGCAAGTCCATCGAGCCGGTTGTTTTCCCTCAAGGTAAACTGAATTCCCTCCGCAGTGGGAGGTTCAATCTTTCCTCGGAGACTTGCAACAATTAGCCACTGCAGATCTTCTCCCCCTTGATCATTAAGCTGAGCTCCGAAGAACTCGGGATACGGGCGCTCCAGAAGTTCCGAAAGCTGATCCAGATCCCTCTCAAAGATAAGGTCTCCTCCATTACCGAGTTGGTAAAACTTGCTGTACTTCACGTCCATCTATAAAAATAGAGGATGAGTAGATTAGCAAAGTGATCAAGTGTGTCAAAATTTTATTTATTTTGCAAGAGTTTTTGAGGAACATGAGGTTTTATTAAAGAATTAAAGAGGTAAGAATGAGAATAAGTTTTCGTAAATAGTTTTGTTCTTGGGTTTTGAAACTAAGTTTTTGGTTCAACGTCCAATCTATCTAGGGTCTCCTATGGTCAGGATGGCTCTGATACCAACTTGTCAACACCCGGATTTTTCAATCCTAGATGCCTGTTATGCCATACATCGCAATCCCAGGATTACCATTTTTGCAAGACATAACAGAATTGGATACCATAGTACTTCATCCATTACAAACGATACATAAGTTCTTACACAAATAGGGATCTCATGATCCAGTTCTTAATACAACATCAAGCAGCGGAATACGTAATAATAACGGTAGCGTAGGCGAAGCTCCATCTTCGGGGTCACAGGCAATGCTGACGATGGGAGATGATCCTAGTTGTCGTAACCTTCCTGGGGTCCATCCTCCAGGTACTCCTCTTCATAGTCTGACCATGGGAATAGCCAGGGACAAAGCCATGAGTACTCTTTAAGTACTCGCAAACTAATACTAACAAGTAAAGGGGGTTTTTGGATAATAGGACACTAGGCTCTAGGGTTGTTTTGCAAAAGCCAGATTTATCTCTACTAGGTTCTGAAGCTAGTCATAAATGTATAAATCCTAAGTGGGAACTTGTATTTCCGGTCACAACTCTGTTGTGGTCAAGTCAAAGTCTCAAGTCGTTTCACAAGTCATTTTGAAAAGTCTGACGGGGGAACAGTATGGCCACTCCAACTGTCCATAACCGCGGACGCGGCTATTCGAATAGTTTGACACTCTGCAGAGATTGTACACTTTCACCACAACATTCGATACATCCGTCAGGAACAAATCCTGAATTCACCATACTCAGTATGCGGATAATCAATCCTAACATTTCAATTACACTCCCTAGTATAAGCACCTCTCCTATGAATTTGGCCTCCCAACCATGACCACTGTCATCTTGGGTACTGCACAGGTGGACAATCTTCACAAGGTAGCCTCAGCTCAGACCTTGGCCGTGAGGGAACTAATACTAAGGTATATAAGTTTCCAGTCAAGCCCTACCCAATATTCGGGTATTGTGGTTGTACGCAAAAATTGGAATGGTATCGCATCCAGACAACCATCAGTTTTATAAAGGGCTAAGGCTCATGCCTCAACATTTTTATCACCAGAATCATCGAGTGTTTGGAAACACATGTCCAAAACATTTCAATAGAATGATCCATCATTCCAAGGTTTTCATAACCATTTTTCCACCAAGTATTCCCATCTAAAGTTGATCAAGTTTTATGCTTAGCACTAGCATCTACAGGTGGGGTAGTACTAATGGGGGGTGGTAACTAGTGGAGTTTCAACTAAGTCCAACCTTATATCTTAGGCTGATATCAAGGTTTCTAGCTTAGGCCAAATTTTATGCTCTTTATGCAACCTTCAACACAACTGTCTAGTATCTACCAAACTCTTAGGTAGACTCCAAGTAAGCTTTGATAAAGAAATAAAGTAAGAAGCTTGCCATAAAACTAGGATTGGTTTAGCAAGTGGGTATGGTCACATATGCTTAAGGCATAAAGTAATCATCTCACAAGTATGGGTTTGTCGCATCAGTAAGGTATCTTGCAAGTGTTAGCTTGCACATTTACTAGTAGTATTAGGCTTGGATTGGTCAACTTGGTTAGTAAAGCTTGCATAGTTACTAGCTTGCCTTGTGCAGAGCAGTGGTTGAAGTTCTCCTCGGCTTCCTCTTCGTAGTATCCTCCTTCCTCCTTGTATCCTTGGTCGGTACTAGCGTCTATGAATAAATACGAGGTACACAATCACCAAACAATATTTAACTACTTGCAATCATCACACACAAGGGTCCTATAGATGATCTAGCATCGTCTCTAACATTACAAGGTTAAAGCTTGGTTTAAATCCTTTTTATTTTTAGGAATGTAATTTCTACTCATTGAAGAACTACTTAAGATTTAATATTCTCCAAACCAAATATGGGATCATGTTGACACATGTCATCACCACATATTGTAGTCCATGGGAATGTGATTTAAAGTGGTGTCACAATTTAATAAGGTTTTACCCTTTTATTTTAATTAATTTAAGTGGCTAGAAATGCTTATGAAGCATTCTTTTATTACTTGAACATTATTTCCGCAAGTAAACCTATATATTTTTATATATTCTGAAAGGTATGGTTAAATGTGATTTTTGAGAGTTGGAATCAACTCAAAAGCTTTTATGGTTTAAATTTGAAAAATGTTTGAATGGAGAAAAGCTTCTGCCTTGTTATTTTTGCTATGCGTGACCTACAGATCCAAATGACTTGAATCCAACGGGCTTGGATTAAGCATTCACAGACCTTTCCAACAAAATTGGTTTCATCCAATTTGGTGCACTGAATCGATCTGGGTTGATTTTTGAAGTTGGGTACAGAAGTGTGTTTGAATTTAAAAAGAAAAGGTTTAATTTGAATTGCTGGACTGCGCGGGAAATTCTAACGGGCTGGCCTGCTAAGCGCAGTGCTCCCGTGGGCTTCTTAAGTGGGTGTCCCCACTCGTCAGTGACACGGGGTTGGGCGAAGCGGTATGGGGCAACGTGGATCGTTCGATCTAGTTCTAATCTAACGGCTGAGGGTCATCGTCGACGCGAGACAGCTCCGGCGAGAACGAAACCTAGCGCGGCCAGTGAGGGGTGCTGGGGGCTCACCGGGGTACGGGCGAGGGTCGGTGAAGCGGGCGAACGACGAAGTCGATGACGGCGAACCTCCTGGTACCGGTGGCTTCTCCTGGGGCGGCTCCAATCGCTGGCTCCCTTCTTCTCCGGCAGCGGCAGGCTCCGGTGAAATTCCGGCGAGGTGGTGCTCGCCTTGCTCTGGGAATGGTGTGGCACGGTCAGTGGGGAGAGGGGAGTGAGATGGTGTGAAGAAATCGTGCTGGGGTGGCCTCTATTTATAGTCGAGCGAGGGGACCGTCGGGGCGCAAGGTGAGCTCGTCGGGGGCGACGTTACAGGCAGCTAATGGCATGGGCAAGGGTAGGGGACGGTGCTGTGTCTCCTGGCGATGCGCAACGACATGGTCGCGAGGCATGGGGCGGTGTGGTTTGGTCTAGAACGGGCGGTGCTCTGCGCGGCAGAGGCGGCGTCTTCGACGGCGGGCAGTGGTTGTATGGCGCGGGGCGGTAAACGGAAATGTCTGGCGGTCTCCTGGGTCGGTGGTGATCGTGTGTGCGCGCGATCTGTGGACGCTGGTCGCGGGTGGCGCTCTGGCGCACGCTCGGCATGGTCTGGGCGTGTCTTGTGCGCGTGGTCCAGGGCTTGGCAACGCTCGCGGCTGGGACAGGCAGTGGCGGTGGACGGTGGGCTGCCTCCCAGACATGCTGGCTAGGCTTGCTGCTGCTCCTAGCTTGCCTTGATACCTTGTTATGAGTACATTCAAGGGGTGCAAAGTTCCAGAAAAGTTTCTGTTAGGTTTTGAAATTTTGAGACAGCCAAAGTAGGCATGGGAGTTAAATTGGTCAAAATGACCATTCACTTAATATACTTGTTTTGATTTACTTGTCTTTAGGAAAGGTGTGGGGAAAGTTTTAGATGATGTTTATTTCACCTAAGAAATATTTTACAAGCAATGGATCACACAAACAAGGTGGTTTTTAAAGAAATTCAAAATCCATGCATACACATATACATGCATTCATGAATTCATTTAGAAAAGTTTTTGTTAACCCTAATCTTGATGATTAGTGTTTGTTGATCTAAGTTTGGTATTTTTGGGATGTTACAATCTTGAAAAGGTCAAGTTCGTCTACATCGATCTCAAGTGGAATGCTCAAGGCAAAGGTATAAGCTTGATAGGTTTTCCCGTTTTGCCTGTCTCATATTGTGTGTGGGAGACCGGGTTTAGGATAGATAACCGTACTATCAAGAGGGGCTCTTGAATGAGTAACTCAGTCACTTTGTTCGGAGAGAGCTTAAACCTTTTCATATTTGCATCATCATATTTGGTTGTTATTTGGTCTTGTCCATGTGAGGATATAGAGCTTGTGGTATTCTCCATAACAAGCTCTTGTTCATCAAAATCGGATCTTCCGTTTGTATCTTGTTGCGATTTTGATCTTGGCGGTTTTTCGGTTTCTCACCAAGTGAGTTATCTCACATTATAATACATGATACATTCTCACTTGGTGATAACCAATATTTCCAACGCAATTGGAATCGGGTCAATCGGAGCCTCCTAGCCAAAGTTATGATTATTTGAAGTTTGCTTTAATGTTATTAAAAAAGAAAAAGATCTGTTTTCTGGGCCAAGTGGTAGTACTGCGCGGGCGGGCCGATACTACCGCCTTCCCCTGAGCGTCTCACTCTATCTTCTGCCTGGCCCGGTTGCGATGTCCGGTCCTACCGGACCGGCCCGGTAGTACCGCCTGGGTGGGCCGGTACTACTGGCCGGCCTAGGACGACCTGCACCTGGCCCTGCTTGTTGGCCCCGCTTGCCCCGATTCCCAGCCACCATGCTTGTCTCTACCTGCCGCTCGCTTGGGCCTCGCTAGTTGTTGCGCTCGCTCGCTAGCCTCGCGCGTGCAGCCCCCTAGCGTCACTCAGCATCTGCTCGCGCGCGCACCTGCCGCCGCTTTCCCCGCACGCGCGATGGCTCCCGATGGGCCCTGCCCTGCTGCGTTGACCGCTGTTGCTGCCTGCAGGCTCGCGCGCAGCACTGCCTGCACACGCTGCTGCAGCTTCTCTGGCTTGCACGCCAGCGCTGCAGCTGCTGTCCCTGCGCCTCTCGCACCCTGCGCTCCCACTGGCCCCACTCGCCTCGCTGGCACATACAGTTCTCCCCAGATCCCCTGCCCGTTTGCCCCGGCTCGGTGCGTTGGCGTGTCCGATAGTACTGTTCCAAACCGGTACTACCGTCCCATTCTGAAAAATGCCACAATGGGCAGATTTAGCCCGACCCTTTAAATATACTTTGTCCGTTTTTCGTTGGGTAATCTTCTTCCTCTTATATTAGGCTAAGCTTTGTCCACACTTACTCTAGATCTTGAAGCTTGCCTAATCTTTTCCCTCCGATGATTCTTGCACATATTTGAGTGGAAGAGAGAGGAGATCTAGATCCACGTTTTGACCTAACCGATTTATCTCTTTGTGAGTGTATCTTTGGGGATCTAGATTTTGGGGGATTTTGTGTCCCTCTTTGATTCCTCCTCTCTTGTTCCCCCAATAGCTTTAGTAGCTTTGTTGGAACTTGAGAGTGAGGGATTTGAGCACCTTTGTGGTGTTCTTGCCATTTGCATGCGGTGCATCGGTTTGAGTTCTCCTCGGAGGATTTGGTTTGAGTTACTCATTGGAGCTTGTCCCTCTTGGGTTCTTGGAACCCTAGACGGTTTTGTGGCCTTGATGGCATTGTGGCCTTTTTTTGCATTTGTTGGGAGCCTCCAATTAAGTTGTGGAGAAGTGCCCCAACCTCGTGAGAGGTTTCGGTTGCCACCGACAAGTGCACCGATAGTGGAAGCGTGGATCGATCCCGTTGGGATGAGATTCACCGGAGAATAAGGGAGGCCTTTTGTGGCGTTGGTGGTTTGATACCACCCCCTCTCCAAACGATACTCCATGTTGGGAGGAACTCGGTAAAATATCGTTGTCCCCGCGTGCCTCGGTTATCTCTATACCCGAGCTCTTTACTTATGCACTTTACATTGTGATAGCCTTCGTGCTTGAAGTAATATATATCTTGCTATCACTTTGCTGCTTGTATTGCTTAGCATAAGTTATTGGTGCACATAGGTGAACCTTAGTTGTTCTAGGTTGTGCTTAACAAAGTAAACACTAGTTTTATTCTACCTTTATTGAGCCTCTCTAGGAAAAGTTTTAATCACCTATTCACCCCCCTCTAGGCGGCATCCATATCCTTTCACTCGTGTCCCCGTGTTGTTTGTCTGTTAGCCGTTCCGCGATCTCTAGCGTCCCCTCCTTCTCCAAAATCCAAGTCCATAACAATGAGCATTGACGAGTTGAACCCTCTTCATCTGGCATGAAACAAAAATAGTAATTACATCATGTCACACAACTGCCAAAATTATGCAAAAAACACAAGGAGAAAATATACTCCCTTCAATACATATTACTTGTCGCGGAAATGAATGTATCTGTTAACATCCGGATTTTTAATCCCAGATGCTTGTTATGCCATACATAGAATCCCGGGATTACCATTTTTGCGAGACATAACAGATTGGATATCACAGTACATCATCCATTACAAACCATATATAAGGTCTTACAAAAATACCGATCTCATGATCCAGTCTTAATACAATTCAAGCAGCAGAAATAACGTAATAATAATGATAGCTTAGGCGAGGCTCCATCTTCATGGTCACAGGCAATGCTGACGAGGGAGATTCTCCTAGTTGTCGTAACCTTCCCGCTGTCCGTCTTCCTGATACTCCTCTTCATAGTATGGCCACGGGAATAGCCAGGGACAAAGCCATGAGTACTATTTAAGTACTCGCAAACTAGTACTAACAAGTGAAGTGGTTTTGGAAAAGGAAGTACTAAGCTCTAGGGTTATTTTGCAAAAAGCCAGGTTTACCTTAACTAAGTTCAGAAGCAAAGAAAGCTAGTTGAAAGTTTTATAACACCTAAGTGGGAACTTGAGTTTCATATCACAACTCTATTGTGGTCAAGTCAAAGTCATAAATCATTTCATAAGTCATTTTGAAAACATCTGATGACAGAACAGTATGGCCACTCCAACTGTCCATAACCGCGGACGCATCTATTCAAATAGTTTGACACTCTGCAGAGGTGGTACACTTTTACCACAACATTCGATGCATCCGTAAGGAACAATCCTGAATTCACCATACTCAGTATGCGGATAATCAATCCTAACCTTTCAATTACACGCCCTAGTATTGGTACCTCTCCTATGAGTTTGGCCTCTCAACCATGACCAACTGTCATCTTGGGAACTACATAGGTGGATAATCTTCACAAGGTAGCCTCGGCTCAAACCTTGGCCGCAAGAGAACCCATACTAAGGTATATAAATTTCCAGTCAATCCCTACCCAAATTTCGGGTATTGTGGTTGTACGGTAAAATTGGAATGGTATCGCATCCAAACAACCATCAGTTTTATAAAGGGCTAAGGCTCATGCCTTAACATTTTCATCATCAAAAATCATCTAGTGTTCAAGAACACATGTCAAAATATTTCAGTAGAATGACTCATCATTATAGGTTTTTCATAACCATTTTCACCAAGTATTCCCATCTAAAGTGATCAAGTTTTATGCTTAGCACTAGCATCTACAAGTGGGGGTAAATCCTAATGAGGGGTGGTAAACAAGTGTGCACTAGCTAAGTTCAATCTCATGCCTCAGGATGACATCAAGATTATCTAACTTAGGCCAAGTTTTATGCTCTTTATGCTACCTTTAAATATCTTTCTAATATCTAAAAGTCACTAAGTAAACTCAAATAAAAGCTTTGATAAAGAAAATAAAGGAATTAAGCTTGCAAGTAAAACTGGGATTTAGTGTCATCAAGTGGGTATAATCACATATGCTTAAAGCATATAGTTGGCATAGTAACAAGCAAGTTTTAGCTTGCCAAGTCAACTGATAGTATTAAGCTTGCTTAGGTAATAGCTTGCAAGTTTCAAGTGTTAGCTTGCCTTGTGCAGTGCAGTGGTTGAAGTTCTCCTCGGCTTCTTCCTCGTAGTATCCTCCTTCCTCCTCGTATCCTTGGTCGGTACTAGCGTCTAGAAATAAATACAAGGTAGGATAATTCTGTTCATGCTGCTTCAGCTTTGGGATAGATAAGATATAACTTTTCCTTCTTGCATCAACACACATCCGAGACCGATCTTGGATGTGTCACAATACACATCAAAGGACTTCATGATATCCGGCATGATCAAGATTGGGGCTGAAATCAATCTCCTCTTGAGTTCCTAGAAACTCGCTTCACATTTGTCCGTCCATTCGAACTTCTTATCCTTTTTAAACAATTGGGTCATGGGTCTTGCGATACTCGAGAATCCTTCTACGAACTTGCGGTAGTATCCCGCTAGTCCGAGAAATGCACGAACTTGGGTTTGAGTGGTTGGGGCTTGCCAATCTTCAGCATCCTTCACCTTTGCAGGGTCAACGACAATTCTTCCGGATGATACGATATGTCTGAGGAATCCTACCTCCTATAACCAGAATTCACATTTGCTAAACTTGGCATACAACTGGTGCTCTCTAAGGGTTCCAAGAATGGTCCTTAGGTGTAGCTCATGTTCTTCTTCTGATTTGGAATAAATCAGAATGTCATCAATGAAAAAACGACAAACTTATCCAGGAAGTCCATAAAAATATTATTCATGAGGTTCATGAAATAAGCGGGGGCATTGGTTAATCCGAAAGACATGACAGTATACTCGTATAATCCATATCTGGTGGTAAAGGCAGTCTTTGGAATATCCTCTGCGTGAATCTTGAGTTGATGATAGCCAATTCTAAGATCAATCTTAGAAAACACTTTGGCACTAGTCAACTGGTCAAATAGGTCGTCTATATTTGGCAGCGGGTACTTGTTCTTTATGGTGACATCATTCAACTTCCGATAATCCGTACATAAATGGTTACCTCCATCTTTCTTGTCCACAAACAGAACAGGTGATCTCCTTGGCGACACACTTGATTGGATCAATCCTATCTCCAGCATAGCATCCAGTTGCTTCTTCAGCTCCACTAATTCAGACGGGTTCATACTATATGGTCTCTGGGCCATGGATCCGGTTCTAGGGATTAGTTCAATAATAAACTCGATATCCCGATCAGGGGGCATACCAGGCAAAACATTTGGAAATACATCGGGGTATTCACTGACTACCCGGACTTGGTCAAGGGTTGGCTGGGCTATACTCTTGTTGCATTTGAATTGACGGGGCAAGGTTTTCGATACATGCTCTACTGATATTCCGGCTGTACTGGTCATGGTTATGGCTTTCTTGGCACAATCGATTAATCCTTTATGTTTCGACATCCAATCCATTCCTAGTACTACTTCCAAACCTTTAGTTCTGAGTACTAGTAGATTAGCATAAAAATCTATGGCATGGATTCGGATAGGCACGGCCTTGCAAATTTGTCTAGCTTTGGTGGTTGAACCAGGTATCTGAACTATAATAACATGTGAAAGGATACAGATGTCGCCTAGAGGGGGGGTGAATAGGCGATTAAAACTTTCCCTAGAGTGGCTCAACAAAGGCGGAATAAAACTAGTGTTTACTTTGTTAAGCACAACCTAGAACAACTAAGGTTCACCTATGTGCACCAACAACTTATGCTAAGCAATACAAGCAACAAAGTGATAGCAAGATATATATTACTTCAAGCACGAAGGCTATCACAATGTAAAGTGCATAAGTAAAGAGCTCGGGTATAGAGATAACCGAGGCACGCGGGGACACCGATATTTTACCGAGCTCCTCCCAACATGGAGTACGTCTCGTTTGGAGAGGGGGTGGTATCAAACCACCAACGCCACAAAGGCCTCCCTTATTCTTTGGTGAATCTCACCCCAACGGGATCGATCCACGCTTCCACTATCGGTGCACTTGTCGGTGGCAACCGGAACCTCTCACAAGGTTGGGGCACTTCTCCACAACTTAATTGGAGGCTCCCAACAAACGCCACAAAAGGCCTCAACAAATGCCACCAAGGCCACAAAACCGTCTAGGGTTCCAAGAACCCAAGAGGAACAAGCTCCAATGAGCAACTCAAACCAAATCCTCTGAGGAGAACTCAAACCGATGCACCAAATGCAAATGGCAAGAACACCACAAAGATGCTCAAATCCCTCACTCTCAAGTTCCAACAAAGCTACTAAAGCTATTGGGGGAACAAGAGAGGAGGAATCAAAAAGAGACACAAAATCCCCCAAAATCTAGATCCCCAAAGATACACTCACAAAGAGATGTTTTGGTTTGGTCAAAACGTAGATCTAGATCTCCTCCAACTACCCCTCAAATATATGCAAGAATCAATGGAGGGGTGAGTATAAATCAAGCTCAAAGAGTAAGGCAAATGGGGGCAAAGCTTAGACAAAAGGAGGAGGAAGAAGCAACCCTAAACGAAAATGGACAAAAGACTTATATAGGGCTAGACAAAATATGGCCGTTAGGGTGTTTTTTTTCAGAACGGTCCGATAGTACCGGTCAAAACCGGTACTACCGCATGTGCCAGGAAAAGGCGGAGCAGAAGCAGCAGCGCAAGCGAGCGGGGGCAGAGGGGTCCAGTGCAGCAGCGCATGCAGCGAGCGAGCAGAGGGTGCGCAGTTGGGCCCGCGTGGGCCAGCAGAGCATGCACAGCAGCAGCAGCATCTATGTAGCGCGCGCAAGGCAGCAGGGCCGCGCGGGGCAGCAGTCGCACGAGCTGGCAAGCGGGGCCAAGCGGGGCCGGCAGGCAACAACGGCAGGCGCGCTTGCCAGCGAGGGCTGCAGCAGCAGCAGGCGCAAAGCAGCAGGGAGTGGGCAGACGCGCATGCGGGCGTGCGAGCTAGGGCCTGCAGCGGCAGGGCCCGGCGAGCGCGCGACAGCTAGCAAGCGAGGCAAGGCCGCGGTGGAGGCGCGCGTGCATCGGTCAACGCGGCGGCGCGTGGGGTCCACAAGCAGGACAAGCAAGCGCGAGACAGTGGCAGCGGCGGCTGGGCTGTTCCAGCAAGCAGGGGACAAGCAGGCAGGGAGCTGGGCTGGTGAACCTGGGCCGGCCGGTAGTACCGGCCCACCCGGGGCAGTACTACCGGGCCAGGCCGGTAGGACCGGACGCAGGGACCGGGCTAGGCAGTATATAAACTATAGCGCTCAGGTGCGGCCGGTACTGCGGGCGGTAGTACCGGTTGGGCCCAAAAACAAGTTTTTCCTTTTTCTTTTTAAACCGAATAACAACCAATATTCAAACGGTCATAACTTTTGAACGGTAGCTCCGATTGACCCGATTCCAATTGCGTTGGAAAGAGGACGACAATAGCTATCCTATAAAAAGTGAAAATATTGGTTATCACCAAGTGAGAATGTATCATGTATTATAATGTGGGATACCTCACTTGGTGAGAAACCAAAAAACCGCCTAGATCAAAATGGCAACAAGATACAAACGGAGGATCCGATTTTGATGAACAAGAGCTTGTTATGGAGATTTCCACAAGCTCTATATCCTCACATGGATAATACCAAATAACAACCAAATATGGTGATGCAAGTATGCAAAGGTTTGAGCTCTCTCCGAACGATGTGATCGAGTTACTCATTCGAGAGCCCCTCTTGATAGTACGGCTATCTATCCTAAAACCGGTCTCCCACACACAATATGAGACCGGCAAAAGGGAAAACCTATCAAGATTATACCTTTGCCTTGAGCATTCCACTTGAGCTCGATATAGACGAACTTGACCTTCTAAGGATGGAACGCCTTTCTTGATTCTACATCATCGAACCATCATCACCGCTGGTGGCAAGCATCAAACATAAGATCTTCTATAGGTGGCTCATTTTGAGCGTGCACAACACATCTTCTTCTCATTTCATCGAACTTGAAGCCAACACATGCTCCAAGCAATGCCGATGGACCATTCCTACAAGTACAACTCAATACACACATTAGTCCATAAAGATTGTCATTAATTACCAAAACCACACATGGGGGCCCACATGTTCTTTCAACATGCTTCAATTTAGTTGGTTGAATCTTTCTAGTGCATGCAAATTCTTCGGTAACAAATGAGTGCGATGCTCCAGAATCAAACAACACTCTTGCAAGTACTGAGTTAATAGAAAACATACCCAGCACGATATCTTGCGCTTCTTGGGCTTCTTTCGCGTGCATGAGAAAGAGACGCCCGTTGCGGTTGAGTGAGTTCCCTGGGGCAAACCTTCTTCCAGGCTGAACACGACACTGCTGCTGAGCTGGGGCATTTGCATTGGGGGTTGCGGCAATATTCTTGGGGCACTCGTTGGAATAGTGACCCTTGATTCCACATTCATAACAAGTCACTTGGGACTTGTCCTTCACTGCAACGGGCACAACATTGCTTCCAGTCCTTGGGGCAGTGTTGGTGTTGGTGGCGACATTGTTGTTTTTAAACTTGGGCGGGGCATAGTTGAAATTGCTGGGGTTCCCGGGGTTGTTTTGGTTTCCTCCGGGACTTGGGTTTCCATGGTTGGTATAGGTCAGACGGTTCATCGGGGGTCTGTTGGTTCTTGGGGCAAATCCTGGAGATGGGTTGGGCGATACTTTGGTGTATGGTGGGTTCCTGGTTGATGCATCATGCGACGCTTGCGGTTCTCATTGGCTTGGTTGATCTTTCCTTCCATCTGAATGGCGGAATCCACTAAGGATTCAATGTCAGCAAAGGGGACATTGACTAACACCGTCAGCATCACATCGTGCAGACCATTTAGGAATCTCTCCTTCTTCTTGGCTTCAGTGTCTATCTCATCCGGTGCATACCTAGCCAATGACAAGAATTTGTCAAGGTATTCCACTACGGTCATCCTCCCGTGCTTCAGTTCCCTGAATTCATCTCTCATCCTTTTGATCAAACCCGGTGACACATGGGTTCTGCTGAACTTGACTTTGAACTCTTCCCAAGTCATATGTCCTACAGTCATTGCATGAATGCTATTCCACCATGTTGTTGCATCTCCGGCCAGATAGTGGGTGGCAAACAGTACCTTCTCGTTAGCTTCCACTCCTTCAACCTCTAGGTTGTTCCCCATGGTTTGCAGCCAATCATCTGTATCTAGGGGCTCTTCAGACTTAGTGAAAACAGGTGGATTGGTGTTCTAGAAATTCTTGAGCTTAGAGCCATGGTTGTCCTGATTTCCATGGCCTTGATTGTTGTTGTCCATATGAGCTATCTGTTGAAGGGTGGCTAAGTTGGCTTGACGTTCAGCTCTTTCGTCTTCGCGATCTGAAACCAACATTTGCAATATTTGTAGATTGGGTCCGGGGATGAAGTGCTTCCTCCGTGAGGCATCTGAAGATTGAGATAGATCATGAGAAAAGGGGGAATTTGTAAGGTTCGGGGTTTTGTAAAGTTTTT
Organism: Avena atlantica; assembly: GCA_910589765.1. NCBI lineage: Eukaryota > Viridiplantae > Streptophyta > Magnoliopsida > Poales > Poaceae > Avena > Avena atlantica. Next base: position 122,318,778 of record OU342737.1, read on the forward strand.
GAAGTTTGACTCATATTTTAGAGAAAACATAGCTAGAAAGTTAATTACCCCCTCCAATCCAATGACATTAATATGAATTGAAGAAAGTGATTAACTTGAAGAACATACTATGTTGTGTCTAGAAAGATTGTTGTTTATCAAACCCGTTGTCGCTGCCCGGCAGGCTATTTACGAGTTGTTTGTGCTCGTTGCCGTTTTTAGAGCAACCACGTATTTTATTAATAAAAAATCAAGTTACACGAGTAAACAAACAGACGGGAGAAAACAGATATCCTTGGAACTTTGGAGTGTTTTCTGCACTTGCCAAAGACAACAGCCATCGCCAAACAGCAACACCACCTAGACGTGCGTTGGATAGACGCCGAGCCTTCAACATTGTCGGATCCAAGGGAGCATCGTCGCCAACGTGGCTTTGTGAGTCGATGGACAGGCACGCTGCAAGCAACAAGGCATATGTCGCTGTGGCACGTCAACCGGTAGACGTCCTCGTGCTACCGTGAATCCGCTACATATCATCGACGAAGTCGAAGAATAACGAAAAATCCATCATCTTCGGACCAGCATCCTTGCTCCAGAGAATCCATCTCGCCCTGGCCCTAGCGCCGTCATGGATAACGACGAACACCAGCGACACGTCGAGATACATATCTCACCAGATCCGAAGATCCACGAGAAGACCAAGACGCCGATCTAAAGGATCAACAAGCACACGTTGCTATCAACTCGGAGACGCCGGCAAACGTCATGTGGGAGAAGAGTTGAGGCATATTTATTCGCTCATACGTCGTTCCCACCAACCAACGGCATATCACAGAAAAATACCTTAACCCTATCTACAGAACGAAAGAACGAGATCCCTCTTCCCTCTACCGCCAAAGCGATATGAAAGGAGAAGGGACTCATGATATGACCGGTGGAGATTGGGGGTTTTGGCCGCCGCCGTTTCTCGTATCAGAGCATCTCCACTCGTTGGGCGTACCCAGGCCGAAAACCGGACCGATTTTCGGCCTGAAGAATCGCGTTTTCGGCCTGGGTACGCCCATTCCCCCACTCGCGTACCCAGGCCGTGTTCTCAAGTTCGGCTAAATTCACTTAAACTCGGCGAAATATGGACGAATATAGACGTCCATTAAAGTAGGCGAGGAAGTACATAGTACATCGGTTTTAACTAAAAAAGAAACGCCGCCGTGGTCAACTACAGGCCGAGGCGGGGGTTGTTGCTGACAGGCTAGGCTAGGCTTCTGTCGCTGACAGGATGGTCCACTCGCCGAATTCTTGTCGTCCAGTGTCCCCAGGACGTACCCGGGATCCTGGGTTCGCCTGGGTAGTTCGGACTAAAGCTAGCATAAATCCAACCGAAAACAGATTCCTGAATACGCGACTAAAACGATTTTCGGCGTTCGGACCAAAATTCAGCGTCCGAACGGACGTCCTGAGTGGAGATGGTCTCGTGAGGAGGAGGACGAAGCGGATTTAGCCTGGAGCTATGATTCGACTGTGCTCATTGTTGTTGAGGTTGCATTTAACGTGCTTCTCGAAGCAGGGCAGGTGCGCCTGTGTACCGTGCAATACTGCAACATTACTTTCGCAGAAAAAGACGTGTTCTAGATGGTTCCCGAACCGCGGAGCAGTCCCAAAGCCCGAAAACCGCACGGTCATATCAACTTCTCATTCCACCACCGTTAATTGCCCGTGAGGAAGAGGAAGAGGGGGCAAAGCAGAAGCAGAGAATCCTCACTCTGCGTGCGGCCACCCATCTCACTCCGCCAGGCCTCGGATTCACTCGCATTTTCTTCCCCGTAAAAATGTCGGCTGCAGCGAGGCCACGCGCGCCGGCCCTCTTTGGCGCCCTGCGGCGGCTGGGGACGTCGGCGGCGGAGGCGGAGAGGGAACGCGGTGCGAGGTGGGAGCTTTCGGCGGCTCGCGAGTACTACGACTACCGTAAATCAATCTACGGCGACGTCACCCACCGCGCCCTCCTCGTCGACGCCGTCGGCACCCTCGTCGTCCCCGCTCAGCCTACCGCCCAGGTTAGTCTGGCTCCGGCACACATTTCCCCTCCTCCGTTTGGCTGCGGCAGACATTCCTCCTCCTCCTCCTGTTGATATGTGGATTCCGGGTTATAACTGGGTCGCGTAAGTTCTCATCAATGCCGATCCGCGTGAACTCTTGCGTGCGGTGTCAGCCAGGTGTCGGCGACGCCTTGATGCGGCGCTTGCGGGTTATAACGGATCGATATGTGAATGTCTGTATTTGATTGGCTCGTTGCCCCTCTATTTAGGTGTACAAGAGCATTGGCGAGAAGTATGGGGTGAAATACTCTGAAGATGAGATCCTGATGAGATACCGGTGGGCGTATGGCCAACCATGGGGCAGATCACGACTCAGGTGTGAATTTCTCATACATATACGCCTCCTAATTACTGCCAATTTTATCCATCTGTGAACCGATAAAGTATCATGTCTATACTTTTAGGGCTTGTTTGATTTATAGGAATTGCATAGGAATTGTGTAGGATTTGAATCCTATGAGAATTTTTCCTATGTTAATGTTTGATTCATAGGAACATATCCTATAGGAATTAATCCTATAGGAATCTTGTAGTGCAATTCCTATAGGAAAACAACATTAGGTCACACCTCATGGAAAAATTCCTTTGCCACATCAAACAAGATCCCTCTTCCTATAGGATTCACATTGGCATGACATATCAATCCTATGGTTTTTCTATTCCTATACTTTTCCTATCCTATGAATCAAACAAGCCCTTAAGATGTTCAGAAGAAGATTTAGAAAGTGTGTCTGCACTTTAAAATGTGCGGTTGATTAGTAGCATCCCTAGACTTACAAAATACTCCGTACAACAAAAAGGAAAATGATGGAAAAATAATTGCGCTATTATATGAGCTCATGTAATTTCACCTCCTTGTTTTCTCTCTCTTAATATTTTTTAAGTCTTTTTGTTTAAGGTTTATTTTGTGCCATGTATCCACCTTGCAATTTTCCACACTATAATTTCTGCTTAACTTATTTTTAGATAATTCCATTTATGCCCTTGTATCTGGGAGCTTGGTCGCCCACACCTTCTATGGATACAGTGATACACAGACAATAGCATATACTCAGTAAACTATATTTTCCAGGTTCTTTAGTCAGTGGTTAAGTCAAGGCTTGTGTATTTGATCAAGTCACTCTTACTGTATATCCCAGTTTTGCATTTCGCAAAAAAAGAGAGAGTGTTATATTTTTGCAGGATATCATAATACCATGTAAACGAATTACCTTTTCTTTCTCTTAGTCTGTTAATGTTGTACAACTTTACTGCTAGAGGTTTAAGACGTGCATCCAGAACCGTGCTACCTTTGTTTCCATTCGGCTAACAGAAACTTAATTTTCCATCCTTATGCTTGTATCCTTTCTAGTTATCTGTGTTGTCAAGTGGCTCTTAAAATCTATGTGTGGAACTTCTATACTGCAAATTCAGCTGAAGGGTGTTAACTGTTAACGGACACATTCAGCTATTGTTTCAAGACTCTGTAAACCTCCTTCACTCTTAGTGTTATAATTTTCACCTTTTCAGGATATCATAATACCATGTACACAAATTACCTTTTTTTCTCTTCTTAATCTGTTTTTTTTTCGATAAGAGACGCTTTATTACTTAAAAGGTATTAATATGTTAATGTCGTGGAACGTTACTCATAGAGGTTTAAGAGGTGCATCCAGAAGTGTGTTAACTGTTAAGCGTTAACGGACGCATTCAGCTATGGTTTCAAGACTCTGTAAACCCTTCACTCTTAGTGTTTTAAATCCCCAAATCCATGTGATAATTCCAACGAATTTACACCAATTTAGCTAGAACCTCACATATGGTTTATCGGATAACCATCAAAGACTAGTTCTGCTACACGGCTGCAGGGGTAGAGCTTCTCTATAGCCAAGGTGGACCATGACCCCTTCTACTCTTGAAAAACGATCGGTCAAAAATTTAAAATCATTAATTATACCACTGAAACATCAAAGAATAATCAAAGTTTAAGCACACGCAGTCTGCTTGCCCACCTCAACATTTCCCGCCAAGCTCCGCAACAGCGCTGCTGCACTGCAGCTCTTGCGTGTGCATGAATCACATGAGCAATCCACATCCGCCTTTGCCTCTTTCTGTTATGACGTTTGTAACTTCAGATAGCTCTAGGTGTACTTCTAATTATCTTGCTGTTGTATATATATGGCAACCACTGGCTAAACTTACATGTTAATTACCACCGGTGCTGTGATTTGTTCTGAATCTCTTATAAGTATTCATTTCTTTCACCAAGGTCACCATGTATAATATGGCTGGTGCTGTGACTTCCTCCCAAACCGTTGATGCCATTTCCTCTTAAGCCACTGCATCGTCCACTACCAAATAATCCTCACCCTGACTATCCGTCTATCCCTGTCCCCTCACATGCCATTAAATGTTGAACATTGAGTCACTCATTTCTCATTTGCAATCCAACAATTACACCAAGTGGTGCACATTTTCCTGTGTTGTCTTCCGTTGCTATGGTCGATGCCTGAATCAGCAGGCTAGGGTCTTTAATAATGTCTAAAAGGTTCAGTTATGCATTTGCCACATTTTCCAATATGATACAGCTTGTTTTGTTAAAACTTGACAGTTTCTGATCTTATGTGTTTTCCTGGTTCATGCAGCATGTTGAATGCTAAGCTCTTTATGTTCTTGCACTTGTTCATTCTTCCTTTAGCACTTGTTCGCAACACCATTTTATGGGAAATCATCCCGAAGTAATAATATGTTGATCGATGCGTTCACTTAGAGGATCTTTAATCGCTTGAGCATAATTCCTTCCTTTGTGGTTGTGTGGTATTTTACTGATCTCAGGTCATATCTGTTGACCGTAGATCCCATTCTATGTATCTCTACTACTATAATGTACTCCCTCCGTTTCAAAATATAAGATGTTTTAGGTTTGTGAAGAAAATGTATCTAGACTTCTTTTAGTTTGTAGGTTCATGGAGGTTTTGAGTGAATCTAGACACTAAAAGAAGTCTAGATACATCTTCTTCACAAACCTAAAACATCTTATATTTTGAAACAGAGGGAGTAGCAGTTTTGAATTTGGATTTACATCCTCCTCTCAGCTTCGCGCCACAACACCTTTCAGCTATTGTAGCCGTTCATGTTGAATTCAAAAGTGTAATCCACAGTTCATCAAGTATCACGGAAAATAATCCAACGGCTGCCATGAGCTGGATTCGCTCTCTCCACACACGCACGCGTCCGTTAGCCTCCTAGGACCTAGACGAACTTTCCAGAGAACTATCGATGCAGAATTGTACATGGATGCTATGGGCCAAGGTTATTTTATTCGAGCGGTACTAGGAGTACGATCTGCTAGACGTGCTACGGCCAATGAGCGTTCTTGCCATGTCATCACGAGGTACCAGGCAGGCTGCTCTTCTCTCGGGATCTAATTTCAACTATAATTTTAATGTGATGATGGTATCTTAGAAAACCACTAAAAATCCTCTTTTTTTTGTTGAACTGGAACTTACATCATTATAGCCATAAGTACTAAGCGAAAAAGAAATGTACAACTAACGACACTATTAATAATCTAAGTGTCTGCATGTGACATGGTTATATTTAAATACTTTTATTTCTCTGAATGCTCTAGCTCGACCACTTTTATCTCATGTTTGAGACTCATCTAGGTAAGAGATCAAATTCAATAAGAGTTCATACACGTAAACAAAACCTTAGTTTTTCATACATTTATCACAATATATTACTCACACTGAGCCGTTGATAAAAAAGGTGTGCACTTCTATTAAAACCTATATATCTATTTCATACTCCCTTCATCCTAAAATAAGTGACCTCAACTTTGTCTAAATATACATGTATCTAGATATGTTTTACTATATACATACATACGAGTCTAGAAAAAGTCAAGTCACTTAATTTGGGACAGAGGGAATATATATTATTTTTTAAGAGTATATTGTCTTTAGGGCACCATATGTCTCCACATCTTATTAATTTTTTGTTTCTTTAGAGCATCTCTATGAGATCCCGCAAAATCCCCGAAAGCTCAAAATGATCGACGTTTTGGTTTCAGAAAAAAATGTAACAAAATAAACCTCGCATAACAGCATGACCACCAAATTTTGTCAGGCAAAACTAAAAACGGCCACCATTTACATGGTACATGGCCAGGCTTCCAATTTCTACATAGTCCACCCGACCTTGATGGGAGGGACATTTCAGCCCCTTGTTTTCCTCTCCCTTGCTGGCATAGATCTCCCTGCACCCACGTTGCCGATCTTCACTAGGAAGCTTTCTGTGCTTTTGCCCGTCGGCTTAGAGGCCATGCGGCCCTAATTGAGGCCATATATCGTGCATGCGCCTCCGACAAGTGGATCGCCAGTCGATTGCCTTGCGGACACATCGCCCTGGCTCTCTCCCGCGTCGGTTGCACCATTGTTCGACCTACCTGTGAAGTTTCCATTTGGGGGAGGGGCGAAAATGACAACATCTGGACCGAAGAAGCCGACCAACCTTGCGGCCAAAAATATTCAGATTTACGGTACGAGTTTAGAGGATCATCTTCAGCGGAACTCCCGATACTGTAAAAGCATTTGTGGTTTTAGATGCAAACATCATTTTGTAGGAGTGTTTTTCTAATCATATGCCACAACGTGCAAAGCACGTGCTACTTACTAGTAATTGTATATCCAACTTGGTCCAGGTATGTCGATGACGGAAGACCCTTTTGGCAACACATAGTCTCATCTTCTACAGGGTGTTCAGACTTAGAGTACTTTGAGGAACTATACCAATACTATATGACAGAGAAGGTGAGGCTTAACTGTGGTCAACAAGTCAAATGGATTTTCTTTCCCTGACAGACCTGATGAAAATTACTCTTTATGCTTGCTAGGCTTGGAAGCTTTGTGATCCTGATGCTGAACATGTATTTGAGGCTTTAAGAAAGGCTGGTGTTAAAACTGCTGTTGTCTCCAATTTTGATACCCGTCTGCGGCCACTTCTACAGGCTCTGAAATGCGACCGCTGGTTTGATGCGGTTACCGTGTCTGCTGAGGTAAGTTGACTGATATTGTCACTTCTACCTGCCATTGGGATATGGCTTAGATGTTAAGGTACAGTGCTCTTTCTATTCATGTAATTGTAGCTGCAAGCTATTACATTCTCCCTATGAGCTATGTGTAGTCAGTTGTATTGTAAGTATTCCCTCCGTCCCAAATTAATTGACCAAGTTGAGTCAATTAGTTTGGGACAGAGGGAGTATGAGTTTTCCAAATTTCGTGATGTCATTATTTCCAGACAGATATTCCGTGTTTAAAGATCTCTTTTTTTCTTTCTCAATGCTCCACAAACAGGTTGAGGCAGAAAAGCCAAACCCAACAATATTTTTGAAGGCCTGTGAGCTTTTAGATGTCAAACCTGAAGAAGCTGTGCATGTTGGGGATGATCGTAGAAATGATGTATGGGGAGCTAGAGACGCAGGCTGTGATGCGTGGCTCTGGGGCAGTGATGTTCACTCTTTCAAGGAGGTATTTCTATTTATCTACATCCCAACGTGGACCGTTTTATTCATTGCAAATTGTTGTAGGAGCGCAGTATCTTGCACATCTCTTGTTTACTACGAAATGATGCTTACATTTCTGGTCAGTTCATTTGTCTCCTGCAAAAGAAAAATTTCAGATGCTAATGCTAGGGACACGATTAGTCTGCCAATTATGCAAAAAATGGATGGATATTCTAACCTGCCATCGCTGCGGTAAACATTCCTTTTTCTTTCTGGAGGAGCGTGCCCATTTGAGGCTCAGGTGAAAGTAACCAGGAAGAAGGGCGTGCCAATAGCCAAGAGCTTTCTGTCCTTGGATTCAACTCGCATATGTCCTTGTTTGTGTTACTTCAGTTCGGTCGCAACTCAGATATACTCCCTCCGTTTGGAAATATAAGATGTTTTAGGTTTATGAATAGGATGTATCTAGACACATTTTAGTGTCTAGATTTATTTGAACCTATACACTAAAAGGTGTCTAGATACTCACAAACCTAAAACATCTTATATTTCTAAACGGAGGGAGTAGTACACAGTAAATGCACTCTGTCTAATTCTTATCATTGCTTATACCGGACCTCTGTTCACGGTGCAGGTTGCTGAGAGGATTGGAGTGGAGGTGAAGGGATGACTGGCACTGGTTCTCGTCGAGGGCAAGGGGTTTCCGGGAGTGTGGTCGTGATGTGGATAGGTAAATAGCAGTGACCCATCCTTGCTGCTCTAGTGTCTGATGCACAAGCCGTGTGTGTGTTCTCTACTGTAGTAGAAGCCTTGAGCTGTTGAGAGTTGAGACATTTTCCTTGTCTTAGTTGTCATGGTGCACTCTGATTTTACCACTTCCTATTGAAAAAGTAAAACCTGGCTACTGGTGTGATTGTTCCGTCCGATCTTCTTCAGATGTGACGGGTATGTGGCCATTTTTTGCGTTATCTTTTTGTGTGTGAGGAAAGACAGCCAAAGGTATCTTATATCTGGTATTGATCAAGGAAAACAAAGACCGGTACAACGGGGAGAGACAAAACGACCAGTACAAAACAACACTGAAAACCATATTTGTTGTCTTCTTTCTTCGGTTGTTCCACAACTGATGGAGAATGGAGCAGAGAAAAGCCTTTATGTCTCTGTCGGTAAAAACCGTCCGATTGAGTTCAGGACTAACAGTTATCAGTTAAGCTGAGAGAGAATAGTAACATAATTGTTGCAGAACCATCTTAGATCATCTCCACTCGCCTACCCAAGAGGCCCGTCCGGACGCCGAAAATCGGTCTAGTCGCGTACCTATGGACCTCTTTTCGGCCGGATTTGGACGGACAACTTTGGTCCAGACTACCCAGGCTGAACCCAGGATCCCGGATAGGCCCTAGGGATGCAGTGAATTGGCCGAGTGGACCAGCCAGTCGCCGCCATCCTTTCCGCCGTTTTTCTTTTCCCGCCCTCGATGCTACACCCCTCCCGCCCTCGCTGCCGAACTCCGTCTATAAAAGGCGTACATATCGCCGTCCCTCTTCACAGTCTCCCACACCACCCCCAACTCCGGCGAACTTCGGACGTTCGAACCTTTCTTCCTCCTCAACTCCGCCGAGAAGCCATGGCCGAGGGCCGACGCACGATGCCGCCGTGAGAAACCCGGCTCCTCCGCGAGGCGCGCTATACGGCGCCGCCGGACACTCGTCTCCCCTTAGGCTAACAACTCAGCGTCGGCGGGATTCCTGTTCCGCCGGTGCCGGCCGAAGAGGACCTCGCCTGAGAGATCCATGCGGCTATCACCGCCATGCAAGACCCGGATCTCGCCGAGGATCCTGGCAACCTGGTCTTCTGGAGGCAGTTCTTTGCCAACAGGCGCCTCGAGGAACTCGGCCGACACGACGGACCGCCAGGCTCGTCGCCGCCCCGTCACAATGTGGCTTTCCGCCGCCGCTGGTGGAGCGTTTCAGGGCGAACTCTCGCCGGCGTCATGGAGCACATCCAGGCCGGCAACCACCCCTGCCTCAGCCTGTAGTTGCGGCGTCCGGCGTCGACACGGCGGCGATGGCCTTATCCTAGTTTTTAATCCGATGTAATAGGTGCGTCCTTGCCCTACTTAATAAAATTCGCCAATATTCGCCCATATTTCGCCAAGTTTAATTGAATTTCGCCGAACCTAGGACTCAGCCTGGGTACACGAGTAGGAAGCTCGGCGGATCCAGGTCAAAAACGCGATTCGTCCGGCCAAAAAAAGGTCCGGTTTTTGGTCTGGGTTCGCCCAACGAGTGAAGATGCTCTTATTCTTATGTACGGCAAGATCGGAAGCTAACAGAAAGTAGAGAACGGGGCTGAAAACATGAGTTGGAGCCCTGCTCTACCGACTTTGCTAAGGATGACAAAGGGTACCTTTACCCTCTCTAGTAAAAAAAATGAACCAAGTTTTTGCAAATTCGTTTATTTGAACTAGACTAAAAAACAGAATACCCTCTAAAGGTTCCAAACTTCCATCTCTAGCCTTTGCCAAATGGAATTTGGAGAAAGACGAGTGACTTGATTCATCTCGCGATCGAGAGTGACATGGTTGACGCTTGAGCGCTTTTCCAGCCGCTCTCCTGGGCAGATTGTCTGCTGCGGTCCGAGGATTCGTGTCTTCGAAGCCGACCAAACACAGATCCGTAACCTCGGTGGCAGTTTCATGTTGCGCGAGAAACCAGGGATTTTGGTCTGCAGCACACGCCTGCCTAGCTTAGCTTAGCTTAGCTTTGTAAAGTAGGAGTACACCCTGCTACGCTTGGAATTCAGCAAGTAAACAAAAGACCCTTCCTGCCACAGTAGCACTTTAGCATTGGAATTCAGCAACCAAATCGGCCGTCCCTTAATTCCAATTAAGCACGTTCTTTACCAGCAATGATCCTGCAGCTGAAACAGGTGCGCCCCGTACGTCCAACTAATAATAGCCTATAACTAAGCACCAATTGGCAAGTGAGTGTCACCGCGTGGGGCGCATGCTAGCTACCTGCCCGCCTTCGGTTACCTGCACATTACAAAATCCGTGGACGTACGTGTGTGCATCTAGTGCTAGCTAGCTAGTATATCCTCGCGTAAACCAAAAACTAGTAATCGTAGTGAGCTAATGTCAACCACTAACCACCTAATTGTCAACAACTAAACATCGTAAGTAATTGTAAAACACACCCGTGCCGTCCATGTCGGGTATCTTAAATTAGATATAATCGGATCGATCGCGATGCATGATCGATTAGCACGACTCGTTACTTCCCTCTTCTTCTTTTTTTCGCGAAAAGACTCGTTACAAGGTGCTGACGGTCGAGGGTTTGACCAGTCTACCCAGGCAGTTGGACGATCCCAACGGATCACTTCACGCCATTAATTAAGATGCATGTATGGAGCTAAGCTCGCCAGCTAGGACTAGCGCTAATCGGGGTCGGGGACGGTGGAGGTGGAGCCACACGTGCAAAACGTGTGATGATTGTATTCACTTGGCCGAAAAGGAAAACAAAAAGGAAACCAGCTGCTGCTGCTGCAAGATCTGGTGACCAATTCCGAAAAGACCAATGATTAACCAGAAAATGGATTGATCTTCCATTCCCACTGGCGCTAGCAGCTCTGGGGCCCGTTGAACCGACATCGATGATCTCTCGGTGAGACCAGGTACGGAGCATCGTCGTCGAGTGATCGCGCGCATATGCGCCCTGCGACCATGCATCACTAATGTTCCAAGGAGTTGCGCGTAGATCATCCAAGATAGCTATGGTTATTGGCAGTAGGGCCCGCTACCCCGCGCGCCCTTGCTTCGTACGCGTGGATTTCTTGGATTGCCTAAGCTCGGGAGTAAACATCATAATTGGTGTACAATTATGCCTCTGGTTTAAAAGAAAAATCGAATGAGAGGGCTTTTCAGCATGCATGCACATGACACTACCGTACCAATACCGAAAGTGGAGTAGTCTCACGTTCCAGCGTCGCCCGCGTGTCCGTTCTTCAGTGTTCACGCCACCACACATGTAGACACGATCGACCTCATCGATCATCGAAGCACGTACACGCACCATCATGCATGCCAGTAGCGAGCCACGGCGCAAGCAGGCAGGTACTCCCGAGTACCGACCCGGCTATAGCTCCAAGAAATCCTCTCCAGCCCGGCACCACCATTAACTTCACGTAGTAATCCAAGACTTGGGCAAAGACTAATTCATTCTTCAGTCTGTGTAAGGCTTCTTCTAGTATTAAGACCAGTAGTAGGAGTAGATGCAAGTGCAATCCCTAATGAACCTGCTCACATCTTTAACAACAATTAATTAATTTCACTCTTTGAACATGTCCGTTTTTTGCCATTTCAATGAACATATCATTTATTTTACCTCTTCACTTTGAACATGTCCTTGTTTTGCCTCTTCACTTTGAACATGTCTTTGTTCGTGTAGTTAAGATGGAGTCTGCTCCAATATACAAATGGAATAGATGGACAACTCAACGAGGGTTACCTTAACCCTAGCCGTTTGCACCTACACCAGCCCGTTTGCACCTACACCAGCCTTAATACCCTAGATACACCCTTCCAACTCCCCTCCACCATGGGGGATGTCGCAATCCGTCTAAGGTATTATCGTGTATATATGGTGGTGGATGGGGCTCTCGCCCGTCCCCCTTTGTGGTGGTTTTCCGATGACGAGGATGGAAACCAAGCACCTCCACCTTGCCATACAATGAAACATGGCCTTCGGCCTTGGAGAGGTTGTCCCGCTATGGTCAATATCTAATGATGGAAGCCTCGGTGGTGGCATTGGGTAGTCATAACTTTGGCTCCTTCCCAATTTGGGAGGTATCTCTAATATATGTGTTGTTTGTCATGCCCCCCCCCCCCCCCCCCTCGAGCTGCTAAGAAATGATGTAGATGTTGCGCTAGACATGCGTGATAAGGTACATACTAGCTAGGCAAAAGCTAAGGCAGTAGGCAACTAGCTACGACGATGGTGATGCTTATGGGTACCGTGGTTCTCCTCCAAGATTCCACATTGCGGGTTTAATCTCTTGAGATGCCATATGTGGGAACGAGTTCATACTGATTAGTGTTTTACGCTATGGTCGGCAAACCAAATGTGCGGTTTCAGGTGTAGACTTCTCACTACGGCACACAGGCTCTTTGCCGTGTGGGCAAAAGACACGGCAAAGGCCTTTCGAAACACGACGAAGGTTTTGCCGTGTGTATACACACGGCAACGTTCGCCACGGCAAAGGCCCTGTGCCGTATGTTTTCTAAATAAGACACGACAAAGGCTCTGCCGTGTGTCTCATGTGTAGACACGGCAAAGTAAAGTAAGATAACGGTTCCCCCGGAGATGACGGTGTTTATTCTTTGTCGTGTGTCTTCTCGAAAAGTACACGGCAAAAAAGTTGTCTTTGCCGTGTGTCTCCTTGAAAAGTTGTCTTTGCCGTGTGTCTCCTTTGTATGTTAAATATTAGGTCAAATTGCACTCATAATCAAACTTCCCCTGTGGTCACCCATCCTAACACTACTCTAGGCCTAGCACGCTTAACTTTTTCGTTCCTTCAGAATAAGCTACCAAGAAAGAAATCATATCTTGTTGCTAATACTTCCATATCAATGCTATTAACTCTTGGGCCATGATGTCACACATCTCAGTTTTAGATTCCAAACAATTATTTAAGTAAACAATAATAAAAGGTAATAATAATCTTGAATCCAAATAAAAAATAAAATGATTTTATTTTATTTCCTTTTTCTATTTAATATGGAATAATTCATATATTTAAATCCGTAAATCGGAATTCGACAAATAAAATTTCTAAATTGATCATAAAAATGTTAGGAATCCAAATATGACATCCATACAATCTTGTGAAAATGGGGTGGTATCATTTTGAATTATCCATTTGGTGGTTGCTTCATAAATCCCCCCTTTTTTATGCCCGGAAAATAGAAAATGGCTTTTTGATGCGAGGAAAAGGAAAACTTCCTCCAGCAACATTATTCGCCATTCCATAATGCACATGCATGCACGATATGGACACATTATCACAAACTATGCATTGATTCTTGCCATAATATTGGTCATTTGACCCGAAAGCCAGGAAACCTCGAATGAGATAGGTCATTTTGTGAAGGTTTTTTTGAGACATATTCAATATAAAAAGTTTGATATTTTTTCTTGCAACCATGTCACATAATATGACACCACGCGAAGGTTTTGCATTGTTTCGATCGTTTTTGAATTTGTTATGACTCTTTAAAACTATCGACAAACTTTGTCGAACGACGGGTATGAAGATTCTTAGCTTGGAGCTGAGCCTCTCTAAACATTCACTGGATCTCTGATAAAATAGCATATTTTGAACCTAAAAATTATTTTTGTAAAAAATCATGCCCATCAGATCATGTACCTGTAGTTCATATCTGACCCACTTCCTTTCGTTTCGGCAGGAATTTGTCTTTTTCACCTGGAGTGGACAGAAAGGTTTGAGATCCCCCTGTTATGACATTGTCCATTTAAGGTGGTCTAGTATTTTTGAAAAATAGGATGGTAGCACTCATTTTTTTCGCTCAGAAAATGGAAAATGGCTTTTTGGTGCGACGAAAATAAAAACTTCCTCCTGCAACATTGTTCACCATCCCATGAGGCACATGCATGCACAATATGGGCAGATTATCACAAACTATGCCTTGATTCTAGCCATAACATTGGTCATTTGACCCGAAAACCAGGGAACCTCGAATGAGATAGGTCATTTTGTGAAGGTTTTTTTAGACATATTCAATATAACAAGTTTGATATTTTTCCTTGCAACCATGTCACATAATATGACACCACGCGAAGGTTTCACATTGTTTCGATCGTTTTTGAATTTTTTATGACTCTTTAAAACTATCGACAAACTTTGTCGAACAACGGGTATGAAGATTCTTAGCTCGGAGCTGAGCCTATCTAAACTTTCACTAGATCTCTAATGAAATAGCATATTGTGAATCTAAAAATAATTTTAAAAAAAATCATGCCCATCCGGTCATGTACCTGTAGTTCATATCTAACCCACTTCCTACCGATTCGGCAGGAATTTGTCTTTTTCACCTGGAGTAGACGGAAAGGTTTGAGATCCCCCTGTTGGGACATTGTATATTTAAGGTGGTCTAGTATTTTTGAAAAATGGGGTGGTAGAATTTTGAATTATCCATTTGGTGGTTGCTTCATAAAATTCCCCGTTTTTTACGCTCGTAAAATGAAAAATGGTTTTTTGGTGCGACAAAAAGGAAAACTTCCTCCTGCAACATTATTCGACATTCCATAATGCACATGCATATACAATATGGACAGATTATCATAAACTATGCCTTGATTCTAGCCATAACATTGGTCATTTGACCCGAAAGGCAGGAAACCTCGAATGGGATAGGTCATTATATGAAGGTTTTTTTGAGACATATTCAATATAACAAGTTTGATATTTTTTCTCGCAACCATGTCACATAATATGAGACGCGCGAAGGTTTTGCATTGTTTCGATCATTTTTGAATTTTTTATGACTCTTTTAAACTATCGACAAACTTTGTCGAACGACGGGTATAAAGATTTTTAGATCGGAGCTGAGCCTCTCTAAACTTTCACTAGATCTCTGATGAAATAGCATATTGTGAACCTAAAAATGATTTTTGTAAAAAATCATGCCCATCAGATCATGTACCTGTAGTTCATATCTGACCCACTTCCTGCCGTTTCGACAGGAATTTGTCTTTTTCACCTGGAGTGGGCAGAAAGGTTTGAGATCCCCCATTAGGACATTGTCCATTTAAGGTGGTCTAGTATTTTTTAAAAATAGGGTGGTAGCATTTTAAATTATCCATTTGGTGGTTGCTTCAAAAAATGTCTCATTTTTTTCGCTCAGAAAATAGAAAATGGCTTTTTGGTGCGACGAAAATAAAAACTTCCTCCTGCAACATTGTTCACCATTCCATTAGACACATGCATGCACAATATGGGCAGATTATCACAAACTATGCCTTGATTCTAGCCATAACATTGGTCATTTGACCCGAAAGCCAGGAAACCTCGAATGAGATAGGTCATTTTATGAAGGTTTTTTTGAGACATATTCAATATAACAAGTTTGATATTTTTCCTTGCAACCATGTCACATAATATGACACCACGCGAAGGTTTCACATTGTTTCGATCGTTTTTGAATTTTTTATGACTCTTTAAAACTATGGACAAACTTTGTCGAACGACGGGTATGTAGATTCTTAGCTTGGAGATGAGCCTCTCTAAACTTTGACTGGATCTCTGATAAAATAGCATATTGTGAATCTAAATATGATTTTTATATAAAATTATGCCCATCTGATCATGTACATGTAGTTCATATCTGACCCACTTCCTACCGATTCGGCAGGAATTTGTCTTTTTCACCTAGAGTAGACGGAAAGGTTTGAGATCCCCCCGTTGGGACATTGTATATTTAAGGTGGTCTAGTATTTTTGAAAAATTGGGTGGTAGAATTTTGAATTAGCCATTTGGTGGTTGCTTCATAAAATTCCCTGTTTTTTACGCTCGTAAAATGAAAAATGGTTTTTTGGTGCGACGAAAAGGAAAACTTCCTCCTGCAACATTATTCGACATTCCATAATGCACATGCATATACAATATGGACAGATTATCACAAACTATGCCTTGATTCTAGCCATAATATTGGTCATTTGACCCGAAAGCCAGAAAACCTCGAATGAGATAGGTCATTTTGTGAAGGTTTTTTTTGAGACATATTCAATATAACAAGTTTGATATTTTTTCTTGCAACCATGTCACATAATATGACACCACGCGAAGGTTTCACATTGTTTCGATCGTTTTTGAATTTTTTATGACTCTTTAAAACTATGGACAAACTTTGTCGAACGACGGGTATGTAGATTCTTAGCTTGGAGATGAGCCTCTCTAAACTTTGACTGGATCTCTGATAAAATAGCATATTGTGAATCTAAATATGATTTTTATATAAAATTATGCCCATCTGATCATGTACATGTAGTTCATATCTGACCCACTTCCTACCGATTCGGCAGGAATTTGTCTTTTTCACCTAGAGTAGACGGAAAGGTTTGAGATCCCCCCGTTGGGACATTGTATATTTAAGGTGGTCTAGTATTTTTGAAAAATTGGGTGGTAGAATTTTGAATTAGCCATTTGGTGGTTGCTTCATAAAATTCCCTGTTTTTTACGCTCGTAAAATGAAAAATGGTTTTTTGGTGCGACGAAAAGGAAAACTTCCTCCTGCAACATTATTCGACATTCCATAATGCACATGCATATACAATATGGACAGATTATCACAAACTATGCCTTGATTCTAGCCATAATATTGGTCATTTGACCCGAAAGCCAGAAAACCTCGAATGAGATAGGTCATTTTGTGAAGGTTTTTTTTGAGACATATTCAATATAACAAGTTTGATATTTTTTCTTGCAACCATGTCACATAATATGACACCACACGAAGGTTTCGTATTGTTTCGATCGTTTTTGAATTTTTTATGCATGTTTAAAACTATGGTCAAAATGGCGAGCATGAAGATTCTTATTCAATATAAATATCTAATTTTTGAGTGTACATAGATAGATCTTATTTTTCTGCAAATTTTCATATATTATTTGTATTTTTCTGAATTAGAATGATTTTTTTATGATTTTCCTAAGAGTAATGTGGTAAAAGGCAAAAAAAAAAAAAAAGACTTTGCCGTGTGTACTGCGAAATACACACGGCAAAGATCTTTTGCCGTGTGTACTATAGAATACACACGGCAAAGGGCCTTTGCCGTGTATACTGCAGAATACACACGGCAAATGACCGACGAGGGCACACGGCAAAGAGACCACCGTCTGCGGCCGTTAGCTTCTTCCGTTAAATAGACTTGTGGGGTCACGGGTCCCACCTCGTTGCCGTGATAACATCTATGCCATGTGCCGTTGTCAACTTGCCGAGTGTATTTTCTTTCCCGTGTTCCTTTATGGGTCTTTGTCGTGTATATTTCTTTGTCGTGTTCTTTTTCAGAAATTTGCCGTGTTCACGTACTTTGCCGCGTATGTAGGGGTTTTGGGAAATACAGAACATCCGTGTGACAGAGAGTCATATTAAGGATAGGGCTAATGCTTTCCCCTTGAACCCCTTGCAGAAAAAGTAGGAAAATGGACTGAAATTGTTGGGTGGATTTGCAGTATCTCAACAATCAGAACACCGAATATTCCATCATCCAAACTAAGCTTCCTCAGATCCTAACCCATTGGTCATTATCGAGCCTCGTGACTCTTTTTGTTGATATCTTCGTTATCATTCCATCTGTCTGGTTATTGCTTGATGTGTTGGTTGGTATTGAACTATTTAAGTAGAAGTGATTTCTTCCTCATTAGCTCCATTTTGATTCTCATTTGCATCTTGTGATGAATGAAGTGAACTTGAGCTGTTCCGGTGCGGCAGCGACATTTTTTCCCTTAGCTTGTGCGATGGAAGCTATGCTTTTTGGTGTTTATTTTTGTCTATTGCTTCTCTTAGCACATTCGATTTCATTTGTGGAGAGCGCAGGGATAACAGAACTTCTTTTCTTTAAAAAAAATGTTGCCTAGCTAAAAATCCACAATTATTTTTTGATGAAATGAAGAAGTGAGACGATATATACAATTTCCTCTAGCAAATCAAGTATAAGTCACAGTTCGTCTATCAGCTAGCCGTTTAATTTGTACAAATGAACGACCCCAATCGCTATATATAGCTTAATATAATTCGGTCAACGAAAACGGAACAAGCAGCAACAAGAACACCGAGGAATCGAGAGAATTTCCTTGTCGCGCGGTCGCAGCACAGCACGGCCGGCCGGTGCCTACCTATGTAATGTACGCACGCTACCTTTGTCCTTTGGCCAGCCCTAGCAGCCTCACCGGCGACAGCCTCCCGGGGCTCACCGACACAGGCATGAGCCTCCTCCCCTTGCGCTCCTTGATCGTGTCCAGCCGCGGCGAGTACGGCTTCCCTCTGCCCGCCCCAACCAGCTGCTCGTAGTGCTTCCTCAGCTCCGGCGTGCTACACAGCGCCCCTCCGCAGGCACCGTCCTCGCCCGGCTCTGCCTCACCCCCGCTACCTCCACACGATCCAGGTCTGGCGGTGACGGCCTTGACGATGAACTCCGGCGTGACCTTGATGACCGTCCGTCCGTCGTCCCCCTTGACGTACTCGAACGGGCTCTTTGGCCCGCCCGCGATGGATCCCGCCGGGCTGGCCCTGTCGTAGGAGAGCGCGGCGAGGGAGGCCGCGGTGACGGCGTCGTAGCCCTGCGGCAGGCGGTCGACGGGGAGCACGAGGTAGGTGGTCCCGGCGACGAGGCGGTCCTCGATGGCGAGCACCGGCGCCGGGCGGCCGATGTAGAACCCGTCGGCGCGGCACACGACGGTGCCCGCGAAGTCGAGCATCACCTGCCCCGCGTGCCTCCCGTGCTTGGCCGCCCGCGCCTCCCCGCCCCACAGCACCAGCGTCGCCGTGCGCCGGCGCCGCGACAGGGAGACGCAGAAGAAGCAGCACGGGATCGCCGCCAGGACGCGGCCACCGCCCATGCCAAGCAGGTAAAGCGAGGTAGGTGTTGTTGAAATGAATGAACTAGGTTGCGTGAGTAAGAGCTAGTTAGGGTTCACGTGGTTTCCGGCGATGGAAGGGATTTAGGCTGAAGGACGGATGGGGGGTGTACACTTGTACTCTTTTTTTCTGGATCTCCGGGGAGTATATATCAGTAGCAGGTATGGACGCGCCGGCCGGAAGGAAGGGGTAGCTCGCGGCTCGCGCGCGCGCGTCGGTAGTCAAAGTCGACGGCGTTTCCCGCGCGTGGGTGATGGTGCAGAGAGGACAAATTCCAAGCAAAGCCTTTTTAACTGGACTGGCTGTGCATGTACGTACGTACAGGGACAGGCAAGGTCTTCCGTGTGAGGAAGTCGTGCTTCTTATTGCCCAGAACGAAAGAGAGTTAGTTGGATGATGCTATCAAATTAATTGCGTATAGTATACTATTCTATATGCGTGTTAATGTAAGCCTTGATCGTTTCCTTCGAAAGTTACACATGCATGATGTGTATTATTACTGCCTTCTTGTTCTTGCCGTACCGGCATGGGTAAAGACTACAATTTCTAGGATCATCCATCCATATGGGTACATATGCATTTATGTAGTAGTATCCCGGAAACATGGCGCGCGTTGGATCATGATTTTAATCCTTTAATTTACAATCACTAGCTGAATGCCCGTGCGTTGCTACGGCTTTCTTAGTTTTCTGTCATTGTACATGTCTCACATATAAACATATGATGTGTAATTTCTGTTGGGAAATTTTTATATAAAATGACCAATGAAACATGGTAACACTGGTAAAATATCAGGTATTGTTTGAAAAATGCAAAAAAGGTTTAGATAGGTTTCTTATTTGAAACTAAGTTACACTACGATTTTTCCTTATAATACTAAAATATATTTTCATGTTGGGTTTCTTCTTTTTCTTGTAGGCTTTCTAACCTTTTCTTCACTTTTGCTTCAAAATCAATCAATCAATCAATCAATGTAACCCTATTCTCAGTTGACTTGATTTTATTTTCTCCTTCAACGGAGCATTGGCGAACTCTAATGTGAACATCAAAGTTTTGCCTTTTTGGTTTGCAATAATAATACGATGAACTCTCCAATTCTCACTCTCCAAGTTCCACAAATTTCTATTGATTGATTTTTTGTGAAAACGATATAAACACACACGATTTCAAACATACCAACCGACAAAGAAAATGTTTCGTGCAGCAGATAACTAAAGACACATTTGACCATCTTGTCCAGCAGTAAACTCAAGCCAATCAGTCTGTATGTTTAGATAACACTCATTTTTCTCTATGGGTTAAACCATGACCTAGGGTTGTCAACGAGCTAAACTCGAGCGAACATTGTTAGGCTCGGCTCGAGCTCGGTAGAAGCTCAAGCCAAGATCGAGCGAGCCTAGGTTGACCTTCGAGCCTACATCTAAGCTCGAGTTCGGCTCGACCAAAGCTTGAGTAGGCTTGAGCTCGGTTCGTTGAAGCTCGGTAAGAAAATTTTAGTACATCCAAAGATAGACATGCAGCTACATAGCAAGAAAATAGTAAAGCTTGAAAATCGAATAGCATAAATGGCTCGGAGTCTCACATAATAGTAGTCTCAAATAATAGTAATAAAGTGCCAATATGCTAGCACAATTATTTTAGCAGTCTTACAGCAGATAGAGTAATAATAGCAGTCTCAATTTTGTGGCTGTACAAAAATCACGAGCTTTATCAAACAGTTTGAGTTCGGTTCGTCTAAGCTCGCGAGATCGAAAACAAGCTCAAACTTGGTTTGTTAGAGAGACGAATCAAGCTCGAGCCGAGCTGTTAACGCGCCGAACTCGCACAGTTTGTCAAGCCCGATTTTTTTTGACAGGCCTACGATGACCCAGATCAACAACTCAACTGCTGAAAACTCAGCCGACCAAGAATGAATTGACCTCCAAACTAATTTACATTCTTGATATATATAGCATGTTACCCGAACACCCTACATTGCATATATTAAATTAACATGGTTTAAAATGTTGTAGGTTCCACGATTCTTCCGAAAGTTAACCCCTAAACATCATTCTTTTATTCACGGATATAATAAGAAGGAATTAACCTACCTGTCGCCTCAACGTGGCTACACTGGTAGTTGCTTAAGACGGGAAATATCATCATTACACAAAATCCAGTGTCAGCAAATATGTTCTCTATAAATTGCAGTAGTAGCAACTTAAAATTGGCAGAAAATCAGTTCATATTTAGTTTATTGTATGCAAAACTATAGCCGAATTGATTGCCAGCAAAAAATTAATAGTAGCAGCTAGCTAACAGAGCAGGAGCTCACGGGCAGATGACTACAAACAGCACCGCGCATCACAAATGCAGAAAGGCACCACCGTCGTTGACGCGCACATCAGATAGCTAGTAATCGGATAAGGTCGAGGGCGCACGACTTGTGGCGTTGCGTTTGCAGATCGCCGCCGCCACCAGGACTACATCTGATTCTCGCAACCCGCGCTCGCCGGGACCTGCCGCCGCCAGCACCGAAGACCATTGAAAGATGCACGGCCGCCATGGTCGCATGGCTCCAGTCCGTGTGGCTCGTGGAAGGAGAGGCCCATCGCAGCGGTATTCGATAGGAGGCATCAGCGACGGTGTGGCCTGTTGGGGTAGTCCTGACCTGGCCTGCAACTGGAGGGAGCGCCGGGTCGCTACAGGAGGAGATGGGGATTGGGCGATATGAGGAAGGGAACATGACGGCCATGGGATTATGGGAGTAGGCATGGCCTGGCCTATGATTGGATCGAGCTTGTAGGGTTCATCAACAGGGAGAGAGATCTCGTCGATCGCCTGAAAGGGCCCTCCTCTGCTCCGCCTGCCGACTACTCGCCCCGCGTGTGGCCCTGATGAGGACCATCCCAGACGCGGCCGCCTCCCTCTCAGCTCCGCCTCGACCTAGCACATGATAGAGTTGAGGGGTTAAAGTGAAACATCTTGCCGATTTGTATGGACTGCGGGTTGATTTCACGATTATTTAGGGGCCAAAGTGCAAAAGAGCGCGACGGACGAAAATCGATGGGACGAAAACCACCTCTACACTTATTATATAGTAGAGATTCTTCCGAGAAATCTGATTAGAGCATAAAAGCCTCATAGCTTCAAGATTGATGGCATATCGCCCGCGAATTACATGACAGATATGTTTTTTTTGGCTGTGTGTATCCGTATTACCAATAGAGTACGCATTGTTGCGGATGCCGACTCTAATTGATATCTTCCTGATATTAATACGTGCTCATAAAAAAAGGAGAACCAAATCGAGAGTATTTTGGCGATATACTCGATAGTTTGGTCCTCTCTCACAACCCGATTTCCCCATGGTGGGCCCAACACAAGAAAACGTCTCGATGCCCAAGGTGGACAAGTCCAAGAGGCCCCTTGGGCTCAGAGCAGCCCAGGTTCTACACAAGGCCGGCTCCTCCACCTGTCTAGGCCGGCTCCTGAACAGTCACCTAGACGGCCGACTCCGAGAAACATCACCGGCTGAGCATTGGAGTCGCCATTGACACATACGTTACCACAATCATCGGTACGACGGTAACCAGCCGACACATCACTATGCATTAAATCGGACGTTACTCAATGTAACTAATGGTATAAACGACTCCACTAGCCATTATTGTAATCAAGCTATGACCAACCTATATAAGGCACAACCCGGGAGTCCTCCGGACACGATCATTCTTCGCGCATGTAATCATCATATGCATGCGAAAATACCACTATAGGGGTAGGGTATTACCTCCATCCTTGAGAGCCTAAACCTAGCTAAACTCGTGTGTATCTCACCTCCGTATTCTCAATGATGCCTTGCTCCACTTTTCATCCTCATTTGCCACTCCGATGGCTGAGTTTACCATGACATCTATGCTATTCACGATGTGTGATACACAGTATTACTTAATCGAAGAACTACAAATGAAAAAGATAAACACATCGAATGAAAAGTCAACCGTCAAATGAAAGGAGTAATTAATAAGTCACACCATTTTGATAATTAATAAGTGAAAACAATTAAATTTGCATGTTTGATTTGTCAAAACAGATTTGTTAATACATGGTTAGGTCAAAGATCGCCACGAGTGAGCTCACGAAAGAGACACCGGTAGCGTCATGGCCTGCAGCTGCGGCGGGTGTCTGAATAAATCTTCACATAGTTAGATATATAAAACTACAAGAGAAAATTAAAACAAAAAAATATAGGTGCACGTGGTTTAGTTGAGCAGTATTTTGTAGATGTGCATGTGCACGACTGACGCTTGCAAATGGTAGACCCCATCGGCCATACGCTATGAATGTGGTCCTATGTGATGAGTTTTACCTTAGATAGGATGTCTCTTGAACTGAACCAAAGACAGCTCGCAGAGTCGTTAGTAAGGTGTCAAAGTGAAATCCCACCATCTCATTTTTAGTTCGTTTGCAAAAATCTAGTCTCACTTTTACTTTATTTGCCAAAATCTACCCAGATTTTGATAAATAAAGTAGAAGTGGGACTTTGGTAAGATTCCACTTGAGACACTAGTCATTAGGCAGATTTCAACGAATGTTCTAACTTTTTTCTGAACGAGCCCTCTTTCTTCTTTCTTCAGTTTGTCTTCTTCACATCAACAATAATACAAGTGCCTCCTGTCCATGCTGGATCTCACCGATGTCGACGTACGCCAGGTCGGCCCTTGGATAAGGTCCAGAGATTATGCCCTGTTTGTTAATTCACCCGAGAGCAGCTAGCAGGAAATTTTCTGGTCAATTACTGCATTGCTTAAAGTAATAACGGCAGCACGCAATCCTTGTGCCTAGGCTACAAAGCGATGGAGACTTGATTGTTTACGACCTTGTCTTGGCGGGACTAGTACGTGATCTCTGTGCAAATTTCTATTAGTGGATCGTAAGCTTTTGACTTTTGGAGTTGCCCGGATCGATCGATCGACGACTCAGATATGTATGTTTAAGCATCCGCTAGTTCATAGCACTATACTAGTATATACTACTCCCTTCGTTTAGAAATATAACACGTTTTAGATTTGTGAATGAGATGTATCTAGACATTTTTTAGTGTATATGTGTTTTAGATTTGTGAATGAGATGTATCTAGACATCTTTTAGTGTCTAGATTCATTTAAACCTATACACTAAAAAATGTCTAGATACATCTCATTCACAAACCTAAAACGTCTTATATTTCTAAACGAAGGGAGTACTAGCTAGCATACTGTCTTTGAAAAGTCACACATGAGATAGATACATGAACCATTTGCAAATGGGAGTCTTCTTGCACAGTTGCATGCAGGTGACAATGACATCGATGGCGGCCATACTGGTAGATTAGAGAGACCTGGTTCAACGACCGTACTGTATTCATACACAACCTGCAGGCATTGCTAATTTGAGTGTAGTTGGTCAATGTACGCCTTTTTTCTCTCCTGCAAATTGAACCCAGATTCATAAAAAAGGGCAAGATTTATACAGTTCACGTGTATTTGGATCTCCCTGGTTCACACGATCAAGGCATGCCCAATATGCCATGAGTTTACCATGGAGGCGATACCTCCTCGCCCTCGCGTCGCCCCCTCCTGGCGACCGAGGGGGCCAAACCCTACCCCGCCGCCACCTCCTCCCCCTCCATCCCTCTTCCTCCTCGTCGCCCCGGAGGGCAGCCGGCCTAAGTGCGCGGCACCGATGATGGGGGCGGCGGGGATCTGGCCTCCCGGCTCTGGCGCGGCGATAGGGAGGAGATCGCCGGCGTCGGACGCCCCCCCCTCGCCATCGACGTCTCCGCGGCTCCGTCCGGCGATGGCTTCGTGAGAGCTTGGATCTGGAGGCGGCCTCTACCGGAGTGGGGCGGGTGGCGATCTGGTGGAGGAGGTGCCGGCGATGGGATTCCGTTGGAAGACCTAGATCGGCTCTCTATCCCTAATTGCCTGCTCGGTCCATTCTCCGGAAACCGGCCGGCATTGTGGGGATCGATGTGTCAGATCTAATAAAGGAGGTGGTCCTTTGGTTTCTTTCGCATGAAGACGAAGATCTTCTTGATGTTTGCCCTCGTTGATCTGGTTTGGAGAGGCGGGTTCCGGAAGGCTCCGCCGGCGAACTCCCATGGCCATATCATGCCTGGAGATTGTTGGATCGAAAGGTATTCAGTCATGCGCACCTTGTTTTTCTGGCCGTTTGGTTTCAGCGGGAGCGTTGCGAAGCTCTGTTGTTTGTTTCCACCAAGTGTCATTCTTAGAGCCATGGTGAAGTCAGATGCGGAGAATGTCAGGAAAGCGGAAATATGAGGGTAGCGATGGTGATTTTTGTTCTTGTGGCGACG
Organism: Avena atlantica; assembly: GCA_910589765.1. Classification (NCBI taxonomy): domain Eukaryota; kingdom Viridiplantae; phylum Streptophyta; class Magnoliopsida; order Poales; family Poaceae; genus Avena; species Avena atlantica. The sequence goes on from OU342737.1 coordinate 122,344,331, forward strand.
GAGAACTGGCTGCGTGATCTGGGACTCGTTGGAGCGACTGTTGGTGCGGAAAGACAACACAGGGGGGAGTTCACAGTCTATCTTGCAGGGTGAAAATCCAAGGTCTGGCCTTAACTGGTTGTGCCTGGCAATGACCTTGTTGAAGGCATTGTTTTGTGAGCAAGGACTTTCTCCGGGTTGAAAATCTATGATCTTTGATCGGGCAGCGACGGCGCCTGGGTATTGTTTCCTTCTTGAAGACGGTGTTATTGGAGTGGAGGATTACTGATGTTGTTCTGATGGTGTCAGTCTCGTTGCTTTGAGGATTAGTTCTCTGTAGCGGGACTTTTATTTTTTTGTAATTCTTTTTTTCTGAGTCATATGCATTCGTAGGGCCGCTAGGGCATGCGTTATTGCAGAGGCTGGGTGTAATTGGTATCCCTGTGATATTAATATATACTCTTTTCCAAAAAAATGAGTTTACCATGACATCTATCGAGACTGTCCTTTTTGGTCATCCAGGTCAGCACATAGTGGAGTATTAATCCAAAGGAAGGTATGCTCTAGGTTTTGATGCACATGTTATAGTTATCAAGGAGCATATACGTGACTATGCAGAGAACAAAGCATAATGCCCGACAATTTCCTTTTAGGCCTCTAACATCCATAGATACTCTATGATGCTAATTTAGTTATTACCTTCACGTTGCATATCATACAACAAAATCATCTCGTCATTTTACTCATTCATTTGTAGAATGTCACTAAAATATAGGAGATATGATATATTCTTACTCCAATTTTCTTGTTTGATTCACATAGTAGAATCCTCTCTCATCATCCTTAATTGCAATGCAATGCTTGATCATTACATGATACTTACGATGTGGAAGACCTTATGTTTACTTTTTGGGTAAAATTATTGGCCCGTAAGACTCCATAGCAACACATATTATTACTTAATCGAAGAACTCAAATGAAAAAGATAAACACATGCGATGAAAAGTCAACCATCAAATGAATGGAGTAACTAATAACTCCCACCATTTTGAGAATTAATAAGTGAAAACAATTAAATTTGCATGTTTGATTTTTTCAAAACATATTTGTTAATACATGTTTAGGTCAAATATCAGCACGAGTGAGCTCCCAGAAGAGATATCGGTAGCGCCATGGCCTTGAGCTGTGGCGGGTGTCTGAATAAATCTCCACATAGTGAGATATAAAACTACAAGAGAAAATTAAAACACACAAAAGTTCTCGATTCGGTATCAATCTGTGGCCGACCAAAAACGAGGTCCATACCGGGCTCCCCATTCTGCTTGTGATACGGTGCACGTGGTTTAATTGAGCAGTATTTTGTAGACGCTTACAAATGGTTGACCACATCGGCCATACGAAAATATGTGCTCCTATGTGATGATTTTTTACTTTAGTTAGGATGTCTCTCGAACTGGATGAGGCAGTAGCTTGCAGAGTCATTTATGCAGACTCTTATTATATTAATATGATTGTTCTCTACTCCCTTTGTTTAAAAATATAAAATGTTTTAGCTTTACTAAATGTATCTAGACTATTTTTAGTATGTAGGTTCACTTAGGTTTAGAGTAAATCTATACGCTACAAAAAGTCTAGATTCATTTTCTTTACAAAACTAAAACATCTTATTATTTAAAACGGAGGAGTAGAAGGAGGAGTAGAAGTGAAGATTCAACTTGTTCTCTGAACGAGCCCTCTTTCAGTTTTTCTTCTTTCTTCGGTTTGTCTTCTTCACGAGGTGTGCTTCGGTCCCCCTCCTAAACTTAAGCTGTATTGGCCGTTTTATTTTTTTGACCCATTGAAATACATATCAAGGCCACGTATATCTTCGATATGTGTACTCGGTCGAACTAGGTATAATCCACGTTCTGACCGGCTGATCCCACCTCTCATTATCGCGATCTATGTCTTTGTATGTTATATTTTAATTTTTTTATTGTCATTGTTATATAACTTCCGATTTTCGCCTTCCGCGGGCATATGAGTATACGTGTACGGTAAGTATATAGACTTGGGGTTTGTACGGTCCTCTAAACGACCGGTATCGAATATTTGCTGTCAAAGTTTGAAAAGAGAGGAGGGGGAGGGGGGGGGGGGGGGGAGACGAAGCAAAAGTGCTTCTTCGCATCAACAATAATAGAATGCACAGACATGGATCGATGGAGCCCGGTTGAACCATATCTGCATGTAGACATTGCATGCATCCTGTCCATGCTGTATCAGTTATGTAGACGCCAGGTTGGCCCTTGGATAAGGGCCAGGAAGAACAACTAGAAAATGTGCACCAGGCCAAGGGACTGAGCGTCAGCTTGATGCTGTTATATCTTTTTTTTTGAATAGGATAAGGGTTTGAAGACCCTTGAACTTCATTCAACTCGGTGGGTACAAATTACAGTAAAATCCCTAAGGGATAGGGAAGCTACTGCTAAGGCTAAGCCTTTTACAAAAAGGATCCTAGGGACTAAAAAGAAATGCAATCAGGTCCCTGGACTTCTCCACCATCGACGAGCAACCTCCCGTCGCCGGAGCCACCGCTGCTACCGGGGAACAAGCCACTTGGAGCAGGGGCAGCCATGGATCCAGCGTCGTGGTCAAGGAAGATCCTCCCAAATGGCTCATGGCCAGGAGGAATAAGTTCGGCCATCGCCAGGTCGTGGAGAGCCGCCGCACGACTATCAGAGGCAGAGGCAAGACGGACATCACCGCCGCATGAAGTCCCCTGCGATAAAACTCCAAAAAGAGAAGCTTCACCATATCCTTCTACCCGGCCGTCGCCGCACCGAGCCACACGAAGATCCTCCTTCTTCCCACCGCCACGGCCGGCCAGAAGTTGGATCAAAGCAGGGGCGGCACAGATCCATCGGGGCTCGCGATTATTGGGGGGGCTCGAATCCACACAAGCCATCACCTTCCACCATGGAAGCTGCCACAGCTCGCCCGCTAACGACCTCGCAGTAGACCGCGCCACTATCAGCGAGGAAAGGCCCGAGACATCGCCACCACTCCACTAATGCACCAACCTTCTTCCACCCCCGAATCCCTCGCCACCACGGCCGGCCAACAAGGGGGAAAGAAGCAAGGGGGAGACACCAAGAGGAGAAGTGACCTAGGCTTTATTCAAGGAGTCTCCATAGCCAGCCTTCAACCTTGACTCCGGCCACCAGAGCACAAGTAGAAAGCACAGCAGGCAGGAAAGAGGCGTCACCCAGATCCACTTCCTCCCTCTCTCGGCATAACGGCAACCCGCGACACACAGCCGCAACCTACCACTTGTATATTGATGTCTACGCACTTCTATTCTTGTAGGCAGTTGTTGGGCCTCCAAGTGCATATGTTTGTAGAATAGCAGCAAGTTTCCCTTAAGTGGATTACCCAAGGTTTATCGAACTCAGGAAGGAAGTGGTCAAAGGTATCCCTCTCAAGCAACCCTGCAATCAATATACAAGAAGTCTCTTGTGTCCCCAACACACCCAATACACTTGTCAGGTGTATAGGTGAAGGGAATATGCCCGAGAGGCAATAATAAAGTGGTTATTATCGTATTCCTTATTTATGATAAATGTTTATTTTGCATGCTATAATTTTATTAATACGGAAACGTTAATACATGTGTGTTTAATAAACAAAAGGTAGTTCCTAGTTATGCCTCTCTTATAAACTAGCTCGTTGATTAACAAGATGATCATAGGTTTCCTGATCATGGACATTGGATGTTGTTAATAACGAGGTCACAACATTAGTGTAATGGTGTGATGAACATTCATTCGAAGTATAGCATTACGATCAAAGTCATTGAGTTTATATTGCTATAACAACTTACAAAGTGATCCTAATCCTTAGACCATGAGATCATGTCAATCACTAACACCAGAAGAGTTTCTTGATAACATCAAACGTCACACCGTAACAGGGTGATTATAAAGATGGATTCAGAACTACTAAAGTGTTATGTTGAGGCCCATGGATCGAGAGTGGAATTTGTTCATCCCGATGACGGATAGATATGCTCTGGGCCCTCTCGGTGATATCACATTGATTAGCTTGCAAGCAAGTGATTTGATCACTAGAATGTTATATCACGGGAACGAGAAAAGAGTGCATGTCAGTAACGATATCAAACTAGGTATGGAGATACCGATGATCGAATCTCGGACATGTAATATATCGCGAAACAAAGGGATTAAGATACTAGCGTAAAAGGTTCCGACGATCACAAGAAAGTCATCGTTGAATGTGTGGGAGTCAGTATGGGTCTCCAGATCCCGCTTCTGATTATTGATCCGAGAGGGGTATCGATCATGTCCGCATTATTCACGAACTGTAGGGTGACACACTTAATAGACACCGACATCCAACTGGAGCAAAAAGTTTCATGCAAAAAAAGAAAAGGAAAGCGCAGGAATTTATTTCACTAGACACCGAAACTGTTTCGGTTGAAATTGCTGAAACTGGTTCTGCATGTGAAATGGAATACTAGCAAGGGGTTTTATGTGAATGTTTGTTAATTAAAGTAATTAACAAAATTCTGAATAAATAAATAAAAGAGTTTTATTTAAATGAGAGCTTGCATTAATTTTGGTGGAAATTTAATGCATGTGAGTGGATTTTTGAGTGGAGGCTTTTTAATGGGAGTGGAGGCTTTTCATTTTGAGTGGGAGCTCCACCCACATGAATGTGGAAGAGGTGGGGGCAGTCTCATGGCTGGGCGCCATGCCCCTTGGGTGCCCCCCCTCTCCCCTATAAAAGTCCCCCCTCTCCTCCTCTCACTCCACACCTCCTCGTGAAGGATCTCTCTCCCCTCTAGAATTTATCCCCCATGGTCTCGGACTAGCGAGATACATGTTCCCGGTGGCTTTTCGGCAAGCAAGAGTTGTGCTTCCGCTGCATCGCTGGAGCGAGGAGGCGTAGGTTGCTCGGTGCCTTGAACGTGTGTGCGAGCACGGATGCGCTGCTGTTTTGCGGCGCTAGGACTTCCTCTCGATCTTGAGATCGGCAAGAGATCGTCTACATCAACCACGAGTTTGGACTCGTTAAGCTTTGTCGGTCTTCAAGGGTATATTCTCTACGGATATACATCTGCCCGTTGTTTGTATCTAGTACATAGATCTTGGTACATAGTTGTTCCCATCGTAGGAAATTTTTTGTTTTCTATGCTGCGAACCCGACAGTGGTATCAGAGCCGGATCTATGCGTAGATGCTTTGCACAGGTAGTACACATATGAGTATGTGGGCGATGATGATCATTTTATTGCTTATTAGTTTTACTTTGGATATTGGTGGCATAGTGGGATGAAGCGGCCCGGACAAACTTTAGATGTCCTCGCACATGAGACCTGTTCCACGCTTGACATGCAACTAGTTTTGCATAAGTGGCTAGCGGGTGTCTGTCTCTCCTACTATAGTCAATATCTAATTTGCAACGAGTTGTCAACAATTTGGTTATCCTCGTTGTGGTTCATGTTCGTAGGTAAGAACGGTTCTATCTTCGAAAGCCCTAAGCCACGTAAAACTTGCAATGGATAAATTAGAGGCGTCTAGTTTAGATTGTTGCTGGGCTAGTGTTATGATGTGGTGATGTTGTAAGTAGAAGTATGAGATGATACTCTTACAACACACATAGCGTGTAAGTTCCATAGACCTTGGCCTTACACATAAAGGTATGATAGAGATCATACCACGGTGCACATGATGGAGATCATATGCGGGAACCATATCATTTCACTAATAATCATGTGATGTTTGATAGCATTTTATATTGCTTGTTTGGCGTTTTATTAGCATAATAAGATGATCCCTCATTTAGATATCAAGATAAAAATGTGTTCTTCCTTAAGTATGCACCGACAATGTTTCGTCGATTCAAGACATCACGTGATGATCGGGTGTACTTGAATCCACGAGCATATCTCGGGTGTAAGACAGTTACACACACGAATACTAAGGTTCTTACTTGGCGAGCCTAGCATGTACAGACATGGCCTCGGAACACGGACCGAAAGGTTAAGCATGAGTCATATGTTTTGATATGATGACCATATGGATGCTCGCCTTTGAAGCTATACCGACTCACGTGATGATCGGACTTGGTGTAGTGGATTTGGTTCATGTAATCACCAAAAAGACACGAGGGATGTCATTTTTGAGTGGGAGTTTATTTCTAATTTGGATTAGTAGAACTCAATTTATCATAAATTAAATCAAAGTGAATTTGCATAATTTGTTGTAGTCATTGGCATTCGTTCACCACCTTATGCATAGTTGTAATTGAGATAATAGAACTATAGAATTCTGGATATATACTTTACGAACTGGTATCGTATTGTGTTGAGTGTCAATATAAAGTTTAAAGTCCTATTGCAAACTTTCAGCAAACTTTATTTACTCCGTGAGATTTAATAATTGGTATTAAATCAAGATTAACAATTCCAGTGTTAGTATCTTAAGTATCATATTTGCCTCCATGATTCTTGATTTAAATATCAAGATTATCTAGGAGCTGAAAGAATTGTTTCAGAAACTATCATGTGTGGCAGATATAACGATATCTGAAACAATGTTTTGGTTGCAATATGATAGAGTATAATATATGTTCTCATATTGGATGAGAATTTACGAAGGTTGGAGATGCTAGACATCTTAATCATCCAAAAGGGTTTTGGAAAGTAATGTTATACTCACGATTCGCCTTTATAAGCTACAGTAGCTTGATCATGAAAGTCATCATGATAAGGATGAATAGAAGATGTATGTAAAGTGTTTACTACACTAAAAGAATACTAAAGAATGGATTTTAAAGAATACCGATCATTTTGATGATGGTGATCTACTTCAAAGTGCAAGTCCAAAGGTATTATTATTTGAATATACACGCTTTGGACTATGTGTCAAGTATTTTGCGCCACTTTTGATGTTGATAAATTCTTTTAAAAAGGAAAAGGAAATGTTGAAAGAGAATCTATAAAATATATTTGGCAGAAAAGAGAAGACTGGAAATATCCAGTTTAGGTATATATATGATATACATGTTATGGTTGTATTCTTTGCTTGTTAAACAATGTGGTTCTTGGGTATTGGATACCGAATTGGTTGGTATGAAATTTCATACGGAACAACGCAATTCATAAACCACAATGGCCTAAGTAACTAGCAAAAGAATATGTGATAATGTTAATCGAAAACAAACAAACCATTGTTTGTATTCCTCATTGACATCAAAGCTTGACTTCAAGATTTGTTTTAATAATTGTTATTTAAATCAGGTATTATGAGAACAAAGGTTGTTCAAATAATTACCGTATTCCATATAAGATGGATGATTTACAAATCTAGTTGGAGAAATCACATCCATAAAACCTAATGCTAAAATGTCGCAAGACAAATGATTGAAAAATCACTTACGAAGTGACATCTTTGTTTAAATTATATTGGAAAGAAAACATGAAGCATCTCCATATTCATGGATTTTTGGAGTCTTTGATTTGATCAAGTGACGCTTGTGAGACTTTCCTCGGGATAATTAAAACTTCGTTCAAAGGCCAAAAAAGAACGAACGACTAAAATATTGGAATTTATACATATCGATGTATGTAGTCCATTATTTATAGTCGTAAGCGATGGGTTTCAAATTCATATGCTTTCTCTGGAAATTTGAGTGAATGTTCACTTAATGAGAAAGAAGTGTGAATTATTTGAAAATGTTCAAAGACTTTCAAGATGAAGTGAAAATCATTGTGACAAGAAAATAAATGGTTTATGATTTTATCATAAGGGATTTATTTGAGTTACAAGTGTAACAAGAAAAATAAATGAATTATGATTTTATCATAAAGGGATTTATTTGAGTTGCAAGTTTAGCAAAACACCTAGATTTACATATCCCGAAACACCATAGGAATATGGAGTGTTTGAGATTTGTAATGAAACCTTGTTTGACATGGTTGGATCAAAGGTGCTATTTATAAAACTGCCATTATGTTTTAAAAGATTAAAGCTTTAGAGACTACCGCTTTTACACTGAAAAGAGCTCCATCTAGATCCATTGAAATGGCACCATGGAAGTTATGGTTTGGGGTAAAACCCAAGTTGTCATTTCTTAAATTTTGGTATGCTAAACATAAGTAAGATGTTTTACAACCAAAGTCGGATGAGCATGTCTTTGTAGGTTATTTCGAATAACAATTGGTTATTCCTCCATAACACCGAGGACAAAAGGGTTTGTCGCTTGAAATGTGAAGTTTCTTGAAGAAGGAATTTTTCATAAAAGTTGAGTGGGAGGACAATAGAACTTTGATAAGGTTAACGAACCTTAGCTAAATGTGCTGAGTTGCGCAGCGCCGGAAATCGTTCCGGAGGCTGCCATAATGCTCATAGCTTATGTGCCTCAAAGGTTGTGGTCACGGAGATCTAAGTTCTTATTGAACCAAGTCGGTCGAATAAACAATCAAATACTAAGATTTGAGAGTAAATCATTATTGTTTGACAATGATGAACCGACTATATGCAAAGAAGCGATGATGGGCCCTGACTCCGTCAAATGGCTTGAAGCCATAAAATCCGTGATAGTTCCATACACGAGAAATCAAGTTTTGAACTTGGAAGACACTCCGGAAAGGTGTAAAAACCTATCGGTCGTATTTGGATCTATAAAGAAACAGACATGGATGTTTCACATCTATGAAATAGTCGACATGTTGTAAAGTATTTTATGACAATGTTCAAGGAGTTGACTATGACAAGATTTGATCTTTCATAGCGATATTTAGCCTGGACGGATTAAAGTAGCAACCACTACATATAATTTGGTATATGGTAGATGAATAAACAAAACAAAGTTCTTCTAATAGAATGGTTACCTAGGACGTGTACATGACACGGTCCAAAGGGTTTTGTTAAATTCAAAGGATGCTAAAAGGGCATGCAAACTTCAATGGTTGAAGTAAGCATCGCGGAGTTGGAATCTTCACCATGATGAAAAGGATTTTTTCATCAGGAGACGATGAAGATGCTTGCATTTGCAAGAAATTAAGTGGGAGCGCTAAGACATATTTCTAATACATTATGTGGAGGACATCTTGTTGATTAGAAATGATGTATCTTTTATTGACAAAGGTTAAGAATTTTATTTCGATGAAGGACTTAGGCAAAACCCGAATATTTATCATGAAATTCTATAGTGGATAGACCGTGACGCTAATATGGTTGTGCCAAACGTACATATATGAGATATTGAAGGAGTTCAATATAGAAATGATAAGAAACGGTTCTTGTCGCATGGAAAGGAATTGAATCAAGATTCAAGTGTATTGACACTTGATAAGTGAAACAAGATTCAAGTGCTTTGACACTTGATGAGTGAAATCACAAGGATGTTTTGATCAATCATACCATGATATGTACACATCCAGATATGTCGTATGCTCTAAGTGTTATGAGCATATACCAGAATGAATTATAAAATGATCATTGGACGATAGTAAAGATATTCTTATGATCTTTTGGAAGAACTAAGAATATATTTGTGAAGAGGTGACAAACAATTACAAATAGTTCATTGTAAAGCGTTACATTGATACTAGTTTTGTCAAAACATACAAATTAAGTTTATCTCAATTTAAACTATGGGTGGCACAATGAAATGGAAAGAAAGTTTCCATGATGGATTTGGATGAAATCCATAGTTAAGACATTGTGACGAATACTACAACAAAAAGGCTAAGTATATGACTGCTATAGTAGCAGCAAAGGAGGGAATTTGTGTCAAGAAGTTTGTTATCAAACTAAGGTGTGGTTCGCAACGGGCTAACACTAAAGATATATTGTATGACAATAGTATCGATGTGTTTTAACCCCAAGGAACTAAAGGTCTCACCAAAAGACCAAATTTATACAATGCCATCTCATTGGAGAATGAGTGATGCGTGGAGACGCAAAGACATGCAAATACACACATACCTGAAGCGTCAGCTCCGTAGATTATGTTAACCACTTGCAATTGCGTATTTGGAACACCAGAAAGCCATAGGTGTTCAATACACAAAGTTTTCAAACTAGATTATTGTCTCTAGTGCAAGTGGGAGACTGATGGGAATATGCCCGAGAGGCAATAATAAAGTGGTTATTATCGTATTCCTTATTTATGATAAATGTTTATTTTGCATGCTATAATTGTATTAATACGGAAACGTTAATACATGTGTGTTTAATAAACAAAAGGTAGTTCCTAGTTATGCCTCTCTTATAAACTAGCTCGTTGATTAACAAGATGATCATAGGTTTCCTGATCATGGACATTGGATGTTGTTAATAACGAGGTCACAACATTAGTGTAATGGTGTGATGAACATTCATTCGAAGTATAGCATTACGATCAAAGTCATTGAGTTTATATTGCTATAACAACTTACGAAGTGATCCTAATCCTTAGACCATGAGATCATGTCAATCACTAACACCAGAAGAGTTTCTTGATAACATCAAACGTCACACCGTAACAGGGTGATTATAAAGATGGATTCAGAACTACTAAAGTGTTATGTTGAGGCCCATGGATCGAGAGTGTAATTTGTTCACCCCGATGACGGATAGATATGCTCTGGGCCCTCTCGGTGATATCACATTGATTAGCTTGCAAGCAAGTGATTTGATCACTAGAATGTTATATCACGGGAACAAGAAAAGAGTGCATGTCAGTAATGATATCAAACTAGGTATGGAGATACCGATGATCGAATCTCGGACATGTAATATATCGCGAAACAAAGGGATTAAGATACTAGAGTAAAAGGTTCCAACGATCACAAGAAAGTCATCGTTGAATGTGTGGGAGTCAGTATGGGTCTCCAGATCCCGCTTCTGATTATTGATCCGAGAGGGGTCTCGATCATGTCCGCATTATTCACGAACCGTAGGGTGACACACTTAAGAGACACCGACATCCAATTGGAGAAAAAAGTTTCATGCAAAAAAAAAGAAAAGGAAAGCGCAGGAATTTATTTCACTAGACACCGAAACTGTTTCGGTTGAAATTGCTGAAACTGGTTCTGCATGTGAAATGGAATACTAGCAAGGGGTTTTATGTGAATGTTTGTTAATTAAAGTAATTAACAAAATTCTGAATAAATAAATAAAAGAGTTTTATTTAAATGAGAGCTTGCATTAAATTTGGTGGAAATTTAATGTATGTGAGTGGATTTTTGAGTGGAGGCTTTTCATTTTGAGTGGGAGCTCCACCCACATGAATGTGGAAGAGGTGGGGGCAGCACCATGGCTGGGCTCCATGCCCCTTGGGTGCCCCCCCTCTCCCCTATAAAAGGCCCCCCTCTCCTCCTCTCACAGCACACCTCCTCGTGAAGGATCTCTCTCCCCCTCTAGAATTTATCCCCCATGGTCTCGGACTAGCGAGATACATGTTCCCGGTGGCTTTTCGGCAAGAAAGAGTTGTGCTTCCGCTGCATCGCTGGAGCGAGGAGGCGGAGGTTGCTCGGTGCCTCGAAAGTGTGTGCGAGCACGGATGTGCTGCTGTTTTGCGGCGCTAGGACTTCCTCTCGATCTTGAGATCGGCAAGAGATCGTCTACATCAACCACGAGTTTGGACTCGTTAAGCTTTGTCGGTCTTCAAGGGTATGTTCTCTACGGATATACATCCGCCCGTTTTTTGTATCTAGTAGATAGATCTTGGTACATAGTTGTTCCCATCGTAGGAAATTTTTTGTTTTCTATGCTGTGAACCCGACAATAGGTGCACTAGTTCGGCGAAGAGATAGTGAAATACAAGTGGTAATGGTGCCAGAAAATAGCTTCTGACTTGTTGTTGACGTGGGGTAACGTGTGTGAGTGCCAGAAAAGATCTTGGCAGTGAGGTAAAGACTAAAGCAAGCAAACATGCAACAGATCTAGTATCAAACGGTGTTTCAATGTTTAGAAACAATGCCTAGGGATCATACTTTCACTAGTGAACACTCTCTCATATAAATATATTCTCTTCATGATACTACTCTTAACTACTCTCCGGTTAGACACTCTAATCCATGGTAGGGCTATAACAACACTCCTCAAAGTCTGCCTTCCCCAATCTAGATAACCCCACACTGTCACCTTGAGCGCTAGATGGTTCCAACAAACACCACAATTTCATAGAGACATCCAACTCCAAATATACTCATAACAAATATATATGTAGTCTAGCTTAAGTGCCACACACGGCGCGCACGCTGTCACTTTCACACACGTGGGGAAAAGCATAGATCTATTAAAGCACGATGAGTATTTATGTGGACTCTAGCCTAAGTGCCACCATGGCGTACACACTGTCACTTTCACACACATGGGGAGAGCAGAGATCTATTGAAGCACTTGACTAGCAAGGTAGATCTACTAGATTACAAAGCTCATGACCACAACAAGATCATGCATAGAGAGAGAGATGAACACATAGCTACCGGTAGAGCCCTTAGCCTCGAGGAAGAACTACTCCCTCCTCATCATGGTAATCAGCAAAGGTGATGGAGATGGTGGTGGAGATCGATGGAGATGGCTCCGGGGGCACTTCCCCGTCCCGGCAGGGTGCCGGAACAGAGACTTTCTATCCCCCGAATCTCTCCTTCGGTGGCGGCGACGCTATGGAGGTTTTCATGGATTTTATTGTGGATTATTTAGGGTTTTATCCCCGGGGGCTTATTATAGGCGCAGGAGGCAAGGTCGGTGGAGGTCCAGGGGGCCCACACCCCCTGTGGGCGCCACCAGGGCTGGCCCGCGCCTAGGGGGTGCGGCCACCCAGGTGTCCTCCTCCAACTCTGCTTCGTGGTTCCGTGTTGCTCCAGGAAAATAATGACTTTGGCTTTTGTCCCGTCCAATTTCGAGAATATTGATTTTCTGCCTTTCTGGAACAAAAAACAGAAGAAAACAGGCAACTGGCACTGTGGAAACTTGTTAATAGGTTAGTACTAGAAAAAATATAAAAACACCTCAAAGTATGGACAAAGCAAAGCAAAGTAGATACTAAACAAGCATGGAACATCAAAAATTATGGATACGTTTCTGACGTATCAAGCATCCCCAAGCTTAACTCCTGCTCGTCCTCAAGTAGGTAAGTGATAAAAAGAATAATTTTTTAGGTGACATGCAACATCAAAACCAAGATCAAACCATTTGCAAGCAATGAAAGCTGGGATCAAAGAACTCTAAACATGAGCATGAAAGATGGAGTTCTAATAGTAAGACAAAGTAACTATGCATGCAACATGAAAGGCTACAAACAAATATCATGAATAACAATGCATTGAAAGACGTTTGTTTGTTTCACATATATAAAACATAGCATAGTGACATTCAACTTGTCCCTCATGGAGTAATAAATAGATGCATAGGACACCTTCAAAGTTTATAAGAGTGACTAGATACAAATAGCACAAGAACAAGCAATATCAACAATATGCATCAATCAATAAGTTTTGGGACACTGCACATAGAACTAAGAATGGCAACTATGCTCTCTTAACTGGTGCCTAAAGGTAGAAGGTGGAGACTCAATAAAATAGTGGAAGAAAGACCCTTCATAAAGGGAAGCAGAGATTTCAAGTTTCAAAAAGAGCTTCCAAAAATTATGATACTTGTTAGATTTCAGCCCTCATTGCCCCTATCATAAGCATCTTGAAGTGATTAAGGTTAAAGTGAACAAACTATGGAGTATAAGCTTGAAAAACTATAAGTTGGCAATCTCATGTCCCTTGAATACGAGGGCCACACCTCATGCTACTCAACTTTAGTCACCTATAAGTTCTTGTCATAGTAAGTACATGTGTATCATAGAGAACTGCCAACGGGGCACCCCATGAACATGGTACAGGAGCTCTCCCATAACCAAAATGACAAGGCAAGCATACAATAAGCATCTCAGCGATCTTTTTATTTGCTATTTGCATAGGTTTTTATTAAGGATGCTTCACAAATTGCTCATTATGGTGATGCTGCAAGTTTTCACCATGATTAGGCATGGCTTAGGCTAGCGGCCCAGGCATTTCTCTAACACAAAATACATAACTCCATGGACTTATAAGCTCCCTTTTTATTTCACACCGGTGACATCCATAGACAAAATAGCATGATATCAACTGTGTACAAAGTACAAGTGCAATGTTGAAAGTGTTCCCCGTGACATCACGGTTCTGCTAATTCCAACGTATAAGTGCAAGCATATACAACATAGATGACACAATGGTTCAAGTTTATTAGGGGCAAGAAAAATAAAGTCTGCCATCAAGTTTGTGAGAGCTTTAATCACTAAGTTTTCACATAACAAAATACTTTTTAATTGGAAGATAGATGAAAACAAGAATATACTTGGAATGGTGTAACACCATGCATAGGAATTTATAGTGGACACTTTGGAATAACTTGGTTTCTTGGGAGTTGGATGCATGAGTAGAGTTTACTCATACAAGTGGAGGCTGGCAAAAGACTGGGAGCGACCAACTAAGAGAGCAATAATGGCCATAATCATGCTGAGCGACAAAACATTACTAATCAAAGCATAAAGTGGTACTACAAGTCAATGAATAAATGATCATAGAGGCTACGGTGACTTGTTCATAGTCATAACATGGTGTGAGCATGTGCCAAGTCAACCCAAACAAAGCATCAGAGGAGAATACCACAATACTATGCTTTTGTATGCTAAAACAACGCATGATTCTTTCAAGGCACATTAAGCAATCATAATTGTTTGGAACAAGTCAAGCTACAACATTAATCACTAAGCATAAGATCAAAACAACATCTAGTATGACATGATAAAGTCTAAGTCACAGTCAACGCAGGCTCCTCTTGTACTATTCAAGCAAGAACTTTCTACTCCTCTCCAACACCAATCGACTTATTTGAAACAACTCACAAAGATAATAATCAATAAAGATATGTGAGAATGTCTCACAACTCCACAAAGAATGACTAAAAAGTTCTAAGCAATAAGCACAAGAAAACTAAGGCTAAACATAGTGCTAGCAAAAGTGAACACTCATAGAACAATAAGAGTGAAAACTAGAGTGTTCTAGGCAATAAAACAGAGTGTGTCTCTCTCCAAAAGAAGTGCGCTGAGCTCCAACCAACTTACTCAAGCAAACTAAGCAAACAAAAACCAAAAAAGAAAACTAAGACGCTCCAAAAACAACACAACAGTGCATGAAACAATAAAAACGAAGTGTCTAGAAAGACCTGAGATTTTTATTGATGAAGAAGGGGATGCCTTGGGCATCCCAAATCTTTGATGCTTGTACCTCTTGAATATTTCTTGGGGGTGACACGGGGTGGCATCCCCAAGCTTGAGATTTTGTCCATTCTTCATCTCATTACATCATTCTCTCTCTACACCTGAAAATTTTCCTTCATACAAAACTTCACACAATCTTCATTAGCAACATTAGTGTATTCAAAAGATAATAGACCTTTGGGTTTAGCTTTAGAACATCAAAACTTCCACTAAAAACACAATCTACCGTAGCAATTCCCTTAAAAAGCTCAATTTCCCAAAAATAACCCAAAAAGGAATCAATAAGAAGCAAATGCAAATAATGGCAGAAATCTGTCAAAACAGACCAGCAGGTAGAAACCGATTTTTTCTAAGACCTTCTATTGCTCAAATAAAAAACGTGTTGAACTACGAAAGTTAGATAACATACTAAGGGATTTATTCACAAAATATCATCTCAATCCGACTTACATAGATTCCTCATGAATTTTTACGGTGTAGCACAAAAATCTGTTTCGGGACAGCAACTCCCAAATCTTACTTCCCTCTCATTAGAGGTCATTCTTGGCACAAAAAAGCAAACAAAAAGGATAAGGAGAGGTCATTACTGAAATAATAACTTCGAATACTCAAGAAAACTCTTGGGTTATCTCCCAACAAGTACTTTCCTTTAACGTCTTTAAGTTAGGCATTGATAATTTGAGAAGATGCTCACATAAGAACTATGAGTTGAAGTAAAGAGAGCATCAAGAAGCAAATTAAAAACACATTTGAGTCTAACCCACTTCCTATGCGTAGGAATCTTGTAAGAAAATAAATCAAATAAGCACATAGTAACAAGAATGGGTAGTTAAAACAAGAGCAACTTCAAAACTTTCAGCACATAGAGAGGTGTTTTAGTACCATGAAAACTTATACAACCATATTTTCCTCTCTCATAATAACTTTATGTAGCATCATGAATGAAATTAACAATATAACTATCACATAAAACATTCTTATCATGAGCCACATGCATAAAATGATTATTACTATCCACATAAGCATAGTCACTCTTATTAATTGTAGTGGGAGCAAATTCAACAACATAGGTATCACTATTATTCTCATCACCATAATCATCAAATATAGGAGGCATATTGTAATCATAATAAATTTCTTCCTCAATAGTAGGTGGACTGAAAATATCATATTCATCATTGTACTCATCATATATTGGAGGTTTGGTATCATCATAAGTAATAGAATAGCTATCTTCCAAAGCTGGAGAACTAAAAAGACCATTTTCATAAAAACTAGATTCCCCAAGCTTAGACGTTTCCATAGCATTAGCAATAATGATGTCCAAAGAATTCGTACTAATAACATTGCTATTAGCATGTAAATAAAGTTCCATAGGTTTTTTAATTTTCTCTTCAAACACTTCATGTCCTAACTCAAGATAAACACTATAAATCTCTGTAATTTTGTTGTTGTTTTCCATTAAGCCTAACTAATGAAAACAAGAAACAAAAAGACAAAATTGCAGAATCTAAAGGAAATAACTTTGAGCACTCACACCGTAGGATGTGAGTACCTTTTACCTTACCTCCCCGGCAACGGCGCCAGAAAAATAGCTTGATGTCTACGCACTTCTATTCTTGTAGACAGTTGTTGGGCCTCCAAGTGCAGAGGTTTGTAGAACAGCAGCAAGTTTCCCTTAAGTGGATTACCCAAGGTTTATCAAACTCAGGGAGGAAGTGGTCAAAGGTATCCCTCTCAAGCAACCCTGCAATCAATATACAAGAAGTCTTTTGTATCCCCAACACACCCAATACACTTGTCAGGTGTATAGGTGCACTAGTTCAGCGAAGAGATAGTGAAATACAAGTGGTAACGGTACCAGAAAATAGCTTCTGACTTGTTGTTGACGTGGGGTAACATGTGTGAGTGCCAGAAAAGAGCTTGACGGTGAGGTAAAGACTAAAGAAAGCAAACATGCAACACATCTAGTAGTAAACGGTGTTTCAATGTTTAGAAACAAGGCCTAGGGATCATACTTTTACTAGTGAACACTCTCTCATATAAATATATTCTCTTCATGATACTACTCTTAACTACTCTCCGGTTGGACACTCTAATCCATGGTAGGGCTATAACAACACTCCTCAAAGTCCGCCTTCCCCAATCTAGATAACCCCACACTGTCACCTTGAGCGCTAGATGGTTCCAACAAACACCACAATTTCATAGAGACATCCAACTCCAAATATACTCATAACAAATATATATGTAGTCTAGCTTAAGTGCCACACACGACGCGTACGATGTCACTTTCACATACGTGGGGAAAAGCATAGATATATTAAAGCACGATGAGTATTTATGTAGACTCTAGCCTAAGTGCCATCATGGCGTGCACGCTATCACTTTCACACACATGGTGAGAGCAGAGATCTATTGAAGCACTTGAGTAGCAAGGTAGATCTACTAGATTACAAATCTCATGACCAGAACATGATCATGCATAGAGAGAGAGAGAGGGAGAGAGAGAGAGAGATGAACACATAGCTACCGGTAGAGCCCTTAGCCTCGAGGAAGAACTACTACCTCCTCATCATGGGAATCAGCAACGGTGATGGAGATGGTGGTGGAGATCGATGGAGATGGCTCCGGGGGCACTTCCTCATCCCGGCAGGGTGCCGGAATAGAGACTTTCTGTCCCCCGAATCTCCCCTTCGGTGGCGGCGGCTCTACGGAGGTTTTCATGGATTTCTTCTGGATTATTTAGGGTTTTCTCCCCAGGGGCTTCTTATAGGCACATGAGGAAAGGTCGGTGGAGGTCTAGGGGGCCCACACCCCCTATGGGCGCCACCAGGGCTGGTCGCGCCTAGGAGGGGTGCGGCCACCCTGGTGTCCTCCTCCAACTCTGCTTCGTGGTTCTGTGTTGCTCCGGGAAAAATAATGACTTTGGATTTTGTCCCGTCCAATTCCGAGAATATTGCTTTTCTGCCTTTCTGGAATCAAAAACAGAAGAAAACATGCAACTGGCACTGTGGCAACTTGTTAATAGGTTAGTACCAGAAAACATATAAAACACCTCAAAGTGTGGACAAAGCAAAGCAAAGTAGATACAAAAAAAGCATGAAACATAAAAATTTATGGATACATTTCCGACGTATCATATATACAGAGGAAGCACCGGCACCTCTCCTCAGCCTTCCTCGACCGGCGTTGCCGGCGAGTTTGGCCTCGGAAAGGGCCGGTGCCTGCGAAAACTCTCTAGAGAACTGTAGCAGGAGGGGGGAGGAAAGAGCGAGTGCCTGAACACAATGGTGTGTGTCTGATGCTGTTATATCAGCTATGGCTTGCAAGGAATGAGGCCAGAGAAGAAAATAAGATTGCTGCTCATCTTGTGGTAGTGAAGCGATCTCTTTTTTAGTTGAGGAGTGGCGGGAGCTGAAAACCCCTAACCCTCCTAAAAAAGCGATCATGGTGATATCCTTGCCCAAGGATGAAGAAGATACTCACACACACGCTGGATACAATAAACACACAGAGGCTTTGGAACCGCACAAACTTGTGCTTTTTCTCTTTTGTTCTCACTTGTCAAAAAAAACTGATTACACCGAGGGCCTTTTAAAGGGAAACATGAACACACACGGCAGCCACACCACCGGCCGATCCGTATTTTACTCACCACTAGCTACACGCACGTACTAGCTTGAGTCACTCCCAAGTCTGCAAAATTACATGAGCTTGCCCACAACGGCCACTACGCACGATCTCAACTGAATGCGTTTACTTCTTCCTGCTTGTCGGTTCTGCCATACGAACTCCACGGAGCTTTTGCATGCTGCTAGTACATCCTGCATGCAATCATACTAGTACTACTAGCTAATGCAACAACCACATATGCATAATCTTACTCCTAATCAGCTAACTACCTACTGAACTTGTATATACACACGTAATCTCCTTTTAACGTGAGTATACTGCCGCAGCCCAACCTACTGATGCTAGCTTGGATCAAAACGACTATATGCATGGATAAAACTTAAACATGATGAAAATCTAAACAATAAGGTTAACCCCAACAATCACCCCTTAACCTTGTTGGCTTTTATTGGGAACTCCATGATGAACTTCAGAGCAGCGCCAGATGCTCGTCGACGTCCGCTACGGCAAGATGCGCCCGCTCATTCCTTGGCTCGGTGCAGTCACGGGAGAAATGGCCATGTAACGCCCCCGAATCGGGTCTATGCAGATCTCAGCATTTCCCGCCAAAATCCGCATAGAAGCGATTCAAAGACGCCCACCAGACACTTTCGTGTGGGTGGGATTTGAATACAAGTAGTTACATCACAGTAGTTTACAATAGAGTCCACAAGAACTTATATATACAACATCGACTCGACGAGTCAAGAATACAAATGGTACAAATCATAAAGAAAGCCAAATAGTATCCGAGTACGGACAAGATCCAAATGGGACTAAGAGTCCTGAAGAATAACCAAGCGGTGTCCAACCCTGCCCAGGCCAAGCCGGAAGGGTAACCTTGCTAACGTCGTCAATCACATACCTGTCAAGCCAAAAGGGTGCCGACAAAGGGCAAAGGAAAACAGAAATAGAGCGGTCAGTACTGAGGACAAGTACACGGCGAGACTAGAATTCGGCGGTCCTCGCCTACATAGGTATGGTGGGCTCAGCGGCGGCAAAGCTTGCACTATCTAACTTATAGAGACACGCTACAACTTTGGCTATTAGAGCGAGATAAGAGAGCGCTATGCGGTAACAATAATACAACACCAAAGATAACCCATCCGAAGATTCCCCCCTCGAAGACCAGTCGAGGAAGTCCCCTCGCGGAACGCACACGGTGGCAATTTTAGTTAAGCAGGTGTTTAGTTGATAAGTCTAATTACTAGTCAAATTATTAAAGAGGACAATCATTAGTGGCGTTGTCTATGATCATGACACTATACTCCGGAGGCGTCCATAACCGTGGACACACGGCTTCTCGAAAAGATTTACCCTGCAGGGGTGCACTATTGTACCCAAACGCATGCTCAACCCTTCAGGCAACATATAACGCGTGCCTTCCGAATCTCACAACAAGAACTGTCCCATAACTACGCGCATATCCAGAGGCATCACCTACTGTGTTTTACCCACACAAGAGATACAGCTGATTCTCTAGGTGGCACAGCGTTTGAGTCTACGGCCGGGCGATGATCGGAAGATAACTTGTAGAGCTCCATCCCACCTCCGGCACGATATCCCGATTTTATGCAATGCAAGCCATGGCAGTCCACCAAAACATCAAGTCCGAAGACATATCAACTCACCCATGTCCGAGGACATATTATGCGTATGCACCAAATGTAAAACCAATTTTGTAACCCTCTGGATATACGAATAGCTTCGGTAGTTAAGGGGGGGATCCCAGAGGCCCCCACGTTTGGTTAGCGCGATCAACTCAGAACTGGTATCATAGAACGAACGGGTCCTAGGTCGGCTCAAGCAGTTCCCAAAGGTGGTCCCTGCCGGGGCCTATCATTAGGTGTAACCATAACCATAACCAACATCATCAATTTAATTATCTTATCACCATCAATATCCAAGTATTATGTCCCACCTGTATAAGAGCAAACCTAAGCATGCCTACGACTCGCAGGGACAGACTAGCTACTCAAACAAGACAATAGGATAACCAAGGCAATATAGTGGAGCAGGTAAATAAAGGAACGGTACTATAGCATCGACAATAAGGATAGCAATAGATCAATTGGAGGAAGTAAAGACTATAAACGCAAAATAGGTAGAAGGGGGAGAATGCTCGCCTGAAAACATTTCTGAAGGTTCACCCGAAGGTCGGGTCGACACTCGCATCAACTCATCGGCCTATCCTGTGAAGAAGCAAACACTAGAATGAGCAACCGGTGCAGTATTTAATACTAGGCGGAAGATCCGGCATGTTTATGATATGATGCATGGCATGGCAATATGCGGCCTAACTTAGCAATATTAAGCGGAATCGGGATCCCGACATTTATTATTAGGTTCAAGTTATTTTAACTACCCGCAATTTGAATGTTGAATTAACAAGGCAAAGCATGACATCGGTTCGCTACACAAATTTAAATGGGCTTCGCCCGTATATGGACTCCATATTTAATCAGAAGGTGAATCGGTATAAGGACCCCAAAACTGTTGGAATTATGCCCTAGAGGCAATAATAAAGCTGTTATTATTATAATTCTTGTTCATGATAATGTTTATATTCCATGCTAGAATTGTATTAAGCGGAAACTTTAATACTTGTGTGGTTTGTGAACAACACCGTGTCCCTAGTACGCCTCTATGGACTAGCTCATTGATTAATGATGGTTAAGGTTTCCTAACCATAGACATGAGTTGTCAATTAATAATGAGATCATATCATTGGGAGAATGATATGGTGGACAGACCCAAACTAAGCGAAGCAATTAGATCGTGTCATCGTGTTCGTCTTTGCGAATCTTTTCTTATGTCAAATATTGTATTCCTTAGACCATGAGATAATACAACTCCCTGGTATCGGAAGAAAGCTTTGAGGTCATCAAACGTCATCCTATGAGAGGGTGATCATAAAGGTGTCTCTCAGGTGATCGGAAAGTATCTGTTGGGTTGTATGTATCGAGATGGGATTTGTCCCTCCCAAGTCGGAGAGATATACTTCGGGCCCACTCGGTAATCGATATCAACACCGCTTGCAAGCATGTGGTTAAGGAGTTAATCACAAAGTGATATCGGATTACGGAACGAGTAAAGTACTTGCTGTGAACGAGATTGAACTAGGTATGACGGTACCGACGATCAAATCTCGGGCAAGTAAAAATATCGCGAGACGAAGGTAATATATATGGGATTGATTGAATCCTGGCATCGTGGTTCATCCAATATGATCATCGATGAATGTGTGGGAGTCAATATGGGTTTCCAGACCCCGCTGTTGATTATTGATAGAAGATCATGTCTGCATATTCTCGAACCCGCAGGGTCACACACTTAACGTGTCTCGACGCTAGGATAGATTGGATAATTGGTTTATGAGTTTTTGTTCGGAGTCTCGGATGGGATCCGAGACATCACGAGAGGTTCCGGAGTGGTCTGGAGAATAAGATTCATATAAGGCAGTGCAGTTTTTGGAGTTCGGAATTGTTCCGGGTTAATCGGTATTGTACCGGAAGCTTCTAGAACCTTCCGGAAGGGGACCAACGTGGCCCCACCTTCCGGGAGGGGGCATGGGCCTATGAGGGAGTGCCCTGGCCGCATTGGGCCAGGGGCACAAGTCCCCATAGGGCCCAGCCGGCCAAGAGAGGTTTAAACTCGAGATAGACCTTCTAGAAGGGGGGTTTCCTTGCCCCCCACTCCTTATCCTTTGGGGCCACCGGTTTGGGCTTGGGGGAGGGGCTAGGGCTGCGCCCCCCTCTATATAAAGAGGGGTGGGGGCGCACCAACCACACACACCTTCCCCTCCAACCCTAGCCGCCCTTCCTCTCTCCCTCCCGACTGTTTGTAGGCGAAGCCCTGCTGCAGAAATTCTCCACCATATACACCACGCCGTCGTGTTGTAGATCCAATCCATCTCTCCACCATACTTGCTGGTCCGAGGAAGGAGGAGACATCGAGGTGCTGCACGTGTGCATCTCACGGAGGCACCGCCACTTGTGGTGCTAGATCGGATCGGATCGCGAGGAGGAGAAGCGAGTACGACTACGTCACCCACGTTCCGACGAACGTTCCGCTGTGCGAATCTTCAAGGGTATGAAGATCTAATCCAATATCTCTCGTTGTTTGCATCTCCTAGATTAGATCTTGGCTTTCCCTCTGTTCGCATCCGTAGAAAATTTTGATTTATTGTAACATCCCAAAAATATCAAACTTAGATCAACAAAACACTAATCCTAAAGTTTAGGGTTAACAAAAACTTTTCTAAATCAATTCATGAAAGCATGTATATGTGTATGCATGAATTTTGAAATTCTTTAAAACCACTTTGTTTGTGTGATCCATTGCTTGTAAAATATTTCTTATGTGAAAAGAACATCATCTAAAACATTCCCCACACTTTTCCTAAAGAAAAATAAGTCAAAACCAAAATATTAAGTGAATGGTCATTTTGACCAATTTAACTCCCATGCCTACTTTGGCTGTCTCAAACTTTCAAAACCTAACAGAAACTTTTCTGGATCTTTGCACCCCTTGAATGTACTCATAACAAAGTATCAAGGCCCACCTTGTGATCATCCAGAAACTTTCAAATGCATAGTTTAAATGACAACTCAAAATTGAATCTTCTTCATATGGGAAGATCCCACTTTTTCAAAACCCACTTAAACAAGCTCAATTTTCAAAACCCAAGCATCTGCAGACTCACCAGAACCAATCTAGCAAACCCACCAAAAATCATTTCAAATTTCAAAACTTGATTTCATGCGGCCATTTCATCAAACAGGTTGCAGACACAAATCAAACAAAACACAAACACTATAGTGTGCAGTGTTTTGAGCCTAACTTGTTCCCTAGTTAGCTCTCACACAATCCAGTAGATCATATAGAAAGGTTAGACCAGCACTAGCACCCCTGTGAGCTAGCCATTGCCATTAATGGTGAACAGCCGAGCACCTCAATGCCACCCCATAGTCGACAGCAGGCTAGAGGAAGAACTAGCCGTGCCAACCTTGTCTGGGAGGCAGCCCACCGTCCACCGCCACTGCCTGTCCCAGCCGCGAGCGTTGCCAAGCCCTGGACCACGCGCACAAGACACTCCCAGACCATGCCGAGCGTGCGCCAGAGCGCCACCCTCGACCACCACCCACAGACCGCGCGCCGCCCTCACCGCGCGCACACACGATCACCACCGACCCAGGAGACCGCCAGACATCCCCGTTTAACGCCCCGCGCCATACAGCCACCGCCCGCCGTCGAGAACGCCGCCTCTGCCGCGCAGAGCACCGCCCGTTCCAGACCAAACCACACCGCCCCATCCCTCGCGACCATGTCGTTGAGCATCGCCAGGAGACACAGCACCATCCCCTACCCTTGCCCATGCCATTAGCTGCCTGTAACGTCGCCTCCGACGAGCTCACCTTGCGCCCCGACGGTCCCCTCGCTCGACTATAAATAGAGGCCACCCCTGCACGATTTCTTCACACCATCTCACTCCCCTCTCCTCACTGATCGTGCCACACCATTCTCAGAGCAAGGCGAGCACCACCCCGCCGGAATTTCACTGGAGCCTGCCGCTGCCGGAGAAGAAAGGAGCCAGCGATTGGAGCTGCCCCAGGAGAAGCCACCGGTACCAGGAGGTTCGCCGTCGTCGACTTCGTCGTTTTCCCGCCTCGCCGACCCTCGCCCGTACTCCGGTGAGCCCCCAGCACCGCTCACTGGCCGCGCTAGGTTTCGTTCTCGCCGAAGCTGTCTCGCGTCGACGATGACCCTCAGCCGTTGGATTAGAACCAGATCGAACGAACCACGTTGCCCCATACCGCTTCGCCCAGCCCCGTGTCACTAACGAGTGGGGACACCCACTTAAGCAGCCCGCGGGAGCACTGCGCTTAGCAGGCCGGCCCGTTAGAATTTCCCGCGCAGCCCAATAATTCAAATTAAATCTTTTCTTTTTAATTTCAAACACACTTCTGTACCCAACTTCAAAAATCAACCCAGATCGATTTAGTGCACCAAATTAGATGAAACCAATTTTGTTGGAAAGGTCTGTGAATGCTTAATCCAAGCCCGTTGGATTCAAGTCATTTGGATCTGTAGATCACCCTTAGCAAAAATGACAAGGCAGAAGCTTTCCTGCATTCAAACATTTTTTAAATTTAAACCGCAATAGCTTTTGAGTTGATTCCAACTCTCAAAAATCACTTTCAACCATACCTTTCAGAATATATAAAAATATATATATATATGTTACTTGTAGAAATAATGTTCAAGGAATAAAAGAATGCTTCATAAGCATTTCTAGCCACTTTAATTAATTAAAATAAAAGGGTAAAACCTTGTTAAATTGTGACACCACTATTAATCACATTCCCATGGACTACAACATGTGGTGATGACATGTGTCAACATGATCCCATGTTTAGTTTGGAGAATATTAAATCTTAAGTAGTTTTTCAATGAGTAGAAATTACTTTTCTAAAATAAGAAGACTTAAACCAATCCTTAACCTTGTAAATGTTAGAGATGATGCTAGATCATATATAGGACCCTTGTGTGTGATGATTGCAAGTAGTTAAGTATTGTTTGGTGATTGTGTACCTCGTATTTATTCATAGACGCTAGTACCGACCAAGGCTACGAGGGAGAAGGAGGATACTACGAAGAGGAAGCCGAGGAGAACTTCAACCACTGCTCTGCACAAGGCAAGCTTATACTGATATTGATGCAAGCTATACTAACCAAGTTTACCAATGCAAGCTAACACTTGCAAGATACTATACCTATGCAAGCGCATAAGACACCCTATTGTTGCCACAACCCATGCTTGTGATATGATTACTATATGCCCTAAGCGTATGTAACCATACCCACTTGCTAAACCAATCCTAGTTTTATGGCCATCTTCTTACTTTATTTCTTTATCAAAGTTTACTTAGAGGCTACCCAAGAATTTTGGTAGATACTAGACAGTTGTGCTGAAGGTTGCATAAAGAGCATAAATTTTGGCCTAAGCTAGAAACCTTGATATCAGCTTATGATATAAGGTTGGACTTAGCTGCAACTCCACTAGTTACCACCCCTCTATTAGTACTACCCCACCTGTAGATGCTAGTGCTAAGCATAAAACTTGATCAACTTTATATGGGAATACTTGGTGGAAAAATGGTTATGAAAACCTTGGAATGATGGATCATTCTATTGAAATGTTTTGGACATGTGTTTCCAAACACTTGATGATTTTGGTGATGAAAATGTTGAGGCATGAGCCTTAGCCCTTTATAAAACTGATGGTTGTCTGGATGCGATACCATTCCAATTTTATCGTACAACCACAATACCCGAATATTGGGTAAGGCTTGACTGGAAACTTATATACCTTAGTATTAGTTCCCTCACGGCCAAGGTCTGAGCTGAGGCTACCTTGTGAAGATTGTCCACCTGTGCAGTACCCAAGATGAAGTGGTCATGGTTGGGAGGCCAAACTCACAGGAGAGGTGCTTATACTAGGGAGTGTAATTGGAAGGTTAGGATTGATTATCCGCATACTGAGTATGGTGAATTCAGGATTTGTTCCTGACGGATGTATCGAATGTTGTGGTGAAAGTGTACAATCTCTGCAGAGTGTCAAACTATTCGAATAGCCGCGTCCGCGGTTATGGACAGTTGGAGTGGCCATACTGTTCCCCCGTCAGACTTTTCAAAATGACTTGTGAACGACTTGAGACTTTGGCTTGGCCACAACAGAGTTGTGACTAGAAATACAAGATCCCACTTAGGAGTTATAAAATTGTGACTAGCTTGGGAACTTAGTAGTATAAATCTGGCTTTTGCAAAACAACCCTAGAGCCTAGTGTCCTATTATCCAAAAACCCCTTTTTCTTGTTAGTATTAGTTTGCGAGTACTTAAAGAGTACTCATGGCTTTGTCCCTGGCTATTCCCATGGCCAGACTATGAAGAGGAGTACCTGGAGGACGGACCCCAGGACGGTTACGACAACTAGGATCATCTCCCATCGTCAGCATTGCCTGTGACCCCGAAGATGGAGCCTCGCCTACGCTACCGTTACTATTCCGTATTCCGCTGCTTGATGTTGTATTAAGGACTGGATCATGAGATCCCTATTTGTGTAAGAACTTATGTATCGTTGTAATGGATGAAGTACTATGGTATCCAATTCTGTTATGTCTCGCAAAAATGGTAATCCTGGGATTGCGATGTATGGCATAACAGGCATCTAGGATTGAAAAATCCGGGTGTTGACAAGTTGGTATCAGAGCCATCCTGACCATAGGAGACCCTAGTTAGATTGGACGCTGAACCAAAAACTTAGTTTCAACACTCAAAAACAAAACTATTTACGAAAACTTATTCTCATTCTTACCTCTTAAATTCTTTAATAAACTTCATGTACCTCAAAAACTCTTGCGAAATATATAAAATTTTGACACACTTGATCACTTTGCTAAACTACTCATCCTCTATTTTTATAGATGGACGTGAAGTACAGCAAGTTTTACCAACTCGGAAATGGAGGAGACCTTATCTTTGAGAGGGATCTGGATCAGCTTTCGGAACTTTTAGAGCGCCCGCATCCCGTGTTCTTCGGAGCTCAGCTCAATGATCAAGGGGGAGAAGATCTACAGTGGCTAATTGTTGCAAGCCTCCGGGGAAAGATTGAACCTCCCACTGCGGAGGGAATTCAGTTTACCTTGAGGGAAAACAACTGGCTCGATGGACTTGCCAGAGCAATGCAGGAAGCTCTTTCCCGTCTGTGTGGGCAGAGCATCAATCAGATCAAGGGTACTCGCTTTGAGTTTTGCCCAAGACGTGATGCAAATGGTCAACCACTGGAAGCCCCATACCACCCCGAGCTGAAGACTCAATTGGACCACCTTAGCTTCATGATGTATGATCGTCAGCAGGAACTGGACAACTGCCGCGACTATTGCAACCACAAGTCTGCCATCATCAAGACGAAGGATCAGACCATCGCCATGCTAGCAAAGGATCGCAAGTCTCGCCGCAGTCAGCTCGACAAGAAGGAGCGCATTATTGCCCGTCTTCGCCATCGTATCTCAGCTCTGGAAGAGACCATCCATGAGAGAGACATGCAGTTAGAGGAAAGGGAGAATGCCGGAGAAGATCTTCGTGGAGACCCTTACTCCTATCTCAGCGATGACGATGATTTTCTGGAGGATCAGGCCATGGACTTCTTCACCGATGAGGATGATTTCGCCTTCATCGATGATGCGGAAGATGATGAAGCCACAGACTCCGAGTAGTAGTAGCACTGAGCACTAGCGTAGTGAGTAGTAGTCGGTCCCACTGTATCGTAGTTTCCAGAATGGTTCTTAAAACCATCTGTTTTTCTTTGTTGTGGTGTGTGTTGTACTGTGTGCTATGAGTGAATGAATGAAAAAGCAAGTTGCTAGAAAACTTGAGTCAAACTCTAAAAACTTTTCAAAGACCCAAAACCTTAGAAATTTCCCTCTTTTCTCATGATCTATATCAATCTTCAGATGCCACGTGGAGGAAGTGGTTCAGCCCCGGATCCGATGTTGCAGATCCTGCAAATGTTGACTTCTGACCGCGAAGCTGAAAGAGCGGAACGTCAAGCCAACCTAGCCACTCTGCAACAGATAGCCCAGCTAGCCCACAACAACCAAGGCCATGGAAATCAGGACAACCACGGATCTAAGCTCAAGAATTTCCAGAATACCAACCCGCCCGTTTTCACCAAGTCAGAAGAACCCCTAGACGCTGATGATTGGCTGCAAACCAGGGAGAATAACTTAGAAGTAGCCGGAGTAGAAGCCAACGAGAAAGTCTTGTTCGCCACTCATTATCTAGCCGGAGATGCCAGGGCATGGTGGAACAGTGTTCGTGCAATGACCGGAGGCCAAATGATGACCTGGGAGGAATTCAAGGTCAAGTTTAGCAGAACCCATGTGCCGCCAGGTTTGATCAAGAGAATGAGAGACGAGTTCAGAGAATTGAAGCAAGGAAGGATGACTGTAGTGGAATACCGTGACAATTTTTTGTCATTAGCTAGGTACGCCCCAGATGAGATAGACACCGAAGCCAAGAAAAAAGAAAGATTCCTGAATGGTCTGCATGACGAGATGCAGACAGTGTTAGTCAATATTCCCTTTGCTGATATTGAAGCCCTTGTCGACTCCGCTATCCAGATGGAAGGAAAGATCAACCAGGCCAATGAGAACCGCAAGCGTCGCATGATGCATCAACCAGGAACCCATCAGACCCCAAAGTATCACCCCAACCCATCTCCAGGATTTTCCCCAAGAACCAACAGACCCCCTATGACCCGTCCGAACTATCCCAACCGTGGAAACCCTAGACCCGGAGGAAATCACAACAACCCCGGCAATTCTAGCACTTTCACCCGTGCCCCACCCAAGTTCAACACCAACCATGCTACCGCCAACCCCAATACTGCCCCGAGGACTGGAAGCAATGCTGTGCCTGTCGCAGCCAAGGACAAGTCACAAGTGACCTGTTATGACTGTGGAAATAAAGGCCACTATTCCAACGAGTGCCCCAACAAGAAGAACGCTACAGCCCCTAATACCAATGTCCCAGCCCAGCAGCAGCGTCGTGTCCAGCCAGGGAGAAGATTTGCCCCAGGAAATTCACTCAACCGCAATGGCCGCCTTTTTCTCATGCATGCTGAAGAATCTCAGGAAGCGCCAGACGTCGTGCTGGGTATGTTTTCTGTTAATTCAGTACTCGCAAGAGTGTTGTTTGATTCTGGTGCATCGCATTCATTTGTCACCGAAGAATTTGCATGCACTAGTAAAATCCAACCAACCAAACTGAAGCATGTGATGATTGTACAAATTCCCAGATCGACCACCAAGGCTAGGAAAATTTGCAAAGTCGTCCCTATCCGAATCCATGGCATAGATTTTTATGCTAATCTAATAGTACTCGGAACTAAAGGTTTGGAAGTAGTACTAGGAATGGATTGGATGTCCAAACATAAAGGAATGATTGACTGTGCCAAGAAAGCCATTACCATGACTAGTACCGCCGGAATATTAGTCGAGCATATATCGGAAACCTTACCTCGCCAATTCAAGTGTAACAAGAGTCTAGCCCAACCTACCATCGACCAAGTTCGGGTAGTCTGTGAATACCCCGATGTATTTCGAGATGTTTTGCCCGGTATGCCCCCAGATAGGGATATCGAGTTTATCATCGAACTAATCCCCGGAACAGGACCTATAGCCCAGAGAACCTATAGTATGAACCCGTCAGAACTAGAAGAACTGAAGAAGCAACTGGATTCCATGTTAGAAATCGGATTGATTCAACCAAGTGCGTCCCCATGGAGGTCACCTGTCTTGTTTGTGGACAAGAAGGATGGAGGTAACCGTTTGTGTACGGATTATCGAAAGTTGAATGATGTCACCATCAAGAACAAGTACCCCTTGCCCAAGATAGAGGATTTGTTTGATTAGTTGACCGGTGCCCAGGTGTTTTCTAAGATTGATCTTAGAACTGGTTATCATCAACTCAAAATTCGTGCAGAGGATATTCCAAAGACTGCCTTTACCACCAGATATGGGTTGTATGAGTATACAGTCATGTCTTTTGGATTAACCAATGCCCCCGCTTATTTCATGAACCTCATGAATAAGATTTTTATGGACTTCCTGGATAAGTTTGTCTTTGTTTTCATCGATGACATTCTGATTTATTCCAAATCGGAAGAAGAACATGAGCTACACCTAAGGACCATTCTTGGAACCCTTAGAGAGCATCAGTTGTATGCAAAATTTAGCAAATGTGAATTCTGGTTACAGGAAGTAGGATTCCTCGGTCACATTGTATCAGCCGGAGGAATTGCCGTTGACCCTGCCAAAGTGAAAGATGTAGAAGATTGGCAAGCCCCAACCACTCAAACCCAAGTTCGTGCTTTTCTCGGATTGGCGGGATATTACCGCAAATTCGTAGAAGGATTCTCTAGTATCGCCCGACCCATGACCCAATTGCTGAGGAAGGACAAGAAGTTTGAATGGACAGACAAGTGTGAAGCGAGTTTCCAAGAACTCAAAAGGAGATTGATTTCCGCCCCAATCTTGATCATGCCGGATATCACGAAGCCCTTCGATGTGTATTGTGACGCATCCAAGATTGGTCTCGGATGTGTGCTAATGCAAGAAGGCCAAGTTATATCCTATCTATCGCGACAATTGAAGAAGCATGAACAAAATTATCCAACCCATGACCTCGAACTCGCAGCCGTAGTTCTAGCCCTGAAGACATGGAGACATTACCTTATGGGAAACCGTTGTGAGATTTATTCGGATCACAAGAGCCTAAAGTATATATTCACTCAGAAGGAGCTGAATATGAGGCAGAGAAGATGGATTGAGCTAATCAAGGATTACGACCTGGACATTCATTATCACCCTGGAAAAGCCAACATAGTAGCCGATGCCCTTAGCAGATTGCCGTGCCGCTTGAACTCCATGATTTTGAAGGAGCAACCAAGTTTGCACAAAGAGATGGAAGATTTTCGAATAGAATTAGTAAGTGAAGGATTTTTGGCTAGCATAGAACTTCAGCCCACTTTGATCAGTCAGGTTAAAGAGGCGCAGATAGGAAATGCTAGTATCGACGGAATTAAACGTCGTATCGGTACAGGCAAAGTACCCGGATTCACCGAGGACGAAGAAGGAGTTTTGTGGTACAAAGGACGCCTTTGTGTACCAGCAGATTCTGAGTTAAAAGAAGTTATCTTGAAGGAGGCTCATGATACTCTTTATTCTATCCATCCAGGAGGAACTAAGATGTATCAAGATTTGAAAGAGCAATTTTGGTGGCATAAGATGAAGAGAGAAATCGGAAGCTATATCGCCAAGTGTGATATATGTCAGCGAGTCAAGGCAAGACATCAAAGACCCGCTGGATTGTTGCAACCTTTGCAAATTCCGGAATGGAAATGGGATTCTGTAGGAATGGACTTTATCACTGGACTACCTACTTCTAGTAGGGGAAATGACTCTATTTGGGTCATAGTGGACAGATTGTCCAAAGTCGCCCATTTCTTGCCCGTTAAAACCACCTATCAGAGTTCAAAGCTAGCAGAGTTGTACATCGCTAGGATCGTTAGTCTGCACGGAGTCCCCAAGAATATCGTATCGGATCGAGGAACTCAGTTTACCTCGAGATTCTGGAAGAAGGTCCAGGAAGGTTTAGGAACCCGCCTAGATTTCAGTACCGCGTATCACCCTCAGACCGATGGACAAACGGAGCGAGTAAACCAAATACTCGAAGATATGCTTAGAGCATGTGTGCTAGAATATGGATCCAAGTGGGAAGACTGTCTGCCATTTGCAGAATTTTCCTACAACAATAGTTACCAAGCCAGTTTGCAAATGGCCCCATTTGAATTCATGTACGGAAGGAAGTGCCGCACCCCTTTGAACTGGTCGGAAGTAGGAGAGAGTCAAATTTTCGGACCCGACATCCTACGAGAAGCAGAAGAGAAGGTTCACAAGATTCGAGAGCATCTCAAGACAGCCCAATCCCGACAAAAGAGTTACGCCGACAAGAGACGTCGAGACCTCGCCTTTAACATTGGAGACTTTGTTTACCTGAAAGTGTCGCCATTGAAGGGAATGCAGCGTTTCCAACTCAAAGGAAAGTTAGCCCCCAGATATATCGGACCTTTCAAAATTTTGAACCGTCGAGGAGAAGTATCGTATCAACTCGAGCTACCAGAAGAGATGTCAGCGGTGCACAATGTGTTCCATATCTCGTTACGTCGCAAATGTCTCGAAGTCCCCGAGAAGACCGAAGTGTTCAAGAATATCGATCATAGGACCATAGAGATCAATGATGACCTGACCTATCCCGAAGTACCCATCCGTATATTGGAGGAAGCTTTTCGAATGACCAGAACCCGAAGCATCAAGTTTCTCAAGATTCAGTGGAGCAACCACACAGAAGAGGAAGCTACCTGGGAACACGAAGAAAACATCAGGACGGAGTTTCCAGATCTCTTCAAATCCTAGGTAATCTTTTCGTCCTTTTTCAAATCTCGGGACGAGATTTTGTTTAAGGGGGGAAGGTTTGTAACATCCCAAAAATATCAAACTTAGATCAACAAAACACTAATTCTAAAGTTTAGGGTTAACAAAAACTTTTCTAAATCAATTCATGAAAGCATGTATATGTGTATGCATGAATTTTGAAATTCTTTAAAACCACTTTGTTTGTGTGATCCATTGCTTGTAAAATATTTCTTATGTGAAAAGAACATCATCTAAAACATTCCCCACACTTTTCCTAAAGAAAAATAAGTCAAAACCAAAATATTAAGTGAATGGTCATTTTGACCAATTTAACTCCCATGCCTACTTTGGCTGTCTCAAACTTTCAAAACCTAACAGAAACTTTTCTGGATCTTTGCACCCCTTGAATGTACTCATAACAAAGTATCAAGGCCCACCTTGTGATCATCCAGAAACTTTCAAATGCATAGTTTAAATGACAACTCAAAATTGAATCTTCTTCATATGGGAAGATCCCACTTTTTCAAAACCCACTTAAACAAGCTCAATTTTCAAAACCCAAGCATCTGCAGACTCACCAGAACCAATCTAGCAAACCCACCAAAAATCATTTCAAATTTCAAAACTTGATTTCATGCGGCCATTTCATCAAACAGGTTGCAGACACAAATCAAACAAAACACAAACACTATAGTGTGCAGTGTTTTGAGCCTAACTTGTTCCCTAGTTAGCTCTCACACAATCCAGTAGATCATATAGAAAGGTTAGACCAGCACTAGCACCCCTGTGAGCTAGCCATTGCCATTAATGGTGAACAGCCGAGCACCTCAATGCCACCCCATAGTCGACAGCAGGCTAGAGGAAGAACTAGCCGTGCCAACCTTGTCTGGGAGGCAGCCCACCGTCCACCGCCACTGCCTGTCCCAGCCGCGAGCGTTGCCAAGCCCTGGACCACGCGCACAAGACACTCCCAGACCATGCCGAGCGTGCGCCAGAGCGCCACCCTCGACCACCACCCACAGACCGCGCGCCGCCCTCACCGCGCGCACACACGATCACCACCGACCCAGGAGACCGCCAGACATCCCCGTTTAACGCCCCGCGCCATACAGCCACCGCCCGCCGTCGAGAACGCCGCCTCTGCCGCGCAGAGCACCGCCCGTTCCAGACCAAACCACACCGCCCCATCCCTCGCGACCATGTCGTTGAGCATCGCCAGGAGACACAACACCGTCCCCTACCCTTGCCCATGCCATTAGCTGCCTGTAACGTCGCCTCCGACGAGCTCACCTTGCGCCCCGACGGTCCCCTCGCTCGACTATAAATAGAGGCCACCCCTGCACGATTTCTTCACACCATCTCACTCCCCTCTCCTCACTGATCGTGCCACACCATTCTCAGAGCAAGGCGAGCACCACCCCGCCGGAATTTCACTGGAGCCTGCCGCTGCCGGAGAAGAAAGGAGCCAGCGATTGGAGCCGCCCCAGGAGAAGCCACCGGTACCAGGAGGTTCGCCGTCGTCGACTTCGTCGTTCGCCCGCCTCGCCGACCCTCGCCCGTACTCCGGTGAGCCCCCAGCACCCCTCACTGGCCGCGCTAGGTTTCGTTCTCGCCGGAGCTGTCTCGTGTCGACGATGACCCTCAGCCGTTGGATTAGAACCATATCGAACGAACCACGTTGCCCCATACCGCTTCGCCCAGCCCCGTGTCACTGACGAGTGGGGACACCCACTTAAGCAGCCCGCGGGAGCACTGCGCTTAGCAGGCCGGCCCGTTAGAATTTCCCGCGCAGCCCAACAATTCAAATTAAATCTTTTCTTTTTAATTTCAAACACACTTCTGTACCCAACTTCAAAAATCAACCCAGATCGATTTAGTGCACCAAATTAGATGAAACCAATTTTGTTGGAAAGGTCTGTGAATGCTTAATCCAAGCCCGTTGGATTCAAGTCACTTGGATCTGTAGATCACCCTTAGCAAAAATGACAAGGCAGAAGCTTTCCTGCATTCAAATTTTTTTTAAATTTAAACCACAATAGCTTTTGAGTTGATTCCAACTCTCAAAAATCACTTTCAACCATACCTTTCAGAATATATAAAAATATATATAGGTTACTTGCAGAAATAATGTTCAAGGAATAAAAGAATGCTTCATAAGCATTTCTAGCCACTTTAATTAATTAAAATAAAAGGGTAAAACCTTGTTAAATTGTGACACCACTATTAATCACATTCCCATGGACTACAACATGTGGTGATGACATGTGTCAACATGATCCCATGTTTAGTTTGGAGAATATTAAATCTTAAGTAGTTTTTCAATGAGTAGAAATTATTTTTCTAAAATAAGAAGACTTAAACCAATCCTTAACCTTGTAAATGTTAGAGATGATGCTAGATCATCTATAGGACCCTTGTGTGTGATGATTGCAAGTAGTTAAGTATTGTTTGGTGATTGTGTACCTCGTATTTATTCATAGACGCTAGTACCGACCAAGGCTACGAGGGAGAAGGAGGATACTACGAAGAGGAAGCCGAGGAGAACTTCAACCACTGCTCTGCACAAGGCAAGCTTATACTGATATTGATGCAAGCTATACTAACCAAGTTTACCAATGCAAGCTAACACTTGCAAGATACTATACCTATGCAAGCGCATAAGACACCCTATTGTTGCCATAAGCCATGCTTGTGATATGATTACTATATGCCCTAAGCGTATGTAACCATACCCACTTGCTAAACCAATCCTAGTTTTATGGCCAGCTTCTTACTTTATTTCTTTATCAAAGTTTACTTAGAGGCTACCCAAGAATTTTGGTAGATACTAGACAGTTGTGCTGAAGGTTGCATAAAGAGCATAAAATTTGGCCTAAGCTAGAAACCTTGATATCAGCTTATGATATAAGGTTGGACTTAGCTGCAACTCCACTAGTTACCACCCCTCTATTAGTACTACCCCACCTGTAGATGCTAGTGCTAAGCATAAAACTTGATCAACTTTAGATGGGAATACTTGGTGGAAAAATGGTTATGAAAACCTTGGAATGATGCATCATTCTATTGAAATGTTTTGGACATGTGTTTCCAAACACTTGATGATTTTGGTGATGAAAATGTTGAGGCATGAGCCTTAGCCCTTTATAAAACTGATGGTTGTCTGGATGCGATACCATTCCAATTTTATCGTACAACCACAATACCCGAATATTGGGTAGGGCTTGACTGGAAACTTATATACCTTAGTATTAGTTCCCTCACGGCCAAGGTCTGAGCTGAGGCTATCTTGTGAAGATTGTCCACCTGTGCAGTACCCAAGATGACAGTGGTCATGGTTGGGAGGCCAAACTCACAGGAGAGGTGCTTATACTAGGGAGTGTAATTGGAAGGTTAGGATTGATTATCCGCATACTGAGTATGGTGAATTCAGGATTTGTTCCTGACGGATGTATCGAATGTTGTGGTGAAAGTGTACAATCTCTGCAGAGTGTCAAACTATTCGAATAGCCGCGTTCGCGGTTATGGACAGTTGGAGTGGCCATACTGTTCCCCCGTCAGACTTTTCAAAATGACTTGTGAACGACTTGAGACTTTGGCTTGGCCACAACAGAGTTGTGACTAGAAATACAAGATCCCACTTAGGAGTTATAAAATTGTGACTAGCTTGGGAACTTAGTAGTATAAATCTGGCTTTTGCAAAACAACCCTAGAGCCTAGTGTCCTATTATCCAAAAAACCCTTTTTCTTGTTAGTATTAGTTTGCGAGTACTTAAAGAGTACTCATGGCTTTGTCCCTGGCTATTCCCATGGCCAGACTATGAAGAGGAGTACCTGGAGGACGGACCCCAGGACGGTTATGACAACTAGGATCATATCCCATCCTCAGCATTGCCTGTGACCCCGAAGATGGAGCCTCGCCTACGCTACCGTTACTATTCCGTATTCCGCTGCTTGATGTTGTATTAAGGACTAGATCATGAGATCCCTATTTGTGTAAGAACTTATGTATCGTTGTAATGGATGAAGTACTATGGTATCCAATTCTGTTATGTCTCGCAAAAATGGTAATCCTGGGATTGCGATGTATGGCATAACAGGCATCTAGGATTGAAAAATCCGGGTGTTGACATTTATTATGTCGTGAAACCCTTCAGTGGTATCAGAGCTAGATCTATGCGTAGATGTGTTTCACGAGTAGAGCGCAACATGGTTGTTGCGGGCGTTGATGTTTTCTGTTGCAAGCCTCTTGTTTGTGTTCTTCTTATGATGCGGGATAGTGAGATTGAAGCGGTCCAGGCCAACCTTACGCGACGTCATTCGCGAGACCGGCTCCGCACTTGACGTGTGGCTTGTTCCACACATGCGGCTGGTGGATGTCAGTTTCTCTCACTATAGTTGTCATGGGATTAACACCGGAGTTTGGCAACCATAATATCACCGTTGTGGCTTTCCGTAGGTAAGAATCGTTCTTAGCATCTACTCCCATAAGCCACGTAAAACATGCAACAACAAAGTAGAGGCGTCTAACTTGTTTTTGCAGGGAGTGTTTTCTGTGATATGGTATGGCCCAAGATGTGATGTGTATAATGTATGCGATGATCATGTTTTGTAATGTTTCACGACTTGCATGTCGATGAGTACACAACCGGCAGGAGCCATATGGTTGTGTTTATAATTGTGTATGACCTGTGTGTCAACTTCTTATACGCCATGTAATAGTTTCACTTTATCGCTATGTAGTTAGCAATAGTTGTAGTTGCTATTCGTGGTGGAGGCAATCATGGTGGAGTGATGGAGATCATGCCGGAGCGCACAAGATGGAGATCATTGCGCGAAGATTGGCTATACCATGTCACATTAAAGTTATATGCATGTGATGTTTATCCTTTTATGTATCTTATCATGCTTAGATCGCGACGGTAGCATTATAAGAAGATTCCTCACTTAAAGATCAAGATAAAAACTGTGTTCTCCCCGAGTATGCACCGTTGCGAAAGTTCATCGTGTCCAAGCATCACGTGATGATCGGGTGTGTAACATCCCAAAAATATCAAACTTAGATCAACAAAACACTAATCCTAAAGTTTAGGGTTAACAAAAACTTTTCTAAATCAATTCATGAAAGCATGTATATGTGTATGCATGAATTTTGAAATTCTTTAAAACCACTTTGTTTGTGTGATCCATTGCTTGTAAAATGTTTCTTAGGTGAAAAGAACATCATCTAAAACATTCCCCACACTTTTCCTAAAGAAAAATAAGTCAAAACCAATATATTAAGTGAATGGTCATTTTGACCAATTTAACTCCCATGCCTACTTTGGCTATCTCAAACTTTCAAAACCTAACAGAAACTTTTCTGGATCTTTGCACCCCTTGAATGTACTCATAACAAAGTATCAAGGCCCACCTTGTGATCATCCAGAAACTTTCAAATGCATAGTTTAAATGACAACTCAAAACTGAATCTTCTTCATATGGGAAGATCCCACTTTTTCAAAACCCACTTAAACAAGCTCAATTTTCAAAACCCAAGCATCTGCAGACTCACCAGAACCAATCTAGCAAACCCACCAAAAATCATTTCAAATTTCAAAACTTGATTTCATGCGGCCATTTCATCAAACAGGTTGCAGACACAAATCAAACAAAACACAAACACTATAGTGTGCAGTGTTTTGAGCCTAACTTGTTCCCTAGTTAGCTCTCACACAATCCAGTAGATCATATAGAAAGGTTAGACCAGCACTAGCACCCCTGTGAGCTAGCCATTGTCATTAATGGTGAACAGCCGAGCACCTCAATGCCACCCCATAGTCGACAGCAGGCTAGAGGAAGAACTAGCCGTGCCAACCTTGTCGGGGAGGCAGCCCACCGTCCACCGCCACTGCCTGTCCCAGCCGCGAGCGTTGCCAAGCCCTGGACCACGCGCACAAGACACGCCCAGACCATGCCGAGCGTGCGCCAGAGCACCACCCCCGACCACCACCCACAGACCGCGCGCCGCCCTCACCCCGCGCACACACGATCACCACCGACCCAGGAGACCGCCAGACATCCCCGTTTAACGCCCCGCGCCATACAGCCACCGCCCGCCGTCGAGAACGCCGCCTCTGTCGTGCAGAGCACCGCCCGTTTCAGACCAAACCACACCGCCCCATCCCTCGCGACCATGTCGTTGAGCATCGCCAGGAGACACAGCACCGTCCCCTACCCTTGCCCATGCCATTAGCTGCCTGTAACGTCGCCTCCGACGAGCTCACCTTGCGCCCCGACGGTCCCCTCGCTCGACTATAAATAGAGGCCACCCCTGCACGATTTCTTCACACCATCTCACTCCCCTCTCCTCACTGATCGTGCCACACCATTCTCAGAGCAAGGCGAGCACCACCCCGCCGGAATTTCACTGGAGCCTGCCGCTGCCGGAGAAGAAAGGAGCCAGCGATTGGAGCCGCCCCAGGAGAAGCCACCGGTACCAGGAGGTTCGCCGTCGTCGACTTCGTCGTTCGCCCGCCTCGCCGACCCTCGCCCGTACTCCGGTGAGCCCCCAGCACCCCTCACTGGCCGCGCTAGGTTTCGTTCTCGCCGGAGCTGTCTCGCGTCGACGATGACCCTCAGCCGTTGGATTAGAACCAGATCGAACGAACCACGTTGCCCCATACCGCTTCGCCCAGCCCCGTGTCACTGACGAGTGGGGACACCCACTTAAGCAGCCCGCGGGAGCACTGCGCTTAGCAGGCCGGCCCGTTAGAATTTCCCGCGCAGCCCAACAATTCAAATTAAATCTTTTCTTTTTAATTTCAAACACACTTTTGTACCCAACTTCAAAAATCAACCCAGATCGATTTAGTGCACCAAATTAGATGAAACCAATTTTGTTGGAAAGGTCTGTGAATGCTTAATCCAAGCCCGTTGGATTCAAGTCATTTGGATCTATAGATCACCCTTAGCAAAAATGACAAGGCAGAAGCTTTCCTGCATTCAAACATTTTTAAAATTTAAACCACAATAGCTTTTGAGTTGATTCCAACTCTCAAAAATCACTTTCAACCATACCTTTCAGAATATATAAAAATATATATAGGTTACTTACAGAAATAATGTTCAAGGAATAAAAGAATGCTTCATAAGCATTTCTAGCCACTTTAATTAATTAAAATAAAAGGGTAAAACCTTGTTAAATTGTGACACCACTTTAAATCACATTCCCATGGACTACAACATGTGGTGATGACATGTGTCAACATGATCCCATGTTTAGTTTGGAGAATATTAAATCTTAAGTAGTTTTTCAATGAGTAGAAATTACTTTTCTAAAATAAGAAGACTTAAACCAATCCTTAACCTTGTAAATGTTAGAGATGATGCTAGATCATCTATAGGACCCTTGTGTGTGATGATTGCAAGTAGTTAAGTATTGTTTGGTGATTGTGTACCTCGTATTTATTCATAGACGCTAGTACCGACCAAGGCTACGAGGGAGAAGGAGGATACTACGAAGAGGAAGCCGAGGAGAACTTCAACCACTGCTCTGCACAAGGCAAGCTTATACTGATATTGATGCAAGCTATACTAACCAAGTTTACCAATGCAAGCTAACACTTGCAAGATACTATACCTATGCAAGCGCATAAGACACCCTATTGTTGCCACAACCCATGCTTGTGATATGATTACTATATGCCCTAAGCGTATGTAACCATACCCACTTGCTAAACCAATCCTAGTTTTATGGCAAGCTTCTTACTTTATTTCTTTATCAAAGTTTACTTAGAGGCTACCCAAGAATTTTGGTAGATACTAGACAGTTGTGCTGAAGGTTGCATAAAGAGCATAAAATTTGGCCTAAGCTAGAAACCTTGATATCAGCTTATGATATAAGGTTGGACTTAGCTGCAACTCCACTAGTTACCACCCCTCTATTAGTACTACCCCACCTGTAGATGCTAGTGCTAAGCATAAAACCTGATCAACTTTAGATGGGAATACTTGGTGGAAAAATGGTTATGAAAACCTTGGAATGATGGATCATTCTATTGAAATGTTTTGGACATGTGTTTCCAAACACTTGATGATTTTGGTGATGAAAATGTTGAGGCATGAGCCTTAGCCCTTTATAAAACTGATGGTTGTCTGGATGCGACACCATTCCAATTTTATCGTACAACCACAATACTCGAATATTGGGTAGGGCTTGACTGGAAACTTATATACCTTAGTATTAGTTCCCTCACGGCCAAGGTCTGAGCTGAGGCTACCTTGTGAAGATTGTCCACCTGTGCAGTACCCAAGATGACAGTGGTCATGGTTGGGAGGCCAAACTCACAGGAGAGGTGCTTATACTAGGGAGTGTAATTGGAAGGTTAGGATTGATTATCCGCATACTGAGTATGATGAATTCAGGATTTGTTCCTGACGGATGTATCGAATGTTGTGGTGAAAGTGTACAATCTCTGCAGAGTGTCAAACTATTCGAATAGCCGCGTCCGCGGTTATGGACAGTTGGAGTGGCCATACTGTTCCCCCGTCAGACTTTTCAAAATGACTTGTG
Source organism: Avena atlantica (assembly GCA_910589765.1). Taxonomy (NCBI): domain Eukaryota; kingdom Viridiplantae; phylum Streptophyta; class Magnoliopsida; order Poales; family Poaceae; genus Avena; species Avena atlantica. The sequence goes on from OU342737.1 coordinate 122,385,878, forward strand.
AACGACTTGAGACTTTGGCTTGGCCACAACAGAGTTGTGACTAGAAATACAAGATCCCACTTAGGAGTTATAAAATTGTGACTAGCTTGGGAACTTAGTAGTATAAATCTGGCTTTTGCAAAACGACCCTAGAGCCTAGTGTCCTATTATCCAAAAACCCCTTTTTCTTGTTAGTATTAGTTTGCGAGTACTTAAAGAGTACTCATGGCTTTGTCCCTGGCTATTCCCATGGCCAGACTATGAAGAGGAGTACCTGGAGGATGGACCCTAGGACGGTTACGACAACTAGGATCATCTCCCATCGTCAGCATTGCCTGTGACCCCGAAGATGGAGCCTCGCCTACGCTACCGTTACTATTCCGTATTCCGCTGCTTGATGTTGTATTAAGGACTGGATCCTGAGATCCCTATTTGTGTAAGAACTTATGTATCGTTGTAATGGATGAAGTACTATGGTATCCAATTCTGTTATGTCTCGCAAAAATGGTAATCCTGGGATTGCGATGTATGGCATAACAGGCATTCGGGTGTTGACAGGGTGCTATAGACTCTACACTCACATACAACGGGTGCAAGCCAGTTTTGCACACGCGGAAATACTTGGGTCTAACTTGACGAGCCTAGCATGTACAGACATGGCCTCGGAACATATGAACCGAAAGGTTAAGCATGAGTCATATGAATGATATGATCGACACTTAGTTGTCCACCATTGAAACCACATCTCTTCTCGTGATGATCGGATTAGGTGTGGTGAATTTGGATCGTGTTCACTAAACAACTTGAGGGATGTTGAATTAAGTGGGAGTTCATCTAGTAATTTGATTAAAAGTTGAACTAGTTATCATGAACATAGTCTAATTTGTACTTGCAAATACTGTAGATCACATGGCTAAGTCCAACTTCAACTTCAACGTTTTCGCTGAGAAGGAAAAGCTTAGAAACAATGGGTCTAACTTCACCAATTGGTTCCGCAATCTAAGAATCATTCTCTCTGGCGGTCAAAAGGACTATGTCCTTGGGAAAGAGTTAGGTGACCCCCCTGCTGCAACTGCGCCGACTGATGAGAAAGCTGTCTATCAGTCGTGCAAGGATGATTATGGTGTGATTAAGAGCACCATGTTGTTTGCTATGGAACCGGAACTTCAAAATCGTTTTGAAGACTATCCCGGGCCCTTTGAGATTCTCGAAGAGCTGAAAACCATGTTTCAGACTCAGGCCCGTTCTGAGAGATATGAGATCTCTGAGAAGTTCTTTAACTGCAAGATGGAGGAAGGGAGTTCCGTTAGTGAGCACGCCATTAAGATGACGGACTACACTCAACGCCTTGAGCAACTGGAATGCACGATTCCAGAGGAGCTCAAGATTGACAGGGTTCTGCAATCACTCCCTCCCAGCTACAAAAGTTTTGTAGTGACTCATAATCAGATTGGTTCCACTGATACGATCACTGAGCTCTTCGCAAAGCTGAAGGCCGCGGAAGTGGACATCAAAAAGGATAATCATGTGTTGATGGTCAACAAGCCCACCTTTAAGAAAGGTAAGGGTGCAAAGAAGCCCTTCAAGAAGGGCGGCGACAAGCGTACTACCCCTGCTGAGAAGAAGCTCAGGTCTGGTCCTAAGCCGGACACTGAGTGCTTCTATTGCAAGGACAAGGGTCACTGGAAGCGCAATTGTTCGAAGTAGTTAGCGGACAATAAGGCTGGCACCATCAAAGGTATATTTGATATACATGTTATTGATGTTTTCCTTACTAGCCCTCGTTGTAGTGCCTGGGTATTTGATACCGGTTCAGTTGCTAATATTTGTAACTCGAAACAGGAGCTACGGAATAGACGGCGGCTTGCGAGGGATGAGGTGACGATGTGCGTTGGCAACGGATCAAGAGTTGATGTGATGGCCGTCGGCACGCTCTCCTTAGTTTTACCTTCGGGATTAGTTTTAAACCTTAATAAATGTTATTATGTGCCTGCGTTGAGCATGAACATTATTTCTGGATCGTGCTTATTGCAAGACGGTTATTCATTTAAATCGGAGAATAATGGTTGTTCTATTTATATGAGTAACATCTTTTATGGTCATGCACCTCTTGTGAATGGTTTATTTCTTCTAAATCTCGAAAGGGATGAAACACACATCCATAACATTGAGGCTAAGAGATGCAAAGTAGATAGTGATAATACTACTTATTTGTGGCACTGTCGTCTAGGTCATATTGGTGTAAAGCGCATGAAGAAACTCCATTCTGATGGACTTTTGGAGTCTCTTGATTTTGAATCATTTGACACATGCGAACCATGCCTCATGGGCAAGATGATCAAAACACCGTTCTCCGGTATGATGGAGCGAGCAATGGACTTGTTGGAAATCATACATACCGATGTATGCGGACCGATGAGTGTTTCGACGCGCGGTGGATATCGCTATTTTCTCACTTTTACCGATGACTTAAGTAGATATGGGTATATCTATTTAATGAAACATAAATCTGAAACATTTGAAAAGTTCAAGGAATTTCAGAATGAAGTGGAGAACCATCGTAACAGAAAGATTAAGTTTCTACGATCCGATCGTGGGGGCGAATATTTGAGTTATGATTTTCTCACGCATCTTAAAGGAAGCGGAATTGTTTCGCAACTCACGCCACCCGGAACACCACAGCGCAATGGTGTGTCTGAACGCCGGAATCGAACCCTATTAGATATGGTCTGATCAATGATGTCTCTTACTGATTTGCCGTTATCATTTTGGGGTTATGCATTAGAAACCGCTGCATTCACTTTAAATAGGGATCCATCTAAATCCGTTGAGACGACACCGTATGAACTATGGTTTGGTGCTAAACCTAAGTTGTCGTTTTTTAAAGTTTGGGGATGCGAAGCTTACGTCAAGAAGTTGATGCCGGACAAGCTCGAACCCAAAGCGGAGAAATGCGTCTTCATAGGATACCCTAAGGAAACTATTGGGTATACCTTCTATCACAGAACCGAAGGCAAAGTGTTTGTCGCAAAGAACGGTTCCTTTCTTGAGAAGGAGTTTCTCTCGAAAGAAGTGAGTGGGAGGAAAGTAGAGCTAGATGAGGTTATTGAACCTTCTCTTGAATTGGAGAGTAGCGCAACACCTGGAATTGTTCCAGTGCCGCCTGCACCAACAATAGAGGAAGCTAATGACAAGGATCATGAAGCTTCAGACGATGCTGCTACTGAACGTCGCAGGTCGACAAGGTCGCGTGCCCCTCCTGAGTGGTACGGCAACCCTGTCTTGTCTGTCTTTCTAGTAGAAGACAGTGAACCTACGAACTATGAGGAAGCGATGATGAGCCCAGACTCTGAGAAATGGCTAGAAGCCATGAAATCATCATTGGGATCCATGAGCGAAAACCAAGTATGGACTTTGGTGGACCCTCCTAGCGACCGAAAGGTCGTTGAGTGCAAATGGATCTTCAAGAAGAAAATGGACGCGGATGGTAATGTTACCATCTATAAAGCACGGCCTGTCGCGAAAGGTTTTCGACAAGTTCAAGGTGTTGACTACGATGAGACTTTCTCTCCCGTAGCGATGTTTAAGTCCATTCGGATTTTATTAGCAATTGCTGCGTTTCATGATTATGAAATATGGCAGATGGATGTCAAGACTGCGTTCCTCAATGGCAACATTGATGAAGAGTTGTATATGATGCAACCCGAAGGTTTTGTCGATCCTAAGGATGCTGATAAAGTATGCAAACTTCAGCGTTCCATTTATGGACTAAAGCAAGCATCTCGGAGTTGGAACCTTCGTTTTGATCAAGTGATCAAGAGCTTTGGATTTGTTCCAAATTGCTATGAAGCTTGTATCTACAAGAAAGTGAGTGGGAGCTCGGTGACGTTTCTAGTACTATATGTGGATGACATATTGATTATTGGAAATGACATCAACATGCTTAACGATGTGAAGAGTTATTTGAACAAGTGTTTTTCAATGAAAGACCTAGGTGAAGCTGCTTATATATTGGGCATCAAGATCTATAGAGATAGACAAAGACGCCTGATAGCTTTAAGCCATAGTACATACCTAGACAAAATTCTGAAAAGGTTCAGAATGGATAAGGCAAAGAAAGGTTCAGTGCCTATGTTGTCAGGTAAGATATTGAGCAAGGCTCAGTGTCCAGCTACGGTAAATGATAGGGAAGCTATGAGCAAAGTGCCTTATGCCTCGGCCATAGGTTCCATCATGTATGCCATGTTGTGTACTAGACCGGATGTGTCCAATGCTCTTAGTTTGACGAGCAGATATCAAAGTGATCCAGGAGTGAAACACTGGACAGCCGTGAAGAACATGCTAAAGTACCTAAATAGAACTAAAGAAATGTTCTTAGTCTATGGGGGTGATGAACAGCTCGTCGTAAAAGGTTACGTCGATGCTAGTTTTGACACCGACAAGGATGATTCTAAATCTCAGACAGGATACGTGTATATTTTGAATGGAGGAGCTGTGAGCTGGAGAAGCTGCAAGCAAAGCGTGATCGCGGGATCTATAGTAGAAGCGGAATACATGGCTGCTGCAGAAGCGTCAAGTGAAGGTGTTTGGATCAGGAACTTCATCACTGAGCTTGGCGTGGTTCCAAGTGCATTGGACCCACTGGAGATATTGTGTGACAACACTGTCGCCATAGCACTCGCTAAGGAACCAAGATATCATCCAAAGACCAAGCATATCAACCGCAAGTTTCATATAATCCGAGATTATATAGCAGATGGAGATCTGAAGATCAGGAAAGTACATATAGATCTGAATGTCGCGGATCCATTGACTAAACCTCTTCCACGTGTAAAACATGATCAGCACCTCAGTGCCATGGGTATGAGATTGTTGCCAGATGTAAACTAGATTATTGACTCTAGTGTAAGTGGGAGACTGTTGGAATTATGCCCTAGAGGCAATAATAAAGCTGTTATTATTATAATTCTTGTTCATGATAATGTTTATATTCCATGCTAGAATTGTATTAAGCGGAAACTTTAATACTTGTGTGGTTTGTGAACAACACCGTGTTCCTAGTACGCCTCTATGGACTAGCTCATTGATTAATGATGGTTAAGGTTTCCTAACCATAGACATGAGTTGTCAATTAATAATGAGATCATATCATTGGGAGAATGATATAGTGGACAGACCCAAACTAAGCGAAGCAATTAGATCGTGTCATCGTGTTCGTCTTTGCGAAGCTTTTCTTATGTCAAATATTGTATTTCTTAGACCATGAGATAATACAACTCCCTGGTATCGGAAGAAAACTTTGAGGTCATCAAACGTCATCCTATGAGAGGGTGATCATAAAGGTGTCTCTCAGGTGATCGGAAAGTATCTGTTGGGTTGTATGTATCGAGATGGGATTTGTCCCTCCCAAGTCGAAGAGATATACTTCGGGCCCACTCGGTAATCGATATCAACACCGCTTGCAAGCATGTGGTTAAGGAGTTAATCACAAAGTGATATCGGATTACGGAACGAGTAAAGTACTTGCTGTGAACGAGATTGAACTAGGTATGACGGTACCGACGATCAAATCTCGGGCAAGTAAAAATATCGCGAGACGAAGGGAATATATATATGGGATTGATTGAATCCTGGCATCGTGGTTCATCCGATATGATCATCGATGAATGTGTGGGAGTCAATATGGGTTTCCAGACCCCGCTGTTGATTATTGATAGAAGATCATGTCTGCATATTCTCGAACCCGCAGGGTCACACACTTAACGTGTCTCGACGCTAGGATAGATTGGATAATTGGTTTATGAGTTTTTGTTCGGAGTCTCGGATGGGATCCGGGACATCACGAGAGGTTCCGGAGAATAAGATTCATATAAGGCAGTGCAGTTTTTGGAGTTCGGAATTATTTCGGATTAATCGGTATTGTACCGGAAGCTTCTAGAACCTTCTGGAAGGGGACCAACGAGGCCCCACCTTCCGGGAGGGGGCATGGGCCTATGAGAGAGTGCCCTGGCCGCATTGGGCCAGGGGCACAAGGCCCCATAGGGCCCAGCCGGCCAAGAGAGGTTTAAACTCGAGATAGACCTTCTAGAAGGGGGGTTTCCTTGCCCCCCACTCCTTATCCTTTGGGGCCGCCGGTTTGGGCTTGGGGGAGGGGCTAGGGCTGCGCCCCCCCTCTATATAAAGAGGGGTGGGGGCGCACCAACCACACACACCTTCCCCTCCAACCCTAGCCGCCCTGCTGCCCTTCCTCTCTCCCTCCCGACTGTTTGTAGGCGAATCCCTGCTGCAGAAATTCTCCATCATATACACCACGCCGTCGTGTTGTAGATCCAATCCATCTCTCCATCATACTTGCTGGTCCGAGGAAGGAGGAGACGTCGAGGTGCTGCACGTGTGCATCTCACGGAGGCACCGCCACTTGTGGTGCTAGATCGGATCGGATCGCGAGGAGGAGAAGCGAGTACGACTATATCACCCACGTTCCGACGAACGTTCCGCTGTACGAATCTTCAAGGGTAAGAAGATCTAATCCAATATCTCTCGTTGTTTGCATCTCCTAGATTAGATCTTGGTTTTCCCTCAGTTCGCATCCGTAGAAAATTTTGATTTACTATGCCGCGAAACCTTTCAAAAACCACATGATATGAGTACAATCATGAATGATTTAATACGACAATATATGCTGCATGTTAAAAAAAACCAGGGATATATGCGGAGTCTCACGGTTCAGATCAGGGAGGCAGAAGGAACAATCTTCGGATTGATGTTGAAGTAGACGAAGTAGCCAAAATAAGGAACATTGGGGAGAAATCTTCTCGGATGAGCTACTGCGTTGGACGATGGACTCCGATGCGGCGTAGCCAGGCTTGGCAAGATAGTAGCCTGACAAAACGAAGGCGGGATCACGGACGGCGATAGAGGAAAAACCGAAGTTTGGCGTTCTCGTGGTAGTTTTGTCAAACACCTTACGGATGCTGCTAGAGGAGCTGCGCACCCGACAGGAGAAATTAGTAGCGAAATAGATTGAGGAGATAAAGTGAAGTGCACGCGCATGGATAGATGAAGCACCTGGTAGACCAGTCGCCCAGGTCCTCTGTGATGATCGATGGTCTGGTTGCTGCGGTCGTTGGCCACACTTAGTGAAGATCGAACAGGTCAAAATGAGTGGATCTGATTGATTTGGCTCGAGAATCAAAACAAGGAGGCAGCGGACAGACCTGGGGCAGTGTTGCAAATGGACGGAATATTGCTTGATGTCTCGCATGCGTATCAAGAGGAACAGGCGACAGAGAAGAAAAACAGAATAAAGGAGATGGTGGCGTTGGGATTGGAGGCATAAATATGATTTGGGAAGAATAAGATAGGATCTGAGCGCAGTGCAAGATAGTATTAGAGCTTGCCGGCGACGAGGAATTTTGGAGAGGAAAGGAGGGGAAAAAGGAAGGAGATTATTAGATCGAGATTTGGACACATTTGGGGATAGGGTTTGGGTAGGAAAAAGGGGTGGAATGAACTACTTATATAGTCCAAAGCAGAATGTAGAATAGATGAGGCTAGATTTGGGCCAAAATTTTAGGCGGGCCTTTAGCCTAGTTTTATTTTAGTAAAATAAGAAAGCCTTTTGCGGTCTTATAACCGAACCAAAGTATTGTTTTATTTTAATTTAAAAATAAGAAAAGAAGGACGGATTTAATAAAACCACGGAGATATTTTAAAAAAACAAAATGATATCCACCACGGCGCACCGGCGAGGCTGATCCACCACGACGACCTGGGGAGCGCGCCGGAGTCCGGGAACCTTCGCCGGCCATGGCTCTGATACCAAATGATATCCTTGTCCAAGGATGAAGAAGATACTCACACACACGCTGGATACAATAAACACACAGAGGCTTTGGCACCGCACAAACTTGTGCCTTTTCTCTTTTGTTCTCACTTGTCAAAAAAAAAACTGATTACACGGGGGGCCTTTTAAAGGGAAACATGAACACACACAGCAGTCACACCACCGGCCGATCCGTATTTTACTCATCACTAGCTACACGCACGCACTAGCTTGAGTCACTCCCAAGTCTGCAGAATTACAGGAGCTTGTCCACAACGGCCACTACGCACGATCTCAACTGAATGCGTTTACTTCTTCCTGCTTGTCGGTTCTGCCATAGAACTCCACGGAGCTTTTGCATGCTGCTAGTACATCCTGCATGCAATCATACTAGTACTACTAGCTAATGCAACAGCCACATATGCATAATCTTACTCCTAATCAGCTAAGTACCTACTGAACTTGTATATACACACGTAATCTCCTTTTACGTGAGTATACTGCCGCAGCCCAATCTACTGATCCTAGCTTGGATCAAAACGACTATATGGATAAAACTTAAACATGATGAAAATCTAAACAATAAGGTTAACCCCAACACATGGTGGAGCACTGGCAACCACCTGGAGCTGGCTGGCTAAAGGTAAATGATGATGGTGCTTTATCGGAGAGGAACATGAGTGGAGGTAGCGGTGTGGTCCTTCAGGATCACCATGGCAGCTTCATGGCAGGAGCTAGTCATTTTTCACCTCCATCCCTGACCATGAAAGAGTGGAGCTCCTAGCGTGCAAGCAAGCGCTGACACTAGCTATGGAGATGGACGCAATCAGACTGTCTTGGTGTTGTGACAAAGATTAATGACAGCAACACCGATCGGTCCCTTCACGGACCTTTAGTCGAGGAAATTAAGGTTTTACTAAAGAACTTTGATGAATCCTTGGTCAGACACATGAGCCGTTTTGGCAATGGTGTGGCTCATGTTTTAGCTAAGTTTGGCTGCGAGAATAAAGTGAGTAGGGTGTTGAACTCTGTCCTTCCAGAACTTATTGTAACTTTACTGGCATCGGAGATTGCCTAAATAATAGATCGCAGCAGTTATCTCAAAAGAAAAAAAAATGTGCATGTATAAGGTCCACGTATTATGCCCTCTGGTTAAGTCACCCGGAGCAGCCGAACGATTTTTGGTCAATTACTACCACTACATACTTAAATAAAATACTCTTTTCAATTTATAATAAATGTCGTTGATTTAGTATAAAATTATACCGAATCAACGAATACTTATTACGATTCGGAAGAAGCTACCAAGGCAGCAGCACGCAATCCTTGCGCCTAGACTACAAAGGGAGACTTGATTGTTTACGACCTTGTCTTGGCGGGAGTACGTACGTGATCTCTGTGCAAATTTCTATTAGTGGATCGTAAGCTTTTGACTTTTGGAGTTGCTCGGATCGATCAACGACTCGCGTAATAATACTGTCTTTGAAAAGTCACGGGATAGATACATGAACCATTTGTAAATGGAGTCTCCTTGCACAGTTGCATGCACGTGACATCGATCAGCCATATTGGTCAGATTAGAGAGACGTGGTTCAACGACCGTACTGTATTCATGCATACACAACCAGCAGGCATTGCCAATTTGAGTGTAGTTGGTCAATGTACGTTTTTTTTTGTCTCCTGCAAATTGAACCCAGATTCATAAAAAGGGCAAGATTTATACAATTCACATGTAGGTTCACATAATCAAGACGTGCCCAAGAATATAAAAACAGGAGATCGTTGTTGAACCATAGATGATCCAAAATAAAAGAAAAAAGAAAACCACTCCCTTTGATCCATATTAATTGTCGCTAAAATGGACGTATCTAGACATGTTATAGTGCTAGATACATCCACTTCAACGATAAGTAATATGGATCGGAGAGAGTACTAAATGAACCATAGAAACAACAAAGTAACTATAGCAAGAGGTGAGTGGAAGAAATTCTCTCCCTAAAATGGAATTCAAATCATGTGGAAGTTCTATACATATCCTCCGAATCAAACAAGCCATTAATATAATCCTCCTTACTATTAGAATTATTATTTTTTGCACTATGAAAGAGTTGGTCATCTTGATTAGGATTTCTATGTTTTTAAATTCCATGTATATGAATCAAAGACCCAAGTGTAGAGATACTGACTTTTATATAAACTGAGATATCAGCGTCGTGTTTCTATATAGGCGTTGAACTGAAAATTGTAGCGGGGCACAAAAGAAGGACATTCTCAGTAACATAGCACGGCAGTTCCCAGCCGTCCGATCGATCCTCGGCTACCTACACCACTCGTTGCAGTTGTCGGCCTTGCAGTGCTGGTAGCAGGTGCCCCACTGGAAGAGGTTGTTGATGAGGCACTTGACGCGGCACGTCGCCTCGCAGATCTGACAGTCGATGGTGCTCAGCACCTTAGTCCTCGGCGCGCTCCCGCCGCCCCGGGTGCCGTTGCCGCGCGCGTCGGAATCCGCCTCGATCGTCGCCGCGTCCGCCTGAAGCGCCGCCGCGTCCGCCTTAAGCGTCGCCGCGTCCGCCGCGTCGGGCTCTGGTGGCGCCTGCCCAGCCACCGGCGGCGGCCGCACGTCCGCCCACAGGAGCAGCAGCAGCATCAACACGCACGTCGCTCTCGTCTTCACGGCGGCGACGGCGGCCGCGGCCGGGAATGGCGCCATGTGAGTTGGCTGCGTGCAGTGCGTGCGATCGCAACGACGACGTAGGACGCTGCGTGGTGGCGCGAGCGGGTATTTATACGTTCGGCTCGGGGTGTTTTGTGCGTGGTGGCAACGGCCGCGGACCCGTGTTGGTGCACGGTGGTTGAGTCACGCTTGCCATGGTTTCGCAGCATGCATGGCATGAGCATGACCGCAAGCCTCCATATGCAAAAACATGATTCTAATAAAGAACATATATTCGTCTACAAAAAATCTAATAAACAACAAATGCTACCCCTGTCCTATAAATTACAATTTGCACATCCATTCCTCACAAGAAAAAACATCTCAAAACACAGTAAGCCTAGTAGTATTCACATTTTTCTCTCTCTAAATAATGTATAGCTTTTTTTAGAAGATCTAAATAAAGTATATAGTGAGTAACCTACAAATACCGAAGGACAAATGAAGCCCATAACGCTCAGGTAGCCCAGTTACCTCAAATCGAGCCTCATCCCTGTAACACTAGCCCAACTGATTCAACGAGCTCCGCGCTTCGGTGTTGTGCACGGAGCTCATCACTGTAACACTAGGCCAATAAGATAACAAGTGTGGATGATTTAGTTTAAAGTTATGCTAAATTAATAATATTTATTATGTATGGGAGTGAGTACTTATTTCTTTTTCTTTATTTTTTTTCTATTTTTCGTTTTTAGTTTTGGCTTTGTTTCCTGTTTTTACTTTACTTTTTTTTCTTTTCTTCTTATTTCATGTTCTCTTTCATTTCATTTTAACCTTTTTTGTTCTTTTTTTTTCAGGTATACGATGTGTGTGAAATTTTATTATTATGAATATAAGCATTATTTACTTACACAAACTTGTATATGTAGAAATAGGTGAATCCCTAATATTTTATTGTGCTTTGATATTGACCCACACCAGGGTATATATATATGAGTACACTAGGGATATAGACTTAGAGTACAAGAAGTTCTAACAATCCTAATCTATTTCTAACTTGTGTATTCAAACATTCCACCCTCAATCGTAGCGGGAGTTTAGTGGCAGATTGCGACTAGAATTGAAGTTTAGCGCTATCATCGTCTTCTCTGTTTTGACATCATCAATTGCGTATCCGACGGAGATGACCATGGCTAGCACCTAGGGGCGGTGACTGCGTCTCCATCTAGTACATATCTTTCCTCCGTTAGTCACATCGGAAGTGTTGTGGATGCAAGTGACGACGTGAATGTTGTCGGGTAGAGTTTTTGAGTTGTTGTAGACGTATTCTTGATGTGGATGTCGATATAACCGCGATCATGATATAGTTGTAGTCCAGGTGGATGTGGTCGGTGTTGTAACCATCGTATGTTGTGTGACCGCTAGTGCTAGAGGCGCAAAAATTATACGGTTTGTCTAGACAAGGCTAAAGTTATGGACGTTTTGCACCTTATAGAGGTACTGCCGGGACATGGCCCGGTCCTGAGATTATTTGGGCACGGGACAAAACTCAAATTCGGGGCCCTTAATACGACAATCATAAAAATAATTTGTAATGTATATATAATGTTAAAACATCTAAAAGTGGATTCAAAGGAAATGGTGATAAGAAACAATATATACAAATTTGTTAAAACAATAAACATAGATGCAAACTCAAGAATGATGGTATATCAATATTATTTTTATAAATTATCACATTGACTATCCCTGAAATCTTTTAGTTGTTGTACGATCGCACTCAGTTTTGCACACTGCCAAGACCTTCTCCGATCCGGCACACTGAGTTCGAATTTTGCAATGATTAAATAATTTAATAAAGAGAAAAATAAGAAAAATATTATTAAATGGAAAATGTGACAATTGCGTGCATTCTATCTCTTTTTTAATAACAACTTTATATATTAAGCATGCAAGCGGCCTCATTAAAACCTTCGAGTCCTCTTACGTACTCTGGTAAAGAAAAAAGTGCGTTTGAAACTTCCAGCCCACTAAACAAATCTTACAACGTTGTTACATCACCAGCTAGAATAGATCTAAGGATATCAGGGGCTCATCATATCAAACATTCTACATGGGACCATCTACATGCCTAGATAATGAATCTGCCGCTACATTGGCTTCACTAGGACAGTGACTAAAGCATGTGGATGTAAAATTGCGACCGAGAAAATTACATTCCTCATAAATAGCATCTGCAGGGCCAAGTGAATTTCCTTTGTTCTGCATTGTTGGAGATATGCCCAAGAGGCAATAATAAAGTGGGTTATTATCATATCTTCATACTTATGATAAATGTTTACATACCATGCTATAATTGTATTAACAGGAAACATTAATACTTGTGTGATTTGTAAACATAAAAGAGTCCCTAGTAAAGCCTCTTGTTAAACTAGCTTGTTGGTTAATATATGATCATGGTTTCCTGATCATGAACATAGAGATGTTATTGACAACAGGGTCATATCATTAGGAGAATGATGTGATGGACATACTCCTATAGATAAGCGTAGCATAAAGATCAAGTCATTTTAATAGTTCAATTGCTATATGCTTTCTGATACATAGTAACCTAATTCCTTCGACCATGAGATCATGCATATCACCTTTACCGGATGGATGCTTTGATGACATCAAACACCATACCGTAACTGGGTGGCTATAAAGGTGGCATTGAGTGTTCGGAAAGTATTGGTTGAGACACATGGATCAAGAATGAGATTTGTCCATCAATATGACGGATAGATATACTCTGGGCCCTCTCGGTGTAATGTCATCCAATTAGCTTGCAAGCATGTGACTGGCTCACAAGGTATCACATATCACGGGAACGAAAAAAGAGTACTTATCGGTAACGAGGTTGAACTAGGTATGCAGAGATACCAACGATCAAAACCTCGGATAAGTAAATTATCGCGAGACAAAGGGAAATTGGTATCGTATGTAAGTGGTTCATTCGATCGCAAAGTAATCGTAGAAATATGTGGGAACCATATGAATTTCCAGATTCCTCTATTGGTTATTGTTCGGAGAAGTGTCTCGATCATGTCCGCATAATTCACGAACCGTAGGGAGACACACTTAAGGATTCGACGTTGTTTGAGTAGTTATGGAATGATGAGTAAGAGACCGAATGTTGTTCAGAGTCTCGGATGGAATCCGGGATATCACGAGGAGATCCGGAATGGTCCGTAGAATAAGATTCATATAAGGAAAGTCCTGTTTCGGAGTTGGGGAATGATTCCGGTGTTTTCATCGGGAATGTTCTAGAAGGTTCCGAAATGTCCGGCACTCCGGAGGGGAAGGGGTACATGAATGTGTCATTGCAAGTTGGAATGATTGCATCATGTACTAGGTGTCATCGCTGTCCAAAATAAAGGGTTTATTCAAATCCTAGTTTGAAAAGTCAAACGGCTAGTTTGAAAGTCAAACGGCAGTTTTTGGAAAGAGGAGGAGAGGTGGAAACCGAGTTGGGGAGGAGTTCCCTCCTCCAACCGGTGGCCCACCTCCAACCTTAGTATTCGCGTGTGTAACTGTTTTACACCCGAAATATGGTCGTGGATCCAAGAACACCCGATCATCACGTGATGTCTTGGAGTGACGAAAACATAATCGGTGCATACTAAAGGAAGAACACATTCTTATCTTGATATTTAAATGAGGGATCATCTTATTATGCTAACAAAGCGCTAAACAAGCAATATAAGATTCTATCAAACATCATATGTTTATTAGTGAAATTATATGGTTCCCGCAGATGATCTCTATCATGTGCATCGTGGTATGATCACTATCATACATATATGTGTAAATCCAAGGTCTATGGATTTTACACGCTATGTGTGTTGTAAGAGTATCATCTCATAAACTAGACGTCTCTAATTTATCCATTGCAAGTTTTACGTGGCTTAGGGCTTTCGAGATAGAACCGTTCTTACCTACGAACATGAACCACAACGAGGATAATCAAATTGTTGAAAACTCGCTTGCAAAATAGATATTGACTATAGTAGGAGAGACAGACACCCGCTAGCCACTTATGCAAACTAGTTGCATGTCAAGCGTGGAACAGGTCTCATGTGCGAGGACATGTAAAGTTTGTCCGGGCCGCTTTATCCCACTATGCCACCAATATCCAAAATTACAACAAAGGAGCAACAACATGATCATCATCGCCCACATACTCATATGTGTACTACCCGTGTAAAGTATCTACGCAGAGATCCGGCTCTGATACCACTGTAGGGTTCGCAGCATAGAAAACAAAAATTTTCCTACGATGTGAACTATATACCAAGATCTATCTACTAGATACAAACAACGGGCAGATGTATATCCGTAGAGAACATACCCTTGAAGACCGACAAAGCTTAACGAGTTCAACTCGTGGTTGATGTAGACGATCTCTTGCCGATCTCAAGATCGAGAGGAAGTCCTAGCGCCGCAAATCAGCAGCGCATCCGTGCTCGCACACACGTTCGAGGCACCGAGCAACCTCCGCCTCCTCGCTCCAGCGATGCAGCGGAAGCACAAATCTTTCTTGCCAAATAGCCACCGGGAACATGTATCTCGCTAGTCCGAGACCATGGGGGATAAATTCTAGAGGGGGAGAGAGATCCTTCACGAGGAGGTGTGAGAGACAAGTGAGGAGGGGGGCTCCTTTTATAGGAGGAGGGGGGGCACCCAAGGGGTGGCCGCCGGCCATGGGGGCTGCCCCCTCCCCTCCTTCATTCATGTGGGTGGACACTCCACTCACAAAATGCCCTTTAAAATCCCTCCACTCAAAAGTCCACTCAAATTCCCATTAAATTTCCACCAAATTTAATGCAAACTCTCATTAAATAAAACTCTTTTATTTTATTCAGAATTTTGTCAATTACTTTAATGACAAACATTCACAAATAACCCCTTGCTAGAATTCTATTTCACATGCATTACCACTTTATGCAATTTCACCCGAAAACCCGTTTCGGTATCTAGTGAAATAAATTCCTGCGCTTGTTCATTCTTTCGGCATGAAACATTTGCTCCAATTGGATGTCGGTGTCTCTTAAGTGTGTCACCCTACGGTTCGTGAATAATGCGGACATGATCGAGACCCCTCTCGGGTCAATAATCAGAAGCGGGATCTGGAGACCCATACCGACTCCCACACATTCAACGATGACTTTCTTGTGATCGTCGGAACCTTTTACGCTAGTATCTTAATCCCTTTGTTTCACGATATATTACATGTCCGAGATTCGATCATCGGTATCTCCATAACTAGTTTGATCTCGTTACCGACATGCACTCTTTTCTCGTTCCTGTGATATAACATTCTAGTGATCAAATCACTTGCTTGCAAGCTAATCAATGTGATATCACCGAGAGGGCCCAGAGTATATCTATCCGTCATCGGGATGAACAAATTCCACTCTCGATCCATGAGCCTCAACATAACACTTTATTAGTTCTGAATCCATCTTTATAATCACCCTGTTACGGTGTGACGTTTGATGTTATCAAGAAACTCTTCCGGTGTTAGTGATTGACATGATCTCATGGTCTAAGGATTAGGATCACTTCGTAAGTTGTTATAGCAATATAAACTCAATGACTTTGATCGTAATGCTATACTTCGGATGAATGTTCATCACACCATTACACTAATGTTGTGATCCCATTATTAACAACATCCAATGTCCATGATCAGGAAACCTTGATCATCTTGTTAATCAACGAGCTAGTTTATGAGAGAGGCATAACTAGGAACTTTCTGTTTGTTTATTAAACACACATGTATTAACGTTTCCGTATTAATACAATTATAGCATGCAAAATAAACATCTATCATATACTTGGAATACACATAATAAACACTTTATTATTGCCTCTCAGGGCATATTCCCTTCATAGATCACCAAGGCTCTCTCATAGTCCACCATACTCGCTCCGGCTTAAGGCGAAGCCCTGCGAGATCTCCCCTCTACTTCCGGTACCACGCCGTCGTGGTGCCGGAATCGCGAGGAGAGTGCTACAACCTCCGCTGCCTGCTGGAACAAGGGAGAGGAAGGTCTTCGTCGAGTACCGAACGTGTGACCGACTGCGGGAGCGCTGCCAGAACGCAGCGCCAGAAGGATCGTCTACGCGATCTTGAGATCGGCAAGAGTATGACTACATCACCCACGAGAATCTGCTCTCGTTAACCGCTTTGGAATCTTCGAGGGTGAGTTCCTCTATCGACTAGTTGCTACAATCTAGTAGATAGATCTTGGCTTGTTTGTTTACATGCGGTAGAATTTTTTTGTTTTCCATGCTACGAACCCCTACAGTGGTATCAGAGCCGTGTCTATATGTAGATCTGTTTGCACGAGTAGAACACAATGGTCCTTGTGGGCGTTGATGCTTTTATTGTCGATTGCTTCTTGTGTACTTTGCATCTTGCGGTATGTTGGGATGAAGCGGCCCGGGCTAACCTTACATGACATCGTTTATGAGACTTGCTTCACGCTTGACATGCAACTTGTATTGCATAAGTGGCTTTGCGGGTGCCTGTTTCTCCTAGCATAGTTAAGATCCAATTTACAACGGGTGATTAACAATACTAGTATCAATGTTGTGGTTCTTGTTCGTAAGTTAGAACGACACTTATTGAAAGCCCCAAACCACGTAAAATATGCAAAGAAAGTAGAGGCGTCTAACTTTGTTTTGCAGGGGTGTGCTGTGATGTGATATGGCCATGATTGTGATTATATATGATGTATGCAATGTTCCTTATTGTAAGTCGGCAACCGGCAGGAGCCATATGGTTGTCTTTAATTTCTGTTAAGACCCGCGTGTCTATTCAAAGTAGTTGTAATAGTTGAAGACGGTGGACGACAACCATGGAGAAGCATCATTGACCTTGATGCAATGTCGGTGATGATGGAGATCATGTTCGTGCTAGAAGATGGAGATCGGAAGCACAAAGAAGAAAGGCCATATCATATCACTTATTATGAATTGCATGTGATGTTAATCCTTTATGCATCTTGTATTGCTTAGTAGACGACGGTAGCATTATAAGATGATCCCTCATGCACATGAATTTCAAGTCATAAAGTGTTCACCCTTAGTTAGCACCGTTGCTAAAGCTTGTTGTTTCGAAGCACCACGTGATGATCGGGTGTGTTAGATTCCGCAAGTGTATACAACGTGGGCAAACCAGATTTGCTCATGCAGAAGCTAAGGTTTGATCTTGACGAGCCTAGCATGTACAGACATGGTCTCGGAACACGGATCACCGAAAGGTAAAGCATGAGTCATATAGTATGATGAACATGTTGATTGTTCGCCATTGAAGCTACATCAACTCTCGTGATGATCGGTTTTGATGTGGTGGATTTGGTTCGTGTGATCACTAAAACAATGTGAGGGATATTGTTTTGAGTGGGAGTTTAACAGCAATATGATTAAAAGTTGAACGCTATTTATCATAAATTAACTCAAAGTGAATTTGCGTAATTGTTGTAGTCATTGGCATCCGTTTACCACCTTGCGCTTAGTTATAATTGAGATGATATAACTATAGAATTTTGGTTAGTTGCTTTACGAACTGGTATCGTATTGTTTTGAAGTGTTAATCTAAAGTTTAAAAGTCCTATTGCAAACTTTCAGTAAGTTCCGATTACTCCATGAAGTTTAATAATTGGTATTAAAACAAGAGTGACAATTCCAAGAGTTAGTGTATGAGTATCATGTTTGTCTCCATGATTCTTGATATTCAAAGGATTGTCTTAATATCAAGGTTATCTAGGATCTGAAAGAGTTGTTTTCAGAAATCATGATGTGTGGAAGATATTGTGATATCTGAAACAAAGTTTTGGTTACAACATGATAGAGTATAATATGGCAAAAGTCATGTTCTCATATTTGATGAGAATTTGCAAAAGGTTGGAGACACTAGTTGTCCTAAACCTCCAAAAGTTTTTGGGAGAGCAACATTATACTCGCGATTCACCGTTACAAGCTAAAAGTAGCTTGATCATGGATAATTCCATGATAAGGGTGAATATTTGATGTAGATAAAATGTTTACTACACCAAGAGATTACTAAAGAATGGAGTTTGAAAGCACACCAAACATTTGATGATGGTGATCTACTTCAAAGTGCAAGTTCAAAGACATTTGTATTTAATTATACACGCTTTGGACTATGTGTCATATGAATGACTCCACTATTGATGTTGATAGATTCTTTCAAACAGAAAAGGAAATACTGAAAGAGAATCTCATAAATATATGGCAGAATAGAAAAGACTAGAATTGTTCAGTTTAAGTATATAGATGATATACATGTTATGGCTATATTCTTTGCTTATTAAACAATGTGGTTCTTAAGTATTTGATACTGAATTTGTTGGTGTGAATCGTCATACAAATCAACACAATTCATGAACTACAATGGCCTAAGTAACTAGCAAAAGAATATGTGATGATGTTCATCGAGAACAAATAAAGGGTTATTGTGTTGCTCGTTAAACATCAAAGCTTGCCTTCAAGATTTGTTTTATCAGGCATTATGAGAACAAAAGGGTTGTTCAAATAATTGCCGTAATCCATAAAAGATGGATGATTCACAAATCTCGTTGGAAAGATCACATCCATAAAACTAGTGCTAAAAATGTCAAAAGACAAATTGATTGAAAGATCATTTAGGAAGTGACATCGCCGTTTAAATTATATTGGAAAGAAAACATGAAGAAACTCCATGTGGATAGAATTTTGGAGTCTTTTGATTTTTGATCAAATGACGCTTATGAAACTTTCCTAGAGATAATTAAAACTTCGTTCATAGGCCAAAAGGGAACGAATGAATAGCTTATTGGAACTTGTACATATTGTTGTACGAAATCCATTATGTGTAGTCAAGAGCGATGGATTTCAACTTCATATGCTTTCTCCGAAAATTTGTGTGAATATATGAATATTTACTTAATAAGGATGAAGTGTGAAATATTTGAAAAGTTCAAAGATTTTCAAGATGAAGTGAAAAATCATTGTAACAAGAATATAAATAGTTTATGATAAGATCATAAAGGAAGATATTTGAGTTACAAAGTTTAGCATAATACCTAAGATTTAAGGAATCGTTCCGTGGATTTGCATTTTCCCGAAACACCATAAGAGTATGGAGCGTTCGAGATATGTAATTAAACCTTGTTTGACATGGTAAGATCGGAGGTGTAATTCATAAAACTGCTATTATATTTTAAAGATTAAAAGCTTTAGAGATTATCGTTTTTCCACTGAAAAGAGCTCCATCATAATCCGCTGAAATGACACCATATAAAGTTATGGTTTGGGATAAAACCCAAGTTGTCCTTTCTTAAACATTGGTATGCTATGCATAAGAAAGATGTTTGCAACCAAAGTCGGATGAACCTGTCTTTGTATGTTATTTCGAATAACTGTTAAGTAATCCTCCATAACACCAGGAGACAAAAGTGATGGGGATATGCCTACCGGGGTATACCCAGCAGGACGTTTCCGATTGGCCCATGAGCTGGCGAGTGGGTCTGCAGAACGGCGAGTGGATTAAAGCCCAGCAAGGCATCGAGCGACTGGAAGCTGAAGGCCCAGGCGAGTAGATAGGCCCAGTCGGATTAGGTTAAACGACTACCGAAGCTTTAACTGAATCGGTTGAGATATGTAAACCCTAGGGGAGGTGAGCCTATATAAACCTCCCTATAGGGCGAGTAGACACTCGTTCCCTCATACACCCAAGCGACTCGCTGCCTAGCCGCCGAGCTCGCCCATTGTAACACCTCCATAATACAATCTAGCAGGAGTAGGTCTTTACCCTCCGGGGGGCCGAACCTGGGTAAAACCCTGTGTCTTTGCCCTCATCTCGCACCGCAGATGGCTGGCCGCCCTTGCCCCTCGTTCTACTACTCGCTGCCGATTGCAGCATCTGCCGTGACCATTCCCATGACAGTGGCCCCCACCGTGGGGCCTGGCCGGTCCGGCCGGTGTTCTGCGGCGAGATCCAATCTGCCCATCAACGAGACGGTCGCCACCGGCCGCATGATAGCGATCGGCGAGATGCTCCAAATCTTGCCGAGCAGCTACGTCCCGGCGGCGCGACCCGTCATGCACAGCGTGATCCTGCCAATCGGCACGATCAGCCTCTTCGTCGGTCTCACCGACATCATCGTCTCGGAGGATTCGGCTCGCATCCGCGAGTCGCCGCCACGCGATCGGCTCTCCGAGAGTCAGATCCGCACGATCCATCGCCTCGCCTCCGAGTACAACTCGGCCCACAGCAACGTGGCCGAGAATTCAGCGGCCGCAGAGGATGCGGCCCTCACCGACGACGCCGACTCGGCGACCCCGGCGTCACTCGCCGGATCCATCACCGCGGCTTCGTCCGCGGGCTCCATCGCCCAGGTCTCCAACGCGGGAGACTTCGAGGATCGACTCCGGATCGGAGAACTCCGGCGACCTCCGCGATGGAACCGGTCGCCACGCCGCGACCTACATGGCAACCGGCACCGATCCGCCGGAGGATCCATTCTCCACCCCAATCCCTCCTAACGCCACGGCAACGGAGGTCGAGGAACTCCGCCTGAAACTGGCGGAGGCGGTGCGCAAGGAGCAAGCCGAGCGCGAAAAATTTCGCCTCGAGCAGGTGACGGCGCAGGAGCTATCACGTTACCACCAGCAGCGGATCAGGTCACGCCTGAACCCCACCGTTCAAGGGCGTGCCTTGAACTTCGACGACGAAAACGACCCAGCCCGCGTGGCCGAGCGCGCAACCTGCGAGAACGCGCCACCAGGAGGAAGCGCCCGGCCCCCGCCAGGATCAACGGCGAGGGGCGCCCCACCTCCACCCAACCGCACCCCTCCCAGGGACCAGGCGCGGATAGTAGTCTCCTCACGGGAGCGAGACGCAAACGGCCTCCCACTGTTCTCCACCCCAATGGACAACCTCGTGGCAGGCCGAGCAGCAGCCGACAGCATCACAGCCACCGGCGACGGCGCCCTACAGATCCAATACGTCAGGGCCCTGCTCGCGAAGGCCGTCGAGCAGCAAAGAGCGGGCGCCGACTCGGCAGGTCGAGTATACTCGCGTTCCTCGGGAAGCAGA
This sequence comes from Avena atlantica, assembly GCA_910589765.1. Classification (NCBI taxonomy): domain Eukaryota; kingdom Viridiplantae; phylum Streptophyta; class Magnoliopsida; order Poales; family Poaceae; genus Avena; species Avena atlantica. The sequence goes on from OU342737.1 coordinate 122,407,481, forward strand.
GCGGCCTCCAGCGGCCGCCCACCGGCGGCAAACACCCTCAACTGCCCGCCACCAGAGCCACTGCAGCTCCAACACCGACCCGCGAACGCGGCACTCTCCACCAACGACCCTAGGCCGGCAACTAACCTCGTCGCTGCCAACAGGCAACCCATCGACGCCCGCACCCACATCATCAACAACCAAAGTTGGCGCGCACGCCAGCCCGACGACTTGCGACATACCCTAACTAATCGCCGCGACGGCGAGCCCATGGGGTCGCTCAGTCGACTCGGACCCAAGTGCTTCGGACCAATGATCCGAGGCGAGAAGTACCCGCCAAACTTCAAGGCGCCGAAAGAGATAGAAAAGTACGACTCCTCGTACGACCCCGCCGTCTGGCTCGACACATACCTCATGGCGATGGGGATCGCAGGCCACACTGACCTGCTAGCCGCTCGTTACCTCCCCCTGATGATGGAGGGGACGTGCAGGCAGTGGATCAACACCCTCCCCCAGGACAGTATCGACTCCTGGGAGGAGATGCGCGATGCCTTCGTCAGGCACTTCGAGTGCTCCTACACCCGCGCCACCACCATCGAGGACCTGGAGCGATGCGTCCAGGGACCCCGCGAGTCGACCCACAATTGGGTCCAACGGTGGCAAGAACTTTGGTACAACGCGGCCGGCATCCACCCGGACACCGCGATCCATTGCTTCAAGACCTCGTGCCGTTACGAGCCCCTGGTCGCCAAGCTCAAGAGACACTCCCGCACACTCGACAACATCCCTGACCTCCTCGAGATCGTCAAACGGTACGCCGAGGAAGATCCAAACCAAGAAACTGACGACGAGTCAGGAGGTCAACGCCGCACGAGCGGAAACGACGGCGGACGCCGATCCGACCTACGCTACAGCGGCACTCGCCTCACCGGCAAGCGCCGCAGTGATGGGTGAGTCGACTTCGTCGCCAACGCCGGGCACGCGCAGCGCGAGCCCAAGAGCTTCCAACGCGACGGAGGACAACGCCGCGACGGCGGCAACTACAAGAACAAGCCAAGGTTCGACCCTGCGGCCCTCCTTAACCAACCATGTGCGTTTCATAGCAGGGAAGGGAAACCCGCAACGCACACCACCGCCGACTGCCACACCCTCAGGGAAATCGAGAAGGCACGGCGAGCGCGGGAGGACCCCGACAACGACCCTCCAAACGGCGGAAAATTCGGCAAAGTAGCCGGCTCTCTCCACACCTTCACAGGCTTCAACACGAAGCGCGAGAAGAAGGTCATCGCCCGCGCTGTCGCCGTCAACGCGGTGGCCCAGATTGACGTCCCCCAGTTCCTAAACTGGTCGGAGCAGCCCATCACCTAGAGCCGCCAAGACCACTCGCCACGCATCGAGTACCCAGGACGAGTCGCCCTGGTGGTCAAGCCCAAGGTCGGCGACTACTGGCTCCCCAAGACACTGATGGACGGCGGCAGCTCCATCAACATCCTGTACCTCGACACCTTCAGGCGGCTGCGGCTCCCGCAGTCGATGATCGAGACGACCCACACCACATTCCACGTCATCGTCCCCGGTCGGAAGGCATACCCGATCGGCAAGGTCACGCTGCCAGTCACCTTCGGCACACCGGCAAACTTCCGCACCGAGCGGATCGTCTTCGAGCTGGTGCCCTTCGACAGCCCCTACCACTGCGTCCTGGGGTGCCAGGCGTTCGCTAAATTCATGGCAGCGCCCCACTACGCGTATAACACGATGAAGCTCCCCGGGCCGTGCGGCGTCATCACCATCCACGGCGACCCGACATGGCCGCCGAGTGCGAGGCCAAAGGAGCCGAGCTCGCTGACGCCGTCATCGCGGCGGAGACCAACCACGTCGACGAGCTCGCCAAGTACGCGAGCGGGGTCAACAACGACGACCCAACCATACTCAAGAGGCCCAACTCAGAGGGCGCAAACACCTCAACCTTTGAGGCCACGACGCACACCCGCACCGTCGAGCTGGTCCCAGGCGACTCCAGCCAGACGGTGACGATCGGGACAGGCATGAGCCCAGCATAGGAAGGCGTGCTCATCGAGTTCCTCCGTGAGAACAGGGACATCTTCACATGGAAACCCTCTGACATGCCCGGTATCCCTAGGGAGCTCGCTGAGCACAAGCTAAACGCCGACCCCAAAGTGCGACCTGTCAAGCAGTCGCTGCGGCCCTTCAATGAAGAACGCCGTCGAGCAATCGCCGAGGAAGTGTAGCGTCTACTCGCTGCCGGCTTCATCCGACCAATCAAGTACTCCAAGTGGCTGGCAAACCCAGTCCTGGTCGAGAAGAAAAACGGGACCTGGAGAATGTGTATCGACTACACAAACCTGAACAGCGCCTGCCCAAAGGAGCAGTTCGTCCTCCCGCGGATCGACCAGATAATCGATTCAACCGCGGGCTTGGAGTCGCTATATTTCCTCGACGCCTACTCTGGGTACAACCAGATCAAAATGGTTGTCGAAGACGAGGAGAAGACGGCGTTCATCACGCCATTCGGAGCTTTCTGCTACACCGCCATGACCTTCGGCCTCAAGAACGCCGCGGCGACCTACCAGCGGTGCATGCAAGAATGCCTCGCGAGCCAAATTGGCCGCAACATCCACGTTTACATCGACGACGTGGTCATGAAATCCGCTCGCCAAGGCGACCTACTCGCCGACCTGGCGGAAACATTCGCCAACTTGCGACGGTATAAGATAAAGCTCAACCCAGGCAAATGCACCTTCGGTGTACCCGCCGGACAACTACTGGGGTACGTCGTCTCCAAACGAGGGATCGAGGCGAACCCCACGAAGATCGATACGATCGCACGGCTCGGCAAACCCGAGTGCCTGCGCGACGTCCAGAAGCTGGCCAGGAGAGTAGCGGCTCTCAGTCGCTTCATTCTCCGCCTGGGCGAAAAGGCGATGCCCCTATACCGCCTGATGCGCAAGAACCCCACCTTACAGTGGGACAAGGAGGCGGACTACGCGCTACGCGACCTCAAAAAGGTGCTACTTGCCGCACCACTGCTCGCCGCCCCCGCCGACAAAGAACCCATGCTGGTTTACGTCGCGGCGTCCGAGCGCGTCGTCAGCGCCGTGATGGTCGTCGAACGGCCAGAAGAAGGAAAGGAGCGCCCAGTCCAGCGGCCGGTGTACTACATCAGCGAGGTCCTCACCGAATCGCGCCAGCGGTACCCACAGTACCAAAATCTAGTATACGCGGTCTTCAGAGCTCAGCGGCGCCTGCCGCACTACTTCCAGGAGCACCCGATCACGGTCGTCTCCTCAGCACCACTGCAAGACATCATCCGCAATCGCGAGGCGACCGGGCGGGTCGCCAAGTGGGCGGTCGAGATCGGCGTCCACAACATCAAATACGAGCCACGAAAGGCGATCAAGTCGCAGGCACTGGCAGACTTCATCGCCGACTGGGAAGAGGCCCAGCAACTAGAGAAACTGCCGTACCTCCATTACTGGAGCCTGCACTTCGACGGCTCCAAGAACGTGGACGATGCAGGCGCAGGGATCGTGCTGACTTCACCAAAGGGCGACAATCTCCGGTACATCCTCTGCCTCGACTTCAAGTCCTATACCAACAACATGGCTGAGTACGAGGCCCTACTCCACGGCATGCGAGCCGCCAGGGAGATGAACGTCAACCGCCTCCGCTGCTACGGAGATTCTGACCTTGTCGCGGGACAAGTCGCTGGCACCTGCGACGCCGTCTCCCCTACCATGGCGGCATACCGCCAAGCGGTGGACAAGCTGGGCGGACACTTTACCGGCTACTCTGTCGAGTGGATCAATAGACGGAAAAACAAGGAGGCCGACGCACTCTCTCGCATCGGGTCGGCCCGACTCGCACCTCCAGCCGGCGTTTTCCTCGACACGATCACCAAGCCATCAATCTCTCCCCCGAGGGAGATCGACATCGGAGTCCCACTCCAACCAGAGGCAGCCTTGGTCGCACTCGTCAACGAGCCAGACGACTGGACCAAGCCCTACATCGCCTACCTGGAAGCCGGCACCCTGCCGGCAGACGAGACAGACGCTCGAATGATCGCTCGTCGATGCAAGTCCTACACCATCATCGACGGCGAACTCCACAAGCGCAGCGTCACTGGCGTGTTCCAACGCTGCGTCCAACCAGCTGAAGGACGTAAGATCCTCCACGACATCCACTCCGGTGACTGCGGCCACCACGCCGCTGCTCGCTCCCTAGTCGCCAAGGCTATGCGACATGGCTTCTACTGGCCCACCGCACACGCCGATGCTGTCGATATCGTCCAGCGGTGCGCCGGGTGCCAGAAGTCCGCCAATCAGACGCATGTACCGAGCTCGGCGCTCAAAACAATCCCCATCACCTGGCCATTCGCCATATGGGGCATGGACATGGTAGGCCCCTTCAAGAAAGCCCCCTCCGGCTACACCCACCTGCTAGTCGCCGTCGACAAATTCACGAAGTGGGTGGAGGCCAAGCCAGTCCGGAAATGCGACGGGAAGACCGCCACTAAATTCCTACGCGAGCTCATATATCGCTACGGGTTCCCAAACAGCATCATCACGGACAACGGCACCAACTTCGCCAAGGGAGCCATGGCCGAATTCTGCGAAGAGCACCACATCCGGCTCGACCTCGCGTCAGTCGCCCACCCGGAATCCAACGGCCAGGCGGAACGGGCCAACCAAAGCATCCTCCACGGCCTGAAGCCGCGACTCCAAGTACCACTCGAGCGCACCGCCGGGTGCTGGGTCGAGGAGTTGCCCTCTGTCATCTGGGGGATCCGCACCTCAGTCAACAGATCGACATGATTCACTCCCTTCTTCATGGTCTACGGTGCCGAAGCAGTCATGCCCACCGACCTCGAACACGACTCGCCGCGGGTCGTCCACTATACAGAGGTTGCAAACGAGCTTGCCCGCCAAGACGGGATCGACCAACTCGACGAAGCACGCGACCTCGCTCGGTCACGCACTGCCATCTACCAGCAAGGACTCCGCCGTTACCACAGACGACGGGTGAAAGCTCGCACCTTCCAGGAAGGCGACCTGGTGTTACGCCTCATCCAGGACAAGAAGGGCATGCACAAGCTCTCCCCTCCGTGGGAAGGCCCATTCGCTATCGGGCGCGTACTCGGCAACGACGCCTACTACCTCATCGACGTCCGCGGGGACGGCGAACTCGACGTCAAGCGACCATGGAATGTAAACCTCCTCCGGAAGTTCTACTCCTAGAACCCCACACATGTACTCTCCAGTCGCTATGAAATAAAAAGAAATGGTTACCGCAAATTGCGCCTACTCTCCATGACTTGTGCCACTCGCACTCGTAATAACAGCGTTATGCTAAATATAGAAGTCAACCTTTGGTACAACGATCGGCACGGCTAAGTAGTGCGGTGTAAGAGCACTGAATCACCTCAGGTCTTGCATTGTCCACGAAAAACGCCCACCCGGAGCCCCATTGGAGTCGCCTAGCTCGAATGGTTCTACGAGCCAAGACAACTGCCCACCGCTTCTCACAACGACCTTGGTCCTCCGCATCCTCGGCATAGCGACTCGAACGGCTAAGTACCACGCTCGGGGACTGAAGACCAGTTCGTCGCGAGCGGTCAGGGAAAACGCCAAGTAAGAGAGCATGACCAGGACTCGCCACGCGACTGACCCTACGGGCCAGGCAGGAGTGACACGCTCACACCAACGCGCTAAGTCCTCAACCACCCTCGAGTCGCGCCTAGAACTACCAAGTACCATGCTCGGGGACTCGGCCACCTGACCTCGTTCGCGCACGGGAAAACGGTAAAGTACAGAGCACTCAAGGGAGTCGCCTAGCGACTGGCTCTTCGAGCTCGGGCGAGTCGACCAAAACATCAAAACACATGACAAAAACACATACATTATATACGAGGTAAACCCCACAAAAAGGGCGGACGCGCTCGGGGCCTCGCTCAAAAATCAATCACAAACACATAACAAATACCAAAATAGACACAACGTCTCATTCAATTGGGTATTGCATTGTTTCATGTTACAAAATATGCCCGCGTGGCAGACCTGCTCCTAACGCTACAAGGCAAACCATCCTACTCCGCAGACTTCGATGACGACTCGCCAACATCCCGGCGATTGCGGATGAACGCCGTGTATGGGTTTGAAGGATACGTCGTCAGTTCACCCGCCATCGCCGCGCGAAAAGGTTGCTCGACCTTGAAGTCACGATGCGGCGGCTCGGGGTCGTTCGGCGCGACGACCGTCTCCTGGTACGGAAGGAGGTCGCCCATTGCCCAGACACGTTCTGAGTACGTGGCGGCACGGTCCTGCAACTTGAGGACCTCGGACAGCTCCACCGCGCCAGTCGACGATGGATATCCACTCGTCACATCATCGATGTCGAAATCTTCGGGGAAGTGGGCGAGTCCAAGGCTCAGGGCCGTCGACGCTCCGCACCGAAACGCCGACCGCGTCATGTATTCAACGACCGCGGGCGCCTTCTCCAAATATTTCCACACCTCAACGAGGTCGCTGGGAATCACCTCCGTGGGCGATATCTCTTGGAGGTAGGCACGGATGCACGTTGCCGACAATGTCGCCGAATCGACCAGCATACTTACGCACTGCCTCGCGTCGATCGAGCTCGCCTCTCCTTCGCTATCGATGATGCGACCTGCGAGTAGAAGACAATAATGAGTACGACGGACACCACAAAAGACACAACCACCGGAAAGGGAAGGGATACTCACTAAGCAGCAGGCGGGCGAGTTCCGTGATGAAGCATTGAAGCGATGTACGGTCGTCCTGAAGCCCAGCAATAAGGACTTCCGATACCTTACGATCCTCCTCAGCTGCGGCAATGGTGGCCTTAGCTCGCTCGTCAGCCGAGCTCGCTTCTTCCTTCGCCTCCCGCAGCTCGCGCTCGAGGTTGGCGATCTGCTGTTCAGCGGCACTCAAGGCTGATTACGCCGCCGCCAATTCACCAGCGGGGACAAGCCCCTGGCGAGCTTCCTCTGCCTTCGCAGCAAAAGCCTGAAGCCCTTTGTTCACTTCCTGGACGATGGCCAGCTCCTTCTCCGCGTGTTGCTTCGCGGCCAATCGGTCCGCTGACTCAAGCTGCAGACCCTGCACATCACCGAAAAAGTTAGTCAAAGCAAAATTCCTAAGTGCCCACCCGCTAAAATTTAGCGAGTGTGCACTCGGGGACTGGCGATCAAGAAATTCCTAAGTGCCCACCCGCTAAAATTTAGCGCGTGCGCACTCGGGGGCTGGATGCGAAAATAAAAAGATGAGAAATTATAAGAATCAGGCCGCTGCAAAGCACCGACCTGATCCTCGGGGACTGGATGTACCTGGATGGCTGCGCCAAGCATGCCATGGAGTTGTATCGCGTCCACGGACGCGAGTAACGCCGGTGTGTGCCCACAACGTTGGTCAACTTCAGCATCGGCGGTCCCAGGAGCGTGGCTCGAGGGCGCAGCTCCACTCGCCGTGGCCGCCTTGGTCACGAAGCGTGGGAAGGTGGCGATAGAAGCACCCGCTCCAAGGGAGGTCGCCTCCACCGTTCCAGGCAAGGAAGCGCCCTCCTTCGTAGACGCGGCTGCCTCCATCACGGGCCCGGCTGGTGCAACCGCCGTGTCGTCAGAGATAGTGACGGTGTCGCCACCCTTGGCCTTCTTGCTGCCATCCAACGAGACGACGACCTCGTCCGCCTTCCTCTTGCGGGAAGGGTCCTCCTCGCTAACGACGGGTGGCACCTTAGCCACGGTCGGATGGCCCATCCTCTTCACTCCGGTCCAGTGCATCAATCGAATAAGCAAAAACAAGCGAAATAGTTATGAAAAGCAAGGAAGGGTGAGTGCACTCACTTGGCGACTGGGATGAAACGTAGCCCCGTACGGAGGCCCGCTGGTTTTTCCAGTTCAGGGCCCAGTCGGCGATTGAGCCCCATCTCCAGGACGTCGCGTGCCCAAGACACGGACGACTTCTTCGTCGTTGAGGCCGCAGCTGGAGCCTCTGGGACATCCTCGGCAAGAGCCTCCTTGCGAGGCGAAGCCGCTGCATCTGGAGCCTCCCCCAGCCCAGAGACTGGGGCGAATGTCGGAGGCATTGAAGCCAGCGGCACTTCCATGGTCGCCGCGTCCAGCGCGGCTGTCACTAGTGGCGCGTCATCACCGGCTGGGCTGGGAGCATCAGAGCTGCTCGCCGAGTGCGGCGGCGAGGCCGGCTTTGATGGCTTCGTCTTCTTCTTCGGGGGGCCCTTTCCTCCTTTTCCTTCTTCTTCTTCGACGGAGTGGCTTGACGGCGCGAGGTGGTCTCTGGGAGCTCGTCGTCGTCATCATGACGCTCGAGGCTTCTTCTTGCCTCGATCTCGCGCTGTCGTTGTACGCGGGTCTTTCGGACCAGTGGGGCGACCTCCTCCTCTGACTCGTCATCGTCGTCCTCGTCGCCCTTGGCGGGCGGTGACTCGCCCACATCCTGGGCGGATGAGCCCAAGCTCTCGTCGTCCGAAGGAGGGAGCCACCCTTCCACCACTTGGAATAGCTGCAACGAATACAGAATGGAATCAGAATTACCGCGACTGCATAGACTGCGACTGCGAGCAAAGTAAGGTGATTACCGTTGGAGCTGGACGCTTTGCGGTATAGGGGGCGACCCCAGCCTGCACATCCAGGTACACCGCCTGGGTAATCTTCTTCAGCGCTGGGAGGTAGTCCTCCAGTTTCCACTCGTCGATGCAGGCCTTCGTTGAGTCTCCCCGGCCCGTGTACTGGTACATATAGTGGCCGCGTTGGGCGAGCGGAAAGAGCCGCCGCCCGAGCCAGCAGTTGTACAGATTTATCGTATGGAGGCCCTTCTTCTTCAGACCGCGGATGGTCTGGAGCATCTCGTCAACGATCATCCGCTGGTCGTTGGGGAGCTTGCCGACTTGGAGATGGCGCGGATCGGACCGATTGGCGGAATACCGCGGGATCGCCACCTCGTCCTCCAGGGTCGCCTCGGCCACGTAGAACCACGACTTCTTCCAGTCGCTCGCTGCCTTGGCGGGCAGCATCAGATCAAAGAATGAGGCTTTGGACTTGAGTTGGAATGTCAGGCCGCCCGCGGCTAGCATTGGGCCACCTGCTTCCTCGCGGCTGATCCGTCCGTGGAACAGATCTTGCCACAGGGGGAAGTAGGACCGGCATCCCAAGTAGCACTCGCAGAATGCCACGAAGATGGCGAGCTGCTCGATGCTGTGGGGACCTAGATCTGAAGGCTGGATCCCGTAGTAGGCACAGAAGCGCCGGAAGAACAGGGACGTAGGAAACCCTAGCCCCCGCTCGAGATGGCTGGTGAAACAGATGAATTCCCTCTCTCGCGGGTTTGGGTTCGTCTCTCCGGCTGCGGGAATACGCCAACAGCCGACTCGTAGGATCCCGGCCTCCTCGAAGGAGGCCAGTTGCACCCTTGTGCACTTGGACCTACCCCACGGTTCGGTGGAAAGGGCCATGGCCGAGAGGTTGTTGGGGGTCGGGGGATTTCGGGTCGGCTGGATCGCGATGCGAGGGAAGGAAAATGCGCGTAGTCGGAAGAAGTGATGAGAAGTTGGCTCTCTGATCGCCTGCCATTCTCCTTATATAGTGGATGTTACCCGCCAAATAAGGAGGCCGTTACCGCGCGATGATTACGCCAAAGGTTACCGTTGGATTACCCCAACGGCTAGTTTGACCACGTCTGACGGTCCAACTCCGGCCACTCGGCTCGCCGACCCAATCACTATGACAGTGTTTCGCCGACTCGACTCGCCAAAGCCGCGACTTGGATCACTGGTTTTCTCCTTTGTACAGGAGCCCGCCGACGATTCGACTGGCTGCCTACTCTGAAGCCGTATACTCCGACTGCCAGCAACCACCTACGCCTAATCGATGACGGCCTCGGGGACTACTGATGGGTATATGCCTACCGGGGTATACCCAGCAGGACATTTCCGATTGGCCCATGAGCTGGCGAGTGGGCCTGCAGAACGGCGAGCGGATTAAAGCCCAGCAAGGCATCGAGCGACTGGAAGCTGAAGGCCCAGGCGAGTAGATATGCCCAGTCGGATTAGGTTAAACGACTACCGAAGATTTAACTAAATCGGTTGAGATATGTAAACCCTAGGGAAGGTGAGCCTATATAAACCTCCCTATAGGGCGAGTAGACACGCGTTCCCTCATACACCCAAGCGACTCGCCGCCTAGCCGCCGAGCTCGCCCATTGTAACACCTCCATAATACAATCTAGCAGGAGTAGGTCTTTACCCTCCGGGGGGCCGAACCTGGGTAAAACCCTGTGTCTTTGCCCTCATCTCGCACCGCAGATGGCTGGCCGCCCTTGCCCCTCGTTCTACTACTCGGTGCCGATTGCAGCATCTGCCGTGACCATTCCCACGACAAAAAGTGTTTGTCGCTTAGAACGTCAAGTTTCTTTGAGAAGGAATTTTTCGTGAAAAGATAAGTGGGAGGACAATAGAACTTTTGATAAGGTTAAAAGAACCTTAGCAATATGTGCAGAGTTGCGCAGCACCGAAAAGTGTTCCGGAGGCAGCAACAATGCTCATGGCTCACGTACCTCAAAGGTTGTGGTCACAGAGATCCAAGTTCCTATTGAAACAAGTAGGTCGGGTAAACAATCAAATACCAAGATTTGAGGGTTGAATCATTATTTGAGAATAATGAACCGACTACATGCAAAGAAGCGATGATGGGCCCTGACTCCGTCAAATGGCTTGAAGCCATAAAATCTGTGATAGTTCCATACACGAGAAATCAAGTTTTGAACTTGAAGGACCCTCGAGAAAGGTGTAAGACCTTACAGTTGTGTTTGGATCTATAAAGAAATAGACATGAATATTTCGCATCTATGAAATGGTCGACATGTTGGGAAAGAGTTCACAACAATGTTCAAGGGTTGACTATGACAAGATTTAATCTTTCATAGCGATATTTAGTCTAGACGGATTAATGTAGCAACCACGACATATAATTTTGTTATGTGTTGGATAAACAAAACAAATTCTTCTAATAGAAGGGTTACCTAGGATGTGTGCATGACACGGTCCAAAGGGTTTTGTTAGTTCAAAGGATGCTAAATGCATATGCAAACTTCAATGGTTGAAGTAAGCATTACGGAATTGGAATCTTCACTATGATGAAACTGTTAAAGGAGTTTAAATTCATCGGAGATAATGAAGATGCTTGCATTTGCAAGAAATTAAGTGGGAGCGCTAAGACATGTTTCTAATACATTATGTGGAAGACATATTGTTGATTGGAAATGATGTATCTTTTATTAACACAAGATAAGAATTTCATCTCGATGAAAGGCTTAGGCAAAACCCAAATATTTAGCATCAATAGACGCTAATATGGTTGTGCCGAAAGTACATAGATGATGTATTGAATGAGTTCAATATAGAAACTACAAGAAAGGTTCTTGTCGCACAGAAAGGATTGAATGAGTTTAATATTGATGATATATTCAAGTGTATTGACACTTGGTAAGTGAAACAAAGATTCAAGTATAGATTGATACTTGATGTATGAAATCACAAAGAGTATTTATATCAATTATGCCGTGATATGTACAAATCCAGATATGTCCTATGCTCTAAATGATGTGAGCATATACCCGAATGATTCATAAGATGATCATTGGACAATAGTAAGGATATTCTTATGATCTTTTGGAAGAACTAAGAATATATTGTTTGTAGAAGTGACAAATAGATGGTTAGTTCATTGTAAAAGTACTACATTGATACTAGTTTTGTCACAAAGTACAAATTAAGTTTATCTCAATCTAAACTAAGGGTGGCACAGTATAATGGAAAGTAAGTTCCATAATGGATTTGGATGAGTTCCAAAGTTAAGACATTGTGACAAATACTACAACAAAAGGCTAAGTATATGACTGCTATTATAGCAGCTAAAGAGGGCATTTGGCTCAAGTAGTTTGTTATCAAACTAGGTGTAGTTCATAGCGGTATAATACTATGAAGATATATTGTACGACAATATTATCAACATGTTGTAACCCCAAAGAACTAAAGGTCTGACCAAAGGACCAAATTTATACAAAGCCATCTCATTAGAGAATGAGTGATGCGTAGAGACGCAAATACATGCAATTACACACGGACCTGGAAGTGTCAGATCCGGAGATCAGTTGACCACTAGAGAACATGTACTTACAACACCGGAAAGCCATAGGTGTTGAATACACAAAGGTTTGAAACTAGATTATTGACTCTAGTGCAAGTGGGAGACTGTTGGAGATATGCCCAAGAGGCAATAATAAAGTGGGTTATTATCATATCTTCATACTTATGATAAATGTTTACATACCATGCTATAATTGTATTAACAAGAAACATTAATACTTATGTGATTTGTAAACATAAAAGAGTCCTAGTAAAGCCTCTTGTTAAACTAGCTTGTTGGTTAATATATGATCATGGTTTACTGATCATGAACATAGAGATGTTATTGACAACAGGGTCATATCATTAGGAGAATGATGTGATGGACATACTCCTATAGATAAGCGTAACATAAAGATCAAGTCATTTTAATAGTTCAATTGCTATATGCTTTCTGATACATAGTAACCTAATTCCTTCGACCATGAGATCATGCATATCACCTTTACCGGATGGATGCTTTGATGACATCAAACACCATACCGTAACTGGGTGGCTATAAAGGTGGCATTGAGTGTTCGGAAAGTATTGGTTGAGACACATGGATCAAGAATGGGATTTGTCCATCCATATGACGGATAGATATACTCTGGGCCCTCTCGGTGTAATGTCATCCAATTAGCTTGCAAGCATGTGACTGGCTCACAAGGGATCACATATCACGGGAACGAGAAAAGAGTACTTATCGGTAACGAGGTTGAACTAGGTATGCAGAGATACCAACGATCAAAACCTCGGATAAGTAAATTATCGTGAGACAAAGGGAAATTGGTATCGTATGTAAGTGGTTCATTCGATCGCAAAGTAATGGTAGAAATATGTGGGAACCATATGAATTTCCAGATTCCTCTATTGGTTATTGTTCGGAGAAGTGTCTCGATCATGTCCGCATAATTCACGAACCGTAGGGAGACACACTTAAGGATTCGACGTTGTTTGAGTAGTTATGGAATGATGAGTAAGAGACCGAATGTTGTTCGGAGTCTCGGATGGAATCCGGGATATCACGAGGAGATCCGGAATGGTCCGGAGAATAAGATTCATATAAGGAAAGTCCTGTTTCGGAGTTGGGGAATGATTCCGGTGTTTTCATCGGGAATGTTCTAGAAGGTTCCAGAATGTCCGGCACTCCGGAGGGGAAGGGGTACATGAATGTGTCATTGCAAGTTGGAATGATTGCATCATGTACTAGGTGTCATCGCTGTCCAAAATAAAGGGTTTATTCAAATCCTAGTTTGAAAAGTCAAACGGCTAGTTTGAAAGTCAAACGGCAGTTTTTGGAAAGAGGAGGAGAGGTGGAAACCGAGTTGGGGAGGAGTTCCCTCCTCCAATCGGCGGCCCACCTCCAAGCCGAGTTGGGGAGGGACTCCCCTCCCCTTGGCCGCACCTCCCACCTATAAAGGGAGGGGCAGGGCTGCCCCTCCTAGCACACAAGTTGCCTCCCTCTAAACCTAAACTCTAGCCACAGCCTAGGGATTTCTCCCAAGCCGCCGAGTTAGAGCTTCTAATTGCCCTAGCTGCTGGTTTAGCCCCTTCTAATTGGTGTGTCTAAACCCTAGATCACCAAGGCTCTCTCATAGTCCACCATACTCGCTCCGGCTTAAGGCGAAGCCCTGCGAGATCTCCCCTCTACTTCCGGTACCAGGCCGTCGTGCTGCCGGAATCGCGAGGAGAGTGCTACAACCTCCGCTGCCTGCTGGAACAAGGGAGAGGAAGGTCTTCTTCGAGTACCAAACGTGTGACCGACTGCGGGAGCGCTGCCGGAACGCAGCGCCGGAAGGATCGTCTACGCGATCTTGAGATCGGCATGAGTATGACTACATCACCCACGAGAATCTGCTCTCGTTAACCGCTTTGGAATCTTCGAGGGTGAGTTCCTCTATCGACTCGTTGCTACAATCTAGTAGATAGATCTTGGCTTGTTTGTTTGCATGCGGTAGAAATTTTTTGTTTTCCATGCTACAAACCCCTACATGCATAACATCGATGACCTCCGTACAGTCTGAATTAATCTCCAGCCTGTTACACCCCACCTGACCTGCCAGGATAAGTCCATCTTTCAATGCCATAGCCTCCGTCGTAGCCGCATCAGAAATAAAGGGGATGTGTCTATTGCTAGCAACGACAAAGTAACCTATGTCATCTCTAATAATAACACCAGAACTTCCAGTACCCGAGTCAAGATCAAAGCTAGCATCAACATTTTAACTTAACTAAATCCTCTCGAGGTTTTAGCCAACAATGTATAACTATCCCCTTCTTCCTCTTCCTTGCTCTGGTATAGTTCAGAACTAAAGCCGAGATGGCCTGAGCAGTTCTCGCAGGTGATTGCATTGCTCCCCCATGAGTCGCATGTCGCCGTTCCCACCAGATATACCAGATGGCCGTCACAAGCAGGTCGTTCCGATCAACTTCGTTTAGCATAGGGGCTTTTGACACTTTATCGCATAGCAACACTTCTATAACCGACGTCCCATGTTCATCCCTCTCACACACATGCAATATCAGATTTTCCATACCCAGAAAATTCCATATCTCACGTACCCTAGGGCATAAGAAAAAGGGTGCAGAATACTCTCGCAGTCGGTCTTGCATAGCTGGCATTGAGAGTTGTTTTACATGTGTCGGTTAGCCAAAACTCCATTACATGGTATCACACCCAATAAGGACCTCCAACAGTGTATCTTAATCTTGGCTGGTACATTGAGAGACCAAAGAGTTTTCCATACTGGTAGAGTCGATGATGTACCATAGCCAGCCGTCCTTCTTAGCTTCTCTCCATGCTGATGCTCCCATTCCAAGTGGTATGCTGATTTCAATGAAAAGGTGCCTAATTTTGTTAAATGCCAAGAAATAAAATCCTCCATCAAGCCTGTAGCCAAGGGAATGTTCAGAATACGGTTACCATCGATGGGCCAAAACAAACCACGGATTGTCTCCTCATCCCATGTTCATGTCTCGTGATCAATCAGTTCTGATACAGTTGTATAAACTATTTTTCCTCTTCTAGTCGCAATTTTCCTCTTGGGAGCACTCGGTATCCAGGGGTCATCCCAAATATTAATCTGGGATCCGTCACCAACCCTCCATATATGACCTCGTTTAAAAGTTTGGATACCCGCCCAGATGCTCTGCCAAGTGTAAGAAATCCCCTTTTTCAATTGACAATTTAAAATATCTCCTGATGGAAAATACTTTGCTCAGAACACCTGAGCGCATATAGAGTCAGGATTTGAAATTAACCTCCAGCATTGTTTAGCAAGCATTACCAAGTTGAAACAATGTAATTCTCTAATTCCCATGCCTCCTTCCCTCTTAGGTACACACATCTTCCACCATGCAAACCAGTCATATGCTTTTTGTTGATCATCATCTTCCCACCAAAACTGGGATATTGCAGTGATTATCCCTTTAATGATCTATTTGGGCAGCTTGAAGACTGACATTGCGTATGCCGGAATAGCCTGAATGACGGTTTTTATAAGTACCTCCTTCTCTCCAAAATACATATTCTTTACCTTCCAACCGATGAGCAGCTTTATGATTCTGACTATTAAATGTTGGAAACAATCTGACCTATCCACTCCAACTAGGGGTGGCAAACCAAGATATTTATCGGTAATTACTTCGGTCATGATGTTCAATATCGAGCAAACCTCAGCTCGTGTCTCCACGTCTATACATGGACTGAAGAAAATACTCGACTTGGCTTCACTAACCAGCTGCCCAGATGTAGCACAATAATCATCCAAATCTTGGTGTAAACTGTTAGCACTCCACGTGTCCTCTCTCATAAGGATCAAAGAGTCACCATCGAACAACAGGTGTGGAACAGCTGGGGCACCACGGCATACCTTGACTCCCATTAATTTTTCCGCTGCCTCCTCAAACTTTAGTATGCTAGTGAGCCCCTATGCACACAATAAAAACAAATAGGGCGAGAGCGGGTCTCCCTGACGAAGACCCCTTAATGGACAAATAACATCAGAAATAGAATCATTAACCCTTACTTGGAACCTCACAGAAGATATGCAAGCCATGATAAGATCCACCCATGTAGCATCAAAGCCAAGGCGCAATAGCACTCTTTGAAGAAAACACCATTCCACTATATCATATGCCTTGTGCATGTCTAGTTTCACCGCACAAGAACTATATTTGCTCACCTTCTTACTTTTGATAGCGTGATAACTCTCAAATGCCACCAGGACATTGTCAATGATCAGTCAACCCGGAACAAAAGCACTTTGAGTATGCATTCTATCTCAAATAAGAAATAGATTTTATGCATTTTCTTGCCTCTTGCGTCCATGGCTAGCCCACCAGCCCCGGACAACTTAATCCTATCATACTAATAGAAGGAGAAATATACACCGCACATCCTAGTCGGTGTATTGGACCAGCCCGTATAGCGGTGCGTTTTCAGTTGTGTACGATTTTCTTCCTAGGCGTTTTCAAAGGAACCAGCTTCTTTGAGTGCACGCATTCTCAAGGCGGTGTATTTCCCCGGGTTTAGATATTCTGAATTCTGAACTTGGGTGTCACCCTTCACAAGTTTGGAGGTCGATTCTAGAGGGAAGAGACGCTTTGAAACTGGGATTGATTCGGCGAATAGGAGACGGGAGATCCACTGGGGCGTGGAGTTAGCAGTGGCTGCCACGAGATGAGCGTCTCCTCCCAGTTGCATCGTGCGAGGAGGATGCTCCGAGGCGAGTCAGCGATTACATTGATCATACTAGCTCATCATGGAGGATGGATAGACTAGAGAGGTTTTTCTACCCCATGGACGTTGAGATCATTTGAAACATACCACTCTGTACCAGGAACCAAAAAGATTTCTGGGCTTGGCACTTCAAAAAAATTGGAGTTTTTCCGGTCAGATCGGCATATAGAACTCTGATCTCGGTGAAGAAGGCTATCGAGGACTATTTCGAGGGCAGATCTGGTTCATCGAACTCAACACAGGAAGGGAAACTATGGGACAAGTTATGGAAGTGCAAGGTTCCCCATAAAGTCCGAGTGTTCCTATGGAGGCTAGCTCACTTCTCGCTACCAACGGGTGATGTTCGAAATCGGCGGGGCATGGCTCAAACACTGGCCTTCTCGTTGTGTGGGCACTGGTGATTGGAGACATTCCCTCTTTGAATGCACGACGTCAAGGTGCATCTTGGCTCTCTCTGACCCGACTATCGTAGAGCATATCAGCTTCATGGCTGAGGAATCCTTGTGGCTGTGGCTCTTTAGCATGATGGAGACCATGGAGACAGGGGACTTTGTGAAGATGGGGATTACAGTTTGGGCTATTTGGCACTCTAGTAGGAAAGCTATCCACGAGGAGGTGTTCTAGAGTCTGATGGCCATGCAACACTTCGTTCAGTCTTTCCTAGACGACCTTGGTCAATGCAAGGAGGAGAGAAAGTCGACGGGAGGGAAATCCCAGTCCTCCCCGCTTAGGTGGATCCCCCACCTGCTGCGATGAGCAAAATAAATGTTGAGGGTGCGGTCGCAAAATGTACAAACAAAGGTGCGGTGGCGGCGATTTTTCGGGCACCTGATGGGGTTTATTTGGGGCCATCGGCGGTGGTGTTCGAAGGTATGAAAAGCCCTAGTTGCCTCGAAGCGCTCGCATGTAGAGAGAGCCTTGCTCGAGCTGCTGATCTACATGTGGGTGACATTCTAGTGGCGTCGGACTGCATGGACGTGGTGCAGAATTTGCTGAAGAACTCGATGGGGATGATCGGCGGCATCACGCGGGAGATTAAGACCATGGCGAAACATCGAGGAGGAGTATCCTTTTGCCACGAGAGCCGGAGGTCAAACATGGAGGCGGACCGCATCACACAAATGGCGACGTATCTTCCTCCCGGCCACCATGTTTGGCTAGTTACCCTAGAGGGGATGAATATTCCTATAAAAGTTGCGATCACTGATGTATAAAGTGATTGAAGCTCCCTAAAAAAAGGTGTTTTCTCTTTTTTCATTTTCATTTTTTGTCTGTTTCTTTTTTCTTTTTCCTGTTTCTTTAATTTTGCTTTTTTATTTTTTTTGAAAATGTTCATATTTTTAAAAATCCAGTTCTAAAAATGTTCAAATCTCCAATTTGTTTAGATTTTGAGAATGTTCAAATTTTGTTTTTTTATATTTGAATTTGTTTAGATTTCAAATTTGTTTAGATTAGAATTTGTTCATATTTTGAATTTTGTTCAAATATCAAAATTTGTTTAAATTTACAAAAAAAAAATTGAATGTGCTCAGGTAAAAAAAGTTCATAGAACGCTATAGTGCAAATGGAACATATAGAAAATGGTGTAGCAGTCTGGCAGCGCAGCACTGGAACGCAGCAAGGAACAAAAATGAAGTATGGGCCGAGCCTATATTATACTACCAAGGTGTGTTCGGTGCCTCCAGATACACCGCGCTCAAAGAGATGTATAGGAGCTTCCGAAATATCCACGGTAACCAAAGAAAATTCAAGTGACAAACAACAACGGAGAAAAAGCCCACGTCTAAGCAACAAGGAAAAACGACGATTTGTTTTTCCACTTTCTTAAATCGTACCAGATAAAATCTCTCAAGATCCTCTAATGGCAGCACTACGAGCTTTGTTTCTTGATGCATATGACATACCTACCGGGTCCCCTTCGGTTTGGGGCCCGGGACAGCCGCCCCTCCAGCCCTCTCTTCCCTCAGGACCAGCCATGTGTTGGGAGGTGTATTGCGGATGTTAGAGGACACACTTGTAAGTTCAGCGGGAACACAACGGTGTTTAGAACCGTATGCACGTTTGTCGATGCAGTCTTAGAGACCGGATGCAGTCAATGCTATCGTCTATGACATGGAGACGATTATGTGGAAACAAAGAGCCATGATTAAGTGGCTCTTAGAAGGGGATAACAACACAAAAAATTCCATCGGAAAGCGAGTGGGAGAAACAAGAAAAACAGAATATGTAAGTTGGTGAGAGAGGATGGTACACTGATTGAATCATCAGTCGAGATGAGCGAGATGGCCAATGAGTTCTATAAGAAGCAGTATACATCAGAAGGGGTCAAGAATATGCATGAAGTACTGGATTCTATTCCGGTAAAGGTGGATGGTAGGATGAATGCTGAACTATTGGCCCCATACATTGATGAAGAGGTTAAGACGCCGCTTTTTCAGATGTTCCCTGATGGTGCTGGGAGGCACTTCGTCGGGAAACCCCAAGAGCAAGGTGTGAAGCAGCACAGCAGCAAATTTTCCCTCAGTAAGAAACTGAGGTTATCGAACCAGTAGGAGGAAGGAAACGTCTTAAAGGTGTTGCAAGCAACATGGAAACCTGCACAACACAAACTCAAGACTTTTCCCCAACTAATAAGTGAGGTTGTCAAGCTCACCGGTTTGCTGTAACAAAAAATTAAACATATGGTGTGGAAGGTAATGGTTTGCAGCAAGTAATAGGTAACAGTGGAGGATGTATCAATGGTAAAGATTAGACCGGAATCCATAGTTCACTAGAGGTGCTCTCCTTAGATAAACAACATGGCATGAAGGGTAAACAAATTACAGCGGGACAATTGACAGGAACTGAGCTAGGCATAACAATACAATACCAGACAAAAAGATCCCGTGAGATTCGATTGAGCAATACAATAAATATACATAGACCGTCATCCAACTGCATCTATGACTAGAAGTCCACCTTTAGGTTATCATCCGAACCCCCTCTAGTATTAAGTTTCAAGCAACAGACAACTTCTTTAAGCAAAGTGTGTAAGGTAAACAATCCACTTGTAGCAATAGCACGTCTACAACCGAAGATATTTCTGTCACTTCTCTTGGAAACTAGAGGCATGAACCCACTATCGAGCATAAATACCCCCTCTTGGAGTCACTAGCAACTACTTGTCCAAGATATCTACTAACAACGGAGAGCATGCAAGATCATAAACAACACAGACATGACAGAATCATAAAGACAAAACCATTAATCAAACCAACATAATAATCTCAATATCCATCGGATCCCCGCAAACACAACATGCTCACAAGATCTATACATGAAAGCACAAGGAGGAGATACAACTATCTAGCTACTACATGGACCCGTAGTCCAAGGTGGAACTACTCACGCTTCATACCGGAGAAGAAGGCCTCCGGGATGATTTCCCCTCCAGCAGGGTGCCAGGAAGAACTTCAGATCTCCCTCCCCGATCTAGGTACGACGGTGGCAGCGGCTACAGAAGGTTTCGTGGAGTTTTGATCGGGTGCCTAGGTTTTCCGCATCGGGGGCTTCTTATAGGCGAAGAGGCGAGGCTGGGAGGCGGCTGAAGGGCCCACACCCTACCCAGGCGCGGGGTGGGCCCACCCGCTCCTAGGGGGGTGTGGCGGCCCTGGCTCGCATATCTGTCTTGTCTTCTGGCTTCGTGTCCCCCACGGTAAAATATTGACTTAGGCTTTTGTCCCATCCAATTCCGAGAATATTGATTTTCTGCCTTTCTAGAACCAAAAACAGAAGAAAACATGCAACTGGCACTGTGAAAACTTGCTAATAGGTTAGTTCCAGAAAAAAATATAAAAACACCTCAAAGTGTAGACAAAGCAAAGCAAAGTAAATACTAAACAAGCATGGAGCATCGAAAATTATAGATACGTTTCCGACGTATCAAGCATCCCTAAGCTTAACTCTTGCTCGTCCTCGAGTAGGTAAGTGATAAAAAGAATAATTTTTGAGGTTACATGCACCATCAAAACCAAGATCAAACCATTTGCAAACATTGAAAGATAGGATCAAAGAACTCTAAACATGTGCATGAAAGATGGAGTTCTAAAAATAGGACATAGTAACTATGCATGCAACATGAAAGTCAACAAACAAAGATCATGAATAACATGCATTGAAAAACATTTGTTTGTTTCACATACAGAAAACATGGCATAGTGGCATTCAGCTTGTCCCTCATGGAGTAGCAAATAGATGCATAGGACACCTTCAAAGTTCATAAGAGTGACTAGATACAAATAGCAGAAGAACAAGTAATATCACAATATGCATCAATCAATAAGTTTTGGGACACTGCACACAGAATGGCAACTATGCTCTCTTAATGGTGCCTAAAGGTAGAAGGTGGAGACTCAATATAATAGTGGAAGAAATGCCCTTCATAAAGGGAATCAGGGATTTCAAGTTTCAAAAAGAGCTTCCAAAAATTATGGTACTTGTTAGCTTTCAGCCCTCATTGCCCCTATCATAAGCATCTTGAAATGATTAAGGTTAAAATGAACAAACTATGGAGTATATGCTTGACAAAGTATAAGTTGGCAATCTCAAGTCCCTTGAATACGAGGACCACACCTCATGCTACTCAACTTCAGTCACCTGTAAGTTCTTGTCATAGTAAGTACATGCGTATCATAGAGAACCACCAACGGGCTACCCCTTGCACATGGTACAGGAGCTATCCCATAACCAAAATGACAAGGCAAGCAGACAATGAGCATCTCAGCGATCTTTTTATTTACTATGTGCATAGCTTTTTATTGAGGATGCTTCACAGATAGCTCATTATGGTGATGCTGCAAGTTTCCACCATGAGGCGTTTCTCTAACACAAAATACATAACTCCATGGACTTACAAGCTTCCTCTTTATTTCACACCGGTGACATCCATAGACAAAAGAGCATGATATCAACTGTGTACAAAGTACAAGTGCAATGTTGAAAACGTTCCCCGTGATAACACGGTTCTGCTAATTCCAACGTATAAGTGCAAGCATATACAACATAGATGACACAATGGTTCAAGTTTATTAGGGGCAAGAAATAAAGTGTGCCACCAAGTTCATGAGGGCTTTAATCACTAAGTTTTCACATAACAACATACTTTTTAATTGGAAGATAGCTGAAAACAAGAATATACTTGGAATGGTGTAACACACCATGCATATGAGTTTATAGTGGAAACTTTGGAATAACTTGGTTTCTTGGGAGTTGGAAGCATTTATAGAGCTTACTCATACAAGTGGAGGCTAGCAAAAGACTGGGAGCAACCAACTAAGAGAGCAATAATGGACATAATCATGCAGAGCAACAAAACATTACTAATCAAAGCATAGAGTGGTACTACAAGTCAAGGACTAAATGATCATAGTGACTATGGTGACTTGTTCATAGTCATAACATGGTGTGAGCATGTTCCAAGTCAACCCAAACAAAGCATCAAAGGAGAATACCATAATACTATGCTTTTGCATGCTAAAACAACGCATAATTCTTTCAAGGCACACTAGGCAATCCAAATTGTTTGGAACAAGACATGCTTCAGCAATAATCACTAAGCACAAGGTCAAAAAACACCTAGCATGTCATGCTAAAGTCTAAGTAACAGTCAATGCAAACTCCTCTTGCACTCTCAAGCAGGAACTTCCTACTCCTTTCCAACACCAAGCAACTTATTTGAAAACAACACAGCGGGAACGGGGATCCAAAATACTTTATTCAAGCAAACTAAACAAACTAAGAAAACCAAGAAAAAACTAAGACGCTCCAAGAACAACACAACAGTGCATGAAACAATAAAAGCGAAGTGTCTAGACATACTTGAGCTTTTTATTGATGAAGAAGGGGATGCTTTGGGCATTCCCAAGCTTTGATGCTTGTACCTCTTGGATATTTTCTTGGGGTGACACTGGGGTGGCATCCCCAAGCTTGAGATTTTATCCACTATTCATCTCATTACATCATTCTTTCTCTACACCTAAATTGTTTCCTTCATACAAAACTTCACACAATCTTCATTAGCAACATTAGTGTATTCAAAAGATAATAGACCTTTGGGCCTAGCTTTGGAACAACAAAAAATTTCACTAGAACACATGCTATTGTATCAACTCCTTCAAAAAGCTCAATTCACCAAAAGAGAACTCAAAAGGAAATCAAATAGAAGCAAATACAAATAATGTCAGAAATCTGTCAAAACAGACCAGTAGGTAGTCTGTTGCCCAAATAAAAAGTTTTGAACTAACGAAAGTTAGCTAACATACTGGGGGATTTATACGTAATTTTTTATCTCAATACGACTTACAGAGACTCCTCACGAATTTTTATGGTGGAGGATAGAAATCTGTTTCGGGAAGCAATTCCCCAAATCTTACTTCCCTCTCATTAGAGGTCATTCTTGGTACAAAAAGCAAACAAAAAGTATAAGGAGAGGTAATTACTGAAGTAATAACTTCCAAGACTCAAGGAAACTCTTGGGTTATCTCCCAACAAGTACTTTTCTTTATCTCCTTTAAGTTAGGCACAAGAAGCAAGAAATCAAGTATTTTCAAATGAGGAAGCATTAACATCAAACCTTGATTTCAAAGGAGGAGCAAAAAGCAACTTATCTCTCCTCATAGGGAAGTGTTAAATATCGAATGGGAATTGATATTTAATGGTGCCTTCTTTCATATCAATGATGGCACCAACAGTTCTAAGAAAAGGTCTTCCCAAAGTAATAGGACAAGAAGCATTGTATTCAACATCCAAAACATAGAAATCAATAGGGACATAAGCATTATTAACCATGGTGAGAACATTATTAATACTCCCCATGAGTTTCTTCTTAGCATTATCATTAAGTGGGACATCCAAATAACAATCTTCAAAAGGTGGCAAATCAAGCATTTCATAAATCTTCCTAGGCATAATAGAGACACTAGAACCAAGATCACATGAAGCTTTGAGATCGAAGTCATTCACTTGCATATTAATAATGGGTTCCCAACTATCTTCTACTTTCCTAGGAATAGAAGCTTTGTGTTTTAGCTTCTCTTCCTTAATCTTAACAAGAGCATCTGTAATGTGTTTGGTGAAAGCAACATGCATATCACTAGCATCAGGACTTCTAGCAAGTTTTTGCAAGAACAGAATCACTTCAGAAATATTGCAACCATCTATATCAAAATCAAACTTAGCATCACTAGTAGTAGACTCATTAGGCTTAGGAATTGTAGGAGGAGGAATAGAGACTTCTTGTGGTCTAGTGGTCTCCATTCTAGTGATGGTGCACACACTATTGTTTCTATCAATTTCAGCTTCCCTTTCCCACTTAGCATGAAGTTGAGCTAACAGCCTAATATTTTCATCAATAGTAACTTGTATGGCATGAGTGGCAGCAAAGGTGTTTTCCATGGTTTCAGGTTTAGCAGCCATTTTATTAATCAAGGAGGACTGTGCTTCAGACAAAGAGGAATTATTCTTCACAACAGTTAAAAGTTTCTCCTCCACGGTCTTGTTGAAAGCAGTTTTTTTACTAATAAAGTATTTGAGCATGACTTCAAGTTCAGAGGGGGCACTTCTAGCATTGTTGTAGGATTTTCCATAGGTATTGCCATTATTAGGAGGATAAGGCATATAATTGTTGTTACGACCAAAATTGTTGTTAAAATTGTTGTTTCTAATGAAGTTCACGTCAACTTGCTCTTCTTGAGAAACCAAAGAGGCTAAGGGAACATTGTTTGGATCTAAAGGAGCTTTCCCATTAACAAGCATAGCCATAATAACATCAATCTTATCACTCAAAGAGGAGGTTTATTCAACAGAATTTACCTTCTTACCATGTGGAGCTCTCTCAGTGTGCCATTCCGAGTAATTAACCATCATATTCTCAAGGAGTTTTGTTGCAACACCCAAAGTGATGCCCATAAAGGTACCTTGTGGCATCCCGCAAAACCACTGCTAGAAAATCGCGTTGTTTTTGTGCATTGCATCGTCATCATCATGCATTGTTTGTCTGGAAACTATTTTCGAAATGCCTAGTTTTATTTTCTAAATAACCCCCGTCTTTATTTCAAATTAAAACATCGGTCTGTTCAGATCTTTTATTTGTCTAAAAAGTATTTACCAAAAATGTTTTACAAATAAAATAAATAATGAAATATTTTGTCCGGGGAGGCAGTCCGATCAGTCAGGCCAGAAGGCCCAACCTGACCAGACTACCTACCACCCGGCCCATCTAAAGAAACCCTAAACCCTGTTCTACCTAAACCTAGTCTACCCAGCCCCCTCCACCTCACCCCGACCAACCACCGCTTGCCACCTCACCGTTCCCTCCACCTCATCCTCAGCTCAGCCACCTCACCAATCCCCAGCCACCACCACACTCCCTGGCCCCACCCTGCTGGCCCACCTGCCCAGCGGGTCCCTCTCTCTCCCCTATCCCTGCTCCACCCCTCTCCCTTACACCCCGGTCCCACCGTCCCTGGCCCGACCCCACCACGCGCCACCTGCCCACGCTCGCTCTCTCCTTCCTCCTCTCTGCCCCAACCCGCTTCCCCCACCCGATGCGCTCGCACCGCCGCCCTCCTCCCCTCGCGGACCTCTCCGCTCGACCCTGCACCCACCTCGTCTCCCCACCGCAACCCCATCTTTCCCCTTCCCCAGCACCGCCGCCGCGGGCTCCCTCTCTCCACCGCCGGGGCCCCATCGCCGCCACAGGAGCCCAACCCCGCCGCCGTTTCCCTTCTCCTCGCCCGCGACCCCACCGACCCTCTCTCCCCCGCTCGTCACCATCCCCGCGTGAGCACCGCCGACCTCACCCTCGCCCGCGGGCCGCGCCCTCGCCATCGTCCGCCCCCCCGGCAGCAGCAGCGGCGCCTGCAGCCACCGCCTCCCTCCTCGGACCTCTCGCCCCTCCCCCGACCTGCGCCGCCGCCCGTGGCCCTCTCCACCGTGCCACCCCGAGCTCACCTCCGCCATGCTCCACCGCCGGGCTCCTCCCCGTCGATCCCTGCCGCCCACGAATCTCCTCCGACCGCCTCCGTGCCAGGCCCGACGCCCAGCGCCGTCGCCTCCTTCCCAGGGCGCCACCGCCGACCTCGTTTGCCTCCTCTCTGTCGCCGCCGTGTTCCCCCAACCGCCGCCGCCTTCCTCCTCTCCGGCCGCCGCCCTTCTGGCCAGCGAGCCTCGCCGCGTGCCCGACGTCCTCCCGTGCCCCTGCCGCGTCTTCCCCCACACCGACGATCCCCTCTGCTCGAGTCCTGCCGCCGCCGAACTCGCCGCCTCTGCAGACGTGGGACCGTCGCTGTTTGCGCCGAGCTCGCCTGTGCCCGTGTGTTGTTGTTCCTCTACAGTGAAGCTGGCCCAGTTTTTGGCCTTGATGACCCCCTGTGCACGTGTGTAAAGAGGGTGCATGTGCCTGTGCATGTCTCGGTTTTTGTCCAGTCTCTGTGTGCTAGCATCACGAGGCCGTTCCAAGATTTTCTGAGGATCCAACTACCGGGTCGGTGCCAAGAAGTACCACCACGCCAACGACAGTGAACCGAACAAGATCTTCTACACGGAACGCTAAGGTCTCCGTCCCAAATCCGAAGATGTCAAGTTCTTCCTCACGGGAACTAAAGACCCCGGTGTCGAGCCCCAAGTTCGCCACCGATGTTCGAGATGGCACCCCAAGGTCTTCATCCCGGTGCGACCAGTACTTCCTCAAAAACACCAAGATCTTCATCCCGAACGACAAGACCGATGACATGGCCCGACGACCCGACAAGACCTTCGTGACATCAAGATCGGCACCGACCAGGGCGGATCCAATATGCCCCGACGCCAACCAAGTCCTGCTTCCCGATTGCGACACGACCTCCTTCCCGTAACGATCCTGATCTCGTCGAGCCGTTCTTCCGTTAAACCCTGAGACCGAACCCCGAACCCTCGAAACCCCCAAGACCTTCGACTCCAGATGTGTGACCCTGATCCGAGCCCCTATTTTTAAATGCCATCTATATATCTTGTTGCATATTTAATTGTTCATCTCGCATACATATCATGTGGGTTGGGGGCCTTATGCCGATTCACCTTATAATTAAATATGGGATCCTTATGCGGGCAAATCTAGTCGTATATTGGTCCCATTTAAATTGGTGTAGCAAACCGGTGCTATCTTTTGCCATGTTAAGACAACATTTAAATTGCGGGTTATCTAAACAACATGAACCATCTGAATAATTGTCGGGACCCTGGTTCCGCTTAATATGGTATAATTGCATCGCATCTTGCCATGTCATACACCATACATGCATCATGCCCGATCTTCTGTCATAGTATTAAATAGTGCATCCGGTGTTTCTTCTAGTGTTTTGGTTCTTCGCGGATAAGGCCGTTGAGTTGATGTGAGTGTCGACCCGATCTTCGGTTGAACCTTCGGCAAGGTTTTCAGGCGAGCACCTCCCCCTTTCTACCTATCTTACTTTTATAGTATTTATTCCCTCCTGTTGATCTATTGCTATCTGTGTTGCGATGCTCTAGTTTCCGTACCCGAGATATCCCTTGCAGCCATATATTGCCTTGGACACATCCTATTACCTGTTGTTTGGTAGATAGTTGGACTTGCGCGTCGTTGTCGCTTGCTCAAGTGCTGTTGTGTGACGCCAAGTACCAGAGTTGTTGGAGTCTTGCCGCATGTTTAATGTTGGAGATGATTGTGGCTTTAATTATCGTTTAATTCAATTATCGTTTAATAACTAAAATTGAAGTAGGTAAATGCAGAGGCACCGGTGGGTGATAGATAATATTTGGTTTCCGACCGCTCACTGGTGTCCCGTAGGACCCTGAGTTCTTGACACCTGTTCCGAGATCGAGCGCGCTAACCACATGTGGGATGTATGGGCACCCCATCGATTTAGTACCTGATTTCAAAGTACTGTACTGGGGGCCACAACTAGTTTGAGGTTTTATTTACTATCCTGTACCTATGCCATGCTTTACTGCTTTATTTACGATTGTGCGAGGAGCACACTGTACTGTTTAGGATCGGGACACGTTTTCGCTGTATCGACAAGCCCAGTCATCTTTTCGGGTTCCCAGTCGTTTACAGCCGTCCACCCAAACCCTGAGTCCGTCTCGGAGACCGGCCGACTTCGTTGCGGGTAGACTTAGTGGGGTGGCCCCCCGTGCTTGCTTTGGGTCTAGGAAACGTCATGACTTAGGCCCCGCCGACATACCGATGGGTGTATGTTAATTGATCTGGCAAAAAGGGTCGAAGTGCGTGTGAAACTTTGGTGCACCCCTGCAGGGTTAAATCTTTTCGAGAAGCCGTGTCCGCGGTTATGGACGACTTGGAGCACAGGTCTCGATCATAGACAACTATAACTAAAGTTTACTGCTATAATTTGGCTTATATCCGATATGACTAGTAATCAGCTCCACTACAACGGAATGGCTAAATAAAAGTACCAACAACTGCTGGGTTTGGGATATCTCATGCTAATTGTATTTAACTAGTAAGTGTCGCAACTACAACGGAATGGTTAAATAAAACTGCCCACTGCTTATTTTAATCAGGATGTCTATCTATATTTGACTAGTAATTGTTGCAACGATAACCGAATAAATAAAACTGCCAACGGTGTGAGTTCCTCGGTTGACTTTCTCGGTTGGTGTCGAGGGGGAATACCAGGATGGGTTTGTTTGGTGTTAGAATCAGGTTGGATCCGAATAGGTCTTTCTTATCCATCTCTGATCCACCATACCTATGTAGGCGAGGACCGCCGAATTCTAGCCTCGCCGTGTACTGGCCTCAGTATTGACCGCTCTCTCTTTTTCCTTTGCCCTTTGTCGGCACCCCTTTTGTTTAAGCAGGTTTTGAGATCGACGTCGTTAGCAGGGTTACCCTTCCGGCTTGGCCTGGGCAGGGTTATGGACGCCATTGGTTATTCTTCAGGGCTCTTAGCCCCATTTGCATCTTGTCCATAGCTGGACGCTCTATCGATTTCAAGGTGATTTGGATCTTTGTTCTGTATATCTGTATTCTTGACCCATGGAGTCGTGTTGTATATATATCTGTTCTGTGGGTCCCATCGAGGACTGTTGTGTAATGTTATTACTTCGTTTTCCACCCGCACGCAAGTGCCTGGTGGGCACCCTTGAATCGTTTCTATGCGGGTTTGGCGGGAAGCGCTGAAACTTGCATAGGGCCGATTCTGAGGGTGTTACAGAGTGGTATCAGAGCTCAGCAGTTGCGATACCCCACAAGTCCAGCCTGTAGGATAACCTAGCTAACGGCCGAAGTAGAGTGTCAAAACTATTTTTGAAAAAAAAATCGGTTGGATAGTTCTGATTAGGTCTGATTTTACTCCTTACCCCTCTGCTGCTCTCCTCTCACCTCTGCGTGTTTTGATTCCGCTCTCTTCTCTCTCTTCGAGTCCAGGATTTCTCGTGGTTGGGTTCCATCGTACCTTCAGGGTTTCGCTTCCTCCTTTGGTAACGGTGTTACTACATCTGATCTTCATGCTATCCGAGGAATCCTTCGTCCGGTGGACTTCTCTTTGTTCCTTCTCGTGCCTTCCGGTGTTCTCCGACGCGACGACATCATCTACGCCAGATCCGATGCAGAGTCCGCATCACTCCTTTGTTCCGAACCTCGATTGTCGAGATCTTCAGTCTGGATTCCGAGAATGGTTGCACGCTTTTCCACTGATTGTGCGGAGTAATAGTTTGGGTGCGTGATGGATTGGCCCCCATGCCGACTACTCACTCTATTCGCTTGTGTACATTGAAGTGGACGAGAATGCATCGGTTCCCTCTTTCCATCGAAGCTAGATGTGGCTTTATTTGTTGATACATCTACCTTCGTCTTTGTTCCCGGAGTGTTCTCTCGACGATCACGGACAACGACCTCTTGTTAGTGGTGTCGCGAGGATCTACACGATGCGAGAAGATTCAGGTCGCCGCCCTTCTTTCCGGTACCATGAGGCGAATCTCGAGGGCGAGATCCATTGTTAGTGGTGTCGAATTGTGGCATCCCGCAAAACCACTACTAGAAAATCGCGTTGTTTTTGTGAATTGCATCGTCATCATCATGCATTGTTTGTCTGGAAACTATTTTCGAAACGCCTAGTTTTATTTTCTAAATAACCCCCGTCTTTATTTCAAATTAAAACATCGGTCTGTTCAGATCTTTTATTTGTCTAAAAAGTATTTACCAAAAATGTTTTACAAATAAAATAAATAATGAAATATTTTGTCCGGGGAGGCAGTCCGATCAGTCAGGCCAGAAGGCCCAACCTGACCAGACTACCTACCACCCGGCCCATCTAAAGACACCCTAAACCCTTTTCTACCTAAACCTAGTCTACCCAGCCCCCTCCACCTCACCCCGACCAACCACCGCTTGCCACCTCACCGTTCCCTCCACCTCATCCTCAGCTCAGCCACCTCACCAATCCCCAGCCACCACCACACTCCCTGGCCCCACCCTGCTGGCCCACCTGCCCAGCGGGTCCCTCTCTCTCTCCCCTATCCCTGCTCCACCCCTCTCCCTTACACCCCGGTCCCACCGTCCCTGGCCCGACCCCACCACGCGCCACCTGCCCACGCTCGCTCTCTCCTTCCTCCTCTCTGCCCCAACCCGCTTCCCCCACCCGATGCGCTCGCACCGCCGCCCTCCTCCCCTCGCGGCCCTCTCTGCTCGACCCTGCACCCACCTCGTCTCCCCACCGCAACACCATCTTTCCCCTTCCCCAGCACCGCCACTGCGGGCTCCCTCTCTCCACCGCCGGGGCCCCATCGCCGCCACAGGAGCCCAACCCCGCCGCCACTTCCCTTCTCCTCGCCCGCGACCCCACCGACCCTCTCTCCCCCGCTCGCCTCCATCCCCGCGTGAGCACCGCCGACCTCACCCTCGCCCGCGGGCCGCGCCCTCGCCATCGTCCGTCCCCCCGGCAGCAGCAGCGGCGCCTGCGGCCACCGCCTCCGTCCTCGGCCCTCTCGCCCCTCCCCCGACCTGCGCCGCCGCTCGTGGCCCTTTCCACCGCGCCACCCCGAGATCACCTCCGCCATGCTCCACCGCCGGGCTCCTCCCCGTCGATCCCTGCCGCCCACGAATCTCCTCCGGCCGCCTCCGTGCCAGGCCCGACGCCCAGCGTCGTCGCCTCCTTCCCAGGGCGCCACCGCCGACCTCGTCTGCCTCCTCTCTGTCGCCGCCACGTTCCCCCAACCGCCGCCGCCTTCCTCCTCTCCGGCCGCCGCCCTTCTGGCCAGCGAGCCTCGCCGCGTGCCCGACGTCCTCCCGCGCCCCTGCCGCGTCTTCCCCCACACCGACGATCCCCTCTGCTCGAGTCCTGTCGCCGCCGAGCTCGTCGCCTCTGCAGACGTGGGACCGTCGCTGTTTGCGCCGAGCTCGCCTGTGCCCGTGTGTTGTTGTTCCTCTACAGTGAAGCTGGCCCAGTTTTTGGCCTTGATGACCCCCTGTGCGCGTGTGTAAAGAGGGTGCATGTGCCTGTGCATGTCTCGGTTTTTGTCCAGTCTCTGTGTGCTAGCATCACGAGGCCGTTCCAAGATTTTCTGAGGATCCAACTACCGGGTCGGTGCCAAGAAGTACCACCACGCCAACGACAGTGAACCGAACAAGATCTTCTACACGGAACGCCAAGGTCTCCGTCCCGAACCCGAAGATGTCAAGTTCTTCCTCACGGGAACTAAAAGACCCTGGTGTCGAGCCCCAAGTTCGCCACCGATGTTCGAGATGGCACCCCAAGGTCTTCATCCCGGTGCGACCAGTACTTCCTCGAAAACGCCAAGATCTTCATCCCGAACGACAAGACCGATGACATGGCCCGACGACCCGACAAGACCTTCGTGACATCAAGATCGGCACCGACCAGGGCGGATCCAATATGCCCCGACGCCAACCAAGTCCTGCTTCCCGGTTGCGACAAGACCTCCTTCCCGTAACGATCCCGATCTCGTCGAGCCGTTCTTCCGTCAAACCCTGAGACCGAACCCCGAACCCTCGAAACCCCCAAGACCTTCGACTCCAGATGTGTGACCCTGATCCGAGCCCCTATTTTTAAATGCCATCTATATATCTTGTTGCATATTTAATTGTTCATCTCGCATACATATCATGTGGGTTGGGGGCCTTATGCCGATTCACCTTATAATTAAATATGGGATCCTTATGCGGGCAAATCTAGTCGTATATTGGTCCCATTTAAATTGGTGTAGCAAACCGGTGCTATCTTTTGCCATGTTAAGACAACATTTAAATTGCGGGTTATCTAAACAACATGAACCATCTGAATAATTGTCGGGACCCCGGTTCCGCTTAATATGGTATAATTGCATCGCATCTTGCCATGTCATACACCATACATGCATCATGCCCGATCTTCTGTCATAGTATTAAATAGTGCATCCGGTGTTTCTTCTAGTGTTTTGGTTCTTCGCGGATAAGGCCGTTGAGTTGATGTGAGTGTCGACCCGATCTTCGGTTGAACCTTCGGCAAGGTTTTCAGGCGAGCACCTCCCCCTTTCTACCTATCTTACTTTTATAGTATTTATTCCCTCCTGTTGATCTATTGCTATCTGTGTTGCGATGCTCTAGTTTCCGTACCCGAGATATCCCTTGCAGCCATATATTGCCTTGGACACATCCTATTACCTGTTGTTTGGTAGATAGTTGGACTTGCGCGTCGTTGTCGCTTGCTCAAGTGCTGTTGTGTGACGCCAAGTACCAGAGTTGTTGGAGTCTTGCCGCATGTTTAATGTTGGAGATGATTGTGGCTTTAATTATCGTTTAATTCAATTATCGTTTAATAACTAAAATTGAAGTAGGTAAATGCAGAGGCACCGGTGGGTGATAGATAATATTTGGTTTCCGACCGCTCACTGGTGTCCCGTAGGACCCTGAGTTCTTGACACCTGTTCCGAGATCGAGCGCGCTAACCACATGTGGGATGTATGGGCACCCCATCGATTTAGTACCTGATTTCAAAGTACTGTACTGGGGGCCACAACTAGTTTGAGGTTTTATTTACTATCCTGTACCTATGCCATGCTTTACTGCTTTATTTACGATTGTGCGAGGAGCACACTGTACTGTTTAGGATCGGGACACGTTTTCGCTGTATCGACAAGCCCAGTCATCTTTTCGGGTTCCCAGTCGTTTACAGCCGTCCACCCAAACCCTGAGTCCGTCTCGGAGACCGGCCGACTTCGTTGCGGGTAGACTTAGTGGGGTGGCCCCCCGTGCTTGCTTTGGGTCTGGGAAACGTCATGACTTAGGCCCCGCCGACATACCGATGGGTGTATGTTAATTGATCTGGCAAAAAGGGTCGAAGTGCGTGTGGAACTTTGGTGCACCCCTGCAGGGTTAAATCTTTTCGAGAAGCCGTGTCCGCGGTTATGGACGACTTGGAGCACAGGTCTCGATCATAGACAACTATAACTAAAGTTTACTGCTATAATTTGGCTTATATCCGATATGACTAGTAATCAGCTCCACTACAACGGAATGGCTAAATAAAAGTACCAACAACTGCTGGGTTTGGGATATCTCATGCTAATTGTATTTAACTAGTAAGTGTCGCAACTACAACGGAATGGTTAAATAAAACTGCCCACTGCTTATTTTAATCAGGATGTCTATCTATATTTGACTAGTAATTGTTGCAACGATAACCGAATAAATAAAACTGCCAACGGTGTGAGTTCCTCGGTTGACTTTCTCGGTTGGTGTCGAGGGGGAATACCAGGATGGGTTTGTTTGGTGTTAGAATCAGGTTGGATCCGAATAGGTCTTTCTTATCCATCTCTGATCACCGACAGTTGTATCGAGTCTCTATAAGTTGTTTAGTGCATGCTGCCGCTGCCGCTTCAGTCCACCATACCTATGTAGGCGAGGACCGCCGAATTCTAGCCTCGCCGTGTACTGGCCTCAGTACTGACCGCTCTCTCTTTTTCCTTTGCCCTTTGTCGGCACCCCTTTTGTTTAAGCAGGTTTTGAGATCGACGTCGTTAGCAGGGTTACCCTTCCGGCTTGGCCTGGGCAGGGTTATGGACGCCATTGGTTATTCTTCAGGGCTCTTAGCCCCATTTGCATCTTGTCCATAGCTGGACGCTCTATCGATTTCAAGGTGATTTGGATCTTTGTTCTGTATATCTGTATTCTTGACCCATGGAGTCGTGTTGTATATATATCTGTTCTGTGGGTCCCATCGAGGACTGTTGTGTAATGTTATTACTTCGTTTTCCACCAGCACGCAAGTGCCTGGTGGGCACCCTTGAATCGTTTCTATGTGGGTTTGGCGGGAAGCGCTGAAACTTGCATAGGGCCGATTCTGAGGGTGTTACAGAGTGGTATCAGAGCTCAGCAGTTGCGATACCCCACAAGTCCAGCCTGTAGGATAACCTAGCTAACGGCCGAAGTAGAGTGTCAAAACTATTTTTGAAAAAAAAAATCGGTTGGATAGTTCTGATTAGGTCTGATTTTACTCCTTACCCCTCTGCTGCTCTCCTCTCACCTCTGCGTGTTTTGATTCCGCTCTCTTCTCTCTCTTCGAGTCCAGGATTTCTCGTGGTTGGGTTCCATCGTACCTTCAGGGTTTCGCTTCCTCCTTTGGTAACGGTGTTGCTACATCTGATCTTCATGCTATCCGAGGAATCCTTCGTCCGGTGGACTTCTCTTTGTTCCTTCTCGTGCCTTCCGGTGTTCTCCGACGCGACGACATCATCTACGCCAGATCCGATGCAGAGTCCGCATCACTCCTTTGTTCCGAACCTCGATTGTCGAGATCTTCAGTCTGGATTCCGAGAATGGTTGCACGCTTTTCCACTGATTGTGCGGAGTAATAGTTTGGGTGCGTGATGGATTGGCCCCCATGCCGACTACTCACTCTATTCGCTTGTGTACATTGAAGTGGACGAGAATGCATCGGTTCCCTCTTTCCATCGAAGCTAGAGGTGGCTTTATTTGTTGATACCTCTACCTTCGTCTTTGTTCCCGGAGTGTTCTCTCGACGATCACGGACAACGACCTCTTGTTAGTGGTGTCGCGAGGATCTACACGATGCGAGAAGATTCAGGTCGCCGCCCTTCTTTTCGGTACCATGAGGCGGATCTCGAGGGCGAGATCCATTGTTAGTGGTGTCGAATTGTGGCATCCCGCAAAACCACTACTAGAAATCGCGTTGTTTTTGTGCATTGCATCGTCATCATCATGCATTGTTTGTCTGGAAACTATTTTCGAAACGCCTAGTTTTATTTTCTAAATAACCCCCGTCTTTATTTCAAATTAAAACATCGGTCTGTTCAGATCTTTTATTTGTCTAAAAAGTATTTACCAAAAATGTTTTACAAATAAAATAAATAATGAAATATTTTGTCCGGGGAGGCAGTCCGATCAGTCAGGCCAGAAGGCCCAACCTGACCAGACTACCTACCACCCGGCCCATCTAAAGAAACCCTAAACCCTTTTATACCTAAACCTAGTCTACCCAGCCCCCTCTAACTCACCCCGACAAACCACCGCTTGCCACCTCACCGTTCCCTCCACCTCATCCTCAGCTCAGCCACCTCACCAATCCCCAGCCACCACCACACTCCCTGGCCCCACCCTGCAGGCCCACCTGCCCAGCGGGTCCCTCTCTCTCTCCCTATCCCTGCTCCACCCCTCTCCCTTACACCCCGGTCCCACCGTCCTTGGCCCGACCCCACCACGCGCCACCTGCCCACGCTCGCTCTCTCCTTCCTCCTCTCTGCCCCAACCCGCTTCCCCCACCCGATGCGCTCGCACCGCCGCCCTCCTCCCCTCGCGGCCCTCTCTGCTCGACCCTGCACCCACCTCGTCTCCCCACCGCAACCCCATCTTTCCCCTTCCCCAGCACCGCCGCCGCGGGCTCCCTCTCTCCACCGCCGGGGCCCCATCGCCGCCATAGGAGCCCAACCCCGCCGCTGCTTCCCTTCTCCTCGCTCTCGACCCCACCGACCCTCTCTCCCCCGCTCGCCTCCATCCCCGCGTGAGCACCGCCGACCTCACCCTCGCCCGCGGGCCGCGCCCTCGCCATCGTTCGCCCCCCCGGCAGCAGCAGCGGCGCCTGCGGCCACCGCCTCCCTCCTCGGCCCTCTCGCCCCTCCCCCGACCTGCGCCGCCGCCCGTGGCCCTCTCCACCGCGCCACCCCGAGCTCACCTCCGCCATGCTCCACCGTCGGGCTCCTCCCCGTCGATCCCTGCCGCCCACGAATCTCCTCCGACCGCCTCCGCGCCAGGCCCGATGCCCAGCGCCGTTGCCTCCTTCCCAGGGTGCCACCGCCGACCTCGTCTGCCTCCTCTCTGTCGCCGCCGCGTTCCCCCAACCGCCGCAGCCTTCCTCCTCTCCGGCCGCCGCCCTTCCGGCCAGCGAGCCTCGCCGCATGCCCGACGTCCTCCCGCGCCCCTGCCGCGTCTTCCCCCACACCGACGATCCCCTCTGCTCGAGTCCTGCCGCCGCCGAGCTCGCCGCCTCTGCAGACGTGGGACCGTCGCTGTTTGCGCCAAGCTCGCATGTGCCTGTGTGTTGTTGTTCCTCTACAGTGAAGCTGGCCCAGTTTTTGGCCTTGATGACCCCCTGTGCGCGTGTGTAAAGAGGGTGCATGTGCCTGTGCATGTCTCGGTTTTTGTCCAGTCTCTGTGTGCTAGCATCACGAGGCCGTTCCAAGATTTTCCGAGGATCCAACTACCGGGTCGGTGCCAAGAAGTACCACCACGCCAACGACAGTGAACCGAACAAGATCTTCTACACGGAACGCCAAGGTCTCCGTCCCGAACCCGAAGATGTCAAGTTCTTCCTCACGGGAACTAAATACCCCGGTGTCGAGCCCCAAGTTCGCCACCGATGTTCGAGATGGCACCCCAAGGTCTTCATCCCGGTGCGACCAGTACTTCCTCGAAAACGCCAAGATCTTCATCCCGAACGACAAGACCGATGACATGGCCCGACGACCCGACAAGACCTTCGTGACATCAAGATCGGCACCGACCAGGGCGGATCCAATATGCCCCGACGCCAACCAAGTCCTGCTTCCCGGTTGCGACAAGACCTTCCCGTAACGATCCCGATCTCGTCGAGCCGTTCTTCCGTCAAACCCTGAGACCGAACCCCGAACCCTCGAAACCCCCAAGACCTTCGACTCCAGATGTGTGACCCTGATCCGAGCCCCTATTTTTAAATGCCATCTATATATCTTGTTGCATATTTAATTGTTCATCTCGCATACATATCATGTGGGTTGGGGGCCTTATGCCGATTCACCTTATAATTAAATATGGGATCCTTATGCGGGCAAATCTAGTCGTATATTGGTCCCATTTAAATTGGTGTAGCAAACCAGTGCTATCTTTTGCCATGTTAAGACAACATTTAAATTGCGGGTTATCTAAACAACATGAACCATCTGACTAATTGTCGGGACCCCGGTTCCGCTTAATATGGTATAATTGCATCGCATCTTGCCATGTCATACACCATACATGCATCATGCCCGATCTTCTGTCATAGTATTAAATAGTGCATCCGGTGTTTCTTCTAGTGTTTTGGTTCTTCGCGGATAAGGACGTTGAGTTGATGCGAGTGTCGACCCGATCTTCGGTTGAACCTTCGGCAAGGTTTTCAGGCGAGCACCTCCCCCTTTCTACCTATCTTACTTTTATAGTATTTATTCCCTCCTGTTGATCTATTGCTATCTGTGTTGCGATGCTCTAGTTTCCGTACCCGAGATATCCCTTGCAGCCATATATTGCCTTGGACACATCCTATTACCTGTTGTTTGGTAGATAGTTGGACTTGCGCGTCGTTGTCGCTTGCACAAGTGTTGTTGTGTGACGCCAAGTACCACAGTTGTTGGAGTCTTGCCGCATGTTTAATGTTGGAGATGATTGTGGCTTTAATTATCGTTTAATTCAATTATCGTTTAATAACTAAAATTGAAGTAGGTAAATGCAGAGGCACCGGTGGGTGATAGATAATATTTGGTTTCCGACCGCTCACTGGTGTCCCGTAGGACCCCGAGTTCTTGACACCTGTTCCGAGATCGAGCGCGCTAACCACATGTGGGATGTATGGGCACCCCATCGATTTAGTACCTGATTTCAAAGTACTGTACTGGGGGCCACAACTAGTTTGAGGTTTTATTTACTATCCTGTACCTATGCCATGCTTTACTGCTTTATTTACGATTGTGCGAGGAGCACACTGTACTGTTTAGGATCGGGACACGTTTTCGCTGTATCGACAAGCCCAGTCATCTTTTCGGGTTCCCAGTCGTTTACAGCCGTCCACCCAAACCCTGAGTCCGTCTCGGAGACCGGCCGACTTTGTTGCGGGTAGACTTAGTGGGGTGGCCCCCCATGCTTGCTTTGGGTCTGGGAAACGTCATGACTTAGGCCCCGCCGACATACCGATGGGTGTATGTTAATTGATCTGGCAAAAAGGGTCGAAGTGCGTGTGGAACTTTGGTGCACCCCTGCAGGGTTAAATCTTTTCGAGAAGACGTGTCCGCGGTTATGGACGATTTGGAGCACAGGTCTCGATCATAGACAACTATAACTAAAGTTTACTGCTATAATTTGGCTTATATCCGATATGACTAGTAATCAGCTCCACTACAACGGAATGGCTAAATAAAAGTACCAACAACTGCTGGGTTTGGGATATCTCATGCTAATTGTATTTAACTAGTAAGTGTCGCAACTACAACGGAATGGTTAAATAAAACTGCCCACTGCTTATTTTAATCAGGATGTCTATCTATATTTGACTAGTAATTGCTGCAACGATAACCGAATAAATAAAACTGCCAACGGTGTGAGTTCCTCGGTTGACTTTCTCGGTTGGTATCGAGGGGGAATACCAGGATGGGTTTGTTTGGTGTTAGAATCAGGTTGGATCCGAATAGGTCTTTCTTATCCATCTCTGATCACCGACAGTTGTATCGAGTCTCTATAGGTTGTTTAGTGCATGCTGCCGCTGCCGCTTCAGTCCACCATACCTATGTAGGCGAGGACCGCCGAATTCTAGCCTCACCGTGTACTGGCCTCAGTACTGACCGCTCTCTCTTTTTCCTTTGCCCTTTGTCGGCACCCCTTTTGTTTAAGCAGGTTTTGAGATCGACGTCGTTAGCAGGGTTACCCTTCCGGCTTGTCCTGGGCAGGGTTATGGACGCCATTGGTTATTCTTCAGGGCTCTTAGCCCCATTTGCATCTTGTCCATAGCTGGACGCTCTATCGATTTCAAGGTGATTTGGATCTTTGTTCTGTATATCTGTATTCTTGACCCATGGAGTCGTGTTGTATATATATATATGTTCTGTGGGTCCCATCGAGGACTGTTGTGTAATTTTATTACTTCGTTTTCCACCCGCACGCAAGTGCCTGGTGGGCACCCTTGAATCGTTTCTATGCGGGTTTGGCGGGAAGCGCTGAAACTTGCATAGGGCCGATTCTGAGGGTGTTACAGAGTGGTATCAGAGCTCATCAGTTGCGATACCCCACAAGTCCAGCCTGTAGGATAACCTAGCTAACGGCCGAAGTAGAGTGTCAAAACTATTTTTGAAAAAAAAATCGGTTGGATAGTTCTGATTAGGTTTGATTTTACTCCTTACCCCTCTGCTGCTCTCCTCTCACCTCTGCGTGTTTTGATTCCGCTCTCTTCTCTCTCTTCGAGTCCAGGATTTCTCATGGTTGGGTTCCATCGTACCTTCAGGGTTTCGCTTCCTCCTTTGGTAACGGTGTTGCTACATCTGATCTTCATGCTATCCGAGGAATCCTTCGTCCGGTGGACTTCTCTTTGTTCCTTCTCGTGCCTTCCGGTGTTCTCCGACGCGACGACATCATCTACGCCAGATCCGATGCAGACTCCGCATCACTCCTTTGTTCCGAACCTCGATTGTCGAGATCTTCAGTCTGGATTCCGAGAATGGTTGCACGCTTTTCCACTGATTGTGCGGAGTAATAGTTTGGGTGCGTGATGGATTGGCCCCCATGCCGACTACTCACTCTATTCGCTTGTGTACATTGAAGTGGACGAGAATGCATTGGTTCCCTCTTTCCATCGAAGCTAGAGGTGGCTTTATTTGTTGATACCTCTACCTTCGTCTTTGTTCCCGGAGTGTTCTCTCGACAATCACGGACAACGACCTCTTGTTAGTGGTGTCGCGAGGATCTACACGATGCGAGAAGATTCAGGTCGCCGCCCTTCTTTCGGTACCATGAGGCGGATCTCGAGGGCGAGATCCATTGTTAGTGGTGTCGAATTGTGGCATCCCGCAAAACCACTACTAGAAAATCGCGTTGTTTTTGTGCATTGCATCGTCATCATCATGCATTGTTTGTCTGGAAACTATTTTCGAAACGCCTAGTTTTATTTTCTAAATAACCCCCGTCTTTATTTCAAATTAAAACATCGGTCTGTTCAGATCTTTTATTTGTCTAAAAAGTATTTACCAAAAATGTTTTACAAATAAAATAAATAATGAAATATTTTGTCCGGGGAGGCAGTCCGATCAGTCAGGCCAGAAGGCCCAACCTGACCAGACTACCTACCACCCGGCCCATCTAAAGAAACCCTAAACCCTTTTCTACCTAAACCTAGTCTACCCAGCCCCCTCCACCTCACCCCGACCAACCACCGCTTGCCACCTCACCGTTCCCTCCACCTCATCCTCAGCTCAGCCACCTCACCAATCCCCAGCCACCACCACACTCCCTGGCCCCACCCTGCTGGCCCACCTACCCAGCGGGTCCCTCTCTCTCTCCCCTATCCCTGCTCCACCCCTCTCCCTTACACCCCGGTCCCACCGTCCCTGGCCCGACCCCACCACGCGCCACCTACCCACGCTCGCTCTCTCCTTCCTCCTCTCTGCCCCAACCCTCTTCCCCCACCCGATGCGCTCGCACCGCCGCCCTCCTCCCCTCGCGGCCCTCTCTGCTCGACCCTGCACCCACCTCGTCTCCCCACCGCAACCCCATCTTTCCCCTTCCCCAGCACCGCCGCCGCGGGCTCCCTCTCTCCACCGCCGGGGCCCCATCGCCGCCACAGGAGCCCAACCCCGCCGCCGCTTCCCTTCTCCTCGCCCGCGACCCCACCGACCCTCTCTCCCCCACTCGCCTCCATCCCCGCGTGAGCACCGCCGACCTCACCCTCGCCCGCGGGCCGCGCCCTCGCCATCGTCCGCCCCCTCCCGGCAGCAGCAGCGGCGCCTGCAGCCACCGCCTCCCACCTCGGCCCTCTCGCCCCTCCCCCGACCTGCGCCGCCGCCCGTGGCCCTCTCCACCGCGCCACCCCGAGCTCACCTCCGCCATGCTCCACCGCCGGGCTCCTCCCCGTCC
Source organism: Avena atlantica (assembly GCA_910589765.1). NCBI lineage: Eukaryota > Viridiplantae > Streptophyta > Magnoliopsida > Poales > Poaceae > Avena > Avena atlantica. Next base: position 122,448,793 of record OU342737.1, read on the forward strand.
ATCCCTGCCGCCCACGAATCTCCTCCGACCGCCTCCGCGCCAGGCCCGACGCCCAGCGCCGTCGACTCCTTCCCAGGGCGCCACCGCCGACCTCGTCTGCCTCCTCTCTGTCGCCGCCGCGTTCCCCCAATCGCCGTCGCCTTCCTCTTCTCCGGCCGCCGCCCTTCCGGCCAGCGAGCCTCGCCGCGTGCCCGACGTCCTCCCGCGCCCCTGCCGCGTCTTCCCCCACACCGACGATCCCCTCTGCTCGAGTCCTGCCGCCGCCGAGCTCGCCGCCTCTGCAGACGTGGGACCGTCGCTGTTTGCGCCGAGCTCGCCTGTGCCCGTGTGTTGATGTTCCTCTACAGTGAAGCTGGCCCAGTTTTTGGCCTTGATGACCCCCTGTGCGCGTGTGTAAAGAGGGTGCATGTGCCTGTGCATGTCTCGGTTTTTGTCCAGTCTCTGTGTGCTAGCATCACGAGGCCGTTCCAAGATTTTCCGAGGATCCAACTACCGGGTCGGTGCCAAGAAGTACCACCACGCCAATGACAGTGAACCGAACAAGATCTTCTACACGGAACGCCAAGGTCTCCGTCCCGAACCCGAAGATGTCAAGTTCTTCCTCACGGGAACTAAATACCCCGGTGTCGAGCCCCAAGTTCGCCACCGATGTTCGAGATGGCACCCCAAGGTCTTCATCCCGGTGCGACCAGTACTTCCTCGAAAACGCCAAGATCTTCATCCCGAACGACAAGACCGATGACATGGCCCGATGACCCGACAAGACCTTCGTGACATCAAGATCGGCACCGACCAGGGCGGATCCAATATGCCCCGACGCCAACCAAGTCCTGCTTCCCGGTTGCGACAAGACCTCCTTCCCGTAACGATCCCGATCTCGTCGAGCCGTTCTTCCGTCAAACCCTGAGACCGAACCCCGAACCCTCGAAACCCCCAAGACCTTCGACTCCAGATGTGTGACCCTGATCCGAGCCCCTATTTTTAAATGCCATCTATATATCTTGTTGCATATTTAATTGTTCATCTCGCATACATATCATGTGGGTTGGGGGCCTTATGCCGATTCACCTTATAATTAAATAAGGGATCCTTATGCGGGCAAATCTAGTCGTATATTGGTCCCATTTAAATTGGTGTAGCAAACCGGTGCTATCTTTTGCCATGTTAAGACAACATTTAAATTGCGGGTTATCTAAACAACAAGAACCATCTGACTAATTGTCGGGACTCCGGTTCCGCTTAATATGGTATAATTGCATCGCATCTTGCCATGTCATACACCATACATGCATCATGCCCGATCTTCTGTCATAGTATTAAATAGTGCATCCGGTGTTTCTTCTAGTGTTTTGGTTCTTCGCGGATAAGGCCGTTGAGTTGATGCGAGTGTCGACCCGATCTTCGGTTGAACCTTCGGCAAGGTTTTCAGGCGAGCACCTCCCCCTTTCTACCTATCTTACTTTTATAGTATTTATTCCCTCCTGTTGATCTATTGCTATCTGTGTTGCGATGCTCTAGTTTCCGTACCCGAGATATCCCTTGCAGCCATATATTGCCTTGGACACATCCTATTACCTGTTGTTTGGTAGATAGTTGGACTTGCACGTCGTTGTCGCTTGCTCAAGTGCTGTTGTGTGACGCCAAGTACCATAGTTGTTGGAGTCTTGCCGCATGTTTAATGTTGGAGATGATTGTGGCTTTAATTATCGTTTAATTCAATTATCGTTTAATAACTAAAATTGAAGTAGGTAAATGCAGAGGCATCGGTGGGTGATAGATAATATTTGGTTTCCAACCGCTCACTGGTGTCCCGTAGGACCCCGAGTTCTTGACACCTGTTCCGAGATCGAGCGCGCTAACCACATGTGGGATGTATGGGCACCCCATCGATTTAGTACCTGATTTCAAAGTACTGTACTGGGGGCCACAACTAGTTTGAGGTTTTATTTACTATCCTGTACCTATGCCATGCTTTACTGCTTTATTTACGATTCTGCGAGGAGCACACTATACTGTTTAGGATCGGGACACGTTTTCGCTGTATCGACAAGCCTAGTCATCTTTTCGGGTTCCCAGTCGTTTACAGCCGTCCACCCAAACCCTGAGTACGTCTCGGAGACCGGCCGACTTTGTTGCGGGTAGACTTAGTGGGGTGGCCCCCCGTGCTTGCTTTGGGTCTGGGAAACGTCATGACTTAGGCCCCGCCGACATACCGATGGGTGTATGTTAATTGATCTGGCAAAAAGGGTCGAAGTGCGTGTGGAACTTTGGTGCACCCCTGCAGGGTTAAATCTTTTCGAGAAGCCGTGTCCGCGGTTATGGACGACTTGGAGCACAGGTCTCGATCATAGACAACTATAACTAAAGTTTACTGCTATAATTTGGCTTATATCCGATATGACTAGTAATCAGCTCCACTACAACGGAATGGCTAAATAAAAGTACCAACAACTGCTGGGTTTGGGATATCTCATGCTAATTGTATTTAACTAGTAAGTGTCGCAACTACAACGGAATGGTTAAATAAAACTGCCCACTGCTTATTTTAATCAGGATGTCTATCTATATTTGACTAGTAATTGCTGCAACGATAACCGAATAAATAAAACTGCCAACGGTGTGAGTTCCTCGGTTGACTTTCTCGGTTGGTATCGAGGGGGAATACCAGGATGGGTTTGTTTGGTGTTAGAATCAGGTTGGATCCGAATAGGTCTTTCTTATCCATCTCTGATCACCGACAGTTGTATCGAGTCTCTATAGGTTGTTTAGTGCATGCTGCCGCTGCCGCTTCAGTCCACCATACCTATGTAGGCGAGGACCGCCGAATTATAGCCTCACCGTGTACTGGCCTCAGTACTGACCGCTCTCTCTTTTTCCTTTGCCCTTTGTCGGCACCCCTTTTGTTTAAGCAGGTTTTGAGATCGACGTCGTTAGCAGGGTTACCCTTCCGGCTTGTCCTGGGCAGGGTTATGGACGCCATTGGTTATTCTTCAGGGCTCTTAGCCCCATTTGCATCTTGTCCATAGCTGGACGCTCTATCGATTTCAAGGTGATTTGGATCTTTGTTCTGTATATCTGTATTCTTGACCCATGGAGTCGTGTTGTATATATATCTGTTCTGTGGGTCCCATCGAGGACTGTTGTGTAATGTTATTACTTCGTTTTCCACCCGCACGCAAGTGCCTGGTGGGCACCCTTGAATCGTTTCTATGCAGGTTTGGCGGGAAGCGCTGAAACTTGCATAGGGCCGATTCTGAGGGTGTTACATACCTCTAGCAGCTGAATCCAACAGGTTTCTTGAAGAAAAGTTCAAACCTGCATAAAAAGTCCGGATAATCATCCAAGCAACGAGTCCATGAGTGGGACAATTCTTAACCAAAGACTTCATTCTTTCCCAAGCTTGAGCAACATGTTCATTATCAAGTTGTTTAAATTTCATAATGTCACTTCTCATATATATAATCTTAGCAGGAGGATAGTATTTTCCAATAAAAGCATCTTTGCACTTAGTCCAAGAATCAATGCTATTTCTAGGCAAAGATAACAACCATTCTTTAGCTTTTCCTCTCAAGGAGAAAGGAAACAACTAGAGCTTAATAATATCTCCATATACATCCTTATACTTTTGCATCTCACAAAGTTCAACAAAGTTATTGAGATGGGCAGCAGCATCATCAGAACCAGCACCAGAAAATTGCTCTCTCATCATAAGATTCAGCAAAACATGCTTAATTTCATAAAAGGTAGCATCAGGAGAAGGTGGAGCAATAGGAGTGGGAGAAACAAGAAAAACAGAATATGTAAGTTGGTCAGAGAGGATGGTACACTGATTGAATCATCATCCGAGATGAGCGAGATGGCCACTGAGTTCTATAAGAAGCAGTATACATCAAAAGGGGTCAAGAATATGCATGAAGTACTGGATTCTATTTCAGTAAAGGTTGATGGTAGGATGAATGCTAAACTGTTGGCCCCATACATTGATGAAGAGGTTAAGACGCCACTTTTTCAGATGTTCCCTGATGGTGCTGGGAGGCATTTCATCGGGAAACCCCAAGATCAAGGTGTGAAGCAGCACAACAGCAAGTTTTCCCTCAGTAAGAAACCGAGGTTATCGAACCAGTAGGAGGAAGGAAATGTCTCAAAGGTGTTCAAGCAACATTGAAACCTACATAACACAAACTCAAGACTTTGCCCCAACAAATCAGTGAGGTTATAAAGCTCACCGGTTTGCTGTAACAAAGGATTAAACGTATGGTGTGGAAGGTAATGGTTTGCAGTAAGTAAACAGGTAACAGTGAAAGATGTATCAATGGTGAAGATTGGACCGGGGTCCATAGTTAACTAGAGGTGCTCTCGTTAGATAAACAACATGGCATGAAGGGTAAACAAATTACAGAGGGCAATTGACAGGAACTAAGCAAGGCATAACAATGCAATTACTAGTCAGAAAGATCCTATGAGGTTGATTGGCCAAGACAACAAGATACATAGACCTCCATCCAACTGCATCTATGACTAGAAGTCCACCTTCAGGTTATCATCCGAACCTGCTCCAGTATTAAGTTGCCAGCAACAGACAACTGCTTTAAGCAAAGTGTGTAAGGTAAACAGTCCACATGTTCCATGAACAAGAGACCGGTGTTTTCTCCCTAGTAGCAATAGCACATCTACAACCGAAGATATTATTGTCACTTCCCTTGGAAACTAGAGGCATGAACCCACTATCGAGCGTAAATACCCCCTCTTGGAGTCACTAGCAACTACTTGGCCAAGATAGCTACTAACAACGGAGAGCATGCAAGATCACAAACAACACAGACATGATAGAATCAAATAGACAAAACCATTAATCAATCTGACATAGTAATCTCAATATCCATCGGATCCCTGCAAACACAACATGCATGATTACAAATAGATTAGACCTTGATCATGAACGTAGCTCACAAGATCTATACATGAAAGCACAAGGAGGAGATACAACCATCTAGCTACTACATGGACCCGTAGTCCAAGGTGGAACTACTCACGCTTCATACCGGAGAAGAAGGCCTTCGGGATGATCTCCCCTCCAGCAGGGTGTCGGGAAAAACTTCATATCCCCTCCCCGATCTAGGGACGACGGTGGCGGTGGCTATAGAAGGTTTCGTGGAGTTTTGATCGGGTGCCTAGGGTTTCTGCATCGGGGGCTTCTTATAGGCGAAGAGGCGAGGTTGGGACGCGGCCGGAGGGCCCACACCCTACCTAGGCGCGGGGTGGGCCCACCCGCGCCTAGGGGGTGTGGTGGCCCTGGATCGCATCTCTGTATCGTCTTCTTGCTTCGTGTCCCCCACGGTAAAATATTGACTTTGGCTTTTGTCCCGTCCAATTCCGAGAATATTGATTTTCTGCCTTTCTGGAACCAAAAACAGAAGAAAACAGGCAACTGTCAACTTGTTAATAGGTTAGTTCCAGAAAAGATATAAAAACATCTCAAAGTGTAGCCAAAGCAAAGCAAAGTAGATACTCAACAAGCATGGAGCATCAAAAATTATAGATACGTTTCCGACGTATCATTCCCCACGAAGGAGCCGAGGCCGGATGGTTTCTCGGCCCACTTCTACCAAAGGCACTGGGATTTATGCGGGCCGAAGGTGACTCGGGCAGTGCTTAATGCGTTGAATGGAGGGGATGAGCTGAGTGAGGTAAATAAGACCTTTATCGTTATGATCCCAAAGGTTCCTAGACCTTCATCATTAACAGAGTTCAGGCCAATTACTTTGTGCAATGTTGTTCAAAATATTGTGTCCAAGACAATGGCTAACCGGCTAAAGAAAGTCCTGCCAAGTATTATCTCAGAGGAGCAATCGGCGTTTGTCCCAGGGCGTTTGATCACAGACAACATTATAGCAGCTTATCAGTTCTTCGATTTCATGAAGAAGAGGGGGAAAACTAAGAGGTTCTATGCGTTTAAGATGGACATGATTAAGGCGTACGATAGAGTGGAGTGGAAATATTTGGAGGCGTCATGTTAAAAATTGGATTTCATCCAAGATGGGTGGCATTGGTGATGAGGAGTGTCACCTCGGTATCCTTTTTCATTCTGTTCAATGGATCTAGGACAGAGGGTTTTAAACCTTCTCGGGTCTTGCGACAACATATATGTCCAAAACGTATCTACTTTCTCGAACACTTTGCTATTGTTTCTCCTCTAAAATTGTGTGATTTGGATACAACTAACACGGACAGATGCTGTTTTCAGCAGAATTACCTTGGTGTCTTGTTTTTGTTCAGAAAATGAACTATCAGGAAAAATCCCGGAAAATATGCCAAAAATTATATTTCACCAGAAGACCCATGGAGCCAGAAGACGAGACGGAGAGGAGGCCTAGGGGTCCACAACCACACCAGGCGTGGGCCCACCATTGGCAGCACCAGGAGGGGGTGCAGCCACCCCAGGCACCCCCTCGGCCTCCCTCTGCGCCTATAAGTTGCCTTTCGACCTAAAAACCGAGGGGGTTCGATAGTTTTCCAGAAAGAGTTCCGCTCCGCCACTGCCACCAGAAACCAAGATTCGGATCCAGAAACTCCGTTCTGGCACCCTGGCGGGATGGGGAATTTGGAGAGGATTATCACCATCGTCATCACCAACGCATCTCCATCAACCACCGATGTTTCCCTCATCCATGAGTGAGTAATCCCCCGCTATAGGCTTGGGGATGGTAAGGATTGGATGAGTTATATCATGTTATCGAATAAGATCTATTAGGGCATAGTGCCTAGTTTCTCTTGTGCTAATTGACTTTGTTGCAACTTGTTGTGCTTAATGCTTGTCACTAGGGCCTGAGTGTCATGATCTTAGATCTGAACTTATTATTGAATCATTATGATAGTATTGTTTGTGATATTAGCTGCAAGTTGTGTACAAATATCATTGTCCGGATCCAAAGGCCCCAAAGTGACAATAATTGGGACAACCGTAGGGGATGGCTGTGTTGTGAGGATCACATCTATTCACGGAGTGTTAATGCTTTGCTCCGATGCTCTATTAAAAGGAGCACCTTAATTGCCAGTAGTTCCCTAGAGGCCCCGATGCCACGGGCTAGTTGGACAGAAGATGTTGTGCAAGTTCTCATTGCGAGCACGTATTACTATATTTGGAGCACATGCCTATGATTGTTTAGTACTTGAATGCTTGTTATTATTTATCTACAATGCCCTAGATCTTGAAGTTACATGTTTAGATTCGTCCATGCAACGCCCGTCCATCTATTCCTATGCCTACCGCACTCGAATCCTACTGTTACCGTTACTGTTACTATTGCTCCTGTTTCACTGTTGTTGTTGTTGTTGCTGCTGTTTTTGTTGCTTTGCTGTTGCTACTGATAAACTTCTATGAGCAAGAACTATTTCCAAGTGCAGATGAACTGACAACTCAGTTGTTAAGGCTTGCAAGTATTATTTGGCTCCCCTTGTGTTGAATCAATAAATTGGGTAATACTACTCGTGAAGATTGTTGCGATCCCCTATACTTGTGGGTCATCAAGACTATTTTCTAGCACCGTTGCCGGGGAGCATAGCTTTATTTGTAAGTTCACTTGGATCTATTATTGTTCACTGCTACTCCTTTCATCATGGGGAAGTCTCGTGATGGAAAGTTCCCTATTTTACCATCCACTACAAGAAGAGGTACAGTCCTAAACACCTCTGCCGCTCTTGATTCACCGTCTGTTATAAGTAAGCTTGTCACACCACCACCACATACTCATGCTACACACATTGCTAGTAATGCTGAGTCTGAAACTGCTTTTGATGCTCATGATGTTACTTCTACTGTGCTTGATGCGAGTGGTTCATTAGGTCCTTTTCTAGATGCTACTATGGCTGGTCTAGGAAATACCAAAACTCCTAGTGAAGACACTGTTACATTGATACGTCCAAAACATAACTACTTTCTTGAACACTTTGCTATTGTTTCTCCTCTAAACTTGTGTGATTTGGATACAACTAACACAGATTGACGCTGTGTTCAACAGAATTACCTTGGTGTCTTGTTTTTTTGCAAAAAAATGAACTATCAGGAAAAATCCCGGAAAATATGCCCAAAAATATATTTCACCAGAAGATCCAAGGAGCCAGAAGAAGAGACGAGGGGAGGCCTGGGGGGGCCAGACCCACCCCAGGCGCGGGCCAACCTGAACCAGCGCCTGGAGGGGGTGTAGCCTCCCCAGGCACCTCCTCGGCCTCCCTCTACGCCTATAAGTTGCCTTTCGACCTAAAAACCGAGGGGGCATCGATAGTTTTCCAGAAAGAGTTTCGCTCCGCCACCTCTACCAAAAACCAAGATTCGGATCCAGAAACTCCGTTTTGGCACTCTGCCGGGATGGGGAATTTGGAGAGGATCATCACCATCGTCATCACCAATGCATCTCCATCAACCACCGATGTTTCCCTCCTCCATGAGTGAGTAATCCCCCACTATAGGCTTGGGGATGGTAAGGATTGGATGAGTTATATCATGTTATCGAATAAGATCTATTAGGGCATAGTGCCTAGTTTCTGTTGTGCTATTTGACTTTGTTGCAACTTGTTGTGCTTAATGCTTGTCACTAGGGCCCGAGTGCCATGATCTTAGATCTGAACTTATTATTGAATAATTATGATAGTATTGTTTGTGATCTTATCTACAAGTTGTGTACACATATCATTGTCTGGATCCAAAGGCCCCAAAGTGCCAATAATTGGGACAACCGGAGGGGATGGTTGTGGTGTGAGGATCACATGTGTTCACGGAGTGTTAATGCTTTGCTTCGGTGCTCTATTAGAAGGAGCACCTTAATTGCCAGTAGTTCCCTAGAGGCCCCACTGCCACGGGCTGGTTGGACAGAAGATGTTGTGCAAGTTCTCATTGCGAGCACGTATGACTATATTTGGAGCACATGCCTAGGATTGTTTAGTACTTGGATGCTTGTTATTATTTATCTACAATGCCCTAGATCTTGAAGTTACATGTTTAGACTCATCCATGCAACGCCTGTCCATCCATCCCTATGCCTACCGCACTCGAATCCTACTGTTACCGTTACTGTTACTATTGCTCCTGTTTCACTGTTGTTGTTGCTGTTGTTGTTGCTTTGCTGTTGCTACTGATAAACTTCTTTGAGCAAGAAATATTTCCAGGTGCAGCTGAACTGACAACTCAGTTGTTAAGGCTTGCAAGTATTCTTTGGCTCCCCTTGTGTCGAATCAATAAATTGGGTAATACTACCCGCGAAGACTGTTGTGATCCCTTATCCTTATGGGTCATCAAGACTATATTCTGGCGCCGTTGCCGGGGAGCATAGCTTTATTTGTAAGTTCACTTGGATCTATTATTGTTCACTGCTACTCCTTTCATCATGGGGAAGTCTCGTGATGGAAAGTGCCCTATTTTACCATGCACTACAAGAAGAGGTACAGTCCTAAACACCTTTGTTGCTCTTGATTCACCGTCTGTTATAGGTAAGCTTGTTACACCACCACCACATACACATGCTACACACACTGCTACTACTGCTGAGTCTGAAACTGCTTTTGATACTCATGATGTTACTTATACTGTGCTTGATGCGAGTGGTTCATTAGGTCCTTTTCTAGATGCTACTATGGTTAGTCTAGAAAATACCAAAACTCCTAGTGAAGACACTGTTACACCTGTTAGCTCAGCTGAGTCTAGTAAGAGTTATGATATTAATGATGGTTACATTGAGTTCAATGATGATTTTTTTGAAGAGTGCCGAAACACACATGGTACTAGTGTTATTAAGAGTCTCCTTGCTAGACGTACTATTATGCCTAAGTTGTCCTCTGATCCTAAGTTTGCCACTTCTCCCATAGATATTAAAGAAGAAGATTATGATTTCTCTCTTGATCTATCTTATTTAGATATTGTTGAGAAAGAACCTTTTTGTGGGACTGAAAATGAGAGTTGTATGACTCATATGAATGAGATTTCTACTATGAGTGCTTTGTTCTATGATGATTTTAAGATGCGCAAGTACTTTGTTACTAAGATCTTCCCTTTTTCACTAAAAGGAGAAGCTAGGGCTTGGTTTAATAGATTACCTCCTGGTTCCATTGATAGCCCTGATTGCTTGATTGCTTCTTTCTTCCAGAAATATTTCCCTCCCACTGCTAGACATGCTGCTTTGCAAAGACTTTTTGATTTTAAACAGGGAGAAGAAGAGAAATTGCCTGAGTCATGGACAAGGTTCTGTGTCTTGATTCATGCACATCCTGGATGTCCATTACCTAAGAATGAGCTTCTTGGTATTTATTATAATGGACTAACTGATGATTCTAGGACCTACCTGGATAGCTTTGCTGATTGTGTTTTCAGGAAAAGAACTCCTACAGATGGTGAAGAATTAATGGCTAAGATAAGCAAGAATTATGATGATTGGACTTCAACTGATCTGAATGCACCTGCGCCTATTACTCCTAAACCAGTTATTACTGAACCAATTCCAGCACCAACAACAAAGAAGAGGGGAGTTATTGCATTAAATGATGAAGTGATGAAGGAATCTAAGAAGTGTCTAAAGGAGAAAGGTATTAGAGCTGAAGATGTGAAGAATCTACCTCCTATAGAAGAATTATGTAAGCCAATTCCCCACTCATCTACTATTGAGGTACACTCTTTCCAACACTTTGATGAAGGTGATATTCCTTATGGTAAGCCTCCTAATTAATGTCTAGAGGAACTTGACACTTTTATTGTTAAACAAGGTATTTTAATAAACAAGTTCAGAATCATTTGTTGGAAAACTCTAGAGCTATCCATGAGTTGAAAGATATTATGGAAAGAACTTCTAATGATATTAAAATGCTTTGTAAACACTTTCAAATGGTTCAAACTCAACTTGATCAACTTGCTAAGGTGCAAAAGGATATGCTAGTTAATGTTTCAGGAGATAAACATGCTTATGGAATTAGAACAAGGAGTGGTATAGCTACTCAAGATCCTTTATATCCTGAAGGACACCCTAAAAGAATTGACCAGGATTCTCAACAAGGTGAAGGTAGTGGTAGTCCCCGTAAGAGAAAGAAAAAGAAACATAAGATAGTAGAGGAACCACTTGAACCTCATGTAGATCCTAATAGTATATCTGTCTCTGATGCTGAAATTGAGAGTGGTAATGATAAAAATGAGTCTCCTGATAAGGAGGAAGGTGAGGAAGAACCTGAGAAGCATACTAAGAACACTAGGTACACAAAGGAAGATTTTATTGCTAATAAACATGGTAAAGAGAGAGAACCTTGGGTGCATAAACCTATGCCTTTTCTAGGTAAGAAACACAAGTCAAAGGAGGAAGAACACTACAACAAGTTTTGTGAGTGGATGAAACCTTTATTCTTGCAAATTCCTTTGACTGATGCTATTAAGTTGCCTCCTTATTCAAAGTATATGAAGGATATTGTCTCTAATAAAAGGGAGATTCCTAATGAGGAGATTTCTACTCTACTTGCTAATTACTCCTTTAGTGGTATGGTTCCAAAGAATCTTGGTGATCGAGGTATACCAACTATTCCTTGCTCCATTAAGAGTAATTATGTTAGAACTGCTTTATGTGATTTGGGAGCTGGAGTTAGTGTTATGCCTTTTTCTCTCTATAAGAGACTCCAGCTAGAAAAGTTGATACCAACTGATATATCTTTGCAAATGGCTGATAAGTCAACTACTATTCCTGTTGGTAAATGTGAGGATGTTCCTGTTCAAGTTGCTCATAATTGCATGGTCTTAACTGATTTTGTTGTGCTTGAAATGCCTGAAGATGATAATATGTCTATTATTCTTGGGAGACCTTTTCTTAATATTGCAGGTGCTGTCATTAATTGCAATCAAGGAAAAGTAACATTCAATATTAATGACAAAGAGCACACTGTCTATTTCCGCAAGAAGGTTGTTAAGATCTATTGCCTGAATTCTATTGAAAATATTGAGAGCATCAAGGTTGGAGAAATATATTGTCCCATTCCACAAGAAAATTATGAAACTATTATGATTGGAACCATTTCCATCAAGTATGAGGTAACATAATCACCTTGTCGAATGCAAAGTTTTGCTTCATATAAGATTGTTTTGGTAACAAGACTTGATCAACCATGTTAACAAAAGGATTTTAATGAACAAAACAATGTTTCCACTATGGTTATACTTGCTTTCTTTTTTCCTTTCTCCTTACTAGTCTTTGCTTTTGCTTTCGTTTTGCTAGTTGTTTGCTTGTTTGAGTTTCTTAGAGCTCCTGTAGTTTGGCTTTTGGTTTGCCTTTGCTTCTTCTGAAAAAACTGTTTCTGCGAGAAAATCAATTTTCATGCCCTAAAAATTGGCCAAAAATAAAGTTTCTCAAAAAATCCCAGAAAATTCAAAATATTTTTTTCCTCGAAAAAAGGGGCAGAGTGGCACCTGAGGTGACCCAGGGGGCAACCCCAGGTGGCGGCGCCTGGGGGGGTCTGGCCCACCTGGGTCCCTCCAGGCTGCCTCCTCAAAACCACCTTCTTTCTCTCTCCCGAAAAACACCGGGAAACTTGCTCAAGCTCGAGTTCTTGTTATTCTTTCTCGCGATTTTCGATCTCCTTGTTCAGCCCACCTCAAGTGCTGATTTTTGGAGGGATTGCTCCTTGGTATGTGCCTCCTCCACTTGTCCAATTAAATTTGTGATTGGTAGATTTTATCTTGAGTATTTTTCTGCTATAGGTGACAGTTGTTTGATCTTGCATGATTGTTCTATGCTTAGAAACTTTGTTTTGATGCATGTGTAGTCCACTAGCAAGTTCCTATAGTAGTTGCTCATCCTTTATCAACTTAGAAATCACTTGGTTTGATGGTAGTTTAAAATTTCAGAATAGGGAAGTCATGGACCACCACACCTTTGGTGACATATTTGAGAGTGATGCACCTAGAAGGGCAAGGATTCCAAGGTCATCTACCAGTACTAGACCCTCATACAATTAGGATCTCATCACTCCTCGATTTGGTGATGAGGGAGATGAAGGGGATGCGCACCCCTCCACCTTTCCTTGTCAAGCCTTCTTGCAAGCTGCTGGGATTCTTAATGATTTTATGACTTTGGTGTAGAGAGCTGGACTAACAAGTTACATGCAGGATGAGAGTGCACAATATGCTTTGCTTACTAAAACATTTGTGGAGAGTTTATCCTTTACTAATAGTATATTCAAGCCTTCTGTGTCTTTCAAAATTTATGGTAGGGCTCATTCTATGACTTTGAAGAAATTTTGCAAGGCCCTGGGACTTGGTACAACTGGGTCATCAAACAAGATTCAAGCTCTACCAGCTGATTTGTTGGAGCTTTACCGAGAAATAACCAATGATGATGACCGTAGAGCTCAGCGAGGGAAGATAAAGAATATTCAACTTCCAGCCATCAAGTACTTTGCCTACTATCTTGCCACCAGTGTTCTTGGTAGGGAGAACACTAGTAATATTTCCAACTATCAATTGGCCTTCTTAGCTGTTGCGCTCAACAATGAGGATAAGTACAATCTTGGTTCTCTCATTGCTCGTCGTCTAGCTGCTAAGGGACCCATTTATGGGGGAATTATTGCTACTCGTATTGCTGCTGCCTTGGACATTGCTGTTGATCCACCTGATACAGTTTTGGCTCCTAAGAGGCTTGATCTTGCTGCCATGAAGGCGCACCACTTTGTCACCACTAGCTCTACTCTCGAGAACTTGGTCTATAGAATGATGTTTACTGACGGGGAAGAGAGAGAGAACCCTCTCCCCCAAACCACTTTCTTCAGTATTTCTTAGGGACCTTGGTCACTCTTGAAGGCGGAGATGGACGACAACCTGCGTTCTCTTAACTTCCATGGGCACTATCAGGAGGAAGCACCATCATACGATCCCCCTGCGTATTACACAGGGGAGGCCTCGAGCTCATACCAGGACGAGGGAGCTTCCTCGACATACTACGGAGGAGCATCTACTTGGGCACCATGGGATTAAGCCCCACTTAGGCCAAAAGCCTAAGCTTGGGGGGAGGTATACCGACATCACACACTCATCTATATATCATGTTCGGTCGGTTCTTTGTATATACATTGTTTTTGCTTTCTTTTTGGTTTTTGTTGCTTCTTTCTAAAAACCCAAAAATACCAAAAATATTTTCGTTGTTTCTCTTGGTTTGTTTCTTTGCTTTGGTTTGCCTTAAAAGAAAAATCCAAAAATATTTTGCTTTGTTTGGTTTGCTTTGTTTTTGTTTGGTTTTTCTTTGTTTGCTTGATTCCAAAAAATTGAAAACACCAAAAATATTTGTTGTTCTTCTTTGGTTTTGTGAGTTATGTGCAGGGTTCAGACGTCCTTAGTGGATTTTGGTTTCATGTTAATTATTCAAGTCACACAAGTGAAGGGTAATAATGAATATTAAGACAACTTGAGGTGTGTTAAGAGGCTGCTAACAAACTCTATTTGTTTCATTCTTATACATATACTCATCATTGTGAGCATGCTTAGCCTGTTTATGTAAGGTGTATGTCATTATGGATGCTTAGTAGTTCTTGCTTGTTTATGATTAGCTCCAGCTTGCTAATAGTTTGTAGCATGTCATATGAATGTTTGCTTGCATTGTTTTATTCATACTTTGGTATGACATTGTGGTATCCTCCTCTGACTGTTCATGTGAATCGACTTGGCACATGCTGACGCATGCATATGACTAATCAATAGTCAGTAAGCCTCGATGATTTATTTTACCTCAAAGTTCTTGTATCACTTTCATGCCATAATTAGTCATGTTTTGTTGCAAGCATGATTTATGATAGCTACTGCTCTCTCGTTTGTTGCTCCCTCTCTATTGCTAGCCTTCACTTGCACTGAGTATGTTCTCTACCTGTGATTCCAACTCCCCAAAACCAATATTGCTAGCGGTGTCCACCATACCTACCTATTAGCATCATTTGCTATTTCAGTGCATACTCTATATGTCGTGTTTTCTTCCAAAATAAAATGTTTGTCTGTTTTGAGAAAGTTAGTTAGTAAAGCTCTCACGAACTTGATGGCACACTTTATTCCTTGCGCTTAATAATTCTAAACCATTGTGACTAGTCCATGAAAGTTATATGCTTGCTAATTATCTACTGGGAGTCAGTAGAACCGTGTTGTCACGGGGAACGCTTTCAACACATGTTGGATATCTCATCCAGTTGATTCTTTGCTCTTTTGTTTACGGATGTCGACGATGCGAAATAAAAGGGGAGGTTGTGAGTTCATGGAGTTTATACATTGTGTTAGAGAAACGCCTGGGCCGCTAGCCTAAGCCATGCTTAATCATGGTGGAAACTTGCAGCATCACCATAATGAGCATCTATGAAGCGTCCTCAATAAAAAGCTATGCATATGGTAAACAAAAAGATTGTTGAGATGCTCATTGTCTGCTTGCCTTGTCATTTTGGTTATGGGAAAGCTCATGTACCATGTGCAAGGGGTACCCCGTTGGCGGTTCTCGATGATATGCATGTATTTACAATGACAAGAACTTTCAGGTGACCAAAGTTGAGTAGCATGCGGAGCGACCCTCGTACTCAAGGGACTTGGGATTTCCAGTCTATGGTATGTCAAGAATATGATTCAGAGTGGACCTCACTTTCACCTTAACCACATGAAGATACCTATGATAGGGGCAATGAGAGCTCAAAGCTAATTAGTACCTTCCTTTCAGCATTGGGAAGCCTTTCAAACCTTCACAAAACCGTTTTCACAACCTTGTTGAGTCACCACTTATTCTACGAGCACTTTCTTGAGAGCATAGTTGTCATTCTTGTGTTTGTTCCAAAACTTGGTTAATTATGTCATGACTTTGATGCTTGTATCTCTGATATATTTATCTCTAGTCTTCATGTGAACTTCAGAGGTGCCTCAGCATTTATATTGTGCTCTTCAAACAAAGGCAAGCAAGATACCACTCTATCATTACTTATTATGAGCATTGCAATATTTCTTAAGTTTATGTTTCATGCTACTTATTATTATTGAGTTGGTTTCACTTCATAGCTTGCAATGACTATTGAGTAGACTTAGCTGCATACTCTTTATTATGAATTGTCTAAGCATCTACTCCTATGCTGAGAATATAAATACATCATATGAAGCAAAGTGTTCGTGAAAGTTCTTTTATCGCACTCAGTTTTCAACTGAATTGCTTGAGGACAAGCAATAAGCTAAGCTTGGGCGGGAGTTGATACGTCCAAAATGTATCTACTTTCTCGAACACTTTGCTATTGTTTCTCCTCTAAACTCGTGTGATTTGGATACAACTAACACGGACTGACGCTGTTTTCAGCAGAATTACCTAGGTGTCTTGTTTTTGTGTAGAAAATGAACTATCAGGTAAAATCCCGGAAAATATGCCAAAAAATATATTTCACCAGAAGATCCACGGAGCCAGAAGAAGAGACGGAGGGGAGGCCTGGGGGGCCTAGAACCACCCCAGGCGCGGGCCCACCTGAACCCGCGCCTGGAGGGGGTGCAGCCTCCCCAGGCACCTCCTCGGCCTCCCTCTGCGACTATAAGTTGCCTTTCGACCTAAAAACCGAGGGGGGTTCGATAGTTTTACAGAAAGAGTTCCGCTCTGCCGCCGCCACCAGAAACCAAGATTCGGATCCAGAAACTCTGTTCTGGCACCCTATCGGGATGGGAAATTTGGAGAGGATCATCGCCATCGTCATCACCAACGCATCTCCATCAACCACCGATGTTTCCCTCATCCATGAGTGTGTAATCCACCACTGTAGGCTTGGGGATGGTAGGGATTGGATGAGTTCTATCATGTAATCGACTAAGATCTGTTAGGGCATAGTGCCTAGTTTCTCTTGTGCTATTTGACTTTGTTGCAACTTGTTGTGCTTAATGCTTGTCACTAGGGCCCGAGTGCCATGATGTCAGATCTGAACTTATTATTGAATCATTATGATAGTATTGTTTGTGATCTTATCTACAAGTTGTGTACACATATCATTGTCCGGATCCAAAGGCCCCAAAGTGACAATAATTGGGACAACCGGAGGGGATGGCTGTGATGTGAGGATCACATGTGTTCACGGAGTGTTAATGCTTTGCTCCGGTGCTCTATTAAAAGGAGCACCTTAATTGCCAGTAGTTCCCTAGAGGCCCCGCTGCCACTTGCTGGACAGAAGATGTTGGCAAGTTCTCATTGCGAGGACGTATGACTATATTTGGAGCACATGGCTAGGATTATTTAGTACTTGGATGCTTGTTATTATTTATCTGCAATGCCCTAGATCTTGAAGTTACATGTTTAGACTCGTCCATGCAACGCCCGTCCATCCATCCTTATGCCTACTGCACTCGAATCCTACTTTTACTGTTATTGTTACTATTGCTCCTGTTTCACTATTGTTGTTGCTACTGATAAACTTCTGTGAGCAAGAACTATTTCTAGGTGTAGCTGAACTGACAACTCAGTTGTTAAGGCTTGCAAGTATTCTTTGGCTCCCCTTGTGTCGAATCAATAAATTGGGTAATACTACCCGCGAAGACTGTTGCGGTCCCCTATACTTGTGGGTCATCATACACCTGTTAGCTCACCTGAGGCTAGTGAGAGTTATGATATTAATGATGGTTACATTGAGTCCATTGATGATTTTGTTGAAGAGTGCCGAAACACACATGGTACTAGTGCTATTAAGAGTCTCCTTGCTATACGTACTATTATGCCTAAGATGTCCTCTTGTCCGAAGTTTGCCACCTCTCCCATAGATATTAAAGATGAAGATTATGATTTATCTCTTGATTTGAATTACTTAGATATTGTTGAGAAAGAACCTTTTTGTGGGACTGAAAATGAGAGTGTTGTGGCTCATATGAATGAGCTTTCTACTATGAGTGCTTTGTTCTCTGATGATTTTAATATGCGTAAGTACTTTGTTGCTAAGATCTTCCCTTTTTCACTAAAAGGAGAAGCTAGGGCTTGGTTTAATAGATTACATCCTGGTTCCATTGATAGCCCTTATTGCTTGATTGCTTCTTTCTTCCAGAAATATTTTCCTCCCAGTGCTAGACATGCTGCTTTGCAGAGACTTTTTGATTTTAAACAGGGAGAATAAGAGAAATTGCCTGAGTTATGGACAAGGTTCTGTGCCTTGATTCATGCACATACTGGATGTCCATTACCTAAGAATGAGCTTCTTGTTATTTATTATAATGGACCAACTGATGATTCTAGGACATACCTAGATAGCTTTGCTGATTGTGTTTTCAAGAAAAGGACTCCTACATATGTTGAAGAATTAATGACTAAAATAAGCAAGAATTATGATGATTGGACATCAACTGAGCTGAATGCACCTGAACCAGTTGTTTCTGAACCAATTCCAGCACCAACAACAAAGAAGAGGGGAGTTATTGCATTAAATGATGAAGTGATGAAGGAAGCTAAGAAGTGTCTAAAGGAGAAAGGTATTAGAGATGAAGATGTGAAGAATCTACCTCCTATAGAAGAATTATGCAAGCTAATCCCCCACTCATCTACTATTGAGGTACACTCTCTCCAACACTTTGATGAAGGTGATATTTCTTATGGTAAGGCTCCTTATCAATGTTTAGAGGAGCTTGGCACATTTATTGTTAAACAAGGGTATTTTAATAAACAAGTTCAGAATCATTTATTGGAAAACTCTAGAGCTATCCATGAATTGAAAGATATTGTGGAAAGAACTTATAATTATATTAATATGCTTTGTAAACACTTTCAAATGGTTCAAACCCAACTTGATCAACTTGCTAAGGTGCAAAAGGATATGCTAGTTAATACTTCAGGAGATAAACATGCTTATGGAATTATAACTAGGAGTGGTATAGCTACTCAAGATCCTTTATATCCTGAAGAACACCCTAAAAGAATTGACCATGATTCCCAACAAGGTGAAGATAGTGGTAGTCCTTGTAAGAGGAAGAAAAAGAAACATAAAGTAGTTGAGGAACCACTTGAAGCTGCTGTAGATCCTAATAGTATATCTGTCTCTGATGCTGAAATTGAGAGTGGTAATAATAATGATGCTCCTGATAAGGAGGAAGTTGAGGAAGAACCTGAGAAGCACACTAAGAACACTAGGTACACAAAGGAAGATTTTATTGCTAATAAACATGGTAAAGAGAGAACCTTGGGTGCAGAAACCTATGCCTTTTCCAGGTAAGAAACACAAGTCAAAGGAGGAAGAATACTACAACAATTTTTGTGAGTGGATGAAGCCTTTATTCTTGCAAATTCCTTTGACTGATGCTATTAAGTTGCCTCCTTATTCAAAGTATATGAAAGATATTGTCTCTAATAAAAGGAAGATTCCTAATGAGGAGATTTCTACTTTGCTTGCTAATTACTCCTTCAATGGTAAGGTTCCAAAGAAACTAGGTGATCCAGGTATACCAAATATTCCTTGCTCCATTAAGAATAATTATGTTAGAACTGCTTTATGTGATTTGGGAGCTAGAGTTAGTGTTATGCCTTTTTCTCTTTACAAGAGACTCTAGCTAGAAAAGTTAATACCAACTGATATATATTTGCAAATGGCTGATAAGTCAACTACTATTCATGTTGGTATATGTGAGGATGTTCCTGTTCAAGTAGCTCATAATTGCTTGGTTTTAACTAATTTTGTTGTGCTTGAAATACCTGAAGATGATAATATGTCTATTATTCTTGGGAGACCTTTTCTTAATACTGCAGGTGCTGTCATCAATTGCAATCAAAGAAAAGTAACATTCAATATTAATGACAAAGAGCACACTGTCTATTTCCCCAAGAAGGTTGTTAAGAGATATTGCCTGAATTCCATTGAAAATATTAAGAGTATCAAAGTTGGAGAAATATATTGTCCCATTCCACAAGAAAATTTTGAAACTATTATGATTGGGACCATTGCTATCAAGTAGGAGGTAACATAATCACCTTGTGGAATGCAAAGTTTTGTTTCGTATAAGATTGTTTTGGTAACAATACTTGATAAACCTTGTTAACAAAAGGATTTTAATGAACAAAATAATGTTTCCACTATGGTTATACTTGCTTTATTTTTCTTTTCTCCTTCCTAGTCTTTGCTTTAGCTTTAGTTTTGCTAGTTGTTTGCTTGTTTGAGTTTCTTAGAGCTCCTGTAGTTTGTATTTTTGTTTGCTTTTGCTTCTTCTAAAAAACTGTTTCTGCGAGAAAATCAATTTTCATACCCTGAAAATTGGCCAAAA
Organism: Avena atlantica; assembly: GCA_910589765.1. Lineage (NCBI taxonomy): Eukaryota > Viridiplantae > Streptophyta > Magnoliopsida > Poales > Poaceae > Avena > Avena atlantica. Next base: position 122,469,029 of record OU342737.1, read on the forward strand.
ATAAAGTTTCCCGAAAAATCCCAGAAAATTCAAAGTATTTTTTCCTCGAAAAAAGGGGCAGAGAGGCACCTGAAGTGACCCTGGGGGCCACCCCAGGCCACCCACACCTTTGGTAGGCGTGGCCTACCGGGTGGTGGCGCCTGGGGGGGTCTGGCCCACCTGGGGCCCTCTAGGCTGCCTCCTCAAAGCCAGCTTCTTTCTCTCGCCCCAAAAACACCGGAAAACTTGCTCAATCTCGAGTTCTTGCTGTTCTTGCTCGCGATTTTCGATCTCCTTGTTTAGCCCATCTCAAGTGCTGATTTTTGGAGGGATTGTTCCTTGGTATGTGCCTCCTCCACTTGTCCAATTAGATTTGTGATTGGTAGATTGTATCTTGAGTATTTTGATGCTATAGGTGACAAGTTGTTTGATCTTGCATGCTTGTTCTTTGCTTAGAAACTTTGTTTTGATGCATGTATAGTCCTCTAGAAAGTTCCTATAGTAGTTGCTCATCATCTATCAACTTAGAAATCACTTTGTTTGATGGTTGTCTAAAATTTCAGCAAGGAAGATGAGTGCTTATCCACTGAACCAATATGACTTGATGGTGCATGAGCCAATGAAGGTTCATCGTGAGGAGGCAGTTTTTCCTTGCATATATCCATGCAATGAATTTATGAGAGCTACGGGGATCCTCCAAGATTTCCAAACTATGGTTACTAATGCAGGGTTGGAACACTTTGTTGAAGGTGAACCATTCCAATATGTTAAGCTAACCATGGCTTTTGTGCAGGACTTCCGGTTCACTTGGTCTACTTCTAATCCCATGGTCCATTACAAAATATATAATATACCTGTCGACCTGCCTTTTGCTGATTTCTGTGCAGCAATTAGAGTACCTCAGTTGGGATCTTATGAGAAGATCAAGGAGAGGCCCAAGTCACTTATGGATTTATATGCTGCGATTTTCCAAGGTTTTGACTTCTCAAAGGAAAGTGGTAAAATTTGGAACATTCAGCTCCCAGCTATTAGATACTTTTCCTATTTCATTACCAAGTGTGTTCTTGCTAGAAAGATTGCTAGAAAGTTATCTTCTTTTGATCTAGCTTTTATCGAAACTGCTCTGAATAGGAATAGATCTTATAGTTTGGGTGCTCTGGTAGCTCACCGTCTATCCACCAACCGCGAGAAGGGTGGAATTTGTGGAGGTCTCATTGCTTCTAGGTTGCTATCTTTCCATGGTTTAGAGCCTCATTATTCATATTTTCAGTTCCCCATAGAGAGGCTTGATATTGAATCCATGATTCAACATGGTTTTGTTTCCTTGGGGTCTATTGTGAGAAGTTTACCATATGAATTATCTTTTGCCCAGCAAGGTCGGAGAAAGGGTAGGACTGAACAAATAGTTTATTTGCCTGCACCTGCTTTGTTTAACTTTGATAACATGCAAGGATGGTCGCTTGCGGAGGAGGAGGTTGACACTTATGTGGGGGAACTCTCCCAGCAAGAGGTAAATGTTGAAGAGGATGCCGAAGACAATTCGGTTCATCCCTCCAACTTGGGAGAGTCTTCATACCAGCATCCCTCATTTGATTGGGGCGCGTCTTCTTCTTCATCATAGGTGCCTGACTATGATCATTCCTATGATGACTAATCAGCATGGGGGTACTATCCGTGTTATTGAGCCCCACTTAGGCCAAAAGCATAAGCTTGGGGGGAGGTACACCGACATCACACTCATATATATATCATGTTCGGTCAGTTCTTTGTATATCCATTGTTTTTTCTTTCTTTTTGGTTTTTGTTGCTTCTTTCTAAAAACCCAAAAATACCAAAAATATTTTCGTTGTTTCTCTTGGTTTTTTTCTTTGTTTCTTTGCTTTGGTTTGCCTTAAAAGAAAAATCCAAAAAGATTTTGCTTTTTTTTGTTTGGTTTTTCTTTGTTTGCTTGTTTCTAAAAAAATCGAAAACACCAAAAATATTTGTTGTTCTTCTTGGGTTTTGTGAGTTATTTGCAGGGTTCGGCCATCCTCAGTGGATTTTTGGTTTCATGTTAATTATTCAAGTCACACAAGCGAAGGGCAATAATGAAGATTAAAACAACTTGAGGTGTGGTAAGAGGCTAGTAACGAACTCTATTTGTTTCATTTTTGTACATATACTCATCATTGTGAGCATGCTTAGCCTGTTTGTGTAAGGTGTATGTCATTATGGATGCCTAGTAGTTCTTGCTTATCTATGATTAGCTCCATCTTGCTAATAGTTTGTAGCATGTCATATGAATGTTTGCTTGCATTGTTTTATTCATACTTTGGTATGATCTTGTGGTATCCTCCTCTGACTGTTCATGTGAATCGACTTGGCACATGCTCATGCATGCATATGACTAATCAATAGTCAGTAAGCCTCGATGATTTATTTTGCCTCAGAGTTCTTGAATAACTTTCATGCCATAATTAGTCTTGTTTTGTTGCAAGCATAATTATGACAGTTATTGCTCTCTCGTTTGTCACTCCCTCTCTATTGCTAGCCTTCACTTGCACTGAGTATGTGCTCTACCTGTGCTTCCAACTCCCCAAAACCAATATTGCCAGCTGTGTCCACCATACCTACCTATTAGCATCATTTGCTACTTCAGTGCATATTTTATATATGTTGTGTTTTCTTCCAAAATAAAAATGTTTGTCTGTTTTGAGAAAGTTAGTTAGTAAAGCTCTCACGAACTTGATGGCACACTTTATTCCTCGCGCTTAATAATTCTAAACCATTGTGACTAGTCCATGAAAGTTATATGCTTGCTAATTATATGCTAGGAGTCAGCAGAACCGTGTTGTCACGGGGAACGCTTTCAACACCTGTTGGATATCTCATCCAGTTGATACTTTGCTCTTTTGTTTACGGATGTCGATGATGTGAAATAAAAGGAGAGTTTGTGAGTTCATGGAGTTTATACATTGTGTTAGAGAAACGCCTGGGCCGCTAGCCTAAGCCATGCCTAATCATGGTGGAAACTTGCAGCGTCACCATAATGAGCATCTATGAAGCGTCCTCAATAAAAAGCTATGAGTATGATAAATAAAAAGATTGCTGAGATGCTCATTGTCTGCTTGCCTTGTCATTTTGGTTATGGGAAAGCTCCTGTACCATATGCAAGGGGTACCCCGTTGGCGGTTCTCGATGATATGCATGTATTTACAATGACAAGAACTTTTAGGTGACCAAAGTTGAGTAGCATGCGGAGCGACCCTCGTACTCAAGGGACTTGGGATTTCCAATCTATGGTCTGTCAAGAATATGATTCAGAGTGGACCTCACTTTCACCTTAACCACAGGAATATGCCTGTAGCATCCCAGTTGTCTAACCCCTGTAATGCTACATGTTATAATAATAAAAAGGGCCACTTCCAACATATAATTGTTGCATCATCATCATATCATGCTCATACCATCATACCACCTTGCATTTGAGCATCATATAAAACCCTTTCTTGTTTGGTTCTTATCTCATGTGCATGATTAATTGTAGTTGCCTCTTGATATTGTATTTGGGTCTTAATAAATTGTTAAATGCCCAAGTTGAGTTGGGGGCATCTCTCTTTTTGACTCCACCACCTTTTCTATCACCACCTTATAATTCCACCATCCAACTATTCTGAGCTTGGCATTTTGTTGATTTATCTCTAGCTCATGATAAGTTGGTTGGAACCCACCCATAATCTTTGCTTGGCCTTTGCCCACCTTTTGGGAATGCAAGGATTAAAGCCACATGAAATAATGTTGTTTTCACAATATAACCATTTGGCATTAATTATGTTGCATGGGCCATGCAAGTGCCACCTTTTCTAGTATTTGGTTTTTGTTTGTTTTCTCAGTGGATCACCTCTCCCTTGGTTTAAATCTTGTGTTAGCTAGTAGCTTATCTTCACCCAAATCATCTAAACCTATCCCTTGCTCCATGCACACACATGTGCTAATGTGGCATACACCAACCAAACCACCCTTGCTTGGATTTTGCTTGTTCTTTGAATGGAACATGCATGATTCAAATCCACATCATCACCTGGCCATCTCTCTCTCCCTCACCCTCTTTTTCTTGCTTGATCTTGCTTAGGGCTTGCTTGGAGTTTGCTTGATCAACCTAGTACCACCTCCCTCTTTCTTACCTCTCTTAGCAAAAACCGCAATCCTACCCTTGCCATCTATCCTTTCCAGCTAAACCTAACCCTAAGCCACCTTTTCCCCTCTAATCTACATCTCCCTAAAACCAAACCCTAAGCCACCCCAATCCTCAAACTAGCTTAATCAACAACCCCACCTAGTCTATGCTAAGCCTAAGTACTCCCTCTCTCCCTCTCCACCCTAGCTTTCAACCCTAAACCTATCTAGTTGGACCCAAACCACCATGTCCCTCTACCCTTCTCCCTTCTAGCTTCTAGCTCACCTACACCCCACCCTAGCTCGCCCCTTCTCTCTTCCATGCAGGCCCCACCCCAGCACCCACCTAGCTACCCCCACACGCCCAAGGATCACCCCAACCTAACCCTAGCCGAGCCGGCCCCTCTCCCCTCCCCTCTTTTCTTCTCTCTCTGCCTCACCTGCCCACGCCCCCAGGCCCACCTGCCTGCGACCCTGGCCGCCCTACCCCACCTGCCAGCCCCACGCTAGTGCCTGCCTTGCCCTGGCCTGACCGTGCGAGCACGTGAGCAGAAAGGTGGCCGACGCCACCCTGGCCATCTACCCCTCCCCCACGCTAGCCCCTCCTCCCCCCTGGCGTTCTTATCCCCCCTCACCCCTCTCTGGCCTCCCCAGATCCGCCCTAGAGGCTTGCCTCGCTCCCCTCTGCCCCTTCTCCACCGCAGTGCCCCGACGCCGGCGATCGTCGGCCTCTCGCTCGCGCGCTCGATCCAGGAGGCAAGCGCTGAGCCGCGGTTGTCTAGGCGGCTCAGGAAGTTCCCGGCGTCGCCACGGTACACGGAGCAAGGAGGAGACGGACCGGAGCGCCAGGACCGACGCCGCTCTGCCGGAAACCCTAGTGACGCCCGACGCCAGCCTCGCCGTTGATCGCCTGCACCCCGCGCCTCGCCACCGTCACCGGCAGCCTCGCGGTGAGCCTACGAATCCCCCTGACACATCCGCCCTCGCCGTAGCTCTCTGTGCACGCCGAACCTTGCGTCGAGCGCTCTGGGTGCGTCGCGAGCGCGTGCATCCTCTGCGTCTGCCGCTAGCACCGCGTGCCGTTTAGCCTTTCTAGCACGCGAGCCACCCCCCTAACATCAAACCACAGCCACCGCAGCGGCTCCGCGTCCGCGCAAGCGCCCCCGGTCGCGGGATCGATCCCCCCCTCCGCCACGTTGCTCTGTTCTTTTTCAGTCGACAGAGGAAGATCAACAGTACGGCCTGGCCTTTTTGCGCGTAACCCCCTGGCTTCTTTCTTTTCTAAACCCGCGGTCCAGCCGGCCCCTTGTCAGCGTCAGTAGCAGTTTTGCAAAAAGGCTCCTGAGCTTTTCAAATCTCAACCCGCGGTCCTTGGTTGCCTCAGCCGCTGGCGCGTGGGCCGCAGAACCCCCTGGCCCCACCTGTCTGCGACCCAGGAGTGAGTAGGATGAGTAGAAAACGTTCAGAGACTGTTTTAATTTCAAATCCTGTTTAAATAAATTTCAAAATTCAAATTCAATTCAGATTTAAACAACTTTTCCATTGTTTTTCCAAATAATGCAAATGATATGTGTTTGGATATCAGAAAAATGAGAGGATTCCAAATATGCCATCCATATTGCCTTTTGCACAAGTAAAATTCCAAGTTTAATTAAATTACAACTAATGCCACTAGAATTTAAATAATTAACAACTTTTGTTTTACAATTCCAAAATAAGCAAATGATATGTCTAAAATGATCAGCTCGACGAGACCTTTCTGTTTATGCTATCCATGACTTCAATTGCAGCATGCATCATATAAAATATAGTGAACAACAACTGTTATGACAACAAAATGTGAACCAAAACTCCACTAAATTGTTGTTACTTGTTCTCCACACCTCACCATGCCATGCTACCTTACTTGCCATGTAAATTGTGCATCATTCATCATGGCATGATTGTTTTTCTTGACGCATCTTATTCATATGCTTGTGCTCTATATTCATGTTGGCCTTGTTTGTTTGGTTTTTCTCGGATAGACACTGAGCAGGGGTTGTATCAAGAGAACCAGGAGCACTACCCAGATCCGTCCCTCGCTTCTGCTGAGTTGCCAGGCAAGCACTTCCACATGCTTGCATACATACAGTACCTATTGCCTCTATCTTATTCTTGCATCATTGAGTCGTGAATGCATTAAATTGAATCCCAAGTATGCATAGCCTTTACTTTTAAACCCCACCAAGCTTATTCCTCCATCCCATAAGCCATTACTATAGGAGTTGTTTGAGCCATGCGAGTCGTAGAACAGCATGTGTAGGGTATGTGAGAGTCTGATGGATAATGAGGTACCTAAACAACTTAACCTGAGTAGTTCCGGGATAACTAAAGAAAGTGGCACCGGTGAGCAACATCTGCTATTTGGTTTTTCCTGCTCACTTGTGTCCCGTAAGACCCCGAGTACTTGATTCCTGTTCCTTGATTTATCACGCTATCCACATCCGGGAGGTATATGGGACCCCCCTGAGCCAGAGCTTGATTCCGTCTTATTTCTTGGGGCCACGAACTAGTTTGGGGCTTTATTACTATCATGTACTTATGCCATGTTTTACTGCTTTATTTACGATTGTGCGAGGTACTGCACACTGTACTGTTTAGGATCGGGACACGATTCCGCGGTGTCGACAAGCCCCGTTTGGGGTTCCCAGTCGTTCACAACCGTATACCCAGACCTTGAGTCCGTCTCGGAGCTAGCTTACTTCGTTGTGGGTAGCTTAATGGGGTGGCCCCCTGAAATATTTCTGAATCCTGTGATTGCTTTGTCGTGAAGGCCTCGTTGGGTTTTGATTTGGTTTTTCCGAGGTTGATCGAGTGTGTGTTGCTACTGGTGCACCCCGGCCGGGTAAAACTTTCTGAAAGCCGTGTCCGCGGATATGGACGACTTGGAGCACAGTTTCTCGATCATAGACAAGCATAACTAAAGTACCGCCTTAATCTGACTAAGTAATTTGACTAGTAAATAGAGCAATACTCATGGAATGGTTAATAAAATTGTCAACGGATGGGGGTTTGTTCGTCCGCTTCCTCATTGGTAAGCGAGGAGGAGGATGGATCTGATGAGATTACCATTATAACTGTTGTTCTTAATTCACGGACATCCGTCTATCATTGGTTAGGCGGATGGCTAGCGTTTATCTGTAGAACTGCTAGGGTTTATCTTTCGCTGCAATTGCGTCACCCCAGGTTGTGTCCCCTTTAGAGGCATTAAGTCTTGCTGAGTACCCTTAGGGTCTCACACGATAAATTCTTGGTTCAGATGGACAGGTACCCCCGCAGGACGGATACTGGGTGGAAGAAGCTGATGATGTGGGCAACGATCGTTCGGTGTAGATATTCCGGGATCGGGGATCCGTGAGACCTGTAGTTGGGATGTGCTTATTTTTCTATGGCATCTTATGCCGATTTGCTTCTTATCCGTACTCGGATTATGTTTGCCGCTTCTGCATGATACTCTGATGTGTGTTGTATGAGGAAGTATCCTAAAATATAGATCTATCTAGGTCATTTGAATCTTGCCGTATGGCGTTGCTATATTTCCTTTCTTTCTAGATGGTATGGCTCTGATGTACTCTTGTATGGTGGCTTGCGTACATACCCACTTGTGTACGTAGTTGATCCCTTCGCCTGCCGACTACGCCGCCCGTACAGGTCCCGTTGAGAGGGTAGTGGTTGGGACGTCTGAAAGGACTACCAGTGAGTGGCTTTTGGGGCCCCACCGTACTATTTCAACCACTACCACTCATCCAGGCTTGTATCTAGGAGCGTAGTTCACCGAGGTAGTTACAATTGGTATCAGAGCCATCCCGACCTTCAGGGTTTCAGCCAAACGGTCGTTGTCAGTCTAGTAAATATTTTGGTAGTTATGTATATTAGGGAAAAACAAAACGCGAGAGTAGGACTGCTTCCACTTTTCTTCTTACCCTCCCACCCACCCTTTTCTGGTAAGGAAGTGCAACGTTTTCAATCCTCTTCTCAAAATTCAAACTAGGATTCACGTGTTCGGGGTTTCCGTAGTACCATAGGATGTGTGTGTGTGTGTGTGTAATCCCTTGTCTACCTGTTGCATCCAAGTTGTTATCTTATCTGCCTTTGGTTATCAACTGTTGGTACATTCCATACCGACAGGCTTTTGCAAACCGACGCAATCTATCTTCCTCTTTGTATCCGACGCTATCTTGTTTGGGGTGTTCGTTTCCGTAGTTACCAATCTTTAGGTTTCGTCGTGAGAAGAAGGGGTTAGGATATGTGTTCCACTTGTTCATGTGCGGAGTAATGATTTGAGTGCGGGATGGAGTCGCGACCATACCACTACTTTTATCATTCGCTTTTGTATATTGAATCGGTAGAGTCACTAATCTTGATTCGTTAAGTAATTTTGCGCATTTATTGGTATTCTAATGCCAAAATTTGCGGAAAATTTTTCTTTGATATGTTTGTGTACCACACTCCTTTTCAGTCGTGTGCGATATGCTTAATATCTTTTAGGTGCTATGAACTTTGTTGATATTTTAATATCATCTCAGTAAATTGTATTCTTTAATCTTGGTTAATTCCATCTTGGTACTATTTTGGATTATTATCATTCTCCATTATAGTACTGACTTGAGTTTTATATCAATGACAGGATGGCTCCACCACGCCGGACTGATGAGGACATACCTCCGGAACTGGGCTCAGCGCTGTCAAACATTGCTAATGCTTTGGCAGCTATGCAAGAGAACTAGCAGCGCTTTGAGGAGAGCGTCAGAAGAAACGAGTTTGCTCCACTTCCTCCACCTCCCAGGCGTGGAGACATCAAGAGCTTCCTCAAGTTCAACCCTCGTCAGTTTGATGTGTCTGACCGACCTCTGGACGCGGATGATTGGCTGCGTGAGATCTCAAGGTTGCTCGAGACTGCTGATGTTCCGGAACAGGAGTGGGTCAAGTGTGCTACTCACCTTCTCAAGGGAGATGCAGCTCTCTGGTGGGAGAACTACTTGAAGGCAAGCTGCACTGGTTTCCAGCCAACTTGGGAAAGGTTCACTGGAGCGTTCAAGGAGCAGTTTCTCTCAGAGATTATAATGGAAAGGATGAAGGAGGCTTTTCTCAACCTGAAGCAAGGGAATGATAACGTCAACACCTATATCAGGAACTTCATGAATCTGTCTCGTTATGGTGGTGATGAGGTATCTGATGACAAGAAGAAGCAGAAAAGGTTCAGGCAAGGGCTCAATGCGTCGATCAAGTATGCAATCACGCATGCAAGACCGGCAACCTTCCTGGAACTATAGCACACAGCACTGCAAGAGGAGGCAAGCAGGCAAGTGTTCGAGGAGTCCAAGAAACATAACAGGGATGCATCAAGCTCTTCGGTTATGGCAGCTCCTTCTAAGCGGCGTGTCTGGGTTCCTAACACCCCACCGTCGCTCCCGGCTCCACCAAGACCTGCAAGTTTCGTGCCAAGGCCACCAAACTTCACCACTGCGGCTCCCAGGGGCTACAACAACCACTACCCTGGAGCGCCTGGCGGAGTCCCTGGCTACTCTGCTCCACGTCCACACGGTGCTTGCTTCACGTGTGGAGATCCTGGACATCCCCACTGGAACTGTCCGTTGAAGAACAAAGCTCTCCCTCAACCCCCGCCAAGATCTGCAGCAAGCTCTCCTTCGGTTCGTGCACCACCGCCTCGGGCTCTCAACATCAACACTAAGCCCGAGTCTGCGGTTGTTCGTGCAAACTGCGTCAACGCCTCTCAAGCTGAGCTCGCACCTGGAGTTGTCATGGGTATGCTTTCAGTTAACTCAGTTCCTGCACGAGTTCTCTTTGATTCTGGTGCATCGCATTCCTTTGTGTCTCACAAGTTTGCAAATGAGAACGACTTAGCAATGGAGCCTATTCTTAAGCGGTTGATGGTTCTTTCGCCTGGAGCAAATATGATAGCATCTAAGATCAGTCATGGAAATCAAGTTGAGATTGGTGGTTCTTCATTCTTGGCTTCTTTGATTGTTCTGGGCAACTCTGACATTGATGTCATATTGGGCATGGATTGGTTGACAGCAAATGCAGTTGTGATTGATTGTGCTGAACGCTCAGTGTCTTTGAAGATCCCTGAAGGCCACATAGTCTTTTCTCCAAGTCTGACTCCTGCTGTCCAGCTCTATTCCTTGGCGGCTCTGAATAATGATGCTATGGAAGCTATTCAGAGTGTACCAGTGGTCTGTGAGTTCCCAGATGTCTTTCCTGAAGAGTTGCCAGGTATGCCTCTGGATCGCGAGGTTGAATTCGTGATTGATCTTGAACCTGGAACGGCTCCTATCTCCAAGAGGCCATATAAAATGGGTCCTTCTGAGTTGGCTGAACTCAAACGACAACTTGATGAACAAGAGAAATTGGGTTTCATTCAACACAGCACTTCTTCTTGGGGTAGTCCAACAATCTTTGTGAAGAAGCGTGACAGAACCGATAGGCTATGTGTTGATTATCGGGCTCTCAATGCAAAAACCATCAAGAACAAATATCCTCTTCCTCGGATAAATGATCTATTTGATCAGCTGGCAGGAGCTGTGGTGTTCTCTAAGCTGGACTTGAGAAGTGGTTATCACCAAATCAAGATTCGCAAAGAAGATGTGCCCAAAACAGCTTTCACCACCCGCTATGGCCTGTATGAGTACACGGTCATGTCTTTCGGTCTCACCAACGCACCTGCTACCTTCTCGAGGCTGATGAACTCCGTTTTCATGGAGTACCTGGACAAGTTTGTTGTGGTATATCTGGATGACATTCTGGTCTATTCCAAGTCTAAGGAGGAGCATGAAGAACACCTGCGGTGTGTCCTGAACAAGCTTCGTGAGAACCGCTTGTATGCAAAGTTCTCAAAGTGTGAGTTTTGGCTGCCTGAAGTAACATATCTGGGTCATGTTATCTCTGCCAAGGGCATTGCAGTCAACCCGGAAACCGTGAAGACAATAGTTGAATGGCTTCCTCCTGCTAATGTCAAGGAAGTGCGGAGTTTTCTCGGCTTGGCTAGCTATTGCCGTCGCTTTGTGCAGAACTTCTCGAAGATAGCAAAGCCTCTTACCGATCTCCTCAAGAAAGGCAAGAAGTACCTGTGGACTCCTGCGTGTCAAGAAAGTTTTGAGACGCTCAAAGAGAAGCTCACTTCCACGCCAGTCTTGGTTCCTCCGGATACATCTAAGCCTTTCCAGATATTCTGTGACGCCTCTTTGCAAGGATTGGGTGCGGTCCTGATGCAAGAGAAACAGGTGGTTGCTTATGCCTCTCGTCAGTTGAAGACGCATGAGATCAACTATCCCACACATGACCTTGAGCTAGCAGCAGTGGTCTTTGCTTTGAAGCTATGGAGGCACTACTTGCTTGGTAACCGTTGTGAGATCTTCTCGGACCACAAGAGTTTGAAGTATATCTTCACTCAACCGGATCTCAACCTTCGGCAGAGGAGATGGATTGAAGCAATCAATGACTTTGATGTGACCATCAACTACACTCCAGGAAAAGCAAATGTCATGGCAGATGCGCTTAGCCGTAAAGCTTATGTCAACAACCTCATGATAGAAGAACAGCAGCCTCTCTTGTGCGAGGAATTCCGTCAGCTCAACCTTGAAGTTGTGGAACAAGGGTATCTCCTGAACCTTCTGGCTACCCCTCTCTTGGAAGAAAAGATTCGCTCTCGTCAGCGTGGTGATCCGCACACCAGAAAGCTCATCTCTAGAATTGGGCTTCCGAAGTATGAATCCTTCCACGTTGATGATCAAGGCACGCTCTTCTTTGAACACCGGATGTTTGTTCCAAACTACCCGGGTCTGAGAGACCAAGTTCTCAAGGAGGCACATGATTCGGTTCTTTCTATCCATCCTGGCAGCACAAAGATGTACATGGACTTGAAAACACAATACTGGTGGTCTGGGCTGAAACGGTATTGCGCCAAGTATGTCTCAGAATGTGATGTCTGCCGCAGAGTGAAGGCTGTCCATCAGAAACCATTTGGTCTTCTACAGCCATTGAAACCTCCGGAATGGAAATGGGAGAAAGTAGAGATGGACTTCATCACTGGTTTTCCAAGGTCGCAGAAGGGCAACAATGCAATCTTTGTTGTCATCGACAGGCTTTCTAAAGTGGCACACTTCTTCCCAGTCAAAGAAACAATTTCTGGAATTCAGTTGGCTGAGCTCTATATCAACAGGATTGTCTCTTTGTATGGGGTTCCACTTGAAATCAGTTCAGACCGTGGGAGCATCTTCACTTCAAAGTTCTGGGAGAGTTTCCAAAAAGCTTTGGGAACAAAGTTGAACTTCAGCACTGCTTACCACCCTCAGTCGCAAGGACAAGTGGAAAGAATCAATCAAATTCTGGAGGATATGCTTCGGGCTTGCGTCATCTCTTTTGGCATGAAGTGGGAGGAATGCCTTCCATATGCTGAATTCTCCTACAACAACAGCTTCCAGAAGAGTCTGAAGATGGCACCATTCGAGGCTCTCTATGGTCACAAGTGCAGAACTCCGATTGGTTGGTCAGGTGCAGGAGAAAGAATCTGGTTTGGCCCTGACATTGTAACTCAGGCAGAGGAGAAGGTGCATATCATTCTGGAGAACCTGAAGATTGCTCAAAGTCGTCAGAAGAGCAACTATGACAGGAAGCACACAGATATGGTATATGCCCCTGGTGATCTCGTCTACCTTCGTGTCACTCCCATGAGAGGAACACACCGCTTCGGTATCAAAGGAAAGTTGGCTCCTAGATACATCGGTCCTTTCAAGATACGTGGTAGAAGAGGAGAAGTTGCTTATGCACTAGAGCTTCCGGAAAAACTCAAAGTCCATGATGTTTTCCACATCTCTCAGCTCAAGAAGTGCTTCAAAGACCCCGGCAAGACCGTGGACCATGAGCTAATCGACCTCCAAGAAGATATGTCTTATCAGGAACACCCCACCAAAATCCTTGAGACCGCAGAACGAAGGACGCGCAACAAGTCCATCAAGTTTTGCAAGGTGCAGTGGTCACACCATTCTGTTGATGAAGCAACATGGGAGCGTGAAGACGAACTCCGTGCCAACCATCCTTCTCTCTTTGTGTCTTCTTCTTCTTCCTAGAATCTCGGGGCGAGATTCCTGTTTAGTGGGGGAGAGTTGTAGCATCCCAGTTGTCTAACCCCTGTAATGCTACATGTTATAATAATAAAAAGGGCCACTTCCAACATATAATTGTTGCATCATCATCATATCATGCTCATACCATCATACCACCTTGCATTTGAGCATCATATAAAACCCTTTCTTGTTTGGTTCTTATCTCATGTGCATGATTAATTGTAGTTGCCTCTTGATATTGTATTTGGGTCTTAATAAATTTTTAAATGCCCAAGTTGAGTTGGGGGCATCTCTCTTTTTGACTCCACCACCTTTTCTATCACCACCTTATAATTCCACCATCCAACTATTCTGAGCTTGGCATTTTGTTGATTTATCTCTGGCTCATGATAAGTTGGTTGGAACCCACCCATAATCTTTGCTTGGCCTTTGCCCACCTTTTGGGAATTCAAGGATTAAAGCCACATGAAATAATGTTGTTTTCACAATATAACCATTTGGCATTAATTATGTTGCATGGGCCATGCAAGTGCCACCTTTTCTAGTATTTGGTTTTTGTTTGTTTTCTCAGTGGATCACCTCTCCCTTGGTTTAAATCTTGTGTTAGCTAGTAGCTTATCTTCACCCAAATCATCTAAACCTATCCCTTGCTCCATGCACACACATGTGCTAATGTGGCATACACCAACCAAACCACCCTTGCTTGGATTTTGCTTGTTCTTTGAATGGAACATGCATGATTCAAATCCACATCATCACCTGGCCATCTCTCTCTCCCTCACCCTCTTTTTCTTGCCTGATCTTGCTTAGGGCTTGCTTGGAGTTTGCTTGATCAACCTAGTACCACCTCCCTCTTTCTTACCTCTCTTAGCAAAAACCCCAATCCTACCCTTGCCATCTATCCTTTCCAGCTAAACCTAACCCTAAGCCACCTTTTCCCCTCTAATCTACATCTCCCTAAAACCAAACCCTAAGCCACCCCAATCCTCAAACTAGCTTAATCAACAACCCCACCTAGTCTATGCTAAGCCTAAGTACTCCCTCTCTCCCTCTCCACCCTAGCTTTCAACCCTAAACCTATCTAGTTGGACCCAAACCACCATGTCCCTCTACCCTTCTCCCTTCTAGCTTCTAGCTCACCTACACCCCACCCTAGCTCGCCCCTTCTCTCTTCCATGCAGGCCCCACCCCAGCACCCACCTAGCTACCCCCACACGCCCAAGGATCACCCCAACCTAACCCTAGCCGAGCCGGCCCCTCTCCCCTCCCCTATTTTCTTCTCTCTTTGCCTCACCTGCCCACGCCCCCAGGCCCACCTGCCTGCGACCCTGGCCGCCCTACCCCACCTGCCAGCCCCACGCTAGTGCCTGCCTTGCCCTGGCCTGACCGTGCGAGCACGTGAGCAGAAAGGTGGCCGACGCCACCCTGGCCATCTACCCCTCCCCCACGCTAGCCCCTCCTCCCCCCTGGCGTTCTTATCCCCCCTCACCCCTCTCTGGCCTCCCCAGATCCGCCCCAGAGGCTTGCCTCGCTCCCCTCTGCCCCTTCTCCACCGCAGTGCCCCGACGCCGGCGATCGTCGGCCTCTCGCTCGCGCGCTCGATCCAGGAGGCAAGCGCTGAGCCGCGGTTGTCTAGGCGGCTCAGGAGGTTCCCGGCGTCGCCACGGTACACGGAGCAAGGAGGAGACGGACCGGAGCGCCAGGACCGACGCCGCTCTGCCGGAAACCCTAGCGACGCCCGACGCCAGCCTCGCCGTTGATCGCCTGCACTCCGCGCCTCGCCACCGTCACCGGCAGCCTAGCGGTGAGCCTACGAATCCCCCTGACACATCCGCCCTCGCCGTAGCTCTCTGTGCACGCCGAACCTTGCGTCGAGCGCTCTGGGTGCGTCGCGAGCGCGTGCATCCTTTGCGTCTGCCGCTAGCACCGCGCGCCGTTTAGCCTTTCTAGCACGCGAGCCACCCCCCTAACATCAAACCACAGCCACCGCAGCGGCTCCGCGTCCGCGCAAGCGCCCCCGGTCGCGGGATCGATCCCCCCCTCCGCCACGCTGCTCTGTTCTTTTTCAGTCGACAGAGGAAGATCAACAGTACGGCCTGGCCTTTTTGCGCGTAACCCCCTGGCTTCTTTCTTTTCTAAACCCGCGGTCCAGCCGGCCCCTTGTCAGCGTCAGTAGCAGTTTTGCAAAAAGGCTCCTGAGCTTTTCAAATCTCAACCCGCGGTCCTTGGTTGCCTCAGCCGCTGGCGCGTGGGCCGCAGAACCCCCTGGCCCCACCTGTCTGCGACCCAGGAGTGAGTAGGGTGAGTAGAAAACGTTCAGAGACTGTTTTAATTTCAAATCCTGTTTAAATAAATTTCAAAATTCAAATTCAATTCAGATTTAAACAACTTTTCCATTGTTTTTCCAAATAATGCAAATGATATGTGTTTGGATATCAGAAAAATGAGAGGATTCCAAATATGCCATCCATATTGCCTTTTGCACAAGTAAAATTCCAAGTTTAATTAAATTACAACTAATGCCACTAGAATTTAAATAATTAACAACTTTTGTTTTACAATTCCAAAATAAGCAAATGATATGTCTAAAATGATCAGCTCGACGAGACCTTTCTGTTTATGCTATCCATGACTTCAATTGCAGCATGCATCATATAAAATATAGTGAACAACAACTGTTATGACAACAAAATGTGAACCAAAACTCCACTAAATTGTTGTTACTTGTTCTCCACACCTCACCATGCCATGCTACCTTACTTGCCATGTAAATTGTGCATCATTCATCATGGCATGATTGTTTTGCTTGACGCATCTTATTCATATGCTTGTGCTCTATATTCATGTTGGCCTTGTTTGTTTGGTTTTTCTCGGATAGACACTGAGCAGGGGTTGTATCAAGAGAACCAGGAGCACTACCCAGATCCGTCCCTCGCTTCTGCTGAGTTGCCAGGCAAGCACTTCCACATGCTTGCATACATACAGTACCTATTGCCTCTATCTTATTCTTGCATCATTGAGTCGCGAATGCATTAAATTGAATCCCAAGTATGCATAGCCTTTACTTTTAAACCCCACCAAGCTTATTCCTCCATCCCATAAGCCATTACTATAGGAGTTGTTTGAGCCATGCGAGTCGTAGAACAGCATGTGTAGGGTATGTGAGAGTCTGATGGATAATGAGGTACCTAAACAACTTAACCTGAGTAGTTCCGGGATAACTAAAGAAAGTGGCACCGGTGAGAAACATCTGCTATTTGGTTTTTCCTGCTCACTTGTGTCCCGTAAGACCCCGAGTACTTGATTCCTGTTCCTTGATTTATCGCGCTATCCACATCCGGGAGGTATATGGGACCCCCTGAGCCAGAGCTTGATTCCGTCTTATTTCTTGGGGCCACGAACTAGTTTGGGGCTTTATTACTATCCTGTACTTATGCGATGTTTTACTGCTTTATTTACGATTGTGCGAGGTACTGCACACTGTACTGTTTAGGATCGGGACACGATTCCGCGGTGTCGACAAGCCCCGTTTGGGGTTCCCAGTCGTTCACAGCCGTATACCCAGACCTTGAGTCCGTCTCGGAGCTAGCTTACTTCGTTGCGGGTAGCTTAATGGGGTGGCCCCCTGAAATATTTCTGAATCCTGTGATTGCTTTGTCGTGAAGGCCTCGTTGGGTTTTGATTTGGTTTTTCCGAGGTTGATCGAGTGTGTGTTGCTATTGGTGCACCCCGGCCGGGTAAAACTTTCTGAAAGCCGTGTCCGCGGATATGGACGACTTGGAGCACAGTTTCTCGATCATAGACAAGCATAACTAAAGTACCGCCTTAATCTGACTAAGTAATTTGACTAGTAAATAGTGCAATACTCATGGAATGGTTAATAAAATTGTCAACGGATGGGGGTTTGTTCGTCCGCTTCCTCATTGGTAAGCGAGGAGGAGGATGGATCTGATGAGATTACCACTATAACTGTTGTTCTTAATTCACGGACATCCGTCTATCATTGGTTAGGCGGATGGCTAGCGTTTATCTGTAGAACTGCTAGGGTTTATCTTTCGCTGCAATTGCGTCACCCCAGGTTGTGTCCCCTTTAGAGGCATTAAGTCTTGCTGAGTACCCTTAGGGTCTCACACGATAAATTCTTGGTTCAGATGGACAGGTACCCCCGCAGGACGGATACTGGGTGGAAGAAGCTGATGATGTGGGCAACGATCGTTCGGTGTAGAGATTCCGGGATCGGGGATCCGTGAGACCTGTAGTTGGGATGTGCTTATTTTTCTATGGCATCTTATGCCGATTTGCTTCTTATCCGTACTCGGATTATGTTTGCCGCTTCTGCATGATACTCTGATGTGTGTTGTATGAGGAAGTATCCTAAAATATAGATCTATCTAGGTCATTTGAATCTTGCCGTATGGCGTTGCTATATTTCCTTTCTTTCTAGATGGTATGGCTCTGATGTACTCTTATATGGTGGCTTGCGTACATACCCACTTGTGTACGTAGTTGATCCCTTCGCCTGCCGACTACGCCGCCCGTACAGGTCCCGTTGAGAGGGTAGTGGTTGGGACGTCTGAAAGGACTACCAGTGAGTGGCTTTTGGGGCCCCACCGTACTATTTCAACCACTACCACTCATCCAGGCTTGTATCTAGGAGCGTAGTTCACCGAGGTAGTTACAATGCCTATGATAGGGGTAATGAGAGCTCAAAGCTAATGAGTACCTTCCTTTCAGCATTGGGAAGCGTTTCAAACCTTCACAAAACCTTTTTCAGAACCTTGTTGAGTCACCACTTATTCTATGAGCACCTTCTTGAGAGCATAGTTATCATTCTTGTGTTTGTTCCAAAACTTGGTTAATTATGTCATGACTTTGATGCTTGTACCTCTGATATCTTTACTTCTAGTCTTCACTTGAACTTCAGAGTTGCCTTGGCATTTATATTGTGCTCTTCAAACAAAGGCAAGCGAGATACCACTCTATCATACCTTATTATGAGCATTTCAATGTTGCTTATGTTTATGTTTCATGCTACTTATTATTATTGAGTCGATTCTCTTCATAGCTTGCAATGACTACTGAGTAGGGACTTAGTTGCATACTCATTATTATGAATTGTATAAGCATCTACTCCTGTGATGAGAATATATGCATCATATGAAGCAAAGTGTTCATGAAAGTTCTTTTATCGCACTCAGTTTTCAACTGAATTGCTTGAGGACAAGCAATAAGTCAAGCTTGGGGGGAGTTGATACGTCCAAAACATATCTACTTTATCGAACACTTTGCTATTGTTTGTCCTCTAAACTTGTGTGATTTGGATACAACTAACACGGACAGACGCTGTTTTCAGCAGAATTACCTTGGTGTCTTGTTTTTGTGCAGAAAATGAACTATCAGGAAAAATCCCGGAAAATATGCCAAAAATTATATTTCACCAGAAGACCCACGAAGCCAGAAGACGAGACGGAGAGGAGGCCTGGGGGGGCCCACACCCACCCCAGGCGCGGGCCCACCACTGGTCACGCCTGGAGGGGGTGCAGCCACCTAGGCACCCCCTCGGCCTCCCTCTGCGCCTATAAGTTGCCTTTCGACCTAAAAATCGAGGGGGGTTCGATATTTTTCCAAAAAGAGTTCCGCTCCGTCACCGCCACCAGAAACCAAGATTCGGATCCAGAAACTCCGTTCTGGCACCCTGTCGGGACAGGGAATTTGGAGAGGATCATCGCCATCGTCATCACCAACGCATCTCCATCACCACCGATGTTTCCCTCATCCATGAGTAATCCCCCGCTGTAGGCTTGGGGATGGTAGGGATTGAATGAGTTCTATCATGTAATCGAATAAGATCTGTTAGGTCATTGTGCCTAGTATCTCTATTAGTGCTATTTGACTTTGTTGCAACTTGTTGTGCTTAATGCTTGTCACTAGGGGCCGAGTGCCATGATCTCAGATCTGAACTTATTATTGAATCATTATGATAGTATTGTTTGTGATCTTATCTGCAAGTTGTGTACACATATCATTGTCTGGATCCAAAGGACCCAAAGTGACAATAATTGGGACAACCGGAGGGGATGGCTGTGGTGTGAGGATCACATGTGTTCACGGAGTGTTAATGCTTTGCTCCGGTGCTCTATTAAAAGGAGCACCTTAATTGCCAGTAGTTCCCTAGAGGCCCCGCTGCCACGGGTTGGCTGGACAGAAGATGTTGTGCAAGTTCTCATTGCGAGCATGTATGACTATATTTGGAGCACATGCCTAGGATTGTTTAGTACTTGGATGCTTGTTATTATTTATCTGCAATGCCCTAAATCTTGAAGTTACATGTTTAGACTCGTCCATGCAACGCCCGTCCATCCATCCCTATGCCTACCGCACTCGAATCCTACTGTTACCGTTACTGTTACTATTGCTACTGTTTTACTGTTGATGTTACTGCTGTTGTTGCTTTTCTGTTGCTACTATAAACTGTTGCTACTGATAAACTTCTATGAGCAAGAACTATTTCCAGGTGCAGCTGAACTGACAACTCAGTTGTTAAGTCTTGCAAGTATTCTTTGGCTCCCCTTGTGTCGAATCAATAAATTGGGTAATACTACCCACGAAGACTATTGCGATCCCCTATACTTGTGGGTCATCACCTACTTATTTTTGTTGGTGGCTGAAGTCTTATCGTGCATGTTGAAAATGAGGGGAATTTTAGAAAACTTACGAGGTGTACAAGTGGAACCTTGCTCCCCCCTGTGAACCATCTTCTATTTGTGGATGATAGCCCGATGTTTCTTGCAACTAATCGGGAAGGTTCTGATGAGATCATGGAGATCTTGGAGAAATATAGTAGGGCCTCGGGGTAGAAGGTGAATTTGGACAAGTCCTCAATTCACTTTAGCAAAGGATGCTCGGATGCGCTCAAGGAGGAGATTAAGGCAGTCATTCATGTCCATAAGGAATCACTGTCCGAGAAGTATCTTGGGATATCATCGGATGTTGGGAAGTACAAAAATGGAGCGTTCAAATACCTGTAGGACAGAGTGTGGAAAGGTATTATGGGATGGATCAAACAAATTCTACTAGTAGGAGGGAAAGAGGTGCTAATTAAGGCGGTTACACAAGATTTACCGACATATTCAATGTCATGCTTTAAGTTTCCCAGGGATTTATGTGAGCACATCAATGCACTCATTAGAGGTTTTTGGTGGGGTAGCAAGAAGGGCAAGAGGAACACAAGTTGGATGGCGTGGGAGAAGATGACTATGCCAAAACATTTAGGAGGGCTTGGGTTTAGAGACATGGAGCTCTTTAATTTTGCATTATTGGCAAGGCGGGCATGGAGATTACTGGAAAGCCCGGAAACCCTGAGTCCTAGAATCCTCAAGGTTGTTTACTACCCATTGGCTGATCTCATATCTGTCGAGTTGGTCTCATCCCCTTCTCAGGTATGGTGGGAAATTGTTGATGGTAAGGACATACTACAACTGGGATTAATCCGCCGCATAGGATATGGTCAGACGACAAGGATTTGGCATGCCAACTGGTTCCCAAGGGATGTTTGACTGCTCCCATATGCGTCAAAGGTGGATGATGCACCGGTGTGGGTTCATGAGCTGATTGACACTTCGTCGAGGAGGTGGAACCGAGAACGATTGATGGAGGTGTTTCATCCGATGGATGTTGAGATCATTGAATCCATACCTATCAATACATGGACACAATGTGATTTTTGGGCATGGTATTTTGAGCGGGCTGGCTATTTCATGGTACTATCATCTTACATGATGATGGTGAGCACAAAAAAGAGAAGGGGAAATTGGATAGATGGTATATCAGACAATCAAATTCTGAAAGAGATGAGAAAATGTGGACAAAATATGGAAAACAAAGGTTCCTTCTAAAATAAGGAACTTTGCATGTCTTCAATCAACCCAAAGAGTGATGTTTTGCTTCATCACAAGATGGAGCAGACAAATGTGTGTGCGCAAGTTTCCATGAGGCCACGGATTCCTAGAGGCATTCTTTGGTGGACTGTTTAATGTCCCATAGTGTTTGGGTAGTGATTGATGAAGATCTAGTGGAACATATGTCTGCCCACAACACTAGCGATGCGAAACAGTGGTTGTTTCACCTGATTGAAACATTGAGTCATAACGATTTCATCAAGGTGCTAGTTGTATTGTGGGCTATTTGGACAGCAAGAAGGAAGGATATTTATGGACAGTTATTTCAGAGTCCATAGACCATATTGAGTTTTGCGAACTCATATCTAATTGAGTTGAAGGTGTCTATGCCGGAGATGGAGAAGAAGAAGAGCTCGGGGCAGTGCAGGCCGAGCAAGAAATGGACTGCACCCATGGAGGGGTATGTGAAAATAAATGTTGATGGTGCGCAAGCCAAAGTAGCAAGAAGAGGAGCATGGGAGGCCGTCTGCCGAGATGGGGATGGTGTTTATCAAGGAGCTAATTTGGTGGTCTTGGATGGCATATTGGATTCGGCTAGGTAGGAGGCACTTGCATGCAAAGAGCGAATTTTTTTAAAATAATACGAATTAATTAATTAATTTGAGTTGTATTATACGTTTTTTTGAATTTCCAGATCTAGCACTTTGTCGGCCAGGGGCAAGCCGACTAGGCCAATCGGCCAGGCCCTGGCCGACTGCATGTCACTCGTCCAGCAGCTGGTCGACAGACGGTCGGCCGGTGGGGCCGCGGGACCGACCCTGGTCGACAGGTTCAGTCGGCCAGGCCCAGGCCGACTGGGCCAAGATAAGGACCGGCGACGCCGCGCCCAGCCGCCAGCACCCTTTCTTCTCCCCGCGACCGAGCGCTCCTCTCTCTCTCTCTCCTGTTCGTCGTCCCAGCTGAAAAAATCAGCTTTTTTTCCGATTTGGCTAGATTTGACCACAGAAACTTCAATCCAAAGCCAGTAGAGAGATAGTGGAAGCCCGATCTATGGATGGGTTAGCTCATAGCTCGATTTGGTATTGATTTGTTGGAGGAACAGTGGTGGATCTGTGGTGGAGCAATGGCAATGGTGGTGGAGTTGTGGTGGAGGAGCTGAGGCTGTCTGTGGTGGAGTTGTGGTGCTGAACCGAGCGGCTTCTCTCGCTTCAAGGGTAAACTTTAATCCCTCGATAATCACGGTTATTATATATGGTTACGTACATGCGTATGCTTGTCTATTAGAATACTTGCCTAGTGGATTAGTAATAATATTTGATCGATGGGTTAGGCACAAATATTTGGCCGGTGGATTAGTAGCAATATTTGACCGGTAGCAATAATATCATATTTTTTAGAATATTTGGCTAGTGGATGAGTAACAATATTTGACTGATGGGTTAGACACAAATATTTGGCCGGTGGATTAGTAGCAATATTTGACCGGTAGCAATAATATCATAATTTTTAGAATATTTGCAAGCATTTCCCAAAGTTATACGCGTTGTCGATAATTAATTGATTAGGTTGTTTATTTTATGTCAGCAGAGATGACCAATTTAGTGAAGTTCGTGTTTTATTACGGTCCTGGGAATGTTCGAACAAATGACTTTGGAGCAGATCTGAGAGAGTTTATGTGTACACAGTTAGATTTGACTGCCCCTCAAACCTGGAGTGTTAGTCAGTTGAAGGAATGGTTGACAGGATGTTTAGGCTATAACATCGAGACGTACACCGTCAGCATGCAAGCATTATGGACAAAGTCAAGAAAAAATATTTTCTGGACTTTAAGGCATGTAGATATAGACAGAGACTGGTTTAAGTGGTTAAAAGGCTGCGAAGATAGGCATGTAAACCCTCGCGCATTAGTGCTTCCTGTCTTGAAGGAGATCGATGGTGGACATGTTTCGCGCCATAGTGTTGATTCAAGTTACGGGATGTACTCTATGTCCAGTGCTGGAGGCGGTGGTTATGAATCGGGGCAGAGCAGTCAGATAGGAGGAGGAGGAGGCGGTGGTTATGAATCGGGGCAGAGCAGTCAGGCCGGAGGTGGAGAAGACTATAATGGAGAGGCAGATGCGGACGAGGAAGATGGAGGCATGCAGAACATGATGGAAGAGGAGGATTACATGGATGGCGAGAGTGGTGATTCTGATGACCCTGATGATTCTGATGGAGAAGGCAATGGTGGAGAGGACATGCCGATTCCTGCTTCATGGAATCAAAACATGTCAACCGGAATGACCGTTGATGATGGTCATGATTCTGCGTGGGAATATCACAGCAACAGAATTTCCCAGGGTGCCAGATATCAAGACAAGCAACATTTGCAAGATGCAGTCGTTGCTTGGGCAATGTCAACACACAGGGTTTTGAAAACAACGGTGTCCTCTAAGAAATACTTGATAATGGAATGCGTGGATATAAATTGTTCAGGTAGGGTGCATGCCTATGTCTCTACGTATGACACAACTTGGTTGGTGAGCGACTATGTGCAGCACACATGTGAGCTACACAATGTTCCTGAAGATCATCTTAACCTCTCCTCCACACTTCTAGCTCGGCTGCTTTACACGGACTTAGTAGAGTGCAAAGCGATGACAGTACCCAGTATACAGAATAAAGTAAAGACCTGGTTTAA
The DNA here is from genome assembly GCA_910589765.1 of Avena atlantica. Lineage (NCBI taxonomy): Eukaryota > Viridiplantae > Streptophyta > Magnoliopsida > Poales > Poaceae > Avena > Avena atlantica. Next base: position 122,492,866 of record OU342737.1, read on the forward strand.
GTACTCCATTTCGTATGGCAAGGCTTGGAGGGCAAAGCAAAGGGCTCTTGAGAAGAGGTTTGGTTCGTTTAGAGACGCGTATGACTCCGTGGTCCGACAACTTCAGACACTGCAGGATAGAAACCCAGGCACCTATGTCGACATACAATATTATGTGATACCCGAGGATCCATCCGTGAAGGTGCTTCATCGAGTGTTCTTATCTTTTGATGTATGCATCCAAGCTTTCACTTATTGTCGTCCAGTGATATGTGTAGACGGTACTTTTCTAACTGGCAAGTACAAGGGTCAGATCCTTACCGCCATTGGTCAAGACGGCAACAATCAGAATCCCACTCGCATTTGCTTTCGTGGAGGGCGAAAACACTAAAAGTTGGACATGGTTCTTCAGGCAGCTCAAAATAGCAGTTGTGAAAGACAAGACCAATGTGTGCATCATTCATGATAGGCATGCAGGTATAGTCAATGCCGTAAAACGGCTGACACAGCCAGGGCCGGAAGAGCAAACACCTTGGCTTGACATGCAAAGCCGATGGTGCATGCGCCATTTGGGTGCTAATTTATTCTCATAGTTCAGAAACAAGAACCTCATGAATCTATTCAAAAAATTGTGCAAGCAGAACCAAGAATGGAAGCACGATTTCATACGCGCAAAGCTCGATGAATTTACTCAGAAACATGTGAGGGCAAGGAAAGCTGTGCAAAACACAGCCGTAGCTGCACATCAAGAAGCAGTAGCTGCACAGGTTGCTACTGGAGCTGCGCCTGTGGAGGAAGATCCTGTAGGGCTTTGTGACTTGCCTGGATTTGATCCACCTGGTACAAGGAGAAGGCTCGGCAGATCGATCAAGAACTTCCAACAGTGGATAGAGCACGAGCCTTTGGATAGGTGGTCTTTGCTACACGACACACATGGAGCTAGGTATGGTGTCATGACTACAAACCTAGCTGAGTCATATAACTTTGTCCTCAGAGGTAACAGGGCACTTCCACTGACATCCATAGTCGAAGGTATTCTATATGGCATGATTTCATATTTTAGAACCAGACGACAGGGTGCTCAGATGCATCTCATGAACAATCCGAACACCCGGTTCTGTGAAAAGGTTATGAGGTACATGGATAAGAAGATGGCGAAGGCTATGTCACACACACCGTCGTGTGCATAGGTAATGCGGACAGAAGGTTTGAGGTGCGGCCAGCCACCGATAAGTTTGGGTGTGGTAATTAACTAAGAACGCATGAGGTGAAGATTGGTAATGAGCAATGGCCAACCTGCGAGTGCACCTGCAACAAACCAAAGTTGCTTCACCTGCCTTGCTCTCATGTGCTTGCTGCTTGTCGGCAGCTAGGGTTGGACGCCATATCGTTCGTGTCTCCCTACTACCTGGAAGAATCTGTGGTCAATACTTGGACGGGTGAGATGTCAGGATTTCGAGTAATGGGTAATTTCAACACCGTGAACCCTGGTGAAAGGCAGTACATCCCACACCCTACTCTAATGCGAACAAGCAGAGGCAGACGCCAGTGTAGACGCATCCGGAATGATATGGATGAATCAGAAGCTGGCGGCCCAACTCGGCAGTGTTTTCTATGCAATGCATCTGGTCACAGGGATACTCATTGTCCCACTTTCGGTACAGGCGGCACACCTACACGAGGATGGGGTGCGCGAGGTCGAAGAGGTAGAGGACGCGGGTGAAACTATGTTTTAAGTTGTATTATGTGGCGAACTATGTTTTAAGTTGTAATATGTGGCGAACTATGTTTTAAGTTGTAATATGTGGCGAACTATGTTTTATGTTGTAATATGTGGCGAACTATGTTTTATGTTGTAATATGTGGCGAACTATGTTTTATGTTGTAATATGTCGTGAACTATGTTTTATGTTGTAATATGTGGCGAACTATGTTTTATGTTGTAATATGCAAATGCTTATGTTCATTTTTAAATTGTTCAGAAATGGCGAGAAGATACAGGTTGCTCGATCCAGACATTGAAAAGAAGCATCGGGCTAGAATTTTGGAGGATGAGCCCAACTCACTTGAGCCTTTGGTCACTCGCACACCGAATGTTAACTGGAGGATACACCCCGCTTGGGTTCCTAGGTACGATTTAATCATGAATTATATGAGTATTTGTGGGTTGCGATACATGATTGATCACGTTTTTGGTCATGCAGGTTGAAGTGGGCTGGGCTTTTACCTTTTGTTCGCTTGGTTGAGGGCACTGCAGACTCTACACGCCTACTATATGACCACTCGTTGCTCACATGCTTGGTCGAACGTTGGAGGCTCGAGACCCACACTTTTCACTTTCGCTGGGGAGAGATGGCTCCTACTCTCCAGGATGTGTCATGCCTGTTGGAACTTCCTTTGGCTGGACATCCCATTGGACCGCTACAGGCACCGGCGGGTTGGCAACAAGATATGGCACAGCGATTCCAGGGTATTACTAGACCATTGGAGTATGAAGAACACGGGCCCAAGTTCGACTGGTTACTAGGATGTCAGGTGTGTTTGCTAACTTCTCTTTAATCTGTAAGACATTACACATTACTGGATACTGGTTACTTATCGAACCATATTTCATTAATGCAGATCCAACAGCTAGGCTATCCAGAGACTCAGTTGACAGAGGCACAAATCACTCGGTCCTTGGAGGCATACATACTTTGGCTTCTGGGTAAGGTGATGTTCACCGAGAACCATGTCACCACTATCACCGCTCGCTACATTCCTATCGCATTGGAGATAGCCAATGCAACTAGCGCTGGCATGATTATACAGAGGAGTTGGGGTTCTGTGGTCTTAGCAGCCACGTACCGAGGTATGTGCAGCGGTTGCCAACGGAGGGCGCCGAAGTCAGGCCTTCTTGGATGCCCACTATTGTTGCAGCTTTGGTCCTGGGAGCGGTTTCCTATCGGCAGGCCGGACGTTATGGTTGAGACGCCTTACCCTACAGCTACTTTGAGCGACCCTCTGACTGGACTGTTGGATCCAGACCACATTGACTTGCCTACTTTCGGTTCAGTTTGGACACATCGCCAGGTATGTGCAAAGTTACTTGTTACATTCATTATTTAGTTGACATAAACTATGCATGGAGCTAACAAATTATTATTCGCAGAGACGCTTTTCTCATAGTCAGGTGAGGGGTTGCTACCCCGCACTGTCCGAACAGTTTGACGTACTGCTAGCGAGTTCGGTAATGTGGGAGCCCTACGGTAATGAAGTTGTCGCTGCTAGATTCCAGAGGGATGGGGACAACATACAAATGTCTTTTCTATGCGCCAGAGACGAGCCGTATTGGCTCACAAAATCGAAGATCATCTTCGACATGCAGGCAGAGGAGATGAGCCTACATAGAGTAATGAGGCAGTTTGGTCTTCGCCAGTTGGCTGATCCTCGTCCTACGGAGAGCGCCATACCTTCAGTCGTACACACGTATGTTTCATTTACACATTACTTCCATCTTAACATGATTTATTGACATGACACTAACCATGTTAAATGTTAGGTTGTCGAGGAAGGAAAGTAGCAAGACCGCCACGGGTTGGCTACACAGGGTTGGGGTGTACGTTCAAGAGTGGGACACCGCTACAGCCCGAGTCTGGGACTCGAACGACGCGTTTGACATGGAAGAGTTCAACAGGTATTTGGATAGCTACATGAGCGCCACACGACTACGCATCACGCAGCAATCTCACCCAGAGGAGATGCCGGGCGCGGCTACTTGGGATAGTTATCCGAGCCAGTCGACTGTGGGCAGCAGACAACACGCGGTATGTTCTTCATCTAATGCACCTATTTATTACATAGTTTTCCATATATATATGGCGAACCTTGTGGTGTCACTTGCAGGCACAGCTGTTAGTCGATCTTGAGACGGAGAGTGCTGATTACAGACGCTCTCTTTTGTCCGGACCCCTACTTATTCACCGGCGGGACCAGGAGACCTGGCTGAGTCGCCTGAAGGAGAAGATACGGCGTATCTACGGGGTTATCACGTGCACCCGCCCTTCGGACATTGCTCACCACCCGGCACCACAGCGTCCTCCGCGGCACTCGACGCACCAGCAGCAGCAGCAGCCACCCTCGCCCCTACGACAATTTCCCCGTCCACGGCTTACACCACAGACAGCTCCGAGACCTTCTCCCCCAGACCAGGCTGGAGGTTCGACGTGGCATCAGCAGTCTTCTTTCGACTGTTGGCAACAGCAGCAGCCACCTTTGCACGATGGAGGTTCTTCGTGGCAGCACCAGCAGCAGGAGCCTTGGGGTCACCCTCCCATGCCAAACTACGGGTTTCGCCCACAGCCACAGCCACAGGGTATGTATCTTACAAGATAAGCGTCGAGGCTCAGTTCATGTCAAGTTCTTACATACTTTGTTTTTATGTGCAGGAGCATTCGGAATACAGGGGTCTATGCCTGCCTATGAGTCGTCTATGTCCGGATCCGCCTGGACTGATCAGGACGTTGATCATAGCACTCAGGATTTCATGACGCAGAGCAGTTGGCTGAACATTTTTCAGACTCCCCCCTGACCCCACACAGGAGACTCAGTACGATGAGCACGGGTCGGTGATTCCTCCCCGACAGGTTCGGCCGCCCCACAGATTCGGTTGGACGACGCCTCCTAACCCACCACCCGAGCGTCGCGGCAGACGACGTCGCCGAGACATATATTTATCTATGTATGAGACATATATTTATCTATGTATGAGACATATATTTATCTATGTATGAGACATGTCTATCTATGCATGAGACATCTACTTATGTATGAGACATATATCTACCTATATATGAGACACCATTCTATCATTTCACGATTTTTATTGCAACACAGTTCAACATAACTTGCAACATAGTTCAACATAACTTGCGGTACATAAATAAGAGTCTTATCTATCCCTAGCATGATGCCTTTCCCTTTCCCTTCGATGATGCCTCACCCTTTCCCTTGGACGATCTCTCGTACTTGCTCTTCTTGGCCTGCGCTTTCTTCTTCTCCTGCCTCTTGTCCCACTCAGCTCTCGCCTTGCTTTCAATGGGTGGCGGCATGAAGATATCATCCTCATCTTCGCTCTCTTCTATCCAGGCCCTACGTGCCACAACCTGCTCCGTCATGTCAGCTTGACTCTTCTTAGCCTGCTCTTTCTTCTTCTCCTGTCTCTTGTCCCACTCAGCTCTTGCCTTGCTTCCAACGGGTGGCGGCATGAAGATATCATCCTCATCTTCGTTATCTTCTATCCAGGACCAAGGTGCATTAGCCCGCTCCATCATGCGAGCTTCACTCTTGAAGGTGAGCTTGTCCCACCTTGCCTTGATCCTGAGAAGCTCTGCTCGTACCTGATTTGGGGTCTTCAGTTTGCACCCTCTTCGATGAAGTGACTTACCAAGTATAACGAGAGCATCATGATTCGATACCAACGTATCCTAGTCGGCTGGTTTATCGCCTATCTCAATAGTTCTGGCTATAAAGAAAAGCCCAATGGACATATCTACAGGCCAGGGAGACGCGTCGGTCATAGTGGAGAGGAGTGGAGGGAAATGCGAGAGCAAGAGGAGAGGAGGGAAATGAGAGAGTAAGAGGAGGAAGAGATGAACTGGTAAAGGATACATCTTGTTGCCCGGATTTATAGAGGCACCGAACCGAATAGGCGGGAAAAAAAGGCGGGAAGTAGTGGCGGGAAAAAAAGGGCGGGAAGTAGCGGCGGGAAAAAAAAGGGCGGGAAGTAGTGGCGGGAACAAAGGGCGGGAAGTACTGGCGGAAAAAATCGGCGGGAAGGATTGGCGAGGAAAACAGCGGCGGGCGATTATTTAGCGGAAAGGCTGCATTGATCATGGAGGATTTTGTTAGGGACAGGACGATTAGGCTATCGGTCTAGGTCTGGCCGATTGCACTAATCGGCCTGGGTCTGGCCGATTGCATGTGTGGGGCAGGGCCGATTGCATGGTGCCACATGCAGTCGGCCAGGGCCTGGCCGATTGGCCCAGTCGGCTTGCCCCAGGCCGACAAAGTGTTAGATCTGGAAATTCGAAAAAACGTATAATATAACTCAAATTAATTAATTAATTCGTATTATTTAAAAAAAATCGCCATGCAAGAGGGGCTCTCTCTTGCTTTAGACATGGGTTACGACATGTTGAGGTAATCTCTGACTGCAGGGGTGTTGTCGAAGCGGTCAAGACAGGAACATGTAGTCAGTATAGCACAATCATCCGAGAGATTCAAGATATGTAGGGTCTTTTGCTGATATTGTGTTTAAACATGAGTATAGAGAGTGTAATGTAGATGCTCATAACCTGGCTAGACATTCTTCTAGCTTAGAACCAGGTCGTTATTTATGGCTGGATTTGCCGTCAGATCCATACATTGTACCAATTATTGTTGAGATTTAATAAAGTGTGTGGTTTCCTAAAAAATTCTTGTACAGACCAGGTCAGTGCGTACCGGGAACGGCACACCCCTCGTCGGTGTATTGGACCAGCCCATATAACGGTGCGTTTTCGGTTGTGTACGATTTTTCTTCCTAGGTGTTTTCTCTTTCTCTTTTTCATTTTCATTTTTGTTTGTTTCTTTTTCCTTTTCTTTTTCCTGTTTCTTTAATTTTTATTTTTCAATTTTTTTTTCTCGAAAATGTTCATATTTTTAAAAATCCAGTTCTAAAAATGTTCAAATGTCCAATTTGTTTAGATTTTGAGAATGTTCAAATTTTGAATTTGTTTAGATTTCAAAAAAAATCATATTTCAAATTTGTTTAGATTAGAATTTTTTCATATTTTGAATTTTGTTCAGATTTCAAAATTTGTTTAAATCTAAAAAAGATTTTGAATTTGTTCGGTAAAAAAGTTCATAGAACGCCACCGTGCAATAGGAACAAATAGAAAAATGGTGTAGCGGGCTAGCAGCGCAGGTGTATAGGAGCTCCCAAAATAGGCAGGATAACCAAAGCAATACAAGAAACAAGCAACAAAGGAAAAAAAGCCCACGTCTAAACAACAAGAAAAAACGAATAAAATACTGATTCATTTTTCCACTCTCTTAAACGCACGAGAGAAAAGCTCTCAAGATCCTCTAATGACAGCACTGTGAGACCAGGGCCAGGGTCGTCCGCTCCTCCAGCTCCCCTTCTCTCAGGACCAGCCATGTGTTAGGAGTGTCTTGCGGATGTTAGAGGACACATTTATAAGTGAGACCATCATTTTTGCCAGGACCAGAAGAAGTTCAGCGGGCACACAACGGTTTTTAGAATCGTATGCACGGTTGTCGATGCAGTCTTAGAGATCAGATGCAGGAAATGCTATCATCTATGGCATGAAGACGATCATGTCGTCATCGTGCCTTGCAGTTGTACTATCAAATAACGTTATAGATATATGTCTATCATGTGGACGGTAGACAATATGTTGCAAAAGATATTGGTGCATACCACGTTGATGTTTTTTTTGAAATGGGGAAAGATTGCCTCGGCCTCTGCATCCAAGAGATGCATACAACCTTTTTATTAGATTTCACATCTTAAAGAGAAATTACAAAGATCATACTAAACTCACCAAACTAGCGACAACTCGCTAAACCTACAACACTGATGAAGGAAGTGTCCATTAAGAGTGCCAGCACTCTGACATCACACCAATGTGCATCATCTAATAACCGAAGGGCTCGACAAGTCGGCCAACATCACACAAGTTACACAATCAGTCCACCTCAGCGCGTATTAGTATACACGCTCTAGAGTCCTTGCAGCCACCCGTCTTGCGCATACCCATCTTCTCGAGAAATCAAAATGCAAAGACCTTGTGAGATCATCAATGGCACCATGACGCCAGACACCAAACCGCGTTGATGTAGACCTTGACGGTGATGTGTCGATGATATCACAACAGGCGTGACGTAGAGCATCGGTTGAAGGCGTTTCTCTTGGCGACGTGTATCATTGTCGTGCTATCGAAGAAATCAGTTCCACATAAGCCTCCATGTGGTTGATGTCGTTTATCGTGGATGTTCTCGACGATGATCTTGACCCATAACCTGAAATAGTCATATAGATCGATGTTGTGGTTCGGCTAGACAACGTGCCGGTGTGTGATGTAGTCAATGGAGTCAGTTTGGTAGTGATCATGTCCAAGTACATGTCCTGAAGTGGTTGAAGACCCACGGGCACGGGCCCTCCCGGTGTCCTGCACCGTGAGTCGATGATGGAGGTGTTGTAAGGTGTAAGTGGCACCCCCAAAGTACTATTTATAAATCATTTGTCAAAATGCAGTTCAAATTTTAGAACCCCACCTAGTGGAACTTTGGCAGGATCCTCGGGCTCGCCATGTCGAACTAGTTCCCTGCATGACCGCCCGCGCGTGGGCTACCGCTGATCTCGAGTATCAAATAGGGCATGCACGCAAGTACTTGATTTTTGTTGTTTGTACCTATACGTGGACATGGACATGCCCATGTGTTGCAGGCCATGGAGATCGGCCTGGATCGTGGGATGAGACTCATGCGCACATGGCTGCCTCAATGCTCGTGACAGCACGGGAGCCTGGTGCCATGCTGCTATATATCCACGTGCTCGCCTGCCGTGAGATTGATTTCTCTATGGAATTCTATGCTGATTTGTGCCAGTCAAGGATCGCGATCTTAACTTTATTTGACTAATTTAGATCTAATATAAAGAACTGGAAAAATTCAAAATTGATCTAATCTAACCTAAGGAACCAATCTTGATCGAGGCCAGGCGCCATGCTGCCTGTAAGGATACATGATCTTCCTAAGGACTACACACGATGTGGAAGATATGAAGAACCCATGATCGGTTTCGCGAGACTAGACCATGTAGAAATAGGTGAATACATAATATTTTATTGTTTTTTCATCTGACACTCCGGAGGTATATATATGAGTATTGGAGGAAGATAGACTTAAGTACAAGAAGGTATAATAAATCTAGTCTATTATTAACCAGTGTATTCTAATAATATTGTTATGAAGATATTCTCCATCGCGTCTAACAACAATTAGTTAGTTTTGATTCTTATGTAACAATTACTTGTAATCGTGACTTGCAGCCCAAGTCACATCTTGTACCTTTGCATATAAATAGAGGAAGAAGAGATCAAGACGTGCCATTGAACATCCCAAGTTTTACCAAGCTACATGGTATCAGAGCAGCCCGCATCCTCCTCCTAAAACCCTAACCCTAGCCACCTCCCCTCCCTCCTCACATCTCCCTCTCTCCATCCGCCGCCATGACCCCCGAGGAACTCAGCGCCAAGGAGCGTGAGCTCGAGTCCCATGTTGTCGATCTAGACGCCCGCGAGACCTCTCTCAACTAACAGCTCTCCAACCTCAACCCCAACCCTGCAGCCACCATCGCCAACCCTCTACCACCAAACCCTAATCCCACCGACATCATCCCACCTAGCCCATCTCCTACGCCACCTCCATCGAACTCCATGTTCCGATCACGCTCAACCTCAACGAGGGAAACTACACCAGCTGGAGGGAGCTCTTCCTCGTTGCCCTCGGCCGCTATGGCCTCACCAGCCACATCACCGGCGATGCCACTCCCTCCGAAATGACCCCCACCTCGGCTTGGGGTCGCGATGACTACACCGTGCTATCCTGGATCTACGGCTCTATCTCCGCCGACCTCCTTGGCATCGTCATGCATCCCGGCTCCACCGCGCGCATGACGACTGTCTACGCACAGCCTGTTGGGAACCCCAAGAGCAAGGTGTGAAGCAGCAAGGTTTTCCCTCAGTTGAGACCAAGTTTATCAAACCAGAAGGAGGAAGGAAACGTCACACAGGTGTTGCAAGCAACGTGGAGACCTGCACAAAACAAACTCGAGACTTTGCCCCAACAAATCAGTGAGGTTGTCAAGCTTACCGGTTTGCTGTAACAAACTATTAAACGTATGGTGTGGAAGGCAATGGTTTGCAGCAAGTAAACAAGTAACAGTGGAAGATGTATCAATGGTAAAGATTGGACTGGGGTCCATAGTTCACCAGAGGTGCTCTCCTTAGATAAACAACATGGCATGAAGGGTAAATAAATTACAGCGGGGCAATTGACAGGAACTGAGCAAGGCATAACAATGCAATTACTAGTCAGAAAGATCCTATGAGGTTGATTGGGCAATACAACAAGATACATAGACCGCCATCTAACTGCATCTATGACTAGAAGTCCACCTTCAGGTTATCATCCGAACCCCCTCCAGTATTAAGTTGCAAGCAACAGACAACTGCTTTAAGCAAAGTGTGTAAGGTAAATAGTCCACATGTTCCATGAATAAGAGACCGTTGTTTTCTCCCTAGTAGCAATAGCACATCTACAGCCGAAGATATTATTGTCACTTTCCTTGGAAACTAGAGGCATGAACCCACTATCGAGCATAAATACCCCCTCTTAGAGTCACTAGCAATTACTTGGCCAAGATAGCTACTAACAACGGAGAGCATGCAAGATCACAAACAACATAGACATGATAGAATCATAAAGACAAAACCATTAATCAAACCAACATAATAATCTCAATATCCATCGGATTCCCGCAAACACAACATCCATGATTACAAATAGATTAGATCTTGATCATGAACGGAGCTCACAAGATCTATACATGAAAGCACAAAGGAGGAGATACAACCATCTAGCTACTACATGGACCCATAGTCCAAGGTGGAACTACTCAGGCATCAATACCGGAGAGAAGGCCTCCGAGATGATCTCCCCTCCGGCAGGGTGCCGGGAAAACGTCAGATCCCCCCGATCTAGGGATGATGGTGGCGGCAGCTACAGACAGTTTCGTGGATTTCTGATTGGGTTCTTAGGGTTTCTGCATCGGGGGATTCTTATAGGCGAAGGGGGAGACCGAGGCGGCGTCCAGGGGCTGCAAACCCTAGCCAGGCGCGAGGTGGGGCCCACCCGTGCCTAGGGTGGGTCTGGCCCCTCTGTCCGGCCCCTCCGGCTCTCCTCTGGACTTCTTGTTCCCCACGGAAAGTAATTGACTTTGACGTTTGTCCCGTCTAATTCCGAGAATATTTCTTTACTAACTTTTCTGAAACCAAAATTAGCAGAAAATAGGCATCTGGCACTGTTGCAACTTGTTAATAGGTTAGTACCAGAAAACATGTAAAAAGCACCTCAAAGTGTGGACAAGTAAAGCAAAGTAGATACAAAACAATCATGGAGCATCAAAAATTATAGATACATTTCCAACGTATCAACATCCCCAAGCTTAACTCCTGCTCGTCCTCGAGTAGGTAAGTGATAAAAATAGAATAATTTTGTAGGTGACATGCACCCTCACAATAAAGATCCAACCATTTGCAAGCATTGAAAGATAGGATCAAAGAACTCTAAACATGTGCATGAAAGATGAAGTTCTAACAATAGGACATAGTAACTATGCATGAAACATGACAAGCTACAAACAAAGATCATGAATAACATGCATTGAAAAACGTTTGTTTGTTTCACATGCAGAAAACATAGCATAGTGGTAATCAGCTTGTCCCTCATAGAGTAGCAATCAAATGCATAGGACACCTGCAAAGTTCACAAGGGTGAATAGAAAAAAGTAGCACAAGAACAAGTAATAACACAATATGCATCAATTAATAAGCTTTGGAACACTGCACACAGAATGACAACTATGCTCTCTTAATGGTGCCTAAAGGTAGAAGGTGGAGACTCAATAGTGGTGGAAGAAAGGCCTTTTTATAAAAGGAAGCAGGGATTACAAGTTTCAAAAAGAGATTCCAAAAATTATGGTACTTGTTAGTTTTTAGCCCTCATTTCCCCTATCATAAGCATCTTGAAGTGGTTAAGGTTAAAGTGGCAAAGCTGGAATATATGCTTGACGAAATATAAGTTGGCAATCTCATGCCCCTTGAATACGAGGGCCACACGTCATGCATACTCAAATTTGGGTCCAGGTAAGTTCTTGTCACTGTAAGTATTTGCATATCATTGAGAACCGCCAACGGGGTACCCCTTGCACATGGTACGGGAGCTTTCCCATAACCAAAATGACAAGGCAAGCAGACAATGAGCATCTCAGCAATTCTTCTTATGTACCATGGGAATATGGTGCTTTTTCTCTCTTTCCTCTTTTCTCAATGTGTCTCTTTTTATTTATAAGAAGAATGCTTCTTAGATGTCACTATGGTGATGCTGCAAGTTTCCACCATGATTAGGCATGGCTTAGGCTAGCGGCCCAGGCGTTTCTCTAACACAGGATACAAACTCCATGGACTTACAAGTTCCCTCTTTATTTCACACCGGTGACATCCATAGACAAAAGAACATGATATCAACTGAGTACAACAAGGTACAAGTGCAATGTTGAAAACGTTCCCCGTGACAGCACGATTCTGCTAATTCCAACTTATAAGTTCAAGCATATACAACAAAGTTGTCACAATGGTTCAAGTTTATTAGGGGCAAAGAATAAAATGTGCCATCAAGTTCGTGAGGGCTTTAATCACTAAGTTTTCACATAACAAAATAGTTTTTAATTGAAAGATAGTTGAAAACAAGAATATACTTCGAATGGTTTAACACACCATGCATAGGAATTTATAGTGGACACTTTGGAATAACTTGGTTTCTTGGGAGTTGGAAGCATGAGTAGAACTTACTCATACAAGTGGAGGCTAGCAAAAGACTGGGAGCAACCAACTAAGAGAGCAATAATGGCCATAATCATGCAGTGCAACAAAGCATACTAATCAAAGCAAAGAGTGGTACTAAAGTCAAGTACTAAATGATCATAGAGGATAATGGTGACTTGTCATAGTCATAACATGGTGTGAGCATGTGCCAAGTCAACCCAAGCAAAACATCAAAGGAGAATACCACAATACTATGCTTTTGCATGCTAAAACAACGCATAATTTTTTTAAGGCACACTAAGCAATCCCAATTGTTTGGAACAAGACATGCTACAGCAGTAATCACTAAGCATAAGGTCAAAAAAACACCTAGCATGTCATGCTAAAGTCTAAGTCACAGTCAATGCAAGCTCCTCTTGCACTTCAAGTAAGAACTTACTACTTTCCAAACACCAAGCAAACTTATTTGCAAAACAACATAGCGAGAACGGGGGTCCAAACTACTTAAGCAAACTAAACAATCTAAGAAAAGCAAACAAAAACTAAGACGCTCCAAGAACAACACAACTATGCATGAAACAATAAAAATGAAGTGTCTAGACAGACCTGAGATTTTTATTGATGAAGAAGGGGATGCCTTGGACATCCCCAATATTTGACGCTTGTACCTCTTGGATATTTCTTGGGGTGATACCATGGTGGCATCCCCAATCTTGAGCTTTTGTCCATTCTTCATCTCATTGCATCATTCTCTCTCTACACCTGGAATTTTTCCTTCATACAAAACTTCACACAATCTTCATTAGCAACATTAGTGTATTCAAAAGATATTAGATCACTAGCAAAGCTTTGGAACAGCAAGGATTTTCAATAAAAACATAAGCTACTGTAGTAACTCCTTCAAAAATCTCAATTTACCTGAAGAGAACTCAAAAAGGAATCAATAAGAAGCAAATACAAATAATGACAGAAATCTGTTAAAACAGACCAATAGGTAGAAACCAATTTTTTCGAACATCTTATGTTGCTCAAATAAAACAGTGTTGAACTAACGAAAGTTAGCTAACATACTGGGGGATTTATTCGTAAATTCTGAGCTTAATCCGAGTTACAGAGCCTCCTCACAAATGTTTTTGGTGGAGGACAGAAATCTGTTTCGGAACAGCAACTCCCCAAATCTTACTTCCCTCTTATTAGAGGTCATTCTTGGCACAAAAAGCAAACAAAAAGGATAAGGAGAGATCATTATAGAAGTAATAACTTCCAAGACTCAAGGAAACTCTTGGGTTATCTCTCAACAAGTACTTTTCTTTAACGCCTTTAAGTTAGGCACTGATAGCTTCAGAAGATGCTCACATAAGAATTATGAATTGAAGTCAAAGAGAGCATCAAGAAGCAAATTCAAACCACATTAAGTCTAACCCACTTCCTATGCATAGGAATCTTGTAAGAAAATAAATTCCCAAAGAACAAAGTGACATGCATAGGAAGATAAAACAAGAATAATGATGCAGCCCGACCTACGGTCATTACTACATCAAGGTCTCCAACTTACGCCAATTCGTCATGGACTCCAAAGGTGAATCCTTTCCTCTATGCGAGCCCCCTTCCTGCCCTATTGAATGGTATTCTACTTCATACTCCGTCACATATGCATGATAGGTTCACACCAACCAGTACGGTGGCAAGGGAGGAAGCCCGGAACATCAAGCCCGACAAGACGGAGGCTTGGAAGAGGAGACGGAAGAAGACAGGTCGATAGCTGCCAGGTCCAAGCGGTACTACCGGTTGTCGGAACCGGTACTACCGGTCAGCGGTACTACCGCCCCCTCCTACCGCTCGCTACTGACGGCTCCAACGGATGCTCCAAGACCGCAAGCGGTACTACCGGTGCTAGAGCGGTACTACCGGTCCTAGGTCCGGTACTACCGGTCCTGTATGTGCCTGCGCGCACCTGTTGGGCCATAGCCCATGTATTCCCCTTACTTACCTATTCGCCTAGTTTATTCCCAAACTACCCTTGTTTAGTGGCTGGACTATAAATAGAGCCCCCACCCCTCATGTATCCCTTAGGCATAGATGATAGACTAAAGAAAACCCCCATTGTGGAATCTCTAGTTTTGCCTCATCCCCTTTCCCAAGGGGACCGACTATCGTCACCAACCTCGATTGGACTTTGCATCACGCATCCATCGTTGAACAAGGCCTTGGAGTTCATGTCTCGTCTCCAAGTTGTCAAGACCCTCCCCAAGGTGTTCTTCCCTCTCCGATGTGGATTTGAGGGAGCACGTTGACCGATCTTTCCTTGCGAGGATTCTATCGGACCGGTGGCCGCCGTTCGGGAGCAATCGGCCTTGTATCGTGTGAGTTTTGCGTGTGTTCATCGTGTTCTTCGCGAGGTGTGTGTTCGCTTCCGCTACCTTCTCCCTTTCCCCTCGCTTTCCCATCGATTTGACCACGAGATCCGTGAAGATCGGGCACCCAAGAGGTTAACCCCTCCATCATCTGGTATCAGCAGCTTTTGGTTGCCACGGATTTCTCATCGATTTGGTCTTTTCCCCATAAATTCGAAAATTCCACCAAAAATAGCCTCAATTCGTGTTTTGGATCGATCTGTGATTTGAGTGCGTTTTGGTAGGTTTTGATCCGTGGATTACTTGCTAAACTTGTTGATCTACCTTCCTTTGCGTTCCCATAGCCTAATTTCTTGATTTCCCCCGTCGATTTGGTGTTTTTCTTGAAGATTTTCCGCCCAAATCACCCCAAAATCGCGAAAACGCGTCAAATCTGGGCGTCCCAGGTCCAAGCGGTACTACCGGGTCCAAAATCTGGTACTATCGCACTTAACCGGTACTATCGGGCTCAAAAATCCGGTACTACCGCCCTATACTGATCCAAAACAGCAGGTTCCAAATTTCAGCCTCTCACCGTTTTGAGCATAACTTTTGCATACGAACTCGGATTTTGGTGTTCTTTAGCTCGTTTCGAAGAGGACAAGCAGCTCTACATCATCATCCACGTTGTTCATGCTATCTACTCCATCCAAATTCCGTGAGCAAGGCAGAATCCAACAATAAAGGGTGAAGATCGTCGACGAAAGGTATAAACATTCCGCGACTTCTCCCCACTTGCATTCCTTTGTGAACCCCACTATATTTGCGAGCAACAAACACCTATTGAGACTAGTTCCTCTTATGATTGCTTGGGCTATGCACATTTGATACCTTGTAGAATTCTGAGCAAACATTGTGAGCGCTATCTCATATAGTTATCTTGTATAGTTGGTGGCACAAGGAAGAGGCAAGTGAAAAATAGAAAGAAAAAGAGAAAAAGAGAAAAAAATATATAGAAAAATAAAAAAAGAAACGAAAAAGAAAGAAATACACATATGCCTCATAGAATAGGAAGCGCAAGCTCGATGAACATCATATAGGTGGTACTTATTGTGCATATCTTGTAGCCCACCAATTTTGTGCAATCGAACTAGCGTCTCTCCTTGTACTTGTGTGACACGAGCTTATAGTCTTCACTAGGTAATCATTTGGTTCTTAGCTCACTTTGTCCGTCGCACAAGTCCCATTTATCCCACCGTGTGTGTTTCCTTATACATATTTCCTATCTTGTGGATTAACTTGTTTTGCTTTGTGATTATTGTGGTTCTTTACTTGCCATTACAACATCTTGATTTCGGATTTGTTCTTGACATGCCACTTTCCATACCTATCCACCATAGGCCTTGTGTGTGTGTGTGTTTTTTGGTTCGTAGTTGGTTTTAGTGTTCCGCGTGAACTTCACTTTTCTTGGTTTATTGATCTCAAGTGTGGCCACTGGCACGATACGATCTTCCAAGGTAAAGTAAGGTTTGACGTTGTATCCCTAACTCCCACTACCACTTCCATATACACCGCTTGGTCTTGTGCATCATGTCTAGGGACTCCGGAACCGAGGATGATATCTATGAAGAATCCATGATGATCCACCATGACTACGACTCCACAAGTATAGAGGACATGATGGAGCACAACACCGACAATGGCTCCGCATGCTTTGAGGACCCGGAGCACTACACCTACGACAACTCCACATGCATGGAAGACATGGAGCTCTACGTCGACAATGGCTCCTCATGCATGGAGCCTATGGAGCACTACACCGACAATGGCTCCACATGCTTGGGTGATATGGAGTACTACACCAACAACTACTCCCCAAGCATGGATGACTTCGAGTGCGACATCGATGACGCCTCTCCAAGCATGGAGGACACGGAGAACTTCATCGACTTTGATGGCTCCTCCATGAGCCATGAAGAATTCCTCCACCGTGTGGAGATGGAAGCCTACTACGCCAAGCAAGAGGAGGCGCATCATCAAGATTCCATGACCTTCAAGGCCAAGCGTTCCACACCAAAGGGCACCACCTACTTCAATGATCCACCTCCAAGGCGACATGTGCCACCACCTAGATGGCGTCAAGCACCACCATCTCCAAGGCACCAAGCTCCATCACCTCCAAGGCGTCAAGCTCTACCATCTCCAAGGCGCCAAGCTTCATCACCGCCAAGGCGCCAAGCTCCAACTCCTATCCAAACAAGAGTGGCGTCCACACATCATATGCATCAAGAGGCGCCAAGAAACAAGACTCTTCATCGACAAACATCCTCTCATGAGCATCGCCACCATAAAGAGGATACAAGACATCGTCAAAGGCATCTTCGCCATAAAGACGAAGAATTCATGATGAGCACCAACCATAATGCTCAAGCAAGCTCAAGAAGGCACCACCAGCACAAGAAGAGTGCCAAGGCAAATGATCATCGTCGCGAGTGTCATGTGGACGACCAAGTGCGCCACCTACATCAACCATCGTCAAGGCACGCCAATGACCTCCGTCGACACCATCATAGGGCACCTTCAACTACTCGTGCCACCACCACAATGGCACCAAGAGCAAGCCTTCCTCCACGCCATCAAGCTTCAATGCCTACGCTTGACTTCCACAACCTCGCCAACGAGGAAAATGTAGACCTCTACTTTGCCAAGTTGGATAGCATGAGCCTACCTCCACCACTACTACGCGATGGCCACGTGACGGCCGAGCATGGGATTTTCCATTCGACCATGGAGGAGAGCAATGATGCCCATCTTATGGCATCCAACCTTGGAGGCGATAAGGTCAAGAATGGTGAGCATGGGATTTTCCCTTCACCAAAGGAGGCGCATGGAGTTGAGGAAACCGAGCCTACCCCCATATGCTTGAGTGATGATGTGGTACCAATCCCATGTGAGTATGAGAGCCACTTAGCCCACTTGAGTGAGAACAAGAGTGAGACGAGTGACTCCACCTTATGTGAGATTGAGTGCTTCCACTTGGAGGGCATGAGCGATACTCCTAGTGAGTTGAGAGTGGTAGTTGATAGGTCAAGTGAGACCATTTCGATTTCTAACAACTTACCCTCTACCTCTAGTATGTTCTCTTGTGTTGTGCTAGGTTCCATGGATGAAGACGCGCCAAGCCATGAAGCAATGATGCCTCGAATGGAGAAGATGTACATGGTAGATGCTACGCCATGGATACATCAAGAAGATGAAGTCGTCCACAAGGAGGCCACTACTTCTACAACACCCACTTCATATGAGAGGTATGAACAAGGTAACAATAAGGGTGTTGATGATGCCATGATCCCACTAGTGGACATGATGAATTGTGAGGATATGCATGCTATGGATGATACTTGTGACATTACATATGCTTCACTCATATTCCCATGTGATGTTTTGCCTTTGCATAATATTGATCATGTGGAATTGTGTGATTGCGAAATCATTTCCATAAACATGCCATGCTATGCATCTTGTGTGTATCCTCCAATTGCTTTGGACTTGCCTTGTCATGTTAGTAATTCAATTTCTCCCGTTGCTTGCGATAAGATGAATGCTTGCTATTTCACTTGTTTTGCTTGCAACAATATTGATCATATGCGTTCTAATGAGATGGCCCCCATAGCTTTCTCAATTTTTGGAGATTTTGATGATGGCCATGATAAGCATGTTCCCCACTTGCATACTCACCATGCATCTATTTCATACTTAATTGACATTAATGGTGATGTGCACAAGAAGAGATACGTCATGATGGATGATGTGTATCTCTACCATGCACACACGTTCTTCCTTTTACATATGATGTGTGTAGGTACCCGCACGAGAATGTCAACCTCGGTTGAGCACGAGTTGACAAAAAGAGCTCTGGAGAGCATCCCACAAGTGAGTTCAAGATCGAACCCAGCTCTGATACCTTTTGCATGCTTTGCATCTTTCATGTTGACCAATTGCTCTTTCCTATGGTTTGATTGCAAGCATGTTAATGGTATTATCTTCCCTTGTGACATTCATGTTTCTTCGCTTTTAGATAATGATGCTTTGTGTGTTGCAACCAAAATGTTGAACAATTTACCTTCTCGATGTTTTGTGTGCAACCACAATTCCTTTAAGAACATATATTGTCATGAGAGCTTCCAAGAATCTTGTCTTGTTGTTGCAACAAACATAAGGACCACTTGCTCTTTCATTTGGTTTGTTTGCAAATATATTGTTTTTGCTTCCGCTTGGGATACTCATTTTCCCATGATATTTGCTTTCGATGATTTGTGTGTGACATCCAACATGTCGAACAATTTCTCTTTCCAATGGTTGGTTTGCACACATAATGATGTTGCTTTGGATATTATTCCTTGCGTGTTTTTGCCGAATTCTCCTAATTTGGCATCAAATATGTTGATCAAATTGCTATTCGATTGCTTTGAGTGCCCCACTACTATCTTATATGGAGTTTTTGCGTTTCCACATTTGGATGATGTTCAAACGATTTCCATGCACATTGACCATGCATATGCATTCCGTTTGCTATACTTGAGTTGTGCTAATCGTGTTGTGAACAAGAATGGACATGCCACAAATGACATGCTCCTATATCACACACAAACATATGTTGCTTGGTCTTTGTTGTATGAAGGTACAAATGCATACACGTCAACCTCTATGGACTATATGTTAACAAGAGGAACCGATGAGAGTTACCTATGGCTACCCTTCATCGAGCTATCTCTACAAGCTAAGGTGACTTCCTTATACTTGAGGACTCATGCTATGATCTTCATGAATTGGCTACGCTTTGAATGTTGATTTGCTTTTGTTGTGAGCTTTGTAGGCTTCAAGGAAGGTGAAGGAACATTGAAGTGTTGTCAAGTCAATCTTCCCGAGGACGACTATAAGGTGAACCCCAGGATCAAGAAGGTCTCTCGACCGCTTCTACTTTGTGATGAGCATGTAGAGTCGAGGACGACTCTTTTTGAAGGGGGGGGAGATGATGCAGCCCGACCTACGGTCGTTACTACATCAAGGTCTCCAACTTACGCCAAGTCGTCATGGACTCCAAAGGTGAATCCTTTCCTCTATGCGAGCCCCCTTCCTGCCCTATTGAATGGTATGCTACTTCATACTCCGTCACATATGCATGATAGGTTCACACCGACCAGTACGGAGGCAAGGGAGGAAGCCCGGAACATCAAGCCCGACAAGACGGAGGCTTGGAAGAGGAGACGGAAGAAGACAGGTCGATAGCTGCCAGGTCCAAGCGGTACTACCGGTTGTCGGAACCGGTACTACCGGTCAGCGGTACTACCGCCCCCTCCTACCGCTCGCTACTGACGGCTCCAACGGATGCTCCAAGACCGCAAGCGGTACTACCGGTGCTAGACCGGTACTACCGGTCCTAGGTCCGGTACTACCGGTCCTGTATGTGCCTGCACGCACCTGTTGGGCCATAGCCCATGTATTCCCCTTACTTACCTATTCGCCTAGTTTATTCCCAAACTACCCTTGTTTAGTGGCTAGCCTATAAATAGAGCCCCCACCCCTCATGTATCCCTTAGGCATAGATGATAGACTAAAGACAACCCCCATTGTGGAATCTCTAGTTTTGCCTCATCCCCTTTCCCAAGGGGACCGACTATCGTCACCAACCTCGATTGGACTTTGCATCACGCATCCATCGTTGAACAAGGCCTTGGAGTTCATGTCTCGTCTCCAAGTTGTCAAGACCCTCCCCAAGGTGTTCTTCCCTCTCCGATGTGGATTTGAGGGAGCACGTTGACCGATCTTTCCTTGCAAGGATTCTATCGGACCGGTGGCCGCCGTTCGGGAAAAATCGGCCTTGTATCGTGTGAGTTTTGCGTGTGTTCATCGTGTTCTTCGTGAGGTGTGTGTTCGCTTCCGCTACCTTCTCCCTTTCCCCTTGCTTTCCCATCGATTTGACCACGAGATCCGTGAAGATCGGGCACCCAAGAGGTTAACCCCTCCATCAAGTAACTTCAAAACTTTCAGCACATAGAGAGGTGTTTCAGTACCATGAAAACTTCTATAACCATATTTTCCTCTCTCATAATAATTTTCAGTAGCCTCATGAATAAACTCAACAATATAACTATCACATAAAGCATGCTTTTCATGATCTACAAACACATAATTTCTATCAAGCTGAAAAATAGTGGGATTAAAACCTTCACAGGTTTTACCCAAAGTAGATATTTCGAAAGGATCCACAGGAACATAGCATTCATCCTCCTTTGGTAAGCATGGGGGACAATCAAATAATATGAGAGGTAAAGAGTTACTCTCATTAGAAGGTAGGCATGGGTAGATCCATTCTTCCTCCTTTTGTTCATCACTCTCCTCATCTTTTTCATCTAATGAGCTTCCAGTTTGAACAATTTCTTCTTCCATAGGCTCCTACAAGGCATTAGTCTCTTCCATTTCTGGAAAACACTTATTAAAATATTTAAGAATATAGCCACTTGCTTCCTTGTAATTATCAAAGCAAAATTTAAGTATCTCATAAACCTCATATTCATAAGGTGCATCATCAGTATTTTCAAGCAAACTAGCAAGTTCAAATGCACCCTTGAAAGCAATAAATTCTTCAATCTGTTCCACATCATAAAAGTCATAGTTTCCTTTAACATAAGAGGATATGGTAACATTATCATTATACTCACACTGAAAAGGAAGTTGTTTATACCGCCTACAGCAACAAGATTTATCAAAGCAATAACTAACATTATAAGTAGAGGACACGTCTCTAGCAATAGTATACAACCTATCAATTTGTTCCCATAAGTGTTTCCCTTTTTTGTGACAAACGGTGTTCCTTATAATAATACTTTTGTTCTTCCGTGAACCCACCTTGCCAATAAGAACTAGTTTCAAAGAAACCATCCATTGATAGAAAGCATGACCAAGCAAGGCAATAACAGACCAGCAACTAGAGCAGGAACTAATTTTTTTGTTTTTTGAAAAGAAGCAAACAAAACCAAGCAAAAGAAAAAAAAAGCAAACTAAAAACAAAATAACGAGAAAGGAAGTGAAGGACTCCCCTTGTGAATACGTCCTTGGCCTCCCTGGCAACGGCGCTAGAAAAGCTTGACGACTGTCTACGCATAGCCTGTTGGGAACCCCAAGAGCAAGGTGTGAAGCAGCAAGTAGCAAGTTTTCCCTCAGTTGAGACTGAGGTTATCGAATCAGAAGGAGAAAGGAAACGTCACACAGGTGTTGCAAGCAACACGGTGACCTGCACAACACAAACTCAAGACTTTGCCCCAACGAATCAGTGAGGTTGTCAAGCTCACCAGTTTGCTGTAACAAAGGATTAAACATATGGTGTGGAAGGCAATGGTTTGCAGCAAGTAAACAAGTAACCGTGGAAGATGTATCAATGGTAAACATTGGACCAGGGTCCATAGTTCACTAGAGGTGCTCTCCTTAGATAAACAACATGGCATGAAGGGTAAACAAATTACAGCAGGGCAATTGACAGGAACTGAGCAAGGCATAACAATGCAATTACTAGTCAGAAAGATCCTATGAGGTTGATTGGGCAATACAACAAGATACATAGACCACCATCCAACTGCATCTATTACTAGAAGTCCACCTTCAGGTTATCATCCGAACCCCCTCCAGTATTAAGTTGCAAGCAACAGACAACTGCTTTAAGAAAATTGTGTAAGGTAAACAGTCCACATGTTCCATGAACAAGAGACCGTTGTTTTCTCTCTAGTAGCAACAACACATCTACAACCGAAGATATTATTGTCACTTCCCTTGGAAACTAGAGGCATGAACCCACTATCGAGCATAAATACCCCCTCTTGGAGTCACTAGCAACTACTTGGCCAAGATAGCTACTAACAACGGAGAGCATGCAAGATCACAAACAACATAGACATGATAGAATCATAAAGACAAAACCATTAATCAAACCAACATAATAATCTCAATATCCATCGTATCCCCGCAAACACAACATGCAGGATTACAAATAGATTAGATCTTGATCATGAACAGAGCTCACAAGATCTATACATAAAAGCACAAAGGAGGAGATACGACCATCTAGCTACTACATGGACCCATAGTCCAAGGTGGAACTACTCACGCATCATACCGAAGAGAAGGCCTCTGGGATGATCTCCCCTCCGGCAAGGTGTCGGGAAGAACTTCAGATCCCCCCGATCTAGGGACGATGGTGGTGGCGGCTACAAATGGTTTCATGGGTTTCTGCATCGGGGGCTTCTTATAGGAGAAGGGGGGCAAGGCGGCGGCCAGGGGCTGCAAACCCTAGCTAGGCACGGGGTGGGGCCCACCCGCGCCTGGGGTGGGTTTGGCCCGTCTGGACGGCCCCTCTGGCTCTCCTCTAGACCTCTTGTTCCCCACGGAAAGTAATTGACTGATGTTTGTCCCGTCCAATTCCGAAAATATTTCTTTACTAACTTTTCTGAAACCAAAAACAGCAGAAAATAGGCATCTAGCACTGTTACAACTTTTTAATAGGTTACTACCAGAAAAAATGTAAAAATCACCTCAAAGTGTGGACAAGTAAAGCAAAGTAGATACAAAACAAGCATGGAGCATCAAAAATTATAGATACGTTTCCAACATATCAGCGCACCATCTGGAATGCCATCGAGAACCTCTTCTGCGACAACAACAAACATCACGCCATCTAGCTCAAGGCTAACTTCTGCAACACTCCACATGGTGAACTCTGATGGGGTTTATAGCACAGAAAACAAAAAATTCCCTATGATTGCGACTGCCAAAATCAAATCTAGGCGACACTTGTAACATTTTCAAAAGGACTCACCCTTGAAGACTGTAAGCGGGATAATGTTCCTGCAAACAAACATGTTTGTTGCATATGTACACGACCATCCTCAAGGACATGGAGACGATCAACCCACAAAGGGGCAGCACCTCCGTAATCGGTCACATGTTCGGTGTGACGATGACTTATGTCCCTTGCTCCAGTTGGGCAATGGAAGTAGGGGATCCTCGGGAACTCCAGCAGCATTACGACATGGTAGTGGTGGTGGTGGGGAAGATCTTGGGTAGGGCTTCTCCTAAGAACCGTGCTTGTGGCAATGGACAAGGCTAGAAAGGGGAGGAAGATGCTAACCAAAGGGCATATGAGAGGAGAATGGATGAGTGGGAGGAGAGGAGATTCACCCCTCCTTTTATATGGGGAGGGGCAGCCCCCATGGGGATGTGCGCATGGGGAATGGAGTGCACCCACGTCTCCCCTCTTGATTGCTAGTGGACTCTTCACTCACAAAAATCAAGATCCACTTTCTTCCATTTAATTTCCACTAAAAAAATCAAAGGTCTTTTCATTAAAGCACTTTAATTCAATTGGTTTAATGTTACTAAATTTAATGAACAATTTATTTAATGAGTACTTCATTTAATGAACACATAACATTTTATCCCCTTGCAATATTTTGATACACCGAAACTATCCCGGTAGTTTCGTCAAAACAATTCCTGCACTATCTAGTATTTTCTCCCATGTTTCCTATCCACTCAAATGCGTCGACTACCCTTAAGTGTGTCTCCCTATGGGTTAGTGAACAAAGTGAACATAATCAAGACTCTCTACGATCAATAATCATTAGAGGGACCTTGAGATCCATAATGACTCCCACCTATTCAACGGTGAACTAGTGATCGCATGAATCTTTTTCGCAGTAACCAATTCCTTTTGTCTTGTGGTATTTTACTTCTCTGAGATCCGATCATTTGGTATCATCCATACCTAGTTTTATCTCGTTACCGACAAGTACTCTTTTCTAGTCCCATGATATAACATTCTTAGTGATCAAATCACTTTCTTGCAATCTATGTTAATGTGATATCAGCAAGAGGGCGTGAATATATCTCTCCGTCATCGGGATGGACAAATCTCACTCTTGATCCAAGAGACTCAACTAACACTTTCTAATTACCCGACGACATCTTTATAATCACCCCATTATGGTGTGTCATTTGATGGAATCAAAGTACTCTTCCAGTGTTAGTGATTGACGTGATCTCATGGTCTAAGGATTAGAGTTACTTCGCATGATGTTATAACAATATAAACATAATGACATGATCGTATTACTATACTTTGGGAGAATTTTCATCACATCATTCCACCAATGTTGTGACCTCGTTATTAACAACATCCAATGTCATGATCAGGAAACCTTGATCATTTGTTAATCAACAAGCTAGTGTAATGAGAGGCATTACTAGGAATCTTTTCTTTGTTTATTAAACACACATGTATTAACGTTTACGGTTAACATAATTATAGAATGAGAAATAAACATTTATCATAAACAAGGAATAAGATAATAACCACTTTATTATTGCCTCTCGGGCATATTCCTTTCAACCTCTCCATCATCGACTACTGCTCCAAGCTCAAGAACCTCGCTGACTCGCTCATCGACGTCAGCCAACCCATCAGCGATGAAACCCTGGTTATGAAGCTTCTTCGTGGCCTCAATTATAGTTACGCCCATATACGTTCGTTTTTGCCCTTTCAGGTCCCATTCCCCACGTTTCTCCACACCCGCTCCGCCCCCATCCTTGAGGAAACCCAGCGGCGCACCGATGCTCGCCACGCCGCCTCTACGACACTCTGGGCCATGGATCAGAGCGTCCTGCCCCAAGACGGGGGCGATTGCGTCCCTCTTTCCTCTAGAGATTGCTCCATGACTACCCCTTACAGAGGCGATCGCTTTGGTGGGCGCGAGAACGGTGTCTTCAACAACAACTTCCATGGTGGAAGCCGTGGCGGTGGTGGCGGCCGTGGGCGCGGACGTGGCCGTGACACTTCGTGGCAGTTCAATTCTTGGACTGGTGCACCTACACATGTTCATCTTCAATAGGGGCCCTAGCAGCCCCCATAGCAGGCACCCTGGCAACCGCGTGCCCCACAGCCATGGAAGGCGCCATCTCTTGGTCTCCACGTCCTGCGTCCCGGCATGACACCATAGGCTTACACTGCTCATGGTCCTCATGCCACCAACCCATACCAGCAGCAACAGAAGCAGATTTATCTCGCCTGGTACCAGCATCAGCAGATCGACCCCGCCCTCATTGCCGCCCTCAACAACATGAAGCTTCACGACACCGACTGGCACATGGACACTGACATGTTCTCCCATATGGCATCATGTCTTGGTAATTTTCAAACTCTTCTTCCCCTGTTCTTCTCCATCTGTCACTGTCGACAATGGCGCCACTCTCCCTGACACTCATATTGGATCCCAAACCCTCTACCTCTAAACCTCTTTATCTTCGCAACATTCTTCTAGTTCCCCACATCATTAAAAATCTCATTTCCGTCTGCCAATTATGCATCGATAACTATTACACCATTGAGTTTGACCCTTTTGGTTTCTCTATGAAGGCTCTTCCCAGTGGGATCGTGATTCTACGATGTAACAGCCCGGGTTCCATCTACACCATCAGTCCCACCGCCAACACTTCCCTCCTCGCCACCACCTCCTCCGACCTATGGCATCGACATCTCGGACACCCTGGCCACCAATCCCCTCCGCCTCTCTTGCCAATGGCTCGCTCCGCCAATAAACCTGGATCTTCCATGTGTCATGCATGTAAATTAGGAAAACATGTTAGGTTACCATTTTCTCCATTGTGTTATTTTACCACTAGACCCTTTGAACTACTACATTGTGATTTGCGGACCTCGCCAATACCTAGCACATCGGGTTTTGGCTATTATTTAGTTATCATCGATGACTTCTCATTATTTCTGGACTTTTCCCATTCGTAAGAAATATGATGTATTTTCTATGTTTGTCGCCTTTCATTCTTTTGTCACCACTCATTTTAATATTCCCATATGAACCATTCAATGTGATAACGGTAAAGAATTTGAAAATATTAAACTAAACACCTTCTTTCAAACTCATGACACCCATTTCTGTTCCCCCCCCTACACCTCCCAATAAAATGGTAAGGCTGAGCGTGCCACTCATACCATCAATGATGGCATTCGCCCTCTTCTCTTTCAGGCCTCCATGCCTCCCAATATCAGGGCCAAGGCACTTCACATCGCCACCTATCTCCTCAACATTCGTCCTACAACTGCCCTTCGCAAACAAATACCACACTTTACCCTATACGGCTCCCACCCTTCCTACGATCATTTATGTGTCTTCGATTGCCTCTGCTATGTTAACACTTTATCAACAGCTCCCCACAAATTAGCTCCAAGATCCATCAAATGTGTCTTTCTCGGTTACCCTCCATGCCATGTCACATCCCAAAATTTTCCAAATTTTGAGATGTGAAAAAACTTAAACAAAATAAAAAACTAAGTCTTGGAAATTCAGAGGGAACAAAAACTTTTTGACTATTTAATATAACTCCTTAAAAAATTAAATAAAATAATTTTGTTTGTGAAGTTGTATGCATGTTTTCAAAACCTCAAAATCATGAAGCATGCACTGTTGCATTTTAAAACTAAGAGAAATAACTTTCTTCTCAAAGTTGAATTGGCCACTTAACGACATGAGACTTTGGATATATTCCAAATTTAAAATATACAACAGAATTCCTAAGTGAGCTAAAAAGATAAAGGACAAAATTATAAAACCATAAAAATTAGTTTGACTCTATTTGAAGCTCCAGATAAAATGATATGAAATTTATAAAATATAGAAATAAAAAATAAAGTCAAGTTAAGGCAATGACTAAAACAAAATAAAAGTATTCTTAAATGAGTGATTATGATAAATAATGAAATTATAAAGCTAAGGAAATTGGTTTGAACCTTTTTGGAGTCCTAAGTCAAAATATATGGTTTTTATAAGAAAAATGAATAGAAAATAAGAAAAGTAGGCGTACGTACCATGCTCAATTTTTTAAAATAAATTATACTTTATTAAAGAAATATTACAAATATTTTAATTAGAGTAAACTATAAACTTATATTTTATATAAGATTTTCTGAAAAAGTTTGGTTCAAATTTGAATCAAATTGAAGAGATAAATTGGAAACTAGAAAATAAAACAGAAAAATAAAAGAAGAAAACGTTGAAGAAAAAACATAGAAGCAGCGGCTGGCCAGGCCCAGTCAGGCCTCTATCTCTATTTTTTTCTCCTGTTTATTTTCTTCTTGGGCCGCATTCCATGGCCCATCAAGCAGATCGAACCAGCCATTGATCATCTTCCTCCTGGTGCCTGGTTCATGTACACATGCTCATGACAGATACTTCTTCTCCTCCCAATTCCACCCAAATCAAGTGGACGTTTTATTTCAACTTCAACACGAGAGTTACTCGAAATTCAATGAAGAATCTGTTCAGACCATTAATTTCTCTCTTTAGTGTCTTAATCTCTCAAATCAGCCTCGTGAACTAAACGTCACCCGTCGGCATACGTCTTCCAATATTCCTCCACGGACCACCTTAGTAAAAACCGAAGAGAGCACCATATTCCTCTCCTCCTCCTCCTCCATCATTTTCGTTTCTAAACTTTCTCGAGAGGAGTTCTGAAGATCACATACCCACGATACCAAAAACAACCTAAAAACAGAGTTCATCGTCAGATCGTGTCGCCCTTGGTGAGACCCTCCTCAATTCCTTCTACCAGAAGACTACTCTTGATGTTGCCTACCTTCAGGACATGATTGTTCATCATATTATTGCAGTTCGTCGCGCTGTCGACATCGCACGTTGCTCCATTCGTAGATTATCGACACCGTTGGAGAAGAACGACATCTCAATCACGTCCAGTAGCACCGCCTCACGTCCTCTACGTCGTCCACGTCTTATTTGACTCCGGTGACTTTCTTAACAACGGGAACAGCAACGCCAAGTCCGCGCCCGCTATTTCGGCGAACTTTCCGGTAAGCTATCCTGGACCGTTAGATCTTTATCTAAAGGTCATCATAGATCACTTAAACGAAGGGGTATCCTCCAACCAGAATCTGACAAGTGTCATATTTATTCCTATTTTCGGAATTTTAGACATAAGAACACACAAACTTGCAAAAATTATATCTTTAGTTCTGTATATCCAAATTTAGCAAATAATATTTCTATGGATTCACAAAAACGAGTAGAACACAGTGGAGCCATAATTCGGTATTTTTGAGTCTGTTTAAATCATGTTTTATACAGAACCATTTGTGGAGTATTTTGAGTATAAAAATTGTTGTGTAAATTATTTTTAAGTGAATCCTTTTGCAAATGGTTGTATATTGAACCCGCTATACAGTAAGACCAAAATATAATTTTAGACTAGTATAAATAATTTTGTGGCAATTATTTAGTGAGAATGGCCTTCCCAAGTGTTAGAAAATATTGCTAATTCCTACAATTGCAGAAATGGTTGCATTTGTAATCTTGAAAATATAAAATATTCAGAAATCACTTAGTAATGTTCAGAACCTTGTTATAACAATTTGTACAATAAGAATTGCATGCTTGCATACTTTGCATGATTTTTGGTATTGCCATTTGTGTTGATCTTGTGTATGTTTTGTCTTGGTTGTTTTATTTGATAGATTATGTGAATTGCCAAGTGTGTAGCTGCGAAGAGTGTACCAACACCGCCAACTACTAAGGCAAGTGGAACTATCATCCATGTCCTAATATTTCTATTACACTTAGTGGAATTTTTGTAGTATGCATGATATGGCTACTATGTTACTATGCTATGATATGTCCTATTAGGATATACTTTATATATTCCTTAGTGGAAACATCGTAGTTGTAGTATGCTTAGCCTTGCTATAGATTTAGGGTGGAATACCATGTTATGATTATATGAAGTGTTGGAAAAATATATATTTTATATAATAAAACAAGTACTCAATGAATCACCTGGGTGGAATGTGGATACTTAGTTGTGAATAAGGTGGCAACGAAGAAAAACATATCTATGGCTATTTTTTCCGTGTGTGCACTAGAAGAATACCACCCAGAGACTTAGAGATTGAACATGCTTCTCGTACAGTGGCTTCCGTGTACAGCCACATGCTAATTGGGCTCTGGCTTAGTCAATTACATAGTGGAAGACCCTTGCATTGATACCTATTCAGGTTAACTAGAATTATGTATTGGAAGTATATCCTTACATTGGCGCCTGGTAACGTGCTAGCATTATGTATTGGGTGGACTTATATGGAAAGACTTTGTCACATTCTCGATCTGCTGGTACTCCATTTGGTGTGTACTTATCCAGCGTCCACTAGTGGCGCCAAGACGAGATTGTGTCATGTGAGTAAAGTGTACAACTTCTGCAGAAGATCAAATTCTAAGTACTTAGCCGTGTCCCCGGCTATGGTCAACTCTGAGCAACTAAGGCCTAAAGCTATGGAAGATCTCGACATTCCAATTTCTCAAAGTAAAACTTGATGGTGTCAACAAGGGATTAGAAGCACTTGGAGTTTGCCAAGGAGTTCAGAAAGATTGTTGAAAGATCAAAACTCTTTTGAAAAGATAGGATAGAACCATATTGCTTTCTGCAAATGAGCCTAAACTCTACTTAGCCAAATATGCATGTATTGATAGACTCTAACTTATTTCCACATAGTAGTAACACTTGCCAATAAAATTCAAATGTATTGACCCTTGTGGCTGTAACTTATCATGTTGCAAGATTACTTAATGATAGTGATGTTTGATGAGTAGGAGTTACGAGTATGCACCCAACATGTTTGCCTATGGCACATGAAGATGAAGGACTCCATGCTTCACTTTTATTCCGCTGCTTTGTAATAAGATAGCCTATGGCTATGATATTGTAATAAAGTATTTATATTATGGATCATGCGATGTAATATGACCTTTGTATCTTGATATTACATCTTAAACTATGGGTGCTAGCTATTCGATCTAGGGACTAGCACTGTAATCACAAGGATTTCGAACCAAGCCCGGTTCAGGTCTACTACAGATGGTATCAGAGAACTGTGTTGCCTATAGGACTGTAACCCTAGGATTTGGACAAAGACCCTTGTTAGGAATGAACCTATAATTTTATACTTAGTAGGTTTTCTTGTATACCTTGATCATTCTTTACTGAATCTCTTCTCCTTCCAACATGTAGAAAATCAGCCTTTTGCTTTCTCTAAGGACCTTGAAGATGGATCGTGTCCACAAGAAGTTCAAGATACAAGTTGTGATAAGTCCTCGAGCTTGCAAAATATGTGGAGAAGTAGGCCACACCTCTAAGGAACATCAAGATCAATGTCCCTATTGTGATTCCAACCATCCAGTTGAAGGATGCCCCATATCTCAAGTTACTTGTTTCCTATGTCAAGGAACCAACCACATTCCTGCCAAGTGCCATCTCGACTTCATAGTGCAACCAGTGAAAGAACAAGTCAAGGATGGAATGTATCAAGCTCTCAAAAAGATAGAAGAAAACCTTAACCATATCACCTGCTCCAAATGCAAGAAGAAAGGACACAATATCAATGAATATCTAGAGAAGGAACTTCAAGAAAACCACAACAACACTTCAAGGAAAATGACCCGAGACATTACAAAAGTGTTTTGCCATCGCTGCCGGAAGACAGGACACTTCACCGATGATTGCCCAAAGCTCCCACTTATGTTATCATAGTGTGACCCAAGAGACATTAGATTGCCTACCAACTATTTAAGACATCGATATCGTGTTAGTGTATGGATCATGCCGTTCTATGTGGTATGACTGTACTAGGTTGCTTGTTTCAAGAAAACTTGTTGTTTTCTTCAAATCATGAGTTAAACTCATAAGTTGTTAAGTGATTAGTTGCTTGTTGATTGTTTGATTGAACTTGTTTGTTTTGGGTTGTTTGTTAGAACTTCTTTAGATCTATCTATCTATCATTACATATCCCTATTAAACCAACAGATGCCTCCGAGACGTGTCAACAACCTTTGGATTACAATGATTGAACCCATAACCAAGTGAACCATAAAATGAAATCCTACAAAATTTCCTTATAAGTGTGGTAGCACCCAAGTTATTCTAAAACCCAACCTGTTCATTCTAGCCTTCTCGAATCTCGGTACAAGATTCCTTTTAAGGGTGGTAGTCTGTCACATCCCAAAAATTTTCAAATTTTGAGATGTGGAAAAACTTAAACAAAATGAAAAACTAAGTCTTGAAAATTCAGAGGGAACAATTTTTTTTGACTATTTAATATAACTCCTTCAAAAAAATTAAATAAAACAATTTTATTTGTGAAGTTGTATGCATGTTTTCAAAACCTCAAAATCATGAAGCATGCATTGTTGCATTTTAAAACTAAGAGAAATACCTTTCTTCTCAAAGTTGAATTGGCCACTTAACAACATGAGACTTTGGATATATTCCAAATTTAAAATATACAAAAGAATTCCTAAGTGAGCTAAAAAGATAAAGGGCAAAATATAAAACCATAGAAATTAGTTTGACTCTATTTGAAGCTCCAGCTAAAATGATATAAAATTTATAAAATATAGGAAGAAAAAAATAAAGTCAAGTTAAGGCAATGACTAAAACGAAATAAAAGTATTCTTAAATGAGTGATTATGATAAATAATAAAATTATAAAGCTAAGGAAATTGGTTTGAACCTTTTTGAGTCCTAAGTCAAAATATATGGTTTTTATAAGAAAAATGAATAGAAAATAATAAAACTAGGCGTACGTACAATGCTCAATTTTTTAAAATAAATTATATTTTATTAAAAATATTTTAAATATTTTAATTAGAGTAAACTATCAACTTATATTTTATATAAAATTTTCTAAAAAAGTTTGGTACAAATTTGAATCAAATTAAAGAGACAAATTAGAAACTAGGAAATAAAACAGAAAAAAAAAAGAAAACATTGAAGAAAAAAAGAGCAGCAGCCGTCCAGGCCAGCCAGTCCTCTATCTCTATTTTTTTCCTCCCGTTTATTTTGTTTTTGGGCCGTATTCCATATCCCATCAAGCAGATCGAACCGGCCATTGATCATCTTCCTCCTCGTGCCGGTTCACACACACCTTACACGTTCAATACTTCTTCTCCTCCCAATTCCACTCAAATCAAGTGGACGTTTTATTTCAACTTCAACACGAGAGTTACTCGAAATTTAATGGAGAATCTGTTTAGGCTATTAATTTTTCTCTTTAGTGTCTTAATCTTTCAAATCAATCTCGTGAACTGAACATCACCCATCGGCATACGTCTCCCGATCTCCCTCCATGGACTACCTTAGCAAAAACCGAAGAGAGCACCATATTCCTCTCCTCCTCCTCCATCATTTTCGTTCCTAAACTTTCTCGAGAGGAGCTCTGTAGATCACATACCGATCATGCCAAAAATAACCTAAAAACAGAGTTCATCGTCGTGTCGCCCTCGGTGAGTCCCTTGTCAATTCCTTCTACCAGAAGACTACTCTTAATGTTGCCTACCTTCAGGACATGGTTGTTCATTATATTGTTGCAGTTCACCGCATTGTCGACATCGCACGTTGCTCCAGCCATAGATTGTCGACACCGTTGGAGACGAACAACCTCTTAATCACGTTCAGTAGCATCGCCTCGACGTCCTCTACATCGTCCACGTCTTATTTGACTCCGGTGACTTTTCTAGCAACGAGAACGACAACGCCAAGCCTGCGTCCGCTATTCTGGCGAACTTTCCGGTGAGTTATTCTGGTAAGCTATCCTGGATCGTTAGATCTTCATCTAAAGATCATCATAGATCACTTAAATGAAGGGGTATCCTCCAACAAGAATCTGACAAGTGTCATATTTATTCCTATTTTCGGATTTTTAGACATAAGAACACACGACCTTGCAAAAATCATATCTTTAGTTATGTATATCCAAATCTACCAAATAATATGTCTATGGATTCACAAAAATGAGTAGAACACAGTGGATCCATAATTAGGTATTTTTGATTCTGTTTAAATCACGTTTTATATAGAACCATTTGTGGAGTATTTTGAATATAAAAATTGTTGTGTAAATTATTTTTAAGTGAATCCTTTTGCAAATGATTGTATATTCAACCCTCTGTACATTAAGACCAAAATATAATTTTAATCTAGTATAAATAATTCCGTGGCAATTATTTAGTGAGAATGGTCTTCCCAAGTGTTAGAAAGTATTGCTAATTCCTACAATTGCACAAATGGTTGCATTTGTAATCTTGAAAATATAAAATGTTCAAAAATAATTTAGTAATGTTCAAAACCTTGTTATAACAATTTGTACAATGAGAATTGCATTCTTGCATACTTTTCATGATTTTTGGTATTGCCATTTGTGTTGATCTTGTGTATATTTTGTCTTAGTTGTTTTGTTTGATAGATTGTGTGAATTGCCAAGTGTGTAGCTGCGAAGAGTGTACCAACACCGCCAACTACTAATGCAAGTGAAACTATCATCCATGTCCTAATATTTTCATTACACTTAGTGGAATTTTTGTAGTATGCATGATAGGGCTACGATGTTACTATGCTATGATATGTCCTATTAGGATATCCTTTATATCTTCCTTAGTGGAAACATCATAGTTATAGTATGCTTAGCCCTGCTATAGATTCGGGGTGGAATACCATGTTATAATTATATGAAGTGTTGGAAAAATATATGTTTTATATAATAAAACAAGTACTCAATGAATCACCTGGGTGGAATGTGGATACTCAGTTGTGAATAAGGTGGCAACAAAGAAAACCATATCTATGGCTATCTTTTTCGTGTGTGCACTAGAAAAATACCACCCAGGGACTTAGAGATTGAACATGTTTCTCGTACAGTGGCTTTCGTGTATAGCCACATGCTAATTGGGCTCTGGCTTAGTCAATTACATAGTGGAAGACCCTTGCATTGGTACCTATTCAGGTTAACTAGAATTATGTATTGGAAGTATATCCTTGCATTGGATCCTAGTAGACGTGCTAGCATTATGTACTGGGAGGACTTATATGGAAAGACTTTGTCACATTCTCGATCTACCGGTACTCCATTTGGTGTGTACTTATCCAGCGGCCACTGGTGGCGCCAAGACAAGATTGTGTCATGTGGGTAAAGTGTACAACTTCTGCAGAAGGTCAAATTCTAAGTACTTAGCCGTGTCCCCGGTTATGGACAACTCTGAGAAACTAAGGCCTATGGAAGATCTTGACATTCCAATTTCTCGAAGTAAAACTTGATGGTGTCAACAAGGGATTAGAAGCACTTGGAGTTTGCCAAGGAGTTCAGAAAGATTGTTGAAAGATCAAAACTATTTTGAAAAGATAGGATAAAACCATATTGCTTTCTGCAAATGAGCCTAAACTCTACTTAGCCAAATATGCATGTATTGATACACTCCAACTTATTTCCACATAGTAGTGACACTTGCCAATACAATTCAAATGTATTGACCCTTGTGGATGTAACTCATCATGTTGCAGTATTACTTGATGATAGTGATGTTTGATGAGTAGGGGTTACGAGTCTGCACCCAACATGTTTGCCTATGGCACATGAAGATGAAGGACTCCATGCTTCACTTTTATTCCGCTGCTTTGTAATAAGATAGCCTATGGCTTTGATATTGTAATAAAGTATTTATATTCTAGACCATGCGATGTAATATGACCTTTGTATCTTGATATTACATCTTAAACTGTGGGTTCTAGCTATTCGATCGAGGTACTAGCATTGTAATCATAGGGATTTCGAACCAAAGCCGGGTTCGGGTCCGCTACACGCCACAAAGGATGTCAATGTCTCGATCTCTCCTCTTACCGCATCCTCATTTCCCTCCATGTCACTTTCGATGAATACACGTTCCCATATGATACATCTACTCACACCAATTCCCCACCGACATCTCAACTCAACGACTCCACCATCCTGAGCGCTAGGGACATTTTTCCCGTTCACCCTGCTGCAGCAGCACCTTCTCCACTTTTCTCTGCCGCGACAACAAAATCTGTCGTTTCTCCTGTGGTGGCAGCGCCTACACCCGCACCCTAGTCTCCTGCCACGAACGACAATTCAGCCACTTTCTCCGTTGTGGCAGCCACGACAGCCACCACTTCCCCGCCCGCATCGCCAACACCTGCAACCTCTCCACTCCCCTCCCCAGCACCACCATATCCTCCCCGTGCACATCATACTCGTATTACCACCGGTCGTCTTCCCGATTGATGAGTGCGTGAACACTTCGTTGGGAGACCCCAAGCGGAAGGTATGATGAGAACAGCAACAAGTTTTCCCTCAGTAAGAAATCGATGTTATCGAACCATTAGGTCGAAGGAAACGACTCAAAGGTGTTGCTAGCAACTTGGAAACCTGCACAACACAAACTCAAGACTTTGCCCCAACGAACAGTGAAGTTGTCAATCTCACCGGTTTGCTGAAAACAAAGGATTAACTGTATGGTGTGGAAGGTAATAGTGGTTTGCAGAAAGTAAACAGTAACAGTGGAAGATGTATCAATGGTAAAGATTGGACCAGGGTCCATAGTTCACTAGAGGTGTTCTCCTTAAGATAAACAAATATGGCATGCTGGGTAAACAAATTACAGCAGTGAAATTGACAGGAATCAGCAAGGCATAACAATGCAATACTAGACATTCATGATCCTATGAGATTCGATTGGGCAATACAACAAGATACATAGACCGCCATCCAACTGCATCTATGACTATAAATCCACCTTCAGGTATCATCTGAACCCCCTCCGGTACTAAGTTGCAAGCAACGGATAATTGCTTTAAGCAAAGTGTGTAAGGTAAACAATCCATTTGTTCCATGAACAAGAGATCGTTGTTTTCTCCCTAGTGGCAACAACACATTTACAACCTTAGAGATTTCGGTCACTTTCCTTACATTAAATAGAGGCATGAACCCACTATCGAGCATAAATACCCCCTCTTGGAGTCACTAGCATCTACTTGGCCAAGATAGCTATTAGAAACGGAGAGCACGCAAGATCACAAACAACACAGACATGATACAATCAATAAGACAAAACCATTAATCAATTTTACATAGTAATCTCGATATCCATCGGATCCCCGCAAACACAACATGCATGATTACAAATAGATGATATTGATCATGAACGGATCTCACAAGGTCTAAACATGGTAGCACAAAGGAGGAGATACAACCATCTAGCTACTACATGGACCTGTAGTCCAAGGTGGAACTACTCACACTTCATACCGGAGGCTGGCATGATGAAGAAGAAGGCCTCCGGGATAATCTCTCCTCCGGCAGGGTGCCGGGAAGAGCTTCAAATCCCCTCGATCTAGGGACGATGGTGGCGGCGGCTACAGACGGTTTCGTGGAATATTGATCGGGTCCCTAGGGTTTCTGTATCGGGGGCTCTTTATAGGCGAAGAGGCGAGGCAGGGGCAGCGAGGGAGACCGTACCCCCCAGGCGCGGTCTAGGGTTAGCCGTGCGGCTAGGAGGTGTGGCCCCCTGGTGGATCCCCTTCTTCTTGTATTCTGGCTCCGTGTTCCCCACGGTAAAATATTGACTTTGGCTTTTGTCCCGTCCAATTCTGAGAATATTGATTTTCTGCCTTTCTAGAACCAAAAACAGAAGAAAATAGGCAACTGGCACTGTGGCATCTTATTAATAGGTTAGTACCAGAAAACATATAAAAACACCTCAAAGTATAGACAAAGCAAATCAAAGTAGATACTAAACAAGCATGGAACATAAAAAATTATAGATACATTTCTGACGTATCACCAGTCCTCGTGAACAGCTCAATCTCTCCCTCACTGTCACATCTCCATTACCCCACAACTACCTCACTACCCTGTGCGACACTTCTTGGTGTCTTGTTGTGCAGGAGGAATATGATGCCCTCCTGTCCAACAACACTTGGACCCTTGTCCCTCCCCCTCCCGGTGCCAACATAGTAAGCGTAAAATGGATCGTCCGCCACAAA
This sequence comes from Avena atlantica, assembly GCA_910589765.1. Classification (NCBI taxonomy): domain Eukaryota; kingdom Viridiplantae; phylum Streptophyta; class Magnoliopsida; order Poales; family Poaceae; genus Avena; species Avena atlantica. The sequence continues at coordinate 122,530,787 of OU342737.1, forward strand.
TACAATTCTGACGGCTCTCTCGCCCGTCAAAAAACCCGCTGGGTTGTGCGTGGATTCACTCAACAACCTGGCATCAATTTTCACGAGACCTTCAACCCTGTTGTCAAAACCGCTACCATTCGTGTCGTCCTCCCTCGCCTTTTCTCAAAATTGGCCCATTCATCAACTCGATGTCAAAAACGCCTTTCTTCATGGCCACCTCACAAAGGAATACTACAGCCAACAACCCTCTGGGTTTGTTGATCCCTCTCGTCCTAATCATGTTTGTCGCCTTCTCAAATCTTTATATGGGTCAAAACAAGCCCCTCGTGCCTGGTTTCAGCATTTTCCACCTTTGCCCATTCCGTTGGATTTCTTGAGTCCAAGTCTGACACCCCTCTCTTCACTTTACATCGTGGCACTGATGTGGCTTACCTCCTCCTTTATGTCGATGATATTATTCTCATCGCCTCCGCCCAAAATTTTCTGCACTTCGTCATTCTTCTTTTTAGTCGTGAGTTTGCCATGAAAGACCTCGACCCCCTCCATCATTTCTTAGGCATCTTTGTTACTCGCCAACCCCACAACCTTCATCTATCCCAGCGGCAGTATATCCTCGAAGTTCTTTCTTGAGCAGGCATGAGTGACTGCAACTCTTCCTCCACACCAACCGACACCAAATACAAACTTCCTTCTTCCGCTAGACCACTTGTGGATAACCCCTCTTTTTACCGCATCTTAGCCGGTGCTCTCCAATACATAACCCACACTCGACCTGAAATTTCTTATGTCATGCAACAAGTCTACCTCGATATGCACGATCATCGCGATCCTCATTTCCTCCTTGTCAAACGAATTCTTCGCTATATCAAAGGAACTCTTGATCATGGTCTAACCTATTCACTCAACCACCTCTCATTCTCTCATTGCCTATTCAGATGTCGATTGAGCAGGATGTCCAGATTCTTGCCGGTCTACATCGAGATACTGTGTGTTCTTGGGCGACAATTTGGTTTCTTGGTCGTCTCGCCGCCAGCCTACGGTTTCCAGGTCCAGTGCAGAAGCTGAATATCGTGTTGTTTCCACTGTCGTCACCGAAACATCTTGGCTTTGCATTATTCTTCGGGAACTTAGATGACCTATTGACAATGCTGCTGTTGTTTACTGTAATAACATTAGTTTTGTATATCTCTCAACTAACTCAGTGCAGCATCACCGTACGAAGCATAGTAAACTTGGCATTCACTTCGTTCGTGAAAAGGTGGCTCTTGGTGCTTTACGGGTCCTTCACGTTTCCTACAATGCATAGTTTGTTGACATATTTATGAAGGGCTTGCCATCTGCATTGTTCACTGAGTTTCGAGCCAGTCTTCACATCGGTGAGCCTACGAGTTTAGACTGCGGGGGCGTGTTATGGAGATAAACTCCACCGTATTTAACAACAATTAGTTAGTCCTAATTCTTGTGTAATAATTCTTTGTAATCATGACTTGGAGTCCAAGTCACGGCTTGTAACTTTGCATATAAAATAGAGGAGGAAGGGATCGAGCGTGCCATTGAGTAGTCCTAGTTTTACCAAGCTACAAATATAAACAGTAATTTAGAAATATACTCCTTGAAACTCGGAATAGATTCACAAGTATTCCTCGTGAATTTCCTCCCGTAGAGCATGCAAACAATGATGTTATAAACAAATTGTATTTAGATTTATAAGGATATCTACAAGAAAATGACATCAAATTCTTGTATTTTTTATTCCCGTAATTTACCTACCCTGCATTTAAAATATGCCATACATGAATAGAAAAACATCAATAGTGTAAGGGTCTTTTAATTTCAAATGATTTTTGAAGCAATTTTGTAAGATTCTAATGCATTGGAATTTTTCCTATAGGACCATTTGGTTCAAAGGCATGAATCCACCAAAACTACTATGTATTCCTTTTTAGGCTATAGTTCCATTGGACTTGTAGCAATAGGTTAGACCTACTGGATCATTTTCTATGTTCCAATCACAACTATGACATCTTCACAAGGTACCTACCACAAATTTCACCATCCCAAGCTCGCCAATGCCTTTGACACCTTTATTGACTCCAATTGACCTCACGAGAAGTGCGTGATCACTAGAATTATAAGCCGAGGTGAATCTATTCCTTGAAACCTGTGAATTTTCTTTCAACAAGAATGACATGCTAACTCATGCAAACACTCTATGTATACTAGTTATGAATGCTCGGACAACAAGTACTTCCATGTCAAGAAGCGACAAGAGATGCCACAAGAAGAGGAAAATAAGAAGTTTTACCAATTGCCTAGATAGTCCGTCCTCCAACCAAGAGAGCCAAACATGGGATAGGACTATCGATCCCCTGAATATGTCGTCATACAATACATGCACTTGGGACACATCCGTCTAAGCCCTCTGGTCCGCCTCACTTACTATGAATACAACCTCCTCCTGGATCTAGGGTCAGACTAGAAGTGAAATCAAAATGATTGCGTGTTTTTATCCCCAACTCCCATAAGAACCCTTTTGGATCCAGACACTATCCTTTTGGAACCCGCGATTCATTGGTTGATTGGGAATCGAATAAAAAAGGTCACCGCTGACATAGAAGTTTTGAAAAAGAGAGGGTAGCGACGAACATCTTTAATAAAACTAGTGAATTAAGAACCTTCACTAGTTTTCCTAGCCAAAAATTCCTTTGCAAGGGATCATATTGATCATGCTCTCCATGTCGGAGAGGGGGATTTCGACGCCTTCTTCGCCACCATAATCACCAACGTCATCTCCAACAACCATGTGCTCAATATTCATCACCATGATTGAGTAGTTCCCTGTAGGCATGTGAGGTAGACGAGGATTGGATGAGATTGATCATGTAATAATGCATAGATGCTGAGAATTGAGGTGCTTGTCTTGAAGATATTCTTGTATGCGTGTTGATGCATTTTTTGCTATGTTTAATGCTTGTTACTAGGGTCCTAATGAAATGATTTTAATACTACATTTTTATGGCCCCGTCATATATATGAGTTTGATATTTATCTGCAAAGTGTATTACCTGCTATTATGTTGAACCTACGAACCCTAAAGTGATAGCTAGGTAAAATAAGGGGGCATGCGATAGTTTGAGGATGTGCTCATGGAGTATTAATGCATTGTTCTGGGCTATACGAAAGCGTAGACCTTAATTACCTGTAGTTCCAAGTTGGACCCGATGGAATGAGCGGGTAGTACAATAGATGTTATGCAAATTCTCATGGTTATACGTATAACTATATGTGGAACATACACCATCACATAATAGAGTTAGAGATAAGCACCATGTTGTTTATACTTACATTATATGATCAAAATTATCCATGCAACACCCCGCTGGTCATCTCATGCCTACGCTTTTAACCATTAAAAGTTATGAGTTCACTACTTCCGATGAAAACTAGAAATCTGTTGTTTCTGTTTACTGTTTGTTTTATTGTTTTGATCCAACTACTGTAATCACCACTTTATTTTCAAGAATATTGATACACAGGTGTGTTTGAGAGTGATGTCTCAATTGCTAAGGCCTTATTGGTATTCTTGTGTTCCCCTTGTGTCGAACTATAAATTTAGAAAATACTTCCCATAGAAGATTGCAACGATCCCCTATACTTGTATGTATCACTCATCGACATGCTCCAAATCGAACACGGCAACCCGGCCGTCGGCTTATTGCTCGTCTCGTTGCCAGGGACATTTGTCTCCCTTTTGGTCTTGGTCTTTTGAAGGGAATATGCCCTGAGAGGCAATTATAAAGTGTTTATTATGTGTATTCCAAGTATATGATAGATGTTTATTTTGCATGCTATAATTGTATTAATACGGAAACGTTAATACATGTGTGTTTAATAAACAAACAGAAAGTTCCTAGTTATGCCTCTCTCATAAACTAGCTCGTTGATTAACAAGATGATCAAGGTTTCCTGATCATGGACATTGGATGTTGTTAATAATGGGATCACAACATTAGTGCAATGGTGTGATGAACATTCATCTGAAGTATAGCATTACGATCAAAGTCATTGAGTTTATATTGCTATAACAACTTACAAAGTGATCCTAATCCTTAGACCATGAGATCATGTCAATCACTAACACCGGAACAGTTTCTTGATAATATCAAACGTCACACCGTAACAGGGTGATTATAAAGATGGATTCATGTAACACCCTCAGAATCGTCCCTATGCAAGTTTCAGCGCTTCCCGCCAAACCCACATAGAAACGATTCAAAGGTGCCCACCAGGCACTTGCGTGCGGGTGGAAAACGAAGTAATAACATTACACAACAGTCCTCGATGGGACCCACAGAACAGATATATATATACAACACGACTCCATGAGTCAGGAATACAGATATACAGAACAAAGATCCAAATCACCTTGAAAACGATACAGCGTCCAGCTACGGACAAGATGCAAATGGGGCTAAGAGCCCTGAAGAATAACCAATGGCGTCCATAACCCTGCCCAGGCCAAGCCGGAAGGGTAACCCTGCTAACGACGTCGATCTCAAAACCTGCTTAAACAAAAGGGGTGCCGACAAAGGGCAAAGGAAAAAGAGAGAGCGGTCAGTACTGAGGCCAGTACACGGCGAGGATAGAATTCGGCGGTCCTCGCCTACATAGGTATGGTGGACTGAAGCGGCAGCGCAGCATGCACTAAACACCCTATAGAGACTCGATATAACTGTCGGCTACCAGAGAGGGATAAGAGAAGACCTATTCGGAACCAACCTGATTCTAACACCAAACAAACCCATCCTGATATTCCCCCTCGATACCAACCGAGAAAGTCAACCGAGGAACACACACAGTTGGCAGTTTTATTTATTCCGTTATAGTGGCGGCAATTACTAGTCAAATATAGATAGTCATCCTGATAGTATAAGCAATGGGCAGTTTTAGTTAACCATTCCGTTGTAGTTGCAACACTTACTAGTCAAATATACGATTAGCATGAGATATCCCCAAAACCCAGCAGTTGTTGGTACTTTTATTTAGCCATTTCGTTATAGTTGCAATACTTACTAGTCAGGTACAATGGTCGCAAGCGACAAACCAAACAAGCAATTGTTGGCAGTTTTATTTAGCCATTCCATTATAGTGAAGCTGATTACTAGTCATTATAAAGTCAAATTTATAGCACTACTTTAGTTATAGTTGTCTATGATCGAGATACTGTGCTCCAAGTCGTCCATAACCGCGGACACGGCTTTCAGAAAGTTTTACCCTGCAGGGGTGCACAAATAGCAACACACACTCGATCAACCTCGGAAAAACCAAATCAAAACCCAACGAGGCCTTCACGACAAAGCAATCACCAGATTCAGAAATATTTCAGGGGGCCACCCCATTAAGTATACCCGCAACGAAGTTAGCTGACTTCGAGACGGACTCAAGGTTTGTGGGGCCGGCTGTAAACGACTGGGAACCCGAAAGTGTGACTGGGCTTGTCGATACCGCGAAAACGGGTCACGATCCTAAACAGTACAGGTGCTCCTCGCACAATCGTAAATAATGCAGTAAAGCATGGCATAAGTACAGGGTAGTAAATAAAACCTCAAACTAGTTTGTGGCCCCAAGAAATAAGAATGAATCAAGCTCTGGCTCAGGGGGGTCCCATAATCCTCCCGGATGTGGATAGCGCGAATATTCAAGGAACAGGTATCAAGTACTTGGGGTCCTACGGGACACAAGTGGACGGTTAACAACCAAATAACATCTATTGCCCACCTGTGCCTCTGCATTTACCTACTTCAATTTTAGTTGTTAAACAGTAATTAAAGTCTTGATCATCTCCAACAATAAACACACGGCAATACTCCAACAACTGTGGTACTTGACAACACGCAATAGCACTTGAGCAAGCGACTACGACGCGCAGGTCCAACTATCGACCAAACAACAGGTAATAGGAGGTGTCCAAGCAATATAAGGCTGCAAGGGATATCACGGGTACGAAAACTAGAGCATCGCAACACAGATAGCAATAGATCAACAGGAGGGAATAAATACTATAAAAGGAAGATAGGTAGAAAGGGGGAGATGCTCGCCTGAAAACATTGTCGAAGGTTCATCCGAAGATCGGGTCGACACTCGCATCAACTCAACGGCCTTATCCGCGAAGAATCAAAACACTAGAATAAAATCCGGATGCACTATTTAATACAACGGCGGAAGATCGGGCATGATGCATGTATGATGCATGACATGGCAAAGGTGCGATGCGATTAGGCAATATTAAGCGGAACCGGGGGTCCCGACAATTAATTAGAAGGTTCATGTTGTTTAACTACCCCGCAATTTAATTGTTGTCTTAACAGGACAAAACATGGCATCGGTTCGCTACACCAATTTAAATGGAGCCAATATGAGACTAGAAATGTCCGCATATGGTCTCCATATTTAATTTAGGTGAATCGGCATAAGGCCCCCAAACCACAATATGTATGCAAGGATGTGCAATTCATATGCAACAAGATATTTATATATAGCATTTATAAAATAGGGCTCGGAAAAAGGTCCACACATGGGTTCAGCGAACTTGGCTCCGAGGGGTTCGGGTTCAGTCGCCGGGATCGGTCTTCGGATCTAGCTTTGGATTGGGCTTCGGTTTCCATGTGGTTGTTCTTGGCGTCCGGGATGACGATCTTGGCGTCCTTGTCAGAGTTCTCGGGTGACGATGTCAGTCTTGGGTTTGGCGCCGGTGGATCTTGGCGATTCCATGTCGAAGGCCCGAGGAAGATCATGGGTTCCTTGGTTCACACAGACAGAAGTTGTGGATGATACGGCCTCAACCGCGTGGTTGACACATCCATCAGGTACAGCCTAACACCACCATCAGACAACAACGGCCAACAAGCATGTACCAAAGCAGAAACAAAGTGGCATGGAATATTACACGAGGACAACATGAGCACTGCTGGGGTGGACACGGCCAAGAGAAGGCCGCCGATACCAGACGCGGTCACGGTCGTGGCCAGAGGCGATGGGCTCGCGGAGGGAGATGACGACGAGCACAACTGTGCGGATAGCGACGAGCAGGGGCGACGAAGAAGCTCGGCCAGAGAGGTTGACGAGAGCAGGCGCTGGCGGGGCTCGGTGACGCACGGAGGGCCCAGGTCGCGCAAGGCGGCGCACGCGTCCGGACTCCGTGGAGGCGCCAGACCATAGAGGTGAGCGGGCAGGGCTCCGGCGGTGATGGGCCGGGCAGGGGCAGAACGGAGGAGGTCACAGGGGAGGACCGCCGGTGTTGTAGGAGCCAGGACGGCGGAGGTCTCGCAGAGGGCGCCATCGGAGGGGAAGAGGGCGAGCGCAGAGAGGAAGGCGGCGGTGATGCGGAGAGGGCGAGCGGGAGGAGGGTCGCGGGGGAGGCACAGGGGCGGCGGGGACCGGGTCGGCGCGCGGGGCCGAGGGAGGACGGGCGGAGGCGCCATGGCCGGGGCGAGCTCTGCCACGGGGAGGACGACCGGAGAGGGAGGGAGGCGGCCTGGTGGCGGCGGACGGAGGGGTCTGAGGCCGGTGGCGGCGACGAGCGTCGATGGTGAGGAGAGGTGCCCGGCAACGAGGTTCAATGCGGCCGGGACAGAGAGGGGAGGGAGGGCCAGCGAGGTTGGAGGCAAGCAGCGGGGAGAGGGTCGGCGGAAGGAGCACCAGGGGCTGTCGGCGAGGGGAAGTTGAGGAGCGGCGGCGGCAGACTCGAGCGGAGGGGAGCGGTGGTTGGGGGTGGAAGAGAGAGAGAAGAACGAAGCAGGGAGGGAGGCGTTCGTGTCGGGGTGGGGCTGCAGGGTGGGGCCACGCGGTCCCTGGCACAGGCGGGTGTGTGTTGAGTGTGTGGGTGGTGTGGTCAGGGGGAGAGGGAGGGAGTGGGGTGAGGTGGCGGTGTTTGATTGGGTGGGGATTGGGCCATGGTGACGTGTCGTGCCGCGAGTGGCTGTGGTGAGGTGGAGGGGGCTGGATAGATTAGGTTTAGGTATAAAAGGGTTTGGGTAGGGCAGGGCTAGGATTAGGTTTAGATATTTATTTGGGGTAGTAGGCTGCTGCCAGCTGGGCCCTTTGGGCCTGGCCGGTCGCGGCCTTCCCCGAAAACATTTATTTATCTGTTTTGGTTTTAATAGACTTTTGCAAATAATTTTTAGACAAACAAATTAATCTGGAAGAGACCAAAGTTTCGTTTGAACTAGAGAGGGAATATCTAGAAAAAAAATTAGGCTTTTTAGGAAATAGTTTTAGACAAAGCCATGCATGATGATAACGATGCTCAAATGCAAGGTGGCATGATGACATGAGCATGCGGTCATGATGATGCAATGCACAAAAATAACTCGATTTTCTAGTAGTGGTTTTTGCGGGATGCCACAATTCAGAACTAATAAAGTGTTATGTTGAGGCTCATGGATCGAGAGTGGAATTTGTTCATCCCGATGACGAATAGATATACTCTGGGCCCTCTCGGTGATATCACATTGATTAGCTTGCAAGCAAGTAATTTGATCACTAGAATGTTATATCACAGGAACGAGAAAAGAGTGCATGTCGGTAACGAGATCAAACTAGGTATGGAGATACCGATGATCCAATCTCGGACATGTAATATATCGTGAAACAAAGGGATTAAGATACTAGCGTAAAAGGTTCCGACGATCACAAGAAAGTCATCGTTGAATGTGTGGGAGTCAGTATGGGTCTCTAGATCCCGCTTCTAATTATTGATCCGAGAGGGGTCTCGATCATGTCCGCATTATTCACGAACCGTAGGGTGACACACTTAAGAGACACCGACATCCAATTGGAGCAAATGTTTCATGCCGAAAGAATGAACAAGCGCAGGAATTTATTTCACTAGATACCGAAACAGGTTTTCGGGTGAAATTGCATAAAGTGGTTATGCATGTGAAATAGAATTCTAGCAAGGGGTTATTTGTGAATGTTTGTCATTAAAGTAATTGACAAAATTCTGAATAAAATAAAAGAGTTTTATTTAATGAGAGTTTGCATTAAATTTGGTGGAAATATAATGGGAATTTGAGTGGACTTTTGAGTGGAGGGAATTTAAAGGAGATTTGTGAGTGGAGTGTCCACCCACATGAAGAGGGGAGGGCAAGGGGGCAGCCCCATGCGCCGGCCACCCCCTTGGGGTTCCCCCCCTCCTCCTATAAAAGGAGCCCCCCTCCTCACTTGTCTCTCACACCTCCTTGTGAAGGATCTCTCTCCCCCTCTAGAATTTATCCCCCATGGTCTCGGACTAGCGAGATACATGTTCCCGGTGGCTATTCGGCAAGAAAGAGTTGTGCTTCCGCTGCATCGCTGGAGCGAGGAGGCGGAGGTTGCTCGGTGCCTCGAACGTGTGTGCGAGCACGGATGCGCTGCTGATTTGCGGTGCTAGGACTTCCTCTCGATCTTGAGATCGGCAAGAGATCGTCTACATCAACCACGAGTTGAACTCGTTAAGCTTTGTCGGTCTTCAAGGGTATGTTCTCTACGGATATACATCCGCCCGTTGTTTGTATCTAGTAGATAGATCTTGGTATATAGTTCACATCGTAGGAATTTTTTTGTTTTCTATGCTGCGAACCCTACAGTGGTATCAGAGCCGGATCTATGCGTAAATACTTTACACGGGTAGTACACATATGAGTATGTGGGCGATGATGATCATGTTGTTGCTCCTTTGTTGTAATTTTGGATATTGGTGGCATAGTGGGATGAAGCGGCCCGGACAAACTTTACATGTCCTCGCACATGAGACCTGTTCCATGCTTGACATGCAACTAGTTTGCATAAGTGGCTAGCGGGTGTCTGTCTCTCCTACTATAGTCAATATCTATTTTGCAAGCGAGTTGTCAACAATTTGATTATCTTCGTTGTGGTTCATGTTCGTAGGTAAGAACGGTTCTATCTCGAAAGCCCTAAGCCACGTAAAACTTGCAATGGATAAATTAGAGGCGTCTAGTTTAGATTGTTGCTGGGCTAGTGTTATGATATGGTAGTGTTGTAAGTAGAAGTATGAGATGATACTCTTACAACACACATAGCGTGTAAAATCCATAGACCTTGGATTTACACATATAGGTATGATAGTGATCATACCACGATGCACATGATAGAGATCATCTGCGGGAACCATATAATTTCACTAATAAACATATGATGTTTGATAGCATCTTATATTGCTTGTTTAGCGCTTTGTTAGCATAATAAGATGATCCCTCATTTAAATATCAAGATAAGAATGTGTTCTTCCTTTAGTATGCACCGATTATGTTTTCGTCGCTCCAAGACATCAGGTGATGATCGGGTGTTCTTGGATCCACGACCATATTTCGGGTGTAAAACAGTTACACACGCGAATACTAAGGTTCTAACTTGGCGAGCCTAGCATGTACAGACATGGCCTCGGAACACGGACCGAAAGATTAAGCATGAGTCATATAGTTGATATGATGCCCATTTGATGCTCGCCTTTGAAGCTATACCGACTCACGTGATGATCGGACTTGGTGTAGTGGATTTGGTTCATGTAATCACCAAAAAGGCACGAGGGATGTCGTTTTTGAGTGGGAGTTCATTCGATTAGTTGAACTCAATCTATCATACACTTAGTCTAAACTTTACAAATTCTGTTGTAGATGGCACCACCTGCTTTTAATTTCAATGTGTTCATGGAGAAAGAGAAACTAGCAATGAACGGTAGCAACTTTACCGAATGGGCCATGAATTTGAGGATTCTCCTCTCTGCTGCACAAAAGCAATATGTGCTAGAAGCGCCGTTAGGCCCCCCACCTTTAGATGATGCCCCTGACGAGGAGAAGAATGTCTATCAGACTCGTCAGGAGGACCACAACTTAGTTCATTGCGGCATATTGTATGGGCTAGAGCCGGAACTTCGAAAGCGTTTCGAAAACGGCAATGCATTTGATACAATGGGTGAGTTGAAAATGATTTTTGACACACATGCTGCTATAGAGAGCTACAACACTTCAGAGAAGTTCTTTAGCTGCATGATGGAAGAGCACAACTCCGTTAGTGAGCATGTACTCAAGATGTCGGGTTACGCCGATAAGCTTGTGTCCTTGGGAATATCGATTCCCATTTACTTAGGCATCCATCGTGTTCTGCAGTCTCTGCCACCTAGCTATAAGAGCTTCGTGATGAACTATAATATGCAAGGCATGCAGAAGTCTCTCCCCGAGCTTCTGTCAATGCTTAAAACTGCAGAAGTGGAGATCAAAAAGCAACATCAAGTGTTGATGATCAATAGGAACACTGGTTTCAAGAAAGACAAGAAGGGAAAACGGAAGGGAAGTAAGGGCGGCAAGCCTGTTGCCGCGCCTGAAAAGAAACCCCGAGTTGGACCTAAGTCTGATTCCGAGTGCTACTATTGTAAGGGGACTGGCCACTGGAAGCGCAACTGCCCCAAGTATCTGGCAGACAAGAAGGCCGGCAAGGCAAACAAAGGTATATATGATATACATGTTATTGATGTGTACTTGACTAGTGCTCGCAGTAGCACCTGGGTATTTTATACCGGTTCAGTTGCTAATATTTGTAACTCGAATCAGGGGCTGCGGAACAAGCGACCGCTAGCAAGGGGTGAGGTCAAGATGCGTGTTGGCAATGGATCAAGCATTGATGTGATCGCCGTCGGAACGCTGCCTCTCCACTTACCGTCGGGATTAGTTATAAACTTGAATAAATGTTATCTGGTGCCTGCACTGAGCATGAACATTGTATCTGGATCGCGTTTGATGCGAAGTGGTTATTCATTTAAATCCGAGAACAATGGTTGTTCCATTTATATGAATGAAATCTTTTATGGTCATGCACCGATGATGAATGATTTATTTCTATTAGATCTCGATGATAATGTTACACATATTCATAATGTTGATGCTAAAAGGATTAAACTTAATGATGATATATCCGCATATATGTGGCACTGCCGTCTAGGTCATATTGGCGTTAAACGCATGAAGAAGCTCCATTCAGATGGACTTTTGGAATCACTTGATTATGAATCATTTGATACATGTGAGCCATGCCTTATGGGCAAGATGACTAGAACGCCGTTTTCCGGTTCAATGGAACGGGCGACAAATTTATTGGAAATCATACATTCTGATGTATGTGGTCCAATGAGTGTGTCGGCGCGAGGTGGATATCGTTATTTTGTTACTTTCACGGATGATTTGAGTAGATACGGTTATATCTACTTGATGAAACACAAGTCTGAAACCTTTGAAAAGTTCAAGGAATTTCAGAATGAAGTGGAAAATCATCATAATAGAAAGATCAAATTTCTACGGTCCGACCGTGGAGGTGAGTATCTAAGTTACGAGTTTAGCACTCACATGAAAGAGTGTGGAATTGTTTCACAACTCACACCTGCCGGAACACCACAGCGAAATGGTGTGTCGGAACGTCGTAATCGTACTTTATTAGATATGGTTCGATCTATGATGTCTCTGACGGACTTGCCGTTGTCATTTTGGGGTTATGCACTAGAAACTGCTGCATTCACTTTAAATCGGGCACCATCTAAATCCGTTGAAAAGACACTGTATGAATTGTGGTTTGGAAACAAACCTAAGCTGTCATTTCTTAAAGTTTGGGGATGCGATGTTTATGTGAAGAAACTTCAACCGGATAAACTCGAACCCAAAGCGGAAAAATGCGTCTTCATAGGATACCCTAAAGAAACTATTGGGTATTCCTTCTATCACAGATCCGAGGGCAAGGTTTTTTTTGCCAAGAATGGATCCTTTCTAGAGAAAGAGTTTCTCGCGAAAGGTGTGAGTAGTCGGAAGGTAGAACTCGAAGAGGTTGTGGAACCTTCTCTTCAAAGTATGGCGAGTAGCGCAGCGCCGGAAGTTGTTCCGGAGTTGGCTCCACCTGTTGAAGAGGGAACTAATGATAATGATCATGAAACTCCGAAAGAGAGTACTACCGAACCTCGCAGGTCAAACAGGACGCGTGCATCTCCCGAGCTGTACGGAAATCCTGTCATGAATTTCATGGTTAATGAAAATGATGACCCTGCGACGTATGAAGAAGCGATGACGAGCCCGGATTCCAACAAATGGTTAGAAGCAATGAAATCCTAGATGGAATCCATGTATGAAAATCAAGTTTGGAACTTGGTGGAAATACCTCACGACCGAAAGGCCGTGGAGAACAAATGGATTTTCAAAAGGAAAACTGATGCTGATGGTAATGTAACCGTCTATAAAGCTCGACTTGTCGCAAAGGGGTTTCGACAAATTCAAGGAGTTTACTACTATGAGACTTTCTCTCCCGTAGCGATGCTAAAGTCAGTTAGGATTATGTTAGCAATTGCTGCATATTTCGATTATGAGATATGGCAGATGGATGTCAAAACCGCGTTTCTCAATGGTAATATTGAAGAAGAGTTGTATATGATACAACCAAAGGGTTTTGTCTATCATAAGGATGCTAACAAGGTGTGCAAGCTTCAGCGATCCATCTATGGATTGAAGCAAGCATCACGAAGTTGGAATCTCCGCTTTGATGAGGTGATCAAAGAGTTTGGATTTGTCCAAACTTATGGAGAAGCTTGTATTTACAAGAAAGTGAGTGGGAGCAATGTGGCATTTCTGATATTATATGTGGATGACATATTATTGATCGGAAATAATATAGATCTTTTAAACAGTGTTAAAAGTTATCTAAACAACAAATTTTCAATGAAGGACCTAGGTGAAGCGTCATACATATTAGGCATAAAGATCTATAGAGATAGATCTAGGCGCCTAATAGGGCTATCGCAAAGTACATACCTTGATAAGATTTTAAAGAAGTTTAAAATGGACGGAAGTAAGAAGGGGTTCTCACCTATGTTGCAAGGCAAGACATTAAGTAAGACTCAAAGTCCGGCTTCGGCGGAAGAAAGAGAGATAATGGACAAAGTCCCCTATGCTTCAGTCATAGGCTCTATAATGTACGCCATGCTATGTACAAGACCGGATGTGGCACATGCTATTAGTTTGACTAATAGGTACCAATCGGATCCAGGTTCGGAACACTGGATAGCGGTCAAGAATATCCTTAAGTACTTACGAAGAACTAAGGATATGTTTCTCGTATACGGAGGTGAAGAAGAGCTCGTCGCTAAGTGTTATGTCGATGCTAGCTTTGACACCGATCCGGATGACTCTAAGTCTCAATCCGGATACGTATTTCTCATGAATGGCGGAGCGGTTAGTTGGAGGAGCTCCAAACAACCTGTGGTAGCGGGATCAACAACGGAGGCCAAATATGTTGCTGCTTCAGAAGCGGCTCAGGAAGCAGTTTGGATGAAGGAGTTCATATCCGAACTAGGAGTGGTGGCAAACGCGTTGGACCCAATGGTTATCTATTGTGACAACAATGGTGCCATTGCCAATGCCAAAGAGCCAAGGTCTCACAAGCATTCCAAGCATATTAAGCGCCGGTTTCACTCCATCCGCGAGCATGTCAAGGATGGAGATATAAAGATTTGTAAAGTACATACGGATCTCAATGTAGCAGATCCGTTGACTAAAACTCTCCCGAGAGCAAAACATGATCAACACCAGAACTCAATGGGTGTTAGATTTATCACTATGTAACTAGATTATTGTCTCTAGTGCAAGTGGGAGACTGAAGGGAATATGCCCTGAGAGGCAATAATAAAGTGTTTATTATGTGTATTCCAAGTATATGATAGATGTTTATTTTGCATGCTATAATTGTATTAATACGGAAACGTTAATACATGTGTGTTTAATAAACAAACAGAAAGTTCCTAGCTATGCCTCTCTCATAAACTAGCTCGTTGATTAACAAGATGATCAAGGTTTCCTGATCATGGACATTGGATGTTGTTAATAACGGGATCACAACATTAGTGTAATGGTGTGATGAACATTCATCCGAAGTATAGCATTACGATCAAAGTCATTGAGTTTATATTGCTATAACAACTTACGAAGTGATCCTAATCCTTAGACCATGAGATCATGTCAATCACTAACACCGGAAGAGTTTCTTGATAACATCAAACGTCACACCGTAACAGGGTGATTATAAAGATGGATTCAGAACTAATAAAGTGTTATGTTGAGGCTCATGGATCGAGAGTGGAATTTGTTCATCCCGATGACGGATAGATATACTCTGGGCCCTCTCGGTGATATCACATTGATTAGCTTGCAAGCAAGTGATTTGATCACTAGAATGTTATATCACAGGAACGAGAAAAGAGTGCATGTCGGTAACAAGATCAAACTAGGTATGGAGATACCGATGATCGAATCTCGGACATGTAATATATCGTGAAACAAAGGGATTAAGATACTAGCGTAAAAGGTTCCGACGATCACAAGAAAGTCATCGTTGAATGTGTGGGAGTCAGTATGGGTCTCTAGATCCCGCTTCTGATTATTGATCCGAGAGGGGTCTCGATCATGTCCGCATTATTCACGAACCGTAGGGTGACACACTTAAGAGACACCGACATCCAATTGGAGCAAATGTTTCATGCCGAAAGAATGAACAAGCGCAGGAATTTATTTCACTAGATACCGAAACAGGTTTTCGGGTGAAATTGCATAAAGTGGTTATGCATGTGAAATAGAATTCTAGCAAGGGGTTATTTGTGAATGTTTGTCATTAAAGTAATTGACAAAATTCTGAATAAAATAAAAGAGTTTTATTTAACGAGAGTTTGCATTAAATTTGGTGGAAATTTAATGGGAATTTGAGTGGACTTTTGAGTGGAGGGAATTTAAAGGAGATTTGTGAGTGGAGTGTCCACCCACATGAAGAGGGGAGGGCAAGGGGGCAGCCCCATGCACCGGCCACCCCCTTGGGGTCCCCCCTCCTCCTATAAAAGGAGCCCCCCTCCTCACTTGTCTCTCACACCTCCTCGTGAAGGATCTCTCTCCCCCTCTAGAATTTATCCCCCATGGTCTCGGACTAGCGAGATACATGTTCCCGGTGGCTATTCGGCAAGAAAGAGTTGTGCTTCCGCTGCATCGCTGGAGCGAGGAGGCAGAGGTTGCTCGGTGCCTCGAACGTGTGTGCGAGCACGGATGCGCTGCTGATTTGCGGCGCTAGGACTTCCTCTCGATCTTGAGATCGGCAAGAGATCGTCTATATCAACCACGAGTTGAACTCGTTAAGCTTTGTCGGTCTTCAAGGGTATGTTCTCTACGGATATACATCCGCCCGTTGTTTGTATCTAGTAGATAGATCTTGGTATATAGTTCACATCGTAGGAAAATTTTTGTTTTCTATGCTGCGAACCCTACATCTTTGGCATGTTAGGCTGGGAGATTCAACTATAGTAGAAGGGGCATGCCAACATCCTTCCATGATGCCTTTGGCCACCTAAATTTTGTGTTGGAGGTCATCCACACTAACGGGCATGGATTTGAGCACCTCCACATCAATGGGGACTACCTTTAGATGATCATGACTCTCAAGGGTGATGTCGTCATAGAGGGAAGGGAGGGGGAGGGGATGAGAATGAACTTGTGGATACTCACATCGTCCAACACATTGATCTTGCTCTCCATGTCGAAGCGAGGAGGCATCGTGTACATGCTAGGCAGTTGGAGATGCTAATGTCCATAAGCCCCTACGACACCATGCAACACTCCAAGTAGCAGGTGATAGATAGATGCATCCAGCGAGAAGGGCGGTGAGGCACGGGTCGCCATATGCACGTGCATTGTGATAAGGTATATGATCCTCCCAGACCGAAGGTGGCGATTAGCGTGTCGTGCGACATTGGGGGAAGAAGGTTAGCTAGACTCCTGCAAAGATGTGAGTGATGAGAGTTATGTAGAGAATGTGAGAGGATCCATTCCAAGTGTTGATTGACGTGATTATAGCTGAGGCACGATTGGTTAGCTAAATTTGTGTTTTTATGATTAATGTTAGCTAAATTCCTTTCTTTATGATAAGTTTCCAAGTTAGCTAAAAATAAATAGATATTGATTTTAAAGGTATGATAGCTTTTCTTCACATCGTGCGGCGGTGTGTGAATCAGATGGACGGTCAGGATGCGTTTAATGATGGGTGTAACTCTCATTTATTGGTAAAGATTGTGTCGGTGTCTTATTTCGATCCGAGGCCATGAAAAAAGATCACTCGGATCTGTTTGAGAAGAACCAGTTGACTTCCAGCTAGACAGTCACTAAAAAATCCCCCTTGTATTCCCCTTGTGTCAAACTATAAATTCAGATAATGCTTTCCATGGAAGATTTCAACGATCCCCTATACTTGTAGGTATCACTCACCGACATGCTTCAAATCGAGCACGGCAACCCATTCGTCAGCTTATTGCTGGTCTCGTTGCCGGGGACAGTTGTCTCCCTTTTGGTCTTGGTCTTTGACATGTCAGGCTGGGAGATTCAACTGTAGTAGAAGGGACATGCCAACATTCTTCCATAATGCCTTTGGCCACCTAAATTGTGTGCTGGAGGTCATCCACACTGACATGCATGGAGTTGAGCACCTCCACATCAATGGGGACTACCTTTAGATGATCACGACTATTTATCACAGATGCAATGGAAGGTCGTCTCAGAGCAGAGCATGGTCATGAGTTTCCTTGATGATACGCTCAAGGTCAACGTCGTTATAGAGGGGAGGGCAGGGGGGATGAGAAGGATCTTGTGGATACTCACATCGTCCAACACGTTGATCTCGCTCTCCATGTCGAAGCGAGGAGGCGTCGTGTACATGCTAGGCAGTTGGAGACGCCAATGTCCATAAGGCCCTACGATACCATGCAACACTCCAAGGAACGGGTGATAGATAGCTACATCCGGCGAGAAGGGTGGTGAGGCACGGGCCGCCGTATGCGCATGCAGGGTGATAAGGTATATGATCCTCCCAGGCCGAAGGTGGCGATTAGCGCGTCGTGCGGCTTCAGGGGAAGACAGTCAGCTAGCCTCCGGCAAAGATGTGAGCGAGAAGAGTTCTCTAGAGGATGGGAGAGGATTCATGGTAGAACCGCAATAGGATTCATAGCTGAGGCGCGATTGATGTTAGCTAAATTTGTGTTTATATGATTGATGTTAGCAAAATTCCTTTCTTTATGATAAGTTTCCAAGTTAGCTAAAAATAAATAAAGATTAATTTTGAAGGTACGATAGTCGGTGTTTGAATCAGATACGGTCAAGATGTGTTTAATGATGGATGTAACTCTTATTTATTTGTAAAGATTGCGTCGGTATCTTATTTCGATCCAAGGCCATGAAAAAATATCAGATCTGTTTGAGAAGAACCAGTTGACTTCCAGCTAGACAGTCACTAAAAAATTCCAAAATAGAAAGTGAGAACAGGACACCACTTTGCACGTCCCACGGTCCCACCTGACGTCGCTCTCCTCCTCCACTCCCTCCCACGCCCCCTCCGCTTGGACGGTCTAAAAATTTCTCTCCACGCACCTTCTCTCTCCTCCCACCGACTCCTTCGGCAACGCCGCCGCGGCGCGCGCCCCCGCGCGGCCGCCGGCGCTGCTAGATCCTTGCACGATCCACCCCACGGCCGGTAGCCTGCCCGTGGACCCGCGCCTCAAGACGACCAATGCACGAGCGCGCCCGGCCAGGGCGCGGGAGACGACCGTGCGCGTGCCGCGTGGCACCGATGCCGCCCCCCGGCGATGACCCCGACGCGGCGCCGTCCTGCAGCGGCTCCGACAGCAGCAATCCGCAGGAACGTCAGCGCGCTGAGCGGGCGCTCTCCAACGGAGATCTCTACCTGGGCCAGTGGCTTGCGGGCGCGCCCAGCGGCGACGGAAAGTACCTTTGGGCGGACGGCTGCATGTACGAGGGCGAGTGGCGCCGCGGAAAGGCCACGGGACGCGGGAGGTTCTCGTGGCCGTCGGGCGCCACCTACGAGGGCGAGTTCCTGGACGGGTTCATGCACGGGGCCGGCACCTATGTTGGAGCCGCGGGGGACGCCTACCGAGGCGCGTGGGCGAAGAACCTGGAGCACGGCGCCGGCGAGAAGCGATACGCCAATGGAGACTCCTATGACGGCGAGTGGCGCGCGGGTCTTCCCGACGGGTGCGGCCGCTACACCTGGCGCGACGGCACCGAGTACGCCGGCGGCTGGCGCTCGGGGCTCATCCACGGTCGCGGCGCCCTCGTCTGGGCCAACGGCAACCGGTACGACGGAGGCTGGGAGGGCGGCCGGCCGCGCGGACAGGGCACTTTCCGGTGGTCGGATGGCAGCCTCTATGTCGGTTTCTGGGGCCGCGAGGGGCCCGGCGGCGTGCTCCAACAGAAGGGCGTGTACTACCCGTGCCCAGGAGCGGCGGCAGGCGACGCGAGGACGCGCGACCCGCGAGAGGTGTTCGCAAGAGAGCTGCCGGAATGCGTGCGCTCAGGCACGGAGAGCCAGTCGGCGCTGCCGTCGCTGAGGTCGCTCAGATGGCTGGCGCGGTCGGTCAGCGGGCGCGGGAGCTCGTCGTCAGGCCGGAGCAATCTCTCGGGTGGGAGCAATTGGGGATCAGATGGAGACGTCAAGGTCGAAATCTCCGACGACTGGAGGCGTCGGAACAGTACAAGGGAAGGTAGGGGCCTGCCTCCCCCTTCTCCGGCGCCACACATTGCCAAGGGTGCATCTGCACCGTTGCGGATATCGAAGCGGCAGGGGGAGACCATTGCCAAGGGGCATAAGAACTACGAGCTCATGCTCAACCTGCAGCTCGGCATCAGGTACTTTTCTTTTTCCTAATTAGTATCCTAGGAATATCACAAACTGTTGCAACTGTGGTGTTTAAAAATGTCAATTAGATGTTGCACATTATTCACACAGGGATCTGCACTGAGGCTGGGTGTTCATCTGTTTTTAAGAGGGCACCATGTTGTTGGTTAATATGAAACCACCAATGGACAAGCACGTCATAAAATCAAGAGATCTGGATAGCGAAGAAAAATAAGCCTAATTTTTTTCTTGTCATGCATTGGGAGCACAACGCCAAACGGATATCTGAGGTCCTGTACTGTAAGAGGTTTAGTGCGATGTTCTAGATTTAGAAGGTGGATGTTCTAGATTTAGTGCGATGAGTTGCAAGAGGTTTTACAGGAACTCTATAATTTCTTTTGCCAGCATAACATATTAGAAGTCTGAAATAAAACTACATTTTGTAAACCCCAATACTGCTTGTACTTTTGGAACATATACAACTTAATTTGTATAGTTCTTCAAGAAAAAAAATGATGCTTAGCGTAATTATCAGTGAATTGTGACAAAGTTTGTGTCTGCAAATAAGATGAATCATGAACAATTTTCGTTCATTACCCAATTTACTTTAGAAAGCAGACTTTATTCCCTTTGTTTTCCCAGTCTGGTATATGTTGTTTTTGCAGTACAAACTAGATAAACTTCGAGTTATTTTAAGAGAAAAATCATTTTCATAAGATTGCTTTCGTTCTTTATAAAATCAGAAGTTATAGTTTACTTATTCTCTGAATATGACGATCTTGGATGTAGGCATGCAGTAGGAAGGCAAGGTCAGGTCATATTAGATCTGAAATCGTCGGCATTTGACGCAAAGGAAAAATTATGGACAAGATTTCCCCCAGAAGGCTCGAAATATACCCCTCCACACAATTCTAGCGATTTCAAATGGAAGGATTACTGCCCAAAGGTGTTCCGGTTGGTCATCACTCCCATGATAAAAGATTCATCCTGTCAGTTTATAACCATATAATGGTATCATGTTCACCAACACACTCACAAAAACATTTATTCTGAACTAAATCACAGGACACTGCGCAAGCTGTTCAAGGTTGATCCAGCTGACTATATGCTATCCCTCTGTGGAGATGATGCTCTACGTGAGCTCTCATCCCCTGGTAAGAGTGGAAGCTTCTTTTACTTGACAAACGATGATCGATACATGATAAAGACAATGAAGAAATCTGAAGTAAAGGTTTGTCTAAATGCTTTTAAAACTTGATAAATGAACATAATTTTTATTGTAAATATATGATTAGTTGTTACCATACAGATGCTTCTCAAGATGCTTCATGCTTATTACAATCATGTCCGTGCATTTGAGAATACCCTAGTGGCAAAGTTTTTTGGTCTGCACTGTGTAAAGTTGGCTGGAGCAAACCAGAAGAAGGTTAGAAAGTATATAATATTTTTCTTTTACATGAACACGCAAAGCAATGCGCAAAATTTGTATTAGAAGAGTGTGGGAATGGCGCTTATATAAGGGTTTTTTCATTCAGTCATTACTCTATGAATACCCTGCTTGTGAATCTGCTGTGAACCATCCTGATTGTTTGCTTGCTGGTGCACTATTACCCAGGTTCGTTTTGTCATAATGGGGAACCTGTTCTGCTCCGATCACACTATTCATAGGCGATTTGACCTCAAAGGATCATCTCTTGGTCGGACAACTGACAAGCCGCTGGCAGAGATTGACGAGTATACAACTCTGAAAGATCTTGACCTTAACTTTATCTTCCGGTTGCAAAAACAATGGTTTGAAGAGTTCAAAAGGTGTGAACATCTTATGTCTGATTTTTTCTTACTCCTTCCGTCCAGAAATAACTGACTTGGATTCGTCTAGATTCGCATGTATCTCGACGCGTTTTAGTGTATAGATACATGCGAATCTAGACAAATTCATCTCACTTATTTCCGGACAGAGGGAGTACATTTTTTATTATTGGCCTAAGCACCAAAAGCTAACCAGGATATCTGAATCCCTTGTGCTAATCTAGTTCCTAAATACTTGGAAGTAGGCAAGTGGACAAGGACTGTGAATTTCTGGAGCAGGAGAAGATTATGGATTACAGTCTCTTGGTGGGCGTACATTTTAGAGGTAAGAGAGAGATACCTCCTTGCGGCGGTAGATACTTGGTAAAAATATAAAATGCTGACTTTATTATCTACTTGGCTAAAGGTGCCATTGACATTGATGGTGAAAAACCTGCAACACCCCGCCTTTCAAGATGGGATAGGAATCACTTCCTTTCTGATCCAAACAGGTAATGGTGATACTAAATTATTGTTCTCTTAGTTAAAACTACTATCATAGTTGTAGTTGCTTTTGCGTTTTGTAAATCATGTAGCCAGTAAGTACGTGGTTCCTTAACCTAGCTCATCATCGAGATAATTCATGTTTCAGCTGTTGGAAATTTTGTGGGCTATGTGGTCTACCATTTATTCCTATGTCTTTCCCGTGGTGCCACTCACAGTGCATCATGAGGCTAGAGGGTAGGGAACTATTTATAGACTCCACTTCCATGATGTTACAAATATTCCGGAAACTCTGTATGACTCCTTAGCAATGCCACCAACCACAATCAGACATGTCAGTTTTCCAAGTTTAAAATATAACTACCTCCATTCCAGATTATAAGACGTTTTAGCCTACCGAAAACGTCTTGTATACTGAAACAGAGATACTAGTTCCTAGCACGCATGTGTGAGTCTTGTGCCATAAATAGATTGTATATGTCAGATCAATTCCAATCTAATCATGTGGGTCAGTGCCGGTAGAGCCGATCTTGCAAAACAAAGCCAGTACTTCAGACCTGTGTTGTGCCCACGAAAAACACGCACACACATATAAATTCCCAGTAGAGTTGATATCAATTAATTCTTCTACTGTATTCTAGAACAGCCATCCTCGGCACCTCGAGTATTACTTTCTTGAGTGAAATTCCGTGTCTTCGGTACTTGGAGTGAAATTCCACGTCAATTCTTCCCCATCAAATGCACCAACAATATAAAAACTTCTGGATTGATTTAAATAGATAATAACCATGTTTAATAAATGTCTAAATCAACATAAATATCCAACATCAGCTTCATAATGCAGTGGTTGATATTCTTTGTGGTAGCCATTTTGGCATTGAAAGGTGTTGGGCACCCATCTTTTTAAATGTAGAAAATTGGCATTGACTTTCTGGGGCCAGCATTTTCATTCTGCTGAGTAGAAAGTATTGTAGGGCCATTAATTACTATCTCCCATGATGGTACCACATATAGTTTCTGATGTGATATATCTTAATTCTGGAATAACAATCTGGTTCATGGTCACACCTCAGTTACTTATTGAACCATCATATAGTTTCTCATGTCATCTAGTATGTTAATTTTGGAATGACAATCCGGTTCATGGTCACACCTCAGTTGCTTTTGAACAATGTTTTGGAAGGTCTTATTGAACACTGTTTTGTTTAGAAATGTGCCATCATCTACATTTTTTTAATATTCACTAGCTTTACCATGTATTTTCATGCTTAACTCATGCTCTTAAGTACCAGCGTTACTAAACAATTTGTCAAAACGAAAGATCAGGTTAGTCTATTAGCAAATTTTAAGAGTATCCTTACGCTGTATATGCATTTGATGAAGGTGTTTAAATTATGTTTAAGCCTTCCAGCAATAAACAGAACTGATATTATTTGGCTGGGCAGGTGGTGTAAGATTAAACTCGGGGCGAATATGCTATCAAGAGCTGAAATTACAGTCCGAAAGAACGACAGTGATGTTATCGGAGAGCCAACCGGGGAGTACTGTGATGTCATATTGTATTTTGGCATAATAGACATACTTCAAGACTACGATATCGGCAAAAGGATTGAGCATGCATACAAATCTTTCCAGTACGACTCGACATCCATTTCAGCAGTAGATCCAAGACAGTACTCCAGGCGCTTTAAAGATTTCATATACAAAGCATTCCAAGAAGAGAGAGTAGACAGCTGAAAAGCATATTGAGACCTTGCAGCAGCTGATGGTAGTTCTGAAAGCGGATATAAACTTTTCTGGGCCAAAGATCAAGCTGAGCACACTGCAGCGTGGCATTTCATGTACAAACGTGGCGTTGTCGGTTGTCTGCAGCACACTGGATTGATTTCAGCAGCTTCTGTAGAAGACATCAGGATGATCGAGTTGCTGAAGAACCTGCTGATCCTCGGCTTCCAGGTACCAGACTGGCTTTCATGTAAATATGAGTAGCTACGTAGATACACATGGAATTCACTCACTGATGTTTACAAGATTAGATGTAACTTACAGATTCAAATCACACATAGAAGCATGTAACCACGAGTGCACAGGCCAAGTCAGGGGTTGTAAATGCTGTTTTGCCTGAGGATACCATGGGCACGATTCTTCTAACTGTCTTGAGAGTTGAAACCTTCGACCGAGAAGAAATCCATTCATTCTTCATTTTGCGCTAATATGGGTTCAAAGTCCGTATCGATTAAATTTTTATATCCCCTTGTATGAGATAAAATGCATGCGTGCCTTTGAAAGTTTTCTTACTGTTTCTGGAGTTTGGATGCTTTGGAAAGCAAGGTATGCTCACTGTTTCTGATTTCTGAATAAAAAGGTGATACATTTTGTCCCCCCGTTAATTTCTACTCCCTCCGTTTCAAAATATAAGATGTTTTAGGTTTAT
Source organism: Avena atlantica (assembly GCA_910589765.1). Lineage (NCBI taxonomy): Eukaryota > Viridiplantae > Streptophyta > Magnoliopsida > Poales > Poaceae > Avena > Avena atlantica. Next base: position 122,555,241 of record OU342737.1, read on the forward strand.
GAAGAAAATGTATTTAGACTTGTTTTAGTATGTAGATTCATCTCAAACTTGAGTGGACCTGTATACTAAAAGTAGTCTAGATACATTTACTTCACAAAGCTAAAACATCTTATATTTTAAAACGGAGGGAGTAGTGGTATATGATCTGGTGATGATGTATTTGAGAATGACCAGATGCTGCTAGACTATTCTAAAAAAAAAGGGCCCCGCTAGACTATTCTCAAAAAGAAAAAGAAAAAGAAAGAAAAAGGTCCTTCTACACTGACTACTTGTGAACTCTCAACTGATACAATGGTGAGATGACCCACTCAGTGGCAGCTGAGGCATCAGCATTTGGTCTGCGTTGAGGTCAGGTCAGCCTGTGATGTTGGCACTCCGCCAAGCTAAAAAATATATATAAAAAAAGGGGCAATGTCGCGCGCATTCTGTGTGACTGCTGACTGGCTTGATGGCAATGTAAACCACTGATCAGGCAGGCGATGTTCAAGGCGCATTTTGTCCCCCCGTTAAGCTGACCTTCTGAACCGCCATCCGAGCCTAGCCCGTTTGGCAATCAACCCTTCTACATATACACTGAGCAGGCAAGGACAGAGGCATCCGGTGGGATCAGGACGGAACGGCGGCGGCTTCTTCTTCTCCCACTTGGCTCTGATTTCATCATCCCCTTCTTGCACCTAGAACTTAACAGCAAGGGACCGTGGAAGGTGGGTACAGAGGTTGGATACAACTTCACACACAACTTTAGTGGAAGAACTCTTTTGTGGGTACACACGTCTTGATCGTTTGTAGATAGAGCAGCCGTGGCCTTGTTGATGACAACATTAGTGAAGACCGGTCGAAGACCAGGCGATGTTCAAGGCGTCAGACCGCAGGTTATGCAATGAAAACCCATCAAATGTGAGGGGCTGTTTGGTTTCTAGCCAAGCCAAAGTGTGGCTAACCCTAAAAGTGTGGCAGCCACACTTTGTGTGGCTCAATTTTTTTGAAGCCAAACTTTGACAAAAGTTGGCAAAATCAATGAGACTATGACAAGTGGGCCATAAGTGCAATAAAGTGTGGCATGCTAAAGTATGGCTAAAACCAAACATATGCCAACTAAACGGTGACTAGCCACACTTTGGTTTCGCAAAGCGTGGTTAGGAACCAGACAACCCTGAATCTTTTGTGTAAGCAAGGGACTATGGAAGGTGGGTACAGAGGTTGGATACAACTTCACACACAACTTCAGTGGGAGAACTCTTTTGTGGGTAAGAACTCAAGCTCTTTTAAGGAGCTTCAGTACCTGGTTCACAATTTGAGAGCTGAAATATTCCAAGATTGAACCGTTGGATAATTAAACAATATTTTCATGATTAATTTTAAAATATAAAGAATGACTAAGACAAACAGTACACTAGATGTGTTTAACAACATGATGAACGGAAACATGCAGTAGGAAAACAACAAAACATGTTTAGACACACGTCTTGATCGTTTGTAGATAGAGCAGCCGTGGTTGCAGCGGTGGCCTTGTTGATGACAACCTTAATGAAGACCGCTCGAAAAGAACAATGACAGAGACGGCGTACGTAACACTGTCTGACTTGGATGGTAGACGATCCGTGATGAAGACACGAGCAGTCACATGGTGCGCTTTCCAAAAACCTTATTTTCCCTATCCCGTAAAGGATTACAAAGACGAATCGTTTTGGAGACATGCTCTCCCGTTCACTGGTGCACGCCAGCGTTTGGGATCTGCATGTCACCCGCCAGGTTTGGGTCCAGGTCCGGCGCCCATACCCGTCCCATTTGTGTAGTCGGGTCCAGATTTTCTCCAGACTTGCGACCCGCCGGGTACCCGCACCCGACGGGTACCCGCGTCGTTCCCATATGCCGAGCGACGACGATGATAATGACAGTGGGTGGGCCGGTGGTGGCCTGGTGGGTGGGCAGGTGAGGCTATTATTTTCCTATAGGCAATGACGGTTGGGCCAACATTCTCATGTCATAGCGGGTTTGTGGGTGTGCGGGTATAGGTCTCCCCCCTCCCCCATATAATTTGGCGGGTCTAACTTTTTACCAGAACTGCCACATTTATGGCGGGTACCCATCAGGTTTGTGGGTTTCAGGGACCCATTGCCATCCCTAGTTAGGGATGGAGTAGACTATGGTGGCAGTGCAAGTAGCAGAGAGGTGGAGAACACTAGATTGGTTTAGGTGCGTGTGCAACAGGAAGACTTCATATAGAGCAACTCGGGTTTGGTGGCAGCGAAAGCAGCCGAGTTCACGTCGTGCACGTTTGCTTTGGTTCCAGATAGCCCAAAATAAGCTCAGCTCGAGGCTCATTCCATATTATAAGGTGGTGCAACGCTCATCCAACTTTCCATGTGGGACTAAACTTAACTTCCACTCCTCTTTCCACTTATATGTGAGCTGTCAGCAAATTGGGTTGCCACATATATGGGCTTCCACACACATGGGTTTTGAGATTTAGGGAAAATCTGAAATTTTACATGGACCAAAGGTTTTATATCATTATTTCTACTAATCCCCTACCACATCTCAAATGCCCATTTAGAGATTTTCCAACCCTTGTTACTTATTTATATAACGGTGTTTCAGCTGAGACTGTTAAGTTGAACTTCCATCTGGAGTCTTGATACGTCCAATTTGCATCATCATTCTATATCATAATATTTTTCTATTCATTGATATATGTCTTATTATTAGGTATTACTTATGTATTTTCCTCTGGTTTTGCATGTTGGATGATTCTTGGAGGATGGACTGCCGAAGTCTGGATTCTGATGGAAAAGAAGGTGTTTTGATGCAATTTCGTGAAGATCAGAAACATACCATAAAAATATCGAAAAATTATATTTTCCCAGAAGACGGAGGAAGCCAGAAGGGGAGGCGTAGCCGGGCCACGGGCCCCCCCACACACCCCCTAGGCACGGGCCCACCTTGCCTCGCGCCTAGGGCAGGTGTGGCCCACCTGGCCGGCTTCTGACTCCTCCCTCTCGCCTATATCTTCCTCACGAAACCCTAACACCAGGGGGCGACCACAGAAAGATTTCCGACGCCTCTGCGGGGCGGAAAACACCGAGAGATAAAGATCTCTCTGGCAGACAGATTTCTGCCGGGGAAATTCCTTCCCGGAGAGGGGGGATCGTTGCCATCAACACCGTCATCAAGCTAGGATTCATCGGGATCATCATCATCATCCACACCATCATCTCCACCAACACCATCATCACCACTCCACCCCGCTGTAACAATCGTGTTAGATCTTGCATTAGTTCTTAGGGGAAACTTTCCCGGAGTTAATTACTATTGTAGTTGATGCTTGTGAGTGGAACCATTGGATTATTGTTTATGTTCATATTGTTATCCATCACCATATCATATGTTATCTTGATCCATATGATGTCTTGTGAGTAGTTCGTTTAGTTCTTGAGAACATGGGAGAAGTCATGTTGTTAGTAGTGGATTTGTGTTGAGTTATTATTCAATGGTTTAGTATTTAAGTTATGGTGCTATTCTTCTAGTGGTGTCATGTGAACGTCGACTACATGATACTTCACCATTTATGGGCCTAGGGGAATGCATTGTTTATTTGGCTACTAATTATGGGGTTGCTGGAGTGACAGAAACCTGAACCCCCGTTAGGACACCTTTGCACAAGGGAGTGTAGGATCTCAGAGTTTAAGGTTGTGGTTAGGTTTATATCTTAATTGCTTTCCTATAGTTGCGGATGCTTGCAGGGGGTTTAATCACAAGTATATATTAGTCCAAGTAAGGTCGGTACATTAGCACAGGTTCACCCACACAACACTTACAACATAGAAGAGTACTCAGCTATTTGAAGCGAAAGCACTTGACAGAATTCACATGTGTCCTCGAGAAAGTTTGGTCCTTATAAGTATTTACACCGGCTTGTCCTTTGCTAAGAAAGGATTGGGCCACTTGCTGCGTTTGTTCTTTGTCTTTATTATTTGCATCTTGTTTTGTTGCTTTATCAAAAAAACCTAAAAATCAGTTTGCTAAGTATTTACAGAGATTTCCTGCCCCATACCACTAGTAAACACCTTCTGCTTCTTGTTGGGATCGACATTCCTATTTATCGAAAGTACTACGATACACCCCCTATACTTGTGGGTCATCAAGCCTTAAGCTACATCCATTCCCATATGAACAATGGACTATGCCTTGAATTGCAAGTTTTGCATGAATATGTTTCACCCAAAGTCATAACCAGTAGCCTACCCCATGGGTGGAGCATATGTGTTACACTAAAACAATATTGTGTGTCCTGGCGCTTATAAACGTTGAGGCACACGTCTAGTCTCCACGCTCGCACTAGCGTGGCAAAAAACCCGATAGGGATAAGTGGATCAAGAAAAGTTTTTAGGAGGCGTTTTTTGGCTCTACATATCGTTATTCACCGAGCTAGCGCTTTCGCGGTGCTACAGATGATGTGCCATGCTACATAAGGGGAACACGGCGGAACTTTAGTGCCATGTCACCTATGTCGAGTGTCGTGTATTGTGTATTGTATACCATCAGGTGATACTAAGAATTAATAACAATAATAGTGATCCAATTATATTTGCTAATTCCATTTAAAATGAAAAATTCCATTACATTGAGATACAATTTCGTTTCAATTATAGGATTTGAGTATCTCTCTCTATTCACTACAACAAACTTAGAGTTTTATGCAACTCCAAAACAAAAGAAAAAGAAAACTAACATAATAACTTAATCTAAGGACTAATGCAAAATAGATTTCTGCATTAGTCCTTCACTTCTCCACTTATCCAAGGATAATGGGAGAAATCTACCTACACCTATTTTTGAGCCTCTCTCTATTCTGATCGCACGCTACTGTGATGGTATTGAGACGGCGGCATCGACACAGCTACCATCATGTGAGCGCCTCACGATGACGACATCGCCATGGATCTGAAAGATAAATTGGATCGATTATAAAAATAATGAGAAGGACGGGGCTTCGATCGGTATATGAGATTAGTATAGAGGATGACGAACAAACCTACAGATCGGATATGACAGTGGATGAGAAAGGTGGGACTGGTGCACGCAAGATCCGACATAGACATGCCGCACAATATCGGGAGAGCCAACGGTCATGCAAGATTTGGCATGGCTGGACCGCGGAAGATCATGTAAAGCTAGGGATCTCTAGATCATTTCCGTCTAGGACCGTCCAATATGCTGCCCGTGGAGATCTAGGGTTCGTTATATGTTGCTCTCTGTGGAGGCAGGATGGTGGGGGGTTAGATAGTAGGGACTGAAAATGGGATTAGTTGCTAAGGTTCCTCTGTTATATAGAGAATGGGGAGTCTGGACCATTTAGGCAAGTGTGGTTTTGTAGGGTTCACAGCATAGAAAACAAAAAATTTCCTACGATGGAAACATCTAAGTACCAAGATCTATCTTCTAGATACAAGCAACGAGTGGATATACATCCATAGAATACATACCCTCGAAGACCGAATAGCGTTAACGAGGTTGTACTCGTGGATGATGTAGACGAACGCTTGCCGATCTCAAGATCGTGATGAAGTCCATCTGGTCCAGTCGGTCCAGCACGATCAAGTCCAGCACCTCAAAGCAGTGGTGCATCCGTGATAGCACACACGTACGGGTACCCCGACAACCTCCGCGCCCTCGCTCCAGCGAAGCAGCGGAAGCAACAAATCCTTTCAGAAAAAGCCACCGGGAACATGTATCTCACTGATCCGAGACCATGGGGAAATTCTAAAGGGGGGAGAGAGATCCTTCACGAGGAGGTGTGTTTTGAGAGGAGGAGAGGGGGGCCTTTTATAGGGGAGAGGGGGGGCACCCAAGGGGCATGGAGCCCAGCCATGGGGCTGCCCCCACCTCTTCCACATTCATGTGGGTGGAGCTCCCACTCAAAATGAAAAGCCTCCACTCCCATTAAAAAGCCTCCACTCAAAAATCCACTCACATGCATTAAATTTTCACCAAATTTAATGCAAGCTCTCATTGAAATAAAACTCTTTTATTTATTTATTCAGAATTTTGTTAATTACTTTAATTAACAAACATTCACATAAAACCCTTACAACATTTCAATTTCACATCCAGAACCAGTTTCAGCAATTTCAACCGAAACAATTTCGGTGTCTAGTGAAATAAATTCCTGCGCTTTCCTTTTTCTTTCTCTGGCATATCATTTGCTCCGAATGGTGTCGGTATCCCTTAAGTGTGTCACCCTATGGTTCGCGAATAATGCGGACATGATCGAGACCCTTCTCCGATCAATAATCAGTAGCGGGACCTGGAGATCCATACTGACTCCCACACATTAAACATTGACTTCTGTGATCGTGTGAACCTTTTACGCTAGTATCTTAATCCCTTTGTTTCACGATATATTACATGTCCGAGATTCGATCATCGGTATCTCCATACCTAGTTTGATCTCGTTACCGACATGCACTCTTTTCTCGTTCCCGTGATATAACATTCTAGTGATCAAATCACTTGCTTGCAAGCTAATCAATGTGATATCACCGAGAGGGCCCAGAGCATATCTATCCGTCATCGGGATGAACAAATTCCACTCTCGATCCATGGGCCTCAACATAACACTTTATTAGTTCTGAATCCATCTTTATAATCACCTAGTTACGGTGTGACGTTTGATGTCATCGAGAAACTCTTCCGGTGTTAGTGATTGACATGATCTCATGGTCTAAGGATTAGGATCACTTCGTAAGTTGTTATAGCAATATAAACTCAATGACTTTGATCGTAATGCTATACTTCTGATGAATGTTCATCACATCATTACACTAATGTTGTGACCTCGTTATTAACAACATCCAATGTCCATGATCAGGAAACTTTGATCATCATGTTAATCAACGAGCTAGTTTATAAGAGAGGCATAACTAGGAACTTCCTTTTTGTTTATTAAACACACATGTATTAATGTTTCCGTATTAATACAATTATATCATGTAAAATAAACATTTATCATAAATAAGGAATACGATAATAACCACTTTATTATTGCCTCTCGGGCATATTCCCTTCAGTCTCCCACTTGCACTAGAGACAATAATCTAGTTTGAAAACTTTTCGTATTGAACACCTATGGCTTTCTGGTGTTCCATATACGCAACTGCAAGTGGTTAACATAATCTACGGATCTGATGCTTTCAGGTCCGTGTGTATTTATATGTCTTTGCGTCTCCACGCATCACTCATTCTCTAATGAGATGGCATTGTATAAATTTGGTCTTTTGGTGAGACCTTTAGTTCCTTGGGGTTAAAACACGTCGATACTATTGTCACACAATATATATTTAGTGTTATCCCTTTGCGAACCACACCTTAGTTTGATAACAAACTACTTGACACAAATTCCCTCCTTTGCCGCTACTATAGCAGTCATATACTTAGCCTTTTGTTGTAGTATTCGTCACAATGTATCTTAACTTTGGAACTCTTCCAAATCCATCATGGAATCTCCTTTCCATTACATTGTGCCACTCATAGTTTAAATTGAGATAAATTTAATTTGTATCTTGTGACAAAACTAGTATCAATTTAACGCTTTACAGTGAACTATTTGTAATTGTTTGTCACCTCTACACAAATATATTCTTAGTTCTTCCAAAAGATCATAAGAATATCCTTACTATCGTCCAATGATCATTTTATGATTCATTCTGGTATATGCTCATAACACTTAGAGCATAGGACTTATCTGGATGTGTACATATCATGGTATGATTGATCAAAACATTCTCGTGATTTCACTCATCAAGTGTCAAAGCACTTGAATCTTGTTTCACTTATCAAGTGTCGATACACTTGAATCTTGATTCAACTCTTTTCCATGCGACAAGAACCGTTTCTTGTTGTTTTTATATTGAACTCCTTCAATATCTCATATATGTACGTTTGACACAACCATATTAGCGTCACAGTCTATCCACTATAGAAATTCATGCTAAATATTCGGGTTTTGCCTAAGTATTTCATCAAAATGAAATTCTTAACCTTTGTCAATAAAATATACATCATTTCTAATCAACAATATGTCCTCCACATAATGTATTAGAAATATGTCTTAGCGCTCCCACTTAATTTCTTGCAAATGCAAGCATCTTCATCGTCTCCTGATGAAAACTCTTTTTCATCACGGTGAAGATTCCAACTCCGCGATGCTTACTTCAACAATTGAAGTTTGCATGCCCCTTTTTAGCATCCTTTTGAATTAACAAAACCCTTTGGATCGTGTCATGTGCACGTCCTAGGTAACCATTCTATTAAAAAGAACTTTGTTTTGTTTATTCATCTACCATATACCAAATTATATGTAGTGGTTGCTACTTTAATCCGTCCAGACTAAATATCGCTATGAAAGATCAAATCTTGTCATAGTCAACTCCTTGAACATTGTCATAAAATACTTTACGACATGTCGACTATTTCATAGATGTGAAACATCCATGTCTGTTTCTTTATAAATCCAAATACGACCGATAGGTTTTTACACCTTTCCGGAGGGTCTTCCAAGTTCAAAACTTGATTTATCGTGTATGGACTTATCACGGATTTTATGGCTTCAAGCCATTTGACGGAGTCAGGGACCATCATCGCTTCTTTGTATGTATTCGGTTCATCATTATCAAACAATAATGATTTACTCTCAAATATTAGCACTTGATTGTTTAACCGACCTACTTGGTTCAATAGGAACTTAGATCTTCGTAACCACAACCTTTGAGGCACATAAGCTATGGGCATTATGGCAGCCTTCGGAACGATTTCCGGTGCTGCGCAACTCAGCACATATAGCTAAGGTTCGTTAACCTTATCAAAGTTCTATTGTCCTCCCACTTAACTTTTACGAAAAATTCCTTCTTCAAGAAACTTCATATTTCAAGCGACAAACCCTTTTGTCCTCGGTGTTATGGAGGAATAACCAATTGTTATTCGAAATAACCTACAAAGACATGCTCATCCGACTTCGGTTGTAAACATCTTACTTATGTTTAGCATACCAAAATTTAAGAAATGACAACTTGGGTTTTACCCCAAACCATAACTTCCATGGTGTCATTTCAACGGATCAAGATGGAGCTCTTTTCAGTGTAAAAGCGGTAGTCTCTAAAGGTTTAATCTTTTAAAACATAATGGCAGTTTTATGAATAACACATTTGATCCAACCATGTCAAACAAGGTTTCATTACAAATCTCAAACACTCCATACTCCTATGGTGTTTCGGGAGATGTAAATCTAGGTGTTTTGCTAAACTTGCAACTCAAATAAATCCCTTTATGATAAAATTATAATTCATTTATTTTCTTGTTACACTTGTAACTCAAATAAATCCCTTATGATAAAATCATAAACCATTTATTTTCTTGTTACAATGATTTTCACTTCATCTTGAAAGTCTTTGAACATTTTCAAATATTTCACACTTCTTTCTCATTAAGTGAATATTCACTCAAATTTCCGGAAAAAGTATATGAAGTTGAAACCCATCGCTTACGACTACACATAATGGACTACATACATCGATATGTATAAATTTCAATATTTTAGTCGTTCGTTCTTCTTTGGCCTTTGAACGAAGTTTTAATTATCCCGAGGAAAGTCTCACAAGCGTCACTTGATCAAATCAAAGACTCCAAAAATCCATGAATATGGAGATTCTTCATGTTTTCTTTCCAATATAATTTAAACGGCGATGTCACTTCGTAAGTGATCTTTCAATCATTTGTCTTGTGACATTTTAGCATTAGGTTTTATGGATGTGATTTCTCCAACTAGATTTGTAAATCATCCATCTTATATGGAATACGGTAATTATTTGAACAACCTTTGTTCTCATAATACCTGATTCAAATAACAATTATTAATACAAATCTTGAAGTCAAGCTTTGATGTCAACGAGAAATACAAACAACGGTTTGTTTGTTTTCGATGAACATCATCACATATTCTCTGGCTAGTTACTTAGGCCATTGTGGTTCATGAATTGCGTTGTTCCGTATGAAATTTCATACCAACCAATTCGGTATCCAATACCCAAGAACCACATTGTTTAACAAGCAAAGAATACAACCATAACATGTATATCATCCATATACCTAAATTGGATATTTCCAATCTTTTCTTTTCTGCCAAATATATTTTATAGATTCTCTTTCAGCATTTCCTTTTCCTTTCTAAAATAATTTATCAAATCAACACTGGCGCCATATACATGACACATAGTCCAAAGCGTGTATATTCAAATAATAATAACTTTGGACTTGCACTTTGAAGTAGATCACCATCATCAAAATGATTGGTATTCTTTCAAAATCCATTATTTAGTAATCTTTTAGTGTAGTAAACACTTTACATACATCTTCTATTCATCCTTATCATGATGACTTTCATGATCAAGCTACTATAGCTTATAAAGGTGAATCGTGAGTATAACATTACTTTCCAAAACCCTTTTGGATGATTAGGATGTCTAGCATCTCCAACCTTTGTAAATTCTCATCCAATATGAGATCATATATTATACTCTATCATATTGCAACCAAAACATTGTTTCAGATATCGTTATATCTGTCACACATGATGGTTTCTGAAACAATTCTTTCAGCTCCTAGACAACCTTGATATTTAAAAAAACAATCAAGAATCATGGAGGCAAACATGATACTTAAGATACTAACACTGGAATTGTTACTCTCGATTTAATACCAATTATTAAATTTCACGGAGTAAATAGAATTTTGCTGAAAGTTTGCAATAGGACTTCAAACTTTAGATTGACACTCAACACAATACGATATCAGTTCGTAAAGTATATATCCAGAATTCTATAGTTCTATTATGTCAATTACAACTATGCATAAGGTGGTGAACGAATGCCAATGACTACAACAAATTATGCAAATTCACTTTGATTTAATTTATGATAAATTGAATTCTACTAATCCAAATTAGAAATGAACTCCCACTCAAAAACGACATCTCTCGTGTCATTTTGGTGATTACATGAACCAAATCCACTACACCAAGTCCGATCATCACGTGAGTCGGTGTAGCTTCAAAGACGAGCATCAAATGTGCATCATATCTACTATATGACTCATGCTTAACCTTTCGGTCCGTGTTTCGAGGCCATGTCTGTACATGCTAGGCTCGCCAAGTAAGAACCTTAGTATTCGCGTGTGTAACTGTCTTACACCCAAGATATGCTCGTGGATTCAAGTACACCCGATCATCACGTGATGTCTTGAAGCGATGAAACATTGTCGGTGCATACTTAAGGAAGAACACATTTTTATCTTGATATCTTAATGAGGGATCATCTTATTATGCTAATAAAATGCTAAATAATCAATATAATATGCTATCAAACATCACATGTTTATTAGTGGAATGATATGGTTCCCGCATATGATCTCCATCACGTGCACCGTGGTATGATCACTATCATACCTCTATGTTTAAGGCCAAGGTCTATGGAACCTACACGTTATGCGTGTTGTAAGAGTATCATCTCATAATTCTACTTACAACATCACCATATCATAACACTAGCCCAGCAACAATCTAAACTAGACGCCTCTAATTTATCCATTGCAAATTTTACGTGGCTTAGGGCTTTCGAAGATAGAACATTTCTTACCTACGAACATGAACCACAACGAGGATAACCAAATTGTTGACAACTCGTTGCAAATTAGATATTTACTATAGTAGGAGAGACAGACACCCGCTAGCCACTTATGCAAAACTTGTTGCATGTCAAGCGTGGAACAGGTCTCATGTGCGAGGACATGTAAAGTTTGTCCGGGCCGTTTCATCCCACTATGCCACCAATATCCAAAGTACAATTAAGAAGCAATAAAATGATCATCACCGCCCACATACTCATATGTGTACTACCCGTGCAAAGCATCTACGCATAGATCCGGCTCTGATACCACTGTAGGGTTCGCGGCATAGAAAACAAAATTTTTCCTACGATGGGAACATCTAAGTACCAAGATCTATCTTCTAGATACAAGCAACGGGTGGATATACATCCATAGAATACATACCCTCTAAGACCGAATAGCTTTAACGAGGTTGTACTCGTGGATGATGTAGACGAACGCTGGCCGATCTCAAGATCGTGATGAAGTCCATCTGGTCCAGCCGGTCCAGCACGATCAAGTCCAACACCTCAAAGCAGTGGTGCATCCGTGATCGCACACACGTATGGGTACCCCGACAACCTCCGCGCCCTCGCTCCAGCGAAGCAGTGGAAGCAACAAATCCTTCCAGAAAAAGCCACCGGGAACATGTATCTCGCTGATCTGAGACCATGGGGAAATTCTAAAGGGGGGAGAGAGATCCTTCACGAGGAGGTGTGTTTTGAGAGGAGGAGAGGGGGGCCTTTTATAGGGGAGAGGGGGGCACCCAAGGGGCATGACGCCCAGCCATGGGGCTGCCCCCACCTCTTCCACATTCATGTGGGTGGAGCTCCCACTCAAAATGAAAAGCCTCCACTCCCATTAAAAAGCCTCCACTCAAAAATCCACTCACATGCATTAAATTTTCACCAAATTTAATGCAAGCTATCATTTAAATAAAACTCTTTTATTTATTTATTCAGAATTTTGTTAATTACTTTAATTAACAAACATTCACATAAAACCCCTTACAACATTTCAATTTCACATGCAGAACCAGTTTCAGCAATTTCAACCGAAACAATTTCGGTGTCTAGTGAAATAAATTCCTGCGCTTTCCTTTTTCTTTCTCTGGCATATCATTTGCTCCGAATGGTGTCGGTATCCCTTAAGTGTGTCACCCTACGGTTCGCGAATAATGCAGACATGACCGAGACCCTTCTCCGATCAATAATCAGTAGCGGGACCTGGAGATCCATACTGACTCCCACACATTCAACGATGACTTGTGTGATCGTGTGAACCTTTTACGCTAGTATCTTAATCCCTTTGTTTCACGATATATTACATGTCCGAGATTCGATCATCGGTATCTCCATACCTAGTTTGATCTCGTTACCGACATGCACTCTTTTCTCGTTCCCGTGATATAACATTCTAGTGATCAAATCACTTGCTTGCAAGCTAATCAATGTGATATCACTGAGAGGGCCCAGAGCATATCTATCCGTCATCGGGATGAACAAATTCCACTCTCGATCCATGGGCCTCAACATAACACTTTATTAGTTCTGAATCCATCTTTATAATCACCTAGTTACGGTGTGACGTTTGATGTCATCGAGAAACTCTTCCGGTGTTAGTGATTGACATGATCTCATGGTCTAAGGATTAGGATCACTTCGTAAGTTGTTATAGCAATATAAACTCAATGACTTTGATCGTAATGCTATACTTCTGATGAATGTTCATCACATCATTACACTAATGTTGTGACCTCGTTATTAACAACATCCAATGTCCATGATCAGGAAACTTTGATCATCATGTTAATCAACGAGCTAGTTTATAAGAGAGGCATAACTAGGAACTTCCTTTTTGTTTATTAAACACACATGTATTAACGTTTCTGTATTAATACAATTATAGCATATAAAATAAACATTTATCATAAATAAGGAATACGATAATAACTACTTTATTATTGCCTCTCGGGCATATTCCCTTCAGGTTCAAGCTTTATCTTTTGGCCTGCGTTTGCTGGAAGGACCCATAAAGGAAATGTTTTCTATCCGATGTGCAGCATCCAAACACCCACACTTTATATTTGCGATAAAATTGCAAAGTCATGCTTTCATTATGAAAGAGAAAAAACCTAGCGTCCAGCGGTAACGCAGATGGTGGGACACACATGTCAGCGAGACATGCAGGGCCAGCAAGTGGAAGGTGTTTGAGACCAGTCGCTCACAATTAACGGGCAATTAATAGCGCAATCATTGAACGACACAACTTCGAATTAATGTGTTGGCCAAGCGCGACATTAAAAGTCACCTCTCCTATATACCACCTATGACAATACAGATATTTTTCGGTATTGTATGTGCCATGACGTATATGTGATCGCCGCGACCAAATGGCATCGTGGTTGCTTATTCACCGGCTAACCAATTTTTATAGGCATTTTTTTCTTATGCCGTCCTATAAAAGTGTCATGCACGGGGTATTTTTTTAGTGTTATACTCCCTGGGTCTCTTAGACTGTGATGTTTACAACGAAGCTCGTATAGCTTTGTTCTTCAAGAATGCCATGTAGGACAATATCTTTGCTAGTTATAGCCAATAGAAATATATTGGGCGTGTTTGGTTGGGCCAACGCCCGTTTCTCGCACGATGCGGGAAGAAATAAGCCCGTTTGAAGAGTTGGATCGCATAAAATTGCTGTACCGCACGGTTTTTAAAGCAGGCCTAAACTTGGCCCACTGGAAACGTCGATTTTGGGCGTTTTCACATTTTTCTCATGGGTACAACCCCGTTAGCTAGACTTTCCTCCAAAACGTAGTTAACTTAATCCACTCTGATTTATAAAATTATGCACCGATTCAAGATAAGTTGTACATAAAAAATGGATTTATAAAATTATGCACCGATTCAAGATAAGTTGTACATAAAAAAGATGCATATCAACATTGTGAATACACCCCGATGATCGGTTACTAGTTTTGTTGACCTTTTAAAGGTCTATTTTATGTTCATGTTTATACGTTTTCTGAACGAATTTTGCCAAATTCTTTGTACACGGATGACCGTTTGGAATTTCCTTTGGGGTGTAGCTTCGCCTCACCGTATCACACTAGTGTTGTGAGTTTTTCGTTTTGACATTCATAACTACATAGATCTAAACTATTATATGTATGTACACGTAAATCTACTCGTATAGAAATATCAAAACAAAAAATTTACAATATCAAAGTCGTGTGAAATGATGAAATGAAGCTTCCCCTCAAAGAAAATTTCAAATGATCAACTGTATGTGACAAATTTAACAAAATTCGTTCAAAAAACTCTAAAAGGGAAAAATGTAGCATTTTAAACACTTAACAAAATTACAAATTGTTCGCTGTAATGGATTTATAACATCGGGACATCCTTTTTATGTACAACTTATCTCGAATAGAGGCATAGTTAGATAGATTAGAGGGATTAAGATCAAGTATGTTAGATCAAAGGGATACACTTATTGCCTACTATGTGCAGCGAGGAACCAAACGTCAGGCCGTTTTGGGGGAAAACGAGAATACTGAAAACCAAACAAGAGTCTAAAGTTAGCCCGGGTCAAATCTCTCCCTATACAGCATCCGGTGGGCCAAAAGGGAAAATGAGAAACGAAGGCCCGAGTAACCAAACACGCCCATTAAGGTTGGGTTGCAGATTTTGAGAGTTACCACTATGTCGTCAACATGCATTACAGATTTCGAGAGTTATGCATCTTCACATAGAGAGTGTTACGTAATACTCTCCTCGGTCAAACCACTAGTTTGTTCTTCCCAGATCCTAATTCACGGGATCTCCGATCACAAAAGTTGGGTGACCACTATGGTGTAACATCTATGAGTATCAACCTCATCTCTATCGGTGCACTTTCTATCACATTTCGTGATAGTCCCTTTATAAAGGGATCTGACAGGTTTTTGTCTATTTGGATATATTTAACAGTTATTACTATGGAGATTCTCAATTTCTTGACATATTTTAAACGTCTCTTACCATGTCTTGATGACTTCGTGTTATCCTTAGAATTGTTCACTTTGACACTAACAGTCTGGCTATCATAATTCAAATTAATCGATGGTATAGGTTTTTAACCACAGGCAAGTCCATCAAGAGCCCACACAGCCATTCTGACTCAATAGTGGTTGTGTATAAAACAGTAAATTCTGCTTCCATGGTTGACCTTGTCAATATGGCCTGTCCATGAGACCTCCAGACAATGCGCCACCTCCAAGGGTAAACACTTACCCGCTTGTGGCGTAGAGTTCAACAACATCATATATCTAGTTTGAATCACTATATCCTTCAATCTTTCAAGCATGGTTGGGTGCCTTGAATAGTAAATCACATAGATTAGTTTACAACATAGATAACACATGGCCCTTTCAAGTGCATGCCAATGATCAATACCCTAGTTAAACATGAACTTACTGAACTTTCTCACAGCAAAAGAGATATCTAGTCTGGTAGCGACTGCTAAGTACATGAGAGGACCAATAATTTGGGGGTATTTCAATTGATCTATTAGTTATTTCTTATTTTTTTCATAACGTCACACTGAGATCATAAGGTGTTGGAGAAGTCTTCCTATCAATGAAACCAAAAAAGTTCAAGATATTCTCAACATAATGAGATTGCATTAAAGTAATTCCACTCTCGTTCTTAATCACCTTGATGTTTAGGATCACATGAGCTTCTCACAAATCTTTCATATCAAAGTTGTTTGACAAGAAAGACTTGACTTTGTTTATCACTTTCATATTTGTACCAAAGATCAGAATGTCACCCACATACAAACATAATATAACACCTTCTCTTCCACCATGGCGAAAATAAACACACCTATTAGCCTCATTAACGCCAACTCCAGCAAAAATTATAGTTTTCATAAACTTCGCATGCCATTTCTTAGGTGCTTATTTCAGGTCGTATAAATATTTTAGCAACTTTCCCACCTTTGTCTCTTCATCCTTTACGACAAATCCATTTGGTTGATCCATATAAATTTCCTCTTCCAACTCTCCATTTAGGAAAGTTGTTTTTACGTCCATTTGATGAATGAGAAGACCAAGGAAACTAGGGAAAGTAGTACTCAAATGGTGCTCAGTCTAGCGACGGATGAATAGGTGTCAAAGTAATATTCGCCTTTTTCTAGGTGTAGCCCTTTGCTACAAGTCATGCCTTGTACTTCTCAATAGTACCATCAGGCCTTAGCTTCTTATTGAACACCCATTTATATCCCACATGTTTACAACCATATGATCATTCTGATAATTCCAAAGTTCCATTAGAAAGAATTGAGTGCATCACATTTTGGACAACTTCTTTACAATCATCTATATCAGGAGATACATATGTTGGGTTAGTAGCATGGAAAACAAAAAAAATCTATCGCATGAACACATATAAGACAAGATCTAATCTACTAGATCGGTGCAACGAGTTGTTAGAGTACTAACCCTCGAAGATTCCAAAGCGGTTAACGAGATCGGATTCTCGTGGTTGATTAGTCATTCACTTGCCGATCTCAAGATCGCAAAGACGATCCTTTCGGCACCGCGTTCTGGCAGCTCTTCCGCAGTCGGTCACATGTTCGGTACTCGATGAATACCTTCATCTCTCTTGTTCTAGCAGGCAGCAGAGGTTGTAGATCTCTCCTCGCGATTCCAGCAGCACGATGACGTGGTGGTGGAAGTAGAGGGGAATTACCGCAGGGCTTTGCCTAAGCCGAAGCAGGTATGGTGGAGTAGAAAAGGGCCTCGGCGATCTAGGGTTTAGAGGGCCAAGGGTTTAGAGGTGGTGGCCGACGGCTAGGGTTAGCTAGGCGGCGGTTTAGAGGGGCTTATTGACGACGGTGACTTGAGAGGGCAAGGGGCTGGCGGCTAGGGTTTCTAGTGGGGAGCAAGGGGCGCCCCTCCCCTCTATTTATGAGAGGGAGAGGCGGGTTGGGAGGATGGGAGTCCTCCCCCAACTCCTCCTGTTGGCCGACAGAAAGGGGAGGGAGGAATCCTTGCCTAGGTGGGATTCCTTTCCTCCCTCCACTAGGCAACCATGTTGGGATTTGACTTTTTCAAATTGGCATTTGAATTTCAAACTAGAGTTTGATTTCTCTCTTCACATTGTCCAACCAAGTGACCTAGGACATGATACAACCATTCCACTTTGGTATGAAACATACATGTACCCTTCCCACTCCGGATCGGTGGACCTTCTAGACCCTTCTAGAACATTCCGGTGAAAACACCGAAACCATTCCCGAACTCCGGAATTGGACTTTCTTTATATGAATCTTGTTCTCCGGATCTCCTAGTGATGTCCTGGATCCAATCCAATACTCCGAACAACATTCGGTCTCTTAATGACATTCCATATCTACAAAACAACATTGAATCCTTAAGTCTGTCTCCCTACGGTTCATGAATTATGCAGACATGATCGAGACTCTTCTCCGATCAATAACCAATAGGAATCTGGAAAATCATATGGATCCCACATATTTCTACGATTACTTCATGATCGAATGAACCATTTACATACAATACCAATATCCCTTTGTCTTGCGATACTTAACTTATCCGAGGTTTGATCGTCGGTATCTCTGCATACCTAGTTTAACCTCGTACCGATAAGTACTCTTTACTCATTCCTATGATATGTGATCCCTTGTGAGATATTCACATGCTTGCAAGCCAATTGGATGACATTCCAAGAGGGCCTAGAGTATATCTATCCGTCATATGGATGGACAGATCCCACTCTTGATCCATGTGCCTCAACACGTACTTTCCAAACACTCAATGCCACCTTTATAGCCACCCAGTTACGAAGTGGTGTTTGATGTCATCAAAGCATCCATACAGTGATGGTGATTAACATGTTATCATGGTCGAAGGATTTAGATTACTATGTATCTGAAAGCTTATAGAAAACGAATTATTGAAATGACTTGATCTTATGCTACGCTTAACTATAGCAGTATGTCCATCACACCATTCTCCTAAAGATATGATCTTGTTATTAATAACATCCAATGTTCATGATTAGGAAACCATAATCATCCATTAATCAAAAAGCTAGTATTACAAAGAGGCTTTACTAGGGACTCTTACATGTTTACAAATCACACAAGTATTAATGTTTTTGGTTAATACAATTATAGCATGAATGTAAACATTTATCATAAACACAAAGATATAATAATAACTACTTTTATTATTTCCCCTTGGGCATATCTCCAACAGTCTCCCACTTGCACTAGAGTCAATAATCTAGATTACATGGTAATATACCTAACACCCATGGCGGTTTGGTGTTGGTCATGTTTTGCCCTCGGGAGATGTTTAGTCAACGGATCTGCCACATTCAGATATGTGTGTACTTTGCAAATCTTTATGTCACCATCTTGGACATGCTCTCGAATAGCGTGAAAACGTAGCTTGATATGCTTCAGTTTCTTGTGTGACCTTGGCTCCTGCGCATTGGCTATGGCACCCATGTTATCACAGTAGATAGCCATTGGGTCCAGCGCACTGGGAACCACACCAAGTTCTGTAATGAACTCCTTCATCCATATCTCCTCTTGTGAAGCATCCTAAACATCTATGTATTCCGATTCATTTGAAAATCTCGCCATAATTCTTTGCTTTGCACTCCTCCAGCTCACTGCTACACCATTCAAAGTAAATATGTAACCAGATTGTGATTTAGAATCATCGGATCGGTGTTCCAACTAGCATCGGTGTAACCATTAACAGTGAGTTGTTCATCACCTCCATAAGAAAGAACCATATCCTTAGTCCTTCTCAAGTACTTAAGGATGTTTTTGACCACTATCCAGTGATCTACCCCTAGATCACTTTGATATCTGCTAGTCAAACTAACATCATATGCATCTAGTCTTGTACATAGCATTGCATACATGATAGATCCTATGGCTGAGGCATATGAAGTCTTACTCATCCTCTCTCTATCTTCTTCCGTAGTGGGATTTTGTGTTTTACTCAAGGTCGTATTGGGCAACATGGGCAAGAACCCTTTCTTTCTATCTTCCATCCCAAACCTCTTTAGAACCTTGTCCAAATATGTACTTTGTGAAAGCTCTATTAAGCGTCTCGATCTATCTCTATAAATATGTATGCCTAATACATAAGTAGCTTCGCCATGATCCTTCATTGAAAAACTATTATTCAAATAATCTTTGACACTTTTAAGAAGTTCTATATAATTCCCAATCAACAATATGTCATCCACATATAGTACTAGGAATGCTACAGATCTCCCACTCACTTTCTTGTAAATACAAGCTTCTCCATAAGTTTGTATAAAACCAAAACTTTTGATCACCTTATCAAAATTTTGATTCCAACTTCGGGATTCTTGCTTCAATCCATAACAGTCCATAAAAGGATCGTTGAAGTTTGCATACCTTGTTAGCATCTTTAGGATCAACAAAACCTTTGGGTTGTACCATATACAACACTTCATCAATGTCTCTATTGAGGAACACCGTTTTGCCACCCATCTGCCATATCTCATAATCATAATATCCAGCGATTGCTAACAAAATCCTCACTGAAGGTAATATGCCCAAGAGGCAATAATAAAGTGGTTATTATCGTATTCCTTGTTTATGATAAATGATTATTTTGCATGCTATAATTGTATTAATACGGAAACATTAATACATGTGTGTTTAATAAACAAAAAGTAAGTTCCTAGTTATGCCTCTCTTATAAACTAGCTCGTTGATTAACAAGATGATCGAAGGTTTCCTGATCATGGACATTGGATGTTGTTAATAACGAGGTCACAACATTATTGGAATGATGCGATGAACATTCATCCGAAGTATAGCATTACGATCAAGGTCATTATGTTTATATTGCTATAACATCATACAAAGTAATCTTAGTCCTTAGACCATGAGATCATGTCAATCACTAACACCGGAAGAGTATCTTGATAACATCAAACATCACACCATAACAAGGTGACTATAAAGATGGGTTTAGTGCTACGAAGGTGTTATGTTGAGGCTCATGGATCAAGAGTGGAATTTTTCCATCCCGATGACGGAGAGATATACTCTAGGCCCTCTCGGTGATATCACATTAATTAGCTTGCAAGCAATTGATTTGATTACTAGAATGTTATATCACGGGAACAAGAAAAGAGTACATGTCGATAACGAGATCAAACTAGGTATGGAGATACCGATGATCGAATCTCGGACATGTAATATATCGCGAGACAAAGGGATTGAGTTACATGTGTATAAGGTTCACACGATCACAGAAGTCATCGTTGAATATGTGGGAGTCAGTACGGATCTTCAGGTCCCACTGCTGATTATTGATCGGAGAGGAGTCTCGATCATGTCTACATTATTCGTGAACCGCAGGGTGACACACTTAAGGGATACCGACACCATTTGGAGCAAATAATATGCTAGAGAAAGAAAAGGGAAAGCGCAAGAATTTATTTCACTAGACACCGAAACTGTTTCGATTGAAATTACTGAAACTGGTTCTGTATGTGAAATTGAATACTAGCAAGGGGTTTTATGTGAATGTTTGTTAATTAAAGTAATTAACAAATTTCTAAATAAATACATAAAAGAGTTTTATTTAAATGAGATCTTGCCTTAAATTTGATGGAAATGTAATGCATGTGAGTGGATTTTTGAGTGGAGGCTCTTTTATGGGAGTGGAGGCTTTTCATTTTGAGTGGGAGCTCCACCCACATGAATGTGGAAGAGGTGGGGGCAGCCACCATGGCTGGGAGCCATGCCCCTTGGGGTGCCCCCCTCTCCCTATAAAAGTCCCCCCTATCCTCCTCTCAAAGCACACCTCCTCGCGAAGGATCTCTCTCCCCCTTTAGAATTTACCAATGGTCTCGGATCAGCGAGATACATGTTCCCGGTGGCTTTTTCTGGAAGGATTTGTTGCTTCCGCTAATTCGCTGGAGCGAGGTCACGGAGGTTGTCGGGGTACCCGGACGTGTGTGCGATCACGGATGCACCACTTCTTTGCAGTGCTGGACGTGATGGTGCTGGACCGGCTGGACTAGATGGACTTCATCACGATCTTGAGATCGGCAAGCGTTCAACTACATCATCCACGAGTACAACCTCGTTAACGCTATATGGTCTTCGAGGGTATGTATTATATGGATGTATATCCATCCGTTGCTTGTATCTAGTAGATAGATCTTGGTGCTTTGTTCCCATCGTAGAATTTTTTTGTTTTCTATGTTGTGAACCCTTCACTCACAGGCTTTAGCTTCGCTACCGGTGAGAAAGTCTCATCATAGTCAACTCCTTGAATTTGTCGGAACCCTTTCGCGACAAGTCGAGCTTTATAGACGGTTATATTACCATCAGCATCTATTTTCTTCTTGAAAATCTATTTGTTATCGACAGCCTTGTGGCCATTCGGTAAGTCCACCAAAGTCCATACTTGGTTTTCTTACATGGATCCAATCTCGGATTTCATGTCTTCTTGCCATTTATTGGAATCTGGGATCATCATCTCTTCCTCATATGTCGCAGGGTCGTCGGTGTCGTCCACCAACATGACACTCATAACGGGATCATACCAATCGGGAGTGGTACGAGTCCTTATTGACCTGCTAGGTTCCGTAGTAACTTCGTTCAAATTTTCATGATCTTTATCATTAGCTTCCTCTCTTATTGGTGTAGGTGCCATAGGAACTTCTTACGGTGTTGTGCTACTATCAAATCCAAGAGAAAGTTCAACAACCTTGTCAAGATCTACTTTCCTTCCAGTCACTTCTTTCGAGAGAAACTCCTTCTCTAGAAAGGATCCATTCTTGGCAACGAAGATTTTGTCTTCGAATCTATGATAGAAGGTATACCAATAGTTTCCTTCGGGTATCCTATGAACACAAATTTTTTTTTTGCTTTGGATTAAAGCTTGTCGGGTTGTAACTTATTTACATAAGCTTCGCAACCCCAAACTTTAAGGAGCAACAATTTAGGTTTCTTCCCAAACCGTAATTCATACGATGTCGTTTCAATGGATTTATATGGTGCCCTATTTAAAGTGAATGTGGTTGTTTCTAATGCATAACCCCAAAACGACAACAGTAAATCTTTAAGTGACATCATAGAACAAACCATATCTAAGAGAGTTTGATTATGATGTTCGGACACACCATTACGTTGTGGTGTTTCCGGCAGTGTCAATTGTGAAAGTATTCCGCATTTCTTCAAATGCCCGCCAAACTCGTAAATTAGATATTCACCTCCACGATCAGATCGTAGAAATTTAATATTCTTATTAATTTGATTCTCTACTTCACTTTGAAATTCCTTAAACTTCTCGAAAATTTTGGACTTATGTTTCATGAAATAGATATACCCATATCTACTCAAGTCATCCCTAGTAAGAACATAACGATAACCACCGCATGATGCCACACTCATCGGGCCACACACAAAGGTATGTATGATTTCTAATAAGTCCGTAGCTCGCTCCATCATACCATAAAATGGAGTCTTAGTCATTTTTCCCATCAGACATGCTTCACATCTTTCAAGTGATTCAAAATCAAGTGATTCAAAAAGTCCATCGGAATGGAGTTTCTTCATACGCTTCACTCCAATGTGACCAAGACGACAGTGCCACATGTATGTAGAATTACCATTCAATTTCAAATGTTTAGCATCTATAGTATGAACTTGTGTATCACTACTATCGAGATTCAACAAGAATAGACCATCTGTCAAAGGTGCATGACCATAAAATATATTACTCATATAAATTGAACAACCATTATTCTCGGATTTAAACAAGTAACCGTCTCACAATAAACAAGATCCTGATATAATGTTCATGCTCAATGCAGGCACCAAATAAAAATTATTTAAGTATAAAACTAATCCCGATGGTAGATGAAGAGGGAGAGTGCCAACCGCGACCACATTAACCTTTGATCCGTTTCCAACGCGCATCGTCACCTCGTCTTTCGCTAGTCTCTGTTTATTCTGCAGCACCTGTTTCGAGTTACAAATATGAGAAACCGAACCAGTATTAAATACCCAGGCACTACTAAGATTACTAGTAAGATACACATCAATAACATGTATATCGGATATACCTTTCTTCTTGATGTTGGCGTTCTTCAGATCTGCCAAGTACTTGGGGAAATTCCACTTCTAGTGACCTTCTCCATTGCAGTAAAAGCACTCAGTATCAGGCTTAGGCCAAGCCTTGGTCTTCTTTACGTGCCCGACAGCTTTCTTGCCGCCCTTCTTGAAGTTACCATTTTTCTTAGGCTTGCCTTGATTCTTGAAATTGGTGGTATTATTGACCATCAACACTTGGTGCTCTTTCTTGATCTCCACTTCCGCAGACTTCAACATAGGGAAGAGTTCTGGTAATGACTTATCCATGCGTTGCATGTTGTAGTTCATCACAAAGTTCTTGTAACTAGGTGGTAGTGATTGGAGGACACGGTGAATCCCAAAGCATTAGGAATCACTATACCCAAGCTTTGGATCTTATTGGCGTGCCCAGATATCTTAAGCACATGCTCACTGATGGAGCTGCCCTCTTCCATCTTGTAGTTAAAGAACTTTTCAAAAGCTTCATAACTCTCAACTGCCGCGTGAGCCTCAAATATCATTTTGAGTTCACGGACAATATCATGTGGGTCAAAGTTCTCAAACCTCTTTTGAAGCTCCGATTCCAAACCATACAAGATAGCACACTGAACTGTGGAGTACTGACTCTTCCGACTGAGGAAAGCATTCTTCACCTCATCTGTAGCATCAGCTACAGGTGGGTCACCTAGCGGTGCATCCAACACATAGGTCAACTGACTAGCATTAAGGACAATCCTCTTGCGGAACCAGTCCGCAAAGTTGCTTCCATTGTTTTTCAACTTTTCTTTCTATAGGAACGCATTAAAATTGATGGTAGGGGCCGCCATGATCTACAACATATTTGCAATAGTTTAGACTAAGTTTATGACAAATTTGAGTTCAGTTAATACTTAAATTAATTTAGGTGAACTCCCACTCAAAACAATATCCCTCACATTGTTTATTGATCATACGAACCAAATCCACTACATCAAGTCCGATCACCACGAGAGATGATGTAGTTTCAAAGGCAAACCATCAACATTGTCGTCATATCTTCTATATGACTCATGCTTTACCTTTTGGTATTCTGTGTTCCGATACCATGTATGTACATGCTAGTCTCGTCAAGGTTAACCTTAGTATCCGCATGAGCAAATATGGCTTTCTCCCGTTGTATGCACACGTAGAATCTATCACACCCGATTATCATGTGGTGCTTCGAAATGACGAGTCTTAGCAATGGTTCCTACTAAGGACGAACACTTTATTACTTGATATTTAGTGAGAGGGATCATCTTATAATGCTACCGTCGCTATCTAAGCTATACAAGATGCATAAAAAGGATTAACATTACATGCAATTCATAATATGTGATATGATATGGCCTTTCTTCTTGTGCCTTCGATCTCCATCATCACCAGCGTGGCGTCAAGGTCAGTGGCGCCGCTCCATGGTTGTCTCCCACCAGCGTCAACTATTACAAGTACTTTGAATAATAGACACGCGGGTCTTAACGAAATTAAAAAACAACCATAAGGCTCCTGCCGGTTGCCAACTTACAATAAGGATCATTGCATACATCATATATAATCACAATCATGGCCATATCATATCACAACACACCCCTACAAAACAAAGTTGGACACCTCTAATTTTCTTTGCATGTTTTACATGGTTTGGGGCTTTTGAATAAGAACTGTTCTAACTTACGAACAAGAACCACAACATTGATACAAGTATTGTCAAGTGCCCATTATAAATTGAATCTTCACTATGGTAGGAGAGACAGACACTCTCAAAGCCACTTATGCAATACAAGTTGCATGTCGAGCGTGGAGCAAGTCTCACGAACGGTGTCATGTAAGGTTAGCTCGGGCCGGTTCATCCCACCATCCCACAATATGCAAAGTACACAAGAATCAATTGATAACAAAAGCATCAACACCCACAATAAACATTGTGTTCTACTCGTGAAATAGATCTACGCATAGACATGGCTCTGATACTACTGTAGGGGTTCGTAGCATGGAAAACAAAAAATTTCTATCGCATGAACACACAGAAGCCAAGATATAATCTACTAGATCGGTGCAACGAGTTGATAGAGTACTAACCCTCAAAGATTCCAAAGTAGTTAACGAGATCAGATTTTCATGGTTGATGTAGTCGTTCACTTGTCGATATCAAGATCGCGAAGACGATCCTTCCGGTGTCGCGTTCCGGCAGCGCTTCCGCAGTCGGTCACACGTTCGGTACTCGATGAACACCTTCATCTCCCTTGTTCTAGCAGGCAACGAAGGTTGTAGATCTCTCCTCGCGTTTCCAGCAGCACGACGATGTGGTGGTGGAAGTAGAGCGAAAGTCCCGTAGGGCTTCGCCTAAGCCGGAGCGGGTATGGTGGAGTAGAAGAGGGCCTCGGAAATCTAGGGTTTAGAGGGCCAAGGGTTTAGAGGTGGTGGCCGGCGGCTAGGGTTAGCTAGGCGGCGGTTTAGAGGGGCTTCTAGATGGCGGCTACTTGAGAGGGCAAGGGGCCAGCAGCTAGGGTTTCTACTGGGGAGCAAGGGGCGCCCGTCCCCTCTATTTATGAGAGGGAGAGGTAGTTTGGGGGGATGGGAGTCCTCCCCCGAATTCTCCTTGTGGCCGGCGGCAAGGGGAGGGAGGAATCCTTCCCTGGGTGGGATTCCTTTCCTCCCTCCACTAGGCAACCATGTTGGGATTTCACCTTTTCAAATTGGCGTTTGACTTTCAAACTAGAGTTTGATTTCTCTCTTCCCATTGCCCAGCCAAGTGACCTAGGACATGATGCCACCATTCCACTTTGGTATGACACATCCATGTACCCTTCCCACTCCGGATCGGTGGACCTTCTAGAACATTCTGGTGAAAACACTGAAACCATTCCCGAACTCCGGAATTGGACTTTCCTTATATGAATATTATTCTATGGACCATTCCGGATCTCCTTGTGATGCCCTGGATCCAATCTGAGACTCCAAACAACATTCGGTCTCTTACTCACAATCCATATCTACTAAACAATATCGAATCCTTAAGTGTGTCTCCCTATGGTTCGTGAATTATGCACATGATCGAGACTCTTCTCCGATCAATAACCAATAGAGGAATCTGGAAATTCATATGGCTCCCACATATTTTTACGATTACTTTGTGATCGAATGAACCATTTATATACGATACCAATTTCCCTTTGTCTTGCGATACTTTACTTATCCGAGGTTTGACCGTCGGTATCTCTGCATACCTAGTTCAACCTCGTTACTGATAAGTACTCTTTACTCGTTCCTGTGATATGTGATCCCTGTGAGCCAGTCACATGCTTGCAAGCCAATTGGATGAAATTCCACCGAGAGGTCCTAGAGTATATCTATCTGTCATATGGATGGACAAATCCCACTCTTGATCCATGTGCTTCAACACATACTTTCCGAACACTCAATGCCACCTTTATAGACATCCAGTTATGAAGTGGTGTTTGATGTCATTAAATCATCCATCCGATGATGGTGATTAACATGATCTCATGGTCGAAGGATTTAGGTTACTATGTATCTGAAAGCTTATAGCATACGAACTATTGAAATGACTTGATCTTATGCTACGCTTAACTATAGGAGTATGTCCATCACACCATTCTCCTAATGATATGATCTTGTTATTAATAACATCCATTGTTCATGATTAGGAAACCATAATCATATATTAATCAACAAGCTAGTATTACAAAGAGGCTGTACTAGGGACTCTTACATGTTTACAAATCACAAGAGTATTAATGTTTCCGATTAATACAATTATAGCATGGATGTAAACATTTATCATAAACACAAAGATATAATAATAACTACTTTTATTATTGCCTCTTGGGCATATCTCCAACAACATATTCCTCAACAATGGATCCAGGAGTATCATCCACAAGGTACATGATGAAATAATTACCAATTTTTTTTGTAATACTATGCCTCTCACTCCTCGTGGGAGGTTTATCGTCATCCTTCTCAAGGACTTCCTCATGTGGTTGTTCAAATTTCTTAATAGATGCACTAGATTCAGGAAGTATTTTAGAAGAAATTCTAGCAGTGTTATGCATATCCTCCATAGGAAACATATTTAAAAAAATGTTGCATCATCAGATTCTATTATAGTATCAACATGCATGCTAGGTACCTTAGATTTAATCACTAAAAATCCATAGCCAACACTCTGTAGAGCATATGCTATAAAGATATAATGCATTGCCATTAGTCCGAGCTTGCGTTTCTTGGGAATTGGTATGGTGACCTTCCTTAGAAACCTCCACGTGTGCAACTAAGAAAGTTATGGATTTATCCTATCCCATACTCATAATGGGTCTTATTTTTATTCTTGTTAGAAACTCTATTAAGGATATGGCATGAAGTCAATAAAGTCTCCCCCACCTTGCCTTACATAAACTGGTAGTGGCTAACATGTAGTTCACCAAGTTAGTCAACGTGTGGTTTTTTCCTCTCGACACCCGTTTGATTTGAGTGAGTAGGAGGCATCCTCTCATGAATAATACCATTTTCCTCATAGTATTCGTCAAATATTTTCGAAAAATACTCAGCACCACGATCCGATCTAAGACGCTTGATATTTCTCTCTAGTTGATTTTTAGCTTCAGCCTTAATTTTTTTAAGTAGTCTAATGCCTCATATTTAGTTTTCAACAAGTGAATATAGAATAATTTAGTAGCATCATCAATCAAAGTCATGAAATATATGTTTCCACCTTTTGTCAACACACCATTCATCTGCATAGATCAGGATGTATGAGTTCTAGAGGTGTAAAGTTTCTCTCCTCGGCTGTCTTGTGAGGCTTTCAAGGTTGCTTTGTTTGCAACAACTATTACACTTGGAACCTTTGGCAATAGTGAAATTCGGAGTTAAACTCATACTTGACATACGAGACATTGAACCAAAATTAATGTGACATAAACGAGAGTGCCAAACACTAACATCATCATTTACACTTCCACAAATATGGTTCATGGATTTGTTACAAAACTATCAAAGGGAAAATCGGAGCAAGACTCCGAACTCATAATCATTACCAAAAAAATGTCCATGTTTGAAAACAACGACTTTATTATACTATAAAACAACCTGAAGCCCATCTCTGCATAGAAGGGAGCCACTAACAAGATTCTTGTCCATAGTAGGGACATGTTGCACGTCCCCCACTTGCACGATCTTTCCCGAAGTGAACTTCACATCCACCATGCTAATAGAAGCATGTGGCCCATTCCCCATTAGAACGGAATAATCCCGGGTGACCTGATAAGAAGTGAACATAGAGATGTTAGCATACACATGAATATTATCACATGTATTAATCCACCAACATGGATATTGAAATACAGAAAGAACAATAAATAGATTGTCATACCCATCAGTATTGCTAGTGTTCAAGACATTGATAATCTTCCTGTTTCCCTCCGTGATCTACATGTTCTAGGTAGTCCTTGGTAAAGCATCAGCCTTGTTCGTATTCTTCATATTGAAGGTTGTAGCCTTTGTAAGCTTGTTGAAGTAGGGCTTGTTGTTCCCTTTGTTCTTGCTAAATGTTTTCTTATGCACCACGTTGACGCTAGACTAACCCTCACCTCCTTTCTTAGTAGTGTCCTTACCTCGAGCCTTCTCCTCAACATCAAGAGGCGTTATCAGGTTTGCAACTGATATCTCCTGTCCCTTATGTTTGAGAGTTGTGGAAAAGTTCCTCCATAAAGGGGAACACTTTGCAATAATTCACCTAGTCACAAACTTCTCGGGTAAGACACACTTGAGGAGTTCGAGATCTTTTGCAATGCACTATATATCATGAGCTTGCTCAACTACAAAAAGATTATTCACCATCCTAATGTCATGGAATCTCTATGATGTACAGTCAACTACATGCATCCGTTACACTGAACTTATCGTTCGATGCCTCCTAGAGATCTTTTCCCCTCTATGATATGCATATACACATCAAAGAATTTATTGTCAAGAACACTTAGAATGCATCCTAGAAAGATAGTATTGTCTTCCTCGAACTTGTTCTAATCCTCTTCATATATAGTTCCTTTAGGTAAGCCTTTATTGTCCTAGAATACTTTCAGAGCCCAAAGCCAGAGCATGACATGGCCTTGTATTGCACCTCTTAAAGTGTACTTTGGTAAACTTATACGGCTTCAGTGAATCATCCAAGTGTCCCGTGTTCAACTCATGAAATTATATATTATAAGGTTTTTGGAGAATTGGATAATTAGGAAATATTCCATGATTAATTCTATAATATAAAGCATGATAAAGACATATACTACCACATGTAACTCATACATACTAGATACATTTAACAACATGATGAACATAAACATACAGTCGAAAAACATGTAGTCACGAAACATGTTTAGACACACGAATTGATCGTTTTCAAATGGAGCAGTCATGGTTGCAGCAGTGGCATTATTTATGACAACACCGGTGAAGACCGATCGAAGAATACGACTGTTGAAACAACATTACACAATACCGCCCGCTTGGATGGTAGACGACCCATGATGAAGACTCGAGTAGTCGCTTGATAGGATCACAAAGGCGAGTAGTTCCGGAGATTTTCTCTCCATTTACCGATGCACGTCGGATCGCGGTATGGAGTAGACTAGGTTGGCGTCGGAAGCAACAGAGAGGTGGAAAACCCTAGATTGGTTTCGGTGTGTGTGCAATGAAAATACTTTATATAGAGAAACTCGGGAAAACCCTAACGGTATGACGTGGGACGATTCCATGTCGCGTATGTTCAAGTCGGTTATAGATAGCCCACGATCTGGGAGCAACCTGAGCTGACTAACTGATGCGTGTCTATCAAAACCGTAATTTTCCTAAGCAAAAAAAATAAGCTCGGCCCGATGCTCATTCTGCAAACCGCAGTGCACGCACGCGTGTCATGACGAGGCGAGCAGGCGACAACGGAGGAGCATGCATGTATCACTTATCTTCTCACTCACTTACCAAATAGTGAGACACTTCACATTATAAGGTGGTGCAACTCTCTTCCAACTTTCATATGGGGCGAAATTTAGCTCCCACTCCTCTTGTCACTCATATGTGAGCTTGCACCAAACTGGGCTTCCACATACATGATTTTTAAGATTTAGAAAAAATCCTAAATTTTACATGGGCCAAAGGATTTAGCCCATTGTTTCTAAAATAAACACCATCGGTAATTTTGATGGCTCATAGTTTTCCATCTATAGATGCAAATGGGATCCCGCCTAAATTCCACATTCACTTGACACCTTACCAACACGATCAACTCTCACATTAACATTATTTGGATTACACCTTAAATATCATCTTGGTCATCACTTGATCTTGTTCTTTCAACCTTCAAACCAACATATGTTCTTCAAGTATTGCATATGGAAATGCATTTTAAATATAACTCGATGAACATTGAGTATCGTAGGGATTGTTATTAATTAGAAAACCACACATGTGATCTCCATGCACTTTCAACTTATCCATGATTTTAAGTAATATGCTATGAGTATATGGTGAAATTCCATCTACATGATAGCAATGTACGAACGGTGCAATGTGCAATGTGCTGATCATACATGACCACATACAATGACACATGGTGCAAGGGGAAAAGTCCCAGATGAAAACTTCCGGTATGGTATCCGGCATCTCCTCACACGATTTATTTATCGTGAAAGTCTATACCATATAAGGGAGGCTTAGAGATACTCCCTCCATCCCAAGGCTTAAGTCATATAACTTTTTTAAAAAGTCAAGCCATGTAAAATTTGACCAAACTTTTAGAAAAAACTATCCAGAACTATTATGCTATATAGATACCATGTGAAAATATTTTTCATGATGTATAAAATGGTATGGATTACGTATTATAAATATTAATATTTTTTTAAATACTTGGTCAAACTTTAGTTGGTTTGACTTTTGAAAAAAGTTATATGCCTTAAGCCTTGGGACGGAGGTAGTATATGCTACGTGAGTGCAACCATTTTTCGTCTTTACGTTACTTGATAGTATCCTGTGTGTGCCTCAGCGGACGAACCTCTACGGTCGTGGTGTGCACCCCGCAACCCATGCTAGTTTTATTTGATAAATGGTTATTTTTTTTAAACCAGAGAAAAGATTTGCAGTGATAAAATGGCTGGGTTGCCCACTAGGGTTTTGGGTTAAATGGAATTAATTCCATTAGAATAATTTGAGTGTATTAAACCTTTATCCAAGATTTCTAGAGAAATGTTTTGTGTTAAGTTGCACAACTTACAAACTTGGCCTAAGGTGATTTAAGCTCACAAGGCACCGGGGTACAAGTACAACACAAGCATGGAAACGGTTTTTTTTGGGAAAAGAAGTTTAGATTAAGGATGTACTTCCTCCATTCAGAAGTATAAGATATTTTAGCTTTGTAAAATGAATGTGTCTAAACGTCTTTTAGTGCAGTGTATAGATTCACTCCAAACCTATATAGTAAAAGACGTCTAGATATATTCAATTTACAAAGCTAAAACGTCTTATATTTCTGAACGGATGGAGCAATGGTTTTGGGTTTTTATAGGAGAGAGTTCTTTGGTATTTCTCCCAAGAAAAATATAGGGATAGCTTTTCAAAAGGTTTTAATAAGATTCATTTTCTCAAACTTGTAAAACATTATTTTGGAAATAATGTGGAGATATAATCACGTGGATCTCCTAGTTTTATAAACAAGTTGTAAAAAAACATTTTCTTTTTATAAAGT
This sequence comes from Avena atlantica, assembly GCA_910589765.1. Classification (NCBI taxonomy): domain Eukaryota; kingdom Viridiplantae; phylum Streptophyta; class Magnoliopsida; order Poales; family Poaceae; genus Avena; species Avena atlantica. Next base: position 122,587,867 of record OU342737.1, read on the forward strand.
CATATTGGCCCCGTTCTTTAAAAAATTCAAAACACGGAAGAATATAAGTGGGACTAATATGAGATTTTTGGTAAATATAGTTCAAGTAGCTAAGAGATCTGTATTTTCTTGGTCAAACAAAGTGCCTATACCATTTATTTCATTTGACACATTTATTATCAGCATGAACCGAATCTTTCTGTATCTAACATGTTATCTACAGGAATTTCAAACAACTCTCGTATTTTTTTACTTTTATATTATTTACTTTCACGCTTTGTTCAATCTATATTCTACAATCCATCAACTCATCTTCGGGAGTAGTTTTTAATAGTACTTTCTCTGTTTTATAATAATTAAAGATACTTATTAGGCTAGTTCTAGTGGAAGTGTCATAACTAGTATCAGGCTAGTCACTAAGGATCCAAGTTAGCATTTTTGCTTATATGGCAGTGAATTAATGAAAAGATAGATAGAGTAACTAGCTATGTTACTATAACATCAAAATGAATCTACGTCCTAATTAATGTGACATTGCATGTTACACACATAAGTTATTTCCCACCGTAAAGATGATAACATAGACTAGTAATATATGCATGTTACTACTCTATGTTATTTTGCACTATGACCAGCCATGTTGACAAAAATATAACGTGTCATATAAATTAATGAAAAAAAAGATGACGGTGATATCATATTATAATACGGTATCGTAGGACATAAAACTAGATATTTTAATACCAAATAAATCATGTATACATATTTCTGTTGGAATTATACCAATAATTAAATATTATTATCCAACTGTGATACTATTATATGATACTATGTATTAGAGGAATATTATCATATGCAAAATATTGTAGTATACATGATACAATATACTACTACCGAGGAATATCATTTTAAGAACCAACTTTAACTCGGATACGAAAATTCAGGCTGGCCAACACAACATAAATAAGGACCGAGGAAGAGGAAGTGACGGGTCACCGATTGACCAGACGGTAGTAGTAATTTCTTTCTCTGATTCTGCTTACTCACACCTCTGCGTTCGGCGGTTCATAGTCTGGTTGTTTCACGCGAATAAACTCGCGCACGCGTCTCGACTGCAGCCACTTGTGCACACGTGTCGAAAGACGGTAAATGTAAGTACAGCTATCCTGATAAAGGACACTAGCCTTGGTGGTCACTCGGTCACTCCACTGCCCACCGGTCAAAGTAAAGGAGCGCTGCAGCAGCTCCATCTTCTTCTTCTTCTTCTTCGTGGAGAAATAGCGATCTCTCCTCCATCACTTGCCTTGCAGCTTCTTCCAGTAGTAGTCTACCCACAGGTAAGTCTCTCCCTCTGTCTCTTACTCAACATTTTCTTCGCATGTCGCCAACAGTCTATTCTTAGCGTGATTATTAAATAGTATTTTTGTTGCAATTTGATCCCCACTCTGACCGCCGGTCAGCTGGGCTTGAACCGAGGATCTCGATGGCGGAACAGAACAACAAGAAGAGACCGCGATTCTCCGAGAACGCCGAGAGCAGCGCTAGCAAGAAGTTGAGCGTCCTGGACCTGGCTAGTCCGGTGGCCACCATCTCACAAACGGGTGCAAGGGCGGCGTCGCACAGCCCAATCGCCACGAGGACGCTGTCGTTGGCATCGCCCAGTCCAGCAGTTCTCAAGAGGACATCGTCGAAGGCTGCTCCAAGTCCCGCTGCCAAGTTGAAGCCAATCGTCGTGGTGAAGCCAGCCGCCGAAACGGTGGCGGTAACCAATCCAGTGCCAGCCATGGCACCGGCGGCGGGGGTGGCGACTAGTCCATCGGCCACCAGCACGCCGGCATTGGCAGATCCCAGCCCAGCGGCCACGAGGACGCCGACTCTGGCGGCGCCCAGCCCAGTTGCCACGGCGAAGCCAACAACCACCACGGTGAAGCATGAGCTGGAAGATGGAGGAGTGCTCGGAAGAGACGAACAAGCAGCAGTGGCGACGGCGGCAGAGGAGGCCATCATCTTAGAAGTGGAGAAGAAACGGCTTAACTGCGTGACGTGCCATGGCCCCCTCAAGCCTCGCATATTCATGGTAAGATTTGGCGCTAACTGAGCTGTCCGTGAAATTGCAAGATTGATTCGTATACATGCATGCATGTGTTTGTGGATTGCAGTGTGAGGGTGGGCACGCGGTGTGCTGCGACTGCGCCGGAGGCGGTGGCCAGAGAAAGCACTGCGGCGCGTGCAACCGCGCCACCACCTACACCCACATCCCCTGCATGGACTTTCTGCTCGCCGGACACAAGGTGCCGTGCCCGTACAAGAGCTTCGGATGCGCCAGGTCCACCGTCTACTACGCGGCGGCTGACCACAAGGCCAGGTGCGCGCACGCGCCCTGCTACTGCTTGGACTGCCCGTTCGAGGGCTCGCCGGCGAGCCTCTTGCGCCACCTCACTGACCGGTCCGGCCGCCATTGCTGGCCCATGGAGGAGATCAAGTACGAGATTCAACACCCGTTCGTGGTGCCGGCGTCGGAGCACCGTCGTATGCTGCTCGCGGAGGACGGCCGTGTGTTCCTACTGGCCGTGGGCGCTGCTGGCAGGGGCGAGTCCGGCGTCCGGCCCGTCAATATCGTCTGCGTCAGGGGAAACGATGGCGGCGCGGACCCGAGGCCGCTCTTCACGGGCATGCTCTGGGTGGACGGCCCTCTGGCCCCCGCGGGCCGCCTCAGAGGCGGCGTCCAGGTGAAAGGGGATGTGGCCAACTGCGGGGTCCCCGCCGATGTGGACATGGACCATGGGCAGCTCCATGCCCATGTCAACCCGGAGCTGCTGCACGGGGAGTTCAAGGAGGTTCATCTGCGCATATGCATCACCAAGTTCTGGTGAATTAGCTAGCATGTCTAGCTTAGTTAAATCACTAGTAGTAAGCTAGTACTCCGTACGTTAGTAGTAGTACTAGTAGTGGTGCCAGTGGATGATGATCTGAGGTTCATAGTGGAGTGGGCTTTTGCAGAACGAACTTTGTGCTCTTCCTTTAGAGAAAATTGCACATAACACCAGTTTTTGGTGCCAAAGTTGCACAAAATACAGAAATAAAACATTTGTTGCAGCTAGCCCGGTTTGTTGTCTAATTAATTGCATCTAGCCCAAATCAAGTATATTGGCCTTAACAGTATATCTAACATGTGGATATCTATTTCTATATTGTATACTCCCTCCATTCCGAATTATACGGCTAATACGTACTTAAAAAAATAGTTTGACCATAAATTTGGTCAATAATATATAAATCATATGTTACAAAAATTGTACCATCGAAAGCGTATTTTGAACATGAATCTAAATGTATATTTTTTTGTTAAATACAGTTTTTATTTTATTGATCAAATTTATGATCAAATTATTTTATCGAAATACGCATTTGCCTTATAAACCGGAATGGAGGTAGTACCATAATTTTATGTAAATTAAAAAATAGACATCATAGTGGTAGAAAATATGAGAGCATTAATTTGACGGATGAGTTTCTAGAGAGCTTTTTTAAAAATTAAAAAAATAATCATTTTTTAGCTTTGAAAAATTCATTCGAACACCCTTATTGTACATATCTCGGAGCGTGACAATATAACTTTTCAATCTTCTATAATTTATCCAATTCTTTTGATGAGCCTAAAATATAAGGTACTTCATATTAAAAATTTGCATGCTTGTAACACGCATATTTGACCACATCAAGATTATTTTTCTGAATTTCTTTACATAGTTGTCGATCGATTTTTTTAGTATACGCCTAAGTATAGACGCTACAGTAGTGGTATCAGGCCGAGTCCGATTGCAACGTTAGATACGTTGGACCGAGCTCTGTTCGCTAGAAGATATAAATACAGAAATATTGGCCCACACGAGTGATATACGGGATAAAAATACATACATAACGTTAGATACGTTTTTAAGGAACTATAACCTCTATTTGAACTATATTTGGGCTAGGTGTAACAATTAGACCAAGAGTTGGGGTCAGCCGCAATAAGTCTTTTGTTTCTGTGTTCTGTGCAACTTTGGCACCAAAGCCTGGTGTTATGTGCAATTTTCTCCTTCCTTTATTCTTACCGTGATTTTAGTTTGAATTTAAACGAAAACTACGGCAAGAATTAGGAGGGAGTAGAATTTATGCTTGTTTTGGCCTCTGATATCTAGGTAGCGTATTTTAGTTTCATCGAGGAATATATCATCGACATGTAATCGAAGTATCAAACTAGTGTTTGCTGTGGCCGAGGGGTGAAGTTGCATCTGGTACTCAACAAATTGAGGCAGGCGCATGTTTCAAGCTGGAATGGAGAACCTTTCTTTTTTGTCCTTGTGCAAGCGTGTAAAATATTTATAGTCGTCGATGGGCTCTTGTGATGTCTCGTCCAGAGCTGACACTCTGACTTCTGACCTTTGTTGCGTGCTGCCATGGTTCTCAGTCCTCAGAAGGGTCAGCACAATGGATGTGACCGATCGTCCAGTTTTCATGTAGTAAGTTTTTTTTCTTCCGTAAATTGAGGTGATGCCCACGTCAGATGAATAGCAAGATCAAACCGGAAATTAGCTCGATACCCCTTTTTTTAGTCGGCCCCGAATAGTTTTCAGCCCTTGTCCATACTGGTTCGCTGGATTTTTTCCGCCTCCCAGTGAATTCAGTCTCGTATACCCCCGTAAACATCACGCAGCCTCAAAGATCCGTTTCATCTCCGTCCCATCGAGAGCCGTCCCGAGAGACACCACCACCAACCCTAGCGACGGCGACTTGTGGATGGGGGTGGCGTGGCCGTAGAGTTGCGGTGGCTGCACAACGACGAGTCTGGCGGCGAGCAGCAGCGGCGGCGACTCGCCCAGCGGCACAACATCCACGATGAGCAGCGGCGGCAGCAAACCGTCCGGTGGTGGCGCAAGATCTTCGACGACCGGCGGCACAAGAACTTGGACACGATCTTCGACAACCGGCGGCACAAGATCTTAGACGAGATCTGCACGGCAAGGTACCTGTTGTGCTGCACGGCAAGGTACATGTTGAACGTCTGCTCATACCTCCCCGAACGACCGTTGTGCTGCTCATACCTCCCCGAACGGCACAAAAACTTGTTAAAGTTGACCATAGCTATAGCTACCTCCCCGAACGCCTGATTTTTCGAAGCGCTCGCTGAATCTAGGATTTTTTGAACATGCTACTGAATTTAGGATTTTTCAATGTGCAAGTGTGATAATAGTTTTAAGCAGTGCTTGAATCGTCTTCACTATATCATAAAGTACTGCAGCAGCTAAAGATTTATGAGTCGTGAGCATACACCTTTACTCTGATCTTGAATCGTGTAAATCAAATTAACCAGAATTGACTAGGACTACACCAAATTGTGCCTGAATTTTTTTACAACTGTTGTGCTGCTCATGCTAAATCTAGGACTACACCACCAAATTGCGATGGAAATTGGGGACTTGATGAACTGCTTTGTGGTGAAATTGGTCATGAACTGCGTTATATTGCTGCTAATAATCAGTTTACACATGCACATGTTGCTTTGGTGCCTCTGGAGTAATAAAGGGATAGGTGAACTGCCCTAGATTGAGTGCAGTGCTTTCGAAAACCGCTCGCGTCTCGCGTCGCCCCCGCGAGGGCGGCCGAGGCGCAACCCTAGCCCGCCGCCTCCCCTCCCTCCCCCGCCGCCGCCGGCGAGCGCCGCGCGGCAAAGTCCGCCCGGTGCCGGCGGCGGCGGGATCTCCTTCACCCGGCGCTTGGGGCTCCCTCGCGGGCGGCGGCTCTTGGCGGCGGTGCAGATCGGGTGGCGTGGAATTCGACCGGCGGCGGAGCTTCTGGCTGGCGGCCCTCGGTGCGGCGCGGTGGCGGCACCCTCTCCCGGCGTCGGTGCTTCTGGCTGGCGGCCCTCGCTGGCCGTCGCCCGGCCGGGGACGGGAGTTGCTGCAGCGGCGCAGCTAGGCCTCCGGTGGTGAGCCATGGCGCCATGACGAGCGAGGCAGAGCGGGTAGGTGCGACCCTGCGGCGAAGGACGGCGGCTCCGATGGCCTAGATGCAGCAACGCGGCGGCGGTACTGACAGGTCCCGATCTGGGCCTGGCCGGGCCTGATTTAGGCCTAGTCGGTACGGCTGCTGCGCCCGGACGGCAATCACCATGTGTGATGGAGGGATGTCCCCCTCCCCTAAGCTGTCAGGTGGCTTCCTTCCGGCAGGTCGGCGCTTGACCTTCTTCTTCCTCCTCGTCGGTGCGTTGTGGCGTTGTTCGGAGACCGGGCTCGAGTTTGTGGACGCCGGGGTGGCGGCTCCGGAAGGTGGACTGCGATCGGTTCTTCGGTGAACCCCGTGGTAGTGGTGATGGTTCCCTTCTTTGGCCATGTGGATGGCGAGGAGCGGACATTGGGAGACTTTGGTGCTGACGTCGTTTTGGCTTCGGCAGCTCCCGGATCGCGTGTCGGAAGCCAGACTCGGGGACGGTGGGCATGGGCGGGTGACGAGAGCGGTTTGGAGGTTTTTCCGGGCGAAAGCTCAGTGCTTTGGCACCATCGGCGGCGGTGCCTGCGGGTATCGTTACCCTCTTGGGGGTGCCGATGCGGCTACCTTCTCCGTGATAAGGCTCCGGGTGAAAACCTTTGACTATCGGTCTCGATGGCGGCGGCGTGATGCGTCGTTACCCTCTTGGGGGCGTGGTCGTGGAGCCCCCGGCTCTTCTTGATCCCAGGGCATTGTCTTCGGTGGCGGGTCGTGGGCTTCCGTGTTTTTCTCTTGTTTATCTTGATCTGCTGTGTAAGGGGTCTCCCCATCACCTTGTATCAGTTCGGCCGATGTGGCTTTATTTATAAAGTGGGGCGAAAGCCTATTTCGAGCATGTTGCTTTGGTGCTTGTCTGAGGAGGCGCTCCGTGATCTCGTGACCTACATATACTTGCTGGTTGGATTGATAGAGTTTTCGGGGTTCCAAAGAAGAGGATCACACATCTGACCCTCCTTGCTGTATAAAAGATTCATTTGTATCTTTTTTCTCCCTTTCCTTTTCTTTTTCTTTGGTTCTGAAAACTGCTGTACAGATTTAAGTTTTTTCATACGGTGAAAGAAAATACTTGCCCCAGTTTTTCTGTGCGTGTTTTTAGAAGTGTCTAATGTCATATGCTTGTTTTGATACCATATGTCTTGATAGAGCTAGGCTGAGTTAGCGTTTCAAGAAATGAATCACGAGGTCAGTTGCGTGGCCCAGGGAATTCTTGTTACCCTTTCCCATTCTGTTTGTAATCCTTATTATGTGAAGACTCGCATTTGTCGATTGGCACTTAGCCACATGATTAATTGAACAAAGCTTGATTAGCTCCGTGAATAGTATAACATTTTAGAAGGCTTCCTTAAAATCATGGCAATAAGAAAAGCAACCGACCATGTGCATATTAGGTAGGAAATTAAGATCATATCATATGGTCATAGACTCATATGCTGCTGGAAAGAGTATCATGCATTGCAGCAACATCTGTGCAGTGATCTGGGACATGGATGCCTGGTTACATCTGGGTAGATTCTCACTGGCAAACTGTTTGTAAGACCTTTGAAGGGAGACGTTTTTACAGCAAACAGTTTACGGAACGTGTTTGTCATCTCCTTGTGAGCATGGCCACATTTGTGTCCGCGGGCAACATCATCTAGAGCTGACCATCGTCTCCGCAGGCTTTTAAGTTTACAACGAATGTAGAACAAGCTTGTTGTATGAAACTATATGGATTATTATCATGCCAATGTAGAACAAGCTTGTTGTTTATTTATCATGCCAGATTTTTGCTTTTATTTGATTTACTACTATTGTTTATTTATCATGCCAATGAGGATCGATAATCATAGAACAAGCTGTTTTGTTCTTTCATTCTTGTCGTTGTGGTCTATTTATGACTGTTCCTGGGATTAGAATGATGTTTATTGTCTTAATATAGTATCTAATATTAATTTTTTTATTTAGGATGCCAAGTTCAAGTCTCCGGAAGTCCATCTGAATTAAAATCTTCAGAAGTCCATCCGAATTCAAGACTTTCGAACGGCTATTATTTGTAATTCAAGTAACCTATTTTGTTGTTGATCCGAAAAAACAGAAGTTTGAGAGTCTGAGAGGTGCATGTTTAAAGATTATTTGTATATGCTCTACTGAAGTTTGAGAGTTTGAAGCTATTATTCGTGCATGCTGTTCAAAAATTTAATTTTTATGGAGTTTGAGAGGACTAACTTTATGTTTATTTGAGTACCGACCAAAATACTGCCGGCGGACTTATGTTTCCGGCAGACGGTGTATATCCAAATAGACTAGCTGATCATCCGTATGTTTTACATTCGGTGGACTGTACATCCCTAAATCCGCTCGGGAGAAAATAGGAGCCGCAGGATATACCAGACTCCCAAGCGGGGCCTAAGAGCTTATCTAACGGAGTGTAAGGGCATGTTTGCTTTCCAGCCATGTTTGGCAGTTTGGTAAGTGTTTGGTTGTTGTCACATTTTAAAGTTATCTCGTTCTACTATATCTATGGCTCATATATCATAGAGTCAATATTTTGCCAACATTTGCCACATTTTGCGGCGGCCAAATTCCCAGCTACACTTTTGTGGCTATTAGATTTGCTAAACTTAGCTTGACAAAATGTGGCCAGCAACCAAACAGACCATAAAATTGCGAACTAAACAGACTAAGTAGAGGCCATTGTAAACCCAAATTGCTTGCGCATAACTTGAAATTTGCTGATCCCAAATCGCTTGCACTGAAATTTTCGAATTCGTGCGCTTGTGGCAAAATTCGATGGAGAACAGGTTCGTATTGTTCACAAACGGTAGCAATTAAACTTAATTTACAACTTCACACATGGATTGAAAAGCTACAGCTACAGGGATCCGCCGCGTTCTAGACCAAAATCGAGCTTTGACGAGCTTCAGGACGCAGTGGCGTTCAGTGGCGTTGGGGAGATCCGACGCGATCACTCAGAGAGGTCGATCAGGTCTGTCGCCTGCAACTTGACGATGGGGCCGGAGAGCGCCGCCCACTTCCTCTCCCTAGCCTCACGCTCTTAGACGAGCGCGATGGCCATGTGCCTCTCCTCCTGCCTACGGAGGAACTCCGTCTCGCGGTCACGCCCTATCTCCACCGCGAGCATCTCCTCGTCGGAGTCATGTGCAAAGTCGGAGGCGACGATGACGCGTGTAGGCGGGGGGAGGGGGGACATCGAGCTTCATTCGTCGGAGAAGGGGGACGGAGGAGCGCGCGAGAAACCTTGTCCAAAGGGACGCCTGTTGGCGTGCGTGTACCAGCGGATGATGAGCGGGCTCCGGCGACGGCGTGCGCGTACCTACGGATGATGAGCGGTCTCCGGCGACGGCGTGCATACTGCTCCAGCGACAGCACGGACTGGCGGTGGCTTGGCGGAGGACGAAGGCCGAGGTTGGTCCACCTCCACGCCGCCCGCCTCTCTGCGTCGCCCGAGCGAACGTGGTGCTTCCTCTCCTCATCGGGTAAGTCGCCACACCATCACGGGTGGCGGTCTTCATCCCCCCACCTCCATTACGGCCTCCTCCTACCCCCAAACCTTGCGCGTCTGCTGAACATTTCGCTGATCTAATGCTGAGCTCGTGGAATTGCTCGCTGGAGGTTTTGGTGTGGGCGGCGGCGGAGCTAGGGTTCAATGCGGGAGCGAGCGAGGGTTTCGATTGGTTTCATGGGCCACTGAAAACGATTTTATGGACCAACCCATAGTACCGCGTCCGCTAGCTCTCTCTCTCTCTCTCTCCCAGACTTGTAACCAGAATTTCGAAGTTCTGGCCCGTTTACATGCCCCGTTAGAGATGTTCTAAGGGCATCTCCCAAACAGGACTATATTCGTCCCGCTTAGCACCCCCTATTTGGTTTGTTCATGGTCATTTGACCCGTTATTCCTACATTTCAGCCAATCTAACCATTTAGAATAGAAAATAATAATGTACTTTACAATAAATTAAATCCGTCGCGTACGCGGGAAATGGAGTACCCCGAATAAGGTGAGCAGGCAGCAACCCGGGAAGAAGACCGCGCGGGGAACATGCCCGGATTTCCAATAATTCTAGAAAGGACGAGCCGCAGCCCAAAGAGGAGTCAGTTCGGGGGTTTGGGCCGGACTTCCGATCAGCCCAGCGAAACTCCCGCCTATGCACCCGACGTTAGTAGGACGTAGGAGACAGAATCAGGGTGACGTGATTCTCCTCTGCATCAGTCTGCAGGAGCCAGGCAGCACGCGATGCCAAGGCAGAGTCGCACTGCCACGTTGCACACCATGGCCAGACGCGTGGCGAGGCTCATGCCGCAGCATGTATTTCGACCCCTGTGGTGTCCCCATACGGTATAAAAGGAGGTCCAGGTCGAGTGAGAGAGGGGGGACAATTGTCTTACAGTAGAGTTACTTTTCGGGAGAAGGAACCCATTGTAATCCAGTGACAATCAGATCGTAGAAAATTGCAGGAGTAGGTCTCCGCTCACGGCGGACCTGGACCTAGGTAAAAAATCTTTGCGTCTCTCTCTGTGAGTGTGTTCGTCTATCTTGCCGACTGAGTTCGCCGGACGTTGCGCCCCTGGCCGAACAACAAAGGGGGACTCATACCCACGCGTCGAAAATCAAAACACGACATCTGGCACGCCAGGTAGGGGGCGTAACCCTAGTGCTACTCGTCGGCCGAATCCTTCAACCCACGATCAAGATCAAGCAGGAGCCATGGCCGGGCCTTCCTTGAGCTCCTAGCGAAAGGGAGACTCGCTCGGGGGCTCGGAGGAGGGCTTGGGGGATTGGATGACCTTGGTGTCACTAGGAGAAGCCAATGGAGGAAGAGTGCCATCACCTGTGCCGGTATCCCCAACCATTTTTCTCCTCCCTACATCTGACATGCTACCAAGGCGGCCTGTCTCACAGGAGACCATACGTCCCCGGAATGGAGTGTCGTTGCCAAGGTTGCCGCGCCGGCCTGGACGCATCAACGACCTCCACCAGTGGCCAGGGGAGCGCCTCTGAGACTACCTACATCGATTCCGAATCATCCTCGATACCATTCATGAGGCACCCCTCGCACTCGTCATCTGGGCCCTCCGGAGGGGAACGCGCTATGCACTCCTCTAGAGGGAAATACAAGTTCGTTGCATGGAAAAAAAATTTCCATCGCAAGAACACATAAAACCAAGATCCAATCTATGGAAAGGCCAGGATATATTCTACAAGATCGATGCAACAAGATTGAAGATAACTAACCCTCGTAGATCCAAAGTGTTAACGAGATCGGATCTCGTGGTTGAAGTAGTCGATCACTTGTCGATCTCAATATCGTGTAGACGATCCTTCCGACGTTGTGTTCCGGTAGCGCTTCCGCACTCGGTCACCCGTACAGAGTCGATGAAGACCTTCCTCTCCCTGTTCTAGCGGGCTGCGGAGGTAGTAGATCCCCTCAGAATCCCAGCAGCACGATGATGTGGTGGTGGTGGTGGAGGAGAATCCTGCAGGGCTTCGCCTAAGCCGGAGCAGTTGATGGAGGAGGGACAGGGTGCCTCCTAGGGTTAGGAGCAGGGGACAGGGGTGCACATTCCCCACCCCTCCTTATATAGAGGGGGGTGTGGCCAAGGTTCCCAGCCCTGGCCGAGTCCTTCACCAAGTCGGCGGACCAAGAGGGAGGAGGAAACTTGCCCCCCAAGTTTCTTCCCCTTTCCTTTTTAGGGTTTTCCCTTTTTTCCTTGTGGTGGCTGATTTGGCCCCTTGGGCTTGGTGTAACATCCCAAAAATATTAATCAAGGTTATCAATTTCCAATCACCTAAATTTAGGGTTAACAAAAACTTTTGTTAATTAAAAGTCAATATGAATGCATGTGTGTGTGTGATGAATGCATGGATGCTTGTATGGAGTTGTTTGATTGTTGTGAATATCAAGGATTGGTTTAAAGATGAAAACAACATCATCTAAATCATTTCCAGGCAGAATCAAATCAATAGAAATTTAAAAACAAACAAAATAAGCAAAATGTCACTTTTGTCAATCTTGCTCACTAGACCACTTTGAGTGTTTATAGTCCAAGATTTCAAACAGAAACAAATCCAATTCTTTTCACCCCTTGTTAGACCAAGTAAAAGTGAACCCAAGCCCACCTTGCAAACCCCCATAAATATTTGACAACCCTATTAAAATGACATTTGAAAATTGAATCTAGTTCATATGGTAAGATCACCATTTTTCAAAACCAAACCAAACCAGTTCACCTTGACAAATCCAATCAACAAGATACTTCCTAGTATGTGCCCAGTACACTCACCAAGTTTCATCCAAAAATTCAAATATGAATTTCTTTTGGCCATTTCATCAAACACCTTCTGAGCATAAATCAAATTAAATAACAAACACTATTATGAGCAATGTTTGTGCCAAATTTGTTCCCTATCTAGCTCTCACCACACTCCCAGTAAGTCACTAACATTGTCTAAGCAGCTCTAGCCCACTGTGTACTCGACCATGCCATCAATGGCCACCATGGCCGAGCACACTTGCCACCCCCACCGTCGACAGCAAGATAGAAGCATAGCCAGCCTCGCCAACCTTGTCTACCATGCCGCCCGTGCCTCACTGCCCCCTCTAGACCAGCCCTAGCTCGAAGATAGAGAAGGGAACCGTTGGAAACATCGTGCCCGCACCACTGTCGACCATGCCGACGCGCACCGTAGTGGACGCCCCGTTCCCACTTAACCCGACCGCGCCTCACCTTTGTCGCCCGTCTACTTGACCACCACCGTCCCAGGAGACCACCAGACATGTCCGTTCGCCGCCGCGCGACCAGGAGCGCATGTGCGTCGTCCAAAACATCGTCGGTGCCGCTCAGAGCACCAGCGCGTTCCGACCGAACCGCACCGCCCCTTGCCACGCCATCAAGCCATTGAGCACCGCCAGGAGACCATGCACCATCCCCTAGCCCCAGCCATGACGTAGGTTGCTGTAACCCCGACCCCGATGAGCACTGCCTATGCCGCTCGGCCTCTCTCGCTCGCCTATAAAAGGAGGCCTCCCCCGCTCATTTTCTTCACACCAGTTCACTACCCACCTCTCACTGATACTTCCCACCTCTTCTCGGAGCAAGGCGAGCTCTCCCTCGCCGGAATTTTGTCGGAGCCTGCCGCTGCTGGAGGAGAAGGGCGCCGTCGATTGGAGCTACCCCAGGAGGAGCCGCCAGTACCAGGAGAACCGTCGTCGTCGACTTCGTCATTCGCCCCCATCGCCGACCATCGCGTGAGCCCCGGTGAGCAGCCCAGACCACTACTGCCCGTGCTAGGGTTCGAGCCCGTCGTGTTCTGTTCGACGAGGACGATGGTCGTGAGGCGTTGATCCTTAGTCTAATCCTACGGTCGTAATTGACCCGTATGCCTTCGCACCCCTATCTCACTAACATGTGGGGACACAACTTAACCATCCCCCACGCGCGATGTGTGCAGTGGGCCAGCCCAGTTAGAATTCCCGCGCGACCCAGTAGTTTGAATTTAGATTTATCTATTTAGTTTCAAACCTAGTTCTGGCAGTAGATTCAAAAATCATTTCACAGTGTTTTACTAAACCAAATAGCATGAAACCAATTTTGTTAGAAAGGTATGGAAATTATTAATCCAAGTCCATTGGATTCAAACCATTTGAAATTCTAGATCACCTATAGTAAAAACTAATAAGGCAGAGACTTTTCTATATTCAAATATTTTTCAAAATTCAACAATAAATGCTTTTGAGTTGATTCCAACTCCCAAAAATCACATTTGATAAGACCTTTATGAATATATAAAAATATCTAGGTTTACTTGCAGTAATAATGGACAAGTAATAAAAGAATGCCCCATAGGCATTTCTAGTCACTTTAATTAATTAAAATAAAAAGGTTAAACCTTATTAAATTGTGACACCACTTTAAATCACATTCCCAAGTAGTAGAATATGTGGTGATGACATGTGTCAACATGATCCCATGTTTTAATTGGAGAATATTAAATCTTAATAGTTTTTCAATGAGTAGAAATTACTTTCTAAAATAAAATGAATAAGACTATTGCCTTAATTCTTGTGATAATTGTGATGATGCTAGATACTCTAGTGTGAGCCTCTGTATGTTAAATAGAAGTAGTTAAGTATTGTTTGGTGATTGTATACTTCGTATTTATTTATAGACGCTAGTACCGACCAAGGATACGAAGAGGAAGCCAAGGAGAACTTCAACCACTGCACTGCACAAGGCAAGCTTCACCATACCAGTTAACTTAGCAATCTAACACTGCAACTGTGAAAGCTAGATAAAAATGCATTAGGAATGCTTGATTAGACAAACTTGATTATCCTAAATCCCAGTTTTACTTGCAAGCTTGATTATTTTTATTTCTTTATCAAAGCTTTTTATTTATGTTTACTTAGTGACTTGTAAATTTTGGAAAGATATTAGAGGTAGCATAAAGAGCATAAAACTTGGCCTAAGTTACACAGAATTAGATGTTATCCTGAGACATGAGATTATACTTAGATAAGTCACACTTGATTACCACCCCTCATTAGTGTTTACCCCCAACTTTAGTGGCTAGTGCTAAGCATACAACTTGATCACTTTAGATGGGAATACTTGGTGAAAATGGTTATGAAAACCTTAGAATGATGAGTCATTCTAATGAAATGTTTTGACATGTGTTGTGAACACCAGATGACTTTGATGATGAAAATGTTGAGGCATGAGACTTAGCCCTTTATAAAACTGATGGTTGTGTTCGGATGCGATACCATTCCAATCATACCGTACAACCACAATACCCGAATTTGGGTAGGGCTTGACTGGAAGTTTATATACCTTAGTATGGGTTCCCTTGCGGCCGAGGTTTGAGATGAGGCTACCTCGTGATGATTGACCACCTGTGCAGTTCCCAAGATGACAGATGGTCATGGTTGGGAGGCCAAACTCATAGGAGAGGTGCCTATACTAGGGCGTGTAATTGAAAGGTTAGGATTGATTATCTGCATACTGAGTATGGTGAATTCAGGATTGTTCCTGACAGATGTTATGGTGAAAGTGTACCACCTCTGCAGAGTGTCAAACTATTCGAATAGCCGCGTCCGCGGTTATGGACAGTTGGAGTGGTGTAACATCTAAAAAATATTGAACAAGGTTATAAAATTCCACTCACCAAAATTAGGGTTAACAAAAACATTTGTTAATTAAAATCAATATGAATGCATGTGTGGATGTGATGATTGTATGAATGCATGAATGGACTTGTGTGATTGATATAAATAGCAAGGAATGGTTTAAATATGAAAACTACATCATCTAAAACATTTCCAAGCAGAAAGAAATCAAGAGAAAATAAAAAACAAACCAAATAAAGGAAATGGTCATTTTTGCCAATCTTGCTCACTACGCCACTTTGAGCGTTTCTAGTCCAAGATTTCAAACAGAAACAATTCTATTTCTTTTCACCCCTTTCTAGACCAAGTAAAAGTGAACCCAAGCCCACCTTTCAAACTTACAAAAACATTTGGCAACTTGATTCAAATGACAATTCAAAATTTAATCTATATCATATGGGAAGATCACCCATTTTCAAAAACCAACCAAACCAATTCCCCTTAACCTTTCCAACTAACCAGAGACTACCTAGTATGTAACTAGTACACCCACAAAGTTTGAATCAAAAATTCAAATTCAAATCACTTTCGGCCATATCATCAAACACCTTGCAAACACAAAACAAACAAACATCAAACACTACTGTGAGCAGTGATTTGGCCTAACTTGTTCCCTCTCTAGCTCACACTACACTCTTAGTAGATCATCTAACTTGTTTAAGACACTCTAGCTCACTGTAAAACAGACCATGCCATCAATGGTGACCATGGCCGAGCCCAACTTGCCACCGCAATGTCGACAGCAAGCTAGGAGCCTCACTAGCCTCGCCAACCTTGTCTAGCAGGCACTCCACCATCCACCACCACCCCCTGTCCAGCGCTCGAGCCTTGCCAGCCATTGGACCACCCTAGAACCGCCACGCCCTATGCCTCTACGCCATGCCGAGAGCGCGCCCGAGCGCCACCCGCGACACACGCCCACAGACCGCACGCCGCCCTTGCCGCTCTCAAGCGTGATCACCACCACCCCAGCAACCCGCAGACAAGCCTGTTCGTCGCCGCGACCAGGAGAGCCCGTGCGCCATTAAAATGCCCGTCGGACCCGCCCAGAGCACCACGATGTTCCGAACGTATCGCACCGCCCCACGCCACGTAACCATGCCATTGAGCTTCGCCAGGGAGCACAGCACTGCCCCCTATCGTCGCCCATGCCAGTAGCTCATTGTGCCGATGACACCGACGAGATCTGCCTGCACCCTTTGGTCCCCTCGTTGCACTATAAATAGAGGCCACCCCCGTTCGAACTCATCACACCATCTCACTCCCCTCTCTCTCAGAAGCACCCCACCTCACTCCTGGAGCAAGGCGAGCAGCACATCGCCGGAATTTCGCTGGAGTCTACCGCAGAGGAGGAAGAAAGGAGCCCGCGATTGGAGCCGCCCCAGGAGAATCCACCGGTACCAGGAGATTCGCCGTCGTCGACTTCATCGTTCGCCCCCATCGCCGACCCTCGCCTGAGCCCCGGTGAGCCCCCGTAGTCCCCCACTGGCCACGCTAGGGTTCTGTCTCGCCGGCATTGCCCGACGGAGACGATAGGTCTCAGCAGTTGGATTAGAGTCTGATCGTGTGGCCTAGATCACCCCGTACCGCTTTCGCACCCCCTGTCTCGCTGACTGGTGGGGTCAGTCACTTAAACCCACCCGTGCGTGCGTTGTGCACGGGCCGACCCAGTTAACATCCCGCGCAACCCAGTTAGTTTGAATTTATATTTTCCAATTTAGTTTCAAACTTAGTTCTGTACCTAGATTCAAAAATCAATCCAGCTCGATTCCCAAAACCAAATTGCATGAAACCAATTTTGTTAGAAAGGTACTGGATTTATTAATCCAAGCCCATTGGATTCAAACCATTTACATGTGTTGATTACCTATAGTAAAAATAACAAGGCAAAAGCTTTTCTGCATTCAAACATTTTTCAAAATTCAACCACAAAAGCTTTTGAGTTGATTCCAACTCTCAAAAATCACATTTAACTAGACCTTTCTGAATATATAAAAATATCTAGGTTTACTTGCAGAAATATTGGACAAGAAATAAAAGAATGCCTCATAGGCCATTCTAGTCACTTTAATTAATTAAAATAAAAGGTTAAACCTTATTAAATTGTGACACCACTTTAAATCACATTCCCAAGTACCGAAATATGTGGTGATGACATGTGTCAACATGATCCCGTGTTTTAGTTGGAGAATATTAAATCTTAAGAAGTTTTTCAATGATAAAGGAAATAAAACTATTGCCTTAATAATTGTAATGTTTGTGATGATCCTAGATCATCTAGTGAAAACCTTGGTGTGATAAATAAAAGTATTTAAGTATTGTTTGGTGATTGTGTACCTCGTATTTATTTATAGACGCTAGTACTTACCAAGGATACGAGGAGGAAGGAGAATACTATGAAGAGGAAGCCGAGGAGAACTTCAACCACTGCTCTGCACAAGGCAATCTATTAAGTGAGCAAGCTAAACCTTGCAAGCTTATATTAATATCTTAGCAAGCTACTATCTAAGCAAGCTAACACTTGCAACTATGAAAGTTAGATAACCTATGCAATGCATTAAGCATGCTTGGTTAGATAAATTGGATTATACCCAATCCTAGTTTTGTTTGCAAGCTTAGTTATTTTATTTCTTTATCAAGGCTTTCTATTAGAGTTTACTTAGTGACTTGTAGATTTTAGAAAGATATTTAAAGGTAGCATAAAGAGCATAAAACTTGGCCTAATTTAGATAATCTTGATGCCATCCTGAGGCATGAGATTTAATTTAGATAAGTCACACTAGATTACCACCCCTCCTTAGTGTTCACCCTCACTTGTAGATGCTAGTGCTAAGCATAAAACTTGATAACTTTAGATGGGAATACTTGGTGAAAATGATTATGAAAACCTTAGAATGATGAGTCATTCTAATGAAATGTTTTGACATGTGTTCTTGAACACCAGAGGATTTTGATGATGAAAATGTTGAGGCATGAGGCTTAGCCCTTTATAAAACTGATGGTTGTATGGATGCGATACCATTCCAATTTTACAGTACAACCACAATACCCGAAATTTGGGTAGGGCTTGACTAGAAATTTATATACCTTAGTATGGGTTCCCTTGCGGCCAAGGTTTGAGCTAAGGCTACCTTGTGAAGATTGTCCACCTGTGCAGTTCCCAAGATGACAGTTGGTCATGGTTGGGAGGCCAAACTCACAGGAGAGGTGCCTATACTAGGGCATGTAATTGAAAGGTTATGATTGATTATCCGCATACTGGGTATGATGAATTCAGGATTGTTCCTAACGTATGTATCGAATATTGTGGTGAAAGTGTACCACCTCTGCAGAGTGTCAAACTATTCGAATAGCCGCGTCCGCGGTTATGGACAGTTGGAGTGGCCATATTGTTCTGTCGTCAGATGTTTTCAAAATGATTTGTGAAATGATTCATGACTTGACTTGACCATAATAGGGTTGTGATATGAAATTCAAGTTCCCTCTTAGGTGTTATAAAACTTTCAACTAGTTTTATTTGCTTCTGAACTTAGTAGAGATAAATCTGGCTTTTTTGCAAAACAACCTAGAGCTTAGTATTTCCTTCTCGAAAACCACTTCACTTGTTAGTCTTAGTTTGCGAGTACTTAAAGAGTACTCATGGCTTTGTCCCTGGCTATTCCCATGGCCAGACTATGAAGAGGACTATCAGGAGGACGGACAACAGGAAGGTTACGACAACTAGGATCATCTCCCATCGTCAGCATTGCCTATGACCATGAAGATGGAGCTTCACCCACGCTACCGTTATCATTATGTTATTCCGCTTCTTGATTTGTATTAAGACTGGATCATGAGATCCTTTATTTGTGTAAGACCTTATGTATGGTTTGTAATGGATGATGTACTGTGATATCCAATCTGTTATTTCTCGCAAAAATGGTAATCCTGGGATTGCAATATATGGCATAACAGGCATCTGGGATTAAAAATCCGGGTGTTGACAAGTGGCCATACTATTCTGTCGTCAGATGTTTTCAAAATGACTTGTGAAATGAATCATGACTTTGACTTGACCACAATAGGGTTGTGAATATGAAAACCGAGTTCCCACTTAGGTGTTTTAAAACTTTAAACTAGCTTTCTTTACTTCATAACTCAGCTAGAGATAAACCTGGCTTTTTGCAAAAAAAAAAACCTAGAGCTTAGTATTCCTACTTGAACCACTTCACTTGTTAGTGATAGTTTGCGAGTACTTAAAGAGTACTCGTGGCTTTATCCCTGGCTATTCCCGGGGCCATACTATGAGGAGGACTATCAGGATGATGGACAGCAGGAGGTCTACGGCAACTAGGATCATCTCTCATCGTCAGCATTGCCTGTGACCATGAATATGGAGCTTCGCCCATGCTACCATTATTATATTATTCTGCTGCGTTGATTGTATTAAGAGTGGATCATGAGATCCTTTATTTGTAAGACCTTTATTAAGGTTTGTAATGGATGAGGAACTATGGTACCAATCTGTTATGTCTGGCAAAAATGGTAATCCTAGGATTGCGATGTATGGCATAACAGGCATCTGGGATTAAAAATTCGAGTGTTGACAAGTTGTTATCAGAGCCATCCTGACCATAGGAGACCCTAGTTTAGAATGGACGTTTGAATCAAAAACTTAGTTTCAAAACAAAAGAAGTGGGTATTTATGAAAACCTATTCTCATTCTTATCACTTAGATTCTTTCATGAAAATTCATGTTCCTCAAAAATTCTTGCAAAATAACATAAAATTTGACACACTTGATCACTCTACTAACTTACGCATCCTACATTCTTATAGATGGATGTGAAGTATAGCAAGTTCTATCAGTTTGGAAATGGAGGGGATCTCATCTTTGAGCGTGATTTGGACCAACTCTAGGAACTTCTGGAGCGCCCGCACCCCGAGTTCTTCGGAGCCCAGCTCAACGATCAGCAAGGAGGATAATTGCAATTGCTGATTGTTGCAAGTCTTAGAGGGAAGATTGAATCCCCCACCTCAGAGGGAATCCAGTTCACCTTAAGGGAGAACAACTTGCTAGATGGACTCGCTAAGGCCATGCAGGAAGCTCTTGCCCGTCTGTGTGGGAAAAGCATCAATCAGATCAAGGGCACACACGTGATGCTATGGGACAGCCATTGGAGGCACCATATCACCTGGAGCTGAAGCATCAAGTGGACCACCTCAGCTTCATGATGTATGACAGGCAGAAGGAGTTAGACAATGCCCGATCCTACGCCAACCACAACTATGCCATCGCAGTCAAGAAGGACCAGACCATTGCCATGCTTGTGAAGGATCGCCAGTCCCGTCGCCGTCAGCTTGACAAGAAGGATCGCATTATTGCCCGCCTTCGTCACAAGGTGACGAACTTGGAGGAGACCATCCATGAGCGGGACATGCAGCTTGAGGAGAGGGAAAATGCAGGGGAGGATATCCGTGGAGACCCCTACTCCTACCTTAGTGACGATGATGACTTCCTGAAGGATCAAGCCATGGACTTCTTCACCGATGATGATGACTCCGCCTTCATTGATGATGATGATGATGATGATGATGATGAAGCCACCGATTCTAAGGAGTAGTAGCACTTGAGCACTAGAGTTAGTGAAGTTGTATCTGGTCCCATTGTATCATAGTTTCACAGAATGGTTCTTAAAACCATCTGTTTCCTTGTTGTGGTGTGTGTTTGTATTGTGTGATATGAATGAATGAATGAAAAGCAAGTTGCTAGAAAAATCTGAGCCAAACTTTAAAAACTTTTCAAAAACAAACCCCTGAACCCTAGAAAATTTCCCTCTTTTCTCATGATCTATCTCAATTTTCAAATGCCTCGCGGAGGAAGCAGTTCATCCTCGGACCCAATGTTGCAAATCTTGCAAATGTTGGTTTCGGACTGCGAAGCTGAAAGAGCCGAACGTCAAGCCAACTTAGCCACCCTTCAACACATAGCCCAGATGGCCAACAACAATCAAGGCCATGGAAACTAGGACAACCATGGATCCAAGCTCAAGAACTTTCAAAACACCAATCCCCCCTTCTTTAGTAAGTCTAAAGAGCCATTAGATGCCGATGACTGGTTGCATACTATGGAGAACAACTTAGAAGTCGCAGGAGTGGAGGCCAACGAGACAGTACTATTTGCCACCCACTATCTGGCAGGAGATGCAAGAGCTTGGTAGAACAACGTTCGCGCCATAAATGGAGGACAGATGATGACTTGGGATGAATTCAAACTCAAGTTCAGCCGAACCCTTGTGCCACCGGGTTTAATCAAGAGGATGAGAGATGAATTCAGAGAAGTGAAGCAAGGGAGGATGATAGTAGTTGAGTACCATGACAAATTTCTGTCATTAGCTAGGTATGCACCCGATGAGATTGACACTGAAGCCAAGAAAAAGGAGAGATTCTTGAATGGTTTGCATGATGAGATGCAAACAATGTTAGTCAATATTCCTTTTGCTGACATTGAAGCCTTAGTGGATTCTGCCATTCAGATGGAAGGCAAGGTCAACCAAGCCAATGAGAATCGCAGGCGTCAAAAGATGCATCAACCAGGAACCCACCATACCCCAAAGTATCAGCCCAACCCGTCTGTAGGATTTTCCCCAAGAAACAATAGACCCACGATGAACCGTCCAATCTATCCCAACCGTGGAGGAGGAAACCCAAGTCCTAGAGGAAACCACAACAACAACCCCAGCAACCCCAACAACTTCAATCGTGCACCGCCCAAGTTCAACAACAGCAATGTCGCCAACAACACCAATACTTCCCCAAGGACCGGAAGCAATGTTGTGCCTGTTGCAGGAAAGGACAAGTCTCAGGTGACTTGTTATGAATATGGAACCAAGGGTCAATATTCTAATGAGTGCCCCAAGAAGCTTGCAGCAGACTCCAATGTGAATGCCCCAGCTCAGCAGCAGCGTCGTGTTCAGCTTGGAAGAAGATTTGCCCCAGGGAATTCGCTCAACCGCAACGGTCGTTTGTTTCACATGAATGCTGAAGAAGCCCAAGAAGCGCAAGATGTCGTGCTGGATATGTTTTCTATTAACTCAGTACTTGCAAGAGTGTTGTTTGATTCTGGAGCATCGCACTCGTTTGTTACAGAAGAATTTGCATGCACTCGTAAGATTCAACCAACAAAATTGAAGCATGTTATGATAGTTCAAATACCTGGTTCAACCACCAAAGCTAGACAAATTTGCAAAGCCGTACCTATCTAAATCCATGGCATAGATTTTGATGCTAATCTAATAGTACTAGGAATCAAAGGTTTGGAAGTGGTACTAGGAATGGATTGGATGTCAAAATATAAAGGATTAATCGACTGTGCCAAGAAAGCTATAACCATGACTAGTACATCCGAAATATCAGTAGAGCATGTATCTGAAACCTTGCCCCATAAATTCAAGTGCAACAAGAGTCTAGCCCAACCAACCATTGACCAAGTTAGAGTAGTTTGTGAATACCCCGACGTATTTCCAAATGTTTTGCCCGGTATGCCCCTAGATCGGGATATCAAGTTTATCATTGAACTAATCCCTGGAACTGGACCCATAGGCCATAGACCGTATAGTATGAACCCATCAGAATTAGTGGAGCTGAAGAAGCAACTGGATGCTATGCTAGAGATAGAACTGATTCAACCAAGTGCGTCGTCATGGAGATCACCTGTCTTGTTTGTGGATAAGAAACATGGAGGTAACCGTTTGTGTACGGATTATTGGAAGCTGAATGATGTCACCATCAGGAATAAGTACCCACTGCCGAAGATAGAAGATCTGTTTGACCAATTGACCGGTGCCAAAGTGTTTTCTAAGATTGATCTTAGAACTGGTTATTATCAAGTCAAGATTCGCGTAGGGGATATTCCACAGACTGCCTTTACCACCAGATATGGACTATATGAGTACATGGTCATGTCTTTTGGATTAACCAATGCCCCCGCTTATTTCATGAACCTCATGAATAAGATTTTTATGGACTTCCTAGATAAGTTTGTCGTTGTTTTCATCGATGACATTTTGATCTATTCCAAATCAGAAGAAGAACATGAGCTACACCTGAGGACCA
This sequence comes from Avena atlantica, assembly GCA_910589765.1. Classification (NCBI taxonomy): domain Eukaryota; kingdom Viridiplantae; phylum Streptophyta; class Magnoliopsida; order Poales; family Poaceae; genus Avena; species Avena atlantica. The sequence continues at coordinate 122,611,137 of OU342737.1, forward strand.
TCCTTGGAACCCTTAGGGAGCATCAGTTGTATGCCAAGTTTAGCAAATGTGAATTCTGGTTACAGGAAGTAAGATTCCTCGGACATATCGTGTCGGACGGAGGAATTGTCGTTGACCCTGCAAAGGTTAAGGATGTTGAAGAATGGCAAGCCCCAACCACTTAAACCCAAGTTCGTGCATTTCTCGGATTAGCGGGATACTACTGCAAGTTCGTAGAAGGATTCTCGAGCATCGCAAGACCCGTGACCCAATTGTTGAAGAAAGATAAGAAGTTTGAATGGACGGACAAATGTGAAGCAAGCTTCCAAGAGCTTAAGAAGAGATTGATCTTAGCCCCAATCTTGATCATGCCGGATATCACGAAGGCTTTTGATGTATATTGTGACGCATCCAAGACCAGTCTCGGATGTGTGTTGATGCAAGAAGGCAAAGTCATATCCTATCTATCCCGAAAACTGAAGCAACATGAGCATAATTATCCTACCCATGACCTTGAACTAGTAGCCATAGTTTTATCCTTGAAGACATGGCGGCATTACCCCATGGGAAACCGTTGTGAAATTTATTCGGATCACAAGATCCTAAAGTACATTTTCACCTAGAAGGAGCTGGATATGAGGCAAAGGAAATGGATAGAGCTAATCAAGGACTATGATCTGGACATTCACTGTCACCTCGGTAAAGCCAATGTGGTAGTAGATGCCCTTAGCAGATTGCCGTGTCACTTGTACTCCATGATTCTGAAGGAGCAACCAAGTTTTCACAAGGAGTTGGAAGATTTCAGAATGGAGCTAGCAAGTGAAGGATTTTTGGCTAGCATAGAACTTCAACCCACTTTGATCAGTCAGATCAAAGAGGCGTAGAAAGGAAATGCTAGTATCGCCGAAATCAAATGTCGTATCGGTAAAGGGAAGGTACCCGGATTCACCGAAGATGAAAAAGGAGTTTTGTGGTACAAAGGACGTATCTGTGTGCCAGCAGATCGTGAATTGAAGCAAGCTATTTTGAAAGAATCCCATGATACTCTTTATTCTATTCACCCGGAGGAACGAAGATGTATCAAGATTTGAAGGAGCAATTTTGGTGGCACAAGATGAAGAGAGAAATCGGAAGCTACATAGCCAAGTGTAATATTTGTCAGCGAGTCAAGACGGGACATCAGAGACCCGTAGGACTGTTGCAACCATTGCATATTCCGGAATGGAAATGGGATTCTGTAGGAATGGATTTTATCACCGGTTTGCCTACATCTAGTAGGGGAAATGACTCTATTTGGGTCATAGTAGATAGACTGTCCAAAGTCTCCCATTTCTTACCAGTCAAGACCACCTACCAGAGTTTGAAGCTAGAAGAGTGGTACATTGCTAGAATAGTCAGTTTGCATGGAGTCTCCAAGAACATCGTATCGGATCGAGGAACTCAGTTTACCTTGATATTTTGTAAGAAAGTCCAAGAAGGATTGGGAACCCGACTGGATTTAGGCACAACTTATCACCCTCAAACTGATGGACAAACGGAGCGAGTAAAACAAATACTCGAAGATATGTTCAGAGCTTGTGTGTTAGAATTTGGATCTAAATGGGAAGACTGTCCGCCGTTCGTAGAATTTTCATACAACAACAGTTATCAAGCTAGTTTACAAATTACCCCATTTGAATTCATGTATGGAAGGAAGTGTCGTACCCCTTTGAATTGGTTAGAAGTAGGAGAGAGTCAGATTTTCGGACCCGACATCCTACGAGAAGCACAAGAGAAAGTTCACAAGATTCGTGAGCACCTCAAGGCCTCCCAATCCAGACAGAAGAGTTATGCCGACAAGAGACGTCGAGACCTAGCCTTCAATATCAGAGATTTTATGTATCTCAAAGTATCACTCTTGAAAGGAATGCAATGTTTTAAACTCAAAGAAAAGTTAGCCCCCGGATATATCGGACCCTTCAAGATTTTGAATCGTCGAGGAGAAGTATCATATCAACTAGAACTGCCGAAAGAGATGTCAGCCATGCACAATCTGTTTCATATATCGTTACTTCGCAAATGCCTAGAAGTCCTGGAGAAGACCGAAGTTTTCAAGAATATTGATCACAAAACCATAGAGATCAACAATGACCTGACATATCCCGAAGTACCCATCCGTATTTTGGAAGAAGCCTTCAGAACCACCAGGACCCGGAGTATCAAGTTTCTCAAGATCTAGTGGGGTAACCACACTGAAGAAGAAGCTACCTGGGAGCAAGAAGACTACAATAGGACGAAGTTTCTAGATCTCTTTAAATCCTAGATTTCTTTTTCTCAAATATCGGGACAAGATTTTGTTTAAGGAGGGAAGGTTTGTAACATCCCAAAAATATTAATCAAGGTTATCATTTCCAATCACCTAAATTTAGGGTTAACAAAAAAAAATTAATTAAAAATCAATATGAATGCATGTGTGTGTGATGAATGCATGGATGCTTATATGGAATTGTTTGATTGTTGTGAATAGCAAGGATTGGTTTAAAGATGAAAACAACATCATCTAAATCATTGCCAAGCAGAATCAAATCAATAGAAATTCAAAAACAAACAAAATAAGCAAATGGTCACTTTTGCCAATCTTGCTCATTAGACCACTTTGAGTGTTTCTAGTCCAAGATTTCAAACAGAAAAAAATCAAATTCTTTTCACCCCTTGTTAGACCAAGTAAAAGTGAACCCAAGCCCACCTTGCAAACCCCTAGAAACATTTGACAACCCTATTCAAATGACATTTGAAAATTGAATCTAGTTCATATGGTAAGATCACCATTTCTCAAAACCCAACCAAACCAGTTCACCTTGACAAATCCAATCAACCATATACTTCCTAGTATGTGCCCAGTACACTCACCAAGTTTCATCCAAAAATCCAAATATGAATTTCTTTCGGCCATTTTATCAAACACCTTCTGAGCATAAATCAAATTAAACAACAAACACTATTGTGAGCAGTGTTTGTGCCAAAATGGTTCCCTCTCTAGCTCTCACCACACTCCCAGTAGATCACTAACATTGTCTAAGCAGCTCTAGCCCACTGTGTACTCGACCATGCCATCAATGGCCACCATGGCCGAGCACACTTGCCACCCCCAACATCGATGGCAAGCTAGAAGCATAGATAGCCTCGCCAAACTTGTCTACCATGCTGCCTGTGCCTCACTGCCCCCTCTAGACCATCCCTAGCTCAAAGACAGAGAAGGGAACCGCCGGAAACACTGTGCTCGCGCCACTGTTGACCATGCCGACGCGCACCGCAGTGCACGCCACGTTCCCACTCAACCCGACCGCGTCTCGCCTTTGCTTCCCGTCTACTTGACCACCACCGTCCCAGGAGACCACCAGACATGCTCGTTCGCCGTCGCGTGACCAGGAGCGCAGGTGCATCGTCAAAAACGTCATCGGTGCCGCTCAGAGCACCAGCGCGTTCTGACCAAACCGCACCGCCCCTTGCCGCGCCATCAAGTCGTTGAGCACCGCGAGGAGACCGCGCATCGTCCCCTAGCCCCAGCCATGCCCGTAGCTCGTTGTAACCCCGACCCTGATGAGCACTGCCCATGCCGCTCGACCTCTCTCGCTCGCCTATAAAAGGAGGCCTCCCCTGCTCGTTTTCTTCACACCAGTTCACTCCCCACCTCTTACTGATCCTTCCCACATCTTCCCGGAATAAGGCGAGCTCTCCCTCACCGGAATTTCGCTAGAGCCTGCTTCTACTGGAGGAGAAGGGCGCTAGGGTTCGAGCCCGTCGTGTTCTGTTCGACGAGGACGATGGCCGTAAGCCGTTGATCCTTAGTCTAATCCTACGGTCATAATCGCCTCGTACTCCTTCGCACCCCATGTCTCACTAACGTGTGCGGACACCACTTAACCAGCCCGCGCGCGCTGTGTGGAGTGGGCCGACCCAGTTAGAATTCCCGCGCGACCCAGTAGTTTGAATTTAGATTTATCTATTTAGTTTCAAACCTAGTTCTGGCAGTAGATTCAAAAATCATTTCAGAGAGTTTTACTGAACCAAATAGCATGAAACCATTTTTAGAAAGGTATGGAAATTATGAATCCAAGTCCATTGGATTCAAAACATTTGAAATCCTAGATCACCTATATTAAAAATAACAAGGAAGAGACTTTTATGCATTCAAACATTTTTCAAAATTAAACCATAAATACTTTTGAGTTGATTCCAACTCCCAAAAATCACATTTCATAAGGCCTTTCTGAATATATAAAAATATCTAGGTTTACTTGCAGTAATAATGGACAAGTAATAAAAGAATGCCCCATAGGCATTTCTAGTCACTTTAATTAATTAAAATAAAAAGGTTAAACCTTATTAAATTATGACACCACTTTAAATAACATTCCCAAGTAGTAGAATATGTGATTATGACATGTGTCAACATGATCCCATGTTTTAATTGGAGAATATTAAATCTTAAGTAGTTTTTCAATGAGTAGAAATTACTTTTCTAAAATAAAATTAATAAGACTATTGCCTTAATTCTTGTGATGATTGTGATGATGCTAGATCCTCTAGTGTGAGCCTTTGTGTGCTAAATAGAAGTAGTTAAGTATTGTTTGGTGATTATGTACTTCGTATTTATTTATAGACGCTAGTACCGACCAAGGATATGAAGAGGAAGGAGACTACTACGAAGAGGAAGTTGAGGAGAACTTCAACCACTGCACTGCATAAGGCAAGCTTCACCATACCAGTTAACTTAGCAAGATAACACTTGCAACTGTGAAAGCTAGATAACCAATGCAATGCATTAGGCATGCTTGATGAGACAAACTTGATTATCCTAAATCCCGGTTTTACTTGCAAGCTTAATTATTTTTATTTCTTTATCAAAGCTTTTTATTTATGTTTACTTAGTGACTTGTAAATTTTTGAAATATATTAAAGGTAGCATAAAGAGCATAAAACTTGGCCTAAGTTAGATAGAATTAGATGTCATCCTGAGACATGAGATTATACTTAGATAAGTCACACTTGATTACCACCCCTCATTAGTGTTTACCCCAACTTTAGTGGCTAGTGCTAAGCATAAAACTTGATCACTTTAGATGGGAATACTTGGTGAAAATGGTTATGAAAACCTTAGAATGGTGAGTCATTCTAATGAAATGTTTTGACATGTGTTGTGAACACCAGATGACTTTGATGATGAAAATGTTGAGGCATGAGCCTTAGCCCTTTATAAAACTGATGGTTGTGTTCGGATGCGATACCATTCCAATCTTACCGTACCACTTCAATACCCGAATTTGGGTAGGGCTTGAGTGGAAGTTTATATACCTTAGTATGGGTTCCCTTGCGGCCGAGGTTTGAGATGAGGCACCTCGTGATGATTGACCACCTGTGTAGTTCCCAAGATGGCAAATGGTCATGGTTGGGAGGCCAAACTCATAGGAGAGGTGCCTATACTAGGGCGTGTAATTGAAAGGTTATGATTGATTATCCGCATACTGAGTATGGTGAATTCATGATTGTTCCTGACAGATGTATCGAATGTTGTGGTGAAAGTGTACCACCTCTGCAGAGTGTCAAACTATTCGAATAGCCGCATCAGCGGTTTTGGACAGTTGGAGTGGCCATACTATTCCGTCGTCAGAGGTTTTCAAAATGACTTGTGAAATGAATCATGACTTTTACTTGACCACAACAGGGTTGTGAATATGAAAACTGAGTTCCCACTTAGGTGTTATAAAACCTTAAACTAGCTTTCTTTACTTCTGAACTCAGCTAGAGATAAACCTGGCTTTTTGCAAAACAACCTAGATCTTAGTATTCCTACTTGAACCACTTGTTAGTGATAGTTTGCGAGTACTTAAAGAGTACTCATGGCTTTGTCCTTGGCTATTCCTGTGGCCATACTATGAGGAGGACTATCAGGATGATGGACAGCAGGAGGTATACGACAACTAGGATCATCTCCCATCGTCAGCATTGCTTGTGACCATGAAGATGGAGCTTCGCCCACGCTACCATTATTATATTATTCTGCTGCGTTGATTGTACTAAGGCTAGATCATGAGCTCCTTTATTTGTAAGACCTTTATTAAGGTTTGTAATGGATGAGGAACTATGGTACCAATCTGTTATGTCCTGCAAAAATGGTAACCCCAGGATTGCGATGTATGGCATAACAGGCATCTGGGATTAAAAATCCTGGTGGTGACACTTGGTGCGGCTAGCCCACGGGCCCCCATGGCATGCCTCATCCCAATTGGCCCCTCCCGAGGTGGTGGACCCACTAGTGGTCCCTCTAAAACATTCTAGAAGCTTCTGATCAAAACACCGAAAACATTTTCGAACCCCGGAAAGTGACTTTCCTTATTTGAATCTTATTCTCCGGACCATTCCAGATCTCCTCCTGATGTCATGGATACAATCCGAGTCTTCGAACAACATTTGATCTCCAACTCATATTTCATATCTACTTAAACAACATCAAACCTTAAGTGTGTTACCCTATGGTTCATGAACTATGTAGACATGATCAAGACACCTCTCTGGTCAATAACCAATAGCGGGATCTGGAGATCCATAATGCTCCCACATATTAAATGATGACTTCGTGATCGAATGAACCATTAACATACACTACTGATTCCCTTTGTTGCACGATACTTTACTTATCTGAGGTTCGATCGTCGGTATCTCCATACCTAGTTCAACCTCGTTATCGATAAGTACTCTTTACTCATTCTCTAATATGACATCCCTTGTGACCTAGTCACATGCTTGCAAGCCAATTGGATGACATTACACCTAGAGGGCCCAGATTATATCTATATGTCATATGGATGGACAAATCCCACTCTTGATCCATGCACGTCAACACATACTTTCAGAATACCCAATGCCACCTTTATAACCAACCAATTACGAAAGTGGATTTTGATATCATCAAAGTACTCATCCGGTGACGTTGATTAACATGATCTCATGGTCGAAGGATTAGGTTACTATGTATCTGAAAGCTTGTAGCAAAACGAACTTAATGACTTGATCTTATGCTATGCTTACTATGGATGTTACATCATTCTCCTAATGATATGATCTTGTTATTAGTAACATCCTCTGACTTTATGTATTTTCCTTCTTCTAGTACTTATAATTTAAGTTGTACGTTTTAGGAAGAATACCTCTGCGGCTTGAAAGAGCACATCAAAATATTTGTGGAGATTTTCTCGACTGAATCCCAAGTAACTGCTCCACCAACTCCTGCCGCCATTGTCCCTTCTAGCTCAGAAGGAAATTCATCTGTAACAGCACCAAATCCCTCCTCCATGGAGACATATATCAATCCGACTAATGACGTCTCTGGTTCTACCGCTCTCAAAGTCACTCCTTCGAGCCCCTAGAAAAATTCCAAAGAGTGCACCCACTGCTATTACGGCCGACACTTTGGTTGTTGCACTAGCATCCTCAACTCCTCCAACTCTTTTTGCCATGACCACTTCAAGGTAGCCCAGTTATTTTTAAGATGGCGACAACTACCTTCAGCAATTCCATTCACAATGCCAACAACCTGAGGTTTATTGCCACAATGAGACTTTGATACTTGTAGTTTTGTTTACTGCATATCCCATTATATCCCCCGATCTCCTAGGCCAAAAACATTATGTTTTCGGCCTTGGTGATCTTAGAGAACTTAGTGAAATTTTCATAGTGTAGCCCCTCGAGTATGTAGATGAAATTGAAAATTTCGACTAGAAAATCCAAAGTAGCTTAAAATCTTGCATTGTAGCCCCCCGAGCTTTTAGTTGAAAAATGTGAATTTTTTGACTAGATGCTCTAGAGTGACTAAAGTATGATACTTTGTTTCTCATAATGAACACGCATGAAAAGATGTGGCAGATCAGAAGATCGCGAAGCTAGAGAAGGAGAAGGAAAATCCAAAGCTTGTTTTGAGGAAGAAAAATGACATTGCCGATACCCTTAAGGAGGAGATCAAGAAGGGCAAGCATCCATAAAAGGTAGCGGTTTATGTTCTTTCAAAGTATCCTTATTCAATTTCCTGAAATCAATGCACATTTTCAATCCATTGATAGTTCTTATAGGGATTAGCTCATCCTCTTTATTTTGTATAATAGTAAGGCCTCCCTTCTTTGGGACACAATGAGTAGGACTAACCCACTTGATATCCGAAATAGGATAGATAGCACATGCTAACCGGTATGTACTCTTTACTCATTATGTATTATCAATGTTCTTGTGATTAACAACTTGACCACTTATCCGACAAGGCGATTACGAACACCATAGTACATGAGTGTGGCTCGAAGTGTATCTCTCCATAACTACATCATATGATACATTGCCATACTATCTAGTAAAAGAGAAGACCGACTTTTATATTTACTCATTCTCAGAGAAACGTTTGAATAATTCTGCCACATACATATCGTATCCAAATCCATATGTGTATCGTGGTCTAACGATCTTTTTAGTAACCCTAATACTTGTAAATGAGAAACTACCGATAAAAAAATTGTGTTGTGTTTCATGGCATGTCATGTTGGATCTATCCATCGTTGTTATACCCTCAACAAATCCGATCCCATATATCATTGGCATCTCAACAACACTTTATACTTTGCCATAGTTAGGAAACCGAGACTATCAATGATACACGAACTAGTATTAGAGACGAGACCAGGAATATCTAATGTTTTTTGTTATTCACACATGTATTAGGGTTTTCCTCCGAATACTCATTATCCAGAACTAATACAATTATAGCATAAAATAATAAATTTAATTATAAAATAGAATATAGTAATAATAAATTTATTATTGCCTCTAGAGCATGACCCCATTTTTTATAATTTGAAAAAACACTTGAAATTAAAAAAATTGCTCATATTTTATTTAAATTTTTTGATACTTTACGGTGGAATTTGAACTCAATTTAAACTAGATCCTAAAACTAACCTAAATCTAGTCCTCGTCATCGAGGATGTTGGCCTGCTCCGCAGACCGCCGTGGGATGGCCTCGAGCCTCGGTGGGTCCGGTGGGTCGCACGTATGACATCGGCATGCAACGGTGGGTGAGCTCCACTAAATTAGGCCACAGAATTAGTTTGGGTTATGTTATCGTGCTTGTCAACCCTGGAAAACGAGACTTTGTTTGAATCAAAACTTTAGTTCTGGTTGCATTGTACTAGTGTGTTCGTTCCGTGTTGTACCGCTGGTGCTCTTGGCACGGTAGCATCCACCAGCACGACATATGCGCCGGTAGCCCATGCTAGTGTTTATGGAAAAGGAATAGAGAAGATGTCTAATCACAGACTCAATTACTCCATCATAAACACCCTTGAAAGGGTACTTGTTAAGAATAATTATTCTTGATAATTAGAGGATAATCCCCGCTTATTTAGGAGATGTAGTTCCACCGACATCCCTGCTCCCGAGGAACCTAGAGACGCTCCGTGGAATTCCATCCATTGATCCTAAAACCGTCTCCTTGTTTCCACTGATCCAGAGAACCAACATGCCTGTGCATATTCTGATTGTATAAAAGTTTGTATCAATTATCAATAAAGAACAACGATTTTATTCTTGTCGCTTGTTGTCTATTTTCCTACTTCGAACAGTACTACAACATCGTGGAGCATGAAAGTACCAATGAAATTAAAAGGCGGCATGCTCTTAAATTATGGTGAACATATTACGAAGCAAATTTGGCGGAAGTTTTATCGGGATGAGGCGACCTCCCTGACCCCTGGCGCAACCTATCTTCGCCGCCGGCAATCTCTCTCGTGGTTCCCCCTCTTTCTGCTCCCACCATCCTCTTCCTCTCCTTTCCCTCTACACACTCATACCAATTGTGATCACGTGATCCTCTCGTCCACCTCTACCGTAGATTCTTAGGTTTCTTCCTAGGTTTCAATGGAGGGTCTCCTTCACTGGGATTTTAACCCAGGCCTAGCCTTGGAGAATCAGGTACGTCGAAGGTTTGGATCTCCCGTGCACTTTGTGCCATCAAAAGGATCGAAGGAATTTTTCTTGGTTGTCTCTTTCTCTTTGGCAGCTTTTCATCTGAATTAAGAATCGGTTGGCCTAGCGCTGCAATGTTGCCTTGGTGGTGACATATCTAGATTCAGGGTTTTTAAACTGAGTGATCGACGTTTTCGGTTTTCTTTGGCCTCAAACAAGGTTGGTCATTTCATCTATGGATTAAAGGATCATATTTGGCCAGACTTTGTTTGTCATTTCTCTCTGTTCAGAGGCCATCATCCCACTATTTCTGGATTTGTGTTGGATCCCTCAGTTCATTCTAATAAGAAAATATTGGAGGTGGCTCAACGTAGCCCAACCAATTAGAAGCCAAATCTAAAAAAATTATCAGAGAGTGCCTCAAAGGATTCTTCTGGTCATGAGGAGTTACAAAAATTTGGTTTTCTACCTTTGGTTAATCATAAGGCTGGTGGTATGAACTTTGTTGCTAGTTCCTCCCGAGAAAATGTTTCAGCTCAAGTGCAGAGTAAAATTGTTCGTCAGGGAATTCTGTTTGGGAGTTTCAAAAATGCTGGTATTGATCCGGATTTCATGGGATCTCCTCGGATTTTTGTGGGGACTAAATTCAAATCAAGGTACTTTGACTCAATCCCCTTGGCTAATTTACCGCAAATTATAGATCTAAGGGAAGCATATTTTGATGATCCGGATATTATGCATACTTTGAATCTGAAATTTGTCCCGCCCGATGATTATATTTAGAAACAGCTTAATAAATGTTCAATTTGTTCACTACTTGGGCATCTGGGCCAGGCCTGTCTGGGCATTGCATGTCTTAGATGTCATCAGAAGGGCTCGGCCTGCTTGGATGGCTCTAGTTTAAATCAAAAGCCCGAGAGTTTGTGGATTAAGGCCCAATGCTGGGAATGTGAAGGGATAGGGCATACAGCTCAAAACTGTCAGCCGAAAGTTATGTGGCGAAAAAAGGAGGGAATCACAGGTGCTAATGTTGATCTGACTAAGAAAATTAATCGCCTGCCTTCTTCTAACAAACAGACACATTTAAGTTCACAAAAAATCTGGGTGGTTAAGGGCAGGTTTGATAATATAAAGGAACAACCTTGCTGCGCAATAGTGCTTGCTGTTCCACCTCCCAGGCTTTTTGCAACAGTAAACCCTTCTCTGCTTCACCTTGACTACGCCGCCGCCATGGCCACATTCCCTGTCAATCCACGGGCGTTCCTCTCGCCTGGCCTGACGATCGATCAAGGTCCCCCAGATCGCAAGGTTAGAACTAACTTGGTGGTTTCTGCTCAACCTCCTCTGATGCATCCAAGAGTCATGATAGCAGAGACCAATCGCTTTATTCATGTTCATCTTAGATAAGAGATGAGAGTTAATTTGCGTAATCTATTGAATGAATCTGGTCATGAGGTAGATTAGGTTGTTGATCATCCTTTTGGTTTGGGGTCATTTACTTTTGTGGATGAGTTAGTTGCAGACACTGCTATTGGCACAACCTTTGAAATGGACGAGATCACCACAATTACATTTGTTAGGCACGACAGAGCTAATAATATGAGACTGACAACATGTGGTCGTGCTATCTGGGTCCTGTTCCTTGGTTTCCCGCTTGACCATCAGACAAATTCATATGTTTGTAGTGCTGTAGAGGACTTTGGTCTGTTAATGAACTCGCATGCGTCAAATGAAAATGATCAGTCTGTTCTAGTGAAGGTTAAAATTGTTGATCCCAAATTTGTGTCAAAGAGTGTTGTGATGCATCAATTAGGAGGTGACCATCTCAGTTGGACCATCCATGTTATCATGTTGCGTAGTTCAGACTGGAATGCTCACATCCATGATGTGCCACCACCACCTGAAGATCCAGCTCCTGATAATGGGGATCCCCATCCTCTTTTTGGTGAGGGTTTGACGGTAGAGCAGCTATTCAAACAACAGCTTGCCATTTGGCTTCAACAGAATGGACGACATCAAGGTGGACAGCAGAACCAGGTGCAAGGCAATCATGGTGGCCAGCAGCACCAAGTGCCTCTGATGGAGGCTACAACCAATGTTCAGGTGTAAGTTGGTGCTGGACAGAATGATGTGGAAATGCCTCCTCTGGTTAAGTTTCAACAAATCCTAGCTGAACAAGGAGTGACTTTTGATGCAGGTACCCAACCACCACTGAATAATATGACTGATAGCCCAATGCAGGCATGGCATGAGCATGTGATGTTTGAGCTAAACAATAACTTAAATGTGATGATGATCCAGCATGATATCAACTATGATGCAAATTATGTTATTTTTGCTAAGCTGTCTATTGTTAAATCTGCTGTCAAGGCACTATGGGGTCCTGCTTTGGGATTGGACAACAGTAGATTCTTTAGTGATTCTCTGAAGCTGCCACCATTTGTTGTTTTTGATCTATTTGGTGAGCCCTTGATTATGTTGCAGCAAAGGAAGAAGAGCATGGCAAGGAAGATTGCTACTGTTGAGTTCATAAATGACAGTGAAGAGGAATCTGAGATGCATTTGGGCAAAAAGAGGAAGATGATCTGTGAGCAGTTGGACACTGGTTCTACTCCAACTTGTACTGATCAGGTCAGGAGAAGCACTAGAAGGACTAGATACAAGGGGTTTAAGCCCAACTCTACCCCTGATTCCAAGCCATTTAAATCTAAGGTGAAGCCCAGGAAAGTTCCAGATCTTCAGTTGATTGAGGGAAAGAATAAGCAGCCTGTGGACAGCTCTGATGACACTGCTCCTCCTCCAACTTCAGTTCTTGTCTTGCAAGCAATTGGTGTCAACCTGTGTGGGGTGCCTGCTGCACAGCTCACTCCAAGGAAGCTTCTATAGTCTCCTCAGGAGGAGGAGAAGAAGGACACTGAATATAATTAAGGGCTTTTTCATATAAAGTTCTGTAATAAAATTATTTCTGAGCATTTGTACTGTTTATCTATGCATCCTCTGAAACAGTGGTTTATCTTGTGCTGGAATATTAGGGGCCTAAATGCTAGGTCTAAAAAATTAGCTTTGCATAATGCCATTTTATCTAGTGGATGTTGGGTGGTGTGTCGAGTATTTTGATATTCCTTTTATTAAAGAATGTTATCCTCCTGGTTTTGATGATTTTGTGTATGTCCCCTCTGTTGGGGCATCTGGGGGATGATTATTGTCTGGAAAAGTGTTGTTTTCTCTGGTATTGCAATGCATTGTACCCCTTTTGCTTTTTCTGTCTATTTTACTTCAAAGCAATCAGTTCAATCCTGGACTTTAGTCAATATTTATGGTCCTTATGTTGGGGAAGCTAGAGAGGAATTCACAAAATGGTTGTTTGATCTTTGCATTCCTGATGATGAGGACTGGATTATACTTGGTGATTTTAATTTCATTAGGTCTCCTTCTAACAGGAATAAGCCAGGAGGAAATTTTAATGATATGTTATTATTCAATAACTTTATCGGAGAGCAACATCTCACAAAAAATGCTATTAAAGGTAGAAACTTTACTTGGAGCAATATGCAAGAAAACCCTCTTCTTGAGCAACTAGATTGGATTTTCACTTCTATGCATTGGACTCTATCCTTCCCTTGGACTATTGTTTCTCCATAATGAAAACCTACCTCTGATCATATCCCTCTGGTGGTTACCATGCAAACTTTTATTCCTGGAGCTAAATTGTTTAGATTTGATAATTATTGGGTTGCGCATCAGGGATTTCAAGAAGTTGTTGCTGCTAGCTGGAGCAAAACCACTCATAAGAAGAATAGTGCTGCAAATATGAATGCTAAGTTAAAAAAGGTTAAGATATGATTTGAAATTTTGGAGCAAATCTATCTCCAAACTAAAAGTCTGCATTGATAACACTAACAAAGCTCTGTTGGAAATTGACAATATTGAAGATAAAAGGAGGTTAACTATTGCTAAAGCAAATTTTAGGAAAATATTAAAGGAACAACTCTTGAATTTACTGGAATTTCAAAGACAGTATTGGAAGAAAAGGTGTACAATCCGTTGGACAAATTTTAGGGATGAAAATACAATTTTTTCCAGTCCATAGCTACTGAAAGATATAGAAGGAACTCCATTCTTAGCTTCAGATATCTGATGGTACTATGGTGAAGGACCATGCAGGGAAGGAAGAAATCATACATAACTCATTTAAAGAAAGGTTGGGCACAAAATCAAACCCTCAAATGAAATTCAACCTTGCTGACCTGATTAATCTTGTTCCTGGCCTTGAGGAACTTTTTGTGCCTTTTACAACTGATGAAATTGATGTAGTGGTCAAGACCATGCCAGTGGATAAAGCTTCTGGGCCTGATGGCTTTAATGGTCAATTTCTTAAAAGTTGTTGGGGTATTATTAAACAAGACATTTATCAACTTTGCTTTGACTTTTATGATGGGAAATTGGATCTTGAGAGCATTAATATGGGGCACATTACATTGATTCCAAAGGTTCCATCCCCTATTTCTGTGAATGACTATAGACCTATTACTCTGCTAAATTGTTGCCTAAAGATAATAACCAAAATTTTGGCCAATAGGCTTCAGAAATTGGTGCTCAAACTTGTTCATAAAAATCAATATGGTTTCTTAAAGGGTAGAAGTATCCAAGATTGCTTGGCATGGGCATTTGAGCACCTGTTTCATTGTGAAGCATCCAAAAAAGAGATTAATTTACTTAAGCTGGATTTTGCAAAAGCTTTTGATACCATTGATTATGGTGCAATGATAAAAATCATGAAGCGGGTGGGTTTTGACCAAAAATGGCTAGATTGGATTGCTATAATCTTTGAGTCTAGGAAATCTTCATTCTTGCTTAATGGCACACGTGGGAAACAATTTCACTGCTTGAGGGGGGTAAGACAGGGTGATCCATTATCTCCATTAATCTTTGTCCTTGCTGCAGATTGATTGCAGGCTGCAATTAACAAAGCTTTTAGAAATGGCTCTATTATGGCCCCTTTTATCCATACTATGATATGGATTTTCCAGTGATACAATATGCAGATGATACCTTAATAATTATGCCTGCATGTATTCAGCAATTGGAGATCATGAAGAGAATTCTAGATGATTATGCTCTGTCCACTGGTCTGAAAATCAACTACAACAATTCTATGATGGTTTCCATTAACATTCCTCTTAATGATATTCAACAATTTGTTGATCTTATGGGATGTACTATATGAAAGATGCCATTTACTTATTTGGGGCTACTAATGGGTACTACTAAACCAACTATTGTCGAGTTAATGCCTCTGGTTGACATGGTGGAGAGGAAAATGTATGCCTCCTTTATGACGATGGCTTACAGTGGTAGGTTTACTGTTATTAATTCCCTTTTGGCTTCCATATCAATGTTTTATATGTGCTCCCTTAGCCTGCCTAAAAAAATAATTGAGCATTTTGAAAAACTAGAAAGGCATTGTCTATGGAATAAGAAAATAGAGGAGGGGGAAAATGCAGCTCTTTAATTGCATGGGAAAAGGTCTGCGGACCAAAGGAGAAGGGAGGTGTTGGAGTATTGAACCTGCAATTGTATAATAAAGCTTTATTACTGAAATACTTGCATAAATTTTATAATAAAGAGGATACTCCATGGGTTAGACTGATTTGGCAGGCCTATTATGAAGATAAAGTTCCTCATAATACAGATCCATGTGTTTCTTTTTGGTGGAAGGATGTATGTAAATTATCCCCTATCTACAGAGGTATTGCAAAATATTCAGCAAACAAGGGTGATTCTATACTTTTTTGGAAGGATGATTGGTTGGATAGAATTGTTTCTGAACAATTCCCTAGAATATTCTCTTATTGCCTTAATGAAGATGTTTCTGTTTAGGAATTCCTAACTGCAGATAACTTGTCACATAATTTCCATCTTCCTTTATCTCCTGAGGCAATGGTAGAATTAAGGCAGATTCAGAGCTTATCTATCCACATTACTTTGGAAGGAGTAACTGAGGACTCCTGGAGCTATGAGTGGGGTAAAAAATATACTTCTCATAAATTATATAAATATTGTTTCAGGAATGTTATTACACATGAGGCCTTCAAATGGATTTGGGAATCGAAATGTACTCCTAAAGTTAAGTTCTTATGATGGCTTCTGTTCTCTGATAGGTTAAATACTAGAGGCATATTGAGAAGAAGGCAATATCATCTAAATTCAGGCCATATTTGTCCTATTTGTGGGCATACTGAAGAATCTGCAGAATATCTTTTCATGAAGTGTGGCTTTAGTCAATACTGCTGGCGTACCCTCGGCATAAATTGGAGTACTCAAGGAGTATTACTAGATTGGATCTCCCGTGCAAAGCATGGTCGGCATGAACCTTTTTTCATGGAAGTTTTTATGGTGGCTGCTTGGAGCATCTGGAAAGAAAGAAATGACTTAGTGTTTAATTCCATTACACCTTTCCTGAGTTCCCGGAAAACTAGATTTACTGTTCATCTCTCTCTTTTGATCCATAGGACCAAGTCTGATTTACACTTTGTTATTCATAGTATAGTCAATAATTTGTAATCGCCTCTTGAAGTCACCTTGACTTCACCTAAACTCTGTAAATATGTGACTTTTAATGGAAATGGAAGGGAGGCAGTAGAACCCTCAAAGGGTTTTGCTGTCATAAATGTTCAAAAAAAAGCAAATTTGGCGATAAGAGACAAATTAATCACTTTGCAACCAGTTGAGACATCGATTGGTGGTATCCATGATTTACACAGTGTACTCCTTCTGTTTAGAAATATATAACGTTTTAGTTTTGTAAAATAATTATTTAGATGACTTTAGATACATTCATTTCACAAAACTAAAGCGTCGCAAAAGTTATCTAAATATATTTGTTTGACAAAGCTAAAATATTTTATAAGTATGAATGAAGGACTTTGAACAGATCAAGCCAATTGAGGGAGAAGACGACTTGAGGAATAGGGAGGCTAGTGGCGGCGGCGTGATGTACTCGGCGGCATTAACAGACCGAAGATTATTTCAAACCGCGGACAAACAACAAATATGAAGACCAGATATATATTTTTTAGTCAAATTTTAATCAAAATAGCTTGTGCTGGCCCTGTTGGAAGCCCGGTATTTGTGGAAGAGGACCAGATGAAGTTATACATGACTTACATAATGGGGGACTTAAATTATAGCGAGATATTCGTGATTCACAGCTGTTTTTGAAATATAAATGACCGGTCCGATGGATCACGCATATGACATGGCGGACAACGGTGTGTGAGCTCCACTAAATTAGGCCAACCGACCTCTAACTTTTGATTAAAAAAGACCCACTTCTAGCTCCATGACAGGTTGGGACCACCTATGAAGTCCTACGCGTCAACCCTAGCCCGTCTTGGTTGATTACCTAGGCATTTTGTCAAGTCGGGCCGGGCTCGGACCAGACCGCAAAAAGGTCGTCTGCACATTTCCCAGGCTCGAGCCTGGCCCGGTTGTCGGCCACAAATCTAGGCCCGAGGGCCTGCGTAGTGTGATTTCTTCGTGCTGTCGGGCCGCAGGCCGGGCCTCTCCTTATTTTCGGCTTTTCCTTGACCCGAGCTTGGCCTCTGCGGTCACCGGGCCGCAAATCTGATGCCCAAGCCTGGCCCATCAGGCTTTTTCGGGCTGGCCGGGCTGCCCATGCTCAGGTATTACAAGGGGATCACGCTCAAAAAAAAAAAGTATTACAAGGGGATGCCGAACACAGCTAGTACGAGGAAGGTGACGTGTCTGTCCGCTGGTACTCCACGTGGCAGAGACGAACCCGGGAGAAACACAGTTGGGCTGGAAGGGCAGCGAACGTACGGGCGCGCGAGCTCGGCGTCCAGACCGAGCAAAACTTCCGGGTGGGAGGAGAGAGAGAGAAACTTGGAAAGGATCCGTGATTGCAGGGGGTAGGGGGCTCCCTCCTCTGGATGGGGGCACCACGTGCGGCATTGTGGAGGAGGACGCGGAGGGGACGAGGCGGAGCCGGAGGTGACGGTGCTAGGTCGGCGGCGGGGGACGGAGAGGAAGAGGACGAGGACGAGGAGGGGCGCCACGACGGTGAGGGTGGAGGACGCCGGCGAGGGCAGGGGCCTGCCGCCGCCGTCGCCGGCGACGGGGCCGTACGCCGTCGGCAGGCGCGCGCCACGGCGGCAGGGCGAGACCATCGCCAAGGGCCACAAGAACTATGAGCTCATGCTCAACCTCCAGCTCGGCATCAGGTACCCCCACCTCCACGGTTCCTGATTCAATCTCAATGCAGCATCGTGTGAATTTCGACATTTGTTTGCCAATTGTGCACTCGTCTCTCGTATAATAATGACATTGGAATACATAGAAATTTACATTTGGCTAGGGAGTCTGATGTTTATGACCGCCGATCAGATCAGCCTGGTCCCACGGTTTGTCTGAAAGTTCTCAGGCTTTTCAACGATGTATGGCATATGGTTCTATTTTCCCCTCTTCTGCTGCTGCTGGCGTGAATTTCTATCTAACTTTAGAGACTGTTTGCACGCATTAGACTTCCGTTTATCACCTTATGCACATTCATCTTTCATTGTTTCGAAAGGAGGCAGCAGTTTTTCCCTTTCATTAAGAAATGTAAAAGGGAACAATGGCCAAAAATACAGCTGAGTGTGGCTAATGCATATTCTTGTAATTGGAGAAATATGGATCAGTGGTGTCTAATTGGAATTTGATGGCTTAGACAGAGGATTTGTATGATCTCCCGTTCCATTCAAATGGCACGAGGGATTACACCATGTGGGCATTCAACTGGAAAAACAAAGCTTGGGATTGGCATGGATCAAAATTTGAGGTGCTCGTTATGCCGGATTAAGTTGATCCCAGCCATATGATTTTTAGCAGGACAGCTCACCCATGGAAAATCATGTTATACGGCATTTCTTTCTCAACTAACGGTAGTGGATCATAATAGTACAAGTGGTTTAGCCATCTGTTGTGGTTACTCAACGACAACTGTAGCTGAATGGCATATGTTTCGAAATAAATTTGTTCACGTGCTTATTATCTTGTCTGGGGAACAGACACGCTGTAGGAAAGCAAGGCCCTATTACGCTTGATCTCAGGTCATCAGCTTTTGACCCAAAGGAGAAAGTATGGACAAGGTTCCCTCCAGAAGGCTCAAAGTACACCCCTCCTCACAGCTCTTGCGATTTCAGATGGAAAGATTACTGCCCACAAGTATTCCGGTTGGTCATCACTCCAATGTCAAATTTGTGATATCCCTTCGGCATGGTTTATCTATGCTCATTGGCAACTTCACATGCAATTTTTCGTAAACTGAATCGCAGGACATTGCGCAAGTTGTTCAAGGTTGATGCAGCAGATTATATGTTATCCCTTTGTGGCGACCAGGCTCTCCGGGAGCTCTCATCCCCTGGCAAGAGTGGAAGCTTCTTTTATCTCACAAGCAATGATCAGTACATGATAAAGACGATGAAGAAAGCTGAAGTAAAGGTTTGTGCCTTCTGATTATCTCTCTATAAATTCTTTCTGAACTTCAGATACAACCAACGGTTTTATACAGAACGTATGGAGCACTCTTTTATCATGCAGATATTTCTGAAGATGCTTCGAGCTTACTACAATCATGTCCGGTCCTTCGAGAACACTCTAGTCACCAAGTTTTTTGGTCTTCATTGTGTCAAGTTAGCCGGAGCTAACCAAAAGAAGGTCAGGACTTAAGATATCTCTGGTCTTCATGCTACAGTTACTTTACTTATATATATATATTCTTGCTAAGCTTGTAATTTATGCCTGATCTTCTGTTTGCTATACTATTATCCAGGTTCGTTTTGTCATCATGGGGAATCTGTTCTGTTCTGATCACTATATCCATAGGAGATTTGATCTGAAAGGCTCATCCCTTGGACGTACGACTGACAAGCCACAGACAGAAATCGACGAGTACACTATTTTGAAAGACCTTGATCTTAACTTTATATTCCGATTGCAAAAACCCTGGTACCAAGAGTTCCAGAGGTGAGTAAGGCTAGTCCCAGTTAGAAATCATCACATTATTATTTCCCAAGTTAATGCAGAAGTTAAATTTGGTGAAGCAGACAAGTCGACAAGGACTGCGATTTTCTCGAGCAGGAAAATATTATGGATTACAGTCTCTTGGTGGGCGTACATTTTAGAGACAAAAGAGTTATAATGACTGAAGGTTCGTTGAAAAAGATTGAACATTTTAACAACTTTAGACATGGTTGCTTTATACCTTATGAACGTCATTGTTTGAAGGCTCCTTTGATAGTGATAGCAGCAGAGGATCATCACCCCACCTATCGTCTCACCTGTCTAGAGGAGATACTGATCCAAACAGGTGAAATAAGACTCCTGGTTATGTTGCTCTTATTTGCAATACATGTAGGCCATAGCCTTTGGTCCACCTGTGCCTTATTATAATTTATTGTATCTCCCAATTTATTTTCCTGGTATGTCCACACGGACCCCATTAGGATTAAATCTTTTATATATGTGTGGCTGTGTTCTAACATATAACCATAAAAAAATTTCTTTGGGTGGACAGGATGTGCACGATACGGCTCGGGTCGAACATGCCAACAAAAGCCGAACTAACAGTACGGAGGACTGACTGTGAACCGCAGCTTATTGGAGAGTCTACTGGGGAGTTCTACGATGTTATATTGTACTTCGGGATTATAGACATACTTCAAGATTACGATATCAGCAAAAAGCTTGAACACGCATACAAGTCTTTCCAGTATGACCCGACATCTATCTCTGCAGTAGATCCAAAACAGTATTCCAGACGCTTTAAAGATTTTGTTTACAAAGCATTCCAAGAAGACAAGGTAGACAGCTGAAAACACATTGGGACTCGAGAGCTAGCAGGACCTCTGGCATGGATGTATGCATCAAACTGTCAAAGCATGATGCTGCTCATGAAGCAGCAGGGTTTGATGCCTCTACGTGTACTGTTGTACATCATCAGTCACCAGACCACTGGATGAGAAACAGCTTCAGAAATCATCAGGATAACCCTGCTTGCAGATTCCAAGGAAAATTGAGCTGGCTGGCTCTCATGTAGAAATAAGGCGACAGTGGTGCGTTTCAATAACCAGGTCGAACTGTACATTTTTGTTTGTTTACAAAATAGACACAGCTGCCTTTCTACAGGTACTTTTCCAGCCAGCGCAGCAATGCCAAGCTATGCCTAAAAAATAGCTGTAAACATGCATATAGAATTATCACTAATGTTAGTGTAGATGCTGACTTGAAGATCCTTTTCTTCACGTGCTCATTTTCGGCACGTCCGAATATGGAACTTACAGTGTTATCTTGTAATGACAAGTTCAGAGATGTAAATGTTTTACCTGAGTTAACACGCCACGCTTATATGCTACTGCCCAAAATAACCTTAATTATGTGTTTCCCGGAGTGTGTGTTCTTTCTATCTCAACAGTTTTCAAGAGCGGGTTTACTACATCCGTGAAATCTCTTCTCAACTGCAAACTGTAGGTGAGAACTTGACAGTAAGATTTTATTACTCCCTCCGTCCAAAAATAAATGTCTCAAGTTTCTCAAACTTTGGATAAATTTATAGGCTAAATAATGTCTAGATTCATCTAAATTTTAACAAATTTGAGATATCTATTTTGGGACGAAGGGAGTATAATTAAAGAAAAGTATGTACGTACTATAATAGAGAGGGAGCTAGGGGGATATACAAAGGGTGTACCCCGGGAACTGCAAAGCGTTTGGCAAGGAAATAAGGGATCTAAACCTCATCCTTCATTCTGCTAGAGAGAAGAGAAAGAAGAGGTCCCCTTTTTTTCAAACGGAGGAAAAAACTTTGCCTCATTCAATTAGTGAAGGAGAAGTTCTACACGGAACCAAAACAAAAGAAAATCTTAGTTTACAAAACGGATTACTCTCCCAGTATTATTATGCGCAAAATTTTTGCACCCGCGATCACCCAATGTCTCCCCTCCTTGATTGTTTCCAAGATCACTGTCGACTCGTTGGCACTTGTTTGTGGTGGAAGTCTCTTGCATTCCATTCATTCCAAACCTCCCATGTGGTGAGCAAAGTAAGAGAAGCCAAAACCTTGTAATTTGGAGATGGTGGCCATGTCATCCTACTCCACCAATCTTTAAGGGCAAGTGTAGTCATCTCTTGTGGACGAAGAAAATAAAGCCCAAGATTCTTTGATAAGACCCCAAAGCTAAATGGTGAATCGGCTTTATGTAAAGAGGTGAGCCGCCGATTCTGTCGTTCTCTTGCACAATTGGCATAGACCGTAATTGGGTCATCCTATTTTTTAGCCTAGTTTGTTTTGTAGCACGAGCCAGGCGAAGGACTTGGTATTCGGAGGTGCCCAAACTTCCAAACCATTTTATTCAGGCTGGTGGATATAGTTCCAAAGAATTGGAACTTGTAGGCCACCACCGCCGAATATTGCCCACTCACGGATAAGGTCCAAGTAAATGTCATCCTTCAAATCATTGACAAGTTGCACGGTTTGGAGTTGCACCCATAGTGCCACAAATTGCTCTAGATGCGTGAAAGTAAGATCCTCCATTTTTATCTTTGAAATCCATCTATTGGTATGCATGTT
The DNA here is from genome assembly GCA_910589765.1 of Avena atlantica. Lineage (NCBI taxonomy): Eukaryota > Viridiplantae > Streptophyta > Magnoliopsida > Poales > Poaceae > Avena > Avena atlantica. The sequence goes on from OU342737.1 coordinate 122,633,728, forward strand.
GTTTTTAACACTCAGCTTCTTTCTTTTGGAGCACTCTTATTTAGGGGCGCCATATCCCGTGGCTCGGAACCATTCAACCATGGCGCATCCCAAAAGGGTGTTTTTTTCTCCATTTCCAACTATGATCTTGGTGGCTGCATAGAAAATATACATATACTTTTTTGTGCAAGGGTTTCCTAATCCTGCCCAAATATTCTTTAGGTCTTTCCCTTCAAGTCATGGCCATCTCAACCGAAGAGCTCTCGCAATTTTTTTCCATGCAAAGCATGCCAAGGCCTCCCAAAGATTTGGGACGGCAAACCTTCTCCAAATTAACTTTGCATTGGGCCCATGTGACCTTTTAGTGACCGACCAAAGAAAAGCCCTCTTGTTGGAGATATGCCCGAGAGGCAATAATAAAAATAGTTATTATTATATTTTTGTGTTTATGATAAATGTTTACATTCATGCTATAATAGTATTAACCAGAAACATTAATACTTGTGTGATTTGTAAACTAATAAGAGTCTCTAGTAAAGCCTCTTTATAATACTAGCTTGTTGGTTAATAGATGATCATGGTTTCTGGATCATGAACATTGAGATGTTGCTAACAACAAGATCATATAATTAGGAGAATGGTGTGATGGACATACTCCTATAGATAAGCGTAGCATAAAGATCAAGTCATTTCAATAGTTCCTTTGCTATAAGCTTTCTGATATATAGTAACCTAATTCCTTTGACCATGAGATCATGCTAATTACCATCACCGGATGGATACTTTGATGACATCAAACACCACATCGTAACTAGGTGGCTATAAAGGTGGCATTGAGTGTTCGGAAAGTATGTGTTGAGACACATGGATCAAGAGTGGGATTTTTTCATCCATATGACGGATAGATATACTCTGGGCCCTCTCGGTGAAATGTCATCCAATTAGCTTGCAAGCATATGACTGGCTCACAAGGGATCACATATCACGGGAACGAGAAAAGAGTACTTATCGGTAATGAGGTTGAACTAGGTATGCAGAGATACCGACAATCAGACCTCGGATAAGTAAAATATCGCGAGACAAAAGGAAATTGGTATCGTATGTAAATGGTTCATTCGATCGCAAAGTAATCGTAAAAATATGTGGGAACCATATGAATTTCCAGATTCCTCTATTGGTTATTGATCGGAGAAGAGTCTCAGTCATGTCTGCATAATTCACGAACCGTAGGGAGACACACTTAAGGATTCGATATTGTTTAGTAGATATGGAATGTAAGTAGGGAGACAGAATGTTGTTCAGAGTCTCGGATGGGATCCAAGATATCACGAGGAGATCCAGAATGGTCCAGCGAATAAGATTCATATAAGTAAAGTCCAATTCCGGAGTTTTCACCGGAATGATCTAGAAGGGTCTAGAAGGTTCATCGGACTGGAAGGGGAAGGGTGCATGAATGTTTCATGACTAAGTGGAATGATTGCATCACGTCCTAGGTCAAAGAGTTGTGCAAATAAAGAGTAAAATCAAACTCCAAAATTAAAAGTCAAAAGGCAAGTTTGAAAAGTCAAACTGGGACAATGTTTCCTCGTGGAGGAAGGAGAGAATCCTTCTCTAGCTCCACCACAAGCCTAGAAGGAGAGGGAGTTGGGGTAGGATTAAAATTCCCCTCTCCCTAGCTGCCCCTTCCTCTCATAAATAGAGGGGGGCTGCCCATCCACAACAACAACAACACCGAAGCCCGCTCTGCCGCATGCCGCTGTCGGCGCCGCGCCGCAGTCTGCCGCCGCCGCCGGACCTACCTCCTCCTCTCCGGCTTCTAAACCCTAGATCGTCGGGGAAACCCCAATACTCCACCATAACCCGCTCCGGCTTAGGCGAAGCCCTGTAGGATCTTCCCTCTACTTCTGACACCACGCCGTCGTGCTGCCGGAATCGTGAGGAGAGAACTACAACCTCTGTTGCCTGTTGGAACAAGGGAGAGGAAGGTCTTCATTGAGTACCGAACGTGTGACCGACTGCAGAAGCGCTGCCGGAACGCAGCGCCAGAAGGATCGTCTACGCGATCTTGAGATTGGCAAGTGTACGACTACATCACCCACGAGAATCTGCTCTCATTATGGAATCTTCAAGGGTGAGTACTCTAATCGAATCGTTGCTACAATCTAGTAGATAGATCTTGGCTTGTGTGTGTTCATTAGTAGAATTTTTTGTTTTCCATGCTACGAATCCCTATAGTGGTATCAGAGCCGTGTCTATATGTAGATCTGTTGCACGAGTAGAACACAATGGTCATTGTGGGTGTTGATGCTTTTGTTGTCGATTGCTTCTTGTGTACTTTGCATATTGCGGGATGGTGGGATGAAGCAGACCGGGATAACCTTACATGACATCGTTCATGAGACTTGCTCCATGTTTGACATGCAACTTGTATTGCATAAGTGGCTTTGCGGATGCCTGTTTCTCCGAACATAGTGAAGATTCAATTTACAACAGGTGATTGACAATACTAGTATCAATGTTGTGGTTCTTGTTTGTAAGTTAGAACGACACTTATTGAAATCCCTAAACCACGTAAAATATGCAAAGAAAATTAGAGGTGTCTAACTTTGTTTTGCAGGGGTGTGCTGTGATGTAATATGGCCATGATTGTGATTATATATGATGCATGCAATGTTCCTTATTGTAAGTCGTCAATCAGCAGGAGCCTTATGGTTGTCATTTAATTTCGTTAAGACTCGCGTGTCTATTATTCAAAGTAGTTGTAATAGTTGAAACTTGTGGACGACAACCATGGAGAGGTGCCATTGACCTTGACGCCATGCCGGTGATGATGGAGATCATGTTCGTGCTTGAAGATGGAGATCCGAAGCACAAGAAGAAAGGCCATATCATATCACATATTTTGAATTGCATGTGATGTTAATACTTTTATGCATCTTGTATTGCTTAGATTGCGATGGTAGCATTATAAGATGACCCCTCTCACAAAATATCAAGTTATAAAGTGTTCGTTCTTAGTAGGCACCGTTGTCAAAGCTCGTTGTTTCGATGCACCACGTGATGATCGGGTGTGTTAGATGTTGCGAGTGTATACAACGGGAGCAAGCCAGATTTGCTCATGCGGAAGCTAAGGTTTGATCTTGACGAGCCTAGCATGTACAGACATAGTCTCGGAACACAGATCACCAAAACGTAAAGCATGAGTCATATAGTAGATATGATGAACATGTTGATTGTTCGCCTTTGAAGCTACATCATCTCTCGTGATGATCGGTTTTGATGTGGTGGATTTGGTTCATGTGATCACTAAAACAATGTGAGGTATGTTGTTTTGAGTGGGAGTTCACCTAGATTAATTTAACTATTAATTAGAACTAAATTTGTCATAAACTTAGTCTAAACTATTGCAAATATGTTGTAGATCATTTGCGGCCCCTACCATCAATTTTAATGCGTTCCTAGACAAAGAAATGTTGAAAAACAATGGAATCAACTTCGCGGATTGGTTACGTAATTTGAGGATTGTCCTCAATGCTGGTCAGTTGACATATGTGCTGGATGCACCGATGGGTGACCCACCTGCAGAAGATGCTACCGATGACGAGAAAATTGTTTATCGTACTCGGAAGAATCAGTACTCCACGGTTCAGTGTGCTATCTTGTATGGTTTGGAATCGGAGCTTTAGAAAAGGTTTGAGAACTTTGACCCACATGATATCGTCCGTGAACTCAAAATGATATTTGAGGCTCACGCGGCAGTTGAGAGTTATGAAGCTTCTGAAAAGTTCTTTAACTATAAGATGGAGGAGGGTAGCTGATACATCGGAAACGTATCTATATTTTTTTATGTTCCATGCTTGTCTAGTATCTACTTTGCTTTTATTTGTCTACACTTTGAGGTGCTTTTTACATGTTTTCTGGTACTAACCTATTAACAAGTTGCCACAGTGCCAGTTGCCTGTTTTCTGCTGTTTTTGGTTCCAGAAAAGCTAGTAAGGAAATATTCTCGAAATTGGACGGGACAAAAGCCAAAGTCAATATTTCACCGAGGAGAACACGGAGTCCAGAGGAGAGACGGAGGGGCACCACAGGGCGGATGCACCCCCCAAGGCACAGCCTAGGCTGGGCCCGCGCCTGGGCAGGGTGTGGGCCCCCTGGCCGCCTCCCAGCCTCGCCTCTTCGCCTATAAGAATCCCCCGATGCCTATACCCTAAGTACCCGATCAATATTCCACAAAACCGTCTGTAGCCGCTGCCACCATCGTCCCTAGATCGGGGGGATCTAAAGCTCTTCCCGGCACCCTGCTGAAGGGGAGATCATCCCGGAGGCCTTCTTCTTTATCATGCCAGCCTCCGGTATGAAGCGTTAGTAGTTCCACCTTGGACTACGGGTCCATGTAGTAGCTAGATGGTTTTATCTCCTCCTTGTGCTTTCATGTCTAGATCTTGTGAGCTCCGTTCATGATCAAGATCTAATCTATTTGTAATCATGCATGTTGTGTTTGAGGGGATTTGATGGATATTGAGATTACTATGTCAGATTGATTAATGGTTTTGTCTATTTGATTCTATCATGTCTGTGTTGTTTGTGATCTTGCATGCTCTCTGTTGTTAGTAGCTATCTTGACCAAGTAGTTGCTAGTGACTCCAAGAGGGTGTATTTATGCTCGATAGTGGGTTCATGCCTCTACTTAATCAAGGGAAGTGACAGAAATCTCTATGGTTGTAGATGTGATGTTGCCACTATGGGGAAAACAACGGTCTCTTGTTCATGGAACAAGTGGATTGTTTACCTTACACACTTTGCTTAAAGCAGTTGTCTGTTGCTTGCAACTTAATACTAGAGGGGGGTCGGATGATAAACTGAAGGTGGACTTCTAGTCATAGATGCAGTTGGATGGCGGTCTATGTATATTGTTGTATTGCCCACTCAAATCTCATAGGATATTTTTGTCTAGTATTGCATTGTTTTGCCTTGCTCAGTCCTATCAATTGCCCTGCTGTAATTTGTTTACCCAGCATGCCATGTTTGTTTATCTAAGGAGAGCACCTCTAGTGAACTATGGACCCCGGTCCAATCTTTACCATCGATACATCTTCCACTATTACTGTTTACTTGCTGCAAATCATCATCACCTTCCACACCATACAGTTAATCCTTTGTTACAGCAACCGATGAGATTGACAACCTCACTGTTAGTTGGGGCAAAGTCTTGAGTTTGTGTTGTGCAGGTTTCCATGTTGCTTGAAACACCTTTGAGATGTTTTCTTCCTCCTACTGGTTCGATAACCTCGGTTTCTTACTGAGGGAAGACTTGCTGATGTGCTGCATCATACCTTGCTCTTGGGGTTTCCCGACGAAGCGCTCCACGTTGACGCAGCGCCATCAAGATTTTATGGTGCCATTGCCGGGGAGGCTAAGGACTTCTTCACAAGGGGAGTACTCCTCAACCTTTCTCTTTACTTTTTTTTAGTTTGCTTAGTTTTTTTTGCTTGGTTTTGTTTGCCTCTTTTTATCAAAAACTCCAAAAAAAATTAGTTTAGTTTGGTTTGCTTTCTCTTATCAAAAACACAAAAAATTAGCTCATACTCTAGTTGCCACCCTGCTCTAGCTCACCATGTTGTTCCCCAAGTTCACCCTAAAAGACCTTTCAATAGGTAGTGGCTCCATGATTGGGAAAGATAATATTGAAGAATTCTTTAATCATGTTAGCAAGTATGAAGATATTGAGTATAGATCTATAGCAGAACTTGCTCCTAATTATGAAATTGATGCAGGTTCTTTAGTTCATATGTTGGAGGCTAGGTTTGTTAGCCTTAACCCCATGATGCAAATTTTGTTTCTAAACCTAAAAGAAGAAAAGAATGCTGAAAAGAGAGAATTTATCCTTGAAACTTTACTAAAAGAGTTTCATGATGTTACTAAGGAATCCAAAAAGGTCTTTGAGCGTTTTAATATGATAGGCTCATGTGTAAATGTTGTGGGTACTTCAGATAAAACCAAACCTAGAGAGGAATTTAAGATACCCATACCCTTTAAGCTTGTTGGGATGCATGAGGCCTTTGAAAAGAATTTTGATTGAATTGTTCCTGAAAATCCTTTTGATGAAAGTAGTAAACCAAAGAGAGATGAGAAGGGATCCTACAAGACTCATTTGGATGAGATACCTCTCATAGTTGAAGACTTTGCAAGTATTGATCTTAATTCTTCATTTGAAACTACTTGATTTTTTGCTTCTTGTGGCTAACTTAAAGGCGTTAAAGAAAAATACTTGTTGGGAGATAACCCAAGAGTTTTCTTGAGTCTCAGAAGTTATTACTTCAATAATGACATCTATTTATCCTTTTTGTTTGCTTCTTTGCCAGGAATGACCTCTAATGAGAGGGAAGTAAGATTTGAGGAGTTGTTGTCCCGAAACAGATTTTTGTCCTCCACTATAAAAATTCGTGAGGAGTCTCTGTAAGTTGAATTGAGCTGAAAATTTATGAATAAATCCCCCAGTATGTTAGCTAACTTTCGTTAGTTTAACACTTATTTATTTGAGCAACATAATATCTTCGAAAAAATCGGTTTCTACCTGTTGGTCTATTTTGACAAATTTCTGCCATTATTTGCATTTGCTTCTTATTGATTCTTTTTTTGGTTCTTTTTGAGAAATTGAGATTTTTGAAGGAGTTACTACAGTAGATTTTGTTTTTAGTGAAAAGTTTTGATGTTCTAAAGCTAAGACTAAAGGTCTATTATCTTTTGAATACACTAATGTTGCTAATGAAGATTGTGTGAAGGAAAAATTTCAGGTGTAGAGAGAGAATGATGTAATGAGATGAAGAATGGACAAAAGCTCAAGCTTGGGGATACCACCCCGGTGTCACCCCAAGAAATATTTAAGAGGTACAAGTGTCAAATCTTGGGGATGCCCAAGGCATCCCCTTCTTCATCAATAAAAAGCTCAGGTCTTTTGAGACACTTCAGTTTTATTGTTTCATGCACTGTTGTGTTGTTCTTGGGGCATCTTAGTTTTCGTATGCTTTGTTTAGTTTATTTAGTTTGCTTGAATAAAGTAGTTTGGACCCCCGTTCTCACTGTGTTGTTTCAAATAAGTCGATTGGTGCTGGAAAGGAGTAGAAAGTTCTTGCTTGAAAGTGCAAGAGGAGCTTGCTTTGACTATGACTTAGACTTTAACATGTCATGCTAGGTGTTGTTTTGACCTTATGCTTAGTGATTATTGCTGTAGCATGACTTGTTACAAACAATTGTGATTGCTTAGTGTGCCTTGAAGGAATCATGTGTTGTTTTAGCATACAAAAGCATAGTATTGTGGTATTCTCCTTTGATGCTTTGTTTGGGTTGACTTGGCACATGCTCACACCATGTTATGACTATGAACAAGTCACCATAGTCATTTAGTCCTTGACTTGTAGTACCACTCTATGCTTTGATTAGAAATGTTTTGTCGCTCTGCATGATTATGGCCATTATTGTTCTCTTAGTTGGTTGCTTCCAGTCTTTTGCTAGCCTCCACTTGTATGAGTAAGCTCTACTCGTGCTTTCAACTCCCAAGAAACCAAGTTATTCCAAAGTGTCCACTGTAAATTCCTATGCATGGTGTGTTACACCATTCCAAGTATATTCTTGTTTTCATCTATTTTCCAATTAAAAAGTATTTTGTTATGTGAAAACTTAGTGATTAAAGCCCTCACGAACTTGATGGCACACTTTATATTCCTTACCCCTAATAAACTTGAACCATTGTGTCATCTATGTTGTATATGCTTGCACTTATATGTTGGAATTAGCAGAACCATGCTGTCATGGGGAACGCTTTCAACATTGCACTTGTACTTTGTACACAGTTGATATCATGCTCTTTTGTCTATGGATGTCATCGTGTGAAATAAAAAGGGAGCTTGTAAGTCCATGGAGTTATGTATTTTGTGTTATAGAAACGCCTGGGCCGCTAGCCTAAGACATGCCTAATCATGGTGGAAACTTGCAACATCACCATAATGAGCAATCTGTGAAGCATCCACAATAAATATCTATAAAAATAGTAAATAAAAAGATCGCTGAGATGCTCATTCTCTGCTTGCCTTGTCATTTTGGTTATGGGATAGCTCCTGTACCATGTGCAAGGGGTACCCCGTTGGCGGTTCTCTATGATACACATGTACTTACTATGACAAGAACTTACATGTGACTAAAGTTGAGTAGCATGCGGTGCGGCCCTCATATTCAAGGGACATGAGATTGCCAACTTATACTTTGTCAAGCATATACTCCATAGTTTGTTCACTTTAACCTTAATCACTTCAAGATGCTTATGATAGGGGCAATGAGGGATGAAAGCTAACAAGTACCATAATTTTTGGAAGTTCTTTTTGAAACTTGAAATCCCTGCTTCCTTTATTAAGGGCCTTTCTTCCACTATTATATTGAGTCTCCACCTTCTACCTTTAGGCACCATTAAGAGAGCATAGTTGCCATTCTTAGTTCTATGTGCAGTGTCCCAAAACTTATTGATTGATGCATATTGTGATATTACTTGTTCTTGTGATATTTGTATCTAGTCACTCTTATGAACTTTGAAGGTGTCCTATGCATCTATTTGCTACTCTATGAGGGACAAGCTAAATTACACTATGCCATGTTTTCTGTATGTGAAACAAACAAACGTTTTTCAATGCATGTTATTCATGATCTTTGTTTGTAGCTTTCATGTTGCATGCATAGTTACTTTGTCTTACTGTTAGAACTCCATCTTTCATGCACATGTTTAGAGTTCTTTGATCCCAGCTTTCAATGCTTGCAAATGGTTTGATCTTGGTTTTGATGGTGCATGTCACCTCAAAAATTATTCTTTTATCACTTACCTACTCGAGGACGAGCAGGAGTTAAGCTTGGGGATGCTTGATACGTCGGAACATATCTATAATTTTTGATGTTCCATGCTTGTTTAGTATCTAATTTGATTTGCTTTGTCTACACTTTGAGGTGCTTTTTACATATTTTCTGGTACTAACCTATTAACAAGTTGCCACAGTGGCAGTTGCCTGTTTTCTGCAGTTTTTGGTTCCAGAAAAGCTAGTAAGGAAATATTCTCAGAATTGGACGGGACAAAAGCCAAAGTCAATATTTCACCGAGGAGAGCACGGAGTCCAGAGGAGCGACGGAGGGGCGCCACAGGGCGGATGCACCCCCCTAGGCGCAACCTAGGGTGGGCCCGTTCCTAGGCAGGGTGTGGGCCCCCTGGCCGCCTCCCAGCCTCGCCTCTTCGCCTATAAGAAGCCCCTTATGCCTAAACCCTAAGTACCCGATCAATATTTCACAAAACTGCATGTAGCCACCGCCACCATTGTCCCTAGATCGGGGGATCTGAATCTCTTCTCGGCACCCTGTCGGAGGGGAGATCATCTCGGAGGCCTTCTTCATCATGCCAGCCTCCGGCATGAAGCGTGAGTAGTTCCATTGGACTACGGGTCCATGTAGTAGCTAGATGGTTGTATCTCCTCCTTCTGCTTTCATGTCTAGATCTTGTGAGCTCCGTTCATGATCAAGATCTAATCTATTTGTAATCATGCATGTTGTGTTTGCGGGGATCCGATGGATATTGAGATTACTATGTCAGATTGATTAATGGTTTTATCTATTTGATTCTATCATGTTTGTGTTGTTTGTGATCTTGCATGCTCTCCGTTGTTAGTAGCTATCTTGGCCAAGTAGTTGCTAGTGACTCCAAGAGGGGGTATTTATGCTCGATAGTGGGTTCATGCCTCTACTTAATCAAGGAAAGTGACAGAATTCTCTACGGTTGTGGATGTGTTGTTGCCACTAGGGGAAAACAACGGTCCCTTGTTCATGGAACAAGTGGATTGTTTACCTTACACACTTTGCTTAAAGCAGTTGTCTGTTGCTTGCAACTTAATACTGGAGGGGGTTTGGATGACAACCTGAAGGTGGACTTCTAGTCATAGATGTAGTTGGATGGCAGTCTATGTATATTGTTGTATTGCCCAATCGAATCTCATAGGATCTTTTTGTCTAGTATTGCATTGTTTTGCCTTGCTCAGTCATGTTAATTTCCCTGCTATAATTTGTTTACCCAGCATGCCATGTTTGTTATCTAAGAAGAGCACCTCTAGTGAACTATGGACCCCGGTCCAATATTTACCATTGATACATCTTCCACTGTTACTGTTTACTTGCTGCAAACCATCATCACCTTTCACACCATACAGTTAATCCTTTGTTACAGCAACCGATGAGATTGACAACCTCACTATTAGTTGGGGCAAAGTCTTGAGTTTGTGTTGTGCAGGTTTCCACGTTTCTTGCAACACCTTTGAGACATTTCCTTCCTCCTACTGGTTCGATAACCTCGGTTTCTTACTAAGGGAAGACTTGTTTCTGTGCTGCATTATAACTTGCTCTTGGGGTTCCCCGACAAAGCGCTCCACATTGACGCAGCACCATCAGCAGCTCCGTCAGTGAGCATGTGCTTAAGATGTCTGGGCACGCTAATAAGCTCCAGAGCTTGGGCATAATAATTCCTAATGCTTTAGGGATTCATCGTTTTCTCCAATCACTACCACCAAGTTACAAGAATTTTGTGATGAACTACAACATGCAGCGCATGGATAAGACGTTGCCAGAACTCTTCTCTATGTTGAAGTCTGTGGAAGTGGAGATCAAGAAAAGCACCAAGTGTTGATGGTCAATAAGACCATAAATTTCAAGAAGCAAGGCAAGCCTAAGAAAAAGTGAAACTTCAAGACCGGCGGTAAGAAAGCTACCGCGCCAGCGAAGAAGACCAAGGCTGGGCCTAAGCCTGATACTGAGTGCTTTTACTGCAAGGGAGAAGGTCAATGGAAGCGAAATTTCCCTAAGTACTTGGTGGATCTAAAGAATAGCAACATCAAGAAGAAAGGTATATCCGATATACATGTTATTGATTTGTATCTTACTAGTCGTCGTAGTAGTTCCTGGGTATTTGATACTGGTTCGGTTGCTCATATTTGTAACTTGAAATAGGTGCTACAGAATAGAGGGAAACTAGTGAAGAACAAGGTGACGATGCGCGTTGAAAATGGATCAAAGGTTGATGTGATCGCGGTCGGCATGCTACCTCTTCATCCACCATCGGGATTAGTTTTATACTTAAATAATTGTTATTTGGTGCCTACGTTGAGCATGAACATCATATCCGGATTATGTTTATTGCGAGACGGTTACTGGTTTAAGTCCGAGAATAATGGTTATTCGATTTATATGAGTAATATGTTTTATGCACATGCACCCTTGATAGATGGTCTATTCTTGTTGAATCTCGATTGTAGTAATACACATGTTAATAACATTGAAGCTAAACATTAGAAATTAAGCGATAACTCAACCTATATGTGGCACTGTCGTCTTGGTCATATCGGAGTGAGGCGTATGAATAAACTCCATTCTGATGGACTTCTTGAATCACTTGAAAGATGTGAAGCATATTTGATGGGTAAAATAACTAAGACTCCATTTTATGGTATGATGGAGCGAGCTACGGACTTGTTGGAAATCATACATACCGATGTGTGTGGACCAATGAGTGTAGCATCGCGCGGTGGTAATTGTTATGTTCTTACTATCATGGATGACTTGAGTATATATAGGTATATCTATTTCATAAAACATAAGTCCAAAATTTTCGAGAAGTTTAAGGAATTTCAAAGTGAAGTAGAGAATCAACGTAACAAGAAGATTAAGTTTCTACGATCTGATCATGGAGGTGAATATCTAAGTTACGAGTTTGGCGAGCATTTGAAGAAATGCGGAATACTTTAACAATTGACACCGCCGGGAACACCACAATGTAATGGTGTGTCCGAACGTCGTAATCGAACTCTCTTAGATATGGTTCGTTCTATGATGTCACTTACAGATTTACCGCTATCGTTTTGGGGTTATGCATTAGAAATATCCTCATTCACTTTAAATAGGGCACCATTTAAATCCGTTGAAACAACACCATATGAATTATGGTTTGGGAAGAAACCTAAATTATCGTTTCTCAAAGTTTGGGATTGTGAAGCTTATGTAAAGAAGTTACAGCCCGACAAGCTTGAACCCAAAGCGGAAAAATGCGTCTTCGTAGGATACCCGAAGGAAACTATTGGGTATACCTTATATCATAGATCCGAGGGCAAAATCTTTGTTGCCAAGAATGGATCCTTTCTAGAGAATGATTTTCTCTCGAAAGAAGTGCTGGAAGGAAAGTAGAACTCGACGAGGTTGTCGAACCTTCTCTAGAATTTGAGAGTAGCGTAGCACCGGAAGAAGTTCCTGTGGCGCCTACACTAATAAGAGAGGAAGCTAATGATGTTGATCATTTGGTTGAAATTACTACGAAACCTCACAGGTCAAAAAGAACTTGTACCACTCCCGATTGGTATGATCCCGTTATGAGTGTCATGTTGGTGGACAACACCGACGACCCTACGACATATGAGGAAGCAATGATGAGCCCAGATTCCAATAAATGGCAAGAAGCCATGAAACCCGAGATTGTATCCATGTACGAAAACCAAGTATGGACTTTGGTGGACTTACCGGATGGTCGGAAGGCTATCGAGAACAAATGGATTTTCAAGAAGAAAACAGATGCTGATGGTAATGTTACTGTCTATAAAGCTCTCCTTGTTGCAAAAGGGTTTAGACAAATTCAAGGAGTTGACTACGATGAGACTTTCTCACCGGTAGAGAAGCTAAAGTTTATAAGGATTTTGTTAGCAATTGCTGCATATTATTATTATGAGATATGACAGATGGATGTCAAAACGGCGTTCCTCAATGGAGACATTGATGAAGAGTTATATATGGTACAACCCAAAGGTTTTGTCGATCCTAAGATGCTAACAATATATGCAAACTTCAACGGTCCATTTATGGATTGAAGCAAGCATCCCAAAGTTGGAATCAACATTTTGATAAGGTAATCAAAAGTTTTGGTTTTATATAAACTTATGGAGAAGCTTGTATTTAAAAGAAAGTGAGTGGGATCTCTGTAGCATTCCTAGTACTATATGTGGACGACATATTGTTGCTTGGGAATGATGTAGACGTTCTAAATAGTGTCAAAGATTATTTGAATAATAGTTTTTTAATAAAGGATCTTGGCGAAGCTGCTTACATATTAGGCATAAAGATTTATAGAGATAGATCGAGACGCCTAATATCATTGTCACAAAATACATATTTGGACAAAGTTCTAAAGAGGTTTGGAATGGAAGATAGCAAGAAAGGGTTCTTGCCCATGTTACCCAATACGACCTTGAGTAAAACTCAAAGTCCAGCTACGGCAAAAGATAGATAAATGATGAGTAAGACTCCCTATGCCTCAGCCATAGGATCTATCATGTATGCCATGCTATGTACTAGACCCGACATTGCATATGCTGTTAGTTTAACTAGCAGATATCAAAGTGATCCAGGAGTGGATCATTCGACAGCGGTCAAAAACATCCTTAAGTACTTGAGAAGAACTAAGGATATGGTTCTTTCTTATGGAGGTGATGAACAGCTCGTTGTTATGCTATCAAAGTGATCCAGGTGATCCGACATTGCATATGTTGTTAGATTAACTAGCAGATATCAAAGTGATCCAGGAGTGGATCATTGGACATTGGTCAAAAACATCCTTAAGTACTTGAGAAGAACTAAGGATATGGTTCTTTCTTATGGAGGTGATGAACAACCCGTTGTTAATGGTTACACCGATGCTAGTTGGAACACCGATCCAGATGATTCTAAATCTCAATATGGATACGTATTTACTTTGAATGGGGCAGCAGTGAGCTAGAGTAGTGCAAAGCAAAGCATTGTGGCGAGATCTTCAACTGAATCAGAATACATAGCTGCTTTGGAGGTTTCACAAGAGGAAATATGGATGAAGGAGTTCATTACAGAGCTCGGCGTGGTTCCCAGTGCGCTGGACCCAATGTCTATCTACTGTGATAACATGAGTGCCATAGCCAATGCGCAAGAACCAAGGTCATACAAGAAGCTAAAGCATATCAAGCTACGTTTGCACACTATTCGAGAGCATGTCCAAGATGGTAACATAAAGATTTGCAAAGTACACACAAATCTGAATGTGGTGGATCCGTTGACTAAACCTATCCCGAGGGCAAAACATGACCAGCACCAAACCGCCATGGGTGTTCGGTATATTACCATGTAATCTATATTAGTTGACTCTAGTGCAAGTGGGAGACTCTTGGAGATATGCCCTAGAGGCAATAATAAAAGTAGTTATTATTATATCTTTGTGTTTATGATAAATGTTTACATTCATGCTATAATAGTATTAACCGGAAACATTAATACTTGTGTGATTCGTAAACTAATAAGAGTCCCTAGTAAAGCCTCTTTATAATACTAGCTTGTTGGTTAATAGATGATCATGGTTTCTGGATCATGAACATTGAGATGTTGTTAACAACAAGATCATATCATTAGAAGAATGGTGTGATGGACATACTCCTATAGATAAGCGTAGCATAAAGATCAAGTCATTTCAATAGTTCCTTTGCTATAAGCTTTCTGATACATAGTAACCTAATTCCTTCGACCATGAGATCATGCTAATCACCATCACCGGATGGATACTTTGATGACATCAAACACCACATCGTAACTAGGTGGCTATAAAGGTGGCATTGAGTGTTCGGAAAGTAAGTGTTGAGGCACATGGATCAAGAGTGGGATTTTTTCATCCATATGACGGATACATATACTCTGGGCCCTCTCGGTGGAATGTCATCCAATTAGCTCGCAAGCATGTGACTGGCTCACAAGGGATATAATATCAGAGGAACGAGAAAAGAGTACTTATCGGTAACGAGGTTGAACTAGGTATGCAGAGATAACGACGATCAGACCTCAGCTAAGTAAAATATCGCGAGACAAAAGGAAATTGGTATCGTATGTAAATGGTTCATTCGATCGCAAAATAATCATAGAAATATGTGGGAACCATATGAATTTCCAGATTCCTCTATTGGTTATGATCGGAGAAGAGTCTCAGTCATGTCTGCATAATTCACGAACCGTAGGGAGACACACTTAAGGACTCGATGTTGTTTAGTAGATATGGAATGTAAGTAGGGAGGCCGAATGTTTTTCGAAGCCTTGGATGGGATCCGAGATATCACGAGGAGATCCTGAATGGTCCACAGAATAAGATTCATATAAGGAAAGTCTAATTCCGGAGTTCGGGAATGATTCCGGTGTTTTCATCGGAATGATCTAGAAGGGTCTAGAAGGTTCACCAGACCGGAAGAGGAAGGGTGCATGAATGTGTCATGAATAAGTAGAATGGTTGCATCGTGTCCTAGGTCAAAGGGCTGTGCAAATAAAGAGTAAAATCAAACTCCATAATTAAAATTCAAAAGGCAAGTTTGAAAAGTCAAACTGGGACAATGTTTCCTGATGGAGGAAGGAGAGAATCCTTATCTCCCTCCACCAGAAGCCTAGAAGGAGAGGGAGTTGGGGTAGGATTCAAACTCCCCTCTCCCTAGCTGCCCTCCCTCCCATAAATAGAGGGGAGGGGCTGCCCCTCCACAACACCACCACCACCCAAGACCGCGCCGCCGCCGTCTGCCACCGCCGGCCCTACCTCCTCCTCTCTGGCTTCTAAACCCTGGATCGCCAAGGAAACCCTAATACTCCACCATAACCCACTCCGGGTTAGGCGAAGCCTTGCGGGATCTTCCCTCTACTTCTGACACCACGCCGTCATGCTGCCGGAATCGCAAGGAGAGAACTACAACCTCTAATGCCTGCTGGAACAAGGGATAGGACGGTCTTCACTGAGTACCAAACGTGTGACCGACTGTGGAAGCGCTGCCGGAACGGAGCACCGAAAGGATCGTCTACGTGATCTTGAGATCGGCAAGTGTACGACTACATCACCCACGAGAATATGCTCTCGTTAACCGCTTTGGGATCTTCAAGGGTGAGTACTCCAATCGACTCGTTGCTACAATCTAGTAGATAGATCTTGGCTTGTGTGTGTTCATGCAGTAGAATTTTTTTTCCATGCTACGAACCCCTACACCTTTCTATTTTCTCCATGGTGTCAATAGTGTCGAGGGTGGAGGGAGAGCGGGGCAACAAGCAGTGTTAAGTGGTAGATAGCTTGGGTGGCGAGCACGGACTTGACAAGATCGGTGTGGCCGGTCATGTTGATGATCTTGTCATTCCAAGTGTGAACTTTTGTCGTTGTCGTGTGTTCAAGATGTTGAAAGTCAACTCTCCTTGGGCTCCAAACTGAGAGTAGAAGGCAGTGGTATCTCAAAGGGAAGGAAGTTCGCTCTGCTGGACCCCTCAAGGATGTCATCTAAATCAACCTGGCTGCAGTGGATTGGAACTACGCAGCTCTTTTTGAAGTTTGTGCAGATGCATGTGACCTCTCCAAAGCTACAAATAATGGATGTAATATTTTGGATGTCTTCTTTATAAGGAGCCACAAAAAATGCAGCATCATCGGTATATATAGATGTTCGCAAGATGGTACCGTGACCTTAATTTTTTTTTGAAACGGCGCGGCCTTAGTTTTGACTAAGATCCACATTATCAAAAAAATAAGTGTATTCATTTGCTTCTACATAGACCGAGTTGCCATAGCAAAACCTTAAAGAAAAAGGGTTTGTCTGAGGAGAGCATGGTGTTAAAATCCAGATTATTCTCCAGCCTAATGTTGATAGATTGCCAACATTGTCTGCTAAAACTGCAAATCCAAATGATATGGCCTCAAAGTTTCAACAGGGCCATCTTCACAGAGGTTGCACGCCAATTATTGCCAATCATAAGGTTTTCCCTTAGAGTGTATCCTTTATATTGAGGCGATCATTAGTAAGGAGCAAGAAGAAATAGTACATTTTGAATTCCAAACCTGAATGTGGTCAGAATTCAGCTTGTAAGCTTAGGTAGCAGCGTATAAAGGCCCCATTTGTAGAACCAAATACCCAAATCAGCTCCATTGTAGGCAACTATGACCTGAAGAACCATCTGTCTGATTTAATGAAATTTATCAGATGCTTGGGCAGACAGAGGAAGACTAAAGGCATCAATAAGATCCGGCAACAACATGATATCCTTGACAGAGCGGAGTTGCTAATGGCAGAAGTGAAGGGAATATGCCCGAGAGACAATAATAAAATGGTTATTATCTTATTCCTTGTTTATGATAAATATTTATTTTTCATGCTATAATTGTATTAATACGGAAATGTTAATACATGTGTGTTTGATAAACAAATAGAAGGTTCCTAGTTATACCTCTTGATGGGAGAATACCAATCGGGGTATACACATGAAGTGGAATCGCCAGATGGTATCGAGCCGACTGAAGCCAAGCTCGGAGCTTGTCGACTCGTCGGATATGACGACTGACGCATATTGGATCCAGGCGATTGGCGCCGACTGGAGGCCCAATACGGCGACTTGTACACAAAGCCCACTAGCACTTGTAAACCCTAACTGGCTGCGTATATAAAGCCACCAGGGACACCCCATGGGGTATCCTCTCCCACATATCATTATACCTAGTCTCTTCCACCACCTCCGGCGACTCCATTGTAATCCAATCTACGATCATATACTGGATTGATAGCAGGACGTAGCGATCCTCCCCAGAGTGGAAGTGAACCGGGATACATCGTGTGCCAATCTCGCTCCCGGATTCTCCTACGTCGCCTTGCTCCCTCTACGTAAGCTACCCCCAGTAGCATCTGCCGTGCAATACCATGACAGTTGGCGCCCACCGTGGGGCAAGCGGTGCTTGGAGGGTGAAGATCCGGGTGAGATCCCTCATCTTCGTCAGCGGCGAAATCGCACGTCCAAGTACCATCAGCTCAGGACATGCGGTTTGAAGGCTAATTGATCCGGTCTACAACGCAGTCGACTTTAACACGCGCATAAAGAGTGACTTGGAAACTCAAGCGCACAGACACACGTCGATCCGTTCTTTCATAAACAATGATGACGGGAACCGCTTGGAGGATTGATAAACCAATCACGATTGGATCAGGGATGTTGAAGCGATCGTGACATTCCTGGAAAAGAATAAAGGGCCCTATCGAGCAGACAACGCACGCAGCCATCATCGCGATTAGTTCAATCGGCAACCACTACGCGCATGCAGATCAGTTTAAAATATCTAGCCTATATACGAGGAACAAATAGATCGATATTGCACGTCTACACAAGGCGACATAAAAATTCAGGCTCGGCGACCTAAGCGCGCACACGAGCACCTCGACGGCAGCACGAGAACGAAGAAGGACCGACTAACTCTGTCATGCGAAGATTTAGTCGGACGCGCTGTCGCGACCTCGACCGAAGGGTCGAACAACCACTCTACCCCCAGCTTCTTCGACTTTTCGCCACCGTGGCTCCTACAACTCCGCCAACGATGACTTGGCTATGGCCGATAATTTCTCCCACTCGATATTATTTTAAATATTTATTCGTATATTGATAATCTCTTTATTAAATGTGTGTTGATGCATATGTACAGAGAAGAAGCAAATCGCACTCTCGTGACCCGGATGTGTGCGGGACGCCTACCCGACCAGCTCGGGAGGCTCGACTCGCCTCTCGTGATTTTCCCCTCGCAGACTCGCCACGCTCGTGGGTCCTCCCACCGCGAACTCGCCACGCTCGTGGATCCTCCTTCTACGGACTCGCCACGTCCGGCGACTCGTCCATCACGGACTCGCCACGTCCGGCGACTCGTCCATCGCGGACTCGCCATGCTCCGGACCTTCGCCTAAACATGGACATGCTTAAACGCGGACTCGCTAGGCTCGGGACTCGCCTGTTGCGGACTCACCTGCCGCGTCGACATTGCCATAGCACGACCTCCGTCCGCCGCCTTGACCCCGTGTCCGCCGCCTCGACTTCGTCATAGCGCGACCTCTGTCCGCCGCGTCGACCCCGTGTCCGCCGCGTCGACTCCTTCCGGCTACGTCGAATGCGTAGGCCGCGCCTTCTAAGAGACCTTCATCGTCTGAGTCGCCAGAGAGGATCGCATGCCACGCTGCATGGACTCACCACTGGGCTTCTCTTCCCTCCGGGTAAAAATCAATTCGCCTTTGTCAACCTTTGATAGAGCGACTCGCAATGGCCAAGTAGTGCGGACGAGGACTCGCAAACCGAGCCTCGGGTCGTCCACGAAAAATGCTAACCGAGAGCCATCATTGGAATCGCCTTGCTCGACTGGTCTTCCGGGCCAAGACAAATGGCAGTGCTACACAAACACCACCATGTCCTCCTCAACCTTAGACAGCGCGACTCGCACAGCCAAGTACTGCGGACGAGGACTCGCAAACCGAGCCTCGGATCGTCCAGGAAAAACGCCCAGCCGAGAGCCATCTTTGGAGTCGCCATGTGACTGCCCCCCCCCCCCCCCGGGGCCAAGACGAGAGACTCTCTAACAAAAACAGCACAATCAACATCATCGCGTACTCGCCACACTCGGGGACTCTCCCCTCGTGGACTCGTAATCATCGCGGACTCTCCACACTCGGGGACTCGCATCCTTCCACTTACAGCAAAAGGAATTTTTCTAATAGAACTGTGGAACCTCCGAGCGATTGCGGTTGTACCTGTACTGCAGGAATAAGAAAACTCGCTATTCACTCAGTTTATTTTCCATAATAAGATTATTGTAGGAGAGATGGCCGAGCGGTTGAAGGCGTAGCATTGGAACTGCTATGTAGACTTTTGTTTACCGAGGGTTCGAATCCCTCTCCGTGGACTCTCTATACTAACAGCTAAGTTTTTTTACACTCGTACATGCTATGAGTCCAAAACATATATGCATATTTATTTATTCTCCAAAGCCGACCATGCAGTCGCATATGACCCTTTTCAGGGACCAAAATCATACTTGGGATCGGTTTTAGTTTTGTCTGTTGTTTATTCGCGTCCGTCGAAGTAGTGAGGCTGGGTACCAAAAGGCCGACCTTGTCTCCGGGTTCAACAATCTGGCATCGCGTCCCTGTTACCTGGCAAGCGTTTGATGCTGGAGGTCTACCTACTCATGAAAAGACACGCATAAACCTTACATACTGCCCATCGATCCACATAACAAAAGTGCATTTTCTTCAACATCTACAATTTGCATGTTTTAAAATGTTCAATATATTTCATAATACACCTTATTGCAGTCGTACTTTTCCCCTCTTCTCAGCAAAATGGTGTCTTTCTCGCCACTCGTCGCGCTCGGGGTCTCGGCGCTCGCCGGTCGCTCGACCTCGCCGCTCGCCACGCTCGGGGACTCGGCGCTCGCCGGTCGCTTGACCTCGCCGCGCTCGGGGCTCGGCGTTCGCTGGTCGCTAGACCACGCCGCTCGCGGCACTCGGGGACTCGACGCTCGCCGGTCGCTCGACCCCGCCACTCGCCGCGCTCGGGGGATTGGCGCTCGCCGGTAGCTCGACCTCGCCACTCTCCGCGCTCGGGGACTCGGCGCTCGCCGGTCGCTCGACCTCGCCACTCGCCGCGCTCGGGGACTCGGCGCTCGCCGACCTCGCCACTCATCGCGCTCGGGGGCTCGGCGCTCGCCAATCGCTCGACCTCGTCACTCGCCATGCTCGGCAACAACCACTACTTATTTTTAGAATATGCATCTCTAAAGAGCCTCAAGTCGCCTCTACAAGCCAACTCGAGCCTCGGAGACTACTCCTAGGCATACTGCGTGCGCGTGTGGTTCCGCCACCGCGGACTCGCCCTCGCGTACTCGTCGCGCTCGGGGACTCGGCGCGCTACAGACAACGCCACTCGACGCGCTCAGCAGACAACGCCACTCACCGGTCACCCGACCTCGCCACTCGCTGCGCTCGGGGACTCGGTGCACTACAGACAGCGCCACTCGCCGGTCGCTCGACCTCGCCACTCGCCGCGCTCGGGGACTCGGCGCGCTACAGACAGCGCCACTCGCCGGTCACCCGACCTCGCCACTCGCTGCGCTCGAGGACTCGGCGCGCTACAGACAGCGCCACTCGCTGGTCACTCGACCTCGCCACTCGCCGCGCTCGGGGACTCGGGGCTCGCCGGTCGCTTGACCTCGCCACTCGCCGCGCTCGGGGACTCGATGCTCGCCGGTCGCTCGGCCTCGCCGCTCGCCGCGCTCGGGGACTCGGCGCTCACCGGTCGCTCGACCTCGCCCCTCGCTGCGCTCGGGGACTCGGCGTGCTACAAACAGCGCCACTCGCCGGTCGCCCAACCTCGCCACTCGGTGCGCTCGGGACTCGGCACTCGCCGGTCGCTCGACCTCGCCACTCGCCACGCTCGGGGACTCGGCACGCTCCACATTCGAGGACTCGACGCAACTGGCGGCTTCACCGACTCCTTGCGTCTTTCGCCAACTGGCCATCACCGACTGGATCACGCCGACCGCCTCCCGCTTCACGGTTCTTTTCTCTGTTCAGGAGCTCATCGCCGATTCGCCACGACCCATCATCAAGACTCTCCGCGCCCTGCCTCAAGCCCGCGTCGAATCGACAACGCGCTTGGGGGCAACTGATGGGGGAATACCAATCGGGGTATACCCATGAAGTGGAATCGCCAGATGGTATCGAGCCGACTGAAGCCAAGCTCGGAGCGTGTCGACCTGTCGGATATGACGACTGGCGCATATTGGATCCAGGCGATTGGCACTGACTGGAGTCCCAATACGGCAACTTGTACACAAAGCCCACTAGCACTTGTAAACCCTAACTGGCTGCATATATAAAGCCACCAGGGGCACCCCCATGGGGTATCCTCTCCCACATATCATTAGACCTAGTCTCTCCCACCGCCTACGGCGACTCCATTGTAATCCAATCTATGATCATATACTGGATTGATAGCAGGACGTAGCGATCCTCCACCGAGGGGACGTGAACCTGGGTACATCGTGTGCCAATCTTACTCCCGGATTCTCCTACGTCG
Organism: Avena atlantica; assembly: GCA_910589765.1. Taxonomy (NCBI): domain Eukaryota; kingdom Viridiplantae; phylum Streptophyta; class Magnoliopsida; order Poales; family Poaceae; genus Avena; species Avena atlantica. Next base: position 122,655,685 of record OU342737.1, read on the forward strand.
CCTTGCTCCCTCTACGTAAGCTACCCCCGGTAGCATCTGCCGTGCAATACCACGACACCTCTCTTATAAACTAGCTCGTTGATTAACAAGATGATCAAAGGTTTCCTGATCATGGATATTGGATGTTGTTAATAACAAGGTCACAAAATTGTGGAATGATGTAATGAACACTCATCCGAAGTATAGCATTACAATTAAGCTCATTGTGTCTATATTTCTAGAACATAATACAAAGTAATCTTAGTCCTTAGACCATGAGATCGTGTCAATCACTAACACCGGAAGAGTATCTTGAGAACATCAAACGTCACACCGTAACAGGGTGACTATAAAGATGATTTCAGTGCTACGAAGGTGTTATGTTGAGGCTCATGGATCAAGAGTGGAATTTATTCATCCCGATGATGGATAGATATACTATGGGCCCTCTCGGTGATATAACATTAGTTAGCTTGCAAGCAAGTGATTTGATCACTAGAATGTTATATCACGGAAACAAGAAAAGAGTACATGTCGGTAATGAGATCAAACTAGGTATGGAGATACCGATGATCGAATCTCGGACATGTAATATATCGTGAGACAAAGGGATTGAGTTACATGTGTATAAGGTTCACACGATCACAGAAGTCATCGTTGAATGTGTGGGAGTCGGTACGGATCTCCAGGTCCTGCTGTTGATTATTGATCGGAGAGGGGTCTCGATCATGTCTGAATTATTCGTGAACCGTAGGGTGACACACTTAAGGGATACCGACACCATTTGGAGCAAATAAGATAACAGAGAAAGAATTACAAAGCACAGGAATTTATTTCACTAGACACCGGAATTGTTTCTGGTGAAATTGCTAAAACTGGTTCTGCATGTGAAATTGAAATGTTGCAAAGGGTTTTATGTTAATGTTTATTAATTAAAGTAATTAACAAATTATGAATAAATAAATAAATAAAAGAGTTTTATTTAAATGAGAGCTTCCATTAAATTTGGTGGAAATTTAATGGATGTGAGTGGGTTTTTTAGTGGAGGCATATTTATGTGAGTGGAGGCTTTTCATTTTGAGTGGGAGCTCCACCCACATGAATGTGGAAGAGGTGGGGTAGCCACCATGGTTGGGCGCCATGCACCTTGATTGCCTTACCTCTCCCTATAAAATCCCCCCTCTCCTCCTCTCATATCACACCTCCTCGCGAAGGATCTCTCTCCCCCTTTAGAATTTCCCCATGGTCTCAGATCAGCGAGATACATGTTCCTGGTGGCTATTTCTGGAAGGATTTGTTGCTTCCATTGCTTCGCTGGAGTGAGGGCGCGGAGGTTGTCGGGGTACCCGAACGTGTGTGCGGTCACGGATGCACCACTGTTTTACGGTGCTAGACTAGATGGACTTGATCACGATCTTGAGATCAGCAAGATATCGACTACATCACCAACGAGTTCATACTCGAAAAAAAATTTGGTCTTTGAGGGTATGTATACTATGGATGTATATCCACCCGTTGCTTGTATCTAGATAGATAGATCTTGGCGCTTGTAGTTTCCATCGTAGGAAATTTTTTGGTTTCCATGTTTCGAACCCTACAAGAAGAGTGTAGCATAGGGAATTTGGTGAATAGGTGTTGGAAATATATCATGGAGTAGAATTAAAATAATTCCGAATTTATGTGACAACAAAGATAGATCTAACAGATTTCCACATGCGATTATGAACATGAAATCTAACATGGCACAACAGATCGACATGGATCTTAAACCCCCTTCTAGAACACGAAGGAGAGGATCACGAGATTGATTTCCTACTGTGATGTAGCCGAACATAGATGAGGAATAGCTGGGAAAGATGAAGCAGATGGTCCATGCAGTCGATAAAGAAGAAGCAGCTGTGCTGAAAGGATCTTATGGGTGTTGGAGATATGCCCTAGAGGCAATAATAAATGTAGTTATTATTATATCTTTGTGTTTATGATAAATGTTTACATTCATGCTAAAATAGTATTAACAAGGAAACATTGATACTTGTGTGATTTGTAAACTTAATTTGAAGTCCCTAGTATAGCCTCTATACTTCACTAGCTTGTTGGTTGATTAATGATTGTGGTTTCCCTATCATGAACATTGAGATGTTATCAACAACAAGATCATATCGTTAGGAGAATGATATGGTGGACATACTCCAATAGATAAGCGTAGCATAAAGATCAAGTCATTTCAATAGTTCAATTGCTATATGCTTTCTGATACATAGTAACCTAATTCCTTCGACCATGAGATCATGCATATCACCTTTACCGGATGGATGCTTTGATGACATCAAACACCACACCGTAACTGGGTGGTTATAAAGGTGGCATTGAGTGTTCGGAAAGTATTGGTTGAGACACATGGATCAAGAGTGGGATTTGTCCATCCACATGACGGATAGATATACTCTGGGCCCTCTCGGTGGAATGTCATCCAATTAGCTTGCAAGCATGTGACTTGGTCACAAGGGATCACATATCACGGGAACGAGAAAAGAGTACTTATCAGTAACGAGGTTGAACTAGGTATGCAGAGATACCGACGATCATAACCTCGGATAAGTAACATATCGTGAGACAAAGGGAAATTGGTATCGTATGTAAGTGGTTCATTCGATCGCAAAGTAATCGTAGAAATATGTGGGAGCCATATGAATTTCCAGATTCCTCTATTGGTTATTGTTCGGAGAAGTGTCTCGATCATGTCCGCATAATTCACGAACCGTAGGGAGACACACTTAAGGATTCGACGTTGTTTGAGTAGTTATGGTATTATGAGAAAGAGACTGAATGTTGTTCGGAGTCTCGGATGGGATCCGGGATATCACGAGGTGATCCGGAATGGTCCGGAGAATAAGATTCATATAAGGAAAGTCCCGTTTCGGAGTTCGGGAATGATTCCGGTGTTTTCATCGGGAATGTTCTAGAAGGTTCCGGATTGTCCGGCACTCCGGGGGGGAAGGGGTACATGAATGTGTCATTACATATTGGAATGATTGCATCATGTACTAAGTGTTCTTGCTGTCCCAATTAAAGGATTAAATTGAATCCTAAAACAGAAAAGTCAAATGTCCAGTTTGAAAGTCAAACGACTAAAACAAGAAACTGTGGGAAACAAGCAAGAGGAGTTGGGAACCGACTTGAGGGATGAGTCTCCTCCCCAAGCCGGCGCGCCAACCAAGGCCGACTTGGGGAGGGAATCCCCTCCCCTGGCCGCGCCTCCCCACCTATAAAAGGAGGGGCAAGGCCCCCTCCTCTAGACACACAAGTTTTTACCTCTAATCTCCGGTTTAGAGCCGTTTTGGTTTAGAGCTTCTAATTGCTTTAGCCAGCGGTTTAGAGCCTTCTAATTGGTGTGTCTAATCTCTAGACCACTAATTGCCCTCTCTCATAATCCACCATACTCGCTCCGGCTTAAGGCGAAGCCCTGCGGGATTTCCCCTCTACTTCCGGTACCACGTCGTTGTGCTGCCGGAATCGCGAGGAGAGTGCTACAACCTCCGCTGCCTGCTGGAACAAGGGAGAGGAAGGTCTTCGTCGAGTACCGAACGTGTGACCGACTGCGGGAGCGCTGCCGGAACGCAGCGCCGGAAGGATCGTCTACACGATCTTGAGATCGGGAAGAGTACGACTACATCACCCACGAGAATCCGCTCTCGTTAAACGCTTTGGAATCTTCGAGGGTAAGTTATTCCATCGACTCGTTGCTACAATCTAGTAGATAGATCTTGGCTTGTTTGTTTGTATGCGATAGAAATTTTTTGTTTTCCATGCTACGAACCCCTACAGTGGTATCAGAGCCGTGTCTATATGTAGATCTGTTGCACGAGTAGAACACAATGGTCATTGTGGGCGTTGATGCTTTTATTGTCGATTGCTTCTTGTGTACTTTGCATCTTGCGGTATGTTGGGATGAAGCGGCCCGGGCTAACCTTACATGACATCGTTCATGAGACTTGCTCCACGCTTGACATGCAACTTGTATTGCATAAGTGGCTTTGCGGGTGCCTGTTTCTCCTAGCATAGTTAAGATCCAATTTACAACGGGTGATTAACAATACTAGTATCAATGTTGTGGTTCTTGTTCGTAAGTTAGAACGACACTTATCGAAAGCCCCAAACCACGTAAAATATGCAAAGAAAGTAGAGGCGTCTAACTTTGTTTTGCAGGGGTGTGCAGTGATGTGATATGGCCATGATTGTGATTATATTTGATGTATGCAATGTTCCTTATTGTAAGTCGGCAACCGGCAGGAGCCATATGGTTGTCTTTAATTTTTGTTAAGACCCGCGTGTCTATTCAAAGTAGTTGTAATAGTTGAAGCCGGTGGACGACAACCATGGAGTAGCGTCATTGACCTTGATGCAATGCCGGTGATGATGGAGATCATGTTCGTGCTTGAAGATGGAGATCGGAAGCACAAAGAAGAAAGGCCATATCATATCACATATATATTGAATTGCATGTGATGTTAATCCTTTATGCATCTTGTATTGCTTAGTAGACGACGGTAGCATTATAAGATGATCCCTAATGCACATGAATTTCAAGTCATATAGTGTTCACCCTTAGTTAGCACCGTTGCTAAAGCTTGTTGTTTTGAAGCACCACGTGATGATCGGGTGTGTTAGATTCCGCAAGTGTATACAACGTGAGCAAGCCAGATTTGCTCATGCGGAAACTAAGGTTTGATCTTGACGAGCCTAGCATGTACAGACATGGTCTCGGAACACGGATCACCGAAAGGTAAAGCATGAATCATATAGTAGATATGATGAACATGACGATTGTTCGCCATTGAAACTATATCAACTCTCGTGATGATCGGTGTTGATGTAGTGGATTTGGTTCGTGTGATCACTAAAACAATGTGAGGGATATTGTTTTGAGTGGGAGTTCACCTAGTTTAATTACATTAATTAATTTGAACTCAATTTGTCATAAACTTAGTCTAAACTATTGCAAATATGTTGTAGATCAATGGCAGCCCCTACCATCAATTTTAATGCGTTCCTAGAGAAAGAAAAGTTGAAAAACAATGGAAGCAACTTCGCGGATTGGTTCCGCAATTTGAGGATTGTCCTCACAGCTGGTAATTTGACCTATGTGCTGGATGCACCGCTGGGTGACCCACCTGCAGCTGATGCTCCCGATGAAGTAAAGAATGTTTACCTCGCTCGGAAGAATCAGTACTCCATAGTTCAGTGTGCTATCTTGTATGGTTTGGAATCGGAGCTTCAGAAAAGGTTTGAGGATTCAGACCCATATGATATTGTCGAGGATCTCAAATTGATTTTTGAGACTCATGCGGCAATTGAAAGCTATGAGGCTTCTGAAAAGTTCTTTAACTGCAAGATGGAAGAGGGCAGCTCCGTCAGTGAGCATGTGCTTAAGATGTCTGGGCACGCAAACAAACTTCAAAGCTTGGGTATAGTGATTCCTAATGCTTTGGGGATTTACCGTGTCCTCCAATCACTACCACCAAGTTACAAGAACTTTGTGATGAACTACAACATGCAGAACATGAACAAGACGTTGCCAGAACTCTTTGCCATGTTGAAATCTGCAGAAGTGGAGATCAAGAAAGAGCACCAAGTGTTGTTGGTCAATAAGACCACCAAATTCAAGAAAGGCAAGTCTAAGCCAAAGGGACACTTCAAGAAGGGTGGTAAGAAAGTTACTACGCCGACGAAGAAGACCAAGGCTGGACCTAAGCCTGATACTGAGTGCTTTTACTGCAAGGGAGAAGGTCAATGGAAGCGGAATTGCCCAAAGTACTTGGCGGATTTGAAGAATGGCAACATCAAGAAGAAAGGTATATCTGATATACATGTTATTGATGTGTATCTCACTAGTACTCGTAGTAGTGCCTGGGTATTTGATACTGGTTCGGTTGCTCATATTTGTAACTCGAAACAGGTGCTGTAGAATAAACGGAAGCTAGCGAAGAACGAGGTGACGATGCGCGTGGGAAACGGATCAAAGGTTGATGTGATCGCGGTCGGCACGCTACCCCTTCATCTACCATCGGGATTAGTTTTATACTTAAATAATTGTTATTTGGTGCCTGCGTTGAGCATGAACATTATATCGGGATCTTGTTTATTGCGAGACGGTTACTTGTTTAAATCCGAGAATAATGGTTGTTCTATTTATATGAGTAATATGTTTTATGCACATGCACCTTTGATAGATGGTCTATTCTTATTGAATCTCGATAGTGGAAATACACATATCAACAACATTGAGGCTAAACGTTTGAAATCAAGCGATAATTCGACCTATATGTGGCACTGTCGTCTTGGTCACATCGGAGTGAAACGTATGAAGAAACTCCATTCCGATGGACTTCTTGAATCACTTGATTTTGAATCACTTGAAAGATGCGAAGCATGTCTGATGGGTAAAATGACTAAGACTCCATTTTCTGGTATGATGGAGCGAGCTACGGACTTATTGGAAATCATACATACCGATGTGTGTGGTCCAATGAGTGTAGCATCGCGCGGTGGTTATCGTTATGTTCTTACCTTCACGGATGACTTGAGTAGATATGGGTATATCTATTTCATGAAACATAAGTCCGAAACTTTCGAGAAGTTTAAGGAGTTTCAAAGTGAGGTAGAGAATCAACGTAACAAGAAGATTAAATTTCTACGTTCTGATCGTGGAGGTGAATATCTAAGTTACGAGTTTGGCGAGCATTTGAAGAAATGCGGAATACTTTCACAATTGACACCGCCGGGAACACCACAGCGTAATGGTGTGTCCGAACGTCGTAATCGAACTCTCTTAGATATGGTTCGTTCTATGATGTCACTTACAGATTTACCGGCTATCATTTTGGGGTTATGCATTAGAAACAGCCGCATTCACTTTAAATAGGGCACCATCTAAATCCGTTGAAACGACACCGTATGAATTATGGTTTGGGAAGAAACCTAAATTGTCGTTCCTTAAAGTTTGGAGATGCGAAGCCTATGTAAAGAAGTTACAGCCGGACAAGCTTGAACCCAAAGCGGAAAAATGCGTCTTCATAGGATACCCGAAGGAAACTATTGGGTATACCTTCTATCATAGATCCGAAGGCAAAATCTTCGTTGCCAAGAATGGATCCTTTCTAGAGAAGGAATTTCTCTCGAAAGAATTGACTGGAAGGAAAGTAGAACTCGACGAGGTTGTCGAACCTTCTCTCGAAATTGCGAGTAGCGCAGCACTGGAAGAAGTTCCTGTGGTGTCTGCACCAATAAGAGAGGAAGCTAATGATGGTGATCATGAAACTTTGGTTGAAGTTGCTACAGAGCCTCGGAGGTCAACGAGAACTCGTACCACTCCAGATTGGTATGATTCCGTTATGAATGTCATGTTGGTGGACAACACCGATGACCCCGAGACATATGAGGAAGCGATGATGAGCCCAGATTCCAATAAATGGCAAGAAGCCATGAAATCCGAGATTGGATCCATGTACGAAAACCAAGTGTGGACTTTGGTGGACTTACCGGATGGCCGAAAGGCTGTCGAGAACAAATGGATTTTCAAGAAGAAAACAGATGCTGATGGTAATGTTACTGTCTATAAAGCTCGACTTGTCGCAAAAGGGTTTCGACAAATTCAAGGAGTTGACTACGATGAGACTTTCTCACCGGTAGCGAAGCTAAAGTCTGTGAGGATTATGTTAGCAATCGCTGCATATTATGATTATGAGATATGGCAGATGGATGTCAAAATAGCATTCCTCAATGGAGACATTGATGAAGAGTTGTATATGATGCAACCCAAAGGTTTTGTCGATCCTAAAGATGCTAACAAGGTATGCAAACTTCAACGGTCCATCTATGGATTGAAGCAAGCATCCCGAAGTTGGAATCAACGTTTTGATAAGGTAATCAAAAGTTTTGGTTTTATACAAACTTATGGAGAAGCTTGTATTTACAAGAAAGTGAGTGGGAGCTCTGTAGCATTCTTAATACTATATGTGGATGACATATTGTTGATTGGGAATGATGTAGACCTTCTTAATAGTGTCAAGGAATATTTGAATAATAGTTTTTCAATGAAGGATCTTGGCGAAGCAGCTTACATATTAGGCATAAAGATTTATAGAGATAGATCGAAACGCCAAATATCATTGTCACAGAGTACATATTTGGACAAAGTTCTAAAGAGGTTTGGAATGGAAGAAAGCAAGAAAGGGTTCTTGCCCATGTTGCCCAATACGACCTTGAGTAAAACTCAAAGTCCGACATCGGCAGAAGATAGAGAAAGGATGAGTAAGACTCCCTATGCCTCAGCCATAGGATCTCTAATGTATGCCATGCTATGTACTAGACCCGACATTGCATATGTTGTTAGTTTAACTAGCAGATATCAAAGTGATCCAGGAGTGGATCATTGGACAGCGGTCAAAAACATCCTTAAGTACTTGAGAAGAACTAAGGATATGGTTCTTTCTTATGGAGGTGATGAACAGCTCGTTGTTAATGGTTACACCGATGCTAGTTGGAACACAGATCCGGATGATTCTAAATCACAATCCGGATACGTATTTATTTTGAATGGTGCAGCAGTTAGCTGGAGGAGTGCAAAGCAAAGCGTTGTGGCGATATCTTCAACTGAATCGGAATACATGGCTGCTTCGGAGGCTTCACAAGAAGCGATATGGATGAAAGAGTTCATTACAGAGCTGGGTGTGGTTCCTAGTGCGCTGGACCCAATGTCTATCTACTGTGATAACATGGGCGCCATAGCCAATGCGCAAGAACCAAGGTCACACAAGAAGCTGAAGCATATCAAGCTACGTTTTCACGCTATTCGAGAACATATCCAGGATGGGGATATAAAGATTTGCAAAGTACACACAGATCTGAATGTGGCGGATCCGTTGACTAAACCTCTCCCGAGGGCAAAACATGACCAACACCAAACTGCCATGGGTGTTCGGTATATTACCATGTAATCTAGATTAGATGACTCTAGTACAAGTGGGAGACTGTTGGAGATATGCCCTAGAGGCAATAATAAATGTAGTTATTATTATATCTTTGTGTTTATGATAAATGTTTACATTCATGCTAAAATAGTATTAACAAGGAAACATTGATACTTGTGTGATTTGTAAACTTAATTTGAAGTCCCTAGTATAGCCTCTATACTTCACTAGCTTGTTGGTTGATTAATGATTGTGGTTTCCCTATCATGAACATTGAGATGTTATCAACAACAAGATCATATCGTTAGGAGAATGATATGGTGGACATACTCATATAGATAAGCGTAGCATAAAGATCAAGTCATTTCAATAGTTCAATTGCTATATGCTTTCTGATACATAGTAACCTAATTCCTTCGACCATGAGATCATGCATATCACCTTTACCGGATGGATGCTTTGATGACATTAAACACCACACCGTAACTGGGTGGTTATAAAGGTGGCATTGAGTGTTCGGAAAGTATTGGTTGAGACACATGGATCAAGAGTGGGATTTGTCCATCCACATGACGGATAGATATACTCTAGGCCCTCTCGGTGGAATGTCATCCAATTAGCTTGCAAGCATGTGACTTGGTCACAAGGGATCACATATCACGGGAACGAGAAAAGAGTACTTATCAGTAACGAGGTTGAACTAGGTATGCAGAGATACCGACGATCATAACCTCGGATAAGTAACATATCGTGAGACAAAGGGAAATTGGTATCGTATGTAAGTGGTTCATTCGATCGCAAAGTAATCGTAGAAATATGTGGGAGCCATATGAATTTCCAGATTCCTCTATTGGTTATTGTTCGGAGAAGTGTCTCGATCATGTCCGCATAATTCACGAACCGTAGGGAGACACACTTAAGGATTCGACGTTGTTTGAGTAGTTATGGTATTATGAGAAAGAGACCGAATGTTGTTTGGAGTCTCGGATGGGATCCGGGATATCACGAGGTGATCCGGAATGGTCCGGAGAATAAGATTCATATAAGGAAAGTCCCGTTTCGGAGTTCGGGAATGATTCCGGTGTTTTCATCGGGAATGTTTTAGAAGGTTCCGGATTGTCCGGCACTCCGGGGGGGAGGGGTACATGAATGTGTCATTACATATTGGAATGATTGCATCATGTACTAAGTGTTCTTTCTATCCCAATTAAAGGATTAAATTGAATCCTAAAACAGAAAAGTCAAATGTCCAGTTTGAAAGTCAAACGGCTAAAACAAGAAACTGTGGGAAACAAGCAAGAGGAGTTGGGAACCGACTTGAGGGAGGAGTCTCCTCCCCAAGCCGGCGCGCCACCCAAGGCCGACTTGGGGAGGGACTCCCCTCCCCTGGCCGCGCCTCCCCACCTATAAAAGGAGGGGCAAGGCCCCCTCCTCTAGACACACAAGTTTCTACCTCTAATCTCCGGTTTAGAGCCGTTTTGGTTTAGAGCTTCTAATTGCTTTAGCCAGCGGTTTAGAGCCTTCTAATTGGTGTGTCTAATCTCTAGACCACTAATTGCCCTCTCTCATAATCCACCATACTCGCTCCGGCTTAAGGCGAAGCCCTGCGGGATTTCCCCTCTACTTCCGGTACCACGCCGTTGTGCTGCCGGAATCGCGAGGAGAGTGCTACAACCTCTGCTGCCTGCTGGAACAAGGGAGAGGAAGGTCTTCGTCGAGTACCGAACGTGTGACCGACTACGGGAGCGCTGCCAGAATGCAGCGCCGGAAGGATCGTCTACACGATCTTGAGATCGGGAAGAGTACGACTACATCACCCACGAGAATCCGCTCTCGTTAAGCGCTTTGGAATCTTCGAGGGTAAGTTATTCCATCGACTCGTTGCTACAATCTAGTAGATAGATCTTGGCTTGTTTGTTTGTATGCGATAGAAAATTTTTGTTTTCCATGCTACGAACCCCTACAATGGGCACCTAGAGGGGGATGAATAGGTGCTACTTCAAATTTTCTTCTTTTTCAATTTAAGGTTTGACAAGAAAGGTAAATTCTCTAGATTATGCAACTAAGGTGAATTTCCCTATATGTCAAACAAGTAACAACTATCACAACACTAAGCTAGAACAAGTAAGTAAAGTGCGGTAAAGGATAGAAGTAACCAAAGTGGTGGACGTGGAGACACAGGGATTTGTTTCCCGTAGTTCCTTCTTTTTGATGGGAAGTATGTCTACGTTTGGAGAGGGGGTGGTTTCGAACCACCAATGCCACGAGAGGCCTCCCTTGTTCTCCGATGAATTTCAACCCAACGGGATCGATTCACCTTCCACTATATTGGCAACCTTCAAGGTGGAAGCCGGCACCTTTACAACAAGTTCGGGGCACACATCCACAACTTAATTGGAGGCTCCAAAATACAAGCAAGCTGTCAAAACAATCAAAGACAAGCTTGTAAGAAACAAATCTAGAACTAGGGTTTCCAAAGAAAACACTAGAGCAAAGGGGACCTCAAGTTAATGAGGGGGAATGAAGATCTCTTTTGGTGAAGTAGTAGATCAAGGGATCCTCCTTCGATTATCCAAAGATCAATGACTTTGGATGGTTGAGTGAAGAGATCTTGGCGATTTGGTGGCTCAAATGGAGGTGGTGTTCTTTAATGCAACGAGCACCTTGTCCCAAGGTAGGTGGAGGGGTATTTATAGCCCTCTGAGCAGATCTGACTGTTGTGCATTTATTGCAGCGGTAGTACCGGATTACAAAGCGGTAGTAGCGGAAATCACCGATACTACCGGCCAGGTACCGGAGATGCGCCATCCAAGCACACTGGCCCTAGACACCAACGGTACCAAATTATGGTGCTACCGCAAAGCGGTAGTACCGCCCCTGGGGCACGGTACTACCGGACACATGCGGTAGTGCCGCATTTTGGTACTGTGGAGGGCAGTGGCATTTGCCAACTTGCCAAAAACCCTATGTCGCACTAGGTACTAAAATGCGGTACTACCGCATTTTGGTACCGAGGAGGGCAGTGGCATTTGGAAACTTGCAAAAATCTTCTGTCGTGCTAGGTACTAAAATGCGGTACTACCGCATTTTGGCACCGATCAGTACTGAGGCGTTTTGCGACCTTGCCCAAGCCTCCTGTCCTAATAGGTGTCAAAATGCAGTACTACCGCTTTTTGGTACCTAGCCCGGCAGAAGGTTTTGGGCATATTGCCCAAACCCTCTGCCATGCCCAACAGCAAATTCCGGTACTGCCGGTCATATGCGGTAGTACCGGATGATTTCTCCGGTACTACCGGACAGCACAGAGGCAACATGAAGATCAGCAAGGGACCCCTTTTTGGGAGAAATAAGTCAAAGATTTATTTGATACAACATGTGATACACTTGGCAAATAATTAGTCTGATATGTGTGTTGTTATAAACACCTAAATCACTTGGGATAGGAAATGCTCTTTCAATCTCCCCCTTTTTGGTGTTTGATGACATCACACATTTTGCATGATAATATTGTGATGACAAGCAAGGTTTTGAAAAATAGAGATGGGGCTCCCCCTAGATAAGTAGAATCAAGCCCCCCTCTATTTTACAAGCTGCCTGGGAGTGTAGTGTCACACTTAGAGCACATACCTTTGCACAATATCGTGTGATGAGAAATATTGATAAAGAATAGATAATATCATCACACATCACATAATATGGATCCATATGAGAATAACCATACCATACAAATGATGGATCCATAAGATAACCACATAGTCTCACATACATAGCACAAATAGTTAGTTCATAAGATTCACACTTAATAAGAGGCAAGCAAATAAAGTTCACAAGCAAGTAAAAAATCAATGGCAAGAACGAGCTTGTGAATTTTCCCATGCAAATCCCGTATGCCTAATGTGCAACTTCGCCCCCTTTGGCATCAAGACGCCAAAAAGGGACAAGGGAAACACTAACGTCCTGGACATCACGCGTCATCATCATCTGTGGTATCCTCATGAGTTGGTGGGGCACGGAAATAGGAGGTGGCATCATCATCCCAGTGGCTATGCTTGGAGATCCATTGGTCTTCAGGGGTGATGTTGTTCTCGGAGCCCTTGGAGACGGTCAACCCTTGAGCCTCCATCAATTCCTTCTAACGAGCACATGCTTTCTTGGCATAGACATGAGCGTCATACATGCGCTTCTGATTGTCAACTTGGAAGCAAAATACTTTCTTGAGCTTAGCCTCAAACCTCTTGGCCCAAGATGGTTGGGCATGCTTGCGGCGTGAAACCACAAAATCAGCATCCTGGGCATCATCTTCATCATCGGACCCCACCTCAAGTGGGTTCCCATCCTCATCAACAAGTTGACCATCCGCATTGCGAGGTTTGGGATGGGTCTTGATCAACAGATTCTTGTGCCGGTGAGTAACAAGGCATAGAGAAGAAATGTCTCGGACTCGGACTCTGACTCAAAGTCCTCGATTTCATGATGAGATTTGGACCATTTTCATGAACCCTGGGATCCCCCTGCACCTATGAAAGAACGAGGGAGATGTCAGTGGGATAAGGGCACAAGAACCCGAAACGAATACACAACGAAATTCAAGTTTTAGAGAAAATTTTGCTGTCGATAGTACCGGATCTCACGAGCGGTAGTACCGCACAGCGGTACTACCGGTCACGAGACTACAGTGGAGTTCTGGTAATATCGAGCCATGGACGGGCAGCAAAATCATCCAAAAAGAGGATTTCATCGGGCAAGGAGTAATATCTGGTAGATTCCACATGGTACAACCTCAAAAACACTTGTTTTGACCAAGAATCAAAGTCGCCCTAGATTCAATGGAGAAAACATGGGAGAAGAATAGGAGGGCGGTAGTACCGGTGTCCATAGAGGTGGAGATCGAGGAGGAGCCCGTGAGGAGGCCGGATCCGGTGAAAGGAGGAGAGAGCGGGGCTCCAGCAGTGAGTTCTGCTCTGGTGGCGGCGGTGGTTAGGAGTGGAGATGGGGGAACAATGGGGCACTGAGGGGTGCCCCCCACCCCACCCCGCGTCTGCACCCTTAACCAGGACGCCAAGCGGTAGTATCGGGTGTATGTACGGTAGTACTGTTGGGCGGTACTACCACACGTACACACGCTAGTGATGCTTGCCGGTAGTACCGCGAAAAGCGACCGGTAGTACCACACCTGGGAATTTTCCAGAAAGCGATCTGGGAACTGATCCCAGAGCGGTAGTACCGCTTGTTTTCATGGTAGTACCGCTTGCCGGTAGTTCCATGTATTTGAACGGTAGTACCGTACCTGGGACGTTTCCAGGAGTCGACCTGGAGACAGACCACGTCCGGTAGTACCGCTCCCTTACCCGGTAGTACCGTTTCCACCAGAACAGAAAGCCAGGTATAACTTGGAAGGTTCTTGTGCAGAGTAGATGAGTTTTTGTTTAGGGATAAGAAGGGCTTAGGTTATGAGAGACAAACTGATATGGATGCACACACTCTTAAATAGGAAAAACGTAACAAGAACCAAATGAGAGTGCATGATCGTAAGGCCTAACACAACTCAACAAATGACAAAAACGAGTAAGCACCAACCTCTCAAATGTGAGAGGGCGGTGGCCTAGGCCACCATATTTGAGTATACTCGGCTTGGTACCACGAAGATATATCTTGGATCCATTACCGAAACTCGTCATTTAAGCTCACATATCACAAAATGATATTAAGAGGAATGATTTTGATTGATTTGGGCATAATGGGGCGAGGGATAGTCCAATCAATTAGAACCGCACTCCCCCTATATCCATGCCTACACCTAAACCAAATAAGGGTCAAGAAATAGGTGAGTATGCAAGATAATCAAGTCAAGCTCCTTGAATATATGATATTTAGTTCATTCCTCAAATAGCAAAACCTTGCTTCATCAAGTGGATTTGTGAAGATGTCGGCAAGTTGGTCTTTGGTTGGCACATATGATAGCTCAATATCACCTCGAGCAACATGATACCTAATTAAGTGATGATGGATCTCAATATGCTTTGTCCTTGTGTGATCCACCGGGTTGTAGGCAATCTTGATGGCACTTTCATTGTCACATAGAAGAGGCACGTTGTCACAATGCACACCGTGTTCCTTTAAAGTTTGTCTCATCCATAGCAATTGAGTGCAAGCACTAGCAGCAGCCACATACTCGGCTTCGGCGGTGGAGAGAGAGATACAATTTTGCTTCTTAGAAGACCAACATACCAAGGAATTGGCAAGACCCGTATGTTGATTTCCTATCATCCTTATCACCAGCCCAATCCGAGTCCGTGTATCCACAAAGAGCAAAAGTTGACCCTCGAGGATACCAAAGACCATAATGCGGGGTATGAACCATATATCGAAAGATTATCTTGACCGCCATCAAATGGCTTTATTTAGGAGCCGCTTAATATCTTGCACACACACCTACACTCAACACAATATCGGGTATAGATGTACAAAGGTAAATCAAAGAACCAATCATAGACCGGTATACCTTTTGATCTACATCTTTACCATTTGGATTTTGTTCTAGATGAGTCTTTGTAGCCATGGGAGTAGGAGCTCCATTTAAATCTTGCATATTGAATATCTTGAGCATATCTTGAGTATACTTGGCTTGGTTGAAGAATGTCCCTCCTCTAACTTGCTTGATCTCAAAACCAAGAAATACTCTCAACTCCCCCATCATGGACATCCGGAACCTACTAGTCATAAGCTTTGAGAATTCATCATTAAAAGTTTTGTTAGATGATCCAAAGATAATATCATCAACATATATTTGGCATACAAAAATCTCCCCATTGACCTTTTTAGTAAAAAGAGTGGGATCGGTTTTCCCAACCTCAAATACACGGTCAAACAACAACTCTCTAAGATGCTCATACCACGTGCGTGGGGCTTGCTTGATCCCATAGAGCGCCTTGTCAAGATTGTAGACATGGTTTGGGAAGTTGGGATCCTCAAATCCTAGGGGTTGCTTTACATATACCAACTCATTTAATGGACCATTGAGAAAGGCACTTTCTACATCCATTTGTTGCAACTT
The DNA here is from genome assembly GCA_910589765.1 of Avena atlantica. Lineage (NCBI taxonomy): Eukaryota > Viridiplantae > Streptophyta > Magnoliopsida > Poales > Poaceae > Avena > Avena atlantica. Next base: position 122,671,687 of record OU342737.1, read on the forward strand.
AAAGTTATGATGTGCCACATAAGCAAGAAGGATACGAATGGACTCAAGGCGAGCTACGGGTGCATATGTCTCTCCATAGTCAATGCCTTCAATTTGAGAGAACCCTTGTGCAACCAATCTTGCCTTGTTCCTTACAATAATTCCATGCTCATCTTGCTTGTTCTTGAATATCCACTTGGTGCCTATAACATTGCGGCAATCCTTTGGCTTCTCAACTAACTTCCATACTTTGTTTCTCTCAAAGCTGTTGATCTCTTTGTGCATTGCTTCCAACCAATCCGAATCTTCAAGTGCTTCCCACACTTTCTTTGGTTCAATCATGGAGATGTGTGCTTGGTGCTCACTAAACCTCTTCAATTGTGCTCTTGTGGAAATGCCTCTCCTTAGGTGACCAACCACATTTTGTAAGGAGTGGTCTCTTAATTCAAACATCTTCTCCTTTCTAGCTTCACGACGAGAGTGGATCTCCTCATTGTTTCTTGGAGGACCCTCTTCATCATTCTGGTCCTCGTCCTTACCATCAACTTGACCTTGATCATCACCGGAATCATTCTCTTCATTAAGAGCCACAGATTGACCTTGGTCTTGATCAGACACTCTTCCAGCATCGATTTGAGCTTGCCTCAGGGCAGTTTGTATGGATCTTCCTTGAGTAATTGACCTAGCACCACTTGACATACTAGAGAATGAATCAAGCTCCTCTTCACTAGAGCTTTCGCCTTGATCAACATGTTGAGAGTCCACAGCTTGTCTCTGGCTTGGGTCATTGCCCTCTTCGGTGGATGGAGCTTGTTGATGTTGTGAAGATGAGGGCTCCAATTGAGTAGAGCATAGTTCTTCTCGATCCACCATAAGGGGTTCCTCAACGGGGCGGATATATCCCACACCCATTCTTCCTATGGCATCCTGAGGCATTTCATCATCTGCATCACAAGCATCAACACGCCCCCTTGGGGACCATCATATTCTTCGAAGATCACACTACAAGATTCTATGATGGCTCCGGAGAGCTTATCATAGATTCTATGAGTGGGAAATTCGAGACCATAGCCAACAAAAATACCCTCTAATGCTTTAGACTCAAATTTGGACAAACGAACACCTTTTATGAGATAGAAACACTTACAACCGAACACCCGGAAGTAAGATATGTTGGGCTTGTTACCGGTAAGTATTTCATATGGAGTCTTGTTGATTTGTTTGCGAAGGTAGAGCCGGTTTGATGCATGGCAAGCGGTGGAGATGGCTTCGGCCCAAAAGTTGTATGGAGATTTAAACTCCGCCAACATGGTCCTTGCCATCTCAATAAGATTCCGGTTCTTCCTCTCGGCAAAACCATTCTGTTGAGGGGTATATGCAGCGGAATATTGGTGTTTTATCCCCTCTTCACTAAGGAAATCATTCAAGGTGTAGTTCTTGAACTCGGTGCCGTTGTCGCTTCTTATTATCAACACGGGGACATTGTATTGACGTTGAACCAAGTTGATGAAGTCGATGAAGGTATTTTGGGTATCACTCTTCAACTTGAAGAAATATACCCATGAGTATCTTGAAAAGTCATCAACAATCACCAAACAATATTTCTTCCCACCAAGACTTGCATGAGATGGAGGACCAAAAAGGTCCACATGAAGGAGATCCAAGATCTTTGTTGACTTGATGGGGTTGTTTGGCTTGTGGGGAGCATCACGCATCTTTCCTAGAACACAAAGCCCTGCAAACACGATATTTGGCAAAGGAAACATTTTCTTTTAGTCCAACAATATGGCCCTCCTTGTGGAGACTTTGCAAAGTTCTCATATTGACATGGGCTAGTCGGCGATGTCATAACCAACCCACATCGGCCTTTCTAAATAAGCACATCGCACTTGTAGTGGCTTGCCCCGAAAAGTCCACCACATACAAGTCATGTTTGACATACCCAACAAAAGCGACCTTGAGAGACTTGCTCCACATGAGGACCACAATATCATCATCAACAAAGACGACAAAGCCCATCTTTCCAAGAGCACAGACTAAAAGTAAATTGTATCCAAGGGTCTCAACAAGCATGACGTTCACGAGTGTAATATCGTGAGCAACCACTACCTTGCTAAAACCCATTACCTTAGAATTTGACTTGTCGGCATATGTCACGTATATTTGATCATCATTTGACCTTAAATCCTTGACGATAGAAGAGCTTCCGGTCATATTACTTATGCAACCACTATCAAGCACCCACTTTGACCCTCCGGAAGCATATGTCTACAAAAGATCAAGCTAATTTTTAGGTACCCATTTTTCAATGGGTCCTCTTTTGTTAGCAACAAGGATCTTGGGGACCCAAATATACCAAGCAATATAACCATCATATGGGCCAACATATTGAGCATACACATCACCATAATAATCACGCATTAGAACATAGTGAGGGTTAGCACTTCCCGCAAAGTCATCATGAGACATAGTTTTACCACTTGTGGTCTTACTATCCACAATGGCCTTGTTTTTCTCTTGTGCGGGCTTGGACTTCTTCTTGTTGTTCTTCTTATTGCCTTTGGAGACAAAACCAATGCCCCCTTTCTCACCACTAGGCCTTTGCTTACTCAAAAGATCATCAATTGACTTCTTACCTTGTGGAAATGTGGCCTTGGCTAGCTCCCCCTTCAACCCAGCATTTTCTTCAAGAATAGTTGTACTACTAGAAGGAATGAAATTACTAGGTGAAGGAATATTGGTCAGTTGAGTTTGAAGCGTTTCATAGGACTTTGTGAGTGACAAGAGTTCACTTTCCAATGCCTTGTGAGCCTTGTTAAGTGAACTAAAGTCCTCGGCAAGTTTTTCATGAACCACGCCAAACTCAATCTTGTACTTTTTAGCCCTTTTATATTTAGCAATAGCATGATCACGTTCCTTGATGAATCTATTAACAATTACGTCATTGGCCTCATCAAGCCCTTCAAGTTTTAGTTCAAGGGACATTCTAGTCTCTTGTACTTCTTCTAGAGCATTATTTAGGGCTTCTATCTCAATCATGTGTTCATGCCAAAGTTTACATCTTACATCAAGAAGCTCTTGTGTGTGGTAAAGTTGATCTAAGATGTTCCCAAAATGTGTCTTGGACTCCCCTTGTAAGTTAGTCACAAACTCATCAAAAGAAATTAATTCCCTTTTTACGTCAAGAGTCATCTCATCATCAATTTCATAATTAGCTAAGGGGGTGGAGTGAGATGATGAGGATACCTCTGTTCTTCTTGCCATAAGGCAAGTAACGTTCTTGTTGGGAGTATTCTCATTTGGAGAATCGAAGAGTGAGAATGTTGGAGTAGAAGTAGTGGCTAGAGCAGCCACACCACTTGATGTTTCTTCTTCCTCATCTTCATCGTCTTCATTGTCGGAGGAGAATTCTTCATGAGTGACCAAAACAATCTCACCCGACTTCTTGTTGATGGGATTCTTCTTGACGAAGGGTTTCTTGTAAGGAGCTTTGGGAGTATTCTTCAACACAAGATTACCCCCACGATCTTCTCTCTTCTCATGGGGACAACTCGCCACAAAGTGATAGCGGTCACCACAATTGAAGAAAGTTCTCAATATAGTGGCATTTTTTCTTTTCCCATTAGGGTTGCTTTTTCGTTGCATTTCCATCTTGGCCTTGGCGGGGTTCTTCCAAAATTCCTTTGCATAGAAGGCCATATATTGACCATGAGCAATCTTGACATCATCGGGGTGGTCCATGGAGAGGCCTTCATCACTATCATCTTCATCCCCATGTGCCACAACTTTGGCCTTCAATGCAACGTTGACAACATTGCTCATACCAAGGGCTCGAGCACGGGTATATTTGGCATTCTTGGCGGCAACCTTGAAAGAGGCCATCTCTTGCATAACTTCATTGGAGGTCATGAGATGGTAGTTGTGTATTCCTTGTAAGCTCTTCAAGTCGGTGGGCTCAAAGGGCATGAGTGCACTCACATATTTCCTTTTTATCCAAGCATCATCCACATGTGAGGCACCCACATTTCTAAAAGCAGTGGCGGTGATCTTGAGACTACGGTACATGTCTTCATGATCTTCACCTTCCTTCATGTAGAAGCCTTCGGCTTCATTGCTTAGTGCATCATATCAGTTCCTCCTCATGCTCTCATTCCCAACAAACAACACTGTGAGAGCATCCCAAGCTTCCTTGGTGATGCTAAGGTGCTCAATGTGTGGGTAATCCTTTGTACCCAATCCTTGTTGAATCATGTACAAAGCGGTGGCATTAAGTTGACTATTGACAACTTCTCTTCTTGTCAAGTTGTCTGGATCCCCAATATAGAGTCCTTGTTCAATGATGTTCCATAGTTCAATGCAAGAGCTGCGCACATGAGTTTTCATTATAGATTGCCATTGAGCAAAAGTAGTAGATGCTTCCAGCTTAGGTGGGTCACCTATATTGTTTACATGAGGGTGAGGAATTGGGGGGTCGGGAGAGAACCATGCATGAGAGTCATGATGCTCTCCCTTCTCACCGACCTTTTTTGTGGAGGAGTTAATGTTGCCTTGATTATCCCCCACCACCTTATCTGTGGGAGATGTCGGGGCATTATCTTTGGATGAAGGCGGTAGTTACTCTTGAGGAGAAGGGGATGATGAGCCAACCTTATCTTTAACAAGTTGCTCAATTAACCTTTGCAATTGTTTGATCTCGTTGGCCATGGTAGAGCTCAATATTGTTTCCAAGTTATTGAGATCATCCATGGCCACCGAGGCGGTTGTCCCACCATCCACTTCCCCTTCTTTGCTACCCATATACTCTTAGGAGGTAAATCCCGAACAAAGAGCCGAGGCTCTGATACCAATTGAAAGGATCGTATGGGCACCTAGAGGGGGGTGAATAGGTGCTACTTCAAATTTTGTTCGTTTTCAATTTAAGGTTTGACAAGAAAGGTAAATTCTCTAGATTATGCAACTAAGGTGAATTTCCCTATATGTCAAACAAGTAACAACTAGCACAACCTAAGCTAGAACAAGTAAGTAAAGTGCGGTAAAGGATAGAAGTAACCAAAGTGGTGGACGCGGAGACACAAGGATTTGTTTCCCGTAGTTCCTTCCTTTTGAGGGGAAGTATGTCTACGTTTGGAGAGGGGGTGGTTTCAAACCACCAACGCCACGAGAGGCCTCCCTTGTTCTCCGATGAATTTCACCCCAACGGGATTGATTCACCTTCCACTATATTGGCAACCTTCGAGGTGGAAGCCGTCACCTTTACAAAAAGTTTGAGGCACACATCCACAACTTAATTGGAGGCTCCCAAATACAAGCAAGCTGCCAAAACAATCAAAGACAAGCTTGTAAGAACCAAATCTAGAACTAGGGTTTCCAAAGAAAACACTAGAGTAAAGGGGCCCTCAAGTGAATGAGGGGGAAATGAAGATCTCTTTTGGTGAAGTAGTAGATCAAGGGATCCTCCTTCGATTCTCCAAAGATCAATGACTTTGGATGGTTGAGTGAAGAGATCTTGGCGATGTGGTGGCTCAAATGGAGGTGGTGTTCTTTAATACAACGAGCACCTTGTCCCAAGGTAGGTGGAGGGGTATTTATAGCCCTCTGAGCAGATCTGACCGTTGTGCATTTATTGCAGCGGTAGTACCGGATTACAAAACGGTAGTACCGGAAATCACCGGTACTGCCGGCCAGGTACCAAAGATGCGCCATCTAGGCACACTGGCCCCAGACTCCAACGCTACCAAATTGTGGTGCTACCGCAAAGCGGTAGTACCGCCCCTGGGGCACGGTACTATCGGACACATGCGGTAGTGCCGCATTTTGGTACCGGGGAGGGCAGTGGCATTTGCCAACTTGCCAAAAACCCTCTGCCGCGCTAGGTACTAAAATGCGGTACTACCGAGGAGGGCAGTGGCATTTGGCAACTTGCAAAAATCTTCTGCCGCGCTAGGTACTACCGCATTTTGATACCGATCAGTACTGAGGCGTTTGGCGACCTTGCCCAAGCCTCTTGTCCTGATAGGTATCAAAATGTGGTACTACCGCTTTTTGGTACCTAGCCCGGCAGAAGGTTTTGGGCATATTGCCCAAACCCTCTGCCATGCCCAGCAGCAAATTCTGGTACTGCTGGTCCTGTGCGGTAGTACCGGATGATTTCTCCGGTACTACCGGACAGCACAGAGGCAACATGAAGATCAGCAAGGGACCCCTTTTTGGGAGAAATAAGTCAAAGATTTCTTTGATACAACCTGTGATACACTTGGCAAATAATTAGTTCGATATGTGTGTTGTTATAAACACCAAAATCACTTGGGATAGGAAATGCTCTTTCACATGCGAAGCACTGCCCAGAAACTTTATCGCCCGACTCCCTCGTGCGGGACGCCAAACGCCGGGGAAAGTCCGGAGACTACTACTTTCCTCTCCTCGCTGCACGGCAGGGAAAGGATCGGCGAAGATCGTCGGCGGCTGCAGAAGAGAACGGTGTAGGGTTTTGTGTATCTGGTGTCTTCTGTCGAGAGGGACGTCTTCCTATTATATACTCGAAAGGATAACCCCACGCAACACGTTCTACCTATATTCCAGAATCCGCCCCTGGTAAATCTCCATCATGAACGATCTACTAACTTTTCTCAGCGAGTCATGCGTGAGACAGACGCGGATGGATAAGATAAGTAAAATGCTCGGCAAAAAGATTAAAAAAAGATACAATTTAACAGGCCACGGTCACGCTCGCCTCGCAAAGCCACAGAGCTTTGAGAATGCCTCTCCACCATATAAAGAGTGGTGCACGCCCGGTGAGTAGAATCGTCGTAAAGCCTCCATATGAGATGTACCCAATGGATGTTCAATTTACTGAGAAATTTTGGGAGGGCCTCAATTTGAACCGAGACCGATGGTACCAAGCCTACCTTCCATTTAGGCCTACAAACGAGATCCCAAGCCACAAAAGGTTTTGGTCTATTTATCAAGAATATGCAATCAACGATTTTGGTCTATTTGAATTGCCCGATTTACCCCAGAGGAGAATTCTTGTAGGTAGATAGAGCAGATATAAAAGGTAGGAAGTCCCCAGGACAGCTTTGGTAACAATAATTCACGCAGAGATAAAAGGTAGGGCGTCCCCGGGACAGCTTTGGTAACAATAACTGTCCCTGAGAAATTTGAATTATAATCTTTTTTGAGAAAAAAGGTCTTAAAAGTAAAAAATTATAAATATATCATTTAATCACCAAGCAATGACACTAGCACCGAAAACGTCCAGCCATCATGGCCCCTCCACCATCTCCATAGCCAAAAAAGTTTGTCGTAGTAAAATTTATTATAGGAATCTGAAGTTGTATGTCTGAGATTTCTTTATTCTCCATTTCATTCCTTTCCTGGCGAGAATATTGGCTATATCATAAGGCATGCTACTTACTGTGCAAATGTATACATTTTCAGGTTGCCAAGGTATCATATGTTTATGCATATGATACCTTTATAGTTATGCGGCCTGCTGAGCCTTTTGTGTTCTGTTTAAGCCCAACTAGATCCCCAGAGGGCTCGCCAACAGCCTGCCCGCTAACATGGCAACATAACAGTTTCTTGTGGACGTGGATACAAATATACAAGAAAACATAAATCATGCAACATGTACTCAAAATTACATGCACCCCAGTTCTCATTTTAGCTTGTACTCTACTTCCACAATAAGGTACGAATAACATGGCCATACAAATTACAGAGTACAAGGAGCAAAACATGAAATTTATCCATTTCCTATGAGCAGCTACACACAAAAAACATATATATACCGCCATAACTCTAGAAACTTGTTTAAATACACCTCCTTTACATTACATACAGGAGGCTATAAAATCACGCGGACAAAAATAGCTACCCCATGCAATGACAACAACAAAACGGTAAACCCATATTAGAGAGATGAAAAGAAGAAAAGAAAATTTACATCACCACCACCAGCTTCTACAAATGATGAAGACAGAAGAAGAATCTATACCAAGGATATACAATGGACATATCCTACCTTGGACTGTTCCAAGGAGAAGGTGGCTTGTATGGAAAACCCTGAGAAGCAGATCCATGTCCCAGATCAAGACTATGGAGTTGTTCCATCAGTTGCGACCTCCGCTCTTTGAAGAAATCTAGCCTAGTTGTTAGTTCTACCAACGTGGAGGATGCCACCATTGGCTGCCTCCCATATTCAACACCCTGCCATACAATAAATATGAATCGTCTTAATATTTATGGTATAATTAACGAGAACAAAGTGTTTTGATTTCCCCAACCTCGGTTAACTTTGGGATATTGATTACCACAGAAGTGCTCTCTGATGACATGCTTGTTGATGCCTCTATGCCTCTTGAATCACTTGAAGACGCATCCAAGGAAAGCTTGCGGGTCAGCGGTCTTGAAGAACCATAAGGTAGTACATGTTGCTTGATGTTCCTCCATTGTGATGCATCCACTGAGCTCTCCTGCCAAAATAATACAGTATCAGTAGAAATTACCTAGGAGTCTGCTAAAAGAAAACAACCCTTAATTTTCTCTGTGTTCAAATCTTTCTAGAATTTATGACACTAAACAATCGATTGCCCAAAGTACCCACTACTTTATAGGACACCAGTTCTTGTAACCCTTATTCAGGCCAACAGTTGGCCACTTCTACCAGCATATAGCAGACTTGTGGGAGTTGGAATTAAAATAACACCGTCCGTAGCTAGATGACATTTTGGACTTGGGAGACGGTATCCGATATGCACCTTTGACCATTAGTTTTCACATGAATATGATAATACAATTGTAAATTTGATATTATGAAGATAATTTCGTTACAAATCTAATAGTATAAGAATGTGGCCTGAACAACATGCCTGGGTAGAAGTGGTGCCTGGATCAAGCCTGAAATGCGTGGATATTTTTGCCTGGCAAGGCTAGCCTGGTGTATCGGTGTCTGGTTACTACCCTGGACCTTCTGCTGTGTCAAACTATGGGCCATACTGCCATAGGCCGGTGATTAGCACCAGGCAGCAGTAGCAGCATGCCTAGGCGAAGGAAAGGGGGTGCCTGGCCAGGCTAATCATGCTGCCTGGGTGGGCTTATTTGTTTTCGTATTTACTTTTTGCACTAGGCCAGGCTAATCACGGATCCAGACATGACATGCCAGGCCAGGCATGCATTTTGTTTTCTAGGACACGAAGCAAACAACGGCCAGGCACACCTCAGGGAAAGTCCAGGCCAAGCATAAAGCATTGTGGACGCAAAAACACGCTCTAAGTTTCTCATGACAAAACTAAATGAGCATTGATGTGATGATAGTAAGGCTGCAAGCACAAGCCCGCATAAACCCGCATATAGGTGTTCTAAAAGTCGACCCAATGCAATTTTTATTTGAGATTAGCATATGTTTGACTTTTGATATACCTACATGCAGGCAACGGGTTGCGGGATGTCCTCTTTGCAACCCTAGATGATAGTCAAAGTTAAGGAAGTTTGACTTCACGCATTCTAGGACATTATCTATTTACAAACGGAGGTAGTAACATCCAAGAAACTTCATTACGTCCTCAGGAAAAATATGTCCAATACTGAATTTACTACGTCTCGAAATAGATGTCAGGAATTTGTCTAAATTTGGATGTATCTATATACTAAATAGTGTCTAGATACATCCAAATTTAGACAAATTTGGGACATCTATTTTGAGACAGAGGGAGTAGTCCTAGTAAAAGAATCTAGAACCATTATACAGATTTAGGCGAACTCCAACAAAACTGATAAACCTCAATAACTCTATACTGCAAAAGCAAGACAACATTTCCAGATTTTTTTAAAAATAACCAGACATGACTAATAACGGTACTGTTCATTTCCAAAACTAACAATTAATAATTTATCTAGAGAACACACTGACAGTGAATTGAGTCATGCATGTCGAGAAGGCATGCTCTTGAAACTGGAATTTCAACAGGTTTCAGTATTACCATTGAGACAGTCTATCAAAAAAATCTAAACAAACCTCATTTCTCTGCTTCTCTTGATTACAGAAGGCAACCTTCATGTCGAATCCTGGTTGAACAAAGTTTCTGGTAACAATAAAAGAGTGTCATAATATGGCAAGTAAATTACGAGCGCACAACATATCCAGTTTTATGTCTAGAACTAGTAATATAAAGACTGCAATGAAAGCCGTGTTAAAACTGGTCTGAAAAGGAAGCATGTTAAGACCAGCTGCAGCATAATTCGGCACTAAATAAAGAAGATTTTACTTCAATAAAATAGAACTATTAACAAACTCCACCTAATTTCAAGTCACATAACAAATCAAAAGATGCTAGACCACAGCATCATCAATGGCGACAAAAAAGAAAGAACAAAAATTGATATTCTTACTGCTGTGAAAAATGGCCAGGAATACGGTGATAACGATCATTTCCATCTAGAGGTGATGGCCCATATTGGTGTTGGCGCTGTTGATTTAGCTGGAGGTGAAGTTCAGCAACCTTCTGTTTTAACCTTGCAACATCAGCTTCAGCGAGAGCAATCTCCTCAAGCTCAGCCCTTGTCTTGAAAAAAACAAGGAAGAAAATAAGACTCCATAAAATAAGTCGGCAAGTAGAGCAATTGTTGAAGGTACCTTCGAGTCCATAGCACGTGGACTTGAAAACTGTCCAGATGACATGCTCAACCCAACCTCCAATGCTGATCTAAGATCTCTCTCAGCTTGTAGCTGCTCTTGCAACCTGGACACCTGTAGATAGACAGTTGAGAAAACTATCTCCCGAATAAATCAATCACCATTTAGTATATCAGAACTTGTTCAACAGTAACTGCACGAAAAAATTAAGCAGAAAGTAAGATTTTGTGCAGGGCTACATGCACTATCTTATTTTGGACAATGTTTACCCTTGACAGTTAACCTGAATTTTGTGCAGGGCTACATGCACTATCTTATTTTGGTTCCTTGATTTTGGGGTGCTTCCAATTCGATCCTTCCAAGAATAAATTAACCAAACTCGGTCTAACTTCCGAGTAACTGACAGGCAAGGCTAGCATACAATACAAGACAATTTTTCTGTAGAGAGAGGCTCCAAATCCCAGAAGGAACCTGGTTGGACAGTTACCACAAATACTGGCTAAGACTAGGGTATCCAAAATCGGGAGGCCAGCGGGATGTTCTCACGCAATTTTAGGGATTATAGACATTGATGACTACTCAGTATAGAAAACACACAAATTTCAGCAACAAAAGAAAGTCAGCATAGTGAAAAAATGCTTTCCAGCAAAACAAACAGGATATTGCATTATGCTAGGAAGATTATTTGATTTGGACTCTTTGTAGAGGTAACCCCCTCATTGTCCTGAGAGCTAAAGTAGCAAACTAGCAACCTAGGAAGATCCAAGATAAACTGAACCCTGGTGGACAAAGATGTCTCTTCCCTAAATTAGGACATAATTACACGATCACCGAGCAAAATTAATAAGGCAATGAATGCAGCATACATCCTGTTCCAGGGCCAAGCGACGTTCATGTAGTGCTTGCTTTCTTCTTTCCAAACTCGCCTGTAAAATTGCATTTCCTCGAGCCTGCAAGACACTTCCATCATATGACTGGAAGATAATAAAAAGGAGCCGGTAGGTGTGAAGTTCCGCCCCATACCTCTTTGGCAATTCTGTTTTGCAAATCGCTCTTTGCAATTTCAAGCCTTTGAATCGCAAGCCTGAAAGGTTTGTTTCCATAGAAAATTGAAATCAAAATTGACCATTGGACTTGTTCATCCAAGAAGAAACTGGCAAGCTTGAAACAAGTGTCCGCGTTCATAAAGTGCACAGGTATCAGACGCCAAATAGTCGGAATGCTAACTGAAGTTCAACAAAAATATATACTGCCATCTAATTTGTAACATTCATTGTTAAGTAATGAGTTCTCAATGCAAGAATATTACTACCTCCGTTTCAAATTGAACTGCTAGAAAGGCTTACATTTTGGAACAGATATACAGATGGCTGCAGCTTTGAGGGTGAGGTCACATTTGAGACTTAAATTTGAAAATACAGCAGATTTCCTCTACACTTCCCTTTCAGAGATATTTCTGATTTTCCATGACTATTAATATCCACTGTTTTCATAACTTTATCACACAAAAAAATTAAATTTGAAAATGTTGGCACTTTTTTTCCTGCACGTTTCTTTCCTTCAGACAAGCAACCCTGGGTGTCCTCCTACGCTGACCACATGACCAACAATTTTATTGATATCGGATCACAGAGGTGAACAGGTGGACTGCTAGATTTTATTTGGAGGAGGTGTAGAACAGAAGCCTAACAGGCAAATCAACACCCAGTGAAGCAGCAATGTAAATAAATAAGATCGGCGTTTAGTGGAAAAGAGCATACTCTTCTTCACCAGATGAGTCAACTGATTCTGGATGCTGGCTCTTTCTTGCCTGCACAAGTGATGCATATACATCAAATTTCTGAATGATGCATGCATCTTTGTTTTATGATGACGTCAATGTGATTTCATCTTTATATGTTCTCTTTTCTACAACTCTATCACCTTGAATTGAACAAATGTCATTAAAGATGCTAACAATAATTCAACACATTAGAAAAGTTGGCACAACGATACATTAGTCCTACTAAACGGTTCCACTGAAGGAAGTAAATATAAATACTCCCTCCGTCCGGAAATAAGTGACACATTTGTCTAGATTCGTATGTATCTACACATTAAAACGCGTCTAGTTACATGTGAATCTAGATAGATCCAAGTCACTTATTTCCATACAAAGGGAGTAGAATTATTGCTTACATTATTCCGCCCCCAAAAATTATTGCGCTTCACATGTGGGTGAGACACATTTGTTTTGTTTGAGTGTCTGTCTGCAGAATATTCAGAACCATGGCTAGGTAGAGAAATTCCAGGATCCAAAGAAGAAAGGATCTCTCCCATAGACAATGGAGTTTCGTGACCGGATGTTGGATTAGAAGGATTTTTTTCACTCGGTGATATTTCCATATTTGAATGAATTTTTGGACCTTTGCTGAAATCTGTCTTTTCTTCCAACGTCTTATCATCAACAGAGTGCTCAGCATCTGAATCAGCATGAACCTGACGTTCAATCAGGAAAAGAACAGTAAGAATCAAATGAAAGATATAACTGCAATTACGACACTGATCCTAATAAGTTTAGAAGGCAGGGACCATAGCAAAACCTTGTAATCATAGAGGTCACTCCCAGCATATCCACTGCTCTCACTCAATTTTCCACTAAGTATACGTTCTGCACCATTCTCATCATCCATTTCTTGATCCACATCATTTTCTGCATCATGAAATCCATTACCTTTGGCATCCATATTTACATCATCAGTTGATGCTTCACTGCCACTATCTTCAATCTGAGACTCGGGTGATGGGGACGATCCAACAAGGCTTTCATCCTGCAAAAATATTAAACATGAATATTCAATGGTACATGTACAAACGAAACAGAACACCCAGAAGACAGATCGAATAAAAAGAGGCAAAGCGCTCCACTAGCTGCCTCACATACCTCCATTGACACAGTACACAGAAATAATCGTATGTGCAGCACGGACAGTAAATTTTTAATAGTGAACAAATCAACATAAGATTTGAAGAGAAAAAAAACTTATACCTATAACAACTATCAGAAAGAAAATGAAGCCACCTAAGATTTGCAGGTAAAATACTTGCAGCGCCAGAGAACCTTACATCAAATATACTCTCATATTCCTCCAAAAGAGTTGCAACAATGCCTTGAGCGCTATTTGCAGCATTTGCAGCAGCAAGGAGCTGGGCAGAATCATCACCATCCATATCAAACACTTCATCCATCTCGCATTCCCCAGCCAAAAGCGGACGCAGCAAGAGAGGGGCCATACAGGCAGCAACTGCTGATGCTGTCATCCGATTCTCAGCAGTATGAGAAGCAACGGTGTACATCATTTTCAAAATTCTGCAAAAAGGAATCTCCATGAGGAAAGTTCTTTCCATGGTAAGTGTTTTTTGTCTAATTGATCACATGTTAAACAACACACGCCAATAATGACCACTGAGATATTATTAGTCCAAACTGAAAAGTTCATTCAACGTCAGAAGGGATAAAACTGTACAGTCAAAGGGGAAGCTAAAATAGTCCACATTAGTAGAAGTTGTTATTTCATGTGCAATTAGCACATACAAGTTAATCATAAAATGCTCAGGTTGATCAGCAAACAGAATTTCAGGTAAAAATAAATGGTGCATCGCATTTACATAAACTGGCAGGCCAATAGAAGTCAGATGAGAATGATAGAACTCCCCCAGTAAACTCTGCGTGTGAGGCTAACCTCTGTAACAAGCGCCGATTAGGCTCAGGAAATGTCTCAGATATAGCTGAACGCATAGCATTTATCCGAGCTTCCTTAGTCTCCATCCCTATGAATGTATAACAGAATATATGGACCATTAATAACCAATAAAAAGGCAGCAAATTGTTTGAGCTATCTGAACCTTTATAAAATAATAATATTCAGTGATAAACCTATGTATCAAGTAATGAACCAATTGTTCGAACTTGGAGTGTGTACAGATAATCAGAGCACGATCACGGGAACACGATGCTATTATAGACAGACTGAGGCCGCACTAGGGAAGATGGCAGGCACCAGATAGAAGCCGACAATATCTTGGAGCAAATTAACGACGTCTATGGTAATATGGTCGCTGGTACTGTTCATGTGAGTAGAACCTATGGTAATGTAGCACTTCCCTCAGCAACCGTCATTTGATTAGATTAATTGCATTGTTACGAATCGATTGTTTACCATTCTTAGTTATATCTTTCCTTATCCAAGCGATAGGATCTTATCTATTTGATGTTATCCTTATTAGCTAGAAATATTAAATTAAGCTTTTAGGGTCTGGCTCAATATAATGCATGGCATATCATCAGTTTTAGTGAAGCAATTAATAGACAAGGTTTCTAGCCTCTCTCTCCCTTCTCCAGTAGGCCTCAGAGCCTCTCTACAATGGCAACGGGAAGCCTTCCAGTGGATAGATGAAGGCGAGAGCTGAGAGCCTACCACCAATTCGCCGCAACCAATCCTGGCTATGACAACTGCATGGTCCACAAGCAAACTCCCCACTTCCTCTTTATCTACAGGCTTCACCAAATAGAGCGAGACGGAACCAAAATTGGAAGTAGGCGTTCGCTTTTTATATGGATGGGTATATACAAGGGATTTAGTTTTGTTTCCATGCATTCTTTACTAATAAAAATTAAATGTTGGCAGTGTTTATATATCACGTGGAATGATAGATATATATGGGAGTCACTGTCATACATATGCTAGTTTTATGTACTTCTTATACACTGTTTCAAGATGACGGATACATTGTGCGGAAGAAATTCAATTCCCAGGCATAAATGGTTAAATCTTCACATAGTAAGGAGATTTATTCAACATCACTTGGGTACTCTTGGGTCAAACAACTCAAATCCAATAGTTGGAGACAGTGTCTGACAGCAGAAAGTAAATCTTCCTTCAGTTGCGGTTTGCTGTTGTACTTGGGTACACAGGTGAAGGTACGTGTGGCAATTTGGAGAAAAGCTATTGCTACTGACGGCTAACATTTTGTACATGACACTCAACGAAATGGCACAAGAACATTTTAGAATGAACTGAACAGAAAACTTACGAAAAGCTTCCAACAATGCTGTACAGCAAGAAGCAGGTACTGGCGAGGATGGTAGCTCGCGAAGAACATGCTGTAGAGATGTGTCCACGAATTTAGTTAGTGAAAGAAGGAAAAATCCATACTTGTGTGGCACCAAAATTATTCTAATTACTAGTAACTGAATGAGTGAAATACCTTCACACAGTCACCGACAATATGTGCATCCTCACCTGGTGCAAACTCGGTTCTTCCTGGTATGAGATAGAAACAGTTACAGAGTACACATACGTTGATCAACACAAGGAAAGCACGGCACAAGAGTTGTCAATACAACCATGTCGCTGTACTAAGCTAAAAATTTGGTTATGAAATTACGTAAACCTTGTTCATATTCTTGTAACCTCTTATCGACCTCCTCCACGTCTGCAGCCTGACGCAAAATTCCTTCCACCTTTATCCCTGTAAGAAAAGATAACTTAATTAGAATAAATGTTATAAAGATAACTTAATTAGAAACAGGTAAGGTTTCCAGGTTCAAAAATTGGTTCTACTAGTTAACATTCTTTCTGCGCCTACCATGTTTCTCAAGATAGCGCAGAGCTTTCTCTAGAAAAGAAGGGCTGCCATCAATATCTTCCAATGCAAGCAGAATTGGCCTGCCAACAACTAATGACTTGATTGGCCTCTTCTCTCTCCCTGCAAGAAATTTGGTATGATTGAACTGCAAAGGTGGTTTAAAGCTCTAGAGAAAAAAGCAAGATCACAATGGGACCAACAATTTGGAGTAGCTCCTTCATATGTATCAGCAGTGTCATTACGAAATATCCCATTATGCCCCATCACAAGAGCTGCATTTGGAGCCTGTGCAAGAGCTTCTTCTAATGCTGTTTTCCACTCAAATAAATCTTCAGAAGTTTCTGCCTGCATTAAGCAAAAGCATAATTTTAAGAGATAGTGTTATATTAGTAAATTTTCACAATTTCTTATGGGGATAACTATTAAGTTGGAAACCATGCCTTAAGGGTGAAAGCACGACCGTCACGACCATCTGGGAAAAGGACAGTCAGCAATTTTTTGTCTTCTCTGACTACCACACTGCACAAGAAAAATACTTTAATACAATAATACTGCCACACAACATCCCTAAAATGAAAATGTCCAGTAGAAGAGATAAATACCTGCCAGAATTGTTTAAATCAATCCCTCCCAAAGTAACATTCACTTCGCCACTTCTCTGGGGCAAGGTATTCTGCAATGCCCACATAAGGAACTTGTCAAGAAGTGATAAGAAATGTGTGCTTGCACACAAGGCCTAAATTTTCATCTACTAAGATACAGAGAGCAAAATTTTCAATGATACTCCATATTTAGCATATCACTGTAGAAAGAATATTTGTTTGATACGGTTACCAAACATGCATTATATCCACTAGTGGTTGGACTCATTATGAAACTTATGTACATAACCATTGGATCCAAGATGACATAAGAGAAATATTATTCGACCTAAGGATGTTGTCATACTGAATAACCAGTCTGACATCAGCACCAAGACGTTGAATAAGCATGCATGACAACAGTATCAGTATGCAGGTGGAAGATGCAACGAACACTGAAATCAAATAGAACTATCACATTAATTTCTACAGGAAGGAGGCAATGTAGAGGACAGCATGAATCATCATATCTACTACCTAGTAGTCTCAAGAGTTGTCTGCATTTTACTTCATTTCAGTTGAGCGGTTACTCTTTTGGAGGAAATTTTGAAACGTTCGGCACTAGCAACAATGATAGTTGTATTTTGGGCATCAAGACATATAAATGTTCAATCCGGCTAAGTATTGCATCAAAATAAAGGAAACTCAAAAGGATAGAGATACTAACAGGATCACTCTTGAAGAAAACTAATGATGTTCGTGTGAGGATGAACCAGCGTTTTTTCCATGATTTCCATCCAAGTCCTGAAAAGTACATATGCAAGAGTTCTCTTTCATAATAAAGAAACATGCTACCCGAAGTAAAACTGAAAATGAGAACCATAGCCAGCCATATGAGACTGAACTCAAACACCATAGCGTATGATATGGAATAAATTTGTTGACCAGGCCATGATTCAGAATTTTAGATATGGAAAGGAGTAATATGGTTAGCTGAATCTGTGGCCTAGTTGCAGTTGACAATTGAAATATGTACATAGTAACATATTTTTGTTCCCACATATGCTGGTGACAAGGCACGCAATAGCGTTCTTATTAACTATAATGATATCAGAAGAATGGCACTATATGCATGACACAGGCATATCTCAGTTATCATCACAAGAACAGATTTTCATCAGATACTTCTTAACTTTTGAAGTTCATCTGTTCATGCAGTTAAATTTGATTTTCCTTCTTAGAGAACTATGAAACGCTACATTGCTCCCACTTAGCTACAGATATATGAGCAACCGATTAATAAAAATCAAAGAGTCTGTATTAAAACCTGATTAATTATCGTGAAATAGCACAGTTAGAGAGGTACCTTTCGATGATATGAAGAGATGTCCACTCTTGAAAACCTGATTAGCATGTTATTATGACATGAGAAAATGTAGATGCACAGCTTATAGTAAAAGTGAACTAAGGAACTGCAATATGGAGTTCACAATTAACTATGTGTATAGACCAACGTCCAGAATTTCATAGCAAGATGAGAGAAGAAATGAAATGGAATATGTTCATCGTCACATTTTTTACGATTATTATTTTTATTTCAGCTCCAATGCTTCATGCTAAGTATGGTGGCCATAAAACATATGCAAAATTTATAATGAAATTTATCTACCATATAACTCTTAATAAACGGCATAGATGTATACGGCATGTTTTGGACTTTTGGTTACTATGAGTTACATTGCGCTATACTGAATTCTGGACTTCCAGACATGGATAGAGTATCTAGACTAGGCACTAGGATATTTTCTTCCATCTTGCTTTATTTAGAGTTAGTAGTAATTGAATCGTTTTAGTTTAACTGACACAAAGCTATATGCATATTTAGCATGTCGTAATGTTATAGGAAGCAACAGTGTCGCGTAAGCATCATTTGGCACTTCCATCATATCCACATGCTTTACAGCCAGTCATAATATCATGCAGAATTCCCACATTTCGCACTCTTGAAAGTTGAAACAGCAAATGTATTTGTATGTATCAGCCTCTTATACTCGCATGTAGTCCACTGTTATAACCATCGTATTCCTCCTTCCTTCCTTGACAACCCGCCCTAGTCATTTCTGATTCATTTTAACGTGCCCGCAAATCTCCCGCTCTCAAGTGATTTCTTCACTCTGTCTCAATTCAACCAACATCATTTGTCCCGCCATAACATCCGCATCCAGCAAAAACCACCACAGATGTAAATCAATGTCTGATCATGATCCTACACCCGAATGGTAAGCCTGCCTCCTCCAAATCAAAACCTCAGCTGCTTTGCAAATACCAACCAGTGCCGTCGTCATTGGCCCAGGAAGTTGAAGCTCCTTGGAGTCAAAAAAGGGCATAAAGTCTCCTCGGCGCCTCGACACAATCCGACCAAGGAGCAAAGCCAACCTATTAATAGCAGAAGCAGACGCTCCGGAGCAACGTACGGTCTCAGCGCAGCCCAGACCCTCCGAATTCTAGAGCCACCGGGTACACGGAACCGAGATGCCGCCCGTCAGCATCGGATGCCAAACCCACACCAAATCTCAAACCCAGCAGAGCCACTACCCCCACCGTGCACGCAACGAAGCAACCCAATACCCACGCAACGGTAAGCACGCGAGGACGCACCGTGTTGCCGCTTGCCGGCGCCGGCGCCGGCGCGCCGCCGCGCTGGACGTAGCGGTCGAAGGCCCCACCGGGCGCCGGCGCGGACGACATCCCCTCGCTCTCCTCTTCGCCGCCTCAGATCGGCCGCATCCGAGCACCGGTCTCCCCGCCGCCCTGCGCTACAGCAGCAGCGGCGGCGAGCGCGCCATTGGATCCGGCCGCCGATCTGGCGCGCGTTGCACGGGGACGGAAGGGCAGTGGCGAGCCGGAAATGGGGAGGATGGTGGTGGTGGTGGTGGTGGTGGCGGCGGTTAGGGTTTGGGTTTTGGCGGTGGTTGCTCGCTCGCTTCGCTTGCTGTTTAGGGGAGAGCTGGAGACGGAGAACAGGGGGAGGAGGAGGAGGAGGAATACGAGTACGGGTACGGGTACGGTGAGGAAAGCGACGGGGGTGGCGCTGTCCGTCTCTTGCAGCTACGGTTGTGCCGGGCTGGCTGCTTTGGAGTTCCGGGTTTTTGTTACGCTTTGCGTGGGGAGCTTGCTCTGGAAGCTTTCCATGGAAGCACTCAGGGCCTGTTTGGTTGGGCTTAAATCTAGCTTCTAGAGTTTGGCTTATAAGCCACAAAAGCACTAAAATAGGTGCTTTTGACTTTGGCTTTTGGCTTTTAATTAAACATGGTAGTACAATGGTATAAGCCAAAAGCCAAAATGAAAAGCATCTATTTAGGTGCTTTTGTGGCTTATAAGCCAAAAACAAAAAGGCATAAATAAGCACAACCAAACAGCCCCTGAGCATTAGAGCATCTCCAGCAGCAGCGCAAAATAAAAAGCGCGCGTGAAAAACCGTTATTTTAGCACGGGGAGCTGCGTTTCGCGCTCCAGCAGCAGCGCCAAAATGTCGCGCGCGGAAAAAAATTTACAGCGCGCGCGGGAAGCGCTATCCCGCGCGGGAGCTTTGGCGCGCTCGCAAACGCGTGCGCTATAAACGAAGCGTAGCGCTAGCATCCAACCGCCACCGCTTCCGCGCGCGCTGCCGCTGAACAGTTTCCACGCGTTCGTCGCTCCGCCTCCGCCGCGATGCCGCCGCGCAGGAATGCGATGGGGTTCACCGGCGTTCGCCAACGCTCCACAGGCGCGTACTCCGCTGAGTTGCGCGTCGGCGGAGAGCGGTTCAACCTGGGAACCTTCGACACCGCCGACCGGGCGGCGCGCGCCTAGGACGCGGCGGCGTGGCGCGTCGGCCGCCCACGCCCCTCGATGAATTTCCCGGACGTGGAGAGCGTCCAGGAGGCGGAACTGATGGCGCCTACTCCGACGCTCATCACCAACGAGAACCGCCGCCGCCACCAGCAGTAGCAGCGCCGCCTCGACATCGCCGCCTCCGACGAGCGCGCGATGGCGGAATGGCGGCGTCTCTTCCCGCAAGATGTCCAGGCGGAAGAAGAATTCTACGCCGCGCGCCGGGCACAGCGGGACGAGCAGAAGAAGGCGCGCCGGGCAGCGCGGGCCGAGCGTCGTCTGCGCAAGAAGGAGGCGGAGGAGATGGTGGAAGCCGAGATCGACATCGACGAAGAATCGTAGATTTTCGCCGAGCTTTGGGACAAAGTGTCCTCGGACACTACCTCCCTCGGCTCGGACTGGGACGATTCCGATGATTGGAGCTAAACTTACATCGCCTGTCTTTTTTCACGCACGCAAAAATTGGCGCGCGCGCAAATTTACCGCCGCTGCTGGAGCGCGGCTCAATTTCGCGCGCTAAAGTCGTTTGCAGCGCGCGCCAAATGTCTTTTAGCGCGCGGCGCTTTTGGGCGACTGCTAGAGATGCTCTTAGTAGACGACTAAATGAACCTGGCGCACTTTGCCGCGCCATCATATGATGTTATCGTGTAATCGTTTTTAAATCCACATGAGATTTTATCGTTTAATTTTTTGGCATGATCATGTTATCGTGTAATTTTTTTGCGTGATCAGCACGTCCTCAAATCCACATGAAATTTTATTGTTTAATTTTTTGGCATGATCAGCATGTCTTTGAATCCACGTGAGATTTCATCGTTTAATTTTTTTGGCGTGATCAGCATGTCTTCGAATCCACGTGAGATTTAGTGTGGTGCCGCTGAATAGGCTTTCCTTTTGCTAAGCGATACAGTTAGTCCATGTATCCGCTAAGTCGCACCTTCACAAACGCGGTGCCGTAAAAAAAATGGAAAACCATGAAGAACAGGAAAACAAACCACTATCAGCTTTGAACATCGCACAACCATCACAATTGTAAATCGAACACCACAGCAAAAAAACAGCCACCGCCAGTGTTGTGCATCTCACGTCCAATAGCTAGTGACCACATCATAGCCTACCGCATGCACAAAATCTAAGCTCCATGAAGTGATATAAGAAGACTATATCGTGCTCTGCTCTTAAACAATACTCCCAGCGCTAGAGGCACGGTCACGAGACATTACGATGGCCACATGGCAGTCTGATTGTCCGCTCTCGAATATGAACCCTTCGACCTAACCCTCTTTCTTTATAGGAATTGCGAACATGGTAGTCTATGTTTTGTGGGGGGGAGCTCAAGACCGGCACCTCAACAACATAGCTTCTTCCAAGCAGCCTCAAAATGTCGGAAGGAATGATGACATTGTTAACCAAGAACTCATTCACGAGTACATTTGTTGGTTTTCCAGCCCAATACTTGGTGAAGTCACCAAAGAAGACCATGTCAACCACAGCTAGCTTGTACCTTAGAAGGGTATAACCACCGATTAGAATAAAGAAGTATAAACAACAAGTGTCATCTTGGTTAGAATGCAAATATGATAACAATGGTAAACCTAGTATTTTACCAAAGGGGCACACCAAAGTTATGATGTGCGCTTCAAGTGATAATCAATTGCTATCTTAGGATTCTTAGGTCCAATGATCCTTTGATCTGTAGTAGGTAACTATAAGAGGAACCCCTATAACAACACACACTACAACCCTTCACCATCCGTTCTCTGGTAAATAAATTGGAAGCCATATATAGTATGTGGGTGCGATGTATACATCGTAAACTCTATCCATCGCAAGACTATACGATTATATTTTTTGCCAGTTCAAATCTTTAATGTTGAAATAAAAGATTGTTTGTCCTCTTCTTTAGTTTTAATTCGCATAAGTTTCTTGCCCATTCCCGAGCAGAAGTAGTTGATCATGAAAAGAAATCAAGGGGAAGATACCAGATTTCCATCGAAGTTCAACTAATTTCAACCCAAGTGTAGACTCATGGTTTTAAAAGTTCCTTAGATATTTGGGATCAGTATAACAAATGGACCAATTCCTTGACTCAAGTCGCAGTACTTGGTAACCATCCTAGAAAAGCTATGACGTAGAGAGTCAAAAAAGTGCAACAAACAGAAAAAAAAAAGTCGTCGAGGTACCTAGTCAGGGATGGTCTGGAGCATACACTGCACAATAGCCATGGGTCCAACAGTTAAGCACTATGGTGGCTTGTCGCCGAGGTAGTGGTACACAAGCCCATCTCAAGTGTCCAATGGTACGGTGACCTTCTCCCTGATTTGGGGGTAGAACCAGCAAGAAGAAAGAATCACTAATTTGAGACGCCCATTCTTTGTAGACCCAATTGTGTACTTTTGAATGTACTTGTTGTTCGATCGTGCAGATTGTTTGTGCTCTTGCCATAATTTTTTTTAGCAAAGTGACCACTACCTAGAATGAAAAAAGAATGGGACTTCATAACTAAATTTGTTTAGTTTGTGATTACCATAGACTTTCACAACCAATTATCATTCATAAAAATTATTACTGGATAAGAAATACAAAATCACAAAGAAAGTGCATATATATGAGAGCGTATATTTAGCGATTATTTTATTCATGAGTGTATATATAGTTTGTGTTCTTAGTGATTACTTAACACTCTTTATTTGAAAGTATCAGATAAATATAATCTTCTTCGCACGTACAGTTAATATTCTTATTGATTACTTGACACTCTTTATTTGAAAGTATTAGATAAATATAATCTTCTTCGCATGTACAGTTAATATTCTTATTGATTACTTGACACTCTTTATTTGAAAGTATTAGATAAAATAATTACTTTGTTACATGTTTCTTACCAATACTGCAATGGAATATGTAAGTAGATCTATGACATAGTATCATATATTAAAATGTTCCAATGATGTTCTGAGCAATAGCAATAAATCTGATACAGAAAAAGCCTTCTTAGTATGAAATTTTCTGTCCATGTATTATTATCAACTTAAACAGTGAAATCGACTGAGATTGAAAACCATGGCACTCAAAACCGCGCAGCGGCAAACCAAATTGCTTAAGAAAATCAAGTGTTGATTCTTGTGTGTATGACTAAAACAGGCACTATTTGTTATCTAAAGCAAAGAAGATTCTCAAATGCACTGAATAACATGTAGTACAAATAAATTGGTAAAGAATATCTTCTACACAGATCATATCTTCTGAAGTTTGGACCTGTAGACATAAGAAAATAAAAGAACTTCCTCTCATTGTGCCACTACAAATAGGGTTGTATCTAACTACCATCCTGACTATTATGTACTCTCTTTTAATGATGGAGCACTTCTTTTCACTACATGATATAAATAGTATAAGTAAATTTATCGGTAAATGATTGTGAATGGGTTAAAAATGAACAGGAAATAGAAAATTGGGCATAGCATCAAGACTCAAAACTACAGTTCTATAGAAAACATCAAGTAAATGTGGGTAGAAAGAATGTCCCAAAAATGATATTTAATACTTGCAAGTTGGAACAACTTTACTGAATTTTACCCAAGTAAATAAGCAAGTGCACTAACTGCCTGAAATAAATGTGTGTGTCATTGACATTTTCTTCTCTTTTTTAAAATGAATGTAAACTCCCTTTCCTTTGACGATGCCTCTAGCCTCAATACCTGCAAGGCCAACCGATACATCATCACATTCTGATCACCACAACCTGAATGGTCCATGGATCCCTATATATAAACTTCAATCCAAAACTGGACGGATGGTAGTTACATACATGGAGCATGTTATTATGCTAGCTACCTAATCGAACTGATTAAAGGATGCATGTAAAACGAAACTAAACGAACCAACAATGTAGAAGTCTAAATTTAAATACTTGAGTTCTGACAGAATAGTGCATGACCACGTATATAACTGACATACCTGACAAATATTAAGAACAACGAAAGTTGTAGTCCACTTCTCCGGTTGATGGAAAATAAGAGAGTTGATTTTTTCCTAGTCAGGAAAGCAATAGCAACAAAGGCCTAATCGAATTGTTTCATAATGTCAAAGAAACAATTAATTGAGTGTTACATTTTTTGCATATTATTGTTGTGTCAAAGCAACCCTAAAACAGAAGGTATAGGAGTACCACTACAACTACAAAAAAATAAGAATCAGAGCCAACAAATAATATTTACCTCTAAGAAATCAAATGTTCATCATTCTTCCTTAAAATTAATCTAACGCAAGCTTTATGTTCACCAAAAATAGGTGTATAACACAGATAAATATCGTGTAATGACTAAAATGCATAAACATTTGTCTCACTGATAAATTATACAAAGAACAGTAGATTTCACAAAGTAAATAGACCAATTTTCTACTCGAAACATCTGGATATTTGTTACCTTCAAGCTGCAGGTTGTACTATTGATAGTTAATTGCTTATGTAGAATATGTCAAGCTTAGCTATGAGCATAGGTTTTCTTTTTTGTGTAACTAAGAATGTGGGAATGGAGAACAATATGTTTATTCATTCAACTCTCCATTGCTTAAAATTTAGCCTCTTCTCTAAATGTTAGCTAAAGAACAAATCCACTTATTGCATACCATGATTTAAATAAAAGAAGCTAGTTTGAAGCAGTAACTACATCATCCATATGACTTGCAACATACTTGGGCACCTATATCTTCCTTGCAACCACTGACTCTAAAATCTTTAAGTGAGTATAAAGTTGTTCTGATAAGAAGTAGAGCCACTAATAGTGCTTGTAGAATCTGACACTTATTTCTCCGCTTCTTATTTTGTTGTGGTCTCGCAAGAAATGACATCACATTGTTAAAAAAAATTGCACAAAGTCAAATCCATGAATTCAAATTCATTCACAAACAAAAATGAACATTTCAGGATTGAAATACAGAGGGCAACATATGAACCTTGAATTCATCAATCAAACAAAAATCAAAGAGATATTTGACGTGATAGAAAGATATTGGGATCCTTTCACCACGATCTGAGAAGATCGTAGATGTCCATATAGCCGTCACACTTGGCATTGGGTACAACTTATACATGATCATAGAAATCAATGAGGCGATCGATCATCTGACAACATGGCAAAATTCAGGGGAAACTTTAATCACTGACCGTGCTACCCTGTGCCGCCCCAATGGTCGTACGCGTCGATGTGGGATGTGGGTCTGCTAGTCGAGCATCACGCAAACAACATCATGGTGGCCCTGACAGGCGTCCATGTGCAGTGTGGTGCGGCCCAAGATGATGTTGTTGATGTCAACGCCTGTGCGGACTGACCGCGTCGATGCGGCCCTGCATGCCTATATCCTAACTTATATATGAGTCCTAAATGGAAACTACATGCATATATCAGGTCTTAAATTCAAAGGATGGGCGCAACATACATGTCAAATAGTATGTAAGTATAACTATCAGTTTTGGGGCAATAATTAATTCATAATTTCGTAGTTCATCTATCTGGGCGTACTTGATTCAACCAAGAAATTACAAATTGTTCCCACAGAAAATCCTCGTGATATAACTGAACAATTGGCCATTTAGCAATTGTTGAGACACCTAAAGTACACATGTAGGGTACTCGCTAATAGACACAGAATCATGTTGATCTGTAAAAATAGGCAAGGACATGCTAAGAAATAATTCACCATAATAGACAATTGCAATCGTCTGCACAACAGTTGTACAAAAAGTATCATGTTATTTGCACTGCAAATGATGCAACAAACAATTAGGAAGAGAAAATTTGAACGATTATGTTTTTGGTTTTTGCTGCCGTATGCACCAGATTGCCAACAAAAACATCTCTTGTTGTATCACTTTCAGGCAACCATTTTTATTTTTTTGTCCCAAGGACAGGCCAACTGCAACGCCATCTACCAAATCAAGAACTGCCCATCACCATGAGCCAAATAAATAGTACTGGGGAGAGAAGGGTCGGTAGAAGGCACATACATCACGGAGAGTTCTCGCGCCACCTCGCTCCAACGTTCTTTGATGAGCCTAATCATCTGCTCAGGCAGCACAGAGGAATCCACCTCGAGTTGCCTCACCGCCTCTCCCTGCATAGACGCGTGTGCAGGAAGAAGATTAGGCCCCACCCTGACCCCGCCACAGCTAGGGTTCACCGCGTGGGCTCTTGTAGGGGCGAAAGGTCAAGGAGGCATCGGAGTTTCAGTAGAGAAGGGCAAGGGGAGCCAGATCAGTGACCGGCGGCCCTGATTAGAGATGAAGTCGTCTACAATTGGAGGCGGTCGCATGAATTTGGGAGAGGTCGGCAGACAGGGGAGGGCAGAGTGGAAGGCCGAGGGAGAGCGTGCGAGAGAGGCGTGTGCGTCATGCAACCCGACTAATGGAGCCATCACCCGCATAGAAACCGCCTTAAATCTGACAGGGAGGGACACAACCCAAACCAACCAAAACTAGAGGACCACGACACGAGCAACCAGAGGCCATCAAAACTAGGGAGCTTAGAGATCCTTAGGGATAACAGAAAATATACCATACTAGGGCCCAATTCTTTCTACTGTTTCTTCGAGAAGCTGCCGTATCCCCAGCTTTCTGGAAAAGCCGTTCTAAAAAATTATAAGGCTTCTAAAGTGGTTAAGGCTAAACTAATTTGAAAGGTTCACAAAATTTTAGAACCGGCTTTTCTAGAAAGCTGGGGTAAGGCGGGTTCTCGAAGAAGCCACCAAAAGAACTAGACCTAGATGAAGAGGCGCGCTTCCCTGCCTCTTGAGGTTGGCTCGGCTGCCTAATGCGGCGCCGTCTGAGCCATCAGTGGTTGCAGCTAAGTCCTTGTTCCTAGGCTTTGAATAGTCGAACGGGATGTTGGATTGGTTATGTTGCCGTGTTAGCTTAACTGTTTTGTGAACGTGTTAGCATCACTATTTCGATATTTTCTTCTGTGAAATATTTTAGTATTAAATATTGACATTTGTAGATATAAATATAAATAATAGAAGTTGTAAAAAGTAGTAAAATATTTTTAAATCTCAAAAATCATATGTTTCTATTTATTTTATAAAGTCAGCCGTTTTATTAGAAAATATATTTTTGCATTGCTAGAAAATAGGTATGCCTATCAAACCGTGAACTTAAATGGTTACTCATGTGCACCCAAAAAAATGCCCATAAACTTGTACTACCCCCATTCCGGTTTATAAGGCAAATACGTATTTCGAGAAAATAGTTTGACCGTAAATTTGGTCAACAAAATATAAACTATATTTAACAAAAATTATATCATTAGATTCATATTTAAAATACGCTTTTAAGAGTATATAATTTTTGTGACATATGATTCATATATTGTTGACCAAATTTATGTTCAAATTATTGTCTTCAAGTATGTATTAGTCCTATAATCCGGAATGGAGGGAGTATTGAACATGTCATATTTTTTAAGCCATGAGCATTCATTTTTTAACTGTTAACAGAACAGTTTTTGAACACGTTAACATTCTTCAAACTCGGTTAAACAATTTTCAGACCTATGAACACTTTTCAAACTCGGTTGAACATTTTTCAGACTCATGAATGTTTTTCAAATTCGGTTGAAAATATTTTGACCATGGACTATTTCAAACTCGGCTGGACATTTGTGGACCCATGAACATTTTTTCGAACCCGTGAGCATCTTTTGAACCCCATGAATATTTTTTTGAACTCCCCATGCATACTTTTTAAACATGTGAACACGTTTTTAAACCATGAAAAAATTCTAACTCCCTGAACACTTTTATTTAATCCATGAACATAATTTTTCTAAACTAATGAATATTTTTGTTGAATACATGATTCTTACATTTTGTTAATCCGTGAACATTTTTTGAACCCATGAATATTCTCAAAATCCGTGAACGTTATTCTTTTTCAAACAGTGAGCATTTTATTTGTCAATCGTAAAAATCTTTTGCAAGATTTATGAACATTTGTTACATGTTCAAGCATCTTGAAAGAATGTTCATGTATCCATAAAAAGTGTGAATGAAAAAAGTAAAAGTAAAAGAATAGAATAGAAATAAGAAACTAAAAAGTAGAAGGAAAAGTTAAAACAAAAAAAATGAAAACCAAAAAAAAACCTAAGAAGGAAATAAAAGAAAAACGAAAACAAAGGAATACGAAACATGGGAAAACAAAACCAGCAAAAAACGAAGCTGAAAACCATGGATTAAAATTAAAATCGCTATCCTATTTTGATTTTACCACTACACATTGCGAGCATCAGGAAATAGAGTGAAAGATCATGGATGTCGCCTAGAGGGGATGCATAGGCGGTTAAAAACTTTTACGAGATGGTCTTAACAATGGTGAAATAAAACTAGTATTATTTTTGTCAAGCACAAATCCTATATATACTAAGATTCATCTATGTGCACCAACAACTTATGCTAAGCAAGACAAACAACAAAGCCAAGATAGAATACTTCAAGCACGAAGGTTATCACAATGTAAAGTGCAAATAAAGAGTTCAGGTATAGAGATAATCGAGGCACGCGGGGACGACGATATTTACCAAGGGAGTATGTCTCTTTGTAGGTGTGGACGGTACTAAGATCACCAACATCATAAGAGGCCCCACCCTATTCTTTCGATCACCCGCCGCTAAGGATGGCAATTTTACCAACGAGTACCGTATTAGCATGGGTAGGGTATAGGCACACTTTTATACCCATGGGTAATACTCATATCCTACCCGTTAAGTCACGGGTATGGGCACGGGTATAGACTCGTACACATGGGTATACTCATACCCTATCCATTTAAACTGACATGTCAAACTTACATATAGAGTTTCAACCTATGCGGCTAAGAATCCTAGGGACGAGTATGAGATTGTGACTTTAAACTTTGGTACTTTCATGTACTAGTCTACTATTGGTAAGTAGAGATTATTGTCTTTTTTTAAATATGCTATTGATGAAAGTAAAATTTTAAATAAATTGTGTACTATTGGATCTACCCGTCGGGTACCCAATGGGTGCGGGTACCCGCCGGGTATGGGTATGGGAGTTTTATACCCGTGGGTACGGGTATGGGTAAGCTTTTGTACCCATTAACTACACGGATACGGGTATGGTATTGCTCTATCCTGCCCATATCATGCCCATTGTCATTCGCACCGATCCACTATGGGACACTTGAGGGCGGTCACCAAACCCCTACAAGATTGGGGCAATCTCCACAATTTAATTGGAGGCTCCCAATAATCAACACCAAGGCCACAAACTTGGGGAGAGCTCCTAACTTAATTGGAGGCCCCAAGAACACACCACAAAGGCCACACACTGTCTAGGATTCCAAGAACCCAAGAGTAACAAGCTTCTTGATTTCACCAACCAAATCCTCTGAGGAGAACTCAAACCGATGCACCTAATGCAAATGGAAAGAACACCATAAAGATGCTCCAATCCTTCACTCTCAATCCCAACAAAGCTAATAAAACTATTAGGGAATAAGAGAGGAAAAACACCAAATCCTCCAAAATCTAGACCCCAAAGATTTACTCACAAAGAGATGAATTAGTTTGGTCAAAGTGTAGATCTAGATATCCTCAATCTTTCTCTTAAATAGATGCAATGTTCATTGGATGGGGAGAAACAAATCAAGCTCAGGAGAGGTCAACAACAAAGGAGGAGGATCTTGAGAGAGAGAGAGAGAGAGAGAGAGAGGAAGAACCAACCCAGGAGAGAGAGAGAAGAGGCTTATAAATAGATGTCGGGGATATGACCCCAGGTACCCCAGAGTTGAGCTATAAAGTGATATATGTAGAGTAATGGTAGTTTCTATAAAAGATATGAATAAATAAGGAACGAATATCAAAGAATATGCGACATAAAGTGAATAACTTAAAAGAAACAGAACATAAGCCTACCTAGGCCGAATAGAGGAAATCTCGGCCCAGCTCTCACTGTTCCAGGCCGAATTATTTATTAACCAGAGGAAATAACTCGGATGGGTCGAGTTAGCCCCGGCCAACCCAATTTCCAAACTCCCTCACCAGGAAGTAACTCGCTTTTCCTCGGTGGGCCGAATCTGACTTAACTCGGCCCACCAGGGATCGTCGCCACCTGCTCACCTCGATGCCATCCTCCGCCAAACATTCCCGCAGGATGACCGCGTCGCCCTGCCAAGCAACCTCGCCTTCCCCCACGCTCCCGCCATATGTCGCCCCGGTGGGCCGGATTTGGCCCACCGCGGGAAGCTTCGCCCGTACGTCGCTCCACCCGGGTGGGCCAGAGTGGGAGAAACTCGGCCCACCGCGGGGCTCCCCCAGTGATCACCTCTCCATCCCCGGGTGGTCCGGTGTCCACCTTACCCCGACCGGCCCACCACGGGCCTTCCTCAGCGCCAGATAGCCGTCCCGCCTGGGTCGAGCCAGCAGCTCCTACCTGGGCCGAGATAACAGCTGATTCGGCTAGGCTGGGTCTTTTCCTCTCCACCTAGGCCGAACCAAATGCTGCCTAGGCCGAATTACATCTTGAGTTGCACCTGGGCCGAATCGTATTGTCCCGGCTACTTTCCAGATGTCCATCTGGCCTCTACATCAACGTATCAGTGTACCAGATTAAGCTATTCAAGTCTTGTGCTAGTCTTGGGACGCCCCTGGCTCAGACTGGCACATGGCATAAGGAATATGCCCATGACATCTGAGAAGATGCTAGGGAATATGCCTGGCATCTCCAGAGATGCCAAGGCATATGCTGAGCATCTCGGGAAGATGCCAGGAATATGCTACATAGATGACAATCGTGGGGAACAAGACTTGTCCCTTGGGCTCCCTTTAAAAGAAGCACTAGGGGATCGTTCTCAGGGAGGCCCTCGATGGGCTCCTCTCCTCTCTGCTCGCTAGGAGCTCTCTCTTAGTGGTGGAGCTAGAGTTCCAAGTTTGTGTTGTCATTTCAACTATGTGATGTCAAATACATGTATTTCTACTAGTTTTTTAATATTTTTTAAGAATTTATACTTTTCGATAAAGGATTTGCCAAAAACTTGTGTATTCAAATGACCACACGGCTCTCTATGTGGCTACGCCACTACTCTCTTCCTCATACACTCTCACATAGAGATCTAGATAGAGGCATAGGAAATACAGCTGAAGGAGCATCATTGTAGCCACAAGCATGGCAAGATTATGGGCTTGTTTGATTTATAGGAATTGCATAGGAATTGTGTAGGATTTGAATCCTATGGGAATTTTTCCTATGTTAGTGTTTGATTCATAGGAACATATCCTATAGGAATTAATCCTATAGGAATCTTGTAGTGCAATTCCTATAGGAAAACAACATTAGGTCACACCTCATGGAAAAATTCCTTTGCCACATCAAACAAGATCCCTCTTCCTATAGGATTCACATTGGCATGACATATCAATCCTATGGTTTTCCTATTCCTATACTTTTCCTATCCTATGAATCAAACAAGCCCTATATGAGATTAGATGTAGGAAAAGAGGTGTTATCTCAACATGAGAGCCTCTACCCTAGATATATTGTATTTATCTTTGTTCTTACGAGTGCGGTCTTCACTGCATCATCCCTTCCCGGATTCCTCCATGTCCATCGGCCCCAACTTTAGCCTACTCATGGCATATGCCGTGATACCACCACGGCATTTGGCGCCCACCGTGGGGCGGTTTAGTGGCGTTGGTTGGGTTTCCATCTGGACGGGAGCATCTTTATCAACTTCTGCTTCATAAGAGCCTTTTCAACTTCTCCTAGCGTATAAAGAGCAAAGAGGTGAGCACAGGAGTCTCCAAGTCTGACTCAGCAAAGCAAGTAAGACTCCGCGAGCATGACTCAAACTCTTCTCCAAGAACACTGTGAGTATCAGATAACTCAGCCATCAACACTAGACCGTTCACCCCGGAAAGAAAATAACTCAACCCGGGGACTAGCCAATGTATCCATAGAGTCACCCTTAGAAGGAAAAACATCATGTTGGTTCGAATTAGTATTTGACTCAGCTTGCTAGTTTATTTATGATTCGGATTAGCCTTTGACTCTACCAGCTTATTTATTATTCGAATTAGAATTTGACTCAGTTTATTTATGATTCGGATTAGCCTTTGACTCAGTTTATTTATGATTCGGATTAGCCTTTGACTCAGCTTGTCAGCTTATTTGTGATTCAGATTAGAATTTGACCCGGTTTATTTATGATTCGGATTAGCCTTTGACTCAGTTTATTTATGATTGGATTAGCCTTTGACTCAGCTTACCAGCTTATTTATGATTCAGATTAGAATTTGACTCAGTTTATTTATGATTCAGATTAGTCTTTGACTCAGCTTACCAGCTTATTTATGATTCGGATTAGAATTTGACTCAGCTTATTTATGATTCAGATTAGTATTTGATTCAGCTTACTAGCTTACCTCTGATTCGGATTAGAATTAAACTTAGCTTACCAGCTTATCTTTGATTCGGACTAACATTTGACTCAGCTTGCTAGGGTATATTATAACTCAGATTTGTATTTTGACTCAGCTTACCAGCTTATCTCTGATTCGGATTAGAGTTTGATTCGGTTTGCTAGCTTGCCAGGTTATGTTATGACTCAGATTAATATTTAAATCATCTTGCCAGATTATCTTATATCTCAGATGGCTATCTACCAACATATCATATCTCAAATTTATATCTCAGATCTACATCTTGAATCACATCTCTTCGCGATTAGCCCTATTATCATATCCCAAAACTTTATCTCGGATCCATATCAAAAGCAATTTGCCATCATCTCATCAGATCAAATTATATCTCAGCAATCAGATGACTCGGATTTGAGTCATATAACTCGTATTTGAGTCATATAACTCGTATTTTGAGTCAGATGACTCAGATTTGAGACATAAGTCAAATTTGAGTAATATAACTCGGATTTGGAATCAGATAACTCAGATTTGAGACATAAGTCAAATTTGAGTAATGTAACTCAGATTTGGAATCAGATGACTCTGATTTAAGTCATATAACTCGGATTTTGAATCAGATGACTCAAATTTGGGACATAAGTCAGATTTGAGTAATATAACTCGGATAAAAATCAGATGACTTGGATTTGGAATCAGATGACTCGGATTTGAGTTACATAACTCGGATTTTGAGTCAGATGACTCAGATTTGAGACATAAGTCAAATTTGAGTAATATAACTCGGATTTGGAATCAGATGACTCAGATTTGAGTCATATAATTCGGATTTTGAGTCAGATGACTCAGATTTGAGACATAAGTCAGATTTGGAGTAATATAACTCAGACTTGGAATCAGATGACTCGGATCGGAGTCATATAACTCTGATTTTGAGTCAGATAACTCAGATTCGGAATATAAGTCAGATTTTGAGTAATATAACCCGGATTTGGAATCAAATAACTCGGATTCGAGTCATATAACTCGGATTTTGAGTCAAATGACTCAGATTTGAAGCATATGTCGAATTGGAATCATACAACTTAGACGAGATAACTCAGATTGTAACTTACCCAAAGGGGTTAAAAGACCAGTGCCAAAAATGGCCAGAAGTCATAAACTTACCCAAAGAGGTCAAAAGACCAGAGCCCAAGAAGGCCAGAAGTCATAAACTTACCCAATGGGGTTAAAAGACGAGTGCAAAAAATGGCCAGAAGTCATATACTTACCCGAAGGGGTCAAAAGACCAGATCCCAAGAAGGGCAAAAATCATAAACTTACCCTGAGGGGTTAAAAGACCAGTGCCAAAAAATGGCCAGAAGTCATAAACTTACCCGAAGGGGTCAAAAGACCAAAGCCTAAGAAGGATAGAAGTCATAAACTTACCCAAAGGGGTTAAAAGACCAGTGCCAAAAATGGCCAACAGTCATAAACTTACCCGAAGGGGTCAAAAGACGAGAGCCCAAGAAGGCCAAAAGTCATAAACTTACCCAAAGGGGTTAAAAGACCAGTGCCGAAAATGGCCAGAAGTCATAAACTTACCCACAGGGGTCAAAAGACCAGAGCCCAAGAAGGCCAGGAACCCTAACTTACCCAAAGGGGTTAAAGGAGCAGTACCCATAAAGGCAAGGTATCACTAACTTGCCCAAAAGGGTTATATAACCAAGATAAATATGACAGAGAAACTATACCTCGGAAAACACCGCTGGGAATAGTTTAAGAAGCCTATGAGTGACTTTGCAAGTCCCACATAGCCTTGGGGACTAATGTTGGGGATATGACCCCAGGTACCCCAGAGTTGAGCTATAAAGTGATCTATGTAGAGTAATGGCAGTTTCTA
Source organism: Avena atlantica (assembly GCA_910589765.1). Classification (NCBI taxonomy): domain Eukaryota; kingdom Viridiplantae; phylum Streptophyta; class Magnoliopsida; order Poales; family Poaceae; genus Avena; species Avena atlantica. The sequence continues at coordinate 122,706,697 of OU342737.1, forward strand.
TAAAAGAATATGAATAAATAAGGAACAAATATCAAACAATATGCGACATAAAGTGAATAACTTAAAAGAAACATAACAAAAGCCTACCTAGGCCGAATAGAGGAAATCTCGGCCCAGCTCTCACTGTTCCAGGCCGAATTATTTATTAACCAAAGGAAATAACCCGGATGGGCCGAGTTAGCCCTGACCAACCCAATTTCCGAACTCCCTCACCAGGAAGTAACTCGCTTTTCCCCGGTGGGCTGAATCTAACTTAACTCGGCCCACCAGGGATCGTTTCCACCTGCTCACCTCGACGCCATTCCCAGCCAAACATTCCCGCCGGATGACCGCGTCGCCCCGCCAAGCAACCTCGCCTTCCCCCGTTGACGTGACGCCGACTACACGCTCCCACCATACGTCGCCCGAGTGGGCCAGATTTGGCCCACCGCGGGAAGCTTCGCCTATACGTCGCTCCACCCGGGTGGTCTAGAGTGGGAGAAACTCGACCCACCGTGGGGCTCCCCCAGTGATTACCTCGCCATCCCCGGGTGGGCCTGTATCCACCTCACCCTAGCCGGCCCACCACGGGCCTTCCTTAGCGCCGGATAGTGATGACCCACAAGTATAGGGGATCGCAACACTCTTCGAGGGTAGTATTACCCAATTTATTGATTCGACACAAGGGGAGCCAAAGAATACTCGCAAGCCTTAACAACTGAGTTGTCAATTCAGCTGCACCTGGAAATAGTCTTGCTCACAGAAGTTTATCAGTAGCAACAGTTTGGTAGTAGCAATAGCAAAGCAACAACAGTAGCAAAACAGGAGCAATAATAACAGTAGCAGCAGACTGTAGGATATGAGTGCGGTAGGCATAGGGATGGATGGACGGGCGTTGCATGGATGAGTCTAAACATGAAACTTCAAGATCTAGGGAATTGCAGATAAATAAGAATAAGCATCCAAGTACTAAACAATCCTAGCCATGTTCTCCATGTATAGTCATGCGTGCTCGCAATGAGAACTTGCACAACATCTTTTGTTCAGCCAGCCAGTTGCAGCGGGGCCTCAAGGGAACTACTGGCAATTAAGATGATCCTTTTAATAGAGCACTGGAGCAAAGCATTAACACTCTGTGAACACATGTGATCCTCACATCACAGCCACCCCCTCTGGTTGTCCCAATTTCTGTCAATTCGGGGCCTTATAGGTCAAGAGGCTTCTTATAGGCGAAGAGGGAGGCCGAGGGGGTTCCTGGGGTGGCCACACCCCCTAGGAACGGCCAGGCCTGGCCTGCTCCTGGCAGGGGTGTGGGCCCCCCCAGGCATCCACTCCGTCTCGTACTCTGGCTCCATGGATCTTCTGGTGAAATAGGATTTTTGGCATATTTTCTGGGATTTTTCCTGATAGTTGATTTTCTGCACAAAAACTAGACACCAAGTTAATTCTGCTGAAAACAACATCAGTCCGTGTTAGTTGTATCCAAATCACACAAGTTTAGAGGAGAAACAATAGCAAAAGTGTTCGGGAAAGTAGATACGTTTTGGACATATCAGATAGCCGCCCCGCCTGGGTCGAGCCATCAACTTTTGCCTGGGCCGAGATAACAGCTAATTCGGCTGGTCTAGGTCTTTTCCTCTCCACCCAGGCCGAACCAAATGCTGCCCAGGCCAAATTAGCTCAGCCCTGGCCGAATTAGCTCAGCCTAGGCCGAATTACATCTTGAGTTGCACCTGGGCCGAATCGTATTGTCCCGGCTACTTTCCAGACGTCCCTCCGGCCTCTACATCAACGTTCCGATGAACCAGATCAAGCTATTCAAGTCTCGTACCAGTCTTGGGACGCCCCTAGCTCAGACTGGCACATGGCATAAGGAATATGCCCATGGCATTTGAGAAGATGCTAGGGAATATGCCTGGCATCTCCAGAGATGCCAAGGCATATGCTGAGAATCTTAGGAAGATGCCAGGAATATGCTACATAGATGCCAATCGTGGGGAACAAGACTTGTCCCCTGGGCTCCCTTTATAAGGAGCACCAGGGGGTCGTTTTCAGGGTGGCCCCCGAAGGGCTCCTCTCCTCTTTGCTCGCTAGGATCTCTCTCTCCCTCCTCCACTCTCACAGATAGATCTAGATAGATGCATAGGAAATACAGCTCAAGGAGCATCATTATAGCCACAAGCATGGAAAGATTATATGAGATTATATGAGGGAAAGAGGTGTTATCTCAACATGAGAGCCTCTACCCTAGATATATTGTATTTATCTTTGTTCTTACGAGTGAGATCTTCACTGCATCATCCCTTCCCGGATTCCTCCACGTCCATCGACCCCAACTTTAGTCTACCCATGGCATATGTCGTGATACCACCACGATAATAGAGGAAAAGGAATTTTGCCTATTGGGGGACCAAAACTTGAAGTGGGCTAGTAGTACCGCCAGTGGGCCGGTACTACCGCCCAGCATGCAGGCGACCCAAGAATAGGCGCGGGAGATTAGCACTAGCAACCAGGCGACCGGCGCGGGAAGAGCGAAGGGGGTCGGGGGCAGAAGCGAGCGGGGGATGGAGGAGCAGCGAGTGAGCTCGCGCGAGGAGAGGCCAGCGATCGAGTGGCGGCGGCAGGAGCAGTCCAAGCGAGATGGGCGGGCCCGGTAGTACCGGCTAGGCCGGCGATACCACCGCTTGGGACAGTACAACCAGTCCTAGACCAGCTCCACAGCCAGGCCGAACAAAGGGCGATGAAAACGATCGGGACTGCCGATAGCGGCATGCGGTAGTACCGCTTAGCCCAAAACTATTCCACCATTTTATTTTTTATTTTAAATTAAAAAAGGCAAACTTCAAACTGCAATAACTAGAGTTTGGAAACTCCGATCGAGCCGAAACCAATTTTGTCGGAAAGAGGACGATAAGATCTACCCAACAAGGGAAAATATATCAAGTATTATAATGTGAGATACCTCCCTTGGTGTGGAGCCGGAAAACCTCCAAGATAAAAAACACAATAAGATATAAAAGGGAAATCCATTTTTGAAGAACTAGAGCTTGTTATGAAGATTACCACAAGCTCTAGAACCTCATATGGATAAGATTCAAATAACAACCAAGAAAGATGATGCTAAATATGCAAAGGTTTGAGATCTCTCGAAAAAGATATGATGAGTTACTCACTCGAGAGCCCCTGTTGATAGTACGGCTATCTATCCTAAACTCGGTCTTCCAACTACCAACATGAGACCATTAAAAGGGAAAACCTATCAAGATTATACCTTTGCCTTATGCAATCCACTCGAGCTCGATGTAGACGATCTTTTCCTCCTCAAGATGGAACACCTTTCTTGATTGCTCTTGCATGTGCTCGTATGATGAATACTTTCAACTTGCTCCCCCATACACCATGGGAAAACCTCTTCTTAGCACTTGTCTTCATCGATCCATGATCGCCGAGGATGACAAGCTTCAAACATGAGATCTTTTAGAGATGACACATCTTGAGATTGCACAACATTTCTTCTAACTCCATTTGGATGATGTCTTGAAAATACATATAAGGAACTATATCTTCTTTTTCAAGTCACCCTTGATCTTTTCTTCTTTATTCTTCGTCTTCTTCTATAATATTCCAAATGTCCCAAAGCCCTTGGACAATGCTTATTGATATTCATTTCTTCATCCTTGAAGCCAACACATGGTCCAAGCGATGTCAATGGACAATTCCTACAAGTGCAACTTAATGCAAACATTAGTCCATAGAGATTGTCATTAATTACCAAAACCACACATGAGACCCACGTGTTATTTTATAAAGGAAAAACATATAGAAAAAAGGTTTGCTGTCCTAGTCATTGCTGCGACGAGAATACAAAGGAGAATAAACACATTAAAAAAGGAGAATAAATGCTTGTGGCCCAGTATAGTTGTGCGGCTTCGGCAAAACTTGTTGCATTGAGCGGTTTATAGATACACTTTTTTTTATGCCGTCGATATGAATCCTCATGGACTTTCCATTTCTCACCAAGCCAACATGTGTTCATCCAGCTGCAACACACATGGTTAATACAGTGATCAGGTCCCACAAGGCAGCATCATGAAGTGATAAATGGCTTGAGAGCACTTGTATGCAACCACGCTTAAGAACGTAGATAATGGGATGTACAATTTCAGGAGGAATTGTACTATTTTTTCATATTTAAATGAGTTTCAAGTGGTTTCCCAAAAATAATTTAAATTTAGACTACTACTATGCTATAGTTTGGTCAATAAAAGTGTTAAAAATAATTTTAAGGTATCCAAGCAGGAATATGTGCATTATCCATATGGGATGTACAATTTTAGGAGGAATTGTACTATTTTTTCGTATTTATAAACGAGTTTTGGGTGGTTTCCTAAAAATAACTGGACTACTGCTATGCTATAGTTTGGTCCGTAAAAGTGATAAAAATAATTTTAAGGTATCCAAGCAGGATTATGTGCATTATCCACACGAAAAGTGGAAAGACTTGCCTATTTGATATGAATCCACGTGCCGCTATTTTGACCGTATTTTAAAAAAATAGATATGCAAACATCAGAAAATGCAAAACCTAGACTAAGTATCTTTTATACACACTAGTTTCCAGAAAAAGTACCAAACTTGAATTATGATGATTCTTTTTTAAAAATCTTCAAAAAACTTACTATCATGTATGATTGGTCTTGGCTTTCAACCCAAATAACAGGAGATGATCACATCCATAGCTCCCTTCATGATAATGCACCCCAAATTTTCACACAGGTTCATCTTGGCTTGGCAAACAATATTTCCAAAATAAGTTTCTGACTTGGTTCAAAAATGATTTTCCATTTTTCTAGTTCCAAAACGATTTTTGTTAAGGAGCTATCTTAAATAGGATGCAAAATTGAACCAACTATCTCACGGTTAGCCAAGACAAATTGTCAACAAATTGTCACTTTGAATGTTAAAGATCTACTCATCGATTTGTCTCTAAATCCTCATTATAAAAACCATGCTCTGATTTATGACAGAAATTTTCAATAGTTGGAGCCAACAGTTCCTTGTCTATTGCATGGTTAGTGAATATAAATTATCACTTTAAATATTGAAGATTTAGTCATCAAAATATCTCTAAATCATCATTATAAAAACCCAGCTTCGATTTATTCACAAGATTATCAATAGGTGGGGGCAACATTGTCTTGACTATGGCAAGGCTAGTGTAGATAATGTTGGGATTAATGCTCTAGAGGCAATTGTTTTTATTATATAATCCATGTTCAATATATAGGGCCATCGAACTATGCTTAAACTACTGTGAATCTTGATTGTAAGAATCAAGGGAAGCATCACATGTAGGTCTAGTAAAGATAAACACACCAAGTTGTCCCTAGTTTAGCATCTAGGACTAGATTATGTGTTATGTGATGACCAAGTTTCCTGGTAATGGTATAGGGCATACTACCAACAATGAGAGTACATTGTATGACAGAGACAAGATATTGAACAAATCTAAAGAATTATTTACTATGAGATAAAATCATGTTGTTAATAGTAATATCATCAGATCATTATCTTATACTAAAAAATACTACTCGTTCCCGACACTTTTTTGGAGCGGCATAAGCAAAAAGCACCTGCAAAAGTTGGTTACCCTGAAGATGGGAAATCATGGCACCATTTTCTCGTGGCGGCCACTTTTACGCCATGACAGACATAACACCGATGGATTTTGGTGCCGTGGTAGGTGGTAGCAAGAGAGGCGCTTTTCCATTCTGTGCTTGGGCAACGATTTGCATTCCTATTGTGTTGTGCATCTAAAGCGCCGAAATAATTTATCACAATGCTAGAGAGTGGTCAAAGACATCCAGCTGACTGGTTAAGCTTGCCTCGCCGACTAACGTCGCCCACCACTAAGCCCGGACTTTATATCTCGCGCTCCACTCTGAAATCTAAAAGGATACAAATGTAGCCTATAGAGGGTGAATAGACAATTTTAAAACTATTATGGTTTTGGCTTGAAACAATGCGAAATTAAACTAACGTTTATTTTACAAGCACAAAACCTAAATACACTAGGGTCAACTAAGTGCACGACATCAAGTTTAGCTAAGCAAGATAGCACAAGATATATGTAACAAATGATGGCCAAGATATAAGTACTTCAAGATTAATGGCTATCACAAGAAAATTAATCTTGGGCATAAAGATAACCGAGACACATAGAGACGAAGATGTATTCCCGTGTTCACTTACAAGTAAGGTACGTCATGTTTGGAGAGGTGCGAGATCCCACGAAGGATTTTCCCAAGACACAAAGGGCACCTTATCTCTGATGCTATCCCGATGAGGGAATGGCCACTTTACTTATGTCTAGATTTTCCTGCACTCCAAAGATGGCAAGCTCCACAACCACTTCACAAGCTCCTTGAAGGAGAAGCCCGGGCCACTTCACAATCTTTCACAAAGAGGACACCCCAACACCAACCGCCAAGCCAAGTAGGAGGTCACCCTCCAAGAGTAATAAGCTTATAGTCTCTCACTCGAGCCAATCGAAATGGAGAGCTCAACACTTATGTAAGAATGCAAAGCAAAACCACCAAAGGTGTTCAATCCTTCACACTCAAATCCCACCAAAGCAGCAAGTGCTAGGGAGGAACTAGAGAGGAAGAACAAAGGTGGAAATCAACAAAATACTCCAAGATCTAGATCCAACGGGTTCTCCTCACTTAGAGGAGAAATTGATTGGTGGGGATTGTAGATCTAGGTCTCCTCTTCCAAAGCCCTAAAAGATGCAAGAATTATAGGAGGGATGGGATAGAAACAAAGATCAAGAGGGTCAACAATGGAGGTAAAAAATGTGCTCCAGGACTCTAGAAATCCGTTGGAGAAGAATCCCCTTTTATAGGAAAAGCAAATATGACCGTTAGAGTCCAAAACATGCAGTCCAGGAATTTCAAGTGAAATTTCTGGCGACACTGGGAATTTCGCTGAAAATTTCTGGCGACCGCCGGAACATGAGTCGGTAACATGTTCCGGTAGGTGCTAGGAAATTCTAGCATCTGTCAAAACTTTCTGACGGCACCGGAATGCCTGTCGGTGATACGCCCAATTTGCATCACCATTCTATATCATAATTGACCTCTATTCATTGATATTTGTCTTATTATGAGGTATTACTTATGGCTTTTTATCTGTTTATGCATGTTGGATGATTCTTGGAGGATGGACTGCTGGAGAGTCTGGATTCTGATGGAAAAGAAGGCGTTTCGGTGCAATTTCGCGAAGATTGGAACAATACCAGAAAAATATGGAAACATATTATTTTACCAAAAGACGAAGGAAGCTAGAAGGAGGAGCGAAGAGGGGCCGCAGGGGCCCCACACCCCCTAGGCATGGGCCCACCTGACCTCGCGCCTAGGGCAGGTGTGGCCCACCTGCCCTGCCTCCGACTCCGCCCCTTCGCCTTTGTCTTCCCTTCGGAACCCTAAGCCTCGGGGAGCGACCAGAAATATATTTCTGCCGCCTCTAGGGGGTGGGAAACACCAAGAGAGAAAAATATCTCTCCGACAGACAGATTTCTGCCAGGGGAATTCCTTCCCGGAGAGGGGATACCGTCGCCATCAACACCATCATCAAGCTAGGCTTCATCGGGATCATCATCATCATCATCCACACCATCATCTCCACCAGCACCATCATCACCACTCTGTCCTGCTATAACAATTGCGTTGGATATTGCTTTAGTTCTTAGGGGAACTTTCTCGGTGTTAATTACTATTGTAGTTGATGCTTGTGAGTGGAACCATTGGATTATTGTTTATGTTCAGATTGTTATCCATTATCATATCATCTTTGATCTTGATCCATATGAAGTCTTGTGAGTAGTTCGTTTAGTTCTTGAGGACATGGGAGAAGTCATGTTGTTAGTAGTGAATCTGTGTTGAGTTATTATTCAATGGTTTAGTATTTAAGTTGTGGTGCTATTCTTCTAGTGGTGTCATGTGAATGTCGGCTACATGACACTTCACCATTTATGGGCCTAGGGGGATGCATTGTGTATTTGGCTACTAATTGTGGGGTTATCAGAGTGACAGAAACCTGAACCCCCGTTAGGACACCTTTGCACAAGGGAGCGTAGGATCTCAGAGTTTAAGGCTGTGGTTAGATTTATATCTTAATTACTTTCCTATAGTTACGGATGTTTGCATGGGGTTTAATCACAAGTATGTATTAGTCCTAGGAAGGGCGGTATGTTAGCACAGGTTCACCCACACAACACTTACAAACACCAAAGAAGAGTACTCAGCTATTTGAAGCGAAAGCACTTGACAGAATTCCCATGTGTCCTCGAGAACATTTGGTCCTTATAAGTATTTCCACCAACTTGTCCTTTGCTAAGAAAGGATTGGGCCACTTGCTCCGTTTGTTTTCATTACCTTTGTTACTTGCTCCTTGTTTTGTTGCCTTGTCAGAAAAATACTAAAGATCCGTTTGCTAAATATTCACAGGAATTTCCTGCTCCATACTACTGTTCAGCACCTTCTGCTCCTCGTTGGGATCGACACTCCTATTTATTGAAAGTACTACGATACACCCCCTATACTTGTGGGTCATTAAGACTATTTTCTGGCGCCGTTGCCGGGGAGTAAAGCGCTATTGAAGAGTGAAACTGGCAAGGGAAACTTTTACTATGAGTATTGCTCTTGTTACTGCTTGTTACTTTGTTTCCAATATGGATAACCCACTTGGTTTTCTGTTTGGGAAAACTACTACCACTGCTAGGGAAGTAGATGAACCACCACCTGTTGAGATAGATCCTTTTAAGATACCTACAAGTATTGTTAATCGTGTTATGGATAATTATTATTTTGGGGATGAAACAGTCCATCCCGGTGATCACTTACTTTTTATACATGAATTATGCGGGTTGTTTAAGTGTGCAGGTATCACAACTGAATAGGTGAAGAAGAATTTACTCTCCATATCCTTGAAAGGGAGAGCTGAAGAATGGTATAAGCTGCTGAAGAATGAACAATCCATGGAATGGGAGGAGATGGAATCTCTCTTTTACTCTAAATTTTATTCTCCGAGTGAGATTCATAAGGATAGGAATCTTATATATAACTTTTGGCCTATTCATGAACTCCCTAACAATATTATTCTCAATAACTTTTATGCTAGGCTTCCTCTTCATGATAAAGATTTACTAGATGCTTCTTGTGCTGGATCATTCACACGTATGAAGGAAGAAGCTAAATGGGATCTCTTAGACCATATTCAAGAGAACACTGAAGCTTGGGAGAATGACAAAGGAAGAAAGTCAGGTATAAACTATGATTATGAATGCATTAAATCTTTTATGGGAACTTATGACTTCCGTGATATTAGCAATGAGTTTGGCCTTGATCCTCAAGTTCTTGCAAAATGTTTTAAGGCCTTCGCCTCTTATATTGAAATTTCCAAGAAAGAGTGAGACAAGTACCATGCTCCTTATAAAGACATTGTTACCCATGTTCCTGCCAGTGTAGAGGTTTGTACTGTTGATCCTATTTTGCCTGAAACTTATGTTGAGAAAACTCCTTTTCCTTCCAAGGCAAGGGAGCATTCCATTTTGGCTAATGTGGTTAGCAAAAGCGCAAAGAAAACGGTAGGGTCCGATGAGCTTATTGATATTGAGCCTGTGGTAGCTATTGTGAAAGACCTTGTCACTAGAAATATAGAGGATGAGCATATTGTCTTTTGCAAAGACACTACTAATATTGTTTCTCATCCTAAGAAAGTTAGAGAAGCTAGTGTCCATGTGCTTTCTGTTAGAATTGAAGGGAATATGCCCGAGAGGCAATAATAAAGTGATTATTATCATATTCCTTGTTTATGATAAATGTTTATTTTACATGCTATAATTGTATTAATACGGAAACGTTAATACATGTGTGTTTAATAAACAAACAGAAAGTTCCGAGTTATGCCTCTCTCATAAACTAGCTCGTTGATTAACAAGATGATCAAGGTTTCCTGATCATGGACATTGGATGTTGTTAATAACGAGGTCACAACATTAGTATAATGGTGTGATGAACATTCATCTGAAGTATAGCATTATGATCAAAGTCATTGAGTTTATATTGCTATAACAACTTACGAAGTGATCCTAATCCTTAGACCATGAGATCATGTCAATCACTAACACCGGAAGAGTTTCTTGATAACATCAAACGTCACACCGTAACTGGATGATTATAAAGATGGGTTCAGAACTACTAAAGTGTTATGTTGAGGCCCATGGATCGAGAGTGGAATTTGTTCATCCCGATGACGGATAGATATGCTCTGGGCCCTCTCGGTGATATCACATTGATTAGCTTGCAAGCAAGTGATTTGATCACTAGAATGTTATGTCACGGGAACGAGAAAAGAGTGCATGTCAGTAACGGGATAAAACTAGGTATGGAGATACCGATGATCGAATCTCGGACATGTAATATATCGCGAAACAAAGGGATTGAGATACTAGTGTAAAAGGTTCCGACGATCACAGGAAAGTCATCATTGAATGTGTGGGAGTCAGTATGGGTCTCCAGATCCTGCTTATGATTATTGATCGGAGAAGGGTCTCGATCATGTCCGCATTATTCGCGAACCGTAGGGTGGCACACTTAAGAGACACTGACATCCAATTGGAGCAAAAGTTTCATGCCGGAAAGAATAACAAGCGCATGAATTTATTTCACTAGATACCGAAACGGGTTTTCGGGTGAAATTGCAGAAAGTGTTTTTGCATGTGAAATGAAATACTAGCAAGGGGTTATATGAGAATGTTTGTCATTAAAGTAATTGATAAAATTCTGAATAAATAAAAGGAGTTTTATTTAATGAGAGTTTGCATTAAATTTGGTGGAAATTTAATGGGAATTTGAGTGGGTTTTTGAGTTGAGGGAATTGAAAGGCATTTGAGTGAGTGGAGCGTCCACCCACATGAATGTGGAAGAGGTGAGGGCAGACCCCATGGATGGGCGCCATGCCCCTTGGGTGCCCCCTCTCCCCTATAAAAGGTCCCCCTCTCATCCTCTCAAAGCACACCTCCTAGTGAAGGATCTCTCTCCCCCTCTAGTATTTATCCCCATGGTCTTGGACTAGCGAGATACATGTTCCCGGTGGCTATTCGGCAAGAAAGAGTTGTGCTTCCGCTGCATCGCTGGAGCGAGTGGGCTGAGGTTGCTCGGTGCCTTGTTTTACGTGTGTGCGAGCACGGATGTGCTGCTATTTTGCGGCGCTAGGACTTCCTCTCGATCTTGAGATCGACAAGAGATCGTCTACATCAACCACGAGTTTTGAACTCGTTAAGCTTTGTCAGTCTTCAAGGATATGTTCTCTACATATATACATCCGCCCGTTGCTTGTATCTAGTAGATAGATCCTGGTACATAGTTGTTCCCATCGTAGGAATTTTTTTGTTTCTATGCTGCGAACCCTACAAAAATCGGTAGTCATAGTTATTATGGTTTATGTGATATTGGTGCTAGTTATAGTGCTATTTCTTATGAGCTTTACAGGGAAATTATGCATGAGATTGGTCCTTGTGAGCTTGAGGACATTGATGTGGTTATTACCTTGCTAACAGAGAGCAAGTTTGCCCCATTGGCATTGTAAGAGATGTGGATGTCCTTTGTGGTAAGATTAAATATCCTGCTAATTTTCTAGTACTTCGTAAAGAAGCTAGTAAAACCTATCCTATTATCTTTGGTATATGCTTTCTGAATACTTGTGGGACTATCATAGACTGTAGGAAGGAAAAAGTTTTGACTAAGTTTGCTAGAGAGTCTTATGAGTTTAATTTTTCCAAATTTGCCAAAACTCCTTATAAAAATGAACTGCTTAATGAGGATTTCAGGGTTGAACAACTTTCTGCTATTTCTCTTGCTCCTAACAATGCCTTGCAACAATTTATGGAAGATCATGAAAGTGATGCCTTCATGAAGGAAAGAAATGAGATTGACGAGGTTTTCCTTTGTCAGCCTGAGTTACTTAAGAATAATATACACGTGGAAGACTTGGGTACCACACTACCACCTAAAGGGGATCCTGTTTTTGAATTAAAACCTTTACCGATGACCTTAAATATGCTTATCTTGATGATAAGAAAATATATCATGTTATTATCAGTTCTAAAATTTTAGGAAAGGGAGAAGAAAGGTTATTGGAGATATTGAAGAAACACCGATGAGCTGTGGGCTATACTCCTGATGATTTAAAAGGGATTTCTCCTACTATATGTCAGCATGCTATTAATATAGAACCTGATGCAAAACTAGTTGTTGAGCACCAACGCCGTCTAAATCCTAAGATGAAGGATGTGGTAAGAAATGAGGTATTAAAACTCCTTGATGCTGGTATTATTTATCATATTGCTGATAGTAAATGGGTTAGCCCTGTTCATTGTGTTCCCAAGAAAGGGGAATAACTGTTGTGCCTAATGAGGATAATGAGCTTATACAACAAAGAGTAGTGGTTGGGTATAGAATGTGCATTGATTTTAGAAATATTAATAAAGTTACTAAGAAAGATCATTATCCTTTGCCCTTTATTGATCAAATGCTTGAGAGGTTGTCCAAAAAGACTCACTTTTTCTTTCTTGATGGTTATTCTGGGTTTTCTCAAATTGCTGTGAAAGCACAGGACCAAGAGAAAACTACTTTCACTTGTCCTTATGGTATTATGCTCATAGGCATATGCCTTTTGGTTTATGTAATGCTCCTGCTACCTTTCAGAGATGTATGTCTGCTATCTTTCATGGTTTTTGTGAAGAAATTGTGGAGGTTTTCATGGATGATTTTTCCGTCTATGGAACTTCTTTTGATAACTGTTTGCACAACCTTGATAAAGTTTTGCAGAGATGTGAAGAAACCAACCTTGTTCTTAATTGTGACAACTTGTAGGGGTTCGTAGCATGGAAAACAAAAAATTTCTACCGCATGCACACAAACAAGCCAAGATTTATCTACTAGATTGTAACAACGAGTTGATTAGAGTACTCACCCTCTAAGATTCCAAAGTGGTTAACGAGAGCAGATTCTCGTGGGTGATGTAGTCGTACACTTGCCGATCTCAAGATCGCGTAGACGATCCTTCCGGCGCTGCGTTCCGACAGCGCTTCCGCAGTCGGTCACACGTTCGGTACTCGATGAAGACCTTCTTCTCCCTTGTTCCAGCAGGCAGCGGAGGTTGTAGTTCTCCCCTTGCGATTCCGGCAGCATGACGACGTGGTGTCGGAAGTAGAGGGAAGATCCCGCAGGGCTTCGCCAAAGCCGATACGGGTTATGGTGGATCTAGGGTTTTCCGGTGATCTAGGCTTAGAAGGCCGGGAGGAGGAGGAGGTGTCGGCGGCGGCTAGGGCGACGGCGACGAGGCGGCGGCGGCGCGGTGGCGCTAGGTGGTGGCACGGTGGCGGCGGCGGCGCACAGGGTGGGGAGGGCTGGCTCTTGTGGTGTTTGGGGCAGCCCTCCCCTTTATTTATGAGAGGGGGCAGCCTTGGGAGGGGAGAGTTTGAATCCAAACCCAAACCCAAGTTGGATTGAAGGAAGGACTCTTTCCTTCTTTCACTAGGAAACCATTGTTCCAGTTTGACTTTCAAACCTCCCGTTTGACTTTCAATTTAGAGCTTTAATTCTCTCTCGCAAATGCCCAAACCAAGTGACCTAGGATATGATCCAATCATTCCACTTACCCATGACATATTCATGGACCATTCCCCTTCCGGTCCGATGAACCTTCTAGAACCTCTCCGACGAAAACATCGAAATCATTCCCGAACTCCGGAATCGGACTTTACTTATATGAATTTTATTCTCCGGACCGCCTCGTGATATTCCGGATCCCATCCGAGACTCCGAACAACATTTGGTATCCCTACTTACAATCCATATCTACTAAACAACATCGAATCCTTAAGTGTGTCTCCCTACGGTTCGTGAATTATGCGGACATGACCGAGACACTTCTCCGATCAATAACCAATAGAGGAATCTGGAAATTTATATGGCTCCCACATATTTCAATGATTACTTTGCGATCGAATGAACCACTTACATACGATACCATTTTCCCTTTGTCTCGCGATAGTTTACTTATCCGAGGTTTGATCGTCGGTATCTCTGCATACCTAGTTCAACCTCGTTACCGATAAGTACTCTTTTCTCGTTCCCATGATATGTGATCCCTTGTGAGCCAGTCACATGCTTGCAAGCCAATTGGATGACATTCCACCGAGAGGGCCCAGAGTATATCTATCTGTCATATGGATGAATAAATCCCACTCTTGATCCATGTGTCTCAACGCATACTTTCCGAACACTCAATGCCACCTTTATAGCCACCCAGTTACGATGTGGTGTTTGATGTCATCAAAGAATCCTTCCTGTGATGGTGATTAACATGATCTCATGGTCGAAGGAATTAGGTTACTATGTATCTGTAAGATCCCTCCTTTGTAAAGGAAAAGGATCCCTGTGATTGCAATGCTAGTCCCTGGATCATTGCTAGCATCCACAGTTTAAGATGAAGTACACAGATAGAAAGGTCATTTATTGTTGGAGATATGCCCAAGAGGCAATAATAAAGTGGTTATTATCATATCTTCACACTTATGATAAATGTTTACATACCATGCTATAATTGTATTAACCGGAAACATTAATACTTGTGTGATTTGTAAACTAAAATAAGAGTCCCTAGTAAAGCCTCTTGTTAAACTAGCTTGTTGGTTAATATATGATCATGGTTTCCTGATCATGAACATAGAGATGTTATTAACAACAGGATCATATCATTAGGAGAATGATGTGATGGACATACTCCTATAGATAAGCGTAGCATAAAGATCAAGTCATTTTAAATAGTTCAATTGCTATATGCTTTCTGATACATAGTAACCTAATTCCTTCGACCATGAGATCATGCATATCACCTTTACCGGAAGGATGCTTTGATGACATCAAACACCACACCGTAACTGGGTGGCTATAAAGGTGGCATTGAGTGTTCGGAAAGTATTGGTTGAGACACATGGATCAAGAGTGGGATTTGTCCATCCATATGACGGATAGATATACTCTGGGCCCTCTCGGTGGAATGTCATCCAATTAGCTTGCAAGCATGTGACTGGCTCACAAGGGATCACATATCACGGGAACGAGAAAAGAGTACTTATCGGTAACGAGGTTGAACTAGGTATGCAGAGATACCGACGATCATAACCTCGGATAAGTAAACTATCGTGAGACAAAGGGAAATTGGTATCGTATGTAAGTGGTTCATTCGATCGCAAAGTAATCGTAGAAATATGTGGGAGCAATATGAATTTCCAGATTCCTCTATTGGTTATTGTTCGGAGAAGTGTCTCGATCATGTCCGCATAATTCACGAACCGTAGGGAGACACACTTAAGGATTCGACGTTGTTTGAGTAGTTATGGTATTATGAGAAAGAGACCGAATGTTTTTCGGAGTCTCGGATGGGATCCGGGATATCACGAGGTGATCCGGAATGGTCCGGAGAATAAGATTCATATAAGGAAAGTCCCGTTTCGGAGTTCGGGAATGATTCTGGTGTTTTCATCGGGAATGTTCTAGAAGGTTCCGGAATGTCCGGCACTCCGGGGGGGGGGGGGGGGGAGGGTACATGAATGTGTCGTATCAAAGTTGGTATGATTGCATCATGTACTAAGTGTCATCGCTGTCCGAAATAAAGGGTTAATTCAAATCCTAGTTTGAAAAGTCAAACGGCTAGTTTGAAAAGTCAAACTGCCAGTTTTCGGAAAGAGGAGAAGGAGGATTGGTGGAGGCCGAATTGGGGGAGGGTTCCTCCCTTGGCCGGCGCACCACCAAGCCGACTTGGGGAGGGACTCCCCTACCCTTGGCCGCCGGCCCCTCCCATCTATATAAGGAGGGGCAGGGCTCCCCTCCTAGGACACACAAGTTCCTATCTTCTACCTCCGGTTTAGAGCCGTTTCGGTTTAGAGCTTCTAATTGCTTTAGCCTTCGGTTTAGAGCCTTATAATTGGTTTAGAGCCTTCTAATTGGTGTGTCTAATTACTAGACCACTAATAGCCTCTCTCATACTCCACCATACTCGCACCGGCTTAAGGCGAAGCCCTGCGGGATCTCCCCTCTACTTTCGGTACCACGCCGTTGTGCTGCCGGAATCGCAAGGAGAGTGCTACAACCTCCGCTGCCTGCTGGAACAAGGGAGAGGAAGGTCTTCGTCGAGTACCAAACGTGTGACCGACTGCGGGAGCGCTGCCAGAACGTGGCGCCGGAAGGATCGTCTACGCGATCTTGAGATCGGAAAGAGTACGACTACATCATCCACGAGAATCTGCTCTCGTTAACCGCTTTGGAATCTTCGAGGGTAAGTTATTCCATCGACTCGTTGCTACAATCTAGTAGATAGATCTTGGCTTGTTTGTTTGTATGCGATAGAAATTTTTTGTTTTCCATGCTACGAACCCCTACAGTGGTATCAGAGCCGTGTCTATATGTAGACCTGTTGCACGAGTATAACACAATGGTTATTGTGGGCGTTGATGCTTTTATTGTCGATTGCTTCTTGTGTACTTTGCATCTTGCGGTATGTTGGGATGAAGCGGCCCGGGCTAACCTTACATGACATCGTTCATGAGACTTGCTCCACGCTTGACATGCAACTTGTATTGCATAAGTGGCTTTGCGAGTGTCTGTTTCTCCTAGCATAGTTAAGATCCAATTTACAACGGGTGATTAACAATACTAGTATCAATGTTGTGGTTCTTGTTCGTAAGTTAGAACGACACTTATTGAAAGCCCCAAACCACGTAAAATATGCAAAGAAAGTAGAGGCGTCTAACTTTGTTTTGCAGGGGTGTGCAGTGATGTGATATGGCCATGATTGTGATTATATAAGATGTATGCAATGTTCCTTACTGTAAGTCGGCAACCGGCAGGAGCCATATGGTTGTCTTTAATTTCTGTTAAGACCCGCGTGTCTATTCAAAGTAGTTGTAATAGTTGAAGCCGGTGGACAACAACCATGGAGCAGCGTCATTGACCTTGATGCAATGCCGGTGATGATGGAGATCATGTTTGTGCTTGAAGATGGAGATCGGAAGCACAAGAAGAAAGGCCATATCATATCACATATTATGAATTGCATGTGATGTTAATCCTTTATGCATCTTGTATTGCTTAGTAGACGACGGTAGCATTATAAGATGATCCCTCATGCACATGAATTTCAAGTCATAAAGTGTTCACCCTTAGTTGGCACCGTTGCTAAATCTTGTTGTTTTGAAGCACCACGTGATGATCGGGTGTGTTAGATTCTGCAAGTGTATACAACGTGGGCAAGCCAGATTTGCTCATGCGGAAGCTAAGGTTTGATCTTGACGAGCCTAGCATGTACAGACATGGTCTCAGGAACACGGATTACCGAAAGGTAGAGCATGAGTCATATAGTAGATATGATGAACATGTTGGTTGTTCGCCATTGAAGCTATGTCAACTCTCGTGATGATCGGTTTTGATGTGGTGGATTTGGTTCGTGTGATCACTAAAACAATGTGAGGGATATTGTTTTGAGTGGGAGTTCACCTAGATTAATTTAATTATTAATTAGAACTCAATTTATCATAAACTAAATCAAAGTGAATTTGCATAGTTGTTGTAGTCATTGGCATCCGTTTACCACCTTGCGCTTAGTTTTAATTGAGATGATAGAACTATAGAATTCTGGTTAGTTACTTTACGAACTGGTATCGTATTGTTTTGAAGTGTTAATCTAAAGTTTAAAAGTCCTATTGCAAACTTTCAGTAAGTTCCGGTCACTCCATGAAGTTTAATAATTGGTATTAAAACAAGAGTGATAATTCCAAGTGTTAGTGTATGAGTATCATGTTTGTCTCCATGATTCTTGATATTCAAAGGATTGTCTTAATATCAAGGTTATCTAGGATCTGAAAGAGTTGTTTCAGAAACCATGATGTGTGGAAGATATTGTGATATCTGAAACAAAGTTTTGGTTACAACATGATAGAGTATAATATGGCAAAAGTCATGTTCTCATATTTGATGAGAATTTGCAAAAGGTTGGAGACACTAGTTGTCCTAATCCTCCAAAAAGGTTTTGGAGAGCAACATTATACTCACGATTCACCAATGCAAGCTAAAAGTAGCTTGATCTTGGATAATTCCATGATAAAGGTGAATATTTGATGTAGGTAAAATGTTTACTACACCAAGAGATTACTAAAGAAAGGAATTTGAAAGAACACCAAACATTTGATGATGGTGATCTACTTCAAAGTGCAAGTCCAAAGACATTGGTATTTAATTATACACGCTTTGGACTATGTGTCATATGTATGACTCCACTATTGATGTTGATAGATTCTTTCAAACAGAAAAGGAAATACTGAAAGAGAATCTCATAAATATATGGCAGAAAAGAAAAGACTAGAATTGTTCAGTTTAAGTATATAGATGATATACATGTTATGGCTATATTCTTTGCTTATTAAACAATGTGGTTCTTAAGTATTTGATACTGAATTTGTTGGTGTGAATCGTCATACGAAACAACACAATTCATGAACTACAATGGCCTAAGTAACTAGCAAAAGAATATGTGATGATGTTCATCGAGAACAAATAAAGGGTTATTGTGTTGCTCATTAAACATCAAAGTTTGCCTTCAAGATTTGTTTTATCAGGTATTATGAGAACAAAAAGGGTTGTTCAAATAATTGTCGTAATCCATAAAAGATGGATGATTCACAAATCTCGTTGGAGAAATCACATCCATAAAACTAGTGCTAAAAATGTCGAAAGACAAATTGATTGAAAGATCACTTAGGAAGTGACATCGCCGTTTAAATTGTATTGGAAAGAAAACATGAAGAAACTCCATGTGTATGGAATTTTGGAGTCTTTTGATTTTGATCAAATGACGCTTGTGAAACTTTCCTAGAGATAATTAAAACTTCGTTCATAGGCCAAAAGGGCACGAATGACTAGCCTATTGGAACTTGTACATATTGTTGTACGAAGTCCATTATGTGTAGTCAAGAGCGATGGATTTCAACTTCATATGCTTTCTCCGAAAATTTGAGTGAATATATGAATATTTACTTAATAAGGATGAAGTGTGAAATATTTGAAAAAGTTCAAAGACTTTCAACATGAAGTGCAAAATCATTGTAACAAGAATATAAATAGTTTATGATAAGATCATAAAGGAAGATATTTGAGTTACAAGTTTAGCATAATACCTAAGATTTAAGGAATCGTTCCGTGGATTTGCATTTCCCGAAACACCATAAGAGTATGGAGCATTCGAGATATGTAATTAAACCTTGTTTGACATGGTAAGATCAAAGGTATAATTCATAAAACTGCCATTATATTTTAAAGATTAAAAGCTTTAGAGATTACCGTTTTTCCACTGAAAAGAGCTCCATCATAATCCGTTGAAATGACACCATATGTTATGGTTTGGGATAAAACCCAAGTTGTCCTTTCTTAAACATTTGGTATGCTATGCATAAGAAAGATGTTTGCAACCAAAGTCGGATGAACCTGTCTTTGTTAAGTATTCCTCCATAACACCGGAGACAAAAGTGTTTGTCACTTAGAACGTCAAGTTTCTTTTAGAAGGAATTTTTCGTGAAAAGTTAAGTGGGAGGACAATAGAACTTTGATAAGGTTAAAAGAACCTTAGATATATGTGCAGAGTTGCGCAGCACCGAAAAGTGTTCCGGAGGCAGCAACAATGCTCATGGCTCACGTGCCTCAAAGGTTGTGGTTATGAAGGTCAAAGTTTCTGTTGAACCAAGTAGGTCGAGTAAACAATCAAATACCAAGATTTGAGGGTTGAATCATTATTTGAGAATAATGAACTGACTACATGCAAAGAAGCGATGATGGGCCCTGACTCCGTCTAATGGCTTGAAGCCATAAAATCCGTGATAGTTCCATACACGAAAAATCAAGTTTTGAACTTGAAGGACCCTCGAGAAAGGTGTAAGACTTTACAGTTGTGTTTGGATCTATAAAGAAATAGACATGGATGTTTCACATCTATTAAATAGTCGACATGTTGGGAAAGAGTTCACAACAATGTTCAAAGGTTGACTATGACAGGATTGGATCTTTCATAGTGATATTTAGTCTAAACGGATTAATGTAGCAACCACTACATATAATTTGTTATATGGTAGTTGAATAAACAAAGCAAGTTCTTCTAATAGAATCGTTACCTAGGACATGTGCATAACACGGTCCATAGGGTTTTGTTAATTCAAAGGATGCTAAAAGCATATGCAAACTTCAATGGTTAAAGTGAGCATCGCGGAGTTGGAATCTTCACTATGATGAAACTGTTAAAAGAGTTTAATTTCATCAGAGACAATGAAGATGCTTGCATTTGCAAGAAATTAAGTGGGAGCGCTAAGACATGTTTCTAATACGTTATGTGGAAGACATATTGTTGATTGGAAATGATGTATCTTTTATTAACACATATTAAGAATTTCATCTCGATGAAAGACTTAGGCAAAACCCAAATATTTGGCATCAATAGACGCTAATATGGTTGTGCCAGAAGTACATAGACGAGATATTGAATGAGTTCAATATAGAAACTACAAGAAAGGTTCTTGTCGCACAGAAAGGATTGAAAGAGTTCAAATGTTGATGATATATTCAAGTGTATTGACATTTGGTAAAGTGAAACAAATAATCAAGTATAGATTGATACTTGATGTATGAAATCACAAAGAGTATTTATATCAATCATACTGTGATATGTACAAATCCAGATATGTCCTATGCTCTAAATGATGTGAGCATATACCAGAATGATTCATAAGATGATCATTGGACAATAGTAAGGATATTCTTGTGATTTTTTGGAAGAACTAAGAATATATTGTTTGTAGAAGTGACAAATAGATGGTTAGTTCATTGTAAAAGTACTACATTGATACTAGTTTTGTCACAAAGTGCAAATTAAGTTTATCTCAATCTAAACTAAGGGTGGCACAATATAATGGAAAGTAAGTTCCATAATGGATTTGGATGAGTTCCAAAGTTAAGACATTGTGACAGATACTACAACAAAAGGCTAAGTATATGACTGCTATTATAGCATCTAAAGAGGGCATTTGGGTTAAGTAGTTTGTTATCAAACTAGGTGTAGTTCATAGCGGGATAATACTATGAAGATATATTGTACGACAATATAATCAACATGTTTTAACCCCAAAGAACTAAAGGTCTCACCAAAGGACCAAATTTATACAAAGCCATCTCATTAGAGAATGAGTGATGCGTAGAGACGCAAAGACATGCAATTACACATGGACCTAGAAGTGTCAGATCCGGAGATCAGTTGACCACTAGCAATAGTGTACATACAACACCAGAAAGCCATAGGTGTTGAATACACAAAGGTTTGAAACTAGATTATTGACTCTAGTGCAAGTGGGAGACTGTTGGAGATATGCCCAAGAGGCAATAATAAAGTGGTTATTATCATATCTTCACACTTATGATAAATGTTTACATACCATGCTATAATTGTATTAACCGGAAACATTAATACTTGTGTGATTTGTAAACTAAAATAAGAGTCCCTAGTAAAGCCTCTTGTTAAACTAGCTTGTTGGTTAATATATGATCATGGTTTCCTGATCATGAACATAGAGATGTTATTAACAACAGGATCATATCATTAGGAGAATGATGTGATGGACATACTCCTATAGATAAGCGTAGCATAAATATCAAGTCATTTTAAATAGTTCAATTGCTATATGCTTTCTGATACATAGTAACCTAATTCCTTCGACCATGAGATCATGCATATCACCTTTACCGGAAGGATGCTTTGATGACATCAAACACCACACCGTAACTGGGTGGCTATACAGGTGGCATTGAGTGTTCGGAAAGTATTGGTTGAGACACATGGATCAAGAGTGGGATTTGTCCATCCATATGACGGATAGATATACTCTGGGCCCTCTCGGTGGAATGTCATCCAATTAGCTTGCAAGCATGTGACTGGCTCACAAGGGATCACATATCACGGGAACGAGAAAAGAGTACTTATCGGTAACGAGGTTGAACTAGGTATGCAGAGATACCGACGATCATAACCTCGGATAAGTAAACTATCGTGAGACAAAGGGAAATTGGTATCGTATGTAAGTGGTTCATTTGATCGCAAAGTAATCGTAGAAATATGTGGGAGCCATATGAATTTCCAGATTCCTCTATTGGTTATTGTTCGGAGAAGTGTCTCGATCATGTCCGCATAATTCACGAACCGTAGGGAGACACACTTAAGGATTCGACGTTGTTTGAGTAGTTATGGTATTATGAGAAAGAGACCGAATGTTGTTCGGAGTCTCGGATGGGATCCGGGATATCACGAGGTGATCCGGAATGGTCCGGAGAATAAGATTCATATAAGGAAAGTCCCGTTTCGGAGTTCGGGAATCATTCCGGTGTTTTCATCGGGAATGTTCTAGAAGGTTCCGGAATGTCCGACACTCCGGGGGGGGGGGAGGGTACATGAATGTGTTGTATCAAAGTTGGTATGATTGCATCATGTACTAAGTGTCATCGCTGTCCGAAATAAAGGGTTAATTCAAATCCTAGTTTGAAAAGTCAAACGGCTAGTTTGAAAAGTCAAACTGCCAGTTTTCGGAAAGAGGAGAAGGAGGATTGGTGGAGGCCGAATTGGGGGAGGGTTCCTCCCTTGGCCGGTGCACCACCAAGCCGACTTGGGGAGGGACTCCCCTCCCCTTGGCCGCCGGCCCCTCCCATCTATATAAGGAGGGGCAGGGCTCCCCTCCTAGGACACACAAGTTCCTATCTTCTACCTCCGGTTTAGAGCCGTTTCGGTTTAGAGCTTCTAATTGCTTTAGCCTTCGGTTTAGAGCCTTCTAATTGGTTTAGAGCCTTCTAATTGGTGTGTCTAATTACTATACCACTAATAGCCTCTCTCATACTCCACCATACTCGCACCGGCTTAAGGCGAAGCCCTGCGGGATCTCCCCTCTACTTCCGGTACCACGCCGTTGTGCTGCCGGAATCGCAAGGAGAGTGCTACAACCTCCGCTGCCTGCTGGAACAAGGGAGAGGAAGGTCTTCGTCGAGTACCGAACGTGTGACCGACTGCGGGAGCGCTGCCAGAACGTGGCGCCGGAAGGATCGTCTACGCGATCTTGAGATCGGAAAGAGTACGACTACATCATCCACGAGAATCTGCTCTCGTTAACCGCTTTGGAATCTTCGAGGGTAAGTTATTCCATCGACTCGTTGCTACAATCTAGTAGATAGATCTTGGCTTGTTTGTTTGTATGCGATAGAAATTTTTTGTTTTCCATGCTACGAACCCCTACATTTATTACATACATTCCAGAGATAAAACATAGTCTTTACATCTCAAGGCCACAAGCCTAATACAAGAGTTTGGAATAAATAAATAAACATATGTCTTCATCTTCATGTGCCACAGGCAAACATGTTGAGTGTAGACTCATGACACCTAATCATCATCGGAGTAACCTGCAACATCACAAGTTACAGCCACAGTGGGTCAATACTTTGGAATAGTATTGGCAAGTGATACCTTAGTAAATTTTAAGTGGACTATATTACTATATGCAATTTGGCTAAGTGTAGCTTGGCTTGCTTTGCTCAAAATTGGTTTTTCCTATTAGTTGAAATCACTAAGTTTTTATTTGTCAAAACTTTTCCCAAGAAACCACCAATATACATTGGGGTCCTTCACCCTTGTTCACCCACAAGTTTTTACTTAGAAGTTGGAGTGATGAGATTCTTGATAGCTTCCATGTCTTGATGCTCAAGTTGTCCATTGCCATGGACTTGTCTAAGTACTTAGATTTTTCCATCTACAGAGGTTGTGCACTTTCCCCACCAGACTTGGTTTCACCAAGACAGGACCTTTCAGAAGCCTTCCCTTAGACCAAATGGACGCGTTCCAACCTATCATCCCACTACCACCAACTGTCCAAATGGCTAAGTTCTAGCAACCTATGTGATCCAGGCAGAGCCCATATTGCCAAGTGGCTGCACTAGAAGCTTCTTAACACTTGGCCTCTAAAATCCCTTTGTTCCTGGGTGGCTTTCCACAAGTGAGATACACAAGGTAAACCATAGCCATGGGCCTTGTGTAACCACTCAACCAAAAACCACCAATCAAGTCCCATTCCACCCAGGTGATTCATTGACTTAGTTGTTTTATTAGGAAAACATAAGTCCATAGACTTAGAAATATTTTCATCATAGCATATATATTTACCAATCCTTGTTTGCTACTAGCTAGGCTAAGCATGGCATAGATAGTACTTAACTTAGAAAATTTTCTAGCAATTCTACAACTACTTAGGATTTCCCAACATGGCATTTGGAAAAAATAGTAACATGCAAGACTTAGCAAAATATTTCTAGTGCTTGTACAAAATATAGGGATGGAAATGTTCATGAAGTACCACTTGACTTGGTAATGGGGAGAGTAGCACTCTTCACAATCACAATCACTAGCACCAAAATCTACACATAAAATATAACCACAATCACATACAAGTCATATACAAACAAAAATATATATGCATGCATGCAATATGCTAAGTGATGATTTTTGAAACTCAACCAAGCAAGTGCATAGTACTGAATTACAACCAAGTCAAAAACTTGCTAAACTAAGTTTATTTGACACTAAAATAATTTCCTAAATAATTTCTATAACAAAATAGTCCTAAACAAGTTTCTGCAAAATAAACCATTTTAACAGAACCTAAACTTTAAACACATTGCATAAACAGAAAGGGCTTGTCTTCCTGATTCCAACGGTATAAAATTTGCAAAAATCTAACGTGGGAATCAAAAGTTATAGCCTAATCAAATTTGAATCTAAATCTGTTTCAAATTCTGTTTTAAATCCAAACCCTAGCCACGCGTCCTATTCTTACTGGCGCGTACCGCTTCGCACCGGATCACGCTCGGCTATCGTTGGATCTCACACGCACGGCCCAGATCTAAACTCAACGGTTCGATAAGTGAACTAATCCTATGCGCTGGATCTGGATCCTACGGCTCTCGATCAAGCGACCACGTTCTGGCGGCGCGCGGCGACGGCGAGCGGCGGAGCGCTCTGTCCGTGGCGGCGCTGGCGTTCTAGGTCGCTCGGGGAGGGAAGGGTGTGCTTACCAGAACCGCAAGGTCGAGGAGAAGCTCAACGTGGAGGTGGCTTGGCAAGGGGCGCACAGGGTCGTCGGGGATTCCTCGCCGGAGTTCGCGAATGCGTCTGGTGCGGCTGCTGTCGACATTGGCGAGGTTCTGCGTCGCGCTAAGTCAAAAGGAGGGCACCATTAGACGCGTAAGACGATGGGGATCCTAATCGTACCAGACAAAGGGCAAGGGGCGGCTGGTACTTACGGGGAGAGGTCGCCGGAGTTCGTGCAGAGGGCGGCGGCGCTCGGTCGAAGTCGTTGCCGAGGCTATAGATCATGCGAGAACAAACAAGGTGTTTCAGTGGATGCGCAAGAAGTTGCTGAGCTTGATAGCATGAGTCAGGGACAGAGGGGGACACGGTGCTCACCGGAATTCGTCGGCGCGGTCGTCGGAACAGCGGCGGCGTCGAGCGAGTTGCGAGCAGCCTGGGGGCGTGAAGGGGGAATTGGTTGAGGGGAAATGGTCGCGCGAGAGAGGGGATTATATAGCCAGAGGCTCGACAAGAAACGCCCAGTGATTCAATGCCATTTACCTCGCGGAATCAAAGCAGCAACGGGCAGCGGCGGAGTTCGTGCGCGAGATTTTGGGGAAGACAACGATGACGTGGACGGGGCCCGCTTGTCAGCGAAATAGGCAGAGAAAAAGTGGGGTCTGGGTGTCAGCGACCGTGTGGGTGCGTCTGCGCGTGCGACCGAGCGAGAGAGAAGCCGGGTGGGCTAGTTGGGCCGCGTCTGTTGCTGGGCCAAATTCCTGGCGCCGGCCCTTTTTCAATTCTTTTCTCTTTTCTTTTTCTATTTTGATTTTTCAGGAATTGTTTTCAAATGAATTCAAACTCTATTTGAATCTAAATCCATTTGGGATTTTTTTTGCAGTGTGCAACCTACTCAAATCTAGGTATGAAACCATGTGGTTACTTTGAAAAGGCTTGGTCAATTTTGGAGAAACAAAATAACAGGGACATTGCACTAAGTTTGCAAATGTTTGAAAATGATTTTTGAAACCATTTCTATTTTATAAAATTTTGTTCTAACTCCACACTCAACCAATCAACAAGGGAGATAAACAATCTAAGTTTAAAACATTCAAACTCTCAAATGGGGATGGCCATTTGATTTAAGTTTGCTCACATAAAATGATAGCACTATGTGCTTCTGTTTTTCTGAAATGAGTTTTTAAATTGATATCAATTCTATATGCATGCATGAATGATATGCAATCTTTGAAATCATGATTTTAGGGATGTTACAGTATCAGAAAGCTTATAGCAAATGAACTATTGAAACAGCTTGATCTTAATGCTATGCTTATCTATAGGAGTACGTCCATCATACCATTCTCGTAATTATATGATCTTGTTGTTAATAACATCTCAATGTTCATGATCGAGAAACCACTATCATCTATTAACCAACAAGCTAGTATTATAAAGAGGCTTTACCAGGGACTCTTATTTAGTTTACAAATCACACAAGTATTAATGTTTCCGGTTAATACTATTATAGCATGAATGTAAACATTTATCATAAACACAAAGATATAATAATAACCACTTTTATTATTGCCTCTAGGGCATAATTCCAACAGTCTCCAGTTGCACTAGAGTCAACTAATCTAGATTACATGGTAATATACCGAACACCCATGGCGGTTTGGTGCTGGTCATGTTTTGCCCTCGGGAGAGGTTTAGTCAACGGATCCGCCACATTCAGATCTGTGTGTACTTTGAAAATCTTTATGTCACCATCTTGGACATGCTCTCAAATAGTGTGGAAACGTAGCTTGATGTGCTTCAGCTTCTTGTGTGACCTTGGTTCTTGCGCATTGGCTATGGCGCCCATGTTATCACATTAGATAGACATTGGGTCCAACGCACTTGGAACCACACCGAGCTCTGTAATGAACTCCTTCATCCATATCGCCTCTTGTGAAGCCTCCGAAGTAGCTATGTATTCTGATTCAGTTGGAGATGTCACCACAATGCTTTGCTTTGCACTCCTCCAGCTAACTGTTGCACCATTCAAAGTAAATACGTATCCAGATTGAGATTTAGAATCATTTGGATCAGTGTTCCAACTAGCATCGATGTAACCATTAACAACGAGCTGTTCATCACCTCCATAAGAAAGAACCATATCCTTTGTTCTTCTCAAGTACTTAAGGATGTTTTTGACCGCTGTCCAATGATCCACTCCTGTATCACTTTGATATCTACTAGTCAAACTAACAGCATATGCAATGTCGGGTCTAGTACATAGCATGTCATACATAAGAGATCCTATGGCTGAGGCATAGGGAGTCTTACTCATCCTTTCTCTATCTTCTACCATTGCAGGACTTTGAGTTTTACTCAAGGTCGTATTGGGCAGCATGGGTAATAACCCTTTATTTCTATCTTCCATTCCAAACCTCTTTAGAACTTTGTCCAAATATGTACTCTATGACAATGATATTAGGTGTCTCAATCTATCTCTATAAATCTTTATGCCTAATATGTAAGATGCTTCGCCAAGATCTTTCATTGAAAAACTATTATTCAAATAATCCTTGACACTATTAATAAGGTCTACATCATTCCCAATCAACAATATGTCATCTATATATATTATTAAGAATGCTACAGAGCTCCCACTCACTTTCTTGTAAATACAAGCTTCTCCATAAGTTTGTATAAAACTAAAGTTTTTGATTACCTTATCAAAATGTTGATTCCAACTTCATGATGCTTGCTTCAATCCATAAATGGACCGTTGAAGTTTGCATACCTTGATAGCATCTTTAGGATCGACAAAACCTTTGGGTTGCATCATATACAACTCTTCATCAGTGTCTCCACTGAGGAATGTTGTTTTGACATCCATCTGCCATATCTCATAATCATAATATGCAGCGATTGCTAATAAAATCCTAACAGACTTTAGCTTCGCTACCAGTGAGAAAGTCTCATCGTAGTCAACTCCTTGAATTTGTCGAAACCCTTTTGCGACAAGTTAAGCTTTATAGACAGTTACATTACCATCAGCATCTGTTTTCTTCTTGAAAATCCTTTTGTTCTCGACAGCCTTCCTGCCATCCGGTAAGTCCACCAAAGTCCATACTTAGTTTTTGTACATGGATCCAGTCTCGGATTTCATGGCTTCTTGCCATTTATTGGAATCTAGGCTCATCATCGCTTCCTCATATGTCGCAGGGTCATCGGTGTTGACCACCAACATGACACTCATAACGGGATCATACCAATCAGGAGTGGTACGAGTTCTCGTTGACCTGCGAGGTTCCGTAGTAACTTCAACTGAAGTTTCATGATCATCATCATTATCTTCCTCTCTTATTGGTGTAGGCGCCACAGGAACTACTTCCGGTGCTTCTCTACTCTCAAGTTCGAGAGAAGGTTCAATAACCTCGTCGAGTTCTACTTTCCTTTCGGTCACTTCTTTCGAGAGAAACTCCTTCTCTAGGAAGGATCCATTCTTGGCAACAAAGATTTTGCCCTCGGATCTATGATAGAAGGTATACCCAATAGTTTCCTTCGGGTATCCCATGAAGACGCATTTTTCCGCTTTGGGTTCAATCTTGTCGGGCTGTAACTTCTTTACATAAGCTTCACAACCCCAAACTTTAAGGAACGACAATTTAGGTTTCTTCCCAAACCATAATTCATACGGTGTCGTTTCAACGGATTTAGATGGTGCCCTATTTAAAGTGAATGCGGCTGTTTCTAATGCATAACCCCAAAACGATAGCGGTTAATCTATAAGTGACATCATAGAACGAACCATATCTAAGAGAGTTCGATTACGATATTCGGACACACCATTACGTTGTGGTGTTCCTGGCGGTGTCAATTGTGAAAGTATTCCGCATTTCTTCAAATGCTCGCCAAACTCGTAACTTAGATATTCACCTCCATGATCAAATCGTAGAAATTTAATCTTCCTGTTACGTTGATTCTCTACCTCACTTTGAATTTCCTTAAACTTCTCGAAAGTCTCAGACTTATGTTTCATGAAATAGATATACCCATATATACTCAAATCATCCGTGAAGGTAAGAACATAACGATAACCACCGCGTGATTCTACACTCATTGGGCCACACACATCGGTATGTATGATTTCCAATAAGTCCATAGCTCGCTCCATCATACTAGAAAATGGAGTCTTAGTCATTTTACCCATCAGACATGCCTTGCATCTTTCAAGTGATTCGAAATCATGTGATTCAAGAAGTCCATTGGAATGGAGTTTCTTCATACGCTTTACTCCAATGTGACCAAGACGACAGTGCCACATATAGGTCAAGTTATCGCTCAGTTTCAAATGTTTAGCTTCAATGTTATTAATGTGTGTATTTCTACAATCGAGATTCAATAAGAATAGACCATCTATCAAAGGTGCATGTGCATAAAACATATTACTCATATAAATCGAACAACCATTATTCTTGGACTTAAACAAGTAACCTTCTCGCAATAAACATGATCCGGATATAATGTTCATGCTCAACGCAGACACCAAATAACAATTATTTAAGTATAAAACTATTCCCGATGGTAGATGAAGAGGTAGCGTGCCGACCGCGGTCACATCAACCTTTGATCCATTTCCAACACGCATCGTCACCTCGTTCTTCGCTAGTTTCCGTCTATTCTGCAGCACCTGTTTCGAGTTACAAATGTGAGCAACCAAACCAGTATCAAATACCCAGGCACTACTACGAGTACTAGTGAGATACACATCAATAATATGTATATCAGATATAGATTTCTTCTTGATGTTGCCGTTCTTCAAATCCGCCAAGTACTTAGGGCAATTCCACTTCCAGTGACCTTCTCTCTTGAAGTAAAAGCTCTCAGTATCAGGCTTAGGCCCAGCCTTGGTCTTCTTCGCCGACGCGGTAACTTTCTTACCGCCCTTCTTGAAGTTTCCCTTTTTCTTAGACTTGCCTTGCTTCTTGAATTTGGTGGTATTATTGACCAAAAACACTTGGTGCTCTTTCTTGATCTCCACTTCTGTAGACTTTAACATGGAGAAGAGTTCAGGAAACGACTTGTCCATGTTTTGCATATTGTAGTTCATCACAAAGTTCTTGTAACTTGGTGGTAGTGATTGGAGGACACGGTGAATCCCCAAAGCATTAGGAATCACTATACCCAAGCTTTGAAGCTTGCTTGCGTGCCCAGACATCTTAAGCACGTGCTCACTGACGGAGCTGCCTTCTTCCATCTTGCAGTTAAAGAACTTTCAGAAGCCTCATAACTCTCAAGTGCCACGTGAGCATCAAATATCATTTTGAGTTCATGAACAATATCATGTGGGTCATGGTTCTCAAACCTTTTCTGAAGCTCTGATTCCAAACCATACAAGATAGCACAATGAACTATGGAGTACTGATTCTTCCGAGCGAGGAAAACATTCTTTACCTCATCGATAGCATCAGCTGCAGGTGGGTCACCCAGCGGTGCATCCAGCACATAGGTCAAATTACCAGCATTGAGGACAATCCTCAAATTGTGGAACCAATCCGCAAAGTTTCTTCCATTGTTTTTCAACTTTTGTTTCTCTAGGAATGCATAAAAATTGATGGTAGGGGCCGCCATTGATCTACAACATATTTACAATAGTTTAGACTAAGTTTATGACAAATTGAGTTCTAATTAATAGTTAAATTAATCTAGGTGAACTCCCACTCAAAAAATATCCCTCACATTGTTTTAGTGATCACACGAACCCAATCCACCACATCAAAACCGATCATCACGAGAGTTGATGTAGCTTCAATGGTGAATAATCAACATGTTCATCATATCTACTATATGACTCATGCTTTACCTTTGAGTGATCCGTGTTTCAAGACCATGTATGTACATGCTAGGCTCGTCAAGATCAAACCTTAGCTTCCACATGAGCAAATCTGGCTTGCTCTCATTGTATACACTCGCAAAATCTAACACACCTGATCATCACGTGGTGCTTCAAAACAACGAGCTTTAGCAACTGTGCTTACTAAGGATGAACACTTTATAACTTGAAATTTTTGTGCTTGAGGGATCATCTTATAATGCTACTGCCGTGAACTAAGAAATACAAGATGCATAAAAGGATTAACATCACATGCAATTCATAATATGTGATATGATATGGCCTTTATTATTGTGCTTCCGATCTCCATCTTCAAGCACGAACATGATCACCATCATCACCGGCATGGCGTCAAGGTCAATGGCGCCGCTTGTTGGGGAGGTAACCCCGGATAGGGTAAAGACGGGGAAAGACGAAAGGACATCCCCCGTCTAGTTTCCGAGTTACAATCTAAGTCGGCCGTATCCTGTAGACGTCGGCCGAGATAGGAAAGGGGGAGACCTTTATATTCATGCCAAGGCATTACCCGGCCGAGTTACTTCATGAGTCGGTCGGGCTATCCCGAATAATCTTGATGTAGGTGAAGGACGATCCGAGTTATGCGAGGAAGGACCGAATGGTACAAAGCTTGCAGGAGAAGGAGAAGCTGAAGTCAAACCCTAGCTGTAGGCTAGGGAGAATCTGAGGAAGGCCAAGCGCTACGGACAAAGACGCAGAGCGACAGAGAGGCAGAAGGAGGTCACGGAGGTGACAGTCCTGAAGCCCGAGGCCTGCAGGAGGGGCCCTCTGGAACCTTGCCACTGTTAGGGGTGCGACAGGGAAAGGGGGGGCGCCGAACTACTATATTGGGACAAGCATATTCCTCGAATATGCTTGCCACGTCAGCCCTAGAGGAGCCCAAGGCTCTCCTTTATAAGGAGAGGCTTGGACTCTGAAGAGGGGATCGGCTCATTCTTAGTACCGTTAGGCTGATAAAGTTCTCCCTTTCTCCTTGTAAACAGCTCAAGGAGCACTTGTAGCCCAAGGAAGGAGAAATAAAGATCTTGGCCTTAGTCTTCTGTGTGTAGAATCAACTACATCTTCCCTCCCCAAGTCCCTATAGCATCCATTGGCCCCAAACTTTAGCCTACCCATGGCATCTGCCGTGCCACCACCACGATAGTTGGCGCCCACCGTGGGGCCAGCAGCAGTGCTAGCTGGAGTTATGATCCGGACGGGATACTTCATCAACACTGGCGAGCGCGTCGTTTCTGGCTTGGTCCAGAGATTTGATCTCTGTGACTACGTCAGCGACAATGCAGGCAAATTCAGGGGAAAAACTCCCCCGCGCAACGGTATCTTCATCAGCCTGGGCGAGCACAGAGTCTACGTCGGCGTCGACATCTCCGGCGTTTATCCTCACCAAGTTGTTGATGCAGGAGAGCCACCTCTTAGCACTGCGAGCCGTCCACGCGGAGCGCGTCCCGTAGACAGCGTCGAGGTGATGGTCGCGGTAGGAGTGCAAGCGGGAGTAGCGGCTACCGAATCGACCATAGACCCCGCCACGGGCGTACAGGGCGCGCCCAGGCAGACAGCTCCGCAACCCACCGAGGTAATCCCACCAGTGACCAACCAGACCGAGGTGCAGGACACTACCCCAAAGGCACCAAGAGTAAGAGGGCCACCTTTGGAAAGGCCAGAGAACATTCTTCAGGCCACCATGGAAAACTTAACAACACCTTTAGCGCCGATACTTGATCCGGCAAATGCTCAGGCAGAGTTAGAAGAAACCAGGCAAAAGGTGCTGGTAGAGGCCAAAAAGGTGTCGGCCTTGCGGGAGTCCTTAAACAGGACCCTGCGAGAATACGCCAAAGCCAATAAGCTTGACGTCGCACCCGAACGGGTGGACGAGTTAAGATTGAGAGGGAAAAACCTCATAGATGATATCAACAAGGAGCATGATGCTCATAAGGCAGAATCAGTTGATTTGGGCCCGCCGAGGTACAGTACCCCGGCGAAGAACCTAAGAGCGGCAAATGCCGCATCCTTAGAGTTAGAAGGGTTGACCGGCGAAGCCCGGCAGAAATAGCAAGAAAGAGTGAATGAGCTGGTGCACATCGCAAATCAGCAAAACGAAGAAATGCTCAGGGCAGACCCGACAAGGCCGGGGGCATCGCAGATGGTTCACTCGGCAGGTGCAGTACCTGCCTTGTCCGTGGCAGCAGCATCTTCACCCGGAAATAATGCACGAAGGGACAAAGCAGTAACTTTAGGAAAAAGAAACAAGCAAATTGTTCCGTATGATCTGGCAGTAGCCGGGAAGGCAAACGAGAATAGAGGCAATGGAAGCCGGGGTAACAGTGGTGAGAGGAACCCCGGCCGTATTGAAAAGGACGGCGGAAGCCAAGGCAATGGAGACCTCGGCAGGAGAGAACTCAGAAGAGGCAATCATGAGAACAACACCCCGGCTGAAGTAAGAAGAGAAGCACCGCTCAATCCGCAACAAAGACATGAACCCCGGCAGGAAAGAGAAGCGAGGCCAGCTCGCCACAATCAAGTGAATGAAAGGTACAATGATGGTTATTCCGAGATGGAATATGCGATCCATGGTGGAAATAACCATTATGGATTGCAAGACAGAATTCTATACAGAGATTTGCCATCGAATGATGAAAGAGTAAAGCTGGACCGGCTATACCGGTCCGAGTTGTTGGAGGAACAGGGTCCGCCAGGTCCGACATGCTTTGGACCACGGATCATGGGCGAACCACCTGTGCCGAACTTTCAACTAGCAAGAGGGACGAAGACATATAATGGGAGTACCAAACCTCAAGACTGGTTGATTGACTATGCCACTGCTGTGAAAATAGCGGGTGGGAACTTACGGTGGGCAGTACGGTATGTCCCACAAATGTTAGAACGACCAGCTAGGGTATGGCTGAATAATCTATCAGCGGGCAGTATCAACTGTTGGTTGGATTTTGAAGAAATGTTCGTCAGCAACTTTACCAGCACATACAAGAGGCCAAACAGACCGCAACAATTATCCATGTGCAAGCAGAGGCCAAATGAAACAGATAGAGAGTTTTTAACTCGATGGTGTAACCTGAGAAACTCATGTGAAGGAGTTATAGAGTCGCAAGCAATAGCCTGGTTCGCTCAAGGATGTCGTTATGGCAGCGTGTTATGGCAACGTCTGCAAAGAGATATGCCGACCACATTGGCAGAAACTATCAGAATAGCGGATTCCTATGCATTAGGAGATCCAACGCAACCAGAATTAATGTCGGCAGATCATCGGGAGCAACAAGACCATTATGTACGATATTTGGCCGGGTCATCCAGGCGCAGCGACTTCAGAGGAAGAAGAAGAGAAGAAATGCCGGATTATAGATATAATTCGGCCCAAGTGGGAGCAGTAGCGTAGGATCCGCCGAGTCACGGACCGACTCAACGGCAGAAAAATGGTCCTCAGCAGTGGACACCAAGGAATGAAGGAAAAAGACAGTGGACCCCAGAACAAAAGAAACAGTGGCAAGAGAGGCCGAAGTACACGTTCGAATCTATGTTAGATCAGCCGTGCAAATTCCACACATCGAACCCATCCAGGCCAGCCAACCATACGACCCGCCAATGTGCATGGATGAAAAATACAATGGGAAACCCCGTAGGTATTCAGGCAGCGCCCCATCAAATACGGCAACAGCATCAACCACAGTTGACTGGAGCAAATGCACAACAACTGATGTTACCACCGCCTCCCCCGAGGTACGATAACCCGGATCGGAGAGATGCGGTACATCAAGTGATGAACCAAGTCCACGATGGAAGGACATATCCAGCGAATACTGGACGCAATGATTACAGAGAACATCATCAGTCTTATTGCGTGTTCACAACGGAACAGCAAGACAAGCAGAGTGTGCAACGCTGGCATATGGAAGTAAATGCAGTTATGCCAGCAGTACCAAGATTTGTGCCTTGGTCAGATCAGGAGGTAACTTGGAGCATAAAGGATCACCCCAAGATAATGCCGAATCCCGGGTCATATGCACTCGTGTTGGATCCAACATTTGTTGGACCAAGCATCAATGTGAAATTCTCAAAAGTACTCATTGACAATGGAAGCAGTATCAACATCATGTACAAAGATACCATGCACAAAATCGGAATATCGCAGAACATGCTGCAATCCACGAGGACCACTTTCCATGGGATAGTGCCAGGACTTTCATGTGAACCCATTGGTAAGGTCCGAGTAGATGTGTTATTCGGTACAAGAGATAACTGCAGAGCAGAAAACTTAGAGTTTGAGGTAGTGGATCTAGAGAGTTGTTATCATGCTTTACTCGGACGGCCCGCGTTAGCCAAATTCATGGGAAGCTATCATATAAGTTATCTGAAAATGAAGCTACCCGGACCACAAGGAGTGATAACAATAGCAGGTGATTACAAGAAGTCAATGGAGTGTGCTTCAACCGGGTCGAATCTGGCCGAATCATTGGTTATAGCAAGAGAAAAAAGAAGGATTCAGAAGGTAGCATCCCTAGCTCAGTCGGCACAGCTGAATATGCCGGCACTAGCCAATCCACATGGAAGTGTCTCCTTTCAGCCGACTAAAGAAACAAAGAAGTTTCAGATAGATGAGCAATTCCCAGAGCGTACTGTTACTATTGGTGCAGACCTAGATGCTAAATAGGAAAGCGAGCTCACCAACTTCCTCTGTGAGAATCGGGATATCTTTGCATGGTCAACTCAGGATCTGCAAGGTGTTCCGAGGGAGTTGGCTGAGCACTCTCTGAATGTAAGGCCAGTAGCAAGGCCGGTGACGCAACCTCTCCGCTGCTTCGCCGAAGACAGGAGAAAAATAATAGGGGATGAAATAGCTCAGCTCCTCGCAGCCGGGTTCATCATGGAGGTGTTATATCCGGATTGGTTGTCAAATCCGGTGCTAGTAGAAAAGAAGAAAGATGATCCGAATGTAGCCATTGTATGGCGAATGTGTATCGATTACACGAACCTGAACAAGGCGTGTCCAAAAGATCCCTTTCCATTACCTAGAATAGACCAAGTCATTGATTCGACCGCTGGTTGTGAGTTATTATCATTTGTAGACGCGTATTCTGGTTTCCACCAGATACCATTAAATCCGGCCGATCAAATAAAGACTGCATTTATTACCCCTTATGGGGCCTATTACTATCGCACCATGCCATTCGGCCTGCGAAACGCAGGAGAAACATATCAAAGATGCATGCAAAAATGTCTACACGACCAGATAGGAAAAAATGTACAAGTATATGTAGATGACGTGGTCATCAAAACTAAGGAAAGCAAAACGCTACTGGATGATATACGGCAGACTTTCGCGAACCTGAGAAGGTTCCGAATGAAGCTCAATCCGGAAAAATGCACATTTGGTGTGCCGGCAGGGAAATTACTCGGCTTCCTTGTATCTAGCCGAGGTATAGAGGCCAACCCAACAAAGATAAAGGAAGTAGAAAGAATGGAGTTGCCAAAATGCCTAAATGATGTACAAAAGTTCACTGGATGTCTAGCCTCGCTCAGCCGATTCGTATGTCGGCTGGGGTAAAAAGCACTACCACTCTATCAATTAATGAAGAAATCAGATAAGTTCATCTGGACTCCGCAAGCAGACAATGCATTTCATGAGTTGAAAAAGATGTTGGTCACATCACCCATTTTAGCTTCTCCATTATCAAAAGAGCCAATGTTACTCTATATAGCGGCTACCAACAGAGTAGTAAGTGCTGTAGTCGTCGTAGAACGATTCGAAGGTGATAAGTCGGTTCAAAGGCCGGTGCATTATTTGAGCGAGGTCTTATCCGCTTCAAAACATAATTACCCACATTATCAGAAGATGGCTTATGGAGTGTATATGTCGGAAAAGAAGCTAAAACATTACTTCGAAGAACATCCCATCAAAGTGATCTGTGAAGCACCCATAGCCAACATATTGAGCAACAAAGATGCAAGTGGCCGAATAGCAAAATGGGCAATCGAATTGTCACCATACGCCCCACAATTCGATAGAAGAGATGCAATCAAGTCTCAGGCGGTCGCCGACTTCTTCGTAGATTGGGCCGAAGTGCAGTATGAGCCACCATTGCCAGACCCAAATTATTGGACAATGCATTTCGATGGTTCCAAACTAAGAAATGGTTTGGGGGCAGGAATAGTGTTAACATCGCCCAAAAGAGATCAGCTGAAGTATGTGCTACAAATACATTTCGCCGCATCAAACAACGTAGCCGAATACGAAGCATTGGTCCATGGATTGAAAGTAGCAAAAGAGATTGGCATACGCCGAATTTTATGCTATGGGGATTCAGATTTAGTAGTACATCAAGTCTCAGGCGATTGGGATGCATTGGATGATAATATGGCATTGTATAGATTTCATGTGCAAAAGATCAGTGGATACTTTGAAGGGTGTGAATTTCACCACATACCTCGGGCAGAAAATGATGCCGCAGACACGTTGTCAAAACTAGGATCAAGCAGGCAGTCAATTCCACCGGGTATTGCCCTGGAACACCTCAGAAAACCATCAATAACCCCATCACCAGAATCCGGGTCTATCTTTATTCCGACAAATTCGGCAGAAGATAGTGTGCCGATGGAAGGAGACCAGCAATATAACTCGGGATTCCCCAAGAGAAGGAAAGCAGAGGCATGCATAATCAGGGAAAAGGTCGAGGTAGCCATGTCGGCGGAAAACATGGAAATAGACCGTGAGATCGCACCAGGAAAAGTCACACCAGTATGGGCGCAACCCATATTCTTTTTCCTTAAAGATGCGACACTACCGAATAATGAAGTATTAGCAAGACAGATTGTAAGGAGAGCAAAAGCTTATATAATCGTAAACAATGAGCTATACAAAAGAAGCGTCACAAATGCATTGCAAAGGTGTGTGAGTTAGGCAGAAGGCCAGGAGATCCTCCTAGAAATACATCAAGGAGAGTGTGGACACCATGCCTCATCTCGTGCCTTGGTAGCCAAAGCATTCATGCATGGGTTTTATTGGCCAACAACGTTGAAGGAAGCCAAAGAGCTGGTTGAAAAATGCAATGGCTGTCAGAGATATGCAACTAAGATACACATGCCATCGTCCGAGTTAAAAACAATACCCATTACCTGGCCGTTTTCTGTGTGGTGCCTAGATATGGTGGGACCGTTTAAGCCGGCCCGAGGGGGGATGACCCACATATTGGTCATGGTAGACAAGTTCACAAAATGGATTGAAGTAAAGTCGATAAAGAAATGTGACGGGCTCACAGCAATGAAATTCCTCAAAGATATTATCTTAAGATATGGGTACCCGCACAGTGTTATTACAGATAACGGCACAAACTTTGCAGAAGGAGCTTTCGCTAGATTTTGCCAAGAGAAACACATAAGATTAGATGCCACGTCTGTTGCTCATCCAGCATCTAATGGACAAGTGGAAAGAGCTAATGGTCTAGTGTTGTCCGGTATAAAACCACGACTTGTCGAACCATTGCAAAGGTCGACAGGATGTTGGATCGAGGAATTACCAGCAGTATTATGGAGCCTCAGACTACTCCAAATAGATCAACAGGTTACACTCCATTCTTTTTTGTATACGGAGCAGAGGCCGTGCTTCCAGCCGACATACTGCATGACTCGCCAAGAGTTAGTCAATATACAACTTCGGAGATAAATGAAGTGGCTCGGCAAGATACTGTTGACCTGCTAGAAGAAGCCAGAGAGCTAGCACTATCACGATCAGCTATTTATCAGCAGAACTTGCGACGATATCACAACAAGAAGGTGAATCCAAGGGTATTCAAAGAAGGAGACTTAGTCCTCAGACTAGTGCAACACACGGCCGGCATGCACAAGCTGTCACCTCCATGGGAAGGACCATTCATCGTGAGCAAAGCACTGCATAATGATGCCTATTACCTAATCGACGCTCAATACCCTGGAAGGAACAAGGCAGACAACGCCGGCGAGGAAACGAAGCGGCCATGGAATGTAGCTTTACTTCGTCCATTTTACTCATAGCATAGTATCTCGAGGTCAAGAACCAATGATGTATTAAACCTCGGCATCCAGAGCAGTGACTCGGGGACTGCCATATGTTATTTCAATTTCATCTTATGTATTGAACCTCGGCATCCAGAGCAATGACTCGGGGACTGTCATATGTTATTTCAATTTCATCTTATATATTGAACCTCGGCATCCAAGCAGTGACTCGGGGACTGCCATATGTTATTTCAATTTTATCTTATGTATTGAACCTCGGCATCCAGAGCAGTGACTCGGGGACTGCCGTATGTTATTCCAATTTTCATCCTATGTATTGAACCTCGGCATCCGGAGCAGTGACTCGGGGACTGCCATATTTTCTTTGGATTTCATCTTACGTATTCAACCTCGGCACCCTGGGCAGCGCCTCGGCAACGATCTTATATTATTTCTGAAATTCGCTTCACAATAGACTTTGGCGCAATAGGCCGTGACTCGGGGACTGCCATATATTGTTCCCAAGTAGTAGTCAAACTTTGGTACAAGGAAGGTATCACATTTCGATACTCAGAATAAGAGCAGCTCAATCTCGTATGATATTCGAGGCTCACACCCAGATTAATTGGTTAAACCACGAGAATACAAAGACAAAGATACATACTAAAATCAGGAAATCACAGATCATCAAAGCAAGAATTCGAACGAAAACCCACTTAAACAAAGTTATAACAACTACAAACATATATGTCAGAGCAGAACACGACAAAAGAAATTCAGGTCATACAGAAGACAGACAAATGTTCCACGTACATCGTACGCCCGGCATACCAGGGACAAGAAATAACTTAAGGATTTTCAGCTGGAGAGGCAGCAGTTGGGTCAGGGGCTGGATGCTCCGAGATAGGCGGAGCCTCGGCAGAGGTTGCCTCGCCTTCCACAGACCTAGGGGCGACTTCGGCCGAAGCTTGAGGCTGCTGAGGAACATCAGTTTGCGCAGTTGAATGCCCAGTACCTTTGGAGGAGGATCGCGCGTCACCGTTGCCATCCGAGCTCGAACTGGAGTCACCGGAAGAAGCCGAATCATCTTCACCTTCACCTTGTTCAGCCGAGTTATTGTCTGATGCATCCTCGACTACGACCTCATCGTCCGAGTTAGGGAGGAAGCTCGGACCTTCATTCCAGGTATGCACGTCGGCATACTCAACGAGCTGAAAGGCGCGAGCTTGACGAAGAGCAACAAAAGTGGGGTCCTCAACCCAACGAGAACCTGTGCGCAAATTTCTCAGGATATCAAGAGAAATGTCTTCATACCATGACATGATAACAGTAAGGGCCATATCAGCGCCAGCTCGCCCGGCTGATTCCCTCCAGAGACTCAGTTGCTTCTCAGATGCCATCAATCTCTTCACCAGCAATTCGACCTCATTGATATCAGGAGTCCCAGAGGTATTCGGCCAGAGAACATGGTAGGCTCGGATAGCTGCCTGCACCAAGTCCCTACCCATAATCTTCATCGGACCAACTGCAGCGCCGATGGCGACCAGGAAATCCTCCATCGAGTACTCTGAGTCAACGTCAACAGGGATACCTCGGCGCGCACGAGCTGCAAGAACCGCTTTAGAACTCACGGTCTTAGCTTCTGGAAAATGACCTGCGCAAAACACAAATGCGTCAGGAGGAAGCAGCGACAAAGAGAAAAACATAATCCGGACATGCTAAGAAACTTACAATGAATATAACTCATCATTATCTGAAGGTCTTTAGCCCAAATGCTCTTGCTCTTTTCAAAGCGAGCGATCTCCTCGCTCATTCCATGAGTTTTCAGTTCGGCAGCCTCGAGGAGTTCTTTATTCTTCTGCAGCTCTAGAGCAAGCCGATTCTTCTCTTCAGAGAATTCCTGATCGACCTTTTCTAGTTCGGATTTCTGAGAGAGCTTGAGGGTCTCCACCTCAGCCCGCAGGCGAGCTATTTCATCATCTTTTTCTTTTAGCTGCGCCGAATGAGTAGCGCTTTGTTCTAAAAAATGCAGCATCACGTCAGGCATGGGCGTGCAATCTTGGTGAGATGCTGCAAAGGTTTGCAACTCGGCTTTACCAAAGCCA
This sequence comes from Avena atlantica, assembly GCA_910589765.1. Lineage (NCBI taxonomy): Eukaryota > Viridiplantae > Streptophyta > Magnoliopsida > Poales > Poaceae > Avena > Avena atlantica. The sequence continues at coordinate 122,747,929 of OU342737.1, forward strand.
AACGAAATAAAAGAGAAGCTTAGCACACATTTTAAAGGGAGAAAAGGTGTAAGATAAAAGGGAAACTAACCTTCCAAGCTCTTGACCTTTTTCTCAAGACGAATGTTGAGATTATTGATATTACCCGTTCAACAAAAAAGTGAGCCGACATCTCGCGGACAAAACAATAAGAACGTCGAAAATGACGAAAAGGAACTATCGACTTACCAGCCTTTTTTATCACAGGAAGGACTTTCTCATATTTTTCTTCCAGTTTGCGATGCGAAAAAAGCAACCTTTGAAATTCGGCAGTCCGCCGGTCATGTGCAACCTGAACAATGGAGAAAAACGATGAATGAATATTCAAGGCTAAATCAGATCGAGTCAAGCAAAACTTAACCCGGATCTAGGTGGCTGGATAATCAAAGCTAAACCAGATCCGAGTCAAGCAAAACTTAACTCGGATCTAGGTGGCTGGATATTCAAAGCTAAACCAGATCCGAGTCAAGCAAAACTTAACCCGGATCTAGGTGGCTGGATATTCAAAGCTAAACCAGATCCGAGTCAAGCAAAACTTAACCCGGATCTAGGTGGCTGGATAATCGAAGTTAAAACAGATCCGAGTCAAGCGAAACTAAAACCAAATTTAGGTGACTGGATATGCCAAGATCAGCTAAACGAAAGTCAAGTAAGCTTTAAGGCAGATCTAGTCGGATATAAATTCGAACCCTAGAGATAAAATTAGATTAAGTAAAGCATTATTAAACTTCCAAGCATATAACAAGTTATTTCCTTGCAAGTTTCGGGGACTAGAGCATATAGTAATATCTGGAGAATTAATCTAAACTTGGCGTATAGCAAAACAGCGATTACCTCATTCATCTTGTTAGTGTCAAGGATAAACTTGGCAGCTTGATTGAAACGGCCGCTAATGTCGGAAAGCTGAAAGGGCTGACTGATTCGATTACCCTCAAACTGGTCGGCAACATTCCAATTATTGGCATATTCCACCAGCGAGCCGAGGCTGTTCCCACTAGCCGTGCGAGTTAGGACTTTACCCCGGACATGGTGTGTAATCACCGCTGCCGCAGGGCTTTTATGAAGAGCAAGATGGGTGCCGGCTGCCGGAGTAACGGAGGCTTTGGTAGGCGCAGTTCCTTTGCGCAGCACATCGGCAATGCTCGGCTGAGAAGAGCTGACAAGGCCTTTCTGGGAAGTGGGGGCCTTGGTGGCAACAATTTTTCTTGCTTTAGAGGAGGCATCAGCAGGAGCCGATACCTCGGTAATGCGGACGGTGTCTTTAGGAGCAGAAGGGGTCACGATCGCAGAGGGCGCCGAGATAACGACCTCTTCGGCCGGGGCTGGAGTTGCGGTAGGGGAGAGAGAGGCTCAGTAGAGGCGCTCGGATCCACAGAGGGGGCAACGGGCTCGGCGGAAAACTCGGAGGGACGAGTGGTATCGATGTCAACGAGAGGAGTCTCAGGCACATCGTGACGAGGAGGCGACTGATTGAGAGCTGAAGGAGATGCAACACGTGCAGGACTAGGAATCATGATATCTTCAACGGGAGGAGGAGATGGTTGCCGAGTCACGCGGCTAGTCATGCTAGGACCGCCGGGCTTAATAGAGAGTGGAGCACTGCAAGAATAAGAAAGAAAGAAGGGCGTCAGGAGGAAAGACAGAAAGAGAGAAACAAGAAATACGGGCAAAGGGAACTTACCCTGCCACTCTAGGCATGGTCTTACGCCTGGGAGGGTTCGGAGCGGATTTCTTCGTTCGTTTCTTAGGGACCACCTCAGAGGCACTCGCAGGAGCGCCACGTTTCCCCAAGGTAACAGGGGGCCGGGAAGCAATAGGCTTGACGTCGTGAACCTGACCGGCCGGATTAGCTGGGAAAGTAGAAGTCAGAAATGCATAAGAAATGGGCATTGCGGCAACTACCTCTAGAACTTGGACCTCATCCGAATCACCTTCCTCCTCGTGGGCCGAAGTCTTGCCATGAGCGCGAGCGGGGGCGAGGTTCGATTTGGGAACGAATTCTTCCGAGTTCGGCTCCCCAACGTCCGGGGTATTCCGGTCCGCGGGCCACGGGAGTGACAGCACCTCGGCATCTTCGCCTTTCTGTTCTGTGAACCTCTGTAATACAAAAAAGAGGAAAATTAGCGAAAACAGTTGCGAAAACAGTTGGAAAGCGAAAAGTTAGTGATTAAACTTACTTCGGGAGGCGGACGATCGCGGGTGAACGGTTTCAATCCCCAATCCCAATCCTCAGGCATCTCCGTCTTGAAGATAGCTCGGACACGCTTATAGATAAGATAGTTGTCCAGCTCCACGGTCGAGACTCGGTTAGGGTCAAGAGGACCGCTCATGTAGCATAGTTTGTGAGTCCGTTTCTGGAATGGGCAGATTCGGCTACTGATAAAGGTAGCCATCAGATCTTCGCCGCATAACCCGGCACGGATCAGCTCTTTGAGCCGAATCTCAAAGGCCTCGGCCAAGGCATGACTCTTCCTCGGATTATAAGTCCAATTCACCTTAGAAGGCGGACCAATGGAGAAGGCAGGGAGCCGGATGTTGTCCTCCGTCCCTCTGTTCTTGACATAAAAAAAGGATTTGTGCCACTTCTTGCACGACTCTAACCCGGTGACACGAGGAAATACGGACTTCCTCCGAGGTGTAATGGACGCTGCCCCACATTGAGTAAGCAGTTTCTCGGAAGGGTGCAGAGACTTGTCAGGGACTACGTTGGAACGAATCTGGAAGAACTTCGACCAGACGTGCACGGACGGCCATAGGCCAAAGTATCCCTCCGAGGCGGAGATAAAAGCAGAAAGAGAAGCGATGGCATTTGCAGGAAGGTGATGCGGCTGAAGGCCGAAGTAGTCGAGAAACTCTCTAGCAAAGTCGCTAAGAGGGAGACCAAAGCCGCGCGAGAAATGTGACATAAAAACTACATACTCGCCCTCCCTAATATCCGGAGAGGACTCGCTACCGGGTAAGCGACAGGAGACCTCGGCGGGAATCCTTCGAGTTCGGATAAGCCACTCGATCTCGCGGCGTGTAACGGAGGAGCCCTGCCACGAGCCTCGCTCCGGCCCAGAGCCAGCATCGCCATCCTCTACAAGGGCACCACTAAAGGAGCTAGACATGGGTTCGCCGGAGAGATCGACGGAGGAAGAACTAGCGACGGAGGAAGGTTTAGAGCTACGAGGCCCCGTCATGATTTTGCACACGAACGACGAAGGAGGAGCAGAGGAACCGCCGCGCGAATACAAATTGAGACAGAGAAATCTAGTATAAAGCCTAGGCGACACGGCCGGAAAGAACTCACCGGCGACGGCGCCGAAGCTAGCGAACGTGAATGAGGCAGACGGGGAGACGCGGTGGAGTCCTCGCCGTCAGCGGTTCTGATGAACGCGCGGCGGCGGAGCTGCGAGCGGGCGCGGGAGCGAGAGGAAGAAGAAGGGCGCAGGCGAACGAAAAGGGGAGAGTGAATCCTCCAGCGCCGCGCCCCACTTTATAACCTAGCCGCAAGCAAGGTAGTGGGATCGTGGGTGTGGCGGTTGGCAGCGTGGATCGTGTGCGCGGCACGACTGCACGTCGTTGAGCGGAACCACACCTAGGACCACACGGTAGCAGAGAAGATCACAATCCCCGACGGAAACGGAGCACGAGGCAACGCAGCGCCGGCGCGACATGCACAATAGTAACTGTAGCCTGTCAGTAAAAACTATAGAGGAACAAAAAGCTAGAGAAGAAATGATGGGGATGACACGTAGGACGAGGCGTACAAGAGAAGATACAACAATACCTCGAATGAGCAAGGAACAACTCGGAAACGATACAGAGAGTGTGTCGTGAAACTGATACGACCCAGCCGAGGTTATCGGCGGGGCCATACCAGCTTCGGGGACTAATGTTGGGGAGGTAACCCCGGATAGGGTAAAGACGGGGAAAGACGAAAGGACATCCCCCGTCTAGTTTCCGAGTTACAATCTAAGTCGGCCGTATCCTGTAGACGTCGGCCGAGATAGGAAAGGGGGAGACCTTTATATTCATGCCAAGGCATTACCCGACCGAGTTACTTCATGAGTCGGCCGGGCTATCCCGAATAATCTTGATGCAGGTGAAGGAAGATCCGAGTTATGCGAGGAAGGACCGAATGGTACAAAGCTTGCAGGAGAAGGAGAAGCCGAAGTCAAACCCTAGCTGTAGGCTAGGGAGAATCTGAGCAAGGCCAAGCGCTACGGACAAAGACGCAGAGCGACAGAGAGGCAGAAGGAGGTCACGGAGGTGACAGTCCTGAAGCCCGAGGCCTGCAGGAGGGGCCCTCTGGAACCTTGCCACTGTTAGGGGAGCGACAGGGAAAGGGGGGCGCCGAACTACTATATTGGGACAAGCATATTCCTCGAATATGCTTGCCACGTCAGCCCTAGAGGAGCCCAAGGCTCTCCTTTATAAGGAGAGGCTTGGACTCTGAAGAGGGGATCGGCTCATTCTTAGTACCGTTAGGCTGATAAAGTTCTCCCTTTCTCCTTGTAAACAGCTCAAGGAGCACTTGTAGCCCAAGGAAGGAGAAATAAAGATCTCGGCCTTAGTCTTCTGTGTGTAGAATCAACTACATCTTCCCTCCCCAGGTCCCTCTAGCATCCATTGGCCCCAAACTTTAGCCTACCCATGGCATCTGCCGTGCCACCACCACGACACCTCTTCATGGTCGTCGTCCACCAGCATCAACTATTACAACTACCGTGAATAATAGACACGCAGGTCTTAACGGAATTAAAAGACAACCATATGGCTCCTGCCGGTTGCCGACTTACAATAAGGAACATTGCATACATCATATATAATCACAATCATGGCCATATCACATCACATCACACCCCTGCAAAACAAAGTTAAACGCCTCTTATTTTCTTTGCATGTTTTATATGGTTTGGGGCTTTCAATAAGTGTCGTTCTAACTTACGAACAAGAACCACAACATTGATACTAGTATTGTCAATCACCCGTTGTAAATTGAATCTTAACTATGTTGGGAGAAACAGGCACCCACAAAGCCACTTATGCAATACAAGTTGCATGTCAAGCGTGGAGCAAGTCTCATGAATGATGTCATGTAAGGTTAGCCTGGGCCGCTTTATCCCACCATCCCGCAAGATGCAAAGTACACAAGAAGTAATCGACAACAAAAGCATCAACGCCCACAATGACCATTGTGTTCTACTCGTGCAACAGATGTACATATAGACACGGCTCTGATACCACTATAGGGGTTCGTAGCATGGAAAACAAAAAATTTCTATCGCATGCACACAAACAAGCCAAGATCTATCTACTAGATTGTAGCAACGAGTTGATTAGAGTACTCACCCTCGAAGATTCCAAAGCGGTTAACGAGAGCAGATTCTCGTGGGTGATGTAGTCATACACTTGCCGATCTGAAGATCGCGTAGACGATCCTTCCGGCGCTGCGTTCCGACAGCGCTTTCGCAGTTGGTCACACGTTCGGTACTCGATGAAGACCTTCCTCTCCCTTGTTCCAGTAGGCAGCGGAGGTTGTAGTTCTCCCCTTGCGATTCCGACAACACGATGGCATGGTGTCGGAAGTAGAGGGAAGTTCCTGCAGGGCTTCGCCCAAGACGGTGCGGGTTATGGTGGATCTAGGGTTTTCCGGCGGTCTAGGTTTAGAAGGCCGGGAGGAGGAGGTGTCGGCGGCGACTAGGGCGACGACGACGAGGCGGCGGCGGCGCATGGGGTGGGGAGGGCTGGCTCTTGTGGTGTTTGGGGCATCCCTCCCCCTCTATTTATGAGAGGGGGCAGCCTTGGGAGGGGAGAGTTTGAATCCAAACCCAAACTCAAGTTGGATTGAAGGAAGGACTCTTTCCTTCTTCCACTAGGGAACCATTGTTCCAGTTTGACTTTTCAAACCTCCTGTTTAACTTTCAATTTAGAGCTTTAATTCTCTCTCGCAAATGACCAAACCAAGTGACCTAGGATATGATCCAATCATTCCACTTACCCAGGACATATTCATGGACCATTCCCCTTCCGATCCGGTGAACCTTCTAGAACCTCTCCGATGAAAACATCGAAATCATTTCCGAACTCCGGAATCGGACTTTCCTTATATGAATCCTATTCTCCGGACCATTCCGGATCTCCTCGTGATATCCCGGATCCCATCCGGGACTCCAAACAACATTCGGTATCCCTACTTACATTCCATATCTACTAAACAACATCGAATCATTAAGTGTGTCTCCCTATGGTTCGTGAATTATGCGAACATGACCGAGACACATCTCCGATCAATAACCAATAGAGGAATCTGGAAATTTATATGGCTCCCAAATATTTCAATGATTACTTTGTGATCGAATGAATCACTTACATACGATATCAATTTCCCCTTGTCTCGCGATAGTTTACTTTTCCGAGGTTTGATTGTCGGTATCTCTGCATACCTAGTTCAACCTCGTCACCGATAAGTACTCTTTTCTCGTTCCCGTGGTATGTGATCCCTTGTGAGACAGTCACATGCTTGCAAGCCAATTGGATGACATTCCACCGAGAGGGCCTAGAGTATATCTATCCGTCATATGGATGGACAAATCCCACTCTTGATCCATGTGCCTCAACGCATACTTTCCGAACACTCAATGCCACCTTAATAGCACCCAGTTATAGTGTGGTGTTTGATGTCATCAAAGAATCCTTCCGGTGATGGTGATTAGCATGATCTCATGGTCGAAGGAATTAGGTTACTATGTATCAGAAAGCTTATAGCAAATGAACTATTGAAATGACTTGATCTTAATGCTACGCTTGTCTATAGGAGTATGTCCATCATACCATTCTCCTAATTATATGATCTTGTTGTTAATAACATCTCAATGTTCATGATCGAGAAACCATGATCATCTATTAACGAACAAGCTAGTATTATAAAGAGGCTTTACCAGGGACTCTAATTTAGTTTACAAATCACACAAGTATTAATGTTTCCGGTTAATACTATTATAGCATGAATGTAAACATTTATCATAAACACAAAGATATAATAATAACCACTTTTATTATTGCCTCTAGGGCATATCTCCAACACAACTCCTCGGCGACGGAGAGCCATCTCCTCTTTGGCACTTTCGACTTCAGCGCCCACTCGCCAGCCACCATGTAGGACTTCGAGACCGTAGGAGACGGACTCAAGATTCTGTTCGGGAGCTTCTGCTTCCAGGTGGGACAGACCGGCACTCTCCACCTCCCAGAGCGGGTGCCACTGCCATCGATCAGGTCCGCCTCGTGGGCCCCGCATCCTAGCGTGCTACGCACGTCAACGCTGAGAGATGAGTCATATGACAGCAGCAACTGCAACTCAGATCTGTGCGACCCCACCGTCGGATGAAGGAACCTACGGTTCCGTATCCGAAAGTTGCGGCAGCAGCGACCCTATTTGTGGATGCTACCAGTGCGCCGTGGTCATCCAAAGAGACGTGGAACAACCACCAGGTTCGAGTGCCCACGTACCACCACCCAACCCATAGGGTGGAAACGGAGAAAACATGAGGCAACGATCCCTCCCACCCAACAAGGGCGAGCCCGATGCCCATCGAATAATTCACCTCAACAAGGAAGGATGGCCCCAGGAACACGAAGCCATGGTGGGCAACAAGGTCCTACCTGTGGACGCTTCACGGGACCTGCTGATGGCATACCACCTTCTCCTCATCGAAGAGCATAAAAAGCAGGTGAAGATGCAAGAGGTACTCGATAAACACAAGCAAGCGACCTTGGAGTCTAGTGCGCGGAGAGCCGCGCTCTCCTCCGCTGGCAGCTCCAGCTCGCACGACAATCAAGCCAACAAGCATCGCTCTCGCACGGATAACATGGATCCCGCTGCACGTCGAGAGGTGACTCAAACCCTTAATGCGTCCTTCATGGAGATGGACGCCAACAACAACGTCATCCCGAAGACGCCACAAGCTATGATCATGGCAGCCACCACATATCTCGCGTCCCATCCACCTCCAGTAGGGGACCCGAAGAGAGATATGCACAAGTACGCACTAGCCGGACTTGGACTCGTCGGAGCTGCGCTCCACAATGAGGCTCCCGTGGAGCCGAAAAAGAAAGCTGCGTTCAGATTCAACCGCAGCCCCACACCCTCAGACGAAGAGGAGGAAAAAGAGCATGACCTACCTCGATGATGTAAGAGTCCGAGACGTTGCAGCCGCGACTACGACGCTCGAAGCGACCTCGCTCAGCACAAGGTCGATAAGGCATGCGCAAAACGCACGTGCTCATCCGAATCTGACGAGGATGACGACGGAGAACTCTGCGGAGCTCGATGCTTCAGTAGATCTGTTTAGCAAACACAGATGTCGAGAAATTTCAAGCTTCCTTAGGACACTCCGAAGTTCGATGGTACGCAGGACCCTAAGGCGTGGCTCAGCGACCACCTGTCGTCCGTCAAGCTGCACAACAAAAACAAAAACACCGCCCTGCAATGCCTTCAGCTGCAACAGATAGGCGCAACCCGGATCTGGCTCAGCAGCCTATCCTCAGGCTCCATTCGAAGCTGGGAGGAGCTGGCGTATAGTTTCATCCGAAACTTTAAAGGCACCAGCAAGAGGCTAGCCTCGATCGAGGAGCTGCGGGCCTGCACTCAACGAACGGGCGAATCCATTCGCTCGTACATACTACGCTGGTCCAGCATCAAGAACTCCGCGGCACACATCTCCGAGGAGAGAACTATCGACGCCTTCAAGGATGGCGTCAAACGCCCGGACTTCAAGGAAGAACTTGGGCGCGTCAAGCCCAAGACACTAGAACACCTCATGGACATCGCCAATAGGTGGGCAGATGGTGAGGATTCCATCCACCAAGCACACTCGGATGAGGAAGATGACTATGACCGTAGACGTGAGCGCCATAGCAAGCGAAGATCGCGCGTCTACGATGATCGCGATAGACCCAACATGGTTGCAGCCGGCTATGCCGACCGTCGCAACAATAACAACCGCAGCAGCAGCGGATACCGTGGAAATAACTTCCACGATGGAGGACGCCCAACGCAAATGTGGCAGCACCGCGGCCGCGACGACGAACCCTCGGCATACGACAAGTTGTCAGGCCCATGCACCATCCACTTCTACATTGACAAGCAGGATGTCAAAAAGATGGCCAGCCACATGCTCAAGGACTGCCACGAGTTCTAGAAACTCAGCGAGGGCTTCGCCCAGATGAGACAACAGATCCCGAACCCAGGGTTCGGGCACGCACCTGCACTAGGCGACATCGCCCACGGAGCTCCTCCACCACCACCCGTGGGACCTTCGAAACACGCAATCCCGCCCGTGCAAAAAAACAGCATAAACAGGTACCCCGTGCCAAAAGGGTCCTTGATGATCCAAAAAGGGCGCCCAACAAACATGGTGCAAAAGAAGATCACCCGCCAAGTTAGCCTGACTGTGATTGCTCCACCCGGCATCCCTGAGTACCTCAACGGTTCGGAGTCCTACATCACATTCAGTCGCTCGGATCACCCCCGCCAGATCCCTCGCCCAGGTCATGCTGCCCTGGTGCTTTAAGCACAAATTAGAGGGTTTGAGATGAGCCGCGTCTTCATGGACGGCGACAACGACATCAACCTGATGTTCGCTAGCACCCTAGCAGCAATGCGGATCCCACTGTGTAGCCTAGAGCAATCTGACACAATGTCCCACGGCATAGTCCCAGGAAAGGGCATATTCACCTTGGGAAAGATATGGCTCGATGTCATCTTTGGCAAACCCGAAAACTTTCGGTGTGAGCGACTCGAGTTCGAAGTGGTGGAATGGCCATCACAATACCACGCCATCCTCTGTCGCGTGGCATTCACAAGGTTCCTGGCAGTACCGCACTATGTGCACCTACTACTCAAGATGCCAGGGCCTAGAGGCGTCATCACGGTCCAAGGTAGCTTCACCCGATCCGACCACTGCGATAGAGACTTCAACAGAATCTCCTAGTCGTTCAGCATGCAGGAGGAGCTCATAAGGCTTCGACAAGTGACAGACAACGGGGCACCCCCAGTGTCCAGGCAAAACGCACCCGACATGTCATTCGACTCCACAGTCAACACGAAAAAGGTGCAGGTCCACCCGACGGACGCCTCCAAGACGGCGCTGATCGCCAACGACCTCAGCCCCGCATAGGAAAGCACACTCGTCGAATTCCACCGTGAGCGATGGGAAATCTTCGCCTGGTGTCCTGCGGACATGCCAGGAGTTCCTAGGGAATTCGCCGAGCATGCACTCAATGTGTTTCCAGATGCCAAGCCCGTCAAACAATCCATCCGACGATTGTCCGAGCCATGGGCCAAAGCCGTCGGAGTCGAAGTCAACAGACTGCTCGACGCCGACTTCATCCGGGAGATCAAGGGGAGCGAATGGCTGGCAAACACTGTGCTGGTCCCTAAAAAGGACACGGACATCCTGCGGATGTGCGTGGACTTCACATCGCTCAACAAGCACTGCCCGAAGGACCACTTCCCTCTACCTCGGATCGATCAGATCATCGATTCGACTGCAGGATGCGAGAAAATCTCCTTCCTCGACACCTACTCAGGCTATAATCAGATTCGACTGAAGGTTGAAGATTAGGAGAAAACGGTGTTCATTACGCTATTTGGAGTATTCTGCTACAACACAATGCCCTTCGGGCTGAAGAACGCAGGTGCCACATACCAGCGATGCATGCATGCGTGCTTGAAGATCCAAATCGGCCGCAACATACAGGTCTATGTCGACGACATAGTCATCAAGACAAAGGAGGCCAAGACACTGATTGACAATCTCCGCGAGACGTTCGACAACCTCGATCACTACAAGATTAAGCTAAACCCAGAAAAGTGCGCCTGCGGCGTCCCATCTGGCCAACTGCTAGGCTACTTCATCTCCCAGCGAGGGATTGAGGCGAACCCGAAGAAAATCCGGGCCATACTGGCCATGGAGAAACCAAGGAACCTCAAAGGTGTCCAGCAACTAGTTGGGCGCATCGCGGCGCTGAGCATATTCATCAGCTGCATGGGTGATAAGGCCCTGCCTTTCTACCAGCTGCTACACAAAGTAGAAAAATTCGAGTGGACACCTGGAGCAGACGACACATTCGAAGATCTGAAGCGGCTGCTCTCCACCTCACCCATCCTGGTCACACCAAAGGAATGCGAGCCTCTGCTGCTATACATAGCAGCTACGCATAAGGTGGTAAGCACCATGCTCATGGTCGAGCGAACCGAAGATGGCAAGACCCATGGGGTCCAATGCCCAATCTACTACCTTAGCAAGGTATTGACCCCAACAAGACAGAGGTACCCTCACTACCAGAAACTCGCCTACGGCGTGTTCATGACGGCTCGTCGACTGAGCCACTACTTCCAGGAGCATCAGGTGATGGTCGTCAACGAGGCGCCACTAAACAGCATCCTGAACAACCCAGAAGCTACATGACGCGTAGCCCTGTGGAGCATTGAGCTATCCCCTTTGGACATAGTCTACGAGAAGCGCCATGCGATCAAATCTCAGGTCCTCCCGGACTTCCTCATCCATTGGATGGAGATGCAGCTGCTGGACACCCCGGATATGACGCAGTCATGGACGATGCACTTTGACGGCTCCAAGCGCGAGGCTAGAGCAGGAGCCGGCGTCATACTGACGTCCCCGCAAGACGACAAGATGAAGTACGTCCTCCGGATGAAATTTCGGGCCTCCAAAAACGAAGCCGAATACGAGGCCCTCATCCACGACATGAAGATGGCCAAGATTTGCGGCGCAACGCGCCTAGTCATCTACGGTGACTCAAACCTCGTCGTCCAGCAGACGAAGAACGAGTGCGACGCACACACCGCTAACATGATCGCGTACCGCGTGCTCTACAACTCACTCAAAGGATACTTCGACGGCTGCGAGCTTCGACACGTTGGTAGGGAAAGCAACGAGGAAGCCGATAGGCTCACAAACATCGGCTCCACCTGTGCACGGGTGCCACCAGGCGTGTTCCTCGAGAAAACTTGCGTCCCTTCCATCAAACGGAAGTTCCCCAAGGGATCACCCGAAGAAGCAGAACACTCGGGGGCTGCGCTACCCGAAGGATAGGAAGGACCCAAAAAGCTCGACACGGAGGTCGCGTTGGTCAACCTGATGCAGGTCATGGCAATCTAAGTAACATGGACGCAACCGTACCTTCGGTACCTGATAAACAGGGAACTGTCTGACGACCCGACAGATGCCCGGCGCATATCTCGCTGGTCCAAGGCCTTCGCCATAATCAATGGCAAGATATACAAGCGCAGCATTTCGGGTGTACTCCAAAGGTGCGTCACCATCGGTGACGGAAAAACCATCCTCCAAGACATCCACGAGGGCATCTGCGGCCATCACGCGGGCAGCCGCGCCCTCGTCGCCAAAGCCCTGGGTGTTGGGTTCTACTGGCCAACGACCTTGAACAATGCCAAGGACATCGTCCAGAGGTGCAACAGCTGCCAAAGGTTTGCGGATAAACCGCACGCACCAGGATCGGAGCTCAGGCCCATACCCCTGGCCTGGCCCTTCACCCAATGGGGCCTCGACATGATCGACAAACTGCCCAAATATTTGAAAGGAGGCCACGTCTACCTCCTGGTCGCAGTCGACAAGTTCACCAAGTGGATCGAAGCAATGCCCGTCACCAACCAAAAGGGCAATATGACCGTCAAGTTCTTCGAGTCCATAGTCTACAGGTTTGGCGTTCCGCATAGCATCATCACAGACAACGGGTCGAACTTCATCTCCAAAGAATTCCAGGACTGCTGCGAAGGCCTTGGGATCAACATATCATATGCCTCCGTGGCGCACCCGCAAACCAACGGGCAGGTCGAAAAGGCCAACGGCCTCGGTGGCATCAAGAAACGTCTACTCAGCCCACTCGAACGGCTTGCGGGAGCCTGGGCAGAAGAGCTACCCTCCATCCTTTGGAGCTTGTGCATAACGCCAAACAGCTCAATAGGCTACACACCCTTCTTCATGGTACACGGAGCTGAAGCCGTGCTACCTGCATAAGTACGCCATAAGGCCCCATGGGTCGTCGCCTATAGCGAAGCCGAATCGACGGCCGCACTCGAAGACGCCGTCGACACAGTCGACGAGGCATGCGACATCGCCGTGGCTCGCTCGGCGGTCTACCAGCAGATCCTCCGCAACTACCACAACCGCCGGCTGCGCCCAAGGTCCTTCTTCGAAGGAGACCTCATACTACGACTTAAGCAAGAGCGGCCGAAGAAGCTCGAGTCACCTTGGGAAGGACCCTACATCGTCAGCGAAGTCATCCCAGGTGGCGCCTACCGCCTCAAGCACATGGAGTCTGGAGTCGCATACTCCAACCCATGGAACGTCACACAATTGCGACGCTTCTACCCCTAGCTATCCCTCTTTACTTTCAATAAGGCTACTCAGCCAAGGCTACTTAGCCGAGCAATGTACCTCCTCATTACGATATTAATAAAGCTAAGTGTCTCAGCCCGAAAAATGTATCCCCTTTTCTTACATTACTTTCTATTATAACACACTCAGGGGCTTCGCCTCACCTCACGACTTCGTCGACTGAGTACAACACATGTAAACCAGAGTAGCTGACCACGTCAGGCTAACGAAAAGGGCATGCATACAATAAAGCACCACGTGCTAATGCAAATAGTCTTTAGAACAAAGGGCATAGTAAGCCCACTCTAAATATATACAAACTTTACATCTATATTTTTACAGGGTCGACCTACTCTGAAGGATCACATGCGCCTGATGCTCAAAAATATCTACAGTATCTTTGGCATACTGCCTAACAGCCGCGTAATGCGGGCGCATATCCCAAAGGACACCATCCAGTCGAAGGGGCGGCCTAGTCGCAACCGCCGCAAGATTAACATCTGGACGATGCATCCGAACAAGGGAAAGGGCGGCCTTCACCCCTGCAACCAACTGGTGCCGCACCAATTCCCTAACGTGACCCACGTCTCGAAACTTCACTAGCAAACTCCATAGAGTCGAAGGCGCCTCGTGAAGGGGGAACATAACGTGCAAAATGGACGCCAGGGAAATCTTCACCTGCCTCAGCACCCGTGACACCTGATGAGCATGATCCCGCACAGTCGCAAGGACAGTGGCCCGGTCGTGGTCCATCCAGCAAAATCCACCGGCTTCCATATCCTGTTGGTTCAAGCAGTTGATCCGAACTGCAACACATTCCTCCTCCTCCCTCGGAACAAGGTTTGCACCTGCAGACAACACAGAGTAAGACGACACGCAAGAAATACACACCCGAAGATGAGCAGCAGCTCAAGAAAACTTACACTGCAGCTGCTCGGCCAACTGCCGCAGCTCCCCCATCAGATACTCCTCCCTGGTGGTGACTCGCTCCGCCTTTGATTTCCACACATCCGCATGGCCTCGAACGCCAAGTATCTCCTTCTCAAGACCGCGGACGTGGTCATGAAGAAAAACAAGCTGCGACGCATCATCCAAAGATGGTCGTGGCTGAAGAGCAGTCGAAGTATTCACGGGAGCCTCACCCGTAGATCCCTAAAGGAAAGCAAGCATGAATATGAACAACACATGTCTTGGGAAACAACTCGAATCATCATTTATATACATAAAAATCCACTGCGTGGCACATGGAGAAATTTTTCATCACCAAAAGTATACATTACAAAAGAAGGTAAACTATCCTAGAGCTACAATGACAAAGCCTAAGCAGCTGCATCCGGAGTGGCCTCGGAGCCAGAGTGCCTGCCCTTGGCTTCTCCCTGCTGCCTCGCCGCATAGTCTGCCAGCAGGTCGATAAGCTTCGGACCATACCGCTTACAACGAGAAGCGTAGAGAGCGAAGGCTACCTCGGAAACGTTGGGAGCTGTTGGCATCTCGGACGTGACCTGAGGAAGATCCAGTTCCGCTCCAGACGCCATGGCCATGGCCAACCCCATGGAAGCACCGATGCCCTTCTGCCTGCACTTGTAGGCCGCAGGTGCATCCTCTGACAGCGCATCCGCCAAAGATTCAGCATCCTCAAGGGCACCGCCCTTGGGAGCGATCTCCTTGTAGAAGCGCCCGAGGATCTCCTTGGCCTTGGCAAGGGAACCAGCAGCAGTACTGCAGTGGTCTTCGACCACCGCGGTGGCATCGTCCAGAGCGCTCCCGTGCTCAAGGGCACTGCGATCAAAGGCAATGCCCGAAGCATCTGGAGCAAAAGAAAGACAAAGTAGGAATCGAATAAGGGCATGGAGACAGAGTAGCCGAAAAACCAAAGACAGGCAAAAGCACTTACCGGAAACGGCCTTGGCAGCAGCCATCAGCTTCTCGTCCACCTTCTTCTCGCGCGCAACCGCAAAAGTGGCGAGCTGCTCTGTGCGATCCTAAGCTTCCCGCTGAAGGCGCTCCTTGGCCGCAGCTGTGTCAGCCAACTCCTGCTGAAGGTGATCCTTCGCCTCCATGGCATCCTGAGCCTTCTTCTCCGCCCGCCCAAGGCTCTTTTTGAGAGCATCAAGCTAGCGAAGGGCAGTGTTATTTTCATCTGCAAAGGCACCAAGAACATACATGGGCAACACAAGCTACAGATAAGCGAGCAGACGAAAAAGAACAAGATCAATTCAACACGTACCTCGAAGTTGCCGCATGCTGGCCTCCAGCGCCAGATGCTGCTGCACAAGCAGGTTCGCACTGTGCACAAAGGGCTGCGAAAGGAAACAAAGTATCACAAAAGGGCTCGGCGGGCTGCACCCAAGAAACGAGCAAAACATCAAACAACACGACATGAAAAAAAGGCTCGGGGGCTCCCACCAAGACACACAGAAAGGAAGCAAGACCAGCAGGTCATCCGAAAAAAGGGGCTTGGGGGCTCCCCGTACAGCAAGATAAAAACAACTTACATGCTCAGACGGAGACTCCGTAGGTCCTGGTGCAGTCTTCTGGGAGACGATCACTTGAGCCTCCTACGGAGAGGGGTTTGGAGCAACGCCCCCAGAGGTGTCCACCGTCTGAGAGGGAGGGGGATTGGCTTCGACTCCCCTACGGCCTCCTGAGTGGCCTCATTAAAAGAGCCCTCAGAGGAGTGGCTGCAAGGAAAACACCAATCAAAAACAAGAAGACAAGAAGTGAACAAAAGAATAACGAATGGCATACGAAGTTACTTACGAGTCAATGTCGCTCAAATCAAAGACATGTGGCGCCCTCTTCTCTTTCTTCTCTTCTTCTTCCTCTTCGCCGGCGGCTGCGGCATCACTGCCTGCAGAGGCACAGCTGGGAATGGCGTGGAATAAGCACTGTCTTCCTTGTGCGGCGTCGGCGGAGTCGAGGCATCCAAATACTCGCTCGAGCTCCGCGCTCGCTTTCGGGTCTGCCCCTCGCTTGTCTCGGGTGCATCTTGAGTTGGCGACTGCGCCGGCGGAAGCTCGGACTCAGAGTCCACAACTTCGTTGTCCGGTGCAATCGGAAACCTTTCGGGCAGTGGAGGCACCATGCCAGCCACCTTGAGCTCCTGCACAATGAAGACATAAACATTTAGTACAAGCAATCATAAGGAAAAGCACTCAAAAAAGGCGCTACGCGCATGTCGCAAATCTACACATGCGGAACTGGTCTTGCGACACTGAAAGGGGGCGTCAGCGACTTCCCCGGAAGGTCCTCATCGGACTTGTACTTCAGTAGTGGCTGAAGAACTCTATCGAGGTCCCCCCTAGAAAGTTCCTCAGCCGAAACTCTCGTCGGGTCGTGGCGGCCAGAGTAAAGGAACATCGGCTGCACCCTAGCCTGGAGTGGCTGCACCCGACATTTGAGGAAGTTGCGGATGATGTCCACACCATTCACCTCCTTCTCCGCAACCATCTGGAGGGCCTCCACCCGACGGTAGAGCTCCTCTACGTCCTCCACCTCGCCCTCCAAGATATGATTCTTCCAGGATCTCTTCTTCAAGATCTCCTGGGTGGAGTCGAAAGGGGCAAGGCCGAAGACTTGCCCGTCCACTGTGGAGTCGCGGATATAAAACCACTTCTTCCGCCAGTATTGGACGGACTTAGACATAGAAAAAGAGAAGAAAAGAACGGTAGAACGGATGGAAATGACGCATCCGCCAAGAGGGTAGACCCCGCCATTTCCGGACTGCCTCTTCACGGAATAGAGCTTCCGGAAGAGGCCAAAGTGTGGCTCGATACCGAGCCAGCACTCGCAAAAAGTAATAAAGCAGGCGATGTGGAGAAGAGAATTGGGCGAAAGATGATGGAGTTGAATGCCACAAAAACAACAGTCCACGAAGAAAGTCATGGACTGGGAGAGAAAGGCCACGAAGAATGAAGGCGACAAACATCACCTGAAACCCTATGGGTGGGCGGGGAATTACCTCGTCGCCGGGGATTTTGACGGCCTCCTTATCCTGCGGGATTAAACCCGCATCACGAAGCTTGTGTAGGTCACCCTCGCGCGTCTCCGTACGCTGCCACCCGCCATCGGTGACGCGAGCAGTAGTGGCGCCTTTCTTACGACCGGCAGCTGCACTTGTGCCCGCTCCGGTGGAGGCCTTCTTTGACTTCACCATCGTGGCGCGTCGACGGTGGTGGTGTGCGCGCAAGAATGAAGAAGGGAAAGATTGGAGAGCATATAGTGTGCGCGAGGATGAGCTCGTGAAAGTGGAGGCAGTGAAAGAAAATGTCTAGGGGTGAAAACAAACTATTGTTTTCCCCATAGTTATAAGTACGAAGACGATGAACAAGGACCGTTCATCTAGAAGCCCTAACGATAGGATCATATCCAACCGTCCACGTGCCAGCAAAACAGTGAACCGTCGCCCGCATGCCGTCCACTATGCATGGAAATTGAGGAGACGCCGTAATTCTCGCCACGTCGCGCATGACCAGTCAACTCCAAGTCAGAGAGTGGGACCCACGTTCGTCCAGTCACGTCACCTCTGGCACCGCAGACGGTTGAGGTCACCGATCGTCAGCACTAACGTCATCAAAACCACACTAGCAACGGTTAGAAATCTTAGGCTAATAGCTAAAAGTACTCACTCGAATCTACGATTCGAGCAACTACTCGGGGGCTACTCCTATCAGGAGCGTTGGCCGCGCACCCGAGAAACGACTAAGGTAGCACACCAATATCGATTCTTCGAGTCCTACGTCGAGTCTACGACTCCACTACGGACTCGGGGGCTACTCCCATAGGGAGGATTGATTCAAGCACCCGAAAAATTGTGTCCTACGGACCTGAAGCTAACAATGACTGAATTAAAGTCTCTGCTCGAGTCTACGACTCGAACAGACACTCGGGGGCTACTCCCATAGGGAGCGCTGGTCGCGCACCCTATGAATTCTTCGACTGCAATCCTTCGGATCAAAATGCAAAAAACTTTTGGCAACTTTGCCCCAACCAACGCTAAGTGAGTAATATTCTCCTTGGCCACCGGAAACACCTCCGCGGTGATAAAATTTCGGATGCTGTGTCTGCGATGCAAAGATAAGACCTATAGATACCATCTGATGGCCTGGTAACGCACCTGACTGCGCTCTATTAGTAACAACCCGTGCCAACAGGCGCGATGAAAATCCCGACGGACGCGTTCGGTACATCATTCAAAAACTACTAGGATTTGACTCCTATAAGACCTCAACAGCCTAAGTCGAATTACGCCAACATCTGTATCAGATTCGAGTCTAGGGACTCGAGTCTGAAGAAGATCGTGTTGTTTTGTCCTAAGACAGTTAACTGATCCCGATCCGTTACGAGAGTCAGGCACACACATCAACAATCCCTACACACTAAAATCATTCTTTTTCTCTGATGAATAGAAGTAGCTGCACCCGAAATATTGAAGAGTCCTCAGCAGAATCTACGGTTCGACTGAACACTCGGGGGCTACTGACATGTTTATACCCTACGGGTACACGACATTAGCATACCTGGTCTAGCCCAAGGAAGCCCCACAAGAATATACGCGGCCTGTGGAGATTCAGGTGGCCCAAGCCCATGACATGTTCGGATCCTTGGAGAGCAAGACTAGAACAGATAGAATATTCAAAGGGGTAAACCCTAAACTTGTAACCGACTCGATCTGTGCCCGAGACCTGCCTAACTCTATATAAAGGCTAGGAGGACACAGCGAGGAGGGCATCCTTTTTCCACCGCATACACACCTTCATGCCAGATTGCATTTGCGCACCCCTGTACTTTTTGGTTCCACCGTAATCAAGAGCAGACAAGCATGAGTAGGGTTTTCCCTCTAGGGGCCTGAACCTGGGTAAATCTCGTGTCCCCTGGTTGCTTGTATGTTAACCGTTCCACGATCTCCAGCACCTCCATCTTCTCCAAAACCCAAGCTCATAACAATGGGCATTGACAAGATCGAACCTCGTCAGCTGTCCTTGGACAACATGTTGACAAGAAGCTGAATGTTATTCATTATGATAGCAAGACTTTGGATGCTGCTCAAAAGAATTATGCTACTACTGAAAAAGAGTTCTTAGCTTTAATATTCGCCTGTGATAAGTTTAGACCTTACATTGTTGACTCTAGGGTTACTAGTCATACCGATCATGCAGCTATTAAGTACCTTATGACAAAGAAGGACGCTAAGCCTAGGCTTATAAGGTGGGTGTTTCTTTTGTGTAGCATCCCATTTGTCTAACAATTGTAATGCTACTTGATCTAGTAATATAATGGCTACTTCATATATATAATTGTTGCATCATCATTATATCATGCTCATGCCATCATGCCACCTTGCATTTGAGCATCATATAAAACCCTTTTGATTTGGTTCTTCTCTCATCTACATTGTAAATTGTATTTGCCTTTTGATATTGTATTTGGTTCTTGATATATTGTGTAAATGCCCAAGTTGAGTTGGGGGCATATCTTTTATTGACTCCACCACCTTTCTTGTCATCACCCCATCATTCCACTATTCCACTATATATGAGCATTGCAACTTATTTGGTTTTACCTCTAGCTCATGTGGGTTGGGATGGATCCAATTCTATCTCCACATGCTCTCATCTTAGCATCATGTGGTTTTCACATTATTGATATGTGGGGAGCCACATGGCCACCTTTGCATGCTATGTTGCAGATTTGCCTCTACTAGCTTCCATGTGGGAACTATCCTATATGTGTACATGCATGAAGCTATAATTTGGCCATGTGAGGATCTAGTGGAGAAACACACACTAGTATGGTCATATAGCTCCATATATGTGCATAGGATCAATATTTTCCATATTGCATGGTAGTATTCAAATTTGAGTGCATGCATGATATAAATGCCATGTGTATTTCTAGTTGTTTTCACAATTAGCAATGGGGCATTTAATGCTTATGCATGGGCCATGCAACCTTCTCCAACTTTGGTCCTCCTTTGTTTTTATTTGAATCTTTGAGTGGATCATCCCCCATATCTCTCTCTTACCCCCCCCTCTTCATGCTTGATCTTGCTTGATGCATGCAAGCATCTAAAACCCTACACCCATCTCCATCCATTCCATCACCCCATTATCTCACCCATATCTTTTCTTTTAAATAAAACTCTTATGCTTGATCATATGAGGCTTATTCTTTTCTTCTCTCTTTCTCTCCTAGCCTAGTTCTTCTAAACCCTAATCTCTCTTACCCCCTCTCACTTATCCTCTCCCCTAAACCCTAGCCTCTCTCTAACCCTAACCCAAGCTCTAAACCTAGTTACACCCTACCCCATCTCCACCTCTCTCACCTTACCCTCCCCTTGGTCTCTCCATGCCGAGCCCCCTTGCTGCCCCACCTGGCTACCCCCTCTCCCTGGTCCCACACCCCATCTACCCCAACCCTAAAACCAACCCTAACCCGAGGCTACCCCGACCCTAGCTCCATGCCACTCCCCTCCCTCTCTCTAGCTCCCTCTCTGCCACAGCAGCCCCACCCGAGCAAACCCCTCCTTGAACGCTCCCTGGCCCCACCTGGACGCCCCCACCCGTGCCTGCCTCCCCTCCAGCTCGAGCACATGGGGGTAGAGGAGAAAAAGGTGGCCGAAGCCACCTTTATCATCACCACCTCCCCACGGCACCCCCTCTCCTCTCCCGTCCTTATCTACCCCTCTCTCTCTCGCCTACTGCCTCCCCCAGATCTACCAAGGGCGCCTGCCGCTCCTCCCCTCCTTCTCCACCAACGCCCACCCTCTCTCGCCGATCATCGCCAGCACCGCGTCGCCTCGACGATCCGGACGTCAAGCTCGACGTGGAGGTGGTCTGGAAGAACGAGGAGGACCCGCTGCGTCGCCCCGTACACGCCAGTGAGGAGGAGAAGCCCCAGGAGCCCCGGAACCAGCACCGCCCCGACAAAACCCTAGCTTCGCTCGGCCCCTGCCTCGTCGACGATCGCCGGCGCCTCTGCCCGAACCACCACCGTCAACAGCCTCGCGGTGAGCCCCCGTCTCCCCTGACATGGTCCGCCTCGCGGTCGTCGCCGGTGATCGTCGTACGTTTCATCGAACGTGCACCGTGCGCCGCCGCTCGCTGCTGTCTGTGCGCTCCCCCGTCGCGTAAGCCCTATCTAGGCCCCGTCCACCCTCCTAACACCAACCCCGTCCTAGCCCAGCGGTAGCCGCCTCCGCGCGCACGCCCAGGTCGCGTGTTCGAGCCCTGGTCGCCCCTGTTTTTCCTCTGCAGAGCGGCGCCGTCAGTTTCGTCAGAAACAGAGGAAGAGAAACAGTAGCCCGTGTGCACTTTGCAAATAACCCCCCAACCTTTTTATCCCGTCAACCCGCGCTCCCCTCCGACTCCACCTGTCTGCCTCTGTGCGGTTTTATAAAAAGGCACCGCTACTTTGCGGTACTCAACCCGCAGTCCCTGGGTCCGCCGCGTGTCACAGATGCGGCCAACCACTGGCGCGTGGGTCCGCTCGCGCGTCGGGCCTACTGGTCAGCTGCTGCGGCTAGATCAACTCGCGGTGAGGAAAATTTTTGCGCGCTGCTTACGCCCAGTCAGCAGCGGTCCCACCCGTCAGCGTCTGTGGCTAAGTTTGCCTGAGTAGAAAAAGTCCCTGTTCTTTTCTGTTTTAAATCAAACTTTTCAAATTAATTTAAATTCAAAATTCAAATCAGTATTTAAATAACTTTTAAAATATGAATTCAAATAATACAGATAATATATGTTTTGAAATCAGAAAAATGTGAGGATTTCAAATATGCCATCCAAAATACATTTTGAACACTTAAAATTTCAAGTTAATTTAAATTACAACAAAATGCCCCTTTTCTTAATTATTTAATAATTTTCGCTTTATAACTCCAAATTTGACAAATGATATGTCTAAAATGATTATCTCGACGAGACCTTTCTGTTTATGCATTCCTTGATCTGAATTGAAGCATGCATCA
The DNA here is from genome assembly GCA_910589765.1 of Avena atlantica. Taxonomy (NCBI): domain Eukaryota; kingdom Viridiplantae; phylum Streptophyta; class Magnoliopsida; order Poales; family Poaceae; genus Avena; species Avena atlantica. The sequence goes on from OU342737.1 coordinate 122,770,315, forward strand.
CATAAATATTGCAAAACCAGAACTGTTTATGAGAGTAAAACATGCCTAAATACTTTAACCAAGTGTCTTATTATTGTTTTCTCACCTCACCCATGCCATGCTACTTTATTGCCATGTAAATTATGCATCATTCATCATGGCATGATTGTTTGTTTGTCGCATTTTATTCCTATGCTTGTGCACTTTATTTATGTTGGCCCTTGTTTGTTTGGTTCTTCTTCGAATAGACACTGAGCAGGGGATATATCAAGAGACCCAGGAGCACTACCCAGATCCTTCTCTCGCTTCAACTGAGCTGCCAGGCAAGCACTACCACATGCTTGCATACATATAGTACCTATTGCCTCTATCTTATTCTTGCATCATTGAGTCGCGATTGCATTAAATTGAATCCCAAGTATTGCATAGCCTTTACTTTTAAACCCCACCGAAGCTTGTTCCTCCATCCCATGAGCCATTACTACAGGAGTTGTTTGAGCCATGCGAGTCGTAGAACAGCATGTGTAGGGTATGTGAGTGTCTGATGGATAACGAGGTACCTAAACAACTTAACCTGAGTAGTATGGGATAACTAATGAAAGTGGCACCGGTGAGCAATATCTGCTATTTGGTTTTTCATGCTCACTTGTGTCCCGTAGGACCCCGAGTACTTGATTCCTGTTCCTTGAATATTCGCGCTATCCACATCCGGGAGGATTATGGGAGCCCCCTGAGCCAGAGCTTGATTCATTCTTATTTCTTGGGGCCACAAACTAGTTTGAGGTTTTATTTACTATTCCGTACTTATGCCATGCTTTACTGTTTTATTTAAATTGTGCGAGGTACTGCACCTGTACTATTTAGGGAAGCGGAGTGTTTTCACGGTATCGACAAGCCCAGTCACATTTTCGGGTTCCCAGTCGTTTACAGCCATTGACGCAAACCTTGAGTCCGTCTCGAAGTCGGCTAACTTCGTTGCGGGTAGCTTAATGGGGTGGCCCCCTGAAATATTTCTGAATCCTGTGATTGCTTTGTCGTGAATGCCTCGTTGGGTTTTGATTTGGTTTTTCCGAGGTTGATCGAGTGTGTGTTGCTATTTGTGCACCCCTGCAGGGTAAAACTTTCTGAAAGCCGTGTCCGCGGTTATGGACGACTTGGAGCACATTTTCTCGATCATAGACAAGTATAACTAAAGTACCGCTTGTAATTTGACTAAGTAACTGACTAGTAAATAGTGCAACACTCATGGAATGGATAATAAAACTGCCAACAGATGGGGGGGTTGTTTGTCCGCTTCCTCGTTGGTAAGCGAGGAGGAGGATGGATCTGTTGATATTACTATTATAACTGTTGTCATTAATTCACGGACATCCGTCTATCTTTGGTTAGGCGGATGGTTAGCGAGTATCTATAGAATTGCTAGGTATTATATTTTGCTGCAATTGCGTCACCCCAGGTTGTGTCCCCTTTAGAGGCATAAAGACTTGCTGAGTACCCCTAGGGTCTCACACGATAAATTATTTGATTCAGATGAACAGGTACACTCACAAGATGGATACTGGGTGGAGGAGACGGACGATGTGGACAACGATCATTCGGTGTAGAGATTCCGGGAACGGGGATCCGTGAAATCTGTGGGCGGGATGTGTTTATTTATGGGGCATCTTATGCCGATTTGCTTCTTATCCGTACTCGGATCTTGTTTGCCGCTTCCGCCTGATACTCTGATGTTTGATGTATGAGGAGATATCCTAAACTATTATATCTATCTAGGATATTTGGATCTTGCCGTATGGCGTTGCAATATTTCTATTTCTTTTAGATGGAATGGCTTTGATGTACTGTTGTATGGTGGCTTGCATACATACTCATTTGTGTATGTAGTTGATCTCTTCGCCTGCCGATTACGCCGCCCGTTCTTGTCCCGATGTTTGGAAGTGGTTGGGACGGTCGAAAGGTCTACCTGTGAGTGGCATTTGGGCCCCACCGTACTATTTCAACCATTTCCTCTCATCCAGGCTTGTAACTAGGAGCGTAATTCACCGAGGTAGTTACAATTGGTATCAGAGCCATCCCGCCCTTCAGGGTCTCAGCCAAATGGTCGTTGTCAGTCTAGCAAATATTTTTGGTAGCTATGTATACTAGGGAAACAAAACGCGAGAGTAGGACTGCTTCCACTTTTCTTCTTACCCACCCACCCACCCTTTTCTGGTAAGGAAGTGTAACGTTTTCAATCCTTTTCTTAAAAATTCAAACTAGGATTCACGTGTTCTGGGTTTCCGTAGTACCATAGGTTGTGTGTGTGTGTGTGTGTGTGTGTGTGTAATTCCTTGTCTATCTGTTGCATCCAAGTTGTTATCTTTATCGGCCTTTTGGTTATCAACTGTTGGTACATTCCATACCGACATGCTTTTGCAAACCGACGCGATCTATCTGATTCGTTGTATACCGCCGCGATCTGTCTTACTCTTTGTTATCCGACGTTATCTTGTTTGGGGTGCTCGTTCCGTAGTTACCAATCTTTAGGTTCATCGTGAGAAGAAGGGGTTAGGATATGTGTTCTACTTATTCATGTGCGGAGTAATGATTTGAGTGCGGGATGGAGTCGCGACCATACCACTACTCTTATCATTCGCTTTTGTATATTGAATTGGTAGAGTCACTAATCTTGATTCGTTAAGTGATTTTGCGCATCTAATGGTATTTTAATGCCGAAATTTGCGGAAAATTTTTCTTTGATATATTTGTGTACCACACTCCTTTTCAGTCGTGTGCGATATGCTTAATATCTTCTAGGTGCTTTGAACTTTGCTGATATTTGAATATCATCTTAGTAAATTGTATCCTTTAATCTTGGTTAATTCCATCTTGGTACTATTTTGGATTATTATTATTCTCCATTATAGTACTAACTTGTGTTTTATATCAATCACAGGATGGCACCCCCACGCCGTTCTGAGGAGGACATACCACCTGAACTGGGGGCCGCGTTGTCAAGCATCGCCAATGCCTTGGCAGCAATGCAGCAGAACCAACAGCGTTTTGAAGAGAGTGTTCGGAGGAATGAGTTTGCTCCGCTACCTCCACCTCCCAAGCGAGGAGACATCAAAAGCTTCCTGAAGTTCAACCCACGCCAATTTGATGTGTCTGATCAACCACTTGATGCTGATGATTGGTTGCGTGAGATGTCAAGACTACTGACGACTGCAGATGTTCCTGAGCAAGAATGGGTAAAGTGTGCCACGCACCTTCTGAAGGGAGATGCAGCTCTCTGGTGGGAGAATTACCTGAAGGCAAACTGCATTGGTTTTCAGCCTACTTGGGAACAGTTCACTGGAGCCTTCAAAGAGCAGTATCTGTCAGAAATTGTCATGGAGAGGATGAAGGAAGTGTTTCTCAACCTCAAGCAGGGAAATGATAATGTCAATACCTACATCAGTAACTTCATGAACCTTTATCGTTATGGTGGCGATGAGATCTCTGATGACAAGAAGAAGCAAAAGAGGTTCCGGCAAGGGCTCAATGCATCGATTAAATATGCAATCACACATGCAAGGCCGGCGTCTTTTCTGGAACTTCAGCATACAGCTCTGCAGGAAGAAGCAAGTAAGCAAGTGTTTGAGGAGTCAAAGAAACACAACTGTGATGCAGCAAGCTCTTCAGCTATGTCAGCTCCCTCTAAGCGTCGTGTCTGGGTTCCTAACACCCCACCGTCGCTCCCGGCTCCACCAAGACCTGCAAGCTACGCGGCAAGGCCAACAAACTTCCTCACTGCTGCTCCCAGGGGCTACAACCACCACTACCCTGGAGCGCCTGGCGGAGTCCCTGGCTATGTTGCTCCACGTCCACCTGGTGCTTGTTTCACGTGTGGAGACACTTGGCATCAGTACTGGAACTGTCCGATGAAAAACAAAGCTCTTCCTCCACCACATCCAAGATCTGCGGCAAGCTCTCCTTTGGTTCGTGCACCACCACCTCGGGCTCTCAACATCAACACCAAGCCCGGGTCTACTGTAGCTCGTGCCAACTGTGTCAACGCCGCTCAAGCTGAGCATGCACCTGGAGTTGTGATGGGTATGCTTCCCGTTAACTCAGTCCCTGCACGAGTTTTGTTTGATTCTGGTGCATCGCATTCATTTGTTTCTCACAAGTTTGCAAATGAAAATGAGTTAGCTATGGATCCTCTCCTTAAGCAGTTAATGGTCCTTTCTCCTGGAGCAATAATGGCAGCTGCTAAAATCAGCCATGGCAATCAAATTGAGATTGGTGGCTCTTCGTTCTCGGCATCCTTAATTGTTCTGGGCAATTCTGACATTGATGTCATCTTGGGCATGGATTGGTTGACAGCAAATGCAGCTGTGATTGATTGTGCTGAACGCTCAGTTTCTCTGAAGATTCCTGAAGGCCATATAGTCTATTCTCCAAGTCTGACTCCTGCTATCCAGCTTTTCTCTTTGGCGGCTCTGAATGATGATGCTATGGAAGCTATTCAGAGTGTTCCGGTGGTCTGTGAGTTCCCAGATGTCTTTCCTGAAGAGTTGCCAGGTATGCCTCCGGATCGTGAGGTTGAGTTTGTAATTGAGCTTGAACCTGGAACGACTCCTATCTCCAAGCGGCCTTATAAAATGGGTCCTGCTGAGTTGGCTGAACTCAAATGTTAGCTTGATGAACAAGAGAAGTTGGGTTTCATTCAACACAGTACTTCTTCTTGGGGTAGCCCAACAATCTTTGTGAAGAAGCGAGACAGGACTGATAGACTTTGTGTTGACTATCGGGCTCTTAATGCTAAAACCATCAAGAATAAATATCCCCTTCCGCGGATTAATGATCTCTTCGATCAGCTAGCTGGAGCTATGGTGTTCTCTAAGCTTGACTTGAGAAGTGGTTATCACCAAATCAAGATTCGCAAGGAAGATGTTCCTAAAACAGCTTTCACCACCCGCTATGGCCTGTATGAGTACACGGTCATGTCTTTCGGTCTTACCAACGCACCTGCCACCTTCTCGAGGCTCATGAACTCGGTTTTCATGGAGTATCTTGATAAGTTCGTTGTGGTCTATCTGGATGACATCCTAGTCTATTCTAAGTCAAAGGAAGAGCATGAAGAACACCTTCGGTGTGTCCTAAACAAGCTTCGTGAGAATCGCTTGTATGCAAAGTTCTCCAAGTGTGAGTTTTGGCTGCCTCAAGTAACCTATCTTGGTCACGTCATCTCTGCCAAGGGCATTGCAGTCAACCCGGAAACTGTGAAGACAATTGTTGAATGGCTTCCTCCTGTAAATGTCAAAGAAGTGCGGAGTTTCCTTGGTTTGGCTAGTTATTGCCGTCGCTTCGTTCAGAACTTTTCGAAGATAGCGAAGCCTCTTACCGATCTCCTCAAGAAAGGCAAGAAATACCTTTGGACTCCTGCATGTCAAGCAAGCTTTGAGACACTCAAAGAGAAGCTCACTTCCACACTAGTCTTGGTTCCTCCGGACACATCTAAGCCTTTCCAGATATTCTGTGACGCCTCTTTGCAAGGATTGGGTGCGGTCCTTATGCAAGAAAAACAAGTTGTTGCTTATGCCTCTCGACAGTTGAAGACGCATGAGATCAACTATCCTACACATGACCTCGAGCTCGCAGCAGTTGTCTTTGCTTTGAAACTATGGAGGCACTACTTGCTTGGCAACCGTTGTGAAATCTTTTCTGATCACAAGAGTCTGAAGTATATCTTCACTCAGCCTGATCTCAACCTTCGGCAGAGGAGGTGGATTGAAGCAATCAATGATTTTGATTTGACCATCAACTACACTCCGGGCAAAGCTAATGTCATGGCCGATGCTCTCAGCCGCAAAGCTTATGTCAATAACCTCATGATGGAAGAACAACAGCCTCTCTTGTGCGAGGAATTCCGTCAGCTCAACCTTGAAATTGTGGAACAAGGGTATCTCCTGAACCTTCTGGCTAGTCCTCTCTTGGAAGAAAAGGTTCGCTCCATTCAGCTTGGTGATCCGCACACCAGAAAGATCATCTCCAAACTTCAGCTTCCGAAGTATGAGTCCTTCCACGTCAATGATCAAGGCACGCTTTTCTTTGAACACCGGATGTTTGTTCCGAACTACCCGGGTTTGAGAGAGCAAGTTCTCAAGGAGGCGCATGATTCTGTTCTTTCTATCCACCCTGGCAGCACAAAGATGTACATGGACTTGAAAACACAATATTGGTGGCCGGGATTGAAACGATATTGTGCCAAGTATGTCTCGGAGTGTGATGTCTGCCGCAGAGTGAAAGCTGTCCATCAGAAACCTTACGGTCTTCTACAGCCATTGAAACCCCCGGAATGGAAATGGGAGAAAGTAGAGATGGACTTCATCGCTGGTTTTCCAAGGTCGCAGAAGGGCAACAATGCAATCTTTGTTGTCATTGACAGGCTTTCTAAAGTGGCTCACTTCTTCCCCGTCAAGGAAACAATTTCTGGAATTCAGTTGGCTGAGCTCTATATCAACAGAATTGTCTCTCTGTATGGGGTTCCGCTTGAGATCAGTTCAGACCATGGGAGCATCTTCACTTCCAAGTTCTAGGAAAGTTTCCAAAATGCTTTGGGAACAAAATTGAACTTCAGCACAGCTTACCACCCTCAGTCGCAAGGACAAGTTGAAAGGATCAATCAGATTCTGGAGGATATGCTTTGTGCTTGCGTCATCTCTTTTGGCATGAAGTGGGAGGAATGTCTTCCTTATGCTGAATTCTCTTACAACAACAGCTTCCAGAAAAGTCTGAAGATGGCACCATTTGAGGCTCTCTATGGCCGCAAATGCAGAACTCCGATTGGTTGGTCAGGTGCAGGAGAAAGAATTTGGTTTGGCCCTGACATTGTAACTCAAGCGGAGGAGAAGGTGCATATCATTCTTGAAAATCTGAAGATTGCTCAAAGTCGCCAGAAGAGCAATTATGACAGAAAGCACACGGACATGGTGTATGTCCCTGGTGATCTCGTTTACCTTCGTGTCACTCCCATGAAAGGCACGCACCGTTTTGGTATCAAAGGAAAGCTGGCTCCTAGATACATCGGTCCATTCAAAATTCGTGGAAGAAGAGGAGAAGTTGCTTATGCTCTTGAGCTCCCGGAAAAACTCAAGGTCCATGATGTTTTCCACATCTCTCAACTCAAGAAGTGCTTCAAGGATCCCGGCAGGACCGTGGATCATGAGCTTATCAATCTCCAAAAAGACCTGTCTTATCAAGAACACCCCACAAAAATCCTTGAGATCGCAGAAAGAAGGACTCGCAACAAGTCCATCAAGTTCTGCAAGGTGCAGTGGTCGCACCATTCCGTTGATGAAGCCACTTGGGAGCGTGAAGATGAACTCCGTGCCAACTATCCTACCCTCTTTGAGTCTTCTTCTTCTTCCTAGAATCTCGGGGCGAGATTCCTGTTTAGTGGGGGAGAGTTGTAGCATCCCATTTGTCTAACAATTGTAATGCTACTTGATCTAGTAATATAATGGCTACTTCATATATATAATTGTTGCATCATCATTATATCATGCTCATGCCATCATGCCACCTTGCATTTGAGCATCATATAAAACCCTTTTGATTTGGTTCTTCTCTCATCTGCATTGTAAATTGTATTTGCCTTTTGATATTGTATTTGGTTCTTGATATATTGTGTAAATGCCCAAGTTGAGTTGGGGGCATATCTTTTATTGACTCCACCACCTTTCTTGTCATCACCCCATCATTCCACCATTCCACTATATATGAGCATTGCAACTTATTTGGTTTTACCTCTAGCTCATGTGGGTTGGGATGGATCCAATTCTATCTCCACATGCTCTCATCTTAGCATCATGTGGTTTTCACATTATTGATATGTGGGGAGCCACATGGCCACCTTTGCATGCTATGTTGCAGATTTGCCTCTACTAGCTTCCATGTGGGAACTATCCTATATGTGTACATGCATGAAGCTATAATTTGGCCATGTGAGGATCTAGTGGAGAAACACACACTAGTATGGTCATATAGCTCCATATATGTGCATAGGATCAATATTTTCCATATTGCATGGTAGTATTCAAATTTGAGTGCATGCATGATATAAATGCCATGTGTATTTCTAGTTGTTTTCACAATTAGCAATGGGGCATTTAATGCTTATGCATGGGCCATGCAACCTTCTCCAACTTTGGTCCTCCTTTGTTTTTATTTGAATCTTTGAGTGGATCATCCCCCATATCTCTCTCTTACCCCCCCCTCTTCATGCTTGATCTTGCTTGATGCATGCAAGCATCTAAAACCCTACACCCATCTCCATCCATTCCATCACCCCATTATCTCACCCATATCTTTTCTTTTAAATAAAACTCTTATGCTTGATCATATGAGGCTTATTCTTTTCTTCTCTCTTTCTCTCCTAGCCTAGTTCTTCTAAACCCTAATCTCTCTTACCCCCTCTCACTTATCCTCTCCCCTAAACCCTAGCCTCTCTCTAACCCTAACCCAAGCTCTAAACCTAGTTACACCCTACCCCATCTCCACCTCTCTCACCTTACCCTCCCCTTGGTCTCTCCATGCCGAGCCCCCTTGCTGCCCCACCTGGCTACCCCCTCTCCCTGGTCCCACACCCCATCTACCCCAACCCTAAAACCAACCCTAACCCGAGGCTACCCCGACCCTAGCTCCATGCCACTCCCCTCCCTCTCTCTAGCTCCCTCTCTGCCACAGCAGCCCCACCCGAGCAAACCCCTCCTTGAACGCTCCCTGGCCCCACCTGGACGCCCCCACCCGTGCCTGCCTCCCCTCCAGCTCGAGCACATGGGGGTAGAGGAGAAAAAGGTGGCCGAAGCCACCTTTATCATCACCACCTCCCCACGGCACCCCCTCTCCTCTCCCGTCCTTATCTACCCCTCTCTCTCGCCTACTGCCTCCCCCAGATCTACCCAGGGTGCCTGCCGCTCCTCCCCTCCTTCTCCACCAACGCCCACCCTCTCTCGCCGATCACCGCCAGCACCGCGTCGCCTCGACGATCCGGCCGTCAAGATCGACGTGGAGGTGGTCTGGAAGAACGAGGAGGACCCGCTGCGTCGCCCCGTACACGCCAGCGAGGAGGAGAAGCCCCAGGAGCCCCGGAACCAGCACCGCCCCGACGGAACCCTAGCTTCGCTCGGCCCCTGCCTCGTCGACGATCGCCGGCGCCTCTGCCCGAACCACCACCGTCAACAGCCTCGCGGTGAGCCTCCCGTCTCCCCTGACATGGTCCGCCTCGCGGTCGTCGCCGGTGCTCGTCGTTCGTTTCGTCGAACGTCCACTGTGCGCCGCCGCTCGCTGCTGTCTGTGCGCTCCCCCGTCGCGTAAGCCCTATCTAGGCCCCGTCCACCCTCCTAACACCAACCCCGTCCTAGCCCAGTGGTAGCCGCCTCCGCGCGCACGCCCAGGTCGCGTGTTCGAGCCCTGGTCGCCCCTGTTTTTCCTCTGCAGAGCGGCGCCGTCAGTTTCGTCAGAAACAGAGGAAGAGAAACAGTAGCCCATGTGCACTTTGCAAATAACCCCCCAACCTTTTTATCCCGTCAACCCGCGCTCCCCTCCGACCCCACCTGTCTGCCTCTGTGCGGTTTTATAAAAAGGCACCGCTACTTTGCGGTACTCAACCCGCAGTCCCTGGGTCCGCCGCGTGTCACAGATGCGGCCAACCACTGGCGCGTGGGTCCGCTCGCGCGTCGGGCCTACTTGTCAGCTGCTGCGGCTAGATCAACTCGCGGTGAGGAAAGCTTTTGCGCGCTGCTTACGCCCAGTCAGCAGCGGTCCCACCCGTCAGCGTCTGTGGCTAAGTTTGCCTGAGTAGAAAAAGTCCCTGTTCTTTTCTGTTTTAAATCAAACTTTTCAAATTAATTTAAATTCAAAATTCAAATCAGTATTTAAATAACTTTTAAAATATGAATTCAAATAATACAGATAATATATGTTTTGAAATCAGAAAAATGTGAGGATTTCAAATATGCCATCCAAAATACATTTTGAACACTTAAAATTTCAAGTTAATTTAAATTACAACAAAATGCCCCTTTTCTTAATTATTTAATAACTTTCGCTTTATAACTCCAAATTTGACAAATGATATGTCTAAAATGATTAGCTCGACGAGACCTTTCTGTTTATGCATTCCTTGATCTGAATTGAAGCATGCATCACATAAATATTGCAAAACCAGAACTGTTTATGAGAGTAAAACAGGCCTAAATACTTTAACCAAGTGTCTTATTATTGTTTTCTCACCTCACCCATGCCATGCTACTTTATTGCCATGTAAATTGTGCATCATTCATCATGGCATGATTTTTTGTTTGTCGCATTTTATTCCTATGCTTGTGCACTTTATTTATGTTGGCCCTTGTTTGTTTGGTTCTTCTTCGAATAGACACTGAGCAGGGGATATATCAAGAGACCCAGGAGCACTACCCAGATCCTTCTCTCGCTTCAACTGAGCTGCCAGGCAAGCACTACCACATGCTTGCATACATATAGTACCTATTGCCTCTATCTTATTCTTGCATCATTGAGTCGCGATTGCATTAAATTGAATCCCAAGTATTGCATAGCCTTTACTTTTAAACCCCACCGAAGCTTGTTCCTCCATCCCATGAGCCATTACTACAGGAGTTGTTTGAGCCATGCGAGTCGTAGAACAGCATGTGTAGGGTATGTGAGTGTCTGATGGATAACGAGGTACCTAAACAACTTAACCTGAGTAGTATGGGATAACTAATGAAAGTGGCACCGGTGAGCAATATCTGCTATTTGGTTTTTCATGCTCACTTGTGTCCCGTAGGACCCCGAGTACTTGATTCCTGTTCCTTGAATATTCGCGCTATCCACATCCGGGAGGATTATGGGACCCCCCTTAGCCAGAGCTTGATTCATTCTTATTTCTTGGGGCCACAAACTAGTTTGAGGTTTTATTTACTATTCCGTACTTATGCCATGCTTTACTGCTTTATTTAAATTGTGCGAGGTACTGCACCTGTACTATTTAGGGAAGCGGAGTGTTTTCACGGTATCGACAAGCCCAGTCACATTTTCGGGTTCCCAGTCGTTTACAGCCATTGACGCAAACCTTGAGTCCGTCTCGAAGTCGGCTAACTTCATTGCGGGTAGCTTAATGGGGTGGCCCCCTGAAATATTTCTGAATCCTGTGATTGCTTTGTCGTGAATGCCTCGTTGGGTTTTGATTTGGTTTTTCCGAGGTTGATCGAGTGTGTGTTGCTATTTGTGCACCCCTGCAGGGTAAAACTTTCTGAAAGCCGTGTCCGCGGTTATGGACGACTTGGAGCACATTTTCTCGATCATAGACAAGTATAACTAAAGTACCGCTTGTAATTTGACTAAGTAACTGACTAGTAAATAGTGCAACACTCATGGAATGGATAATAAAACTGCCAACGGATGGGGGGGTTGTTCGTCCGCTTCCTCGTTGGTAAGCGAGGAGGAGGATGGATCTGTTGATATTACTATTATAACTGTTGTCATTAATTCACGGACATCCGTCTATCTTTGGTTAGGCGGATGGTTAGTGAGTATCTATAGAATTGCTAGGTATTATATTTTGCTGCAATTGCGTCACCCCAGGTTGTGTCCCCTTTAGAGGCATAAAGACTTGCTGAGTACCCCTAGGGTCTCACACGATAAATTATTTGATTCAGATGAACAGGTACACTCACAAGATGGATACTGGGTGGAGGAGACGGACGATGTGGACAACGATCATTCGGTGTAGAGATTCCGGGAACGGGGATCCGTGAAATCTGTGGGCGGGATGTGTTTATTTATGGGGCATCTTATGCCGATTTGCTTCTTATCCGTACTCGGATCTTGTTTGCCGCTTCCGCCTGATACTCTGATGTTTGATGTATGAGGAGATATCCTAAACTATTATATCTATCTAGGATATTTGGATCTTGCCGTATGGCGTTGCAATATTTCTATTTCTTTTAGATGGAATGGCTTTGATGTACTGTTGTATGGTGGCTTGCATACATACTCATTTGTGTATGTAGTTGATCCCTTCGCCTGCCGATTACGCCGCCCGTTCTTGTCCCGATGTTTGGAAGTGGTTGGGACGGTCGAAAGGTCTACCTGTGAGTGGCATTTGGGCCCCACCGTACTATTTCAACCATTTCCTCTCATCCAGGCTTGTAACTAGGAGCGTAATTCACCGAGGTAGTGACATTTTGCAAGAGTTTGATCTGCATATTGTGGATAGGAAATGTGCTGATAATCCTATTGCTGATAATTTATCTCGTTTGGAAAACATTTCCTTTGACCCTTTGCCTATTAATGATAGTTTTCCAAATGAGTAGTTAGCTGCAATAAGGGTAAGTCCGCATGAGAGTCCTTGGTATGCTGATTATGCTAACTTTTTTGTTTCCAAGTATTTGCCTCCAACCTTTACAGCTCAGCAAAGAAGGAAATTCTTTTATGATCTAAGGCATTACTTTTGGGATGACCCAAACTTATATAAAGAAGGAGTAGATGGAATTATGTGAAGATGTGTTCAAGAATTTGAACAACAAGAGATATTGAGAAAATGTCATGGCAGTGCTTATGGAGGACATCATGCTGGGGATAGGACTACACAAAAGGTTTTACAATCTGTATTTTATTGGCCTACCCTTTTTAAAGATGCAAGTAAGTTTGTCTTATCAAGTGATGAATGCCAACGAGTAGGTAACATCTCTAGACGCAATGAAATGCCTATGAATTATTCTCTTGTTATTGAACCTTTTGATTGTTGGGGATTTGACTTTATGGGGCCTTTTCCTCCTTCAAAGGGGTATACTCATATTCTTGTTGTTGTTGACTATGTTACAAAGTGGGTGGAAGCCATACCTACAAACAGTGTTGATGGTTAGACCTCTTTGAAAATGCTTAAAGATGTCATTTTTCCTAGGTTTGGTGTACCTAGATATCTCATGACCGATGGAGGCTCTCATTTTATTCATGGGAGTTTTATAAAAACTCTCGCTAAGTATGATGTAAACCACAGAATTGATTCAACTTATCACCCCCAAACTAGTGGGCAAGTAGAACTTTCCAATAGGGAAATTAAGTCTATCTTGCAGAAGACTGTCAATAGATCTAGAAAAAATTGGGCTAAAAAGTTGAATGACGCTTTGTGGTCTTATATAACTGCTTATAAAAATCCTATGGGGATGTCTCCTTACAAAATGGTCTATGGGAAAGCTTATCACTTGCCTTTAGAATTAGAACACAAAGCTTATTGGGCAGTGAAAGAGTTGAATAGATATTTTAGACTTGCTGGTGAGAAAAGACTGCTAGACTTGAGTAATCTAGATGAGTGGAGAGGTGAAGCTTATGAAAATGCTAGGCTCTTTAAGGAAAAAGTAAAAAGATGGCATGATAGGAGAATTCTCAAAAGGGAATTCCATGTTGGTGAGGAAGTTCTTTTGTATAGGTCTCGTCTTAGATTTTTTGCAGGAAAACTACTCTCAAAATGGGAAGGACCTTTTATTATCAAGGAAGTATACCGCTCAGGTGCCATAAAAATCTCTTCTCTGAAGGATTACACAACACAGGTGGTTAATGGGAAAGACTAAAACACTATATTTCTGGAGATTCTTATAATGAAGATGTGGATGTTATTCAAATGGCGACCCCAGAAGAATTTATCAGAAGCCAAACACCAGAGGCTGCAGAGTTCATCTTTGAATAGGTAAAATTGGTGAAAACAGAAGGTTCGTGAAACTCCAATCTTTTTATATTTTTGATGTTTTTGATACATAAGGGAAGTTATGAGATGAAACTGAAGAGGAAACAGAGCCCGGGGTGGACAAACCCACCCCAAGCGCGGGCCTAACCTGGCCACGCCTGAGGGGGGTGTTCCCCCGAACTCCGTCTCCGCCTCGTTTCCATGTCAAAACCTTCCTTATGCATTGAAACTTCGTAATATATAATCCCCCGGGTTCCCCGAGGTTCTTGCATCGTGTTCTTGTCGTGTTTTTGTTTTGATCTGTTTCTGCCAGGAAAATTCTCAGATTTGGAGCCTCGATGTCTTCCTCTGGATCACCCATGGAGGATCCCTTTGCGAACGTCCTCAACTCGTACATGTATGAGTTGAGGATTCATCCCAAAGAGTTGATCCTCAAAGAGGGGAAGGTATATATGAAAGAAGTTCAAGGCCCTAAGGGAGAAGGCAGTCTGGAAGACAGGATGGAAGCATTGGAGCAGGAAGTTTTCAGGTACAAGAAGATGGCAGAACACGAAGTGGATGTTATTCGCAAGATAAGTTCAGAACTCATCACCAAGAACGAGGGAGAAGTTGCTGAGCTCCAATAAGAGATCTTCTCACTCCGTCAGACAACCAATCAATTGCAAGACATACAGAATCAAACTTGTGAGTATGAGGCTAGATTCGATCGCATAAGCTCTGCTGCTAGTTTTAGGATTGTAGAGATGAGGACATCCTTTATTGATGGGGAACCATTGCCTTGGAAGTCCTATGATGACAAGAGAACACCACCACCACCAAAGGAGTAATTCGTCATCAGGTTTGGCATCCCCTTGGCTTGTTCCAAGCTTGGGGGAGTGTCGCGGTATCACCACCATTATCTTTTATATTTTACCTTTTTAGTAGATTCATATCTGTGGTAGAGAAGTTATCTTATAGTTTGGTTTGCATGTGGAATTATCTCTCCTTTAGTTAATTATCTATGTATCCCTTGGTGTGAGTGCCTTTATTGAATATTAATGAGAAGTCTCATCTTTTACTTTTTGCACTTCTTATTTTTAGTTTGCAATCTCTGTTATATGATGGATCTTGTTGATCAGTATTGGCACCACTTAGGGAGCATCAAGTTGATCTAAATTGGTTTTGGCAAACAGAGTTCTCGTCAGTAGCAACAATTTTTGAGGTTTGAAAGAAAAAGATAAAGAAAAAAGCTTACAGGTATTTTGTATCATTTGTTTTCTTTCTTGTTGGCTCATAAGCTTAGTATTCTTTATTTAAGATCTTTTATGTCTTCAAGGAAGATTGCATGTTTGGCTTTATTACTTGTATGTTTTTATTTCAACTCTCTTGCTTGCTACCCAGCCTTGCTAGCCAAAAACCTGTTTTGAGAAGGCATACTTCTCATGTTTCCAAATCCCTTTTGAACCAAAACTTTTTCCACTTGTGTCCACCATATCTACCTAGTAGCTATTGCTATTCCAAGAAAATTATCAAGCTTCATCTAACTTTCAAATTAAAAAGTATTTTGTTATGAGAAAACTAGTTAGTAAGGCTCTCACGAACTTGATGGCACACCTTATTTCCTGCCCCTAATAGACTTGAACCATTGTGAACATCGAAGTTGTATATTCTTGCATATATACATTGGAATTATCAGAACCGTGCTGTCACGGGGAACGTTTTCAACATTGCACTTGTACTCTATACACAGTTGATATCGTGCTCTTTTGTCTATGGATGTCAACGGTGTGAAATAAAGAGGGAACTTGTAAGTCCATGGAGTCTGTATTCTGTGTTAGAGAAACGCCTGGGCCACTAGCCTAAGCCATGATTAATCATGGTGGAAACTTGCAGCATTACCATAGTGAGTCATCTATGAAGCATCCTCAATAAAAAAGCTATGCACATAGTAAATAAAAAGATTGCTGAGATGCTCATTGTCTGCTTGCCTTGTCATTTTGGTTATGGGAAAGCTCCTGTACCATGTGCAAGGGGTACCCCGTTGGCGGTTCCCAACTTATACTTCGTCAAGCATATACTCCATCCTTGTTCACCTTAACCTTAATCATCTCAAGATGCCTATGATAGGGGCAATGAGGGCTCAAAGCTAGTAAGTAGCATAATATTTTGGAAGATCTTTATGACTTGTAATCCCTGCTTCCCTCTATGAAGGGACCTTTCTCTCACTTCCAAGTTGAGTTAGTAAACCTACTTCCTCTCTATCTCCAGCAAGCATTTGAGTTGTTGTGTTTCAAGCATTCATATGGTGATTTATTCAATCATGTTTTTACTCTTCCTTGTTTGCACAAAACTCTTATCTATTGAGTATTACTTTGAAAGCCTTCACTTGTGAAAAACCTTTTTGAGCAAAGAGTGCTCCTGTTTTGAAACTTCTACAAAAATCTTTTGTGAAACTGTTTGCCAGGTGTTCTCTGACCAAGAACAAGTTTGCCAATTCCAATTATGATTTATCTTTATGCATCTCTATTGTGACTGTTGTACTTGGTTGCAAGCTAAGTTATATAATGGTGAGTTGCTTTCTTCTATGAGTTGTGCAATGGTAAGTGTGATGCTTCTTGTTCGTATTATTTTATCGACACTTCACTCCATAAACCTGTGGACATGTTTACTGAGCTTAGTTTTCGCTTGGGGACAAGCGAAGTCTAAGCTTGGGGGAGTTGATACGCCCAATTTGCATCACCATTCTATATCATAATTTACCTCTATTCATTGATATTTGTCTTATTATGAGGTATTACTTATGGCTTTTCATCTGTTTGTGCATGTTGGATGATTCTTGGAGGATGGACTGCTGGAGTCTGGATTCTGATTGAAAAGAAGGCGTTTCGGTGCAATTTCGCAAAGATCAGAAAAATACCAGAAAAATATGGAAACATATTATTTTACCAGAAGACGAAGGAAGCCAGAAGGAGGAGCGAAGAGGGGCCGCAGGGGCCCCACACTCCCTAGGTGCGGGCCCACCGGACCCCGCACCTAGGGCAGCTGTGGCCCACCTACCCGGCCTCCGACTCCACCCCTTAGCTTATATCTTCCCTTCGGAACCCTAAGCCTCGGGGAGCGACCAAAGATAGATTTCCGCCGCCTCTGGGGATGGAAAACACCGAGAGAGAAAGATCTCTTCGGCAGATAGATTTCTGCCGGGGGAATTCCTTCCCGGAGAGGGGAGACCGTCGCCATCAACACCATCATCAAGCTAGGATTCATCGGGATCATCATCATCATCATCCACACCATCATCTCCACCATCACCATCATCACCACTCTGTCCCGCTATAACAATTGCGTTGGATTATTCTTTAGTTCTTAGGGGAAACTTTCTCGGTGTTAATTACTATTGCTGTTGATGCTTGTGAGTGGAACCATCGGATTATTGTTTATGTTCAGATTGTTATCCATTATCATATCATCTTTGATCTTGATCCATATGATGTCTTGTGAGTAGTTCGTTTAGTTCTTGAGGACATGGGAGAATTCATGTTGCTAGTACTGAATCTGTGTTGAGTTATTATTCAATGGTTTAGTATTTAAGTTGTGGTGCTATTCTTCTAGTGGTGTCATGTGGACGTCGACTACATGACACTTCACCATTTATGGGCCTAGGGGGATGCATTATGTATTTGGCTACTAATTGTGGTGTTGCCGGTGTTACAGAAACCTGAACCCCCGTTAGGACACCTTTGCACAAGGGAGCATAGGATCTCAGTGTTTAAGGATGTGGTTAGATTTATATCTTAATTACTTTCCTGTAGTTACGGATGTTTGCAGGGGTTTAATCACAAGTATGTATTAGTCCTAGGAAGGGCGGTATGTTAGCACAGGTTCACCCAGACAACACTTACAAACACCAAAGAAGAGTTCTCAGCTATTTGAAGCGAAAGCACCTGACAGAATTCCCATGTGTCCTTGTGAACATTTGGTCCTTATAAGTATTTCCACCGGCTTGTCCTTTTATAGGAAAGGATTAGGCCACTTGCTCTGTTTGTTCGTTACCTTTGTTACTTGCTCCTTGTTTTATTGCCTTGTCAAAAAACCACTAAAGATCTGTTTGCTAAGTATTCGCAGGAATTTCCTGCTCCATACCACTGTTCAGAACCTTCTGCTCCATATTGGGATCGACACTCCTATTTATCGAAAGTACTATGATACACCCCCTATACTTGTGGGTCATCAGTTGGTTTTCCAGACAAAAAATAGTGATTACGAAAATAGTGATAACTTTTGCGTCTTTTAGCAAATTGGGATTTTTGAAAAGCTAAGAACAAGCTCTATCAGGTAGAGGATATAAAACCCAAGAAAATACAATATGTAAATTATCAAATTAGGAGAGGTATGAAACCTCCCTAAAGAAGAATCGGTAAAACCTCCAAACTCGAAAACACAATAGAAGATGTATACGAATTCCATTTTTGACGAACTTGAGCTTGTTAAAGAACTCACAACAAGATCAAGAACCCTTAAAGTACTAAGTTTTCCCTTGTTATTTTGGCGATGATGATAATCCCACTTGTGGTCTAACCTTGTACTTGAGTTTTAGGTTTCTTGCTTATTGATGGATCTTATGGAGTGTGTGGATGCCATCGTGAAGATGGCGGTCGTTCGTTTTTCTCTTTATCTCATTTTATTGTTTTAGATCGTCGTACTATCAAGAGGGGGTCCATATCGGAAGGCTATGGGGAATCATTTTTTCTTGCATAAACCATATTTGCACCGCCACAACCATCCTATCCTTCAGCGAGAGAGCGAGTTTCTGAGCCGCTGGTGTTGTTTTGGTCTGATCAGAAGTTCCGCCCAGGGATCTCTGTGGAAAAATCTAACCATATTTCTGGTCCAAATTCCGGCAGAAGTTCCGACTCCAGTTCAGAACCTTCTGTATTGGCACTGGAAGTTCTGGTCGCAGGGATTTCCTTTGCTATTTCCACCGAGTCAGTGAGCAGAACTTCCACCCAGGCATCAAAACTTCCGGTCAGCCAGTCTGCGACCAATTGTTTCCGCTCCAAATTCCGCTCCAAGTTCTGGTCAAGCACTGTATGGTTCTGTTTGGAAGTTATCTAATTGACGAAACTTGGCCCAGAAGTTGCTCCGGAATTTCCGGTCATGTCTGACTGGAACTTCCGATCGAGATTTGGAGAGTTTGTCAACGGTGCTTGATCCATTGAAGCCACTCTGAGCGGAACTTCCGTCCCCCACTAGAACTTCCGACGGTGTCGCAACCAGTCACACGGTTCAGTTTGGAGGGGGCTATTTAAGGCGCCCTCCTTCTTCCTCCTACCTAACTCTTTCTCTCTCCTCCATTAATACTAGAGCTTCACCTCACTATGTCTCTCTCCCTAGCGACTCAAATCACTTGATATTTTGAGAGGTGGGAGAGGTGACCTAGGTCTACACTTCCACCAAAGAAGATTTGATTCCCCCACCTATCCTTTATGGATCTTGTTACTCTTGGGTTTCTTGGAACCCTAGACGGTGTAGGGCATCCTCGGAGCTAAGGGCATGTGTTGTAAAGCTTCGTGGTGTCGTTGAGGGACTCCAATTGAGTTGTGGAGCTTCCCCCTCAACCTTGTTATAAAGGTTTCGGTTGGCGCCTTCAAGGTCACCGGTTAGTGGATTATGAGGCCTCCTTTGTGGGGGTGCTCACCGGAGAAGAAGGTGAGGCCTTTGTGGCGCTTGGGTGACCTTGTGTGGCCTCGACACCTCTCCAACATAGACGTAGCTTCCTTGGAAGTGAACTGCGGGAATTACATCTCCATGTCCCCATTCCAGTTATCTAGTTCCTTACCTTTACTACTTGCTCTTTACCGCTCTTGTGCTTGCTATTAGTTCTCTAGCATATAGGTTGTTCACCTAGTTGCATATCTAGAGAACTTATCTTCTTGCCAAGCCTAAAACTGATTAACAAATAAAAAATCGGTAGTCAACTATTCACCCCCCTCTAGTCGATTCATAGTCGATACTTTCAATTGGTATTAGAGCCAAGGCTCTTATTTTGGGCTTAACCGCCTAAGAGACGATGGCCGATGACGGGGGTAGTGAGAATGACAACTCCACGAACTTGGCCACCATGGATGACCTCAAGCAATTGGAGCCATCCATTATGTCCAAGTTTGAGGAAATGATGACTATTTTGCATTCTCTCAAGCCAAAGCCCATGGTTCCTCTTGACACATCCCAAACTACCGAGCTTCCTCCCACCGTTCCCGTGACCGCCCTCGGGGTGTCGTGCTGGTATCACGGCATATGCCATGGGTAGGCTAAAGTTGGGGCCGATGGACGTGGAGGAATCTGGGGAGGGATGATGCAGTGAAGACCGCACTCGTATGAACAAAGAGAAATGCAATGTATATAAGGTTGAGGATCTCGAGTGGAAATAAACCTCGTTCTCTACATCTAATCTCTTATAATCTTGCCATACTTGTGGCTACAATCGTGCTCCTTGAGCTGTATCTGCTATACCTCAATCTAGTTCTCTCTGTGAGATTGGAGGAGGAGGAAGAAGAAGAGCTCCTATTGAGCAGTGAGGGGAAGAGCCCTTCGGGGCCTCTCTCGTAACGATCCCCCTGGTGCTCCTTATAAAGGGGAGCCCAGGGGACAAGATTTGTTCTACACGCTTGGCACCTAGATGGCATATTCCGGGTATCTTCTAGAGATGCTCAGCATATGCCTTGGCATCTTTGGAGATGCCACGACATATTCCTTAGCATATTCTTGATGTCAAGGGCATATTCTCTAGCATCTTCTTGATGCCAAGGGCATATTCCATATGCCCAGGTGCCAGTCTGAGCCAAGGGCGTCCCAAGACTGGCACGATACTTGTTGGTCTTGTCTTGATCCGATGGCGTGTTCTTGTGAAGACCACGGAGGTACCTAGAGGTGATTAGCGGGGCATTTAGGTCATTATAACTTCGCCCGAATGTCATAGTTGAAGTGGTAATTCGGCCTGGAGTTAGGCTGGTTCGGCCTGGTCCAGACTGCAAGCAGGAGGCCTAGCCGAATAGAGATGAAGGGCCCAGCCGGGGTGTTCTGGTGATTCGGCCCAACCGGAGTACTGCCGGGGTCAGGCCTAGCCGGAGTGATTAGGTCCAACGGAGCTGGTGGGGTCGACCCCCGTGGTGGGCCGAGCTAATCATCATTCGGCCCACCCGGGCGACAAGGTGTGAAGGCTGGCGTTGTGACCCACGGTGGGCCAAGCTAGTCCTCATTCGGCCCACCCGGGCGACGAGGTGAGGGGGCTGGCGATGTGTCCCGCGGTGGGCCGAGCTAGTACTTATTCGGCTCACCCGGGCGACAAGGTGAGGGAGCGATGCCTCGCGGTGGCGGGATCTGGTTGTGTTTGGCTGGAAGTTGGCGGGAGCTTGCTGCGTCGGCGGGAATTGGCGATGAGCCTTGGACCAAGTTCGGTGAGGCCAGAAGTGGGCCGAGGTTTAAATGATTCGGCCCACATGGGATATAAGCCTGATTCGGTTCCTGCTGCTCTGATTCCGCCCGGGATGGTCTAATTCGGTCCATGATAAATTCTGACCAACTTACTAACTCTTAACTTACTAACTCAGCACTCTATCGAATAACTCGATGCACCAACTCTGGGGTACCTGGGGGTACACCCCCGACATTAGTCCCCGAGGCTATGTGGGACTCATAGAGTCGCTCATAGGCTTTAAATTCAAATATTCCCAGAGTTGTTTTTCAACTTATTCCTTGGTCGTATACTTCTATGTCTTATAACCCTTTTGGGCAAGTTTTTGTCCTCTAGCCTTCTTGGGCTCTGGTCTTAACCCTTTTGGGCAAGTTTTTGGACTCCTAGCCTTCTTGGGCATTGGTCATAACCCCTTTGGGTAAGCTTTTGGACTTCTGGCCTTCTTGGGCACTGGTCATAACCCCTTTGGGTAAGTTTTTGGACTTCTGGCCTTCATGGGCACTGGTCATAACCCCTTTGGGTAAGTATTTGGACTTCTGGCCTTCTTGGGCACTGGTCATAACCTTTTTGGGTAAGTTTTTGGACTTCTGGCCTTCTTGGGCACTGGTCATAACCCCTTTGGGTAAGTTTTTGGACTTCTGGCCTTCTTGGGCACTGGTCATAACATTTTTGGGTAAGTTTTTGGACTTATGGCCTTCATGTGCACTGGTCATAACCCCTTTGGGTAAGTCATAATTGGAGTTATCTGTTTCCAAATCCAAGTTATGTTACTCAAAATTGACTTATGTCTCAAATCTGAGTCATCTGACTCAAATCCGAGGTATACGACTCAAATCCGAGTTATCTGTTTTCAAATCTGAGTTACTTTACTCAGTTTTGACTTACATCTCAAATCTGAATCATCTGACTCAAATCCGAGGTATATGACTCAAATCCGAGTTATCTTATTCCAAATCCGAGTTAATTTACTCAATTTTGACTTACATCTCAAATCTGAGTCATCTGACTCAAATACGAGGTATATGACTCAAATCCGAGTCATCTAATTCCAAATCCGAGTTACTTTACTCAATTTTGACTTATGTCTCAAGTTTGAGTCATCTGCCTCAAATCCGAGGTATATGACTCAAATCCGAGTTATCTGTTTTCAAATCCGAGTTACTTTACTCAGTTTTTACTTACATCTCAAATCTGAATCATCTGACTCAAATCCGAGGTATATGACTCAAATCTGAGTTATCTTATTCCAAATCCTAGTTACTTTACTCAATTTTGACTTACATCTCAAATCTGAGTCATCTGACTCCAATCCGAGGTATATGACTCAAATCCGAGTCATCTTATTCCAAATCTGAGTTACTTTACTCAATTTTGACTTACATCTCAAATCTGAGTCATCTGACTCAAATCCGAGGTATATGACTCAAATCCGAGTCATCTGTTTGCCAAGATATTATTTGATCCGATGAGATGATGTCAATTTGGCTTTGATATGGATCCGAGATATAGATCCGAGATTAAGTTTTGGGATATGATAATAGGGCTAATTGCTGAGAGATCTGATTCGAGATGTTTATATGAGATATAGATCCGAGATGTGATAGCCTGACAAATAGTCATCTGAGATACGAGATAATCTGGCAAGATAGCGAAATATCAATCCGAAATATAGCATAACCTGGCAATCTGGCGAACTGAATCAACTGTTAGTCCGAATCAGAGATAAGCTGCTGAGCCGAGTCCGAATACAAATCCAAATTATAGTTTACCCTGGTAAGATAATGAAATATCAATCCGAGACATAATATAACCTGGCAATCTGGCGAGCCGAATCAAATGTTAGTCCGAATCAGAGATAAGCTACTGAGCTGAGTTAAAGGTTAATCCGAGGCATGAATAAACTGACTCAAATTATATCCGAATCATCAATAAGCTGGCTGGTGAGCTGAGTTAAAGGTTAATCCAAAGCATAAATAAACTGTCTCCATTTCTATCCGAATTATCAATAAGCTGGCTAGTGAGCTGAGTTAAAGGTTAATACAAAGCATAAATGAACTGACTCAGTTTATATCTGAATCATCTATAAGCTGGTTGGTGAGATGAGTTTAGGGTCAGTACAAAGCATAAACTGACTCAAATTCTATCTGAATCATCAATAAGCTGACTCAAATTATATCTGAATTATAAATAAACTGACTCAAATTATATCTAAATTATAAATAAGATGACTAAAATTCTATCCGAATTTTAAATAAGCTGACTCAAAGTATATCTGAATTATAAATAAGCTGACTCAAATTCTATCCGAATTATAAATAAGCTGACTCAAATTCTATCCGAATTATAAATAAGCTGGCAAATACATAACCAAATCAACATAAGTTTTTCTCCATCTAAAAGTGATTCTATGGATACGTTGGCTAGTCCCCGGGTTGAGTTATTTTCTCCCCGGGGTGAAGGATCGAATGTTGGTGGCTAAGTTTTCTCTTACTTACATTATGCTTGGAGAAGAGTCTCATTCATTCTTGCTGAGTCTTACCTGCCTTGCTGAGTCAGATTTGGAGGCCCCTTTGCTTACCTCTCTGTTCTCTGTTCGCCTGGAGGAGCTGAAGATGCTCTATGAAGATGAGGTTGATGAAGATGCTCCCGTCCAGATGGAAATCCAACCAACGCCACTAAAAGGCCCCACCATGGGCGCCAAATGTTGTGGTGGTATCACGGCATATGCCATGGGTAGGCTAAATTTGGCGCCGATGGACGTGGAGGAATCCGGGGAGGGATGATGCAGTGAAGACCGCACTCGTATGAACAAAGAGAAATGCAATGTATATAGGGTTGAGGCTCTCAAGTGGAAATAACACCTCATTCTCTACATCTAATCTCTTATAATCTTGCCATACTTGTGGCTACAATCGTGCTCCTTGAGCTGTATCTGCTATACCTCTGTCTAGTTCTCTCTGTGAGATTGGAGGAGGAGGAAGAAGAAGAGCTTCTATTGAGCAATGAGGGGAAGATCCCTTCCGGGCCTCTCTCGTAACAATCCCCCTGGTTCTCCTTATAAAGGGGAGCCCAGGGGACAAGACTTGTTCTACACGCTTGGCACCTAGATGGCATATTCCGGGTATCTTCTTGAGATGCTCAGCATATGCCTTGGCATCTTTGGAGATGCCATGACATATTCCTTAGCATATTCTTGATGTCAAGGGCATATTCTCTAGCATCTTCTTGATGCCAAGGGCATATTCCATATGCCCAGGTGCCAGTCTGAGCCATGGGCGTCCCAAGACTGGCACGATACTTGTTGGTCTTGTCTTGATCCGATGGCGTGTTCTTGTGAAGACCGCAGAGGTACCTGGAGGTGATTAGCGGGGCATTTAGGTCATTATAACTTGGCCCGAATGTCTTAGTTGAAGTGGTAATTCGGCCTGGAGTTAGGCTGGTTCGGCCTGGTCCGGACTGCAAGCAGGAGGCCCAGCCGAATAGAGATGAAGGGCCCAGCAGGGGGTTTCTGGTGATTCGGCCCAACCGGAGTACTGCGGGGGTTAGGCCCAGCCGGAATGATTAGGTCCAACGGAGCTGGTGGCGTCGACCCCCGTGGTGGGCCGGGCTAATCATCATTCGGCCCACCTGGGCGACGAGGTGTGAAGGCTGGCGTTGTGACCCGCGGTGGGCCGAGCTAGTCCTCATTCGGCCCACCTGGGCGACGAGGTGAGGGGGCTGGCGATGTGTCCCGCGGTGGGCCGAGCTAGTCCTTATTCGGCCCACCCGGGCGACGAGGTGAGGGAGCGATGCCTCGCGGTGGCGGGAGCTGGTGGTGTTTGGCTGGAAGTTGGCGGGAGCTGGCTGCGTCGGCGGGAACTGGCGATGACCCTTGGACCGAGTTCGGTGAGGCCAGAAGTGGGCCGCGATTTAAACAATTCGTCCCACACGGGATATAAGCCTGATTCGGTTCCTGCTGCTCTGATTCGGCCCAGGATGGTCTAATTCGGTCCAGGATAAATTCTGACCAGGCCGAATTAGTATTAATTCGGCCCAAATGCAGTTTTCTTCTCCTTTTCTTTATTCTAATTATATTTCTCGTCTCTTAACTTACTAACTCAGCACTCTATCGAATAACACGATGCACCAACTCTGGGGTACCTGGGGGTACACCCCCGACATTAGTCCCCGAGGCTATGTGGGACTCATAGAGTCGCTCATAGGTTTTAAATTCAAATATTCCCAGAGTTTTTTTCAACTTATTCCTTGGTCGTATACTTCTATGTCTTATAACCCTTTTGGGCAAGTTTTTGTCCTCTGGCCTTCTTGGGCTCTGGTCTTAACCCTTTTGGGCAAGTTTTTGGACTCCTGGCCTTCTTGGGCATTGGTCATAACCCCTTTGGGTAAGATTTTGGACTTCTGGCCTTCTTGGGCACTGGTCATAACCCCTTTGGGTAAGTTTTTGGACTTCTGGGCTTCATGGGCACTGGTCATAACCCTTTTGGGTATGTTTTTGGCCTTCTGGCCTTCTTGGGCACTGGTCATAACCTTTTTGGGTAAGTTTTTGGACTTCTGGCCTTCTTGGGCACTGATCATAACCCCTTTGGGTAAGTTTTTGGACTTCTGGCCTTCTTGGGCACTGGTCATAACCTTTTTGGGTAAGTTTTTGAACTTATGGCCTTCATGGGCACTGGTCATAACCCCTTTGGGTAAGTCATAATTGGAGTTATCTGTTTCCAAATACAAGTTATGTTACTCAAATTTGACTTATGTCTCAAATCTGAGTCATCTGACTCAAATCCGAGGTATATGATTCAAATCCGAGTTATATGTCTTCAAACCCGAGTTACTTTACTCAATTTTGACTTACATCTCAAATCTGAATCATCTGACTCAAATCCGAGGTATATGACTCAACTCCGAGTTATATGATTCCAAATCCGAGTTAATTTACTCAATTTTGACTTATGTCTCAAGTCTGAGTCATCTGACTCAAATCGGAGGTATACGACTCAAATCCGAGTTATCTGTTTTCAAATCTGAGTTACTTTACTCAGTTTTGACTTACATCTCAAATCTGAATCATCTGACTCAAATCCGAGGTATATGACTCAAATCCGAGTTATCTTATTCCAAATCCGAGTTACTTTACTCAATTTTGACTTACATCTCAAATCTGAGTCATCTGACTCAAATCCGAGGTATATGACTCAAATCCGAGTCATCTAATTCCAAATCCGAGTTACTTTACTCAATTTTGACTTATGTCTCAAGTCTGAGTCATCTGCCTCAAATCCGAGGTATATGACTCAAATCCGAGTTATCTGTTTTCAAATCCGAGTTACTTTACTCAGTTTTGACTTACATCTCAAATCTGAATCATCTGACTCAAATCCGAGGTATATGACTCAAATCTGAGTTATCTTATTCCAAATCCTAGTTACTTTACTCAATTTTGACTTACATCTCAAATCTGAGTCATCTGACTCCAATCCAAGGTATATGACTCAAATCCGAGTCATCTTATTCCAAATCTGAGTTACTTTACTCAATTTTGACTTACATCTCAAATCTGAGTCATCTGACTCAAATCCGAGGTATATGACTCAAATCCGAGTCATCTGTTTGCCAAGATATTAATTGATCCGATGAGATGATGTCAATTTGGCTTTGATATGGATCCGAGATATAGATCCGAGATTAAGTTTTGGGATATGATAATAGGGCTAATTGCTGAGAGATCTGATTCGAGATGTTTATATGAGATATAGATCCGAGATGTGATAGCCTGACAAATAGTCATCCGAGATACGAGATAATCTGGCAAGATAGCGAAATATCAATCCGAAATATAACATAACCTGGCAATCTGGCGAACTGAATCAACTGTTAGTCCGAATCAGAGATAAGCTGCTGAGCCGAGTCCGAATACAAATCCAAATTATAGTTTACCCTGGTAAGATAATGAAATATCAATCCGAGACATAATATAACCTGGCAATCTAGCGAGCCGAATCAAATGTTAGTCCGAATCAGAGATAAGCTACTGAGCTGAGTTAAAGGTTAATCCGAGGCATGAATAAACTGACTCAAATTATATTCGAATCATCAATAAGCTGGCTGGTGAGCTGAGTTAAAGGTTAATCCAAAGCATAAATAAACTGACTCCATTTCTATCCGAATTATCAATAAGCTGGCTAGTGAGCTGAGTTAAAGGTTAATACAAAGCATAAATGAACTGACTCAATTTCTATCTGAATCATCTATAAGCTGGTTACTGAGCTGAGTTTAGGGTCAATCCAAAGCATAAACTGACTCAAATTCTATCTGAATCATCAATAAGCTGACTCAAATTATATCCGAATTATAAATAAGCTGACTCAAATTATATCCGAATTATAAATAAGCTGACTCAAATTCTATCCGAATTATAAATATGCTGACTCAAATTATATCCGAATTATAAATAAGCTGACTCAAATTCTATCCGAATTATAAATAAGCTGACTCAAATTCTATCCGAATTATAAATAAGCTGGCAAATACATAACCAAATCAACATAAGTTTTTCTCCATCTAAAAGTGATTCTATGGATACGTTGGCTAGTCCCCGGGTTGAGTTATTTTATCCCCGGGGTGAAGGATCGAATGTTGGTGGCTGTGTTTTCTCTTACTTACAGTATGCTTGGAGAAGAGTCTCATTCATTCTTGCTGAGTCTTACCTGCCTTGCTGAGTCAGATTTGGAGGCCCCTTTCCTTACCTCTCTGTTCTCTGTTCGCCTGGAGGAGCTGCAGATGCTCTATGAAGATGAGGTTGATGAAGATGCTCCCGTCCAGATGGAAATCCAACCAACGCCACTAAAAGGCCCCACGGTGGGCGCCAAATGTCATGGTGGTATCACGGCATATGCCATGGGTAGGCTAAATTTGGCGCCGATGGACGTGAAGGAATCCGGGGAGGGATGATGCAGTGAAGACCGCACTCGTATGAACAAAGAGAAATGCAATGTATATAGGGTTGAGGCTCTCAAGTGGAAGTAACACCACATTCTCTACATCTAATCTCTTATAATCTTGCCATACTTGTGTCTACAATCGTGCTCCTTGAGCTGTATCTGCTATACCTCTGTCTAGTTCTCTCTGTGAGATTGGAGGAGGAGGAAGAAGAAGAGCTTGTATTGAGCAGTGAGGGGAAGATCCCTTCGGGGCCTCTCTCGTAACGATCCCCCTGGTGCTCCTTATAAAGGGGAGCCCAGGGGACAAGACTTGTTCTACACTCTTGGCACCTAGATGGCATATTCCGGGTATCTTCTAGAGATGCTCAGCATATGCCTTGGAATCTTTGGAGATGCCACGGCATATTCCTTAGCATATTATTGATGTCAAGGGTATATTCTCTAGCATCTTCTTGATGCCAAGGGCATATTCCATATGCCCAGGTGCCAGTCTGAGCCATGGGCGTCCCAAGACTGGCACGATACTTGTTGGTCTTGTCTTGATCCGATGGCGTGTTCTTGTGAAGACCGTGGAGGTACCTGGAGGTGATTAGCGGAGCATTTAGGTCATTATAACTTGGCCCGAATGTCTTAGTTGAAGTGGTAATTCGGCCTGGAGTTAGGCTGGTTCCGCCTGGTCCAGACTGCAAGCAGGAGGCCCAGCCGAATAGAGATGAAGGGCCCAGCCGGGGTGTTCTGGTGATTCGGCCCAACCGGAGTACTGCTGGGGTCAGGCCTAGCCGGAGTGATTAGGTCCAACGGAGCTGGTGGCGTCGACCCCCATGGTGGGCCGAGCTAATCATCATTCGGCCCACCCGGGCGACGAGGTGTGAAGGCTGGCGTTATGACCTGCGGTGGGCCGAGCTAGTCCTCATTCGGCCCACTCGGGCGACGAGGTGAGGGGGATGGCGATGTGTCCCGCGGTGGGCCGAGCTAGTCCTTATTCGGCCCACCCGGGCGACGAGGTGAGGGAGCGATGCCTCGCGGTGGCGGGAGCTGGTGGTGTTTGGCTGGAAGTTGGCGGGAGCTGGCTGCGTCGGCGGGAACTGGCGATGAGCCTTGGACCGAGTTCGATGAGGCCAGAAGTGGGCCGAGGTTTAAACGATTCAGCCAACACGAGATATAAGCCTGGTTCGGTTCCTGCTGCTCTGATTCGGCCCGGGATGGTCTAATTCGGTCCAGGATAAATTCTGACCAGGCCGAATTAGTATTAATTCGGCCCAAGTGCAGTTTTCTTCTTCTTTTCTTTATTCTAATTGTATTTCTCGTCTCTTAACTTACTAACTCAGCACTCTATCGAATAACTCGATGCACCAACTCTGGGGTACCTGGGGGTACACCCCCGACATTAGTCCCCGAGGCTATGTGGGACTCATAGAGTCGCTCATAGGTTTTAAATTCAAATATTCCCAGAGTTGTTTTTCAACTTATTCCTTGGTCGTATACTTCTATGTCTTATAACCCTTTTGGGCAAGTTTTTGTCCTCTGGCCTTCTTGGGCTCTGGTCTTAACCCTTTTGGGCAAGTTTTTGGACTCCTGGCCTTCTTCGGCATTGGTCATAACCCCTTTGGGTAAGCTTTTGGACTTCTGGCCTTCTTGGGCACTGGTCATAACCCATTTGGGTAAGTTTTTGGACTTCTGGCCTTCATGGGCACTGGTCATAACCCTTTTGGGTATGTTTTTGGCCTTCTGGCCTTCTTGGGCACTGGTCATAACCTTTTTGGGTAAGTTTTTGGACTTCTGGCCTTCTTGGGCACTGGTCATAACCCCTTTGGGTAAGTTTTTGGACTTCTGGCCTTCTTGGGCACTGGTCATAACCTTTTTGGGTAAGTTTTTGGACTTATGGCCTTCAATGGCACTGGTCATAACCCCTTTGGATAAGTCATAATTGGAGTTATCTGTTTCCAAATCCAAGTTATGTTACTCAAAATTGACTTATGTCTCAAATCTGAGTCATCTGACTCAAATCCGAGGTATATGATTCAAATCCGAGTTATCTGTCTTCAAACCCGAGTTACTTTACTCAATTTTGACTTACATCTCAAATCTGAATCATCTGATTCAAATCCGAGGTATATGACTCAAATCCGAGTTATCTGATTCCAAATCCGAGTTAATTTACTCAATTTTGACTTATGTCTCAAGTCTGAGTCATCTGACTAATCCGAGGTATACGACTCAAATCCGAGTTATCTGTTTTCAAATCCGAGTTACTTTACTCAGTTTTGACTTACATCTCAAATCTGAATCATCTGACCCAAATCCGAGGTATATGACTCAAATCCGAGTTATCTTATTCCAAATCCGAGTTACTTTACTCAATTTTGACTTACATCTCAAATTTGAGTCATCTGACTCAAATCCGAGGTATATGACTCAAATCCGAGTTACTTTACTCAATTTTGACTTATGTCTCAAGTCTGAGTCATCTGCCTCAAATCCGAGGTATATGACTCAAATTCGAGTTATCTGTTTTCAAATCTGAGTTACTTTACTCAGTTTTGACTTACATCTCAAATATGAATCATCTGACTCAAATCTGAGGTATATGACTCAAATCTGAGTTATCTTATTCCAAATCCGATTTACTTTACTCAATTTTGACTTACATCTCAAATTTGAGTCATCTGACTCAAATCCGAGGTATATGACTCAAATCCGAGTCATCTGATTCCAAATCCGAATTACTTTGCTCAATTGTGACTTATGTCTGAAGTCTGAGTCATCTGCCTCAAATCCGAGGTATATGACTCAAATCCGAGTTATCTGTTTTCAAATCCGAGTTACCTTACTCAGTTTTGACTTACATCTCAAATCTGAATCACCTGACTCAAATCCGAGGTATATGACTCAAATCCGAGTTATTTTGTTCCAAATCCAATTTACTTTACTCAATTTTGACTTACATGTCAAATCTGAGTCATCTGACTCAAATCCGAGGTATATGACTCATATCCGAGTCATCTTATTCCAAATCCGAGTTACTTTACTCAATTTTTACTTACATCTCAAATCTGAGTCATCTGACTCAAATCCGAGATATATGACTCAAATCCGAGTCATCTGTTTGCCAAGATATAATTTGATCCGATGAGATAATCTCTATTTGGCTTTGATATGGATCCGAGATTAAGTTTTGGGATATGATAATAGGGCTAATTGCTGAGAGATCTGATTCGAGATGTTGATATGAGATATAGATCCGAGATGTGATAGGTGGCAAATAGTCATCCGAGATACGAGATAATCTGGCAAGATAGCGAAATATCAATACGAAATATAACATAACCTGGCAATCTGGCGAACTGAATCAACTGTTAGTCCGAATCAGAGATAAGCTACTGAGCCAAGTCCGAATACAAATCCAAATTATAGTTTACCCTGGTAATATAATGAAATATTAGTCCGAGACATAATATAACCTGGCAATCTGGCGAGCCGAATCAAATTTTAGTCCGAATCAGAGATAAGCTACTGAGCTGAGTTAAAGGTTAATCCGAGGCATGAATAAACTGACTCAAATTATATCCGAATCATCAATAAGCTGGCTGGTGAGCTGAGTTAAAGGTTAATCCAAAGCATAAATAAAATGACTCCATTTCTATCCGAATTATCAATAAGCTGGCTAGTGAGCTGAGTTAAAGGTTAATACAAAGCATAAATGAACTGACTCAATTTCTATCTGAATCATCTATAAGCTGGTTACTGAGCTGAGTTTAGGGTCAATCCAAAGCATAAACTGACTCAAATTCTATCTGAATCATCAATAAGCTGACTCAAATTATATCCGAATTATAAATAAGCTGACTCAAATTATATCCGAATTATAAATAAGCTGACTCAAATTCTATCCGAATTATAAATATGCTGACTCAAATTATATCCGAATTATAAATAAGCTGACTCAAATTCTATCCGAATTATAAATAAGCTGACTCAAATTCTATCCGAATTATAAATAAGCTGGCAAATACATAACCAAATCAACATAAGTTTTTCTCCATCTAAAAGTGATTCTATGGATACGTTGGCTAGTCCCCGGGTTGAGTTATTTTATCCCCGGGGTGAAGGATCGAATGTTGGTGGCTGTGTTTTCTCTTACTTACAGTATGCTTGGAGAAGAGTCTCATTCATTCTTGCTGAGTCTTAACTGCCTTGCTGAGTCAGATTTGGAGGCCCCTTTGCTTACCTCTCTGTTCTCTGTTCGCCTGGAGGAGCTGAAGATGCTCTATGAAGATGAGGTTGATGAAGATGCTCCTGTCCGGATGGAAATCCAACCAACGCCACTAAAAGGCCCCACGGTGGGCGCCAAATGTCGTGGTGGTATCACGGCATATGCCATGGGTAGGCTAAATTTGGCGCCGATGGACGTGGAGGAATCCGGGGAGGGATGATGCAGTGAAGACCGCACTCGTATGAACAAAGAGAAATGCAATGTATATAGGGTTGAGGCTCTCAAGTGGAAATAACACCTCATTCTCTACATCTAATCTCTTATAATCTTCCCATACTTGTGGCTACAATCGTGCTCCTTGAGCTGTATCTGCTATACCTCTGTCTAGTTCTCTCTGTGAGATTGGAGGAGGAGGAAGAAGAAGAACTTCTATTGAGCAGTGAGGGGAAGAGCCCTTCGGGGCCTCTCTCGGAACAATCCCCCTGGTGCTCCTTATAAAGGGGAGCCCAGGGGACAAGACTTGTTCTACACGCTTGGCACCTAGATGGCATATTCCGGGTATCTTCTTGAGATGCTCAGCATATGCCTTGGCATCTTTGGAGATGCCACGACATATTCCTTAGCATATTCTTGATGTCAAGGGCATATTCTCTAGAATCTTCTTGATGCCAAGGGCATATTCCATATGCCCAGGTGCCAGTCTGAGCCATGGGCATCCCAAGACTGACACGATACTTGTTGGTCTTGTCTTGATCCGATGGCGTGTTCTTGTGAAGACTGCAGAGGTACCTGGAGGTGATTAGCGGGGCATTTAGGTCATTATAACTTGGCCCGAATGTCTTAGTTGAAGTGGTAATTTGGACTGGAGTTAGGCTGGTTCGGCCTGGTACGGACTGCAAGCAGGAGGCCCAGCCGAATAGAGATGAAGGGCCCAGCAGGGGTGTTCTGGTGATTCGGCCCAACCGGAGTACTGCTGGGGTCAGGCCCAGCCGAAGTGATTAGGTCCAACGGAGCTGGTGGCGTCGACCCCCGTGGTGGGCCGAGCTAATCATCATTCGGCCCACCCGGGCGACGAGGTGTGAAGGCTGACGTTGTGACCCGCGGTGGACCGAGCTAGTCCTCATTCGGCCCACCCGGGCGACGAGGTGAGGGGGCTGGCGATGTGTCCCGCGGTGGGCCGAGCTAGTCCTTATTCGGCCCACCCGGGCGACGAGGTAAGGGAGCGATGCCTCGCGGTGGCGGGAGCTAGTGGTGTTTGGCTGGAAGTTGGCGGGAGCTGGCTGCGTCAGCGGGAACTGGCGATGACCCTTGGACCGAGTTCGGTGAGGCCAAAAGTGGTCCGCGGTTTAAACGATTCGTCCCACACGGGATATAAGCCTGATTCGGTTCCTGCTGCTCTGATTCGGCCCGGGATGGTCTAATTCGGTCCAGGATAAATTCTGACCAGGCCGAATTAGTATTAATTCGGCCCAAGTGTAGTTTTCTTCTCCTTTTCTTTATTCTAATTATATTTCTCGTCTCTTAACTTACTAACTCAGCACTCTATCAAATAACTTGATGCACCAACTCTGGGGTACCTGGGGGTACACCCCCGACACGGGGTGAATCCCAGGGCCGTAACCACTCACTTCGGACTTGGTTTTGTTGCTCAAACATCTACCAACAAGGACCCAAGCAAGAACACTGAGGGGATCAAAGACTCAGCTTACAAAGAGGAAAGTGGAGGGAAGGACTACTCGGCGGTGCCCCTACCACCAAAGTATACTCCGGATCCACCCATTCCCATGCCACACATCATTCCTCAAGGAGCACCACCTATGCTAGATACTTCAAATTTTGCCAATTGGCAATATCTAATGCGCTCACCTATTTCCATCTCTTCCATTGAGTTAATGAGAATTGTGGAGGATGGGTTCTCTCCATGTGACCCAAAGAAGTTGACTGGAGGTGAAGTGGTGGACAAGCAACTCAATGCCACGGCTTTGGGCATGATTCAAAAGGCATTGACTCCCAAGGACTTTTCTCACATTCGCCAATTCAACACCACCAAGGAAGCATGGGATCTGCTCATCGAACTGTTTGTTGTGAATGCAAGCATTCAAAGCTCCAAGTTTGATGAAGTCAACAATAAGTGCGATGGTTTTTCTATGCAAGATGATGAGACTCCCGAATACATGTATAGGTGGATCAAGGTACTTTGTTGCACTATGAGGGATCTAGGTGCCACCTATGTTGATGACAAGTTGATACGTCCAAAACGTATCTACTTTCTCGAATACTTTTTCTATTGTTTCTCCTCTAAACTTGTGTGATTTGGATACAACTAACACAGACTGATGCTGTTTTCAGCAGATTTGCTTTGGTGCCTAGTTTTTGTGCACAACATCAACTTTTAGAAAATCCCGAAAATATGCCCAAACTCCTATTTTACCAGAAGATTCACAGAGCCAGAAGATGAGATGGAGGAGGGCCACGAGGGGCCCACACCCCCAGGCCGCGCGGGCCAGCCCAGGCCGCGCCTGGGAGGGGTGTGGCCACCTCGGGCACCCCCTTGGCCTCCCTCTTCTACATAAAGCCTCCTGACCTAAAAACTAAGGGGGTTCGACATTTTTCCAGAGAGAGTTCCGCTGCACAGCAACCACCAGAACCCGTGATTCGGAACCAGAAACTCCGTTCTGTGTAAGGTTCCCAACCTTTAATAAGGTAGAGGTCCCTGTGTTTACAATGCTAGTCCTTGGATCAATAGCTAGCATCCACGGTTAAGATGTAATATCAAGAAACAAAGGTCATAATACAACTTTATATCCAGGAATAAAACAATTCATTACATCTTACATAGCTCATTTGGCTATCTCAATACAATGCAGCAGAAATAACTATATAGCATGGAGTCCTTCATCTTCAAAGTGCCACAGGCAATCATGTTGGTTGTAGACTTGTAATCCTAATCAACACACTTCACTAACATCAAACAAACCTGCAACATAATAAGTTACAGCCACAAGGGTCAATACATTTTAATTGTATTGGCAAGTGATACTATGGTAGTATAGTGGAGTCTATCATCTATATGCACTTGGATAAGTGGAGCTTAGGCTTGCTTTGCTCAAAATAGGTTTTGCCTATCAGTTGAAAACACTAAGTTTTTCTTTGTCAAAATCTTTCCCAAGGAACCACCAATAGACATTGGGGTCCTTCACCCTTGTTCAACCACAAGTTTTTACTTAGAAATTGGGATGAGGATATTCTTGATAGCTTCCATGTCTTGATGCTCAAATTGTCCTTTACCAGGGACATGGCTAAGTACTTAGATTTAACACTCTGCAGACGTGGTGCACTTTCCCCACAAGACTTGGTTTCCCAAGACAAGATCTATCAGAAGCCTTCCCTTAGACCAGAATGGACGCGTTCCAACCTATCAATCCCCTACCACCAACTGTCCATTTGGCTAAGTTGTTGCAACCTATATGATCCAGGCAGAGCCCATAATGCCAAGTGGCTGCACTTGAAGCTTCTCAACATTTGACATATCAAATCTCTTTGTTCCTGGGTGGCCATCCACAAGTGAGATACACAAGGTAAACCATAGAAATGGGCCTTGTGAACCACTCAACACAAACCATTCCTTCCATTCCACCCAGGTGATTCATTCACTTAGTTGTTTTATTAAACAAACACAAGTCCTTGACTTAGAAATATTCCATAGTATGAATATATATTCCACCCTTGTTTTCTATTAGCTAAGCTAAGCATGATAGTAGTAGGAATCTTAACTTAGGAAATTTCTACTAAGGTTTCATCTACTAGGATTTCCCATGGCATAGTTCATGCTTAGCAAAAATTCCAGGCAAGTCCTACTTAGAAATATCACTAATGCATAGTGAAAATAATGGGACAAAAGTATGAAGCATCACTTGCCTTTTTGGTAGAGAGTATGAGTTCACTCCTTGTCCTTGCACTATTCACACTCTTCAAATCACTATAATTCAATCAAGCAAGGTACAATTTCAATCTACCATTCAAGCAAACATCACATAAAATAATAGAAACAAAACATTGCATGCAAGCTTGCCAAACTTTGTTTTATTTACAAAAGTGGTTTATAATAGGTTATAAACATTCTAAAACACTTATTGGTCATTTATAAAGTGGCAAAACTATTTGCAAAAGATTTTACCTATAAACCATTTTTAAACCAAATCATTATTTTATGTGGTTGAAAATTCCTTTATCAAAGTAGCAATCTTTATAGGGTTTACCAAATACATTTTTAAATCATAAAACTTGGTGCTTGGGGTCAGAGAGTTTCAATCAAAAAATTTCCAAAATATTTTCTTCCAAAAAGTATTTTTTAACATATAAACAATATTTTTATTTGACTAGAAATGGTTTAAAGCAAAGTTTTATTATTTTGCTTCACCAAATATATTTTTGAAACCACAAATTGATTTCTATGGTCAGTAGGTTCAAAACAAACCATTTGCCAAAGGTTTTATCTCAAAAATCATTTTAGAACAAATTTTATATTCTAAATATGCCTACACAAGTTTCTGCAAAAACAATAAATTTAACAAAAACATTTTACTAAACAAAGTGCATGGTCAAAAAGTACTTATTTTGCTGTATCCATTGATATAAAATTTGCAAAATTTGGACGTGTGGTTTGAAAGTTATGGATTTTACAAAATTGAATCACAAATAGATCAAATCCTGGTTTTTTATAAACAGACAGGGCCACGTGTCTTGATCCTATTCGACGAAAACGATTCGCGTGGATCTCGTGCTGTGAGGCGTTGGATCTAAATGAATCGCACAGATCATATTGCATACCCCTTCGTTTTAAGTGACTCTATCGCGTCCACTGGATCTGAATCGAACGGTTCATAGCGAGACAGCAAGATCTAGCGGCGCTGGGCGACAGCGAGCGGCGGCGCGGTCAAACGGCGGCGAAGCTGGTGAAAAAGGAAGCAACGGAGGTAGAGGGGTAGCTCACCGATATCGCCGTGGCACGGGATGCTCAACCCGCTCGCGTTGGTCGAAGGGGCGCACGGGTTTAGTTGGAATTCCTCGTCGGAGTTCTCTCTGGCGATGGTTGCTCTCTGTCGTCGTGGAGGGCGACGTTACGGAGCATGCTAAGTCAAGAGGAGAACAGAGTTAGACGCGCAAGAGAGTCACGAAGTCGTGTGGGTCAAGGAGAGGTGAAGGCGCGATCGGATGTTACCAGGGGGCTTCGCAGGAGAGGTGGCAGACGACGACGGCGTTCTGTTGAGGACGTTGTCAACGTTGCAGAGCAGGCGCGGGCGAGCTGGCGCAACGAAGAGGTTTGCCAGGAGATGGGGAGCCAGCTCGTGTGCGCCAGGGAGCAAGGGGGGGGGGGCGTGGGCTGGCCGGAATCGCCGTGGATGTTCGTCGGAGACAGGGAGGTTGGTGCAAGCAATGCGGGCAGCCTGGGGGCTCTCAAGGTGTGGAGTCTGGGGGGAAATGGAGATGGGAGGGAGGCGATTTCACGAGCATCATCACTAGGAGGGATTAGTGCGTCATTTAGGCGAATTGAACGAGTAATCGACGCTGGAAACGGCCAGAGTGAGGGGAAAGAATTGGTCGCGTGGTTTGAAGACGATGCCATCGTGGCGGTGGGTCCTCTTTGACAGCGAGAGAGAGAGAGAGGGGGAGTGGGTCCAGGCTACCAGCGAGTGAGGGGGTATGGCCTGCGGTGAGAAAAGAACGAGCAGGGGAAAGAGAGGAGCCGGGTGGGCTGGGGTTTTGGGCCTGCTGGGCTGGGGTCTAGGGTAGGTTTAGCTGGGATGTTTCTTTTCTTATTTTTTTCTTTCTGAAACTTTTTCTCTTTTCTGATTTCATTTTCTGTTTTGATTTTTATTTAATCAATTCAAACACTCATTTGAATTCAAACTTCAACCAGACTTTATGTATATTCAAATACTGTTTAATAGTTCGTTTTAGAGTCAAATTTAGAATAATTCATTTATTCTTTTTAGGATCTTTTATTTGTTTTATAGATGGACATTGGTTTTTATTTCAATAGTTTTAAATGTGTTTTAAAACTTTATTTGAAATCCATATTTTTACCAAACCTATTCAGTAGGTTTATTTATTTAATTAGGGTGTCAAAATAATTCACTTTGAATTGATTGGAATATTTTTAATATGATTTATTAATCATTTTAACTTGGGTACTTATCTTTATTCCAAAGAAGATATGGTTTACTTTTCATAAATTTATTTAGTTGATTCCTTTGATCTCATTTAAGTTATTTAAATAACATTTATTACACTTGGGTAAATTCCAAATATTATTTTCTCATGATTTAATTAATCATTTCTAATAGAAATTTATCTTCATTCCAATAGAATTTGGTTAATGCCATTTTATTTGGAAATTATTTATCCTTTTATTTTATTTGGATTTGGATTCTATTCATTCCATTTGCTTAATGGATTAGGCCAATATTTAATTTGGTCTTTAAATATTTCTTATTTAATATTTCTGTCTTTATCTTATAAAATCCATATCTTTTTATTTATAGATCCAAACTTGGTGACTCCAATTTGTAAAATCTTATTTAATATTTATTTAGTCTTTTAAATATATTTAGGATTATTTGCTCACCATTTGGTATGGATTTATAGATAGATGCTTTATTAGCTTTGGAAATTCAATTTCCTTATCTTATTAAATTCCTAAGATTTTATCTATGGCTCCATATTAAGTGAATCCAATTCATATGGTTTTATAATATTTCTAATAGTCTTTCTTGATCAATTTGAAATGTTTGTATGACCTATTTTTTTATATGGATCAAATACATAGGCTTGGAAATAACTTGGAAATGATTTTCTTCTATTAGGGTTTTGGGTTTTGGTTTAACTTTTCCAAGTGTTTAAATTTCCAGATGCATTTATGAAGAATGCATTTCACTTGATTTGAATTTAGTTGGATTCAAACCTTAGCCAAAGTTTGTTCAAGATGGGATTTTAAGTTTCCATTTAGAAACAAAAGTTTCTTTTCACCCTAAATTTCAACAATTATTTATTTTGTTTATTTATTTTTCACATTACAAGATTGGGAAAATCTTGGGATGTGACATTCTGGCACCCTGCCGGGATGGGGAATTGGAGGAGATCATCGCCATTGTCAACACCCGGATTTTCCAATCCTAGATGCCTGTTATGCCATACATCGCAATCCCAGGATTACCATTTTTGCGAGACATAACAGAATTGGATACCATAGTACTTCATCCATTACAAACGATACATAAGTTCTTACATAAATAGGGATCTCATGATCCAGTTCTTAATACAACATCAAGCAGCGGAATACGTAATAATAACGGTAGCGTAGGCGAAGCTCCATCTTCGGGGTCACAGGCAATGCTGACGATGGGAGATGATCCTAGTTGTCGTAACCTTCCTGGGGTCCATCCTCCAGGTACTCCTCTTCATAGTCTGGCCATGGGAATAGCCAGGGATAAAGCCGTGAGTACTCTTTAAGTACTCGCAAACTAATACTAACAAGTAAAGGGGTTTTTGGATAATAGGACACTAGGCTCTAGGGTTGTTTTGCAAAAAGCCAGGTTTATCTTTACTAAGTTCCAAAGCTAGTCACAGTTTTAGAACTCCTAAATGGGATATTGTAACTCATGTCACAACTCTGTTGTGGTCAAGTCACAGTCTCAATTCATTTCACAAGTCATTTTAAAAGGTCTGACGGGGGAACAGTATGGACACTCCAACTGTCCATAACCGCGGACGCGGCTATTCGAATAGTTTGACACTCTCCAGAGATTGTACACTTTCACCACAACATTCGATACATCCGTCAGGAACAAATCCTGAATTCACCATACTCAGTATGCAGATAATCAATCCTAACCTTTCAATTACACTCCCTAGTATAAGCACCTCTCCTGTGAGTTTGGCCTCCCAACCATGACCACTGTCATCTTGGGTACTGCACAGGTGGACAATCTTCACAAGGTAGACTCAGCTCAGACCTTGGCCGTGAGGGAACTAATACTAAGGTATATAAGTTTCCAGTCAAGCCCCTACCCAATATTCGGGTATTGTGGTTGTACGCTAAAATTGGAATGGTATCGCACCCAGACAACCATCAGTTTTATAAAGGGCTAAGGCTCATGCCTCAACATTTTTATCACCAGAATCATCAAGTGTTTGGAAACACATGTCCAAAACATTTCAATAGAATGATCCATCATTCCAAGGTTTTCATAACCATTTTTCCACCAAGTATTCCCATCTAAAAGTTGATCAAGTTTTATGCTTAGCACTAGCATCTACAGGTGGGGGTAGTACTAATGAGGGGTGGTACTAGTGGAGTTTCAACTAAGTCCAACCTTATATCTAAGGCTGATATCAAGGTTTCTAACCTAGGCCAAATTTTATGCTCTTTATGCAACCTTCAGCACAACTGTCTAGTATCTACCAAACTCTTAGGTAGACTCTAAGTAAGCTTTGATAAAGAAATAAAGTAAGAAGCTTGCCATAAAACTATGATTGGTTTAGCAAGTGGGTATGATCACATATGCTTAAGGCATAAAGTAGTCATCTCACAAGTATGGGTTTGTGGCATCAGTAAGGTATCTTGCAAGTGTTAGCTTGCATAGGTCAACTTGATTAGTAGGGCTGGCATCAATGTCAATATAAGCTTGCATAGTTACTAGCTTGCACATTCACTAGTAGTATTAGGCTTGCCTTGTGCAGAGCAATGGTTGAAGTTCTCCTCAGCTTCCTCTTCATAGTATCCTCCTTCCTCCTTGTATCCTTGGTCGGTACTAGCGTCTATGAATAAATACGAGGTACACAATCACCAAACAATACTTAACTACTTGAAATCATCACACACAAGGGTCCTATAGATGATCTAGCATCATCTCTAACATTACAAGGTTAAAGCTTGGTTTAAATCCTTTTTATTTTTTAGAAAAGTAATTTCTACTCATTGAAGAACTACTTAAGATTTAATATTCTCCAAACTAAACATGGGATCATGTTGACACATGTCATCACCACATATTGTAGTCCATGGGAATGTGATTTAAAGTGGTGTCACAATTTAATAAGGTTTTACCCTTTTATTTTAATTAATTAAGGTGGCTAGAAATGCTTATGAAGCATTCTTTTATTACTTGAACAATATTTCTGCAAGTAAACCTATATATATTTTTATATATTCTGAAAGGTATGGTTAAATGTGATTTTTGAGAGTTGGAATCAACTCAAAAGCTTTTATGGTTTAAATTTGAAAAATGTTTGAATGCAGAAAAGCTTCTGCCTTGTTATTTTTTACTATGGGTGATCTACAGATCCAAATGAATTGAATCCAACGAGCTTGGATTAAGCATTCATAGTCCTTTCCAACAAAATTGGTTTCATCAAATTTGATGCACTGAATCGATCTGGGTTGATTTTTGAAGTTGGGTGCTGAAGTGTTTTTGAAATGAAATAGAAAAGATTTAATTTGAATTGAAATTCTAACGGGCCGGCCTGCTAAGCGTAGTGCTCCCGCGGGCTGCTTAAGTGGGTGTCCCCACTCGTCAGTGACACGGGGCTGGGCGAAGCGGTATGGGGCAACGTGGATCGTTCGATCTAGTTCTAATCCAACGGCTGAGGGTCATCGTCGACGCGAGACAACTCCGGCGAGAACGAAACCTAGCGCGGCCAGTGAGGGGTGCTGGGGGCTCACCGGGGTACGGGCGAGTGTCGGCGAGGCGGGCGAACGACGAAGTCGACGACGGCGAACCTCCTGGTACCGGTGGCTTCTCCTGGGGCGGCTCCAATCGCTGGCTCCCTTCTTCTCCGGCAGCGGCAGGCTCTAGTGAAATTCCGGCGAGGTGGTGCTCGGCTTGCTCTGAGGATGGTGTGGCACGGTCAGTGGGGAGAGTGGAGTGAGATGGTGTGAAGAAATTGTGCGGGGGTGGCCTCTATTTATAGTCGAGCGAGGGGACCGTCGGGGCGCACGGTGAGCTCGTCGAGGGTGACGTTACAGGCGGCTAATGACATGGGCAAGGGTAGGGGACGGTGCTGTGTCTCCTGGCGATGCTCAACGACATGGTCGCGAGGCATGGGGCGGTGTGGTTTGGTCTGGAACGGGCGGTGCTCTGCGCGTCAGAGGCGGCGTCTTCGACGGCGGGCGGTGGTTGTATGGCACGGGGTTGCTAATGGGGATGTCTGGCGGTCTCCCGGGTCAGTGGTGATCGTGTGTGCGGGCGGTGAGGGCGGCGCACGGTCTGTGGATGCTGGTCGCGGGTGGCGCTCTGGCGCACGCTCGGCATGGTCTGGGCGTGTCTTGTGCGCGTGGTACAGGGCTTGGAAACGCTCGCGGCTGGGACATGTAGTGGCGGTGGACGGTGGGCTGCCTCCCAGACAAGGTTGGCATGGCTAGTTCTTCCACTAGCCTGCTGTCCACAATGGGGTGACATGGGGGTGCTCGGCTGTTCACCATTAATGACAATGGCAAGCTCACAGGGGTGCTAGTGTTGGGCTAATCTTTCTAGATGATCTACTGAGTTGTGTGTGAGCTAACTAGGGAACAAGTTAGGCTCAAAACACTGCACACTATAGTGTTTTATGTTTTGTTTGATTTGTGTCTGCAACCTGTTTGATGAAATGGCCGCATGAAACCAAGTTTTGAATTTTGAAATGAATTTTGGTGGGTTTGCTAGATTGGTGCTGGTGAGTCTACAGATGCTTGGGTTTTGAAAGTTGAGCTTGTTTGAGTGGGTTTTGAAAAAGTGGGATCTTCCCATATGAATAAGATTCAATTTTGAATTGTCATTTAAACTATGCATTTGAAAGTTTCTGGATGATCACAAAGTGGGCCTTGATACTTTGTTATGAGTACATTCAAGGGGTGCAAAGATCCAGAAAAGTTTCTGTTAGGTTTTGAAAGTTTGAGACAACCAAAGTAGGCATGGGAGTTAAATTGGTCAAAATGACCATTCACTTAATATATTTGTTTTGATTTACTTGTCTTTAGGAAAAGTGCGGGGAATGTTTTAGATGATGTTTATTTCACCTAAGAAACATTTTACAAGCAATGGATCACACAAACAAGGTGGTTTTTAAAGAAATTCAAAATCCATGCATACACATATACATGCATTCATGAATTCATTTAGAAAAGTTTTTGTTAACCCTAAACTTGCTGATTAGTGTTTGTTGATCTAAGTTTGGTATTTTTGGGATGTTATAGCCATCATCATCACCGACGCCTCTCCATCAACCATCCATGTTTTCCCCATCCATGAGTGAGTAATCCCCCGCTGTAGGCTATGGGGATGGTAGGGATTGGATGAGATCTATCATGTAATAGAATAAGATTGTTAGG
Organism: Avena atlantica; assembly: GCA_910589765.1. Classification (NCBI taxonomy): domain Eukaryota; kingdom Viridiplantae; phylum Streptophyta; class Magnoliopsida; order Poales; family Poaceae; genus Avena; species Avena atlantica. The sequence continues at coordinate 122,813,971 of OU342737.1, forward strand.
GCATGGTGCCTAGTATCTTTATTAGTTCTATTTGACTTTGTTGCAACTTGTTATGCTTAATGTTCGTCACTAGGGCTCAAGTGCCATGATCTTAGATCTGAACCTGTTATTGATTCATGATGATAGTATTGTTTGTGATCTTATCTGCAAGTTGTGTACACATATCATTTTCCGGAACCAAAGGCCCCGAAGTGACAGAAATCGGGACAACCGGAGGGGATGGCTGTGATATGAGGATCACATGTGTTCACGGAGTGTTAATGCTTTGCTCCGGTACTCTTTTAAAAGGAGTACCTTACTTGCCAGTAGATTCCCTTGAGGCACCGCTGCAGCAGGACAAAATATGTTATGCAAGTTCTCATTGCGAGCACATATGACTATATATGGAACACATGCATATGATTGTTTAGTACTTGGATGCTTTATCTTATTTATCTACAAATGCCATAGATCTTGAAGTTACGTGAATAGTCGCATCCATGCAACGCCCGTCCATCCATCCCTATCCCTACCGCACTCATATCCTACTGTTTGCTACTATTGTTACTACTGCCTTTGTTTTACTGCTGCTGTTACTTTTCTATTGCTACTACAAAACTGTTGCTGCTGATAAACTTCTGTGAGCAAGACTATTTCTAGGTGCAACTGAATTAACAACTCAGTTGTTAAGGCTTATAAGTATTCTTTGTCTCCCCTTGTGTCAATCAATAAATTGGGTTATACTACCCTTGAAGACTGTTGCGATCCCCTATACTTGTGGGTCATCAAGACTATTTTCTGGCGCCGTTGCCGGGGAGCATAACTTTATTTGTATGTTCACTTGGATCTAATATTGGTTGCTGCTATCCTTTTTCATCATGGGGAAGTCTCGTGATGGAAAGTTTCCTATTTTACCATCCACTACAAGAAGAGGTACAATTCTAAACACCTCTGCTGCTCTTAATTCACCATCTGTTATAAGTAAGCTTGTTACACCACGACCACATACACATGCTACACACACTTCTACTACTGCTGAATCTAAAATTGCTTCTGATACTCATGATGTTACTTCTACTGTGCTTGATGAGAGTGGTTCATTAGGTCCTTTCCTAGATGCTACTATTGCTAGAACTATATTGGGAAACACTGAAACTCCTAGTGAAAACACTATTACTCTTGTTAGCTCACCTGAGTCTAGAGAGAGATATGATATTAATGATGGTTACATTGAAATGACTGATGAATTTATTAAAGAATATCGAAACACATGTGGTGCTAGTGCTATTAGGAGTCTCCATGAGAAATGTACTATTACACCTAAACTGTCTCCTGATGCTAAGTTTTCTACTTCCCCCATAGACATTAAAGATAAAGATTATGATTTCTCTCTTGATTTATCCTATATAAACATTGTTGAGAAAGAACCTTTTTGTGGGACTAAGAATGAAAGGGCTGTGGCACATATGAATGATCTTTCTACTATGAGTGCCTTATTTTCTGATGATGTTAAGATTTGCACCTACTTTGTTGCTAAGATTTTCCCCTTTTCACTAAAAGGGGAAGCTAAAGCTTGGTTTAATAGTTTACCTCCTGGATCCATTTATAGCCCTGATTGCTTGATTGCTAATTTCTTTTAGAAATATTACTTCCTAGTGCTAGACATGCTGCTTTGCAGAAACTTTTTGTTTTTAAACAAGGAGAAGAAGAGAAATTGCCTGAGTCATGGACAAGGTTATGTGCCTTGATTCATGAACATCCTGGATGTCCATTACCTAAAAATGAGCTTCTTGATATATATTATAATGGACTAATGTAGAGGTCCCAACCTTTAATAAGGTAGAGATCTCTGTGTTTACAATGCTAGTCCCTGGATCAATAGCTAGCATCCACAGTTAAGATGTAATATCAAGAAACAAAGGTCATAATACAACTTTATAACCAGGAAGAAAATAATTCATTACATCTTACATAACTCATTTGGCTATCTCATTACAATGCACCAGAAATAACTATAGCATGGAGTCCTTCATCTTCAAAGTGCCACAGGCAATCATGTTGGTTGTACACTTGTAATCCTATTCAACACACTTCACTAACATCAATCAAACCTGCAACATTATAAGTTACAGCCACAAGGGTCAATACATTTGAATTGTATTGGCAAGTTTCACTACTATGTAGAAATAAGTGGAACCTATCAATATATGCATATTTGGCTAAGTAGGGTTTAGGCTCATTTGCAGAAAGCAATATAGTTTTATCCTATCTTTACAAAATAGTTTTGATCTTTTGACAATCTTTCTGAACTCCTTGGAAAACTCCAAGTGTTTCTAATCCCTTGTTGTCACCATCAAGTTTTACTTTGAGAAATTGGAATGTCGAGATCTTCCATAGCTTCAGGCCTTAGTTGCTTAGAGTTGTCCGTAACCGGGGACACAGCTAAGTACTTAGAATTTTATCTTCTGTAGAAGTTGTACACTTTACCCACATGACACAATCTCATCTTGACGCCACTAGTGGCCGCTGGATAAGTACTCACCTAATGGAGTACCGGCAGATCGAGAATGTGACAAAGTCTTTCCATATAAGTCCTCCCAATACACAATGCTATCTTGTCTACCAGGCACCAATGTATGGATATATTTCCAATACACAATTCTAGTTAACCTGAAGATGCCAATGCAAGGGTCTTCCACTATGTAGTTGACTAAGCCAGAGCCCATTTAGCATGTGGCTGTACATGGAAGCCACTGTACGAGAAACTTGTTCAATCTCTAAGTCCCTGGGTGGTTTTCTTCTAGGCACATACAAAAAGATAGCCATATAAACATGGTTCCTTTTGTTGTCATCTTGTCCAAAATTGAGTATCCACTTTCCACCCAGGTGGTTCATTGAGTACTTGTTTTATTATATAAAACATATATTTTTTTCAACACTTCATATAACCATAATATGGTATTCCACCCCAAATATATAGCAGGGCTAAGCATACTACAACTACAATGTTTTCACTAAGGAAGATATAAGGATATCCTAATAGGACATAGCATAGCATAGTAATATAGTAGTCCTAACATGCATACTACAAAAATCCACTAAGTGTAATGAAAATAGTAGGACATGGATGATAGTTTCACTTGCCTTTTTAGTAGAGAATTTTGGTTCACTCCTTGATCTTGCAAATATCACACTCTTCTAATGTCACTACAATTCAATCAAGCAAACACATATTCAACTAGCATTCAAACAATTTATCACATGAAACAATAAAATCAAGCAATGCATGCAAGCATGCAAAAGATTGTTTTATTTGGAAAAGTGGTTTATATTAGGTTCTAAACATTTTAAATCGCCCATTGGTCATTTACAAAAGTGGTAAAATCATTTAAATTCAAGTTGGTGAAAATGGCCATTTAAATCATTTTTGTTTTGCTAGAAGTGATTTAAATCAAAGTAATATTTTGTAGTCTTAGTAAAATATATTCTTTAAACACCAATGCTAGTGTTTATGGTTAATGGGTTTAATAATAACCCGTTTGCAAAAGGTTTCACCTAAATTCTATTTTTAAATCAAACAATATTTTTATTTTCTAGAAATGCCTTTAACAAAGTAATAATTTTACTAAGGTTTATCAAATATGTTTTCAAATCCCAAAATTTGTGTTTAGGGTCAGAGAGTTTAAATCACATCATTTTCCAAAAGGTTTTACTTTAAAAACAGTTTTAAACCATAATCAATATTTTTATTTAGCTAGAAATGCTTTTATTCAAAGATTTAATTCCTAAGTGTCACCAAACATACTTTTAAATCCACAAGTTGGTTCTTAGGGTCAGTAGGTTCAAACAATCCATTTACAAAAGATTTTACCCTAAAAATATTTTTAGAATAAATTTTATATTCAAAATAATCCTAAATATGTTTATGCATAAACAACCAATTTTACAGAATAAAAATACTAAACAAAGTGCATAGTTCGAAAGTTCACATTTTTATGAATCCAGTGATATAAAATTTGTAAAATTTGGACGTGTGGATTAAAAGTTATGAATTTTGCAAGTTTGTATATCTAGTAGATCAAAATTTCTGTTTTAAAACAAACTCTGGCCACGTGGATCTTTCTTACTGGCTGAAAACGGTTAGCGCGAATCGAGATATGGGGTGCGTTGGATCTAATTAAAATCTACGACACAGATCAGAGCATACCCCTTCGGGTTAGGCTTCTATCGTAGCCACGCGATCAGAATCTAACGGTGAACAGAAGCCTGACCAAAACTAGGCGGCGCTCGCAGCGACGGACGACGGCGCGTGCTCAGACGGTGAGGTTTGCCGACGAACTAGGTCGCGCGCGCGCGCGCGAGAGAGAGAGAGAGAGAGAGAGAGAGAGAGAGGATTCTCACCAGACTCGCAGGAGTGTGGCGATGCTCAACGTAGTCTCTGTTCGTCAAGGGGCGCTCAGGAGTAGCGGTGATTGCTCATCGGAGTTCGCGGCGGCACCAGGTGCTCTCAGGTGTGGTTGTTGCCGACGCTACAAGGCACAAAAAGGTGAGGAAGAGGGTTCGTTAGACATGGGAGATAGTGGCGATCACGGGGGCATCATTGAGAGGGAGTGGTGAGGTCGGAGTTAATGGGGGAGGGTCGCCGGAGTTGGGGCAGTTCTCGGTGGTGCTCGGGTGTTGTCCTTGCCGAAGATCTAGGGCACCCGCGTCCAAGCGTGTGGCACTGGGAGATGCGCAAGAAGTTGCTGGTCAAGCTCGTGTGCACTGGAAGGCAAGGGGAGGATCGGCGTCACCGGAATCGGCCGGAGTTGCTCGTCGGAGGCAGTGGGTTCGAGCTTGCGATTGGGGCAGCCTGGTGGCCGAGAGTGGACATCGTCTGGGGGGAAATGGAGAGGAGGGCGAGGCGTTTAAAGGTGCGTCATGACTGGCAAGAATTAACCACGCATTCACTTGAATTAACGAGGATTGATTCACGGCAGAAACGGCGAGGGGGGAACGGTCGAGGGTGGAGATGATGATTGACAAAGTGGGGCAGCTTCGTCAGCGAGAGGGGGAAATGCGCTTGGGGTCCTGTCGTTAGTGAGGGAGCGGTGTGCTGCTGTTGAGGTCCCTACCCAATATGGTAGATCCCTCCTGTGTTTTACAATGCTAGTCCCTGGATCAATAGCTAGCATCCACAGTAAGATGTAATATCAAGAAACAAGGTCAAAATATAACTTTATAACCAGGAATAATATAATTTTATTACATCATACATAGCTCATATGGCTATTACAATACATTGCAGCGGAATAAATATAGTCATGGGTCCTTCATCTTCAAAGTGCCACAGGCAGATGTTGGTTGTAGACTTTGTAGTCCTAGTCAATCAAACAATCTTCATATAACAAAACAATCAACCTGCAACATTACAAGTTACAGCCACAAGGGTCAATACATTTTGAATTGTATTGGCAAGCTTCACTTTTGTGTAAATATGAGTGGATCCTATCAATACATGCATATTGGTTAAGTAGAGTTTAGGGCTTATTTGCATAAAGCAATATTTATCCTATCTTTTCAAAATGGTTTGGTCCTTTGTCAAATCTCTTTTCCAAGTTTCTTGAACTCCTTGGTAGAAACTCAAGTGTTCAAGTCCTTGTCAAAATTCCTTGAACTACTTGGTAACCCCAAGTGCAACAAGTTTATGAAATCTCATGAGTCCCTTGGTAACCCCAAGTACATCATGTTCTTGAGCACCTTGGTAACCCCAAGTGCAACAAGCTTAACAAAATCTCTTTGAATTCCTTGGTACCCCCAAGTGCATCAAGTTTTTATTTTTTTTAGAAGTTGGAATGTCAAGATCTCCCATGGTTCAAACTTTAGTTGCTCAGTATTGTCCATAACCGGGGACACGGCTAAGTACTTAGATTTTATTAACTTCTGCAGAAGGAGTACACTTTACCCACATGACACAATCCCATCTTGTTGCCACCAGTGGCCTACTGGATTAGTGCTCACCAAGATGGAGTACTGGCAGACTGAGAGTGTGACAAAGTCTTTCCAAAAGGTCCTTCCATACATCATTGCTAGCTTGTCTTCAGCCCCCATGAAGCATTCCAGATCCCCATGTACGGTAACTAAAGACAATGTATGGTTCTTCCTAATGTAGTTGACTAAGCCAGAGCCATAATAGCATGTGGTTGTACACGAAAGCCACAATTGGAGAAACATGTTCAATCTCTAAGTTTCCTAGGTGGTTTTCATTTGGAGCACAACACAAAGTGATTGCCATAGACATGGTTCCTTTTGTTGCCACCTTCTCCAAAACATAAAGTGTCCACCACCTAGGTGGTTCATTGAGTCCTTGTTTTATTATGTAAAACACAAGTCCTTTTCTCAACCTTTGTAAAATCTCAACATGTATCTCTTTTCAAAACATAGCATGGCTAAGCATGTACAACTTCAATATTTTTACTAAGGAGTGTATAGGGAATCCTATTAGGATTAGCATAGCATAAGTATAAACATTTTCATGCATGTTTACAAAATCCACTAAGTATAATGAAAATAGTAGGTCTTTTGTATGATAGTGTAACTTGCCTTTTTGGTAGGGAATGAGGATTTTACTCCTTGATCTTGCTAGTCTCACACTTGCTAAATCCACTACAATCATTCAAACAAGCATAGTATCAGGTAACATTCCAAACCAATATTCAAACAATATTTCACACACACAAAGCAATGGATTCTAAGTCTTGCATAAGTATGCAGAGGTTGGTTCCATTGCAAGGATGGTCTCTACTAGGCTTATAAACTTTGTAAGGTCCACATTGGTCATTTACCAAGATGGCAAAGTTATTTGTAAAAACATTTTATCTCAAAACTATTTTAAAACCCATTCATCATTTTGTGTGATGAAATTATTTTCTTATCAAAGCAAAACTTTATGTTTTTCAACAAGTGAGTTGCCCTTGGCAAGGCTTGGTGTTTTGGGTCAGTAAGTTTGGTTCATAACATTTTCCCAAAGTTTTTCTTGCAAAAACATTTCCATAATAAAATCAATGAGTTTATTTGGCTAGAAAATGGTTAAGTTAAAGAATTCAACTTAAATTTCACAAAAATCATTTTTAACACTAGGGGTTGGTTCCTAGGGTCAGTAAGGTCACACAAATCCATTTTGCAAAAGATTTAATCCTAGAATCAATTTTAAACAATTTTTATACTCTAAACAAGTACACAAATGTTTCTGTAAATTCAAACAAGCTAACAGATACTATTTTCAAAACTAAGGCCATGGTTGTCTAGGGCTTGTTCTCCTGAATCCATTGATATAAAATTTGTCAAATTTGGACGTGTGGATCAAAAGATATAAGGGTTTGAAAATGGCATCAAATTCCGATTTCAATTTCTGTTTTTAAACAGACAGGTGACTCGCGTCGAGATTCTATTGGACGGTACCGGTTCGCTGCGGATCACGCTCCGGTGCGTTGGATTAAGTCTAATCGTGCGGCTCTGGAGGCGTACCCCTTCGGCGTTTAAATGAATTTATCGTGCCCGCCCGATCTAGATCGAACGGTTGCGGCAGGCTCGACCTAAAGTGGGCGGCGCTGCGGTGGCTAGCGGCGGCGGAGCTGTCGGTCGACGACGGTGCCGATGCTACAGGAGGTTAGGGAGAAAGGGAAAATGCTCACCAGGCTCAGGAGAACACGGCGAAGCTCAAGGTGCTCTAGAGATGGCAAGGGGCGCACTGGTCTTGGCAGGATTGCTCGCCGGAGTTGCTTCGGGCGGCGGTGCTCTCGGGTTGCTGTCGAGGACGATGCTGCAGATCACCAGGAGGTAAACAAAACACATAGTCAGGAGCGCAAGGACACAGCGAAGGTGTGTGTGTGAACGAGAAGGCGCGGGGCGGTCTGGTTCACCTGGGAGACGTCGCCGGAGAAGAAGGCAGACGTGGCGGCGTCGGGAGTTTGTCGTAGTCGGGGTTCTGGTGCACTCGCGGGCGAACCAGGAGTACTAGGAGATGCGTGAGGTCGAGAGGAGTCCACTCGCGTGAAGTAGAAGCAGAGGGGTGGTAGGAGTTGGCCGGAATTGTTGCGACAGCTCGTCGGAGCAGAGGACGTTCGGGGAGGAAATGGAGCGGCCTGGGGGCGAGATTTGGGGAGGAGTCTGGGGCAAAACGGAGGAGAGAGTGACGTGATTATAAGGGCGTGGTTGCGGCGAGGTTTAATGCACGGATTAACGCGGATTGATGGAGCTATCAACGGGAAGAAACGGCAGCGAGGTGAGGGGAGAAGGGCCGCGCGGGGAAGAAGGAGAACAGTGGAGAGGGGGTCCAGCGGTCAGTGGGAAACGAAATGAGGGGAGGTCCACTTGTCAGGGGCTTTGCGGGTTGTTTCAGTGGTGAGAAAAACGGTTCGGGGAGGGAAGTTGGGCTAAATGGGCTGGAGCTGGGCCAGATGGTTGGGCTGCTCGTTTGTTCTATTTTTTTCTGTCTAATTCTTTTTCTTTTTCCATTTCTATTTCCTGATTTGTTATTTCAAACAATTATTCAAGCATTCAAATAATTCAACAATTCAAACAATCATCAAACTTTGCATTGTGTTTTTGGTTCTGTTCATCCACATAATCCAACACTCCAAAATAAAATAATCTTTTTATGTTCCATTTATTAATTAAATAAAATGGACTATGGTTTATTAATAAAATAGGGTTTGGTTTAATTAATAAAATCTTCATTTAAAATCCAAATATTTTCAAAACCAAATCAGTAGGTTTTATTTGGAAATAAAGAATATTTGGAAAACTTGTTTAAAACAAAATAACATTTGTTATATAGGGTCCATTAATAATTTAATGAATAGACCCTATTCATTTATTTCTCATAGGATTTGTTTTATTAAATTATTATCTTGAATCCAAAATAAACCAAAACTCTTCAGTAAGTTTTATTTGAGAATATAAATTATTTGGTAAACTTATTTGAAATAAATAAATAGGTTTTATTGTTTATTTAAAATGGAAAAAGTGTTTACTTTAATAAAGTTTGGATTATTAAATCCTTATTATTTTATTTAAACAATCCTTTATTATTTTTAAATAAACCCTTGGCTACTTTATTTTAAAATAAAGTGTTTTTAATTTCCAAAGCTTGGCCAAGGATTAATTTGGTTTTATAACATAATCTTTATTTATAAACTTCTATTTCATTTGAAAACAAATGTTTTCATTTGATTGTTTTTAAAATAATAATTTCCAATTGTTTCCTTTTATGAAATGTTTATCCTTTTAAATCCTTTTAGGATTTTATTTAATTCAAATGGGTTTGAGGTTCCATTTTAATTCAAAAGTTTCTTCTGGCTCTGAAAATCAAACAAAGTTTTATTTTATTAATTTATTTTCACATTACAAGATTTGGAAAATCTTGGGATGTGACAGGCTACCACCCTTAAAATAAATCTCGTCCCGAGATTTGGGAAGGCTAGGGTTTCAAGCAAGCTCAAACAACTAGGGTTCTACCACCCTTAAAAATTTTCAAACACAAATTACATATTGGCCTTCTTGGGTCCTGGAAATTTCTCTAAGTTAAACTTTTGCTTTGTTCATATGCTTGACTCATGGGCCAAGATTGAGTTTCTCCATAGGCTTGTTCAACTTGTTCTTCATCCTTTCTGGACAATTGCTTGCATAATGTCCTGGATTCTTGTAGTTGAAACAATGAATGTCCTTGAGTTCTTTGCGTTGTTCTTGTGGACAAGTGGCTACATAATGGCCTGGTTCTTTGCAGTTGTTGCACCATACTTGATCAATCTCTTTATTCTTCTTGTTCTATGGGCATTCACTGGAGTAGTGTCCCATTTCCTTACATCTACGACATTGTGCAAGGCTCATGTCTTGCTTTTGTTTCTTAAATTTCTTTAGTCCTTTGAATTGGGTTGTCTTGTTAGGAGGTAGGAGTGGTCCTTTTCCTTTAGTAGACTTGGATCCTTCTTGTTTCCTTTGTTCCACCATGGCATAGATGGGACATTGGCCAGGAGTATGGTCACTTCCTTCACAAAGGTAACAAGTAGCTTGATAGGTGGGGCATTGTTCAACAGGATGATCTTCTTCACAATTGGGGCATTGTCCTTCATGCTCCTTGGAAGTGTGATCCTTGTCTCCACATATAGTGCAAGCTGGGGCTCCATCCAGAATAACATTCTTGTCAGCCTTGTTATCATAGACTTCTTTGGGGTAGTTTTCTTCCATGCTGATCATTTGATTAGTCACCTTAAGCATCAGTTGGGATTGCTCTTCCAAAAACCTTTGGAGTGCTGGATCCTTATCACTATTGTTGACTATGAACTGAGCTGTCAGTTGGTTCAACTGGTGTTGGGTTGCTATGAGCTCTTTCATGCTAGCAGCTTGGTTGGTGTTGGTGTCATCAACCTTGGAGTCTTTTGGAGTAGTCATCTGTTTGGGTTGAAAGGAGGTTAGAATAGGCAAGATATTTCTAAGGAATCAATTCTAATCACACACTTCACAATTTACACAGACAATGTGCATGCAATCACAAACCAAACATTCACAAACAACTTTGCACTCAAACAACAAGGTTCAAGCACTTACTTAGGCAACAAAATATTTTTGTTACACCACATAAGTTGGTGGTTTGACTTAACTAAATTATGGTGGTCCATCTATGTGGTTCACTTGTGGTCTTCCTTCTTTCTTGGTTTCTTCCTCTTACATGAGATCATGGTTCCTTGAGAAAAACTCCATGGTCACAATACCTCAAAGTTGTTGATGGTTTCTTCTTATTTTGCATTCCCTCAGTCTCTAAATTCTTAAGTAAGATTTCCTTGTCTCACTTGTGGTCCTTAGTAGTTTCCATGTTGGAAGTCCTTGGTGAACATGCTGAAGATGTTGAAGTCATTAGAGTTGAAGATGTTGAAGAAGTCCTTTGCACATGGTGTAGTCTTTGGCCATGGGTAGGTTTTTCCATCAAGTTGAAGTAGAAGAGGTGTAGAGTTAAACCAAAATGGTAGAGTAAAGAGTTTACAAGTATTTTTGTAAATAAGTTTTTGAACAAGTATAACTCCTATTTTTCTAAGGGTTTTTGTCCAATCCTAGGTTTACAAATCCTACAGGCAACACAATGCTCTGATACCATCTGTTGAGGTCCCTACCCAATATGGTAGATCCCTCCTGTGTTTTACAATGCTAGTCCCTGGATCAATAGCTAGCATCCACAGTAAGATGTAATATCAAGAAACAAGGTCAAAATATAACTTTATAACCAGGAATAATATAATTTTATTACATCATACATAGCTCATATGGCTATTACAATACATTGCAGCGGAATAAATATAGTCATGGGTCCTTCATCTTCAAAGTGCCACAGGCAGATGTTGGTTGTAGACTTTGTAGTCCTAGTCAATCAAACAATCTTCATATAACAAAACAATCAACCTGCAACATTACAAGTTACAGCCACAAGGGTCAATACATTTTGAATTGTATTGGCAAGCTTCACTTTTGTGTAAATATGAGTGGATCCTATCAATACATGCATATTGGTTAAGTAGAGTTTAGGGCTTATTTGCATAAAGCAATATTTATCCTATCTTTTCAAAATGGTTTGGTCCTTTGTCAAATCTCTTTTCCAAGTTTCTTGAACTCCTTGGTAGAAACTCAAGTGTTCAAGTCCTTGTCAAAATTCCTTGAACTACTTGGTAACCCCAAGTGCAACAAGTTTATGAAATCTCATGAGTCCCTTGGTAACCCCAAGTACATCATGTTCTTGAGCACCTTGGTAACCCCAAGTGCAACAAGCTTAACAAAATCTCTTTGAATTCCTTGGTACCCCCAAGTGCATCAAGTTTTTATTTTTTTTAGAAGTTGGAATGTCAAGATCTCCCATGGTTCAAACTTTAGTTGCTCAGTATTGTCCATAACCGAGGACACGGCTAAGTACTTAGATTTTATTAACTTCTGCAGAAGGAGTACACTTTACCCACATGACACAATCCCATCTTGTTGCCACCAGTGGCCTACTGGATTAGTGCTCACCAAGATGGAGTACTGGCAGACTGAGAGTGTGACGAAGTCTTTCCAAAAGGTCCTTCCATACATCATTGCTAGCTTGTCTTCAGCCCCCATGAAGCATTCCAGATCCCCATGTACGGTAACTAAATACAATGTATGGTTCTTCCTAATGTAGTTGACTAAGCCAGAGCCATAATAGCATGTGGTTGTACACGAAAGCCACAATTGGAGAAACATGTTCAATCTCTAAGTTTCCTAGGTGGTTTTCATTTGGAGCACAACACAAAGTGATTGCCATAGACATGGTTCCTTTTGTTGCCACCTTCTCCAAAACATAAAGTGTCCACCACCTAGGTGGTTCATTGAGTCCTTGTTTTATTATGTAAAACACAAGTCCTTTTCTCAACCTTTGTAAAATCTCAACATGTATCTCTTTTCAAAACATAGCATGGCTAAGCATGTACAACTTCAATATTTTTACTAAGGAGTGTATAGGGAATCCTATTAGGATTAGCATAGCATAAGTATAAACATTTTCATGCATGTTTACAAAATCCACTAAGTATAATGAAAATAGTAGGTCTTTTGTATGATAGTGTAACTTGCCTTTTTGGTAGGGAATGAGGATTTTACTCCTTGATCTTGCTAGTCTCACACTTGCTAAATCCACTACAATCATTCAAATAAGCATAGTATCAGGTAACATTCCAAACCAATATTCAAACAATATTTCACACACACAAAGCAATGGATTCTAAGTCTTGCATAAGTATGCAGAGGTTGGTTCCATTGCAAGGATGGTCTCTACTAGGCTTATAAACTTTGTAAGGTCCACATTGGTCATTTACCAAGATGGCAAAGTTATTTGTAAAAACATTTTATCTCAAAACTATTTTAAAACCCATTCATCATTTTATGTGATGAAATTATTTTCTTATCAAAGCAAAACTTTATGTTTTTCAACAAGTGAGTTGCCCTTGGCAAGGCTTGGTGTTTTGGGTCAGTAAGTTTGGTTCATAACATTTTCCCAAAGTTTTTCTTGCAAAAACATTTCCATAATAAAATCAATGAGTTTATTTGGCTAGAAAATGGTTAAGTTAAAGAATTCAACTTAAATTTCACAAAAATCATTTTTAACACTAGGGGTTGGTTCCTAGGGTCAGTAAGGTCACACAAATCCATTTTGCAAAAGATTTAATCCTAGAATCAATTTTAAACAATTTTTATACTCTAAACAAGTACACAAATGTTTCTGTAAATTCAAACAAGCTAACAGATACTATTTTCAAAACTAAGGCCATGGTTGTCTAGGGCTTGTTCTCCTGAATCCATTGATATAAAATTTGTCAAATTTGGACGTGTGGATCAAAAGATATAAGGGTTTGAAAATGGCATCAAATTCTGATTTCAATTTCTGTTTTTAAACAGACAGGTGACACGCGTCGAGATTCTATTGGACGGTACCGGTTCGCTGCGGATCACGCTCCGGTGCGTTGGATTAAGTCTAATCGTGCGGCTCTGGAGGCGTACCCCTTCGGCGTTTAAATGAATTTATCGTGCCCGCCCGATCTAGATCGAACGGTTGCGACAGGCTCGACCTAAAGTGGGCGGCGCTGCGGTGGCTAGCGGCGGCGGAGCTGTCGGTCGACGACGGTGCCGATGCTACAGGAGGTTAGGGAGAAAGGGAAAATGCTCACCAGGCTCAGGAGAACACGGCGAAGCTCAAGGTGCTCTAGAGATGGCAAGGGGCGCACTGGTCTTGGCAGGATTGCTCGCCGGAGTTGCTTCGGGCGGCGGTGCTCTCGGGTTGCTGTCGAGGACGATGCTGCAGATCACCAGGAGATAAACAAAACACATAGTCAGGAGCGCAAGGACACAGCGAAGGTGTGTGTGTGAACGAGAAGGCGCGGGGCGGTCTGGTTCACCTGGGAGACGTCGCCGGAGAAGAAGGCAGACGTGGCGGCGTCGGGAGTTTGTCGTAGTCGGGGTTCTGGTGCACTCGCGGGCGAACCAGGAGTACTAGGAGATGCGTGAGGTCGAGAGGAGTCCACTCGCGTGAAGTAGAAGCAGAGGGGTGGTAGGAGTTGGCCGGAATTGTTGCGACAGCTCGTCGGAGCAGAGGACGTTCGGGGAGGAAATGGAGCGGCCTGGGGGCGAGATTTGGGGAGGAGTCTGGGGAAAAACGGAGGAGAGAGTGACGCGATTATAAGGGCGTGGTTGCGGCGAGGTTTAATGCACGGATTAACGCGGATTGATGGAGCTATCAACGGGAAGAAACGGCAGCGAGGTGAGGGGAGAAGGGCCGCGCGGGGAAGAAGGAGAACAGTGGAGAGGGGGTCCAGCGGTCAGTGGGAAACGAAATGAGGGGAGGTCCACTTGTCAGGGGCTTTGCGGGTTGTTTCAGTGGTGAGAAAAACGGTTCGGGGAGGGAAGTTGGGCTAAATGGGCTGGAGCTGGGCCAGATGGTTGGGCTGCTCGTTTGTTCTATTTTTTTCTGTCTAATTCTTTTTCTTTTTCCATTTCTATTTCCTGATTTGTTATTTCAAACAATTATTCAAGCATTCAAATAATTCAACAATTCAAACAATCATCAAACTTTGCATTGTGTTTTTGGTTCTGTTCATCCACATAATCCAACACTCCAAAATAAAATAATCTTTTTATGTTCCATTTATTAATTAAATAAAATGGACTATGGTTTATTAATAAAATAGGGTTTGGTTTAATTAATAAAATCTTCATTTAAAATCCAAATATTTTCAAAACCAAATCAGTAGGTTTTATTTGGAAATAAAGAATATTTGGAAAACTTGTTTAAAACAAAATAACATTTGTTATATAGGGTCCATTAATAATTTAATGAATAGACCCTATTCATTTATTTCTCATAGGATTTGTTTTATTAAATTATTATCTTGAATCCAAAATAAACCAAAACTCTTCAGTAAGTTTTATTTGAGAATATAAATTATTTGGTAAACTTATTTGAAATAAATAAATAGGTTTTATTGTTTATTTAAAATGGAAAAAGTGTTTACTTTAATAAAGTTTGGATTATTAAATCCTTATTATTTTATTTAAACAATCCTTTATTATTTTTAAATAAACCCTTGGCTACTTTATTTTAAAATAAAGTGTTTTTAATTTCCAAAGCTTGGCCAAGGATTAATTTGGTTTTATAACATAATCTTTATTTATAAACTTCTATTTCATTTGAAAACAAATGTTTTCATTTGATTGTTTTTAAAATAATAATTTCCAATTGTTTCCTTTTATGAAATGTTTATCCTTTTAAATCCTTTTAGGATTTTATTTAATTCAAATGGGTTTGAGGTTCCATTTTAATTCAAAAGTTTCTTCTGGCTCTGAAAATCAAACAAAGTTTTATTTTATTAATTTATTTTCACATTACAAGATTTGGAAAATCTTGGGATGTGACAGGCTACCACCCTTAAAATAAATCTCGTCCCGAGATTTGGGAAGGCTAGGGTTTCAAGCAAGCTCAAACAACTAGGGTTCTACCACCCTTAAAAATTTTCAAACACAAATTACATATTGGCCTTCTTGGGTCCTGGAAATTTCTCTAAGTTAAACTTTTGCTTTGTTCATATGCTTGACTCATGGGCCAAGATTGAGTTTCTCCATAGGCTTGTTCAACTTGTTCTTCATCCTTTCTGGACAATTGCTTGCATAATGTCCTGGATTCTTGTAGTTGAAACAATGAATGTCCTTGAGTTCTTTGCGTTGTTCTTGTGGACAAGTGGCTACATAATGGCCTGGTTCTTTGCAGTTGTTGCACCATACTTGATCAATCTCTTTATTCTTCTTGTTCTCTGGGCATCCACTGGAGTAGTGTCCCATTTCCTTACATCTACGACATTGTGCAAGGCTCATGTCTTGCTTTTGTTTCTTAAATTTCTTTAGTCCTTTGAATTGGGTTGTCTTGTTAGGAGGTAGGAGTGGTCCTTTTCCTTTAGTAGACTTGGATCCTTCTTGTTTCCTTTGTTCCACCATGGCATAGATGGGACATTGGCCAGGAGTATGGTCACTTCCTTCACAAAGGTAACAAGTAGCTTGATAGGTGGGGCATTGTTCAACAGGATGATCTTCTTCACAATTGGGGCATTGTCCTTCATGCTCCTTGGAAGTGTGATCCTTGTCTCCACATATAGTGCAAGCTGGGGCTCCATCCAGAATAACATTCTTGTCAGCCTTGTTATCATAGACTTCTTTGGGGTAGTTTTCTTCCATGCTGATCATTTGATTAGTCACCTTAAGCATCAGTTGGGATTGCTCTTCCAAAAACCTTTGGAGTGCTGGATCCTTATCACTATTGTTGACTATGAACTGAGCTGTCAGTTGGTTCAACTGGTGTTGGGTTGCTATGAGCTCTTTCATGCTAGCAGCTTGGTTGGTGTTGGTGTCATCAACCTTGGAGTCTTTTGGAGTAGTCATCTGTTTGGGTTGAAAGGAGGTTAGAATAGGCAAGATATTTCTAAGGAATCAATTCTAATCACACACTTCACAATTTACACAGACAATGTGCATGCAATCACAAACCAAACATTCACAAACAACTTTGCACTCAAACAACAAGGTTCAAGCACTTACTTAGGCAACAAAATATTTTTGTTACACCACATAAGTTGGTGGTTTGACTTAACTAAATTATGGTGGTCCATCTATGTGGTTCACTTGTGGTCTTCCTTCTTTCTTGGTTTCTTCCTCTTACATGAGATCATGGTTCCTTGAGAAAAACTCCATGGTCACAATACCTCAAAGTTGTTGATGGTTTCTTCTTATTTTGCATTCCCTCAGTCTCTAAATTCTTAAGTAAGATTTCCTTGTCTCACTTGTGGTCCTTAGTAGTTTCCATGTTGGAAGTCCTTGGTGAACATGCTGAAGATGTTGAAGTCATTAGAGTTGAAGATGTTGAAGAAGTCCTTTGCACATGGTGTAGTCTTTGGCCATGGGTAGGTTTTTCCATCAAGTTGAAGTAGAAGAGGTGTAGAGTTAAACCAAAATGGTAGAGTAAAGAGTTTACAAGTATTTTTGTAAATAAGTTTTTGAACAAGTATAACTCCTATTTTTCTAAGGGTTTTTGTCCAATCCTAGGTTTACAAATCCTACAGGCAACACAATGCTCTGATACCATCTGTTGAGGTCCCTACCCAATATGGTAGATCCCTCCTGTGTTTTACAATGCTAGTCCCTGGATCAATAGCTAGCATCCACAGTAAGATGTAATATCAAGAAACAAGGTCAAAATATAACTTTATAACCAGGAATAATATAATTTTATTACATCATACATAGCTCATATGGCTATTACAATACATTGCAGCGGAATAAATATAGTCATGGGTCCTTCATCTTCAAAGTGCCACAGGCAGATGTTGGTTGTAGACTTTGTAGTCCTAGTCAATCAAACAATCTTCATATAACAAAACAATCAACCTGCAACATTACAAGTTACAGCCACAAGGGTCAATACATTTTGAATTGTATTGGCAAGCTTCACTTTTGTGTAAATATGAGTGGATCCTATCAATACATGCATATTGGTTAAGTAGAGTTTAGGGCTTATTTGCATAAAGCAATATTTATCCTATCTTTTCAAAATGGTTTGGTCCTTTGTCAAATCTCTTTTCCAAGTTTCTTGAACTCCTTGGTAGAAACTCAAGTGTTCAAGTCCTTGTCAAAATTCCTTGAACTACTTGGTAACCCCAAGTGCAACAAGTTTATGAAATCTCATGAGTCCCTTGGTAACCCCAAGTACATCATGTTCTTGAGCACCTTGGTAACCCCAAGTGCAACAAGCTTAACAAAATCTCTTTGAATTCCTTGGTACCCCCAAGTGCATCAAGTTTTTATTTTTTTTAGAAGTTGGAATGTCAAGATCTCCCATGGTTCAAACTTTAGTTGCTCAGTATTGTCCATAACCGGGGACACGGCTAAGTACTTAGATTTTATTAACTTCTGCAGAAGGAGTACACTTTACCCACATGACACAATCCCATCTTGTTGCCACCAGTGGCCTACTGGATTAGTGCTCACCAAGATGGAGTACTGGCAGACTGAGAGTGTGACGAAGTCTTTCCAAAAGGTCCTTCCATACATCATTGCTAGCTTGTCTTCAGCCCCCATGAAGCATTCCAGATCCCCATGTACGGTAACTAAATACAATGTATGGTTCTTCCTAATGTAGTTGACTAAGCCAGAGCCATAATAGCATGTGGTTGTACACGAAAGCCACAATTGGAGAAACATGTTCAATCTCTAAGTTTCCTAGGTGGTTTTCATTTGGAGCACAACACAAAGTGATTGCCATAGACATGGTTCCTTTTGTTGCCACCTTCTCCAAAACATAAAGTGTCCACCACCTAGGTGGTTCATTGAGTCCTTGTTTTATTATGTAAAACACAAGTCCTTTTCTCAACCTTTGTAAAATCTCAACATGTATCTCTTTTCAAAACATAGCATGGCTAAGCATGTACAACTTCAATATTTTTACTAAGGAGTGTATAGGGAATCCTATTAGGATTAGCATAGCATAAGTATAAACATTTTCATGCATGTTTACAAAATCCACTAAGTATAATGAAAATAGTAGGTCTTTTGTATGATAGTGTAACTTGCCTTTTTGGTAGGGAATGAGGATTTTACTCCTTGATCTTGCTAGTCTCACACTTGCTAAATCCACTACAATCATTCAAACAAGCATAGTATCAGGTAACATTCCAAACCAATATTCAAACAATATTTCACACACACAAAGCAATGGATTCTAAGTCTTGCATAAGTATGCAGAGGTTGGTTCCATTGCAAGGATGGTCTCTACTAGGCTTATAAACTTTGTAAGGTCCACATTGGTCATTTACCAAGATGGCAAAGTTATTTGTAAAAACATTTTATCTCAAAACTATTTTAAAACCCATTCATCATTTTATGTGATGAAATTATTTTCTTATCAAAGCAAAACTTTATGTTTTTCAACAAGTGAGTTGCCCTTGGCAAGGCTTGGTGTTTTGGGTCAGTAAGTTTGGTTCATAACATTTTCCCAAAGTTTTTCTTGCAAAAACATTTCCATAATAAAATCAATGAGTTTATTTGGCTAGAAAATGGTTAAGTTAAAGAATTCAACTTAAATTTCACAAAAATCATTTTTAACACTAGGGGTTGGTTCCTAGGGTCAGTAAGGTCACACAAATCCATTTTGCAAAAGATTTAATCCTAGAATCAATTTTAAACAATTTTTATACTCTAAACAAGTACACAAATGTTTCTGTAAATTCAAACAAGCTAACAGATACTATTTTCAAAACTAAGGCCATGGTTGTCTAGGGCTTGTTCTCCTGAATCCATTGATATAAAATTTGTCAAATTTGGACGTGTGGATCAAAAGATATAAGGGTTTGAAAATGGCATCAAATTCTGATTTCAATTTCTGTTTTTAAACAGACAGGTGACTCGCGTCGAGATTCTATTGGACGGTACCGGTTCGCTGCGGATCACGCTCCGGTGTGTTGGATTAAGTCTAATCGTGCGGCTCTGGAGGCGTACCCCTTCGGCGTTTAAATGAATTTATCGTGCCCGCCCGATCTAGATCGAACGGTTGCGGCAGGCTCGACCTAAAGTGGGCGGCGCTGCGGTGGCTAGCGGCGGCGGAGCTGTCGGTCGACGACGGTGCCGATGCTACAGGAGGTTAGGGAGAAAGGGAAAATGCTCACCAGGCTCAGGAGAACACGGCGAAGCTCAAGGTGCTCTAGAGATGGCAAGGGGCGCACTGGTCTTGGCAGGATTGCTCGCCGGAGTTGCTTCGGGCGGCGGTGCTCTCGGGTTGCTGTCGAGGACGATGCTGCAGATCACCAGGAGGTAAACAAAACACATAGTCAGGAGCGCAAGGACACAGCGAAGGTGTGTGTGTGAACGAGAAGGCGCGGGGCGGTCTGGTTCACCTGGGAGACGTCGCCGGAGAAGAAGGCAGACGTGGCGGCGTCGGGAGTTTGTCGTAGTCGGGGTTTTGGTGCACTCGCGGGCGAACCAGGAGTACTAGGAGATGCGTCAGGTCGAGAGGAGTCCACTCGCGTGAAGTAGAAGCAGAGGGGTGGTAGGAGTTGGCCAGAATTGTTGCGACAGCTCGTCGGAGTAGAGGACGTTCGGGGAGAAAATGGAGCGGCCTGGGGGCGAGATTTGGGGAGGAGTCTGGGGCAAAACGGAGGAGAGAGTGACGCGATTATAAGGGCGTGGTTGCGGCGAGGTTTAATGCACGGATTAACGCGGATTGATGGAGCTATCAACGGGAAGAAACGGCAGCGAGGTGAGGGGAGAAGGGCCGCGCGGGGAAGAAGGAGAACAGTGGAGAGGGGGTCCAGCGGTCAGTGGGAAACGAAATGAGGGGAGGTCCACTTGTCAGGGGCTTTGCGGGTTGTTTCAGTGGTGAGAAAAACGGTTCGGGGAGGGAAGTTGGGCTAAATGGGCTGGAGCTGGGCCAGATGGTTGGGCTTCTCGTTTGTTCTATTTTTTTCTGTCTAATTCTTTTTCTTTTTCCATTTCTATTTCCCGATTTGTTATTTCAAACAATTATTCAAGCATTCAAATAATTCAACAATTCAAACAATCATCAAACTTTGCATTGTGTTTTTGGTTCTGTTCATCCACATAATCCAACACTCCAAAACAAAATAATCTTTTTATGTTCCATTTATTAATTAAATAAAATGGACTATGGTTTATTAATAAAATAGGGTTTGGTTTAATTAATAAAATCTTCATTTAAAATCCAAATATTTTCAAAACCAAATCAGTAGGTTTTATTTGGAAATAAAGAATATTTGGAAAACTTGTTTAAAACAAAATAACATTTGTTATATAGGGTCCATTAATAATTTAATGAATAGACCCTATTCATTTATTTCTCATAAGATTTGTTTTATTAAATTATTATCTTGAATCCAAAATAAACCAAAACTCTTCAGTAAGTTTTATTTGAGAATATAAATTATTTGGTAAACTTATTTGAAATAAATAAATAGGTTTTATTGTTTATTTAAAATGGAAAAAGTGTTTACTTTAATAAAGTTTGGATTATTAAATCCTTATTATTTTATTTAAACAATCCTTTATTATTTTTAAATAAACCCTTGGCTACTTTATTTTAAAATAAAGTGTTTTTAATTTCCAAAGCTTGGCCAAGGATTAATTTGGTTTTATAACATAATCTTTATTTATAAACTTCTATTTCATTTGAAAACAAATGTTTTCATTTGATTGTTTTTAAAATAATAATTTCCAATTGTTTCCTTTTATGAAATGTTTATCCTTTTAAATCCTTTTAGGATTTTATTTAATTCAAATGGGTTTGAGGTTCCATTTTAATTCAAAAGTTTCTTCTGGCTCTGAAAATCAAACAAAGTTTTATTTTATTAATTTATTTTCACATTACAAGATTTGGAAAATCTTGGGATGTGACAGGCTACCACCCTTAAAATAAATCTCGTCCCGAGATTTGGGAAGGCTAGGGTTTCAAGCAAGCTCAAACAACTAGGGTTCTACCACCCTTAAAAATTTTCAAACACAAATTACATATTGGCCTTCTTGGGTCCTGGAAATTTCTCTAAGTTAAACTTTTGCTTTGTTCATATGCTTGACTCATGGGCCAAGATTGAGTTTCTCCATAGGCTTGTTCAACTTGTTCTTCATCCTTTCTGGATAATTTCTTGCATAATGTCCTGGATTCTTGTAGTTGAAACAATGAATGTCCTTGAGTTCTTTGCGTTGTTCTTGTGGACAAGTGGCTACATAATGGCCTGGTTCTTTGCAGTTGTTGCACCATACTTGATCAATCTCTTTATTCTTCTTGTTCTATGGGCATCCACTGGAGTAGTGTCCCATTTCCTTACATCTACGACATTGTGCAAGGCTCATGTCTTGCTTTTGTTTCTTAAATTTCTTTAGTCCTTTGAATTGGGTTGTCTTATTAGGAGGTAGGAGTGGTCCTTTTCCTTTAGTAGACTTGGATCCTTCTTGTTTCCTTTGTTCCACCATGGCATAGATGGGACATTGGCCAGGAGTATGGTCACTTCCTTCACAAAGGTAACAAGTAGCTTGATAGGTGGGGCATTGTTCAACAGGATGATCTTCTTCACAATTGGGGCATTGTCCTTCATGCTCCTTGGAAGTGTGATCCTTGTCTCCACATATAGTGCAAGCTGGGGCTCCATCCAGAATAACATTCTTGTCAGCCTTGTTATCATAGACTTCTTTGGGATAGTTTTCTTCCATGCTGATCATTTGATTAGTCACCTTAAGCATCAGTTGGGATTGCTCTTCCAAAAACCTTTGGAGTGCTGGATCCTTATCACTATTGTTGACTATGAACTGAGCTGTCAGTTGGTTCAACTGGTGTTGGGTTGCTATGAGCTCTTTCATGCTAGCAGCTTGGTTGGTGTTGGTGTCATCAACCTTGGAGTCTTTTGGAGTAGTCATCTGTTTGGGTTGAAAGGAGGTTAGAATAGGCAAGATATTTCTAAGGAATCAATTCTAATCACACACTTCACAATTTACACAGACAATGTGCATGCAATCACAAACCAAACATTCACAAACAACTTTGCACTCAAACCCATTCATCATTTTATGTGATGAAATTATTTTCTTATCAAAGCAAAACTTTATGTTTTTCAACAAGTGAGTTGCCCTTGGCAAGGCTTGGTGTTTTGGGTCAGTAAGTTTGGTTCATAACATTTTCCCAAAGTTTTTCTTGCAAAAACATTTCCATAATAAAATCAATGAGTTTATTTGGCTAGAAAATGGTTAAGTTAAATAATTCAACTTAAATTTCACAAAAATCATTTTTAACACTAGGGGTTGGTTCCTAGGGTCAGTAAGGTCACACAAATCCATTTTGCAAAAGATTTAATCCTAGAATCAATTTTAAACAATTTTTATACTCTAAACAAGTACACAAATGTTTCTGTAAATTCAAACAAGCTAACAGATACTATTTTCAAAACTAAGGCCATGGTTGGCTAGGGCTTGTTCTCCTGAATCCATTGATATAAAATTTGTCAAATTTGGACGTGTGGATCAAAAGATATAAGGGTTTGAAAATGGCATCAAATTCTGTTTTTAAACAGACAGGTGACACGCGTCGAGATTCTATTGGACGGTACCGGTTCGCTGCGGATCATGCTCCGGTGCGTTGGATTAAGTCTAATCGTGCGGCTCTGGAGGCGTACCCCTTCGGTGTTTAAATGATTATATCATGCCCGCCCGATCTAGATCGAACGGTTGCGGCAGGCTCGACCTAAAGTGGGCGGCGCTGCGGTGGCTAGCGGCGGCGGAGCTATCGGTCGACGACGGTGCCGATGCTACAGGAGGTTAGGGAGAAAGGGAAAATGCTCACCAGGCTCAGGAGAACACGGCGAAGCTCAAGGTGCTCTAGAGATGGCAAGGGGCGCACTGGTCTTGGCAGGATTGCTCGCCGGATTTGCTTCGGGCGGCGGTGCTCTCGGGTTGCTGTCGAGGACGATGCTGCAGATCACCAGGAGGTAAACAAAACACATAGTCAGGAGCGCAATGACACATCGAAGG
The DNA here is from genome assembly GCA_910589765.1 of Avena atlantica. Taxonomy (NCBI): domain Eukaryota; kingdom Viridiplantae; phylum Streptophyta; class Magnoliopsida; order Poales; family Poaceae; genus Avena; species Avena atlantica. The sequence continues at coordinate 122,837,554 of OU342737.1, forward strand.
TGTGTGCGTGAACGAGAAGGCGCGGGGCGGTCTGGTTCACCTGGGAGACGTCGCCGGAGAAGAAGGCAGACGTGGCGGCGTCGGGAGTTTGTCGTAGTCGGGGTTCTGGTGCACTCGCGGGCGAACCGGGAGTACTAGGAAATGCGTGAGGTCGAGAGGAGTCCACTCGCGTGAAGTAGAGGCAGAGGGGTGGTAGGAGTTGGCCGGAATTGTGGCGACAGCTCGTCGGAGCAGAGGACGTTCGGGGAGGAAATGGAGCGGCCTGGGGGCGAGATTTGGGGAGGATTCTGGGGCAAAACGGAGGAGAGAGTGACGCGATTATAAGGGCGTGGTTGCGGCGAGGTTTAATGCACGGATTAAAGCGGATTTATGGAGCTATCAACGGGAAGAAACGGCAGCGAGGTGAGGGGAGAAGGGCCGCGCGGGGAAGAAGGAGAACAGTGGAGAGGGGGTCCAGCGGTCAGTGGGAAACGAAATGAGGGGAGGTCCACTTGTCAGGGGATTTGCGGGTTGTTTCAGCGGTGAGAAAAACGGTTCGGGGAGGGAAGTTGGGCTAAATGGGCTGGAGCTGGGCCAGATGGTTGGGCTGCTCGTTTGTTCTATTTTTTTCTGTCTAATTCTTTTTCTTTTTCCATTTCTATTTCCTGATTTGTTATTTCAAACAATTATTCAAGCATTCAAATAATTCAACAATTCAAACAATCATCAAACTTTGCATTGTGTTTTTGGTTCTGTTCATCCACATAATCCAACACTCCAAAATAAAATAATCTTTTTATGTTCCATTTATTAATTAAATAAAATGGACTATGGTTTATTAATAAAATAGGGTTTGGTTTAATTAATAAAATCTTCATTTAAAATCCAAATCAGTAGGTTTTATTTGGAAATAAATAATATTTGGAAAACTTGTTTAAAACAAAATAACATTTGTTATATAGGGTCCATTAATAATTTAATGAATAGACCCTATTCATTTATTTCTCATAGGATTTGTTTTATTAAATTATTATCTTGAATCCAAAATAAACCAAAACTCTTCAGTAAGTTTTATTTGAGAATATAAATTATTTGGTAAACTTATTTGAAATAAATAAATAGGTTTTATTGTTTATTTAAAATGGAAAAAGTGTTTACTTTAATAAAGTTTGGATTATTAAATCCTTATTATTTTATTTAAACAATCCTTTATTATTTTTAAATAAACCCTTGGCTACTTTATTTTAAAATAAAGTGTTTTTAATTTCCAAAGCTTGGCCAAGGATTAATTTGGTTTTATAACATAATCTTTATTTATAAACTTCTATTTCATTTGAAAACAAATGTTTTCATTTGATTGTTTTTAAAATAATAATTTCCAATTGTTTCCTTTTATGAAATGTTTATCCTTTTAAATCCTTTTAGGATTTTATTTAATTCAAATGGGTTTGAGGTTCCATTTTAATTCAAAAGTTTCTTCTGGCTCTAAAAATCAAACAAAGTTTTATTTTATTAATTTATTTTCACATTACAAGATTTGGAAAATCTTGGGATGTGACAGCTGCCGGGTGCGAAGCGTTTTTCTGCGGGGAGAGAAGATGGGCTAGCTGCTGGGCTGGACTGGGCTTGTCTCTGGGCTGGGTTCGATTCCTCTTTTTTTATTATTCAGAAACTTTTTCTTTTTTTCCTTTTCTATTTATCTGTTTTGATTTTTATTCAAATAATTCAAACCCCATTTGAATTCAAACATTTGCCATACTTTATTTATATTTTTAGTATTTTTTATTAACATATTCTAAAGTCCAATTTAGAATATTTCTTTTATTCTTTTAGGGCATATTAATTATTTAAAATAGGCCATTGTCTTAATTCAAATAAGGTTTTAATTATGTTTTCAAACTTTATTTGAATTCTAAATTTTACCAAACCCTTTTTTAGTAGGTTTTATTTATTCAAAATAATTTCACTTTGAATTATTATTTAAAATACTTTAATATGTTTTAATGTTCATTTAAATTGGGAAAAGTCTTTACTTAAATAAAATTGGATATTAATAAATCCTTATAATTTTATTTAAATAATCCTTTACTCTTTCTATTAAACCAAAAAGTATTTTATTTTAATTGTTTGGCCAAGATTTAATTTGGATTTTTTTAAAATAGTCCTTATTTATTTATTTCTTCCTTTGCTTATAAAATCCATATCTTTTTATTTAAGGATCCAAAAATGGTGATTCCAACTTTTGTAATTTATTTATTATTTGTTTATCTTTTTAAATCCCTTTAGGATTTTATTTGTTCAAAATGGGTTTTGATGTTTCCATTTGGAATCAAAAAGTTTCTTTTCACCCTAAATTTTAACAATTATTTATTTTGTTTATTTATTTTTCACATTTCAAAATTTGGATTTTTTTTGGGATGTGACAACTAACTAAGGAATCTTGGACATACCTGGATAGTTTTGCTGATTGTGTTTTTAGGAAAAGAACTCCTGCAGAAGCTAAAGAATTAATGGATAAAATAAGCAAGAATTATGATGATTGGACTTCAACTGAGCCTACTATGCCTGAACCAATTGTGCTTGAACCAACACCAACACCAAGGAAGAGGGGAGTGATTGAATTAAATGATGAAGTGATGAAAGAAGCTAAGAAATGTTATAAGGAGAAGGGTATTAGATTTGAAGATGTGAAGAATTTACCTCCTATAGAAGAATTATGTAAGCCAATTCCCCACTCATCCACTACTCCTGATCAATGCTTAGAGGAACTTGACATTTTTATTGTTAAACAAGGTAATTTTAACAAACAAGTTCAGAATCATTTATTGAAAAACTCTAGAGCTATTAATAAGTTGAAATATATTGTGGACAGAACTGCTAATGATGTTAAAATGCTTGTTAAACACTTCCAAATGGTTTAAACCCAAATTGATCAACTTGCTAAGGTACAAAAAGATATGCTAGTTAATGCTTCTGGAGATAAACATGCTTATGGAATTAGAACTAGGAGTGGTGCTGCCACTCAGGATCCCTTATATCTTGAGGGACATCCTAAAAGAATTGAGTAGGATTCTCAACAAGCTGAGAATAGTGGTAGTCCTTCTAAGAGAAAGAAAAAAGAAACATAGAACAGTTGAGGAACCTTTCAAACCTACTGTAGATCCTAATAGTATATCTGTCTTTGATGCTGAAACTGAAAGTGGTAATTATAAAAATGATGCTCCTGATAAGGAAGAAGTTGAAGAAGAACCTGAGAAGCACACTAAGAACACTAAGTACACTAAGGAAGATTTTATTGCTAATAAACATGGTAGCGAAAGAGAACCTTGGGTGCAGAAACCAATGCCTTTTCCCAATAAGAAACACAAGTCATAGGAGGAAGAACACTATAACAAGTTTTGTGATTGGATGAAACCTTTATTTTTTCAAATTCCTTTGACTGATGCTATTAAGTTGCCTCCTTATTCAAAGTATATGAAGGATATTATCTCTAATAAAAGGAAGATTCCTAATGAGGAAATTTCTACTTTGCTTGCTAATTATTCCTTTAATGGTAAGGTTCCAAAGAAACTTGGTGATCCAGGTATTCCAAATATTCCTTGCTCTATTTAAAATAATTATGTTAGAACTGCTTTGTGTAGAAAAGTTCCAAAGTTAGTGTTATGCCTTTTTTCTCTATAAGAGACTCAAGCTAGAAAAGTTGATACCAACTGATATATCTTTGAAAATGACTGATAAATCTTCTACTATACCTGTTGGTATATATGAGGATGTTCCTGTTCAAGTGGCTCATAATTTCTTGGTTTTAACTGATTTTGTTGTACTTGAGATGCCTGAAGATGATAATATGTCTATTATTCTTGGGAGACCTTTTTTAATACTGCAGGTGCTGTCATCAATTGTAATCAAGGAAAAGTAACTTTTAATATTAATGACAAAGAGCATACTGTCTATTTACCAAAGAAGATTGATAAGATCTATGGCCTAAATTCAACTGAAAATATTGAGAGCATCAAAGTTGGATAAATATATTGTCCCATTCCACAAGAAAGTTTTGAAACTATTATGATTGGGACTATTGCTATCAAGATTGAGGTAACATAATCATTTTGTGAAATGAAAGTTTTGTTTCATATAAGATTGCTTTGGTAACAAGACTTGATCAACCTTGTTAACAAAGGGATTTTAATGAACAAAACAATGCTTTCAGAATGGTTATACTTGCTCACTTTTATTTTTCTCCTTTCAAATCATTGCTCTTCGTCTAGTTCGTCTTAGTTTTGCTAGTTGTTTGCTTTTTAGAGTGTCTTAGAATTTCTGTAGTTTTGGTGTTGGTTTGCTTTTTGTGTCTTTCAAAAAATCTTTTTCTGCGAGAAAATCAATTGGCCAAAAATAAAGTTTCCCGAAAAATTCCAGAAAATTCATATTATTTTTCCTCGAAAAAGGGGCAGAGGGGCACCTGGAGTGACCCAGGGGGACCCACCAGGCCAGCACACCCCCTGGTGGCGCGGCCAGCCCCAGGTGGCGCCTGGCCTGGGTGTGGCCCTCCAAGTTGCCTCCTTCCAGCCACTTCTTTCTCTCTCCCGAAAACACCAGAAAACTTTGTCAAGTTCGAGTTCCTGCTGTTCTTTCTCCCAAATTTTGATCTCCTTGCTCATCCCATCTTTGCTGCTGATTTTTGGAGGGATTGCTCTCCAGTATGTGCCTCCTCCGCTTGTCTAATTAGATTTTTTGATTGGTGGATTGTATATTGAGTATTTTGCTACTGTAGGTGACAGGTTATGTGAGCTTGCATACTTGTTCTATGCTTAGAGATTTCATTGTGATGCATGTTTAGCCCTCTAGCAAGTTCCTATAGTAGTTCCTCATCATTTCAACTTGAAAATCACTTGGTTTGATGTTTGTCTAAATTTTTTAGAAAATAAGATGAGTGATACCAACCGAATCAACACGAATTGATGGTACCTGAACCAATGAAAGTCCATCTTGAGGAGGAGGTTTTCTCTTCCATATATCAATGCCTTGAATTTATGAGAGCTGCAGGGATCTTTCAGGATTTCCGAACTATGATTTCTAATGCAGGGTTGGAACATTTTGTTGGAGAAGAACCTTACCAATATGTGAAACTAACTATGTATGTGGTGTAAGACTTTCGATTTAGTTGGTCCTTGCCTAACCCTATGGTCCACTACAAAATTTACAATATAGTTGTCAACCTCCCTTTTGATGATTTTTGTGCAGCTATAAGAGTGCCACAATGGGGTTCATGTGAGAAGATTAGAGAGAGGCCTACTCCACTCAGGAACCTATATTAAGAGATTTTCCAAGGATGCAGCTTGGAGAGTGGTAAAATTTGGAATATTCGTCTCCCTTCTATTCGTTATTTTGCATATTTCATTGCCAAGTGTGTTTTTGCTAGGAAGACTGCTAGAAAATTATCTTCATTTGATCTAGCTTTTATCTCTTCTGCTTTGAATAGGGATAGAGCTTATAACTTGGGTGCCTTGATAGCTTTCCGTCTTGATGCTAACCGCGAGAAGGGTGGAATTTGTGGAGGCCTCATTGCCTCTCGTTTGCTAGCTTTGCATGGTTTAGAGCCTCATCACTCATATTTTAAGTTCCCCATAGAGAGACTTGATCTCAATTCCATGGTTCAGCATAAATTTGTTTCTTCTTGGGCTACTTCAAGTGAGTTACCGTATGAAATAACCTTTGTCAAGAGTGGTTGGGGTAAGACTGAGAAAGTAGTCCCTTTGCCTGCACATGCTTTGTTTAACTTTGATAACAGGGAAGGATGGTCACTCATGGAGGAAGAACTTGACACATACATGGCGGAGCTCTCCCAGCAAGAGGAGAATATTGGAGAGGAGGACGAAGATACTACGGTTCAGCCCTCCAACATGGGGGAGTCTTCATACCAGCAGCCCTCCTATGATTGGAGCGCTTCTTCTTCATCGCGAGGGCCTGATTATGATCATTCCTACGATGACCCGCTGACTTGGGGTTACTACCCGCGTTATTGATTGATCTACACTTAGGCCAAAAGCCTAAGCTTGGGGGGAGGTATACCAACATCACACTCATCGAAATATCATGATTCGTCGGTACTTTGTATATCCATGTTTCGCTTTCTTTCTAGTTTTTGTTTCCGCTTTCCAAAACACAAAAAGACCAAAAATATTTCTGTTGTTCCTATTTGTTTGTTTCTTTGTCTTCTAGCTTTGGTTTGATTTTTCTTTCTTTTGGCTTTGGTTTGCTTTAAGAAAAATCCAAAAAATATTTTTATTTGTTTGTTTTTGCTTTGAGTGCTTGCTTTAAAAGTCGAAAAGCCAAAAATATTTGTTCTTCTTCTTTGGTTTTGTGAAGTTCATTGCAGGGTTCAACGGTCCTCAGTGGAGTTTGGTTTCATGTTATTATTCAAGCAACACAAGTTAAAGGAAATAATGATGATTTATGACAACTCAAGTTGTGGTAAGAGGCTGGTAATGAACTCCATTTGTCTTCATTTTTGTACATATACTCATTATTGTGGGCATGCTTAGTCTGTTCATGTAAGGTGTATTTATTTATTGGATGCTTAGTATTTCTTGCTCTCTTATGATTAGCTCCAGCTTGCTAATAGTTTGTAGCATGTCACATGAATGTTTGCTTGCATTGTTCTATTCATAACTTGGTATGAGATTGTGGTATCCTCCTTTGAATGTTTCATTTGAATCGACTTGGCACATGCTCACGCATGCATATGACTGAACAAAAGGCAAGCCTCGATGATTTATTTTTCCTCAGAGTTCTTGTATCACTTTTATGCCATAATTAATTCTATTTTGTTGCAAGCATGATTATGAAAGTTACTGCTCTCTCGTTTGTCGCTCCCTTTCTATTGATAGCCTTCACTTGCACTGAGTATGAGCTCTACTCGTGCTTCCAACTCCCAAAACCCAAATTTTGTCAAAAGTGTCCACCATATCTACCTATTAGCATTATTTCTATTCCATGCATATTTATTATGCCTTGTTTTATTCCAAATAAAATGTTTGCTTGTTATGATAAAGTTAGTTAGTAAAGCTCTCACGAACTTGATGGCACACTTTATTTTCTTGCACTTAACAAACCTGAACCATTGTGACTGTCCATGAAAGTTATATGCTTGCAAATTATAGGCTGGGAGTTAGTAGAACCGTGCTGTCACGGGGAACACTTTCAACACCTGTAAATATTATACCCAGTTGATATCATGCTCTTTTGTTTATGGATGTCGTCGGTGTGAAATAAAAGGGGAGCTTGTAAGTCCATGGAGTTATGTATATGTGTTAGGGAAACGCCTGGGCCGCTAGCCTAAGCCGTGCCTAATCATGGTGGAAACATGCAGCATCACCATAGTGAGCAATCTATGAAGCATTCTTCTTATAGACAAAAAGAGATTGAGAAAAAGAAAAAATGAGAAAAGATGAAAGAGAGAAAAAAGTTCCCATGGTAAATAAGAAGATTGCTGAGATGCTCATTGTCTGCTTGCCTTGTAATTTTGATATGGGATAACTCCTGTATCATGTGCAAGGGGTACCCCATTGGCAGTTCTCTATGATACACATGTACTTACTATGACAAGAACTTACCGATAATTAAAGTTGAGTAGCATGAGGATCAGCCCTCGTACTCAAGGGACATGAGATTTCCAGTTTATGGTCTGTCAAGCATATAACTCATATTGGACCTCACTTTAAACTTAACCACTTAAATATTCCTATGATAGGGGCAATGAGAGCTCAAAGCTAATGAGTACCATACTTTCAGCATTTGGAAGACTTTCAAACTTTTCAAAACCTTTTCACTTCCTTGTTGAGTCACCACTTATTATATGAGCACCTTCTTGAGAGCATAGTTGTCATTCTTAGTGTAATGTGCTTATCTCAAAACTTTGTTAATTATGTCATGACTTTGATGCTTGTATCTTTGATATCTTTACTTCTAGTCTTCACTTGAACTTCAGAGGTGCCGTGTCATTTATGTTTTCCTCCACAATCAAAGGCAAGCAGGATACCACTCTATCATACCTTCTTATGAGCATTACAATTGTAGAGGTCCCAACCTTTAATAAGGTAGAGATCCCTGTGTTTACAATACTAGTCCCTGGATCAATAGCTAGCATCTACAGTTAAGATGTAATATCAAGAATAAAAGGTCATAATACAAATTTATAACCAGGAATAAAATAATTCATTACATCTTACATAGATCATTTGGCTATCTCATTACAATGCAGCAGAAATAACTATAGCATGGAGTCCTTCATCTTCAAAGTGCCATAGGCAATCATGTTGGTTGTAGACTTGTAATCCTATTCAACACACTTCACTAACATCAAACAAACCTGCAACATAATAAGTTAAAGCCACAAGGGTCAATACATTTGAATTTTATTGGCAAGTGATACTATGGTAGAATAGTGGTATCTATCATCTATATGCATTTGGCTAAGTGGAGCTTAGGCTTGCTTTGCTCAAAATAGATTTTCCTTATAAGTTGAAAACACTAAGTTTTTGTTTGTCAAAATCACCCAAGGCATCTACCAATATACATTGGTGATCCCTTAACCCTTGTTCAACCACAAGTTTTTAACTTAGAAATTGGGATGAGGAGATTCTTGATAGCTTCCATGTCTTGATGCTCAAATTTTCCATTGCCGAGGACACGGCTAAGTACTTAGATTTTACTCTCTCGAGAGGTGGTGCACTTTCCACACAAGACTCGACATGCATCGAGACAAGATCTTTAAGAAGCCTTCCCTTAGACCAAAATGGACGCGCTCCAAACCTATCATCCCCTACCACCAACTGTCCAGTTGGCTAAGTTATTGCAACCTATATGATCCAGGCAGAGCCCATAATGCCAAGTGGCTGCACTTGAAGCTTCTCAACATTTGACATCTCAAATCTCTTTGTTCCTGGGTGGCATTCCACAAGTGAGATACATAGGGTAGGCCATTTCGAAATGGGCCCTTGTAAACACTCAACAAAAATCCATCCATGCAAGTCCCATTCCACCCAGGTGATTCATTCACATAGTTTTTTATTAAACAAAACACAAGTCCTTGACTTAGAAATATTCCATAGCATGAATCTAATCCACCCTTGTTTTCTACTAGCTAGGCTAAGCATGATAGTAGTAGGAATCTTAACTTAGAGAAAATTCTACTAAGGTTTCATCTACTAGGATTTCCCATGACATAGTCAACATATAGAAAATTTCATGCAAGCAAGTCCTACTCAAAACATCACTAATGCATAGTGAAAATAATAGGACAAAAGTATGAAGCACCGCTTGCCTTTTCGGTAGAGAATATAAGTTCACTCCTTGATCTTGCAATAGTCACACTCTTCAAATTTCACTACAATTCAACCAAGGCACAAATTCAATCTACCATTCAAGCAATTCATCACACAGAATAATAAAACAAAGCAATGCATGCAAGCATGCCAAATTGTTTTATTTGGAAAAGTGGTTTCTAATAGGTTATAAAATTTTTAAAACACCTATTGGTCATTTATAAAAGTGACAAAACCATTTGATATTAAATAAGTGAAAATGGCCACTTTAAATCATTTTTGTTTTGTTAGAAATGATTTAAACCAAAGTAATAATTTATAGTGTTTGACAAATATATTTTTAAACACAATATAAATGTTTATGGTCATAATGTTTTAAAACATTTCCATTTGCAAAGGGTTTCATCCAAAATCCATTTTTAAATCAAAGCAACATTTTATTTTGTTGGAAATGCCTTTAAACAAGGTAATAATTTTCTAGGGTTCACCAAATATATTTTTAAATCCAAAAACTTGGTGTTTAGGGTCAGAGAGTTTAAATCAAATCATTTTCCAAAGGTTTTACTTGAAAGGTATTTTCAAACCATAATCAATATTTTTATTTAGCTAGAAATGCTTTTATTCAAAGGAATAATTCCTAAGTGTCACAAAATATATTTTTAAATCCAAAAGTTGGTTTCTATGGCCAGTAGGTTCAAAACAAACCATTTACAAAAGATTTTATCCTAAAATCATTTCTAGAATAATTCTTATATTCAAAATATGCCTAAACAAGTTTATGAAAAAACAACCAATTTTACAGAAGCAATTCATTAAACAAATGGCATGGTTGGATAGGATTATTTTTCCTGATTCCATTGATATAAAGTTTGCAAAATTTTGATGTGTAGATTTAAAGTTATGATTTTTTCAAATCTAACCATCTAATAGGAATGTTTCTGTCTATTTAATCAAAATAGTGCCACGCTTCTTGATCTGATTCGCTGGTACTGGTTCGTGTGCTGTGGGTCATTGGATTTTAAGTTAATCGTGCGCCACAGATCAGAGCATACCCCTTCGGGTTAAGTTCCTATCGTACCCATCGGATCAAGATCCTACGGCCTGAAACGTATTGACCAAACACTGGCGGCGCTCGACGGTGGCGTGCGGCGACGACGCTCGGCTAACGGCGGTTTCAGCGAAGCAGGAAGCAAGAGGAAAAGAGAGATGGCTCACCGTGCTCGCGTGATGTCGCTGATGCTCGACGTGCTCGCGGGAAGGCAAGGGGCGCTCAGACGTGTCGTCGATTGCTTGCCGTAGGTGCTATCGGCGTCGGGCGCTCACTTTTGAAGACGGTGGTGACGGTACGGGTCACGCTAAGGCATGAAAAAGGGTGCGTTAGCTGCGCACAGAAGAGGCGAGTGTGCAAGTGTCAACGAGAGGGGGAGGCGTGGTCAGAGGTTACCGAGAAAGCTCGCCGGAGTAATGGCAGACGGCAGCTGCGTTCAGTCGAAGTCGTTGCCGACGCTGTGGATCATGCGCGGGCGAGCCAGGGGTACCGACGGGTCCGCAAGACCGTAGGGAGTAGGCTCGTGGAGGTCTGGGAGCAAGGGGAGGCGAGGTTTGGCTGGAATCGCTGTCGCAGCTCGTTGGAGCAGAGGAGCTTGCAGTGGCCAATTGGCGCAGCCTGGTGGCGGAGGAGAAGGGGAGAGTGAGGGGAAACGGGGAGAAGAGACAGACGATTAAGAGGGCGTCGATGCTGGGCGTAATTAGCGCTGTATTAACGCTAATTCAACGCGAGGAGTAATCGGCAGTAACAGTCGGGGACAAATAGGTCGTGGGGGTGGGTGAGAACGACGACTGGCAAGTGGGGTTAGTTGGTCAGCGAGTGGGAGGGTTACGCGTGGGGTCCTGCTGTCAGCGACTGCGCGGGTGCGTCTGTGAGTGAAAAAAAACGTTTCGCATTTGGGGAAAGAGTGGGCTTGCTGGGCCAGTTGGGCTTTGCTGGGCTGGGCTGTTTTCTTTCCTATTTTTTTCCTTCTCTGTTTTATTTTTCCTTTTTTCTGATTTCATTTTCTGTTTTAAATTCATTCAAATGATTTCAAACTCTTTTCATTTCAAATCTTTTCAAACTTTATAGTAAGTTTATATTCTGTTTAAACATGTATTTTAAAGACCATTTTAGAATAATTATTTTATTCATTTGTGGTTTATTACTTATTTAAAATAGACACTTGTCTTTTATTCAAATAAGATTTTCTTTATATTTTTAAACTCTTATTTAAATTCTAATTTTCACCAAACCTTTTTTGGTTGGTTTTATTTATTTAATAGGGTGTTAAATAATTCACTTTGAATTATTTGAACTATTTTTAATATGATTTATTAATCATTTAAATTGGGCATTTGTCTTTATTTCAACAAAATCAAATATGGTTTTAATCCCATATAATTTTTTTTAAAATAATTCTTTGATTCCATTTAAGTTAATTAAATAACTTTTATTCCACTTGGGAAAATTCCAATTATTATTTTCCCATGATTTAATTAATCATTTATATTAGGGATTTTGTCTTTATTCAAATAGAATATAATTTGGATTAACTTTATTTTATTTGCTTAAGGATTTAATTCAAAATTTAAACTGTCTTCTAAATAATTTACTTAGGATTTATTATTTAGGCAAATAGTCTTTGTTTAAATAAAATTGAATATGGTTCAAAGCCCATATAGTTTTATTTAAATAATCTTTTTATTTATTTTTATTATTTAATAAACTTTTATTTTGTTTATGGACTTGGCCAAAATTTAATTTGGCTTTCAAATATTCCTTATTTATTTATTTATTTATTTATTTGCCTTATAAAATCCATATCTTTTTATTTATAAATCCAAATTTGGTGATTCCAATTTGTAGAATTTTACTTTTATATCTCTTTATCATTATTTTGCTCACAATTTGGTATGGATTTTGGATAGGAGCTTTATTATCTTTGGAAATTATTTCCTTTTGTCATATTAAACTCATAAGTTTTTATCTATGGCTTCAAATTGAATGAAATCAATTTCTATGGTTTTATAATATTTTTATTTATAATTTTGATCATTTATAAATGTTTGTTGCTGAATTTTTATATGGATAAAATCCATAGTCTTAGGGAGATCTTGGAAATGATTTTCTTCCATTAGGGTTTTATAGTTTTGGTTCATTATCCCAAGTTTAAATTTCAAGATACATTTTATTCCCTTTCAAGATACAAAATCCATAGTCTTAGGGAGATCTTGGAAATTATCTTGAATGCATTTCACTTGATTGAAATTTTGTTTGATTCCCTTTTATTCAAAGTTTGTTCAAGATGGGTTTTGATGTTTCCATTTTGAAACAAAAAGTTTCTTTTCACCCTAAATTTCAACAATTATTTATTTTGTTTATTTATTTTTCACATCTCAAAATTTGGAAAATTTTGGGACGTGACAGGCTACCACCCTGAAAATAAATCTCGTCCCGAGATTTGGGAAGGCTAGGGTTACAAGTTGGCTTCAAGGCAACTAGGATACTACCACCCTTAAAAAGGTTTTCAACTAAATTACATCTTGGTTTACTTTGGGATCTTGTTGCATCTTCTCTGGGCACTTGTTGGCATAATGGCCTAGCTCTTTGCATTTGAAACACATCACTTGGCTAATGTCCTTCTTTTCCTTTGGTATCATTGCTTCTTGTTTGTTTCCTTGGTTCTTCTTCTTTTCTGGGCAATCACTGGCATAGTGTCCCATTTCTTTGAAATTATAACATTGCAACTGGCTTTTGTCCTTCTTCTTCTTTTGGGTTTTTCCAAAGCTAGGAGTTCTTCTAGTTCATGTTCTTCATATTTCATCTCAAAGGTGGGAAATCTTTCTCTCTTCTTGGGGCAGTTACTAGAGATATGACCTTCTTCTCCACAAGAGTAGCAACACTTTGTGGTCACTTTGGATTTGGCCTTATGAGGCATGGTTCTGACTTTGCCTTCATCCTTATTGGTAGGAGTTGTTCCTTTATGGAGGTTTACAAACATTTGATGCATTCCATCTTGTTTCATTTCTTGAACCATAGGATAGATGGGACATTGGATAGGGACATGATCATTTCCTTCACATAGGAAACAAGTCACTTGAGATGTCGGGAATTGATTAGTTGGATGTTTTCTTAACAAGTAGGGCATTGATCTTCATGCTCTTTGGAAGTGTGTTCCATGTCTCCACAAATATTGCAAGCTTGAGTTCCTTCTATAATATCATCCTTGTTATCATTGTTGTCACAATCTCCTTGGGAAGAGTTGCTTATAATGTTGATCATTTGATTGGTCATCCTTTGCAACAGTTGAGATTGGGTTTCCAAAAACTTTTGCAAGGTTGGGTCTAACTCATTGTTGTTGGCTAAAAACTGAGTCGTCACTTGATTCACTTGGGCTTGGGTTGCTAGAAGTTGTTCTCTCATGTGCATCTCTTGGTTGTTGTTGTCACCATTCTTGATGTTGGAGTCTCTTGGGAAAGTCATTTGTTTGGGTTGGATTGGGATTAGAATAGGCAAAATATTTCTAGGGAAGAAGTCTAATCACACACAACAATTCACACAAGCAATGTGCAAGAAATCACAATCAAATATTCCATTCAAACAACAAGGTTCAATGTAACATACCAAAAATATTAAACATGGATCATCAAACTCTAATCCAAAATTAGGATTAACAAAAACTTTCCCAATTAAAAGTATGAAAGCATTCATGTGTGTGTATTAAAATTTGAATTCTTTTGAATTGCCATGGTTCTGTGTTTCTTTGCTTGTAAAATGATTCTTAGGTGAAATAAACATCATCTAAACAATCCCCAAACTTTTCCCAAAGACAAACAAGTCAAAACAAACAAATTAAGTGAATGGTCACTTTGGCCAAATTAACTCCCATGCCTACTTTGGCTATCCCTAACTTTCAGAACTTAACAAAAACATGTATGGATCTTTGCACACCTTGATAGTACTCATAATAAGGTACCAAGGCCCACTTTGTGATCATTCAAAAACATTAGAATGCATGGTTTAAATGACAGTTTAAAATTGAATCTATTTCATATGGGAAGATCCCACTATTTCAAAAACCACTCAAACAAGCTCAATTTTCAAAACCCAAGCATCCACATAATCCTCAACACATGCCTAGCACACCCACCAAAAATATTTTCAAAATTCAAAACTTAAGTTCATGCGGCCATTTCATCAAACAGGTTGCAGATTCAAATCAACAAAATCACAAACACTATTTTGAGCAGTGTTTTGAGCCAACCTTGTTCCCTCTCTGGTTACACTAGCCTTAGTAGATCATCTAGAAACCTAAACTAAGCCCTAGCACCACTGTAAGCTCGCCAATGTCATCAATGGTGAATAGGCCGAGAGCACCCATGTCACCCCAGTGTGGACAACAAGCTAGGAGAAGAACTAGCCATGCCAACCTTGTCTAGCATGCAAACCATGCCTCACTGCCCCCTCTCGACCAGCCCTAGCTCGAAGACAGCGACCAGAACCGCCAGGAACGCTGCGCCCTTGCCGCTGTCGACCATGCCGACGCGCACCGCCGAGCACGCGCCGTTCCCACGCAACCCGACCACCCCGAGCCCTTGCCGCCCGCCAGCATGCACCCCACCGTCCCAGGAGACCACCAGACATGCTTGTTTCACCGCCCGTACCCCGTAGCCACTGCTCTCCGCAGAGTTCGCCGCCTCTGCCTCGCAGAGCACCAAACGTTCCCGACCGTTTGCTACTGCCCCTACACGCGAATTTAATCCATAGAGCATCGCCAGGAGACCGCCCGTCGATCGCCAACCTCGGCCATGCCTCTAGCCGCCCGTAGACGTGTCGCCACCGTCGCCTGCCCATCCCTCTCGGTCTCACCGTCGGGCCTATAAAAGGAGGCGACCCCAGCCGATTGAAGCACACCATTTCACTCCCCTCACTGATCGTTCCACCCCTTAGCCGGAGCAAGGCGAGCAGCGCATCGCCAGAATTTGGCTGGAGCTCTCCGCTGCAGAGGAGAAGAGGAGCCATTGATTTCTTCCACCCCTAGAGCTACCGCGACCACCCCTGAGTTTGTCGTCGTCGACTTCGTCATTTGCCCGCCTCTCCGTCGTCACTGGAGCCCCGGTATTCCCCCTATGCACCCCCACTGAGCCGCTAGGGTTCGAGCTCGCCGGTGACTTGTTCATCGTCGACGGCGACCCTCAGCCGTCGATCTTCATTCTAATCAACGCACCACATAGCCCCGTACCGCTTTGCGTTTAAAGAGCCACTAACCAGTAGACCCCCCTGCCAGTTGCGCCCCGCGCTACGGAGTGACACTAGGCCGGCCCAATAACCCTTCCCGCGCAGCCCAACCATTTGAATTTAGCTTTTTCTATTTATATTCAAACTCAGTTCTGTACCTAGTTTCAAAAATCAACCCAGCTTGATTCAGTAAACCAAATTGAATGAAACCAATTTTGTTAGAAAGATATTGAAATGCTTAATCCAAATCCGTTGGATTCAAATCATTTGGATCTATATATCAACCTTGGTAAAAATAACAAGTCAAAAGCTTTTCTGCATTCAAACATTTTTCAAATTTCAACCATATTAGCTTTTGAGTTGATTCCAACTCTCAAAAATCACATTTGATCATACCTTTCAGAATATATAAAAACATATGGGTTTACTTTCAGAAATAATGTTCAAGTAATAAAAGAATGCCACATAGGCATTTCTAGTCACTTTAATTATTTAAAATAAAAGGTTAAACTTTATTAAATTGTGACACCACTTTAAATCACATTCTCATGTACTGAAATATGTGGTGATGACATGTGTCAACATGATCCCATGTTTGAGTTGGAGAATATTAAATCTTAAGTAGTTTTTCAATGAGTAGAAATTACTTTTCTAAAAATAAAATAAATAAGACAAATGATTTAATCTTGTAATGTTAGTGATGATGCTAGATCATCTATAGAACCCATTTGTGTGATGATTGAAAGTAGTTAAGTATTGTTTGGTGATTGTGTACCTCGTATTTATTCATAGACGCTAGTACCGATCAAGGATACGAGGAGGAAGGAGGATACTACGAAGAAGAAGCCGAGGAGAACTTCAACCACTGCTCTGCACAAGGCAAGCCTAATACTACTAGTTGATTGAGCCAGCTAACACTTGCAAGATAGTCTACTTTAGCAAGCTTATACTGATACTGATGCAAGCCTTACTAATCAAGTTGACCTATGCAAGCTAATACTTGCTTGTTACCATACCAACTATATGCCTTAAGCATATGTGATCATACCCACTTGATAACCCCATCCCTAGTTTTACTTGCAAGCTTTCTACTTTATTTCTTTATCAAAGCTATTACTTAGAGTTTACTTGAGTAAATTGTAGATACTAGAAAGATAATTGAAGGTTGCATAAAGAGCATTAAATTTGGCCTAAGCTAGATAATCTTGATGTCATCCTAAGGCATGAGATGGTACTTAGTTAAACTCCACTAGTTTACCACCCCTCATTAGTACTCACTCCCATTTGTAGATGCTAATGCTAAGCATAAAACTTGATCAACTTTAGATGGGAATACTTGGTGAAAATGGTTATGAAAACCTTAGAATGATGAGTCATTCTACTAAGATGTTTTGGCATGTGTTTCTGAACACCAGATGATTTTTATGATGAAAATGTTGAGGCATGAGACTTAGCCCTTTATAAAACTGATGGTTGTCTGGATGCGATACCATTCCAATTTTACCGTACAACCACAATACCCGAGAATTGGGTAGGGCTTGACTGGAAACTTATATACCTTAGTATGGGTTCCCTCACGGCCAAGGTTTGAGCTGAGGCTACCTTGTGAAGATTGTCCACCTGTGCAGTACCCAAGATGACAGTTGGTCATGGTTGGGAGGCCAAACTCAAAGGAGAGGTGCCTATACTAGGGCGTGTAATTGAAAGGTTAGGATTGATTATCCGCATACTGGGTATGGTGAATTCAGGATTTGTTCCTGATGGATGTATCGAATGTTGTTGTGAAAGTGTACAATCTCTGCAGATTGTCAAACTATTCGAATAGCCGCGTCCGCGGTTATGGACAGTTGGAGTGGCCATACTGTTCCCCCGTCAGATGTTTTCAAAATGACTTTTGAAATGAATTGAGATTTTGACTTGACCACAACAGAGTTGTGATATGAAATACAAGTTCCTACTTAGGTGTTATAAAATTTCAACTAGCTTTTCTTGCTTCTGAACTTAGTAGAGGTAAATATGGCCTTTTGCAAAACAACCCTGGAGCTTAGTGTCCTATTACCAAAAAACCCCTTCACTTGTTAGTATTAGTTTGCGAGTACTTAAAGAGTACTCATGGCTTTGTCCCTGGATATTCCTGTGGCCAGACTATGAAAAGGAGTACCAGGACGAAGGACCCCAGGAAGGTTACGACAACTAGGATCATCTCCCATCGTCAGCATTGCCTGTGACCCCGAAGAGGGAGCTTCGCCTACGCTACCTTTATTATTATGTTATTCCGCTGCTTGAGTTGTATTAAGAACTGGATCATGAGATCCTTATTTGTGTAAGCCCTTATGTATGGTTTGTAATGGATGATGTACTGTGGTGTCCAATTCTGTTATGTCTCGCAAAACTGGTAATCCTGGGATTGCGATGTATGGCATACATGCATCTGGGATTAAAAATCCGGGTGTTGACAAGTTGGTATCAGAGCCATCCTGACCATAGGAGACCCTATTTAGACTGGACGTTTGAATCAAAAACTTAGTTTCGAAACCAAAGGAAGCAAATATTTATAAAAACTTATTCCCATTCTTATCACCTTGATTCTTTCATGAAAACTCATGTTCCTCAAAAACCCTTGCAAAATAGATAAAAATTGACACACTTGATCACTCTACTAACTTACTCATCCTATATTCTTATAGATGGACGTGAAGTACAACAAGGTTTATCAGCTGGGGAATGGAGGAGACCTCATCTTTGAGCGGGATTTGGACCAGCTTTCGGAACTTCTGGAGCGTCCGCACCCCGAGTTCTTCGGAGCTTAGCTCAATGATCAAGGAGGAGAAGATCTGCAGTGGCTAATTGTTGCAAGTCTCCGAGGAAAGATTGAACCTCCCACTGCCGAGGGAATTCAGTTTACCTTAAGAGATAACAACTGGTTCGATGGACTTGCCAGGGCCATGAAAGAAGCTCTTTCCCGTCTGTGTGGGCAGAGTATCAACCAGATCAAGGGTACCCGCTTTGAGTTTTGACCAAGGCGTGATGCTATGGGACAGCCACTGGAAGCCCCATACCACCACGAGCTGAAGACTCAGTTGGACCACCTTAGCTTCATGATGTACGATCATCAGCAGGAATTGGACAATTGCCGTGACTACTCAAACCACAAGTCCGCCATCATCAAGACGAAGGATCAGACCATCGCCATGCTAGCAAAGGATCGCAAGTCTCGCCGCCGTCAGCTCGACAAGAAGGAGCGCATCATTGCCCGTCTTCGCCACCATATCTCGGATTTGGAGGAGACCATCCATGAGAGAGACATGCAGTTGGAGGAAAGGGAGAATGCCGGAGAGGATCTTCGTGGAGACCCCTACTCCTATCTCAGCGATGATGATGATTTTCTGGAGGATCAGGCTATGGACTTCTTCACCGATGAGGATGATTTCGCCTTCATCGATGACGATGAGGATGATGAGGATGATGACTACACCGACTCCAAGGAGTAGTAGCACTTGAGCACTAGCGTAGTGAGTTGTATTCGGTCCCACTATATCGTAGTTTCCAGAATGGTTCTTAAAACCATCTGTTTACCTTTGTTGTGGTGTGTGTTTGTATCGTGTGCTATGAATGAATGAATGAAAAGCAAGTTGCTAGAAAATATGAGTCAAACTTTAAAAACTTTCCAAAATCCCTGAACCTTAGAAATTTCCCTCTTTTCTCACGATCTATCTCAATATTCAGATGCCACGCGGAGGAAGTGGTTCATCCTCGGACCCGATGTTGCAGATCCTGCAAATGTTGGTTTCTGACCGCGAAGCTGAAAGAACGGAACGTCAAGCCAACTTAGCCACCCTTCAGCAGATAGCTCAGCTAGCCCACAACAATGAAGGCTAAGGAAACCAGGACAACCATGGATCTAAGCTCAAGAATTTCCAGAACACCAACCCACCTGTTTTCACTAAGTCAGAAGAGCCCTTAGACGCCGATGATTGGCTGCAAACCATGGAAAACAACCTGGAAGTGGCCGGAGTGGAAGCTAACGAGAAAGTTCTGTTCGCCACCCACTATCTAGCCGGAGATGCAAGAGCATGGTGGAACAAAGTTCGTGCAATGACCGGAGGACAGATGATGACCTGGGAGGAATTCAAAGTCAAGTTCAGCAGAACCCATGTGCCACCGGGTTTGATCAAGAGAATGAGAGATGAGTTCAGAGAACTGAAGCAAGGATGGATGACCGTAGTGGAATACCATGACAAATTCCTGCCATTAGCTAGGTATGCCCCGGATGAGATCGACACCGAAGCCAAGAAGAAAAATAAATTCTTGAATGGTCTGCACGATGAGATGCAGACTGTGTTGGTCAATATTCCCTTTGCTGATATTGAAGCCCTTGTCGACTCTGCCATCCAGATGGAAGGAAAGATCAACCAAGCCAATGAGAACCGCAAGCGTCGCATGATGCATCAGCCAGGAACCCATCAGACCCCAAAGTATCGCCCTAACCCATCTCCAGGATTTGCCCCAAGAACCAACAGACCCCCGATGAACCGTCAGACCTATCCCAATCGTGGAAACCCAAGGCCCAGAGGAAATCACAACAAACCCGGCAACTCTAACAATTTCAACCGTGCACCTCCCAAGTTCAACAACAACAATGCTACCGCCAACACCAACACTGCCCCGAGGACTGGAAGCAATGCTATGCCTGTTGCAGCAAAGGACAAGTCGCAAGTGACTTGTTATGACTGTGGAAATAAGGGTCAATAATCCAATGAGTTCCCCAAGAAGAATGCCGCAGCCCCCAATGCAAATGCCCCAACTCAGCAGCAGTGTCGTGTTCAGCCTGGAAGAAGGTTTGCCCCAGGGAACTCGCTCAAACGCAATGGCCGTCTTTTTCTCATGCATGCTGAAGAAGCCCAGGAAGCGCCAGACATCGTGCTGGGTATGTTTTCTGTTAATTCAATACTTGCTAGAGTGTTGTTTTATTCTGGTGCATCGCACTCATTTGTCACCGAAGAATTTGCATGCACTAGTAAGATTCAACCAACAAAACTGAAGCATGTTATGATTGTTCAAACCCCCGGTTCAACCACCAAAGCTAGGCAAATTTGCAAAGCCGTCCCTATCCGAATCCATGGCATAGATTTTTATGCTAATCTGATAGTACTCGGAACTAAAGGTTTGGAAGTAGTACTAGGAATGGATTGGATGTCCAAACATAAAGGATTAATTGACTGTGCCAAGAAAGCCATAACCATGACCAGTACAGCCGGAATATTAGTCGAGCATGTATCTGAAACCTTACCTCGTCAATTCATGTGCAACAAGAGTATAGCCCAACCTACCATTGACCAAGTCCGGATAGTCTGTGAATACCCCGATGTATTTCCAGATGTTTTGCCCGGTATGCCACTAGATCGGGATATCGAGTTTATCATCGAACTAATCCCCGGAACAGGACCCATAGCCCAGAGACCATATAGTATGAACCCGTCTGAACTAGAAGAACTGAAGAAGCAACTAGATGCCATGTTGGAAATTGGATTGATTCAACCAAGTGCGTCACCATGGAGATCACCTGTCTTATTTGTGGACAAGAAAGATGGAGGTAACCGTTTGTGTACGGATTATCGGAAGTTGAATGACGTCACTATCAATAACAAATACCCATTGCCCAAGATAGAAGATTTGTTTGATCAGTTGACCGGTGCCAAAGTGTTTTCTAAAATTGATCTTAGAACAGGCTATCATCAACTCAAGATTCGCGCAGAGGATATTCCCAAGACTGCCTTTACCACCAGATATGGATTATACGAGTATACTGACATGTCTTTTGGATTAACCAATGCCCCCGCTTATTTCATGAATCTCATGAATAAGATTTTTATGGACTTCCTGGATAAGTTTGTCGTTGTTTTCATCGATGACATTCTGATTTATTCCAAATCAGAAGAAGAACATGAGCTACACCTGAGGACTATTCTTGGAACCCTTAGAGAGCATAAGTTGTATGCCAAGTTTAGCAAATGTGAATTCTGGTTACAGGAGGTAGGATTCCTCGGCCACATTGTATCAGCCGGAGGAATTTCCATTGACACTGCAAAGGTGAAAGATGTCGAAGATTGGCAAGCCCCAACCACTCAAACCCAAGTTCGTGCATTTCTCGGATTGGCGGGATATTACCGCAAGTTCGTAGAAGGATTCTCGAGTATCGCCAGACCCATGACCCAATTGCTAAAGAAGGAAAAGAAGTTTGAATGGACCAACAAATGTGAAGCGAGTTTTCAAGAAATCAAGAGGAGATTGATTTCAGC
This sequence comes from Avena atlantica, assembly GCA_910589765.1. NCBI lineage: Eukaryota > Viridiplantae > Streptophyta > Magnoliopsida > Poales > Poaceae > Avena > Avena atlantica. Next base: position 122,859,423 of record OU342737.1, read on the forward strand.
TGCAATCTTAATCATGCCGGATATCACAAAGCCCTTCGACGTGTATTGTGATGCATCCAAGATCGGTCTCGGATGTGTGCTAATGCAAGAAGGCAAAGTTATATCTTATCTATCTCGACAACTGAAACAACATGAGCAAAATTACCCAACACATGACCTCGAACTCGCAGCCGTAGTTCTAGCCCTCAAGACATGGAGGCATTACCTGATGGGAAATCGTTGTGAGATCTATTCGGATCACAAGAGTCTGAAGTATATCTTCACTCAGAAGGAGCTGAATATGAGACAGAGAAGATGGATTGAGCTAATCAAAGATTATGATCTGGACATTCACTATCACCCTGGTAAAGCCAACGTGGTAGCAGATGCCCTTAGCAGATTTCCGTGTCGCTTGAACTCCATGATTTTGAAGGAGCAACCAAGCTTGCACAAAGAGATGGAAGATTTCCGAATGGAATTAGTGAGTGAAGGATTTTTGGCTAGCATAGAACTTCAACCCACTTTGATCAGCCAGATCAAAGAGGCGCAGAAAGGAAATGCTAGTATCGACGGAATCAAGCGTCGTATTGGTACAGGCAAAGTACCCGGATTTACCGAAGACGAAGAAGGAGTTCTGTGGTACAAAGGACGCCTTTGTGTACCAGCAGATTCTGAGTTGAAAGAAGTTATTCTGAAGGAAGCTCATGATAGTCTTTATTCTATCGACCCCGGAGGAACGAAGATGTATCAAGATTTGAATGAACAATTTTGGTGGCATAAGATGAAGAGAGAAATCGGAAGCTATCGCCAAGTGTGATATATGTCAGAGAGTCAAGGCGGGACATCAAAGACCCGTAGGATTGTTGCAACCATTGCAGATTCCGGAATGGAAATGGGATTCCGTTGGAATGGACTTTATCACCGGATTGCCTACTTCTAGTAGGGGAAATGATTCTATCTGGTTCATAGTGGACAAATTGTCCAAAGTCGCCCATTTCTTACCCGTCAAGACCACATATCGGAGTTCGAAGCTAGCGGGGTTATACATCGCTAGAATCGTCAGTTTGCATGGAGTCCCTAAGAACATCGTATAGGATCGAGGAACTCAGTTTACCTCGAGATTCTGGAAGAAAGTCCAAGAAGGTTTAGGAACCCGACTAGATTTCAGCACCGCTTATCACCCTCAGACCGATGGACAAACGGAGCGAGTAAATCAAATACTCGAAGATATGCTAAGAGCATGTGTGTTAGAATATGGATCTAAGTGGGAAGACTGTCTACCGTTTGCAGAATTTTCATACAACAACAGTTATCAAGATAGTTTGCAAAATTCATGTATGGAAGAAAGTGTTGCACCCCTTTGAACTGGTCGGAAGTAGGAGAAAGTCAGATTTTCGGACCTGACATCCTACGAGAAGCAGAAGAAAGGTTCACAAGATTCGTGAGCACCTCAAGACAGCCCAGTCCAGACAGAAGAGTTACGCCGACAAGAGACGTCGAGACCTCGCCTTCAACATAGGAGATTTTGTGTATCTGAAAGTGTCGCCATTGAAAGGAATGCAGCGTTTCCAGCTAAAAGGAAAGTTAGCCCCCAGATATATCGGCCCCTTCAAGATTCTGAACCGTCGAGGAGAAGTGTCGTATCAATTGGAAATACCCGAAGATATTTCAGCCGTGCACAATGTGTTCCATATCTCATTACTTCGTAAGTGCCTCGAAGTTCCAGAGAAGACTGAAGTGTTCAAGAATATCGATCACCGGACCATAGAAATCAACGATGACCTGAACTATCCCGAAGTACCCATCCGTATTTTGGAAGAAGCCTTCAGAACTACCAGAACCCGAAGCATCAAGTTTCTCAAGATTCAGTGGAGCAACCACACAGAAGAGGAAGATACTTGGGAGCGCGAAGATCACATCAGGACGGAGTTTCCCGATCTCTTCAAATCCTAGGGAATCTTTTTCGTCATTTTTCAAATCTCGGGACGAGATTTTGTTTAAGGGGGGAAGGTTTGTAACATCCCAAAAATATTAAACATGGATCATCAAACTCTAATCATCAAAATTAGGATTAACAAAAACTTTCCCAATTAAAAGTATGAAAGCATTCATGTGTCCCAACCTTTAATAAGGTAGAGATCCCTGTGTTTACAATGCTAGTCCCTGGATCAATAGCTAGCATCCACAGTTAAGATGTAATATCAAGAAACAAAGGTCATAATACAACTTTATAACCAAGAATAAAATAATTCATTACATCTTACATAACTCATTTGGCTATCTCATTACAATGCAGCAGAAATAACTATAGCATGGAGTCCTTGATCTTCAAAGTGCCACATGCAATCATGTTGGTTGTAGACTTGTAATCCTATTCAACACACTTCACTAACATCAAACAAACCTGCAACATAATAAGTTACAACCACAAGGGTCAATATATTTGAATTGTATTGGCAAGTGATACTATGGTAGAATAGTGGTATCTATCATCTATATGCATTTGGCTAAGTGGAGCTTAGGCTTTCTTTGCTCAAAATAGATTTTCCTTATAAGTTGAAAAAACTAAGTTTTTGTTTGTCAAAATCACCCAAGGAATCTACCAATAGACATTGGTGATCCCTTAACCCTTGTTCAATCACAAGTTTTTAACATAGAAATTGGAATGGGGAGATTCTTGATAGCTTCCATGTCTTGATTCTCAGATTGTCCATTGCCGGGGACACGGCTAAGTACTTAGATTTTACTCTCTCGGGAGGTGGTGCACTTTCCCCACAAGACTCGACATGCATCGAGACAAGATCTTTTAGAAGCCTTCCCTTAGACCAAAATGGACGCGCTCCAAACCTATCATCTCCTACCACCAACTGTCCATTTGGATAAGTTATTGCAACCTATATGATCCAGGCAGATCCCATAATGCCAAGTGGCTGCACTTGAAGCTTCTCAACATTTGACATCTCAAATCTCTTTGTTCCTGGGTGGCATTCCATAAGTGAGATACACATGGTAGGCCATTGAAAAATGGGCCCTGGTAACCACTCAACAAAAATCCATCCATGCAAGTTCCATTCCACCCAGGTGATTCATTCACATAGTTTTTTTATTAAACAAAACACAAGTCCTTGGCTTAGAAATATTCCATAGCATGAATATAATCCACCCTTGTTTTCTACTAGCTAGGCTAAGCATGATAGTAGTAGGAATCTTAACTTAGGGAAAATTCTACTAAGGTTTCATCTACTAGGATTTCCCACGACATAGTCAACACATAGAAAATTCCATGCAAGTCCTACTCAACACATCACTAATGCATAGTGAAAATAATAGTACAAAAGTATGAAGCACCACTTTCCTTTTCGGTAGAGAATATAAGTTCACTCCTTGATCTTGCAATAGTCACACTCTTCAAATTTCACTACAATTCAATCAAGGCACAAATTCAATCCACCATTCAAGCAATTCATCACATAGAATAATAAAACAAAGAAATGCATGCAAGCATACCAAAGATTGTTTTATTTGGAAAAGTGGTTTCTAATAGGTTATAAACATTTTAAAACACCTATTGGTCATTTATAAAAGTGGCAAAACCATTTGATATCAAGTTAGTGAAAATGGCCACTTTAAATCATTTTTATTTTGTTAGAAATGATTTAAATCAAAGTAATAATTTCTAGTGTTTGAAAAATATATTTTTAAATACAATATTAATGTTTATGGTCATAATGTTTTAAAAAAATTCCATTTGCAAAGGGTTTCATTAAAAGTCCATTTGCAATCAAAGCAACATTTTATTTTGTTGGAAATGCCTTTAAACAAGGTAATAATTTTCTAGGGTTCACCAAATATATTTTTAAATCCAAAAACTTGGTGTTTAGGGTCAGAGAGTTTAAATCAAATCATTTTCCAAAGGTTTTACTTGAAAGGCATTTTCAAACCATAATCAATATTTTTATTTAGCTAGAAATGCTTTTATTCAAAGGAATAATTCCTAAGTGTCACAAAATATATTTTTAAATCCAAAAGTCGGTTTCTATGGTCAGTACGTTCAAAAAAAACCATTTACAAAATATTTTATCCTAAAATCATTTCTAGAATAATTTTTATATTCAAAATATGCCTAAACAAGTTTCTACAAAAACAACCAATTTTACAAAAGCAATTCATTAAAAAAATGTCATGGTTGGATAGTATTCTTTTTCCTTATTCCATTGATATAAAGTTTGCAAAATTTGGACATGTAGATTTAAAGTTATGAATTTTTCAAATCTAACCATCTAATAGAAATGTTTCTGTCTATTTAATCAAAACAGTGCCACGCGTCTTGATCTGATTCGCTGGTACCGGTTCGTCTGGATCGCGTGCTATGGGTCATTGGATTTTAAGTTAATCATGCCACAGATCAGAGCATACCCCTTCGGATTAAGTTCCTATCGTACCCATCAGATCAAGATCCTACGGCCTGAAACGTATTGACCAAACACTGGCGGCGCTCGACGGTGGCGTGCGGCGGCGATGCTCGGCTAACGGCGGTTTCGGCGAAGCAGGAAGCAAGGGGACAAGAGAGATGGCTCACCGTGCTCGCGTGATGTTGCTGATGCTCGACGTGCTCGCGGGAAGGCAGGGGCGCTCGGACGTGTCGTCGATTGCTCGCCGTAGGTGCTGTCGGTGTCGGGCGCTCACTGTTGAAGACGGTGGCGACGGTACAAGTCACGCTAAGGCATGAAAAAGGTTGCGTTAGCTGCGCACAGAAGAGGCGAGTATGGGAGTGTCAACGAGAGGGGGAGGCGCAGTCAGAGGTTACCGGGAAAGCTCGACAAAGTAATGGCAGACGGCGGAGGCATTCAGTCGAAGTCGTTGCTAACGTTGTGGATCATGCGCGGGCGAGCCAGGGGTATCGACGGGTGTGCAAGACCGTAGGGAGTAGGCTCGTGGAGGTCTGGGGGCAAGGGGAGGCGAGGTTTGGCCGGAATCGCTGTCGTAGCTCGTCGGAGCAGAGGAGCTTGCAGTGGCCAATTGGCGCAGCCTGGTGGGGGAGGAGAAGGGGAGAGTGAGGGGAAATGGGGAGAAGAGATAGGCGATTAAGAGGGCGTCGATGTTGGGCGTAATTAGTGCTGTATTAACACGAATTCAACGCGAGGAGTAATCGGCAGTAATAGCCGGGGACGAACAGGTTGTGGGGGTGGGTGAGAACGACGACTGACAAGTGGGGTTAATTGGTCAGCTAGTGGGGAGGGTTACGCGTGGGGTCGTGCTGTCAGCGACTGCGCGGGTGCGTCTGTGAGTGAAAGAAAACGTTTCACGTGGGGGGAAAGAGTGGGCTTGCTGGGTCAGTTGGGCTTTTCTGGGCTGGGCTGTTTTTCTTTCCTATTTTTTTCCTTCTCTGTTTTATTTTTTCTTTTTCTGATTTCATTTTCTGTTTTAAATTCATTAAAATGATTTCAAACACTATTTCATTTCAAATATTTTCAAACTTTATAGTAAGTTTATATTCTGTTTAAACATGTATTTTAAAGACCATTTTAGAATAATTATTTTATTCATTTATGGTTTATTATTTATTTAAAATAGACACTTGTCTTTTATTCAAATAAGATTTTATTTATATTTTTAAACTCTTATTTAAATTATAATTTTCACGAAACCTTTTTCAGTAGGTTTTATTTATTTAATAGGGTGTTAAATAATTCACTTTGAATTATTTGAACTATTTTTAATATGATTTATTAATCATTTAAATTGGGCATTTGTCTTTATATCAACAAAATCAAATATGGTTTTAATCCCATATAAATTTTATTCAAACAATTCTTTGATTCCATTTAAGTTAATTAAATAAATTTTATTCCACTTGGGAAAATTCCAATTATTATTTTCCCATGATTTAATTAATCATTTCTATTAGGGATTTTGTCTTTATTCAAATAGAATAGAATTTTAGTTAATGCCATATTATTTTATTTGAACATTCCTTATCCCTTTATTTTATTTGGATTAACTTTATTTTATTTGCTTAAGGATTTAATTCAATATTTAAATTGTCTTCTAAATAATTTACTTAGGATTTATTATTTAGGCAAATAGTCTTTGTTTAAATAAAATTGAATATGTTTCAAAGCCCATATAGTTTTATTTAAATAATATTTTTATTTATTTTTATTATGTAATAAACTTTTATTTTGTTTATGGACTTGGCCAAAATTTAATTTGGCTTTCAAATATTCCTTATTTATTTATTTCTTTCTTTCTTTGCCTTATAAAATCCATATCTTTTTATTTATAGATCCAAATTTCGTGATTCCAATTTGTAGAATTTTATTTAATATTTGTTTATCCTTTTATATCTCTCTAGGATTATTTTGCTCACAATTTGGTATGGATTTTGGATAGGAGCTTTATTAGCTTTGGAAATTATTTCCTTTTGTCATATTAAACTTATAAGTTTTTATCTATGGCTTCAAATTGAATGAAATCAATTTCTATGGTTTTATAATATTTTTATTTATCATTTTGATCATTTATAAATGTTTGTTACCGAATTTTTATATGGATCAAATCCATAGTCTTAGGGAGATCTTGGAAATGATTTTCTTCCATTAGGGTTTTATAGTTTTGGTTCATTTTCCCAAGTTTAAATTTAAGATACATTCATAGATGAATGCATTTTGTTTGATTCTCTTTTATTCAAAGTTTGTTCAAGATGGGTTTTGATGTTTCCATTTTGAAACAAAAAGTTTCTTTTCACCCTAAATTTCAACAATTATTTATTTTGTTTATTTATTTTTCACATTTCATTTGGAAAATTTTGGGATGTGACAACAATTATGCTTATACTTATGTTATGTGCTACTCATTATTATTGTGTTGGAATATCTTCGTAGCTTGCAAATGCTATTGAGTAGAATTAGTTGCATACTCCTTATTATGAATTGTCTAAGTATCTACTCATGTGCTGAGAATATTTACATCATATGATGCAATTGTGTTCGTGAAAGTTTCTTTTATCGCACTCAATTTTCAACTGAACTGCTTGAGGACAAGCAATAAGCTAAGCTTGGGGGGAGTTGATACGTCCAAAATGTATCTACTTTCCCGAACACTTTTGCTATTGTTTCTTCTCTAAACTTGTGTGATTTCGATACAACTAACACAAACTGACGCTGTTTTTAGTGGATTTGCTTTGGTGTCTAGTTTTTGTGTAGAAAATCAACTTTCAGGAAAAATCCCGGAAATATGCCAAAACTCCTATTTTACCATAATATTCACGGATCCAGAAGATGAGACGAAGGAGGGCCACGAGGGGCCCACACCCCTTGGATGCGCGGGCCAGCCTAGGCCGCGCCTTGGAAGGGTGTGGCCACCTCGGGAACCCCCTCGGCCTCCCTCTTCACCTACATAAAGCCTTCCGACCTAAAAACGACTGGGGGTTCGACGTTTTTCTAGAGAGAGTTCCGCTGCGCCGCCATGATGGCGCGTGGTAGCGCTTCATTGGGAGACCCCAAGAGCAAGGTGTGATGAGCACAGTAGCAAGTCTTCCCTTAGTAGGAAACCGAGGTTATCGAACCAGTAGGAGGAAGGAAATGACTCAAAGGTGTTGCTAGCAACTTGGAGACCTGTACAACACAAACTCAAGACTTTGCCCCAACGAACAGTGAGGTTGTCAATCTCACCGATTGCTATAACAAAGGATTAACTGTATGGTGTGGAAGGTAATAGTGGTTTGCAGAAAGTAAACCGTACCAGTTGAAGATGTATCAATGGTAAATATTGGACCGGGGTCCATAGTTCACTAGAGGTGTTCTCCTTAAGATAAACAAACATGGCATGCTGGGTAAACAAATTACAGTAGGGCAATTGACAGGACTGAGCAAGGCATAACAATGCAATACTAGACATTCATGATCCTATGATATTCGATTGGGCAATACACCAAGATACATAGACCGCCATCCAACTGCATCTATGACTAGAAATCCACCTTCAGGTTATCATCTGAACCCCCTCCAGTATTAAGGTTTAAGCAACAGATAACTGCTTTAAGCAAAGTGTGTAAGGTAAACAATCCACTTGTTCCATGAACAAGATACCGTTGTTTTCTCCCTAGCGGCAACAACACATCTACAACCTTAGAGATTTTTGTCACTTCCCTTAGATTAAATAGAGGCATGAACCCACTATCGAGCATAAATACCCCCTCTTAGAGTCACTAGCATCTACTCGGCCAAGATAGCTACTAGAAACGGAGAGCATGCAAGATCACAAACAACACAGACATGATAGAATCAATAAGACAAAACCATTAATCAATCTGACATAGTAATCTTGATCACAAACACAACATGCATGATTACAAATAGATGATCTTGATCATGAATGGAGCTCACAATATCTAAACATGGTAGCACAAAGGAGGATATACAACCATCTAGCTACTACATGGACCCGTAGTCCAAGGTGGAACTACTCACACTTCATACCAAAGGCTGGCATGATGAAGAAGAAGACCTCCGGGACGATCTCCCCTCCGGCAGGGTGCCGTGAAAATCTTCAGACCCCCCGATCTAGGGACGATCGTGGGGGCGGCTACAGACGGTTTCGTGGAATATTGATCGGGTCCTTAGGGTTTCTGCATCGGGGGGTTCTTTATAGGCAAAGAGGCGAGGCAGGGGCTGCCAGGGTGTTCACACCCCCTAGGCGCGGCTAACCCTAGCCCGCGCTGCCAGGGAGTGTGGCCCCCTAGTGCCTCCCCTTCGTCTCATACTCTAGCTCCGTGTTCCCCACGGTAAAATATTGACTTTGGCTTTTGTCCGTCCAATTCCGAGAATATTGATTTTCTACCTTTGTGGAACCAAAAACAGAAGAAAACATGCAATTGGAACTATGGAATCTTGTTAATAGGTTAGTACTAGAAAACATATAAAAACACCTAAAATTGTAGACAAATCAAAGCAAAGTAGATACTAAACAAGCATGGAACATCAAAATTTATAGATACGTTTCTGACGTATCAAGCATCCCCAAGCTTAACTCCTGCTCGTCCTCGAGTAGGTAAGTGACAAAAAGAATAATTTTTGAGGTAACATGCACCATCAAAATCAAGATCAAACCATTTGCAAGAATTGAAAGCTGGGATCAAAGAACTCTAAACATGAGCATGAAAGATGGTGTTCTAACAATAAGACAAAGTAACTATGCATGCAACATGAAAGGTTACAAACAAAGATCATGAATAACATGGATTGAAAAACAATTGTTTGTTTCACATACAGAAAACATGGCATAGTGGCATTCAGCTTGTCCCTCATGGAGTAGAAAACAGATGCATACAACACCTTAAAAGTTCATAAGAGTGACTAGATACAAATAGCACAAGAACAAGTAATATCAACAATTTAAATCAATCAATAAGTTTTGGGACAATGCACATAGAACTAATAATGGCAAATATGCTCTCTTAACTGGTACCTAAGGGTAGAAGGTTGAGACTCAATATAAAAGTGGAAGAAATGCCCTTCATATGGGAAGCAGGGATTTCAAGTCTCAAAAAGAGCTTCCAAAATTATGGTACTTGTTAGCTTTCAGCTCTCATTGCCCCTATCATAAGCATCTTGAAGTGATTAAGGTTAAAGTGAACAAACTATGTAGTATATGCTTGACAAAATATAAGTTGGCAATCTCATGTCCCTTGAATACGAGGGCCGCTCCTCATGCTACTCAAGTTTAGTTACTTGCAAGTTCTTGTCATAGTAAGTACATGTGTATCATAGAGAACCGCCAATGGGGTACCCCTTGCACATGATACATGAGCTATGCCATAATCAAAATGACAAGGCAAGCAGACAATGAGCATCTCACCAATCTTCATATTTACCATGGGAATATGGTGCTTTTTTTTCTCTCTTTCCACTTTTTCTCATATTTTTTCTTTTTTAATCTCTTTTTTTATATAATAAGAATGCTTCATAGATGTCATTATGGTGATGCTGCAAGTTTCCACCATGATTAGGCACGGCTTAGGCTAGCAGCCTAGGTGTTTCTCTAACACACATACATAACTCCATGGACTTACAAGCTCCCCTTTCCTTTCACGCCGACGACATCCATAGACAAAATAGCATGATATCAACTATGTACAAAGTATAAGTGGAATGTTGAAAGCGTTCCCCGTGACAACACGGTTCTGATAATTCCAATGTATAAGTGCAAGCATATACAACATAGATGACACAATGGTTCAAGTTTATTAGGGGCAAGAAAAATAAAGTGTGCCATCAAGTTCGTGAGAGCTTTAATCACTAAGTTTTCACATAACAAAATACTTTTTAATTGGAAAATAGATGAAAACAAGAATATACTTGGAATGGTGTAACACACCATGCATAGGAATTTATAGTGGACACTTTGGAATAACTTGGTTTCTTGGGATTTGGATGCATGATTAGAGCTTACTCATACAAGTGGAGGCTAGCAAAAGTCTGGAAGCGACCAACTAAGAGAGCAATAATGGCCATAATCATGCAGAGCAACAAAACATTACTAATCAAAGCATAAAGTGGTAGTACAAGTCAAGGACTAAATGATCATAGAGGCTATGGTGACTTGCTCATAGTCATAACATGGTGTGAGCACGTGCCAAGTCAACCTAAACAAAGCATCAAAGGAGAATACCACAATACTATGCTTTTCTATGCTAAAACAACACATGATTCTTTCAAGGCACACTAAGAAATCCCAATTGTTTGGAACAAGTCATGCTACAACAATAATCAATAAGCATAAGGTCAAAACAACATCTAGCATGACATGCTAAAGTCTAAGTCACAGTCAAAGCAAGTTCCTCTTGTACTACTCAAGCAAGAACTTTCTACTCCTCTCCAACACCAATCAACTTATTTGAAACAACACAGCGAGAACGGGGGTCCAAACTACTTTATTAAAGCAAACTAAGCAAACTAAACGAAAACTAAGACGCTTCAAGAACAACACAACAGTGCATGAAACAATAAAAATGAAGTGTCTAGAAAGACCTGAGCTTTTTATTGATGAAGAAGGGGATACCTTGGTCATCCCCAAGCTTTGACGCTTGTACCTATTGAATATTTCTTTGGGTGACACGGGGTGGCATCCCCAAGCTTGAGCTTTTGTCTCTTCATCTCATTACATCATTCTCTCTCTACACCTGAAATTTTCCTTCATACAAAACTTCAAACAATCTTCATTAGCAACATTAATGTATTCAAAATATAATAGACCCTTGGGTTTAGCTTTAGAACATCAAAACTTTCACTAAAACACAAGATACTGTAGAAATTCTCTCAAATAGCTCAATTTCCCAAGAAGAACCCAAAAATGAATCAATAAGAAGCAAATGTAAATAATGGCAGAAATCTATCAAAACTGACCAATAGGTAGAAACCGGTTTTTTCAAAGACCTTATGTTGCTTAAATCAAAAAGTGTTGAACCAAAGAAAGTTAGATAACATACTGGAGGATTTATTCAGAAAATATCAGCCCAATCCGACTTACAGAGATTCCTCATCAATTTTTATGGTGGAGCACAAAAATCTGTTTTGGGACAACAACTCCCCAAATCTTACTTCCCTCTCATTAGAGGTCCTTCTTGGCACAAAAAGAAAATAAAAAGGATAAGGAGAGGTCATTACTGAAGTAATAACTTCCAAGACTCAAGAAATTTTTTGGGTTATCTCCCAATTAGTACTTTTCTTTAACACCTTTAAGTTAGGCACAAGAAGCAAGAATCAAGTATTTTCAAATGAAGAAGCATTAACATCAAACCTTGCTTTCAAAGGAGGTGAAAAAAGCAACTTATCTCTCCTCATAGGGAAGTGTTCAATACCTTTCTTGAATGGAAATTGATATTTAATGGTTCCTTCTTTCATATCAATAATGGCACCAATAGTTCTAAGAAAAGGTCTTCCCAAAGTAATAGGACAAGAAGCATTGTATTAAACATCCAAAACATAGAAATCAACATGGACATAAGCATTTGTTAACCATAATAAGAACATCATTAACACTCCCCATGAGTTTCTTTTTAGCATCATCATTAAGTGGGACATCCAAATAACAATCTTAAAAAGGTGGCAAATCAAGCATTTCATAAATCTTTCTAGGCATAATAGAGACACTAGAACCAAGGTCACATGAAGCTTTGAGATCAAAGTCATTCACTTGCATATTAATAACGGGTTCCCAACTATCTTCTACTTTCCAAGGAATAGAGTCTTTGTGTTTCAACTTCTCTTCCTTAATTTTAATAAGAGCATCTGTAATGTGTTTGGTGAAAGCCACATTCATATCACTAGCATCAGGACTTCTAGCAAGCTTTTGTAGGAACATAATCACTTCAGAAATATCGCAACCATCAAGATCAAAATCAAACTTAGCATCACTAGCAGTAGACTCATTGGTTTTAGGCACTGTGGTAGGAGAAATAGGGACTTCTTGTGGTTTAGTGGCATCCATATTGGTGGTGGTGATAGTGCACACACTATTGTTTCTAGTAATTTTAGCTTCTCTTTCCCACTTAGCATGTACTTGGGATAACAGTCTTACATTTTCATGAATAGTAACTTGTATGGCATGAGTAGAATCAAAGGTACTTTCCAAAGTTTCAGGTTTAGCAGCCATTTTATTAATCAAAGAGGACTATGCTTCAGACAAAGAGGAAATATTTTTCTCAACATTCAAAAGCTTTTTCTCCACAGTCTTGTTGAAAGTGGTTTGTTTACTAATAAAGTCTTTGAGCATGACTTCAAGTTCAGAGGGGGCACTTCTAGTGTTGTTGTAGGAGTTTCCATAGGTATTGCCATTATTAGGAGGATAAGGCCTATATTTGTTGTTACTACCAAACTTATTCCTATAGCCATTGTTGTTTCTAATGAAGTTCACATCAACTTGCTCTTCTTGAGCAACTAAAGAGGCTAAGGGAACATTATTAGGATCTAAAGGAGCTTTCCCATTAACAAGAATAGCCATGATAACATCAATCTTATCACTTAAAGAGGAGGTTTCTTCAATAGAATTTACCTTCTTACCATGTGGAGCTCTCTCAGTGTGCCATTCGTAATAATTAACCATCATATTATCAAGGAGTTTTGTTGCAACACCCAAGGTGATGGTCATAAAGGTACCTCCAGCAGCTAAATCCAACAGGTTTCTTGAAGAGAAGTTCAAACCTGCATAAAAAGTCTAGATAATCATCCAAGAAGTAAGTCCATGAGTGGGACAATTCTTCACCAAAGATTTCATTCTTTCCCAATCTTGAGCAACATGTTCATTATCAAGTTGTTTAAATTTCAAAATATCACTTATCATAGATATAATCTTAGCAGGAGGATAGTATTTTGCAATAAAAGTATCCTTGCACTTAATCCAAGAATCAATACTATTTCCAGGCAAGGATAGCAACCATTCTTTAGCTTTTCCTCTCAAGGAGAAAGGAAACAACTTGAGCTTAATAATATCTCCACCTACATCTTTATATTTTTGCGTCTCACAAAGTTCATAAAGTTATTGAGGTGGGCAGCAACATCATCAGAACTAGCACTAGAAAATTGCTCTCTCATCACAAGATTCAACAAAGAAGGATTAATTTCATAAAAGGTAGCACCAGGAGCAGGTGGAGCAATAGGAGTACTTAGGAAATCATTGTTGTTTGTGCTAGTGAAGCCACACAACTTGGTGTTCTTAGCAGAGTTCATTTTGGCAAAAGTGGAGCAAGCCAAAAGCAACAACTAGACCAAGAACTATTTTTTTGTTTTTTTGATAAAAAGAGGCAAACAAAACCAAGCAAAAGAAACTAAGCAAAACAAAAACAGAGTAAAGAGAAAGGTTTTGAAGGACTCCCCTTGTGAAGACGTCCTTAGCCTCCCTAGCAGCGGTGCCAGAGAACTTGTTGATGACGCGTGGTAGCGCTTCATTGGGAGACCCCAAGAGCAAGGTGTGATGAGCACAACAGCAAGTCTTCCCTCAGTAAGAAACCGAGGTTATCGAACCAGTAGGAGGAAGGAAACGACTCAAAGGTGTTGCTAGCAACTTGGAGACCTGCACAACACAAACTCAAGACTTTTCCCCAACGAACAGTGAGGTTGTCAATCTCACTGGTTGTTGTAACAAAGGATTAATTGTATGGTGTGGAAGGTAATAGTGGTTTTAAGAAAGTAAACAGTAACAATGGAAGATGTATCAATGGTAAATATTGGACCGGGGTCCATAGTTCACTAGAGGTGTTCTCCTTAAGATAAACAAACATGGCATGCTGGGTAAACAAATTACAACAAGGCAATTCACAGGACTGAGAAAGGCATAACAATGCAATACTAGACATTCATGATCCTATGAGATTCGATTGGGCAATACAACAAGATACATAGACCGCCATCCAACTGCATCTATGACTAGAAATCCACCTTCAGGTTATCATCTGAACCCCCTCCGGTATTAAGTTGCAAGCAACGGATAACTGCTTTAAGAAAAGTGTGCAAGGTAAACAATCCACTTGTTCCATGAACAAGAGACCGTTGTTTTCTCCCTAGTGGCAACAGCACATCTACAACCTTAGAGATTTCTGTCACTTCCCTTAGATTAAATAGAGGCATGAACCCACTACCGAGCATAAATACCCCCTCTTGGAGTCACTAGCATCTACTCGGACAAGATATCTACTAGAAACAGAGAGAATGCAAGATCACAAACAACACAGACATGATAGAATCAATAAGACAAAACCATTAATCAATCTGACATAATAATCTTAATATCCATCGGATCGCCACAAACACAACATGCATGATTACAAATAGATGATCTTGATCATGAACGGAGCTCACAAGATCTAAACATGGTAGCACAAAGGAGGAGATACAACCATCTAGCTACTACATGGACCCGTAGTCCAAGGTGGAACTACTCACACTTCATACCGAAGGCTGGCATGATTAAAGAGATGGCCTCCGGGACGATCTCCCCTCCGGCAGGGTTCCAGGAAGAGCTTCAGATCCCCCCAATCTAGGGACGATGGTGGCGGTGGCTACAGACGGTTTCGTGGAATATTGATCGGGTCCTTAGGGTTTCTACATCGGGGGGGTCTTTATAGGCGAAGAGGCAAGGCAGGGGCGGCCAGGGTGGTCACACCCCCAGGCTCGGCTAACCCTAGCCCGCGCCACCAGGGGTTGTGGCCCCCTGGTGACTCCCCTCCGTCTCGTACTCTGGCTCCGTGTTACCCACGGTAAAATATTGACTTTGGCTTTTGTCCCGTCCAATTCCGAGAATATTGATTTTCTGCATTTTTGGAACAAAAAATAGAAGAAAATAGGCAACTGGCACTGTGGCATCTTGTTAATAGTTTAGTACCATAAAACATATAAAAACACCTAAAAGTGTAGACAAATCAAAACAAAGTAGATACTAAACAAGCATGGAACATCTAAAATTATAGATACGTTTCCGACGTATCACGCCACCACCAGAAACCGTGATTCGGAACCAAAAACTCCGTTCTGGCACCCTGCCGGGACGGGGAATTGGAGGAGATCATCGCCATCATCATCATCACCGATGCCTCTCCATCAACCATCCATGTTTTGCCCATCCATGATTGAGTAATACCCCGTTGTAGGCTATGGGGATGGTAGGGATTGGATGAGACTATCATGTAATAGAATAAGATTGTTAGGGCATGGTGCCCAGTATCTTTATTTGTGCTATTTGACTTTGTTGCAACTTGTTATTCTTAATGCTTGTCACTAGGGCCCAAGTGCCATGATCTTAGATCAGAACTTGTTATTTATTCATGATGATAGTATTCTTTGTGATCTTATCTGCAAGTTGTGTACACATATCATTGTCCGGAACCAAAGGCCTCGAAGTGACAGAAATTGGGACAGCCGGAGGGGATGGCTGTGATATGAGGATCACATGTGTTCACAGAGTGTTAATTCTTTGCTCCGGTACTCTATTAAAAGGAGTACCTTAATTGCCAGTAGATTCCCTTGAGGCCCCGCTGCAACGAGCTGGCAGGACAAAAGATGTTATGCAAGTTCTCATTGTGAGCCTGTATGACTATATATGGAACACATGCCTATGATTGTTTAGTACTTGGATGCTTTATCTTATTTATCTGCAAATGTCCTAGATCTTGAAGTTACATGAATAGTCTTGTCCATGCAACGCCCATCCATCCCTATTCCTACTGCACTCATATCCTACTGTTTGCTACTATTGTTACTACTGCCTTCGTTTTACTGCTGCTGTTACTTTGCTATTGCTACTACGAAATTGATGCTACTGATAAACTTCTGTGAGCAAGACTATTTCCAGGTGCAACTGAATTGACAACTCAGTTGTTAAGGCTTATAAGTATTCTTTGGCTCCCCTTGTGCCGAATCAATAAATTGGGTTATACTACCCTCGAAGACTGTTGCGATCCCCTATACTTGTGGGTCATCAAGACAAGTTCATGAAGAGGAAGTTCATTCAAGCTCTCCTTCCATTTTAAGAACAAAAGCTAAACCTGTAAGACCCCACCTTTATAAAGGTAAAGGTCCCTGTGATTGCAATGCTAGTCCCTGGATCAAACGCTAGCATCCACAGTTTAAGATGAAGTACACACAAACAAAGGTCATTAATACATCGTCATTCCAGAGATAACATAGTCTTTTACAACTCCATAGCCATAGGCTAGTACAAGAGTTTAACTTAAAAATATAAATAAAAGTCTTCATCTTCATGTGCCACAGGCAAGCATGTTGAGTGTAGACCCATAATCCTAATCCTCATCAGAGTAACCTGCAACATCACAAGTTACAGCCACAATGGGTCAATACATTGGAATAGTATTGGCAACTGATACCTTAGTAGAATAATAGTATCTAGATTCTACATGAATTTGGCTAAGTGTAGCTTAGGCTTGCTTTGCTCAAAATAGGTTTTACCTATCAGTTGAAAACACTAAGTTTTGTTTGGCAAAACTCCCAAGGAACCACCAATAGACATTGGTGAACCTTTACCCTTGTTCAACCACAAGTTTTTAACTTAAAAATTGGGATGAGGAGATTCTTGATAGCTTCCATGCCTTGATGGTCAAATTGTCCATTTCCGGGGACACGACTAAGTACTTAGATTCTTCCTTCTGCAAAGGTGGCGCACTTTCCCCACAAGACTCGACATGCATCGAGACATGACCTTTTAGAAGCCTTCCCTTATACCAAAATGGACGCGCTCCAAACCTATCACCCCCTACCACCAACTGTCCATTTGGCGAAGTTATTGCAACCTATATGATCCAGGCAGAGCCCATAATGCCATGTGGCTGCACTAGAAGCTTCTTAACATATGACATATCAAATCCCTTTGTCCATGGGTGGCTTTCCACACGTGTGATACACAAGGTAGACCATAGATATGGGCCTTGTGTAACCATTCAACATAACCCAAACATACCATTCCACCCAGGTGTTTCATTCACTTAGTTGTTTTATTAAGCAAAACATAAGTCAAAGACTTAGCAATATTTTTCCATAGCATGTATATAATCCACCCTTGGTTGCTACTATCTAGGATAAGCATGGCAATAGCAAGTATCTTAACTTAGAGAAAATTCTAACCATTCTACAACTACTAGGATTTCCCAAGCATAACATATAGATATTTAGCAAAAATTATCATGCAAGCCCTATACAAAATATCACTAATGCATAGTCAAACTATTGAAAAAAAAACATGAAGCACCACTTGCCTTGGTAGTTGGGGGAGTAACAACAATCCTCACAGTTACAATCACCACTAGCACCAAAATCTACACATAAAATGATAGCACCAAATTCATATTTCAAATATTCAAGCAAAAATATATGAAAGCATGCAAATGCCATGTGATGATTTTTTTCTAAACTAAACAATAAAAGTAAACTATACTAAACAATAAAATAAACATTTATACATCAATTAAACTTAATTTGGCCCTTAAAACATTTCCAAATAATTTTTATACACAAAATAGGCCTACAAATGTCTCTACATAAAATTCTAATTTAACATAAACAAATCACAAAACTAAGCATATAGATGTGTAGGATTTATTTTTGTGATTCCAATGATATATTATTTGTATTTTTTTGATAAACAGAACACAAGTTATTAAATTTACAAGTTCAAATAACTAAGAGATAAAATTCCAGATTTTAAATTTAAAACCCACACACGTGGGCGTATCTGATTGGCCCGTACCGGTTCGGCTGGATCGATCAACGAGAGCCACAGGATTTAAATGAAATCGCACGGGCCAGATCTAACCATACCCCTTCGTTAAGTGATCTAATCTGGTGCGCAGGATCTAGATCTAATGGCCTACGCTGGCTTGGCCAAGAACTGGCGGCGCGCGTGGTTGCAGCGGCAGCGGCGCTACTGGCGGCGATAGTCCGGCGTATACAGGAGGGGCTGGGGGTTGTGGTGTGGCTTACCAGACTCGTAAGAACACGAGGAAGCTCAATGTGCTGCTGGCGTGGACAGGGGCGGGCTGTAGCAGAGGCTAGCGTTCGTCGGAGTTGCCGGCGGCGTCGGGTTCGTGCGGACGGCGACGTTGGCGATATTTCTGGACCTCCCTAGCACAAGAAAAGAGCATCAGTGCATGCACAAATACCAGGCGAACACGATAGGGTTAGGGAGAAGGCAAGGGGTGCTCGGGTTTTACCTAGATTACTCGACGGAGTTGGGCGGCAGCTCGGTCGTTGGAGAGGTGGACGGGGACGGCGACCTAGGTCACGCGCAGGAAAACTAAAGTCATCAGAAGATGCACAAAGACACAAGGATCACGCTCGTTTGAACCAGAAGCTAAGGGGTGGTCGGGGCTCACTGGAATCAGTCGCCGAAGACGCTCGGTACCACGGCGGTGTGAGATCCAATACGAACAGCCTAGTGGCACTTAGACAGTGGTGAGTGAGGGGAAAGATGCGGGGTGGCGATGTGATTATGTAGCCAGAGCGAGGGCGGCAATTACGCGCTGAATCAATGGGAATTAAGCGAGGAATCAACGCGACGTTTCTGGAGGAAACGACGGTGGCGACGGAGTCTGCGCGCGTGGGGGTGGGGAAGAAGGTGTTGACCTGGCTTGGGCCCAGTGGCAGCGTCAGCGGGGCAGAGCGGGTGCGGGTGAGAGAGAGAGGAGAGGGGTACCCGAGTGGGCTGGCTTTTGGGCCGATTTTGCTGTTGGGCTGGAATGGTGGCGCCGACCTTTTCTTATTTTCTTATTCCTTTTCTATTTCTGATTTGATTTTCTGAAATCATTTTCAAATGCTATTGAAATGAGTTTTAATTCAAACTTCCTCTGTATTTTTGTAAAGTGACCCAAGCACATATTTGTGTATAAAACTTTGCTATTTGCTCACAAATGCATTGGCCCATTGAAAAACAGATTTAAAACCATGCCTTATTTAAATATTTATAATAGGCATACAAATGGTTTTAAATTTAGATTCTTGTTTTGAAACTTTGGACAAGCTTTGAAATTAACATTCAAATCTTTCCTGGTTGAAACAAAGTGTTCTCATGATTTGAAAATGGAAATAAAGCCATTGCATTTCTTACAAAAAATAATAGGCAAACAATATGTCTTCTGTTTTGCAATCTATTTGAAAATAATTTAAAATGGATGAGGATGCATGAATGATGTGAAATCTTTATAAATCATGATTTTTGGGATGTTACAAATCTAACCCCCTTAAGGTGAATCTCGCCCTCGAGATTCGGATTGGCTAGCAAATAGGTGAGGGTGGTCTTTCTGAAGATCATCTTCTCTTTTCCAAGTTGCTTCCTCTTCGGAATTGTGGTTCCACTGAACTTTGCAAAACTTGATAGTCTTAGTCCGAGTAACTATTTCTGCAGTTCTCAAGAATCTTGATAGGATTTTCCTCATAAGTGAGATCACTTTCCAACTGGACCTCTTCCAAAGGTATAGTATCCTTCAAAGAAGTCTCTTCCATTTCCGGATGGCATTTCTTCAACTGACTCACGTGAAACACATTGTGAACGGCAGACAGTGATTCAGGCAACTCAATCCCATAAGCCACTTCTCCTTTGCGGCTCAAAATTTTGAATGGTCCAACATATCTTGGTGCCAATTTTCCTTTGACTCCAAACCTCTTCACTCCACGAAGTGGTGATACTCTAAGATAAGCTCTATCACCCACCTCATAAGTGACTTCTCTATGCTTTGGATCTGCGTAGCTCTTTTGTCGGGATTGTGCTATCTTCAATCTGTCCTTTACCAACTTGACTTTCTCTTCAGCTTCCTTAATTAGTTTTGGCCCGAACAAATTTCTTTCTCCAACACCATTCCATAACAATGGTGTAGTACACTTTCTTCCATAGAGAAATTCAAACGGTGCCATCTCAATACTGGCTTGATAGCTGTTGTTGTAAGATAATTCTGCGTAAGGTAGACTTTCATCCCAACTAGCTCCATAATCTAGGGCACATGCCCTCAACATATCCTCTAAAATCTGGTTGGTCCTTTCTGTCTGTCCATCAGTCTGGGGATGAAAAGCAGTGCTGAATTCCAATCTCGTTAATAATGACTCATGCAGTTGCCTCCAAAAATGGGAAGTGAATTGAGTTCCCCTATCAGACACAATACTCTTGGGTACTCCATGCAGACACACAATCCTATTCATATAAACCTTGGCTAACTTGGCACTTCTATAGTTTGTCTTCACGGGTATGAAATGAGCCACTTTAGTTAGGCAATCTACTACGACCCAAATGGAATCATATCCTGATCTAGTCCTTGGCAGTCTAGTGATGAAATCCATGCCAATCTTGTCCCACTTCCAATCAGGAATTGGTAGTGGTTGTAACAATCCTGCTGGTTTCTGATGTTCCGCTTTCACTCTACTACATACATCACACAAAGCAATATGTTCGGCGATGTCCTT
This sequence comes from Avena atlantica, assembly GCA_910589765.1. NCBI lineage: Eukaryota > Viridiplantae > Streptophyta > Magnoliopsida > Poales > Poaceae > Avena > Avena atlantica. The sequence goes on from OU342737.1 coordinate 122,880,356, forward strand.
CTTGAGATTATTCCACCAAAATCTTTCCTTCACATCCAAGTACATTTTGGTGTTACCCGGATGAATGGAATATGGTGAGTTGTGTGCTTCTTGTAAAATCAATTTCCGAAGCTCTGGATCTTGCGGAATGCAGATACGTTTTCCATACCATAAAGTACCCTGTTCGTCTTCATGAAATCCTTTGGCTTTTCCCTTGCTAATCTTTTCCTTAATCTCTTCAATTTCCTTGTCTATCTTTTGGGCTTCCTTGATTTTGTCCAACAAGGTGGGTTGAACATCCAATGACATGAGATGTCCTTCAGGCACTATCTCCAATCTGAGATCTTTGAATTGGGCACACAGATCATCTGGCAATTCTCCCTTAGTAAGGCCATTCACATAAGCCTTACGGCTCAATGCATCCTCTACAACATTTGCTTTACCGGGGTGGTATTGCAAACTCAAGTCATAGTCCTTGATGAGTTCTAGCCATCTTCTTTGTCTCATGTTGATTTCTTTCTAAGTGAATATATACTTCAAGCTTTTGTGATTTGTGAACACTTCACAACTCTTTCCCAAAAGATAATGTCTCCATGTTTTGAGTGCTTGGACAACAGAGGCTAACTCTAAATCATGAGTAGGATAATTCACTTCATGAGTTTTGAGTTGTCTAGAGGCATAAGCCACAACTTTCCCTTCTTGCATCAAAACTGCACCTAATCCTTGGTGAGATGCATCACAATAAACTTGGCAATCCTTCTCCAAATCTGGCAGACATAAGACTGGTGCTGTCACTGGTCTCTCCTTTAGCTCTTGGAAACCGAGTTCACATCCTTCAGTCCAATCAAATTTCTTGTCCTTCTTAAGTAACTACGTCATTGGCTTAGCTACCTTTGAGAAATTTTCAATGAATCTTCTAATTAGTATCCTGCCAAGCCAAGGAAACTACGAACTTCTTTCACTGACTTAGGAGATTCCCACTCAGTTACAGCTGACACTTTTGCGGGATCAACTACTACACCATCTCCTGACACAATATGTCCAAGAAATCCGACTTCATTCAACCAGAATTCACACTTGCTGAATTTGGCATATAGCTTATGCTCTCTAAGCTTCTCAAGTATCAATCGCAAATGTTCTTCATGCTCTTCATTGATCTTGGAGTAGATTAAAATGTCATCGATGAAAACGACAAAAAATTTGTCAAGAAATTCCATGAACACCTTGTTCATCATATTCATGAAGTAGGCTGGTGCATTTGTCAAACCAAAGGGCATCACGGTGTACTCATACAATTCATACCTAGTGGTGAAAGCAGTCTTAGGTATGTCTTGTTCCCTTATCTTTAGCTGAAAGTATCCTGATTGAAGATCAATCTTTGAGAACACACGGTCTCCTTCCAACTGATCAAACAAATCATTAATTCTGGGCAAAGGATACTTGTTCTTGATAGTTACCTCATTGAGTGAACGATACTCTATGCATAACCTTTGACTTCTATCTTTCTTTTCCACAAACAAGACTAGTGATCCCCAAGATGAAGAACTTGGTTCAGGGAAATCCTTTCTGTAGCTATTCTCCAAGTTGTTTCTTGAGTTCTTTCAACTCATCAACTGACATCTTGTAAGGTCTCTTTGCTATTGGTCCTGATCCTGGCAGCAAGTCAATCAGAAACTCCACATCCTGATATGGTGGCATTCCTGGTAATTCCTCCGGAAATACATCCAGATATTCTCTCACAATTAGCACACTGTCTATGATAACCCCCTTAAGAGAATTTAGCTTACTCCCTTTTGATTCAAAGTTAGACTTGAATCTAATACGTTTCTTATCCTGGGTTGTGAGTTTGACAGTACGATTGGCACAATCTAGTACTCCTTCGTACTTAATCATCCAATCCATTCCCAAAATGACATCCAATCCTTGGGAATCAAGGATTATCAAACTAACTGGAAACTTATGCTTTCCAAATTCTATTACTAGATCACGACATCCAAGACTTACTATCATATCTCCACCGGGAGAACTTACTTTTATAGGACACCCAATATTTTCAGTTGGAAATCCATTTCTCAAATGCTCTTGATATGAATGAATGCGATGCTAGTATAAAAAAGAATAAGTGCTGGAATAGGATTGAGTTTGAACTTACCAGCCACAACATCAGATTCCTCATATATTTCTTCCACGTTGATGTGGTTCACTTGTCCCTTTTGGAAGGGATTGGGCTTGTTGGCACCTTCAACTTTATTTTCTGGGCACTCATTAGTGTAGTGACCCATCTTCTTACACTTGAAGCATTCAACCTGACTAAGATCTTTCTTTATAGGCTGACTCCCACTTCCACTTCCACCTCCATTGTGGTGGCTCTTGTGTCCACTCTTGTGGTTCTTATACTTGTCATTATCATGACTGCGGTGATGCTTGTTGTCATGATGGCGGTTGTGGCTGTGGTGGTTGTTGTACTTTCCATGTTTGTGGGATCCAGAACTCCCACTATCATCATGATGGGAACGCTTGTGAGACGATCCCGAGCTGTGCTTATCAAAGCTATGTTTCCTCTTTCTGCTCTCAACCTGTTTCATCTTGTTTTCCAAGATGGTAGCCTTGTCACAAAGTGATTGGTAGGTTGGAACATAGGCAAAAGACAGCTGCAGGTTCAACTCATCATTCAGTCCCTCGAGGAATTTCTCCTTCCTCTTGGCATCTGTATCAACTTCATCCAGTGCATAACACGCCAGATTGTTGAATTCCTCAATGTACTCAGCCACACTGCGGTGACGCTGTTTCAGATTGTGGAACTCCTTTTTCTTCAAATTCATCACTCTGGATGAGATGTGAGCTGTACGAAATCCATCCTCAAAGATAGCCCAAGTCACATCCTCAATGGGAGTGGTGATCTGAAAGTTGTCCCACCAGGTTGCTGTTGGCCCTTCAAGCAGATGTGCTGCGAACCTGACCTTTTCTTCATCGGTGTAGCCAACAGTCACTAAGTCCTTGTTCACTGAACGTAACCAGTCATTGGCCACCATTGGATCAGTGGTTCCCGAGAACTTTGCAGGCCTTAGTCTAAGAAATCTGGTGAGCATGTCAAATCCTGGCGGATTATTCTGGTTGTTGTTATTGTTATTGTTGTTGTAGTTGTTGTTATTCTGGTTCTGGTTCTGGTTCTGCATGAATGTTGTCATCATCTGCATCAGTTGAGCTTGCGCTGTCATAAACTATTGCATCTCGGGAGTGACGTTGTTGTTTTGGTTGGGGTTGACACGTCGAGGAGGCGTCTGTGGTTTTAATGAGATACCCATAGATGCTTAACATGCACAATACATCACAGAGAACAAACACAATAACCAAGCATCAAAATAACATAGAGTTTGAACGACATAAAAAACAAGTTTTAAAAATGCAAACACACCATAGCAAGCCATCCACATGTTGGATGGTCATTGCGACTCAATAATCAAAGTACGGTAGATGAAAGATAATCGAGTAGTCTACACTACTTCTCCGCATCAATCTCCACATCAATGAGGGTAAGACCTGGATTCTCCATGGCGGTCTTATACTCATCAACACTAGTGGCCAAGGCCTCAATCTTGTCCCTAAGAGCCATCTTCTGTGAGCGAAGCCTCTCGATCACTCCCTGCTGGTGCTCAAGCTCGGAGTCCTTGGACTCTAACTCCTCCTTCATCTCCCTGGTCCTCTTGTTCCTGTCTTGGACTCTTTTCTCCTGGCTCTTGAACTTCTTGTCCTGGCTTTCAAATTTGGCCTCCATTTCCTTGACGATCTCATCTTGCTTCGCGAAGAGCTTGTCCTTCTCTCGTAGCTTAACCTGGAGCTCGTCATTGCTAAGCATGACGTTGGTCCTATCAGTATCAAGGTGTCTAATAAGACCCTCTAGGTCCTGAAGGTACAGACGAATCGGCTCCATCATCTCTCTAGTAGCATCATCGTACTCTATAGCCTCACCCTCCTCGTTGCGTCTCCCGAAGGGGTGAAAGTAAATACCTCTAAGCTCGGTGGAGTGCCTCCCTGAAGGGAATATGCCCTGAGAGGCAATAATAAAGTGTTTATTATGTGTATTCCAAGTATATGATAGATGTTTATTTTGCATGCTATAATTGTATTAATACGGAAACGTTAATACATGTGTGTTTAATAAACAAATAGAAAGTTCCTAGTTATGCCTCTCTCATAAACTAGCTCGTTGATTAACAAGATGATCAAGGTTTCCTGATCATGGACATTGGATGTTGTTAATAACGGGATCACAACATTAGTGTAATGGTGTGATGAACATTCATCCGAAGTATAGCATTACGATCAAAGTCATTGAGTTTATATTGCTATAACAACTTACGAAGTGATCCTAATCCTTAGACCATGAGATCATGTCAATCACTAACACCGGAAGAGTTTCTTGATAACATCAAACGTCACACCGTAACAGGGTGATTATAAAGATGGATTCAGAACTAATAAAGTGTTATGTTGAGGCTCATGGATCGAGAGTGGAATTTGTTCATCCCGATGACGGATAGATATACTCTGGGCCCTCTCGGTGATATCACATTGATTAGCTTGCAAGCAAGTGATTTGATCACTAGAATGTTATATCACAGGAACGAGAAAAGAGTGCATGTCGGTAACGAGATCAAACTAGGTATGGAGATACCGATGATCGAATCTCGGACATGTAATATATCGTGAAACAAAGGGATTAAGATACTAGCGTAAAAGGTTCCGACGATCACAAGAAAGTCATCGTTGAATGTGTGGGAGTCAGTATGGGTCTCCAGATCCCGCTTTTGATTATTGATCCGAGAGGGGTCTCGATCATGTCCTCATTATTCACGAACCGTAGGGTGACACACTTAAGAGACACCGACATCCAATTGGAGCAAATGTTTCATGCCGAAAGAATGAACAAGCGCAGGAATTTATTTCACTAGATACCGAAACAGGTTTTCGGGTGAAATTGCATAAAGTGGTTATGCATGTGAAATAGAATTCTAGCAAGGGGTTATTTGTGAATGTTTGTCATTAAAGTAATTTACAAAATTCTGAATAAAATAAAAGAGTTTTATTTAATGAGAGTTTGCATTAAATTTGGTGGAAATTTAATGGGAATTTGAGTGGACTTTTGAGTGGAGGGATTTTAAAGGGCATTTTGTGAGTGGAGTGTCCACCCACATGAATGAAGGAGGGGAGGGGCAGCCCCCATGGCCGGCGGCCACCCCCTTGGGTGCCCCCCTCCTCCTATTAAAGGAGCCCCCCTCCTCACTTGTCTCTCACACCTCCTTGTGAAGGATCTCTCTCCCCCTCTAGAATTTATCCCCCATGGTCTCGGACTAGCGAGATACATGTTCCCGGTGGCTATTCGGAAATAAAGAGTTGTGCTTCCGCTGCATCGCTGGAGCGAGGAGGCGGAGGTTGCTCGGTGCCTCGAGTGTGTGCGCGAGCACGGATGCGCTGCTGATTTGCGGCGCTAGGACTTCCTCTCGATCTTGAGATCGGCAAGAGATCGTCTACATCAACCACGAGTTGAACTCGTTAAGCTTTGTCGGTCTTCAAGGGTATGTTCTCTACGGATATACATCCGCCAGTTGTTTGTATCTAGTAGATAGATCTTGGTATATAGTTCACATCGTAGGAAATTTTTTGTTTTCTATGCTGCGAACCCAACAGTGGTATCAGAGCCGGATCTATGCGTAGATACTTTACACGGGTAGTACACATATGAGTATGTGGGCGATGATGATCATGTTGTTGCTCCTTTGTTGTAATTTTGGATATTGGTGGCATAGTGGGATGAAGCGGCCCGGACAAACTTTACATGTCCTCGCACATGAGACCTTTTCCACGCTTGACATGCAACTAGTTTGCATAAGTGGCTAGCGGGTGTCTGTCTCTCCTACTATAGTCAATATCTATTTTGCAAGCGAGTTGTCAACAATTTGATTATCCTTGTTGTGGTTCATGTTCGTAGGTAAGAACGGTTCTATCTCGAAAGCCCTAAGCCATGTAAAACTTGCAATGGATAAATTAGAGGCGTCTAGTTTAGATTGTTGCTGGGCTAGTGTTATGATATGGTAGTGTTGTAAGTAGAAGTATGAGATGATACTCTTACAACACACATAGCGTGTAAAATCCATAGACCTTGGATTTACACATATAGGTATGATAGTGATCATACCACGATGCACATGATAGAGATCATCTGCGGGAACCATATAATTTCACTAATAAACATATGATGTTTGATAGCATCTTATATTGCTTGTTTAGCGCTTTGTTAGCATAATAAGATGATCCCTCATTTAAATATCAAGATAAGAATGTGTTCTTCCTTTAGTATGCACCGATTATGTTTTCGTCTCTCCAAGACATCACGTGATGATCGGGTGTTCTTGGATCCACGACCATATTTCGAGTGTAAAACAGTTACACACGCGAATACTAAGGTTCTAACTTGGCGAGCCTAGCATGTAAAGACATGGCCTCGGAACACGGACCGAAAGGTTAAGCATGAGTCATATAGTTGATATGATGCCCATTTGATGCTCGCCTTTGAAGCTATACCGACTCACGTGATGATCGGACTTGGTGTAGTGGATTTGGTTCATGTAATCACCAAAAAGGCACGAGGGATGTCGTTTTTGAGTGGGAGTTCATTCGTAATATAGATTAGTTGAACTCAATCTATCATACACTTAGTCTAAACTTTACAAATTCTGTTGTAGATGGCACCACCTGCTTTTAATTTCAATGTGTTCATGGAGAAAGAGAAACTAGCAACGAACGGTAGCAACTTTACCGAATGGGCCATGAATTTGAGGATTCTCCTCTCTGCTGCACAAAAGCAATATGTGCTAGAAGCGCCGTTAGGCCCCCCACCTTTTGATGATGCCCCTGACGAGGAGAAGAATGTCTATCAGACTCGTCAGGAGGACCACAATCATTGCGGCATATTCTATGGGCTAGAGCCGGAACTTCGAAAGCGTTTCGAAAACGGTAATGCATTTGATACAATGGGTGAGTTGAAAATGATTTTCGACACACATGCTGCTGTAGAGAGCTACAACGCTTCAGAAAAGTTCTTTAGCTGCATGATGGAAGAGCACAACTCCGTTAGTGAGCATGTACTCAAGATGTCGGGTTACGCCGATAAGCTTGTGTCCTTGGGAATATCGATTCCCATTGACTTAGGCATCCATCGTGTTCTGCAGTCTCTGCCACCTAGCTATAAGAGCTTCGTGATGAACTATAATATGCAAGGCATGAAGAAGACTCTCCCCGAGCTTCTGTCAATGCTTAAAACTGCAGAAGTGGAGATCAAAAAGGAACATCAAGTGTTGATGATCAATAGGAACACTGGTTTCAAGAAAGACAAGAAGGGAAAACGGAAGGGAAGTAAGGGCGGCAAGCATGTCGCTGCGCCTGAAAAGAAACCCCGAGTTGGACCTAAGTCTGATTCCGAGTGCTACTATTGTAAGGGGACTGGCCACTGGAAGCGCAACTGCCCCAAGTATCTGGCAGACAAGAAGGCCGGCAAGGCAAACAAAGGTATATATGATATACATGTTATTGATGTGTACTTGACTAGTTCTTGCAGTAGCACCTGGGTATTTGATACCGGTTCAGTTGCTAATATTTGTAACTCGAATCAGGGGCTGCGGAACAAGCGACCGCTAGCAAGGGGTGAGGTCAAGATGCGTGTCGGCAATGGATCAAGCGTTGATGTGATCGCCGTCGGAACGCTGCCTCTCCACTTACCGTCGGGATTAGTTATAAAATTGAATAAATGTTATCTGGTGCCTGCACTGAGCATGAACATTGTATCTGGATCGTGTTTGATGCGAAGTGCTTATTCATTTAAATCCGAGAACAATGGTTGTTCCATTTATATGAATGAAATCTTTTATGGTCATGCACCGATGATGAATGGTTTATTTCTATTAGATCTCGATGATAATGTTACACATATTCATAATGTTGGTGCTAAAAGGATTAAACTTAATGATGATATATCCGCATATATGTGGCACTGCCGTCTAGGTCATATTGGCGTTAAACGCATGAAGAAGCTCCATTCGGATGGACTTTTGGAATCACTTGATTATGAATCATTTGATACATGTGAGCCATGCCTTATGGGCAAGATGACTAGAACGCCGTTTTCCGGTTCAATGGAACGGGCGACAGATTTATTGGAAATCATACATTCTGATGTATGTGGTCCAATGAGTGTATCAGCGCGAGGTGGATATCGTTATTTTGTTACTTTCACGGATGATTTGAGTAGATACGGTTATATCTACTTGATGAAACACAAGTCTGAAACCTTTGAAAAGTTCAAGGAATTTTAGAATGAAGTGGAAAATCATCGTAATAGAAAGATCAAATTTCTACGGTCCGACCGTGGAGGTGAGTATCTAAGTTACGAGTTTAGCACTCACATGAAAGAGTGTGGAATTGTTTCACAACTCACACCTGCCGGAACACCACAGCGAAATGGTGTGTCGGAACGTCGTAATCATACTTTATTAGATATGGTTCGATCTATGATGTCTCTGACGGACTTGCCGTTGTCATTTTGGGGTTATGCACTAGAAACTGCTGCATTCACTTTAAATCGGGCACCATCTAAATCCGTTGAAAAGACACCGTATGAATTGTGGTTTGGAAACAAACCTAAGCTGTCATTTCTTAAAGTTTGGGGATGCGATGTTTATGTGAAGAAACTTCAACCGGATAAACTCGAACCCAAAGCGGAAAAATGCGTCTTCATAGGATACCCTAAAGAAACTGTTGGGTATTCCTTCTATCACAGATCCGAGGGCAAGGTTTTTGTTGCCAAGAATGGATCCTTTCTAGAGAAAGAGTTTCTCGCGAAAGGTGTGAGTAGTCGGAAGGTAGAACTCGAAGAGGTTGTGGAACCTTCTCTTCAAAGTATGGCGAGTAGCGCAGCGCCGGAAGTTGTTCCGGAGTTGGCTCCACCTGTTGAAGAGGGAACTAATGATAATGATCATGAAGCTCCGAAAGAGAGTACTACCGAATCTCGCAGGTCAAACAGGACGCGTACAGCTCCCGAGCTGTACGGAAATCCTGTCATGAATTTCATGGTTGATGAAAATGATGACCCTGCGACGTATGAAGAAGCGATGATGAGCCCGGATTCCAACAAATGGTTAGAAGCCATGAAATCCGAGATGGAATCCATGTATGAAAATCAAGTTTGGAACTTGGTGGAATTACCTCACGACCGAAAGGCCGTGGAGAACAAATGGATTTTCAAAAGGAAAACTGATGCTGATGGTAATGTGACCGTCTATAAAGCTCGACTTGTCGCAAAGGGGTTTCGACAAATTCAAGGAGTTGACTACGATGAGACTTTCTCTCCCGTAGCGATGCTAAAGTCAGTTAGGATTATGTTAGCAATTGCTGCATATTTCGATTATGAGATATGGCAGATGGATGTCAAAACCGCGTTTCTCAATGGTAATATTGAAGAAGAGTTGTATATGATACAACCAAAGGGTTTTGTCGATCCTAAGGATGCTAACAAGGTGTGCAAGCTTCAGCGATCCATCTATGGATTGAAGCAAGCATCACGAAGTTGGAATCTCCGCTTTGATGAGGTGATCAAAGAGTTTGGATTTGTCCAAACTTATCGAGAAGCTTGTATTTACAAGAAAGTGAGTGGGAGCAATGTGGCATTTCTGATATTATATGTGGATGGCATATTATTGATCGGAAATGATATAGATCTTTTAAACAGTGTTAAAAGTTATCTAAACAGCAAATTTTCAATGAAGGACCTAGGTGAAGCGTCATACATATTAGGCATAAAGATCTATAGAGATAGATCTAGGCGCCTAATAGGGCTATCGCAAATTACATACCTTGATAAGATTTTAAAGAAGTTTAAAATGGACAGAAGTAAGAAGGGGTTCTTACCTATGTTGCAAGGCAAGACATTGAGTAAGACTCAAAGTCTGGCTTCGGCGGAAGAAAGAGATATAATGGACAAAGTACCCTATGCTTCAGCCATAGGCTCTATAATGTACGCCATGCTATGTACAAGACCGGATGTGGCACATGCTATTAGTTTGACTAGTAGGTACCAATCGGATCCAGGTTCGGAACACTGGATAGCGGTCAAGAATATCCTTAAGTACTTACGAAGAACTAAGGATATGTTTCTTGTATACGGAGGTGAAGAAGAGCTCGTCGCTAAGTGTTATGTCGGCGCTAGCTTTGACACCGATCCGGATGACTCTAAGTCTCAATCCGGATACGTATTTCTCATGAATGGCGGAGCGGTTAGTTGGAGGAGCTCCAAACAACCTGTGGTAGCGGGATCAACAACGGAGGCCGAATATGTTGCTGCTTCAGAAGCGGCTCAGGAAGCAGTTTGGATGAAGGAGTTCATATCCGAACTAGGAGTGGTGGCAAACGCGTTGGACCCAATGGTGATCTATTGTGACAACAATGGTGCCATTTCCAATGCCAAAGAGCCAAGGTCTCACAAGCATTCCAAGAATATTAAGCGCCGGTTTCACTCCATCCGCGAGCATGTCAAGGATGGAGATATAAAGATTTGTAAAGTACATACAGATCTCAATGTAGCAGATCCGTTGACTAAAACTCTCCCTAGAGAAAAACATGATCAACACCAGAACTCAATGGGTGTTAGATTTATCACTATGTAACTAGATTATTGTCTCTAGTGCAAGTGGGAGACTGAAGGGAATATGCTCTGAGAGGCAATAATAAAGTGTTTATTATGTGTATTCCAAGTATATGATAGATGTTTATTTTGCATGCTATAATTGTATTAATACGGAAACGTTAATACATGTGTGTTTAATAAACAAACAGAAAGTTCCTAGTTATGCCTCTCTCATAAACTAGCTCGTTGATTAACAAGATGATCAAGGTTTCCTGATCATGGACATTGGATGTTGTTAATAACGGGATCACAACATTAGTGTAATGGTGTGATGAACATTCATCCGAAGTATAGCATTACGATCAAAGTCATTGAGTTTATATTGCTATAACAACTTACGAAGTGATCCTAATCCTTAGACCATGAGATCATGTCAATCACTAATACCGGAAGAGTTTCTTGATAACATCAAACGTCACACCGTAACAGGGTGATTATAAAGATGGATTCAGAACTAATAAAGTGTTATGTTGAGGCTCATGGATCGAGAGTGGAATTTGTTCATCCCGATGACGGATAGATATACTCTAGGCCCTCTCGGTGATATCACATTGATTAGCTTGCAAGCAAGTGATTTGATCACTAGAATGTTATATCACAGGAACGAGAAAAGAGTGCATGTCGGTAACGAGATCAAACTAGGTATGGAGATACCGATGATCGAATCTCGGACATGTAATATATCGTGAAACAAAGGGATTAAGATACTAGCGTAAAAGGTTCCGACGATCACAAGAAAGTCATCGTTGAATGTGTGGGAGTCAGTATGGGTCTCCAGATCCCGCTTCTGATTATTGATCCGAGAGGGGTCTCGATCATGTCCGCATTATTCACGAACCGTAGGGTGACACACTTAAGAGACACCGACATCCAATTGGAGCAAATGTTTCATGCCGAAAGAATGAAAAAGCGCAGGAATTTATTTCACTAGATACCGAAACAAGTTTTCGGGTGAAATTGCATAAAGTGGTTATGCATGTGAAATAGAATTCTAGCAAGGGGTTATTTGTGAATGTTTGTCATTAAAGTAATTGACAAAATTCTGAATAAAATAAAAGAGTTTTATTTAATGAGAGTTTGCATTAAATTTGGTGGAAATTTAATGGGAATTTGAGTAGACTTTTGAGTGGAGGGATTTTAAAGGGCATTTTGTGAGTGGAGTGTCCACCCACATGAATGAAGGAGGGGAGGGGGCATCCCCCATGGCTGGCGGCCACCCCCTTGGGTGCCCCCCTCCTCCTATAAAAGGAGCCCCCCTCCTCACTTGTCTCTCACACCTCCTCGTTAAGGATCTCTCTCCCCCTCTAGAATTTATCCCCCATGGTCTCGGACTAGCGAGATACATGTTCCCGATGGCTATTCGGCAAGAAAGAGTTGTGCTTCCGCTGCATCGCTGGAGCGAGGAGGCGGAGGTTGCTCGGTGCCTCGAACGTGTGTGCGAGCACGGATGCGCTGCTGATTTGCGGCGCTAGGACTTCCTCTCGATCTTGAGATCGGCAAGAGATCGTCTACATCAACCACGAGTTAAACTCGTTAAGCTTTGTCGGTCTTCAAGGGTATGTTCTCTACGGATATACATCCGCCCGTTGTTTGTATCTAGTAGATAGATCTCGGTATATAGTTCACATCGTAGGAAATTTTTTGTTTTCTATGCTGCGAACCCTACACTCCCTACCAGTCGTCCAAGTAACTCCTGCATGACTACATCTAAGCCTCTCTCCTTGTTGTCATGCATCATCTTGAAAGTGATATCCTCCATGGGTGGCTCTGCCTGGCGTCCCGGCTGTGTGACTCTGAAGCCCCATAGGTCCTTCCTCTCAAACTTGGTGAGCTGAAGTGTCGTGATGCTAGGAAGTGGAAGGTTGAGCACACTAGTGAGCTCAATGAGATGAGTACCAAAACGAGTTCCCTTGAACTCCTCGGCCGTGCTGATAACAACATTAGGCATCTATTTTTATAAGATAGAGAAAAGTTAGAACCAACACAAGTAGAGCAAATTCACAAGACAAATATCACAAGTACCTCTTTCAGCAACAAACACACAAGTCATGGCATACACAAATCTACTACAAATACCAAAGGTTTAACATAACTTACAGAAATTTTTTAGGAAGAAAAAAATGATCAGTGTGGTGGTCCAACTAACTAAGTACGTTACAATTATCATTCACTAGACAAAATAGCTATCAGGGTGTCAACACCCGGATTTTTCAATCCTAGATGCCTGTTATGCCATACATCGCAATCCCGGGATTACCATTTTTGCGAGACATAACAGAATTGGATACCATAGTACTTCATCCATTACAACGATACATAAGTTCTTACACAAATAGGGATCTCATGATCCAGTCCTTAATACAACATCAAGCAGCGGAATACGGAATAGTAACGGTAGCGTAGGCGAGGCTCCATCTTCGGGGTCACAGGCAATGCTGACGATGGGAGATGATCCTAGTTGTCGTAACCGTCCTGGGGTCTATCCTCCAGGTACTCCTCTTCATAGTCTGGCCATGGGAATAGCCAGGGACAAAGCCATGAGTACTCTTTAAGTACTCGCAAACTAATACTAACAAGAAAAAGGGGGTTTTGGATAATAGGACACTAGGCTCTAGGGTTGTTTTGCAAAAGCCAGATTTATACTACTAAGTTCCCAAGCTAGTCACAATTTTATAACTCCTAAGTGGGATCTTGTATTTCTAGTCACAATTCTGTTGTGGCCAAGCCCAAAGTCTCAAGTCGTTCACAAGTCATTTTGAAAAGTCTGACGAGGGAACAGTATGGCCACTCCAACTGTCCATAACCGCGGACGCGGCTATTCGAATAGTTTGACACTCTGCAGAGATTGTACACTTTCACCACAACATTCTATACATCCGTCAGGAACAAATCCTGAATTCACCATACTCAGTATGCGGATAATCAATCCTAACCTTCCATTTACACTCCCTAGTATAAGCACCTCTCCTGTGAGTTTGGCCTCCCAACCATGACCACTGTCATCTTGGGTACTGCACAGGTGGACAATCTTCACAAGGTAGCCTCAGCTCAGACCTTGGCCGTGAGGGAACTAATACTAAGGTATATAAGTTTCCAGTCAAGCCCTACCCAATATTCGGGTATTGTGGTTGTACGATAAAATTGGAATGGTATCGCATCCAGACAACCATCAGTTTTATAAAGGGCTAAGGCTCATGCCTCAACATTTTCATCACCAAAATCATCAAGTGTTTGGAAACACATGTCCAAAACATTTCAATAGAATGATCCATCATTCCAAGGTTTTCATAACCATTTTTCCCCCAAGTATTCCCATCTAAAGTTGATCAAGTTTTATGCTTAGCACTAGCATCTACAGGTGGGGTAGTACTAATAGAGGGGTGGTAACTAGTGGAGTTGCAACTAAGTCCAACCTTATATCATAAGCTGATATCAAGGTTTCTAGCTTAGGCCAAATTTTAATGCTCTTTACGCAACCTTCAGCACAACTGTCTAGTATCTACCAAAATTCTTGGGTAGCCTCTAAACTTTGATAAAGAAATAAAGTAAGAATATTGCCATAAAACTAGGATTGGTTTTGCAAGTGGGTATGGTTACATACGCTTAGGGCATATAGTAATCATATCACAAGCATGGTTTGTGGAAACAATAGGGTGTTTTATGCGCTTGCATAGGTATAGTATCTTGCAAGTGTTAGCTTGCATTGGTAAACTTGGTTAGTATAGCTTGCATCAATATCAGTATAAGCTTGCACATTCACTAGTAGTATTAGGCTTGCCTTGTGCAGAGCAGTGGTTGAAGTTCTCCTCGGCTTCCTCTTCGTAGTATCCTCCTTCTTCCTCGTAGCCTTGGTCGGTACTAGCGTCTATGAATAAATACGAGGTACACAATCACCAAACAATACTTAACTACTTGCAATCATCACACACAAGGGTCCTATAGGTGATCTAGCATCATCTCTAACATTACAAGGTTAAGGATTGGTTTAAGTCTTCTTATTTTAGAAAAGTAATTTCTACTCATTGAAAAACTACTTAAGATTTAATATTCTCCAAACTAAACATGGGATCATGTTGACACATGTCATCACCACATGTTGTAGTCCATGGGAATGTGATTTAAAGTGGTGTCACAATTTAACAAGGTTTTACCCCTTTTATTTTAATTAATTAAAGTGGCTAGAAATGCTTATGAAGCATTCTTTTATTCCTTGAACATTATTTCTGCAAGTAACCTATATATATTTTTATATATTCTGAAAGGTATGGTTGAAAGTGATTTTTGAGAGTTGGAATCAACTCAAAAGCTATTGTGGTTTAAATTTGAAAAATGTTTGAATGCAGAAAAGCTTCTGCCTTGTCATTTTTGCTAAGGGTGATCTACAGATCCAAATGACTTGAATCCAACGGGCTTGGATTAAGCATTCACAGACCTTTCCAACAAAATTGGTTTCATCTAATTTGGTGCACTAAATCGATCTGGGTTGATTTTTGAAGTTGGGTACAGAAGTGTGTTTGAAATTAAAAAGAAAATATTTAATTTGAATTGTTGGGCTGCGCGGGAAATTCTAACGGGCCGGCCTGCTAAGCGCAGTGCTCCCGCGGGCTGCTTAAGTGGGTGTCCCCACTCTTCAGTGACACAGGGCTGGGCGAAGCGGTATGGGGCAACGTGGTTCGTTCGATCTGGTTCTAATCCAACGGCTGAGGGTCATCGTCGACGCGAGACAGCTCCGGCGAGAACGAAACCTAGCGCGGCCAGTGAGGGGTGCTGGGGGCTCACCGGAGTACGGGCGAGGGTCGGCGAGGCGGGCGAACGACGAAGTCGACGACGGCGAACCTCCTGGTACTGGTGGCTTCTCCTGGGGTGGCTCCAATCGCTGGCTCCTTTCTTCTCCGGCAGCGGCAGGCTCCAGTGAAATTCCGGCGGGGTGGTGCTCGCCTTGCTCTGAGAATGGTGTGGCACGATCAGTGAGGAGAGGGGAGTGAGATGGTGTGAAGAAATTGTGCGGGGGTGGCCTCTATTTATAGTCGAGCGAGGGGACCGTCGGGGCGCAAGATGAGCTCGTCGGAGGCAACGTTACAGGCAGCTAATGGCATGGGCAAGGGTAGGGGACGGTGCGGTGTCTCCTGGCGATGCTCAACGACATGGTCGCGAGGGATGGGGCGATGTGGTTTGGTCTGGAACGGGCGGTGCTCTGCGCGGCAGAGGCGGCGTTCTCGACGGCGGGCGGTGGCTGTATGGCGCGGGGCGTTAAACGGGGATGTCTGGCGGTCTCCTGGGTCGGTGGTGATCGTGTGTGCGCGCGGTGAGGGCGGCGCGCGGTCTGTGGGTGATGGTCGAGGGTGGCGCTCTGGCGCACGCTCGGCATGGTCTGGGCGTGTCTTGTGCGCGTGGTCCAGGGCTTGGCAACGCTCGCGGCTGGGATAGGCAGTGGCGGTGGATGGTGGGCTGCCTCCTAGACATGCTGGCTAGGCTTGCTGCTGCTCCTAGCTTGCTGTCCACATTGGGGTGACAAGGTTGGCTTCGGCTGTTCACCATTAATGGCAATGGCAAGCTCACAGGGGTGCTAGTGCTGGTCTAACCTTTCTAGATGATCTACTGGATTGTGTGAGAGCTAACTAGGGAACAATTTAGGCTCAAAACACTGCACACTATAGTGTTTGATGTTTTGTTTGATTTGTGTCTGCAACCTGTTTGATGAAATGGCCGCATGAAGTCAAGTTTTGAAATTTGAATTGAATTTTGGTGGGTTTGCTAGATTGGTTCTGGTGAGTCTGCAGATGCTTGGGTTTTGAAAATTGAGCTTGTTTAAGTGGGTTTTGAAAAAGTGGGATCTTCCCATATGAAGAAGATTCAATTTTGAGTTGTCATTTAAACTATGCATTTGAAAGTTTCTGGATGATCACAAGGTGGGCCTTGATACTTTGTTATGAGTACATTCAAGGGGTGCAAAGATCCAGAAAAGTTTCTGTTAGGTTTTGAAAGTTTGAGACAGCCAAAGTAGGCATGGGAGTGAAATTGGTCAAAATGACCATTCACTTAATATATTGGTTTTGATTTATTTCTCTTTAGGAAAAGTGTGGGGAATGTTTTAGATGATGTTCTTTTCACCTAATAAACATTTTACAAGCAATGGCTCACACAAACAAAGTGGTTTTAAAGAATTTCAAAATTCATGCATACACATATACATGCTTTCATGAATTGATTTAGAAAAGTTTTTGTTAACCCTAATCTTTAGGATTAGTATTTTGTTGATCTAAGTTTGATATTTTTGGGATGTTACAAACCTTCCCCCCTTAAACAAAATCTCGTCCCGAGATTTGAAAAAGGACGAAAAGATTACCTAGGATTTGAAGAGATCTGGAAACTCCGTCCTGATGTGATCTTCGCGTTCCCAGGTAGTTTCCTCTTCTGTGTGGTTGCTCCACTGAATCTTGAGAAACTTGATGCTTCGGGTTCTGGTCGTTCGAAAAGATTCCTCCAATATACGGATGGGTACTTCGGGATAGGTCAGGTCATCATTGATCTCTATGGTCCTATGATCGATATTCTTGAACACTTCGGTCTTCTCGGGGACTTCGAGACATTTATGAAGTAACGAGATATGGAACACATTGTGCACTGCTGACATCTCTTCTGGTAGCTCGAGTTGATACGATACTTCTCCTCGATGGTTCAAAATTTTGAAAGGTCCGATATATCTGGGGGCTAACTTTCCTTTGAGTTGGAAACGCTGCATTCCCTTCAATGGCGATACTTTCAGGTAAACAAAGTCTCCAATGTTAAAGGCGAGGTCTCGACGTCTCTTGTCGGCGTAACTCTTTTGTCGGGATTGGGCTGTCTTGAGATGCTCTCGAATCTTGTGAACCTTCTCTTCTGCTTCTCGTAGGATGTCAGGTCCGAAAATTTGACTCTCTTCTACTTCCGACCAGTTCAAAGGGGTGCGTCACTTCCTTCCGTACAGGAATTCAAATGGGGCCATTTGCAAACTGGCTTGGTAACTATTGTTGTAGGAAAATTCTGCAAACGGCAGACAGTCTTCCCACTTGGATCCATATTCTAGCACACATGCTCTAAGCATATCTTCGAGTATTTGGTTTACTCGCTCCGTTTGTCCATCGGTCTGAGGGTGATACGCGGTACTGAAATCTAGGCGGGTTCCTAAACCTTCCTGGACCTTCTTCCAGAATCTCGAGGTAAACTGAGTTCCTCGATCCGATACGATATTCTTGGGGACTCCGTGCAAACTAACGATCCTAGCGATGTACAACTCTGCTAGCTTCGAACTCTGATAGGTGGTTTAAACGGGCAAGAAATGGGCGACTTTGGACAATCTGTCCACTATGACCCAAATAGAGTCATTTCCCCTACTAGAAGTAGGTAGTCCAGTGATAAAGTCCATTCCTATAGAATCCCATTTCCATTCCGGAATTTGCAAAGGTTGCAACAATCCAGCGGGTCTTTGATGTCCTGCCTTGACTCGCTGACATATATCACACTTGGCGATATAGCTTCCGATTTCTCTCTTCATCTTATGCCACCAAAATTGCTCTTTCAAATCTTGATACATCTTAGTTCCTCCTGGATGGATAGAATAAAGAGTATCATGAGCCTCCTTCAAGATAACTTCTTTTAACTCAGAATCTGCTGGTACACAAAGGCGTCCTTTGTACCACAAAACTCCTTCTTCGTCCTCGGTGAATCCGGGTACTTTGCCTGTACCGATACGACGTTTAATTCCGTCGATACTAGCATTTCCTTTCTGCGCCTCTTTAACCTGACTGATCAAAGTGGGCTGAAGTTCTATGCTAGCCAAAAATCCTTCACTTACTAATTCTATTCGAAAATCCTCCATCTCCTTGTGCAAACTTGGTTGCTCCTTCAAAATCATGGAGTTCAAGCGGCACGGAAATCTGCTAAGGGCATCGGCTACTACGTTGGCTTTTCCATGGTGATAATGAATGTCCAGGTCGTAATCCTTGATTAGCTCAATCCATCTTCTCTGCCTCATATTCAGCTCCTTCTGAGTGAATATATACTTTAGGCTCTTGTGATCCGAATAAATCTCACAACGGTTTCCCATAAGGTAATGTCTCCATGTCTTCAGGGCTAGAACTATGGCTGCGAGTTCGAGGTCATGGGTTGGATAATTTTGTTCATGCTGCTTCAATTGTCGCGATAGATAGGATATAACTTGGCCTTCTTGCATTAGCACACATCCGAGACCAATCTTGGATGCGTCACAATACACATCGAAGGGCTTCGTGATATCCGGCATGATCAAGATTGAGGCGGAAATCAATCTCCTTTTGAGTTCTTGGAAACTCGCTTCACACTTGTCTGTCCATTCAAACTTCTTGTCCTTCTTCAGCAATTGGGTCATGGGTCGGGCGATACTAGAGAATCCTTCTACGAATTTGCGGTAATATCCCGCCAATCCGAGAAAAGCACGAACTTGGGTTTGAGTGGTTGGGGCTTGCCAATCTTCTACATCTTTCACTTTGGCAGGGTCAACGGCAATTCCTCCGGCTGATACAATGTGACCGAGGAATCCTACTTCCTGTAACCAGAATTCACATTTGCTAAATTTTGCATATAGCTGATGCTCTCTAAGGGTTCCAAGAATGGTCCTTAGGTGTAGCTCATGTTCTTCTTCCGATTTGGAATAAATCAGAATGTCATCGATGAAAACAACGACAAACTTATCCAGGAAGTCCATAAAAATCTTATTCATGAGGTTCATGAAATAAGCGGGGGCATTGGTTAATCCAAAAGACATGACTGTATACTCATACAACCCATATCTGGTGGTAAAGGCAGTCTTTGGAATATCCTCTGCACGAATTTTGAGTTGATGATAACCAGTTCTAAGATCAATCTTAGAAAACACCTGGGCACCGGTCAACTGATCAAACAAATCCTCTATCTTGGGCAAGGGGTACTTGTTCTTGATGGTGACATCATTCAACTTTCGATAATCCGTACACAAACGGTTACCTCCATCCTTCTTGTCCACAAACAAGACAGGTGACCTCCATGGGGACGCACTTGGTTGAATCAATCCGATTTCTAACATGGAATCCAGTTGATTCTTCAGTTCTTCTAGTTCTGACGGGTTCATACTATAGGGTCTCTGGGCTATAGGTCCTGTTCCGGGGATTAGTTCGATGATAAACTCGATATCCCTATCTGGGGGCATACCAGGCAAAACATCTGGAAATACATCGGGGTATTCACAGACTACCCGAACTTGGTCGATGGTAGGTTGGGCTAGACTCTTGTTACACTTGAATTGGCGAGATAAGGTTTCCGATATATGCTCGACTAATATTCCGGCGGTACTAGTCATGGTAATGGCTTTCTTGGCACAGTCAATCATTCCTTTATGTTTGGACATCCAATCCATTCCTAGTACTACTTCCAAACCTTTAGTTCCGAGTACTATTAGATTAGCATAAAAATCTATGCCATGGATTCGGATAGGGACGGCTTTGCAAATTTGCCTAGCCTTGGTGGTCGATCCGGGAATTTGTACAATCATCACATGCTTCAGTTTGGTTGGTTGGATTTTACTAGTGCATGCAAATTCTTCGGTGACAAATGAATGCGATGCACCAGAATCAAACAACACTCTTGCGAGTACTGAATTAACAGAAAACATACCCAGCACGACGTCTGGCGCTTCCTGAGCTTCTTCAGCATGCATGAGAAAAAGGCGGCCATTGCGGTTGAGTGAATTTCCTGGGGCAAATCTTCTCCCTGGCTGGACACGACGCTGCTGCTGGGCTGGGACATTGGTATTAGGGGCTGTAGCGTTCTTCTTGTTGGGGCACTCATTGGAATAGTGGCCTTTATTTCCACAGTCATAACAGGTCACTTGTGACTTGTCCTTGGCTGCGACAGGCACAACATTGCTTCCAGTCCTCGGGGCAGTATTGGGGTTGGCGGTAGCATGGTTGGTGTTGAACTTGGGTGGGGCACGGGTGAAAGTGCTAGAATTGCCGGGGTTGTTGTGATTTCCTCCGGGTCTAGGGTTTCCACGGTTGGGATAGTTCGGACGGGTCATAGGGGGTCTGTTGGTTCTTGGGGCAAATCCTGGAGATGGGTTGGGGCGATACTTTGGGGTCTGATGGGTTCCTGGTTGATGCATCATGCGACGCTTGCGGTTCTCATTGGCCTGGTTGATCTTTCCTTCCATCTGGATAGCGGAGTCGACAAGGGCTTCAATATCAGCAAAGGGAATATTGACTAACACTGTCTGCATCTCGTCATGCAGACCATTCAGGAATCTTTCTTTCTTCTTGGCTTCGGTGTCTATCTCATCTGGGGCGTACCTAGCTAATGACAAAAATTTGTCACGGTATTCCACTACAGTCATCCTTCCTTGCTTCAATTCTCTGAACTCGTCTCTCATTCTCTTGATCAAACCTGGCGGCACATGGGTTCTGCTAAACTTGACCTTGAATTCCTCCCAGGTCATCATTTGGCCTCCGGTCATTGCACGAACACTGTTCCACCATGCCCTGGCATCTCCGGCTAGATAATGAGTGGTGAACAAGACTTTCTCGTTGGCTTCTACTCCGGCTACTTCTAAGTTATTCTCCATGGTTTGCAGCCAATCATCGGCGTCTAGGGGTTCTTCTGACTTGGTGAAAACGGGTGGGTTGGTATTCTGGAAATTCTTGAGCTTAGATCCGTGGTTGTCCTGATTTCCACGACCTTGGTTGTTGTGGGCTAGCTGGGCTATCTGTTGCAGAGTGGCTAGGTTGGCTTGCCGTTCCGCTCGTTCAGCTTCGCGGTCAGAAGTCAACATTTGCAGGATCTGCAACATTGGGTCCGGGGCTGAACCACTTCCTCCACGTGGCATCTGAAGATTGATATAGATCATGATAAAAGAGGGAAATTTCTAAGGTTTTGGGTCTTTGAAAAGTTTTTAGAGTTTGACTCAAGTTTTCTAGCAACTTGCTTTTTCATTCATTCACTCCTAGCACACAGTACAACACACACCACAACAAAGCAAAACAGATGGTTTTAAGAACCATTGTGGGAACTACGATACAGTGGGACCGACTACTACTCACTACGCTAGTGCTCAGTGCTACTACTGCTCGGAGTTTGTGGCTTCATCATCTTCCGCATCATCGATGAAGGCAAAATCATCCTCATCGGTGAAGAATTCCATGGCATGATCCTCCAGAAAATCATCGTCATCGCTGAGATAGGAGTAAGGGTCTCCACGAAGATCTTCTTCGGCATTCTCCCTTTCCTCTAACTGCATGTCTCTCTCATGGATGGTCTCTTCCAGAGATGAGATACGATGGCGAAGACGGGAAATAATGCGCTCCTTCTTGTCGAGCTGACGGCGGCGAGACTTGCGATCCTTTGCTAGCATGGCGATGGTCTGATCCTTCGTCTTGATGATGGCAGACTTGTGGTTGCAGTAGTCACGGCAGTTGTCCAGTTCCTGCTGACGATCATACATCATGAAGCTAAGGTGGTCCAAGTGAGTCTTCAGCTCGGGGTGGTATGGGGCTTCCAGTGGTTGACCATTTGCATCACGTCTTGGGCAAAAATCAAAGCGAGTACCCTTGATCTGATTGATGCTCTGCCCACACAGACGAGAAAGAGCTTCCTGCATTGCTCTGGCAAGTCCATCGAGCCAGTTGTTTTCCCTCAAGGTAAACTGAATTCCCTCCGCAGTGGGAGGTTCAATCTTTCCTCGGAGGCTTGCAACAATTAGCCACTTTAGATCTTCTCCCCCTTGATCATTGAGCTGAGCTCCGAAGAACTCGGGATGCGGGCGCTCCAAAAGTTCCGAAAGCTGATCCAGATCCCTCTCAAAGATAAGGTCTCCTCCATTTCCGAGTTGGTAAAACTTGCTGTACTTCACGTCCATCTATAAAAATAGAGGATGAGTAGTTTAGCAAAGTGATCAAGTGTGTCAAAATTTTATATATTTTGCAAGAGTTTTTGAGGTACATGAAGTTTATTAAAGAATTTAAGAGGTAAGAATGAGAATAAGTTTTCGTAAATAGTTTTGTTTTTGAGTGTTGAAACTAAGTTTTTGGTTCAGCGTCTAATCTAACTAGGGTCTCCTATGGTCAGGATGGCTCTGATACCAACTTGTCAACACCCGGATTTTTCAATCCTAGATGCCTGTTATGCCATACATCGCAATCCCAGGATTACCATTTTTGCGAGACATAACAGAATTGGATACCATAGTACTTCATCCATTACAACGATACATAAGTTCTTACACAAATAGGGATCTCATGATCCAGTCCTTAATACAACATCAAGCAGCGGAATACGGAATAGTAACGGTAGCGTAGGCGAGGCTCCATCTTCGGGGTCACAGGCAATGCTGACGATGGGAGATGATCCTAGTTGTCCTAACCGTCCTAGGGTCCATCCTCCAGGTACTCCTCTTCATAGTCTGGCCATGGGAATAGCCAGGGACAAAGCCATGAGTACTCTTTAAGTACTCGCAAACTAATACTAACAAGAAAAAGGGGTTTTTGGATAATAGGACACTAGGCTCTAGGGTTGTTTTGCAAAAGCCAGATTTATACTACTAAGTTCCCAAGCTAGTCACAATTTTATAACTCCTAAGTGGGATCTTGTATTTCTAGTCACAATTCTGTTGTGGCCAAGCCCAAAGTCTCAAGTCGTTCACAAGTCATTTTGAAAAGTCTGACGGGGGAACAATATGGCCACTCCAACTGTCCATAACCGCGGACGCGGCTATTCGAATAGTTTGACACTCTGCAGAGATTGTACACTTTCACCACAACTTTCGATACATCCGTCAGGAACAAATCCTGAATTCACCATACTCAGTATGCGGATAATCAATCCTAACCTTCCATTTACACTCCCTAGTATAAGCACCTCTCCTGTGAGTTTGGCCTCCCAACCATGACCACTGTCATCTTGGGTACTGCACAGGTGGACAATCTTCACAAGGTAGCCTCAGCTCAGACCTTGGCCGTGAGGGAACTAATACTAAGGTATATAAGTTTCCAGTCAAGCCCTACCCAATATTCGGGTATTGTGGTTGTACGATAAAATTGGAATGGTATCGCATCCAGACAACCATCAGTTTTATAAAGGGCTAAGGCTCATGCCTCAACATTTTCATCACCAAAATCATCAAGTGTTTGGAAACACATGTCCAAAACATTTCAATAGAATGATCCATCATTCCAAGGTTTTCATAACCATTTTTCCCCCAAGTATTCCCATCTAAAGTTGATCAAGTTTTATGCTTAGCACTAGCATCTACAGGTGGGGTAGTACTAATAGAGGGGTGGTAACTAGTGGAGTTGCAACTAAGTCCAACCTTATATCATAAGCTGATATCAAGGTTTCTAGCTTAGGCCAAATTTTAATGCTCTTTATGCAACCTTCAGCACAACTGTCTAGTATCTACCAAAATTCTTGGGTAGCCTCTAAGTAAACTTTGATAAAGAAATAAAGTAAGAAGATTGCCATAAAACTAGGATTGGTTTAGCAAGTGGGTATGGTTACATACGCTTAGGGCATATAGTAATCATATCACAAGCATGGGTTATGGCAACAATAGGGTGTTTTATGCGCTT
Organism: Avena atlantica; assembly: GCA_910589765.1. Classification (NCBI taxonomy): domain Eukaryota; kingdom Viridiplantae; phylum Streptophyta; class Magnoliopsida; order Poales; family Poaceae; genus Avena; species Avena atlantica. The sequence goes on from OU342737.1 coordinate 122,904,677, forward strand.
GCATAGGTATAGTATCTTGCAAGTGTTAGCTTGCATTGGTAAACTTGGTTAGTATAGCTTGCATCAATATCAGTATAAGCTTGCACATTCACTAGTAGTATTAGGCTTGCCTTGTGCAGAGCAGTGGTTGAAGTTCTCCTCGGCTTCCTCTTCGTAGTATCCTCCTTCTTCCTCGTAGCCTTGGTCGGTACTAGCGTCTATGAATAAATACGAGGTACACAATCACCAAACAATACTTAACTACTTGCAATCATCACACACAAGGGTCCTATAGGTGATCTAGCATCATCTCTAACATTACAAGGTTAAGGATTGGTTTAAGTCTTCTTATTTTAGAAAAGTAATTTCTACTCATTGAAAAACTACTTAAGATTTAATATTCTCCAAACTAAACATGGGATCATGTTGACACATGTCATCACCACATGTTGTAGTCCATGGGAATGTGATTTAAAGTGGTGTCACAATTTAACAAGGTTTTACCCCTTTTATTTTAATTAATTAAAGTGGCTAGAAATGCTTATGAAGCATTCTTTTATTCCTTGAACATTATTTCTGCAAGTAACCTATATATATTTTTATATATTCTTAAAGGTATGGTTGAAAGTGATTTTTGAGAGTTGGAATCAACTCAAAAGCTATTGTGGTTTAAATTTGAAAAATGTTTGAATGCAGAAAAGCTTCTGCCTTGTCATTTTTGCTAAGGGTGATCTACAGATCCAAATGACTTGAATCCAACGGGCTTGGATTAAGCATTCACAGACCTTTCCAACAAAATTGGTTTCATCTAATTTGGTGCATTATTCGATCTGGGTTGATTTTTGAAGTTGGGTACAGAAGTGTGTTTGAAATTAAAAAGAAAAGAATTAATTTGAATTGTTGGGCTGCGCGGGAAATTCTAACGGGCCGGCCTGCTAAGCGCAGTGCTCCCGCGGGCTGCTTAAGTGGGTGTCCCCACTCGTCAGTGACACGGGGCTGGGCGAAGCGATATGGGGCAACGTGGTTCGTTCGATCTGGTTCTAATCCAACGGCTGAGGGTCATCGTCGACGCGAGACAGCTCCGGCGAGAACGAAACCTAGCGCGGCCAGTGAGGGGTGCTGGGGGCTCACCGGAGTACGGGCGAGGGTCGGCGAGGCGGGCGAACGACGAAGTCGACGACGGCGAACCTCCTGGTACTGGTGGCTTCTCCTGGGGCGGCTCCAATCGCTGGCTCCTTTCTTCTCCGGCAGCGGCAGGCTCCAGTGAAATTCCGGCGGGGTGGTGCTCGCCTTGCTCTGAGAATGGTGTGGCACGATCAGTGAGGAGAGGGGAGTGAGATGGTGTGAAGAATTGTGCGGGGGTGGCCTCTATTTATAGTCGAGCGAGGGGACCGTCGGGGCGCAAGATGAGCTCGTCGGAGGCAACATTACAGGCAGCTAATGGCATGGGCAAGGGTAGGGGACGGTGCGGTGTCTCCTAGCGATGCTCAACGACATGGTCGCGAGGGATGGGGCGGTGTGGTTTGGTCTGGAACGGGCGGTGCTCTGCGCGGCAGAGGCGGCGTTCTCGACGGCGGGCGGTGGCTGTATGGCGCGGGGCGTTAAACGGGGATGTCTGGCGGTCTCCTGGGTCGGTGGTGATCGTGTGTGCGCGCGGTGAGGGCGGCGCGCGGTCTGTGGGTGATGGTCGAGGGTGGCGCTCTGGCGCACGCTCGGCATGGTCTGGGCGTGTCTTGTGCGCGTGGTCCAGGGCTTGGCAACGCTCGCGGCTGGGACAGGCAGTGGCGGTGGATGGTGGGCTTCCTCCTAGACATGCTGGCTAGGCTTGCTGCTGCTCCTAGCTTGCTGTCCACATTGGGGTGACAAGGTTGGCTTCGGCTGTTCACCATTAATGGAAATGGCAAGCTCACAGGGGTGCTAGTGCTGGTCTAACCTTTCTAGATGATCTACTGGATTGTGTGAGAGCTAACTAGGGAACAAGTTAGGCTCAAAACACTGCACACTATAGTGTTTGATGTTTTGTTTGATTTGTGTCTGCAACCTGTTTGATGAAATGGCCGCATGAAGTCAAGTTTTGAAATTTGAATTGAATTTTGGTGGGTTTGCTAGATTGGTTCTGGTGAGTCTGCAGATGCTTGGGTTTTGAAAATTGAGCTTGTTTAAGTGGGTTTTGAAAAAGTGGGATCTTCCCATATGAAGAAGATTCAATTTTGAGTTGTCATTTAAACTATGCATTTGAAAGTTTCTGGATGATCACAAGGTGGGCCTTGATACTTTGTTATGAGTACATTCAAGGGGTGCAAAGATCCAGAAAAGTTTCTGTTAGGTTTTGAAAGTTTGAGACAGCCAAAGTAGGCATGGGAGTGAAATTGGTCAAAATGACCATTCACTTAATATATTGGTTTTGATTTATTTCTCTTTAGGAAAAGTGTGGGGAATGTTTTAGATGATGTTTTTTCACCTAAGAAACATTTTACAAGCAATGGCTCACACAAACAAAGTGGTTTTAAAGAATTTCAAAATTCATGCATACACATATACATGCTTTCATGAATTGATTTAGAAAAGTTTTTGTTAACCCTAATCTTTAGGATTAGTGTTTTGTTGATCTGAGTTTGATATTTTTGGGATGTTACACAGGGCATCCTTAGTGGCCATCTGTCTATCTTGTTCACAAGACTCCCATATTAAGTCTATGATGTCTCCCCTTAGTTGTTGGTTGGTAACCTCTAATTCTTGGGTATGCTTCTTTTGTTATCTAAGGTCATTTTGGGTGTTGAGCATTCTACACTTAAGTCTATCACCAAGATCCTTGATGGCATTCCAAGATGCATTTCTTGCAGAGTCAAAGAATGTTGTGTGCATTTCGGAGTTGGTGACCATGCAAAATCCTGACTCCCTATGGTTGTCTTCCTTGTTTTTGTACAAGTGAAGTTGCACCCACCAATACTCTTCTCCTTCATCCATCATAGGGAATCCCTTGTACACAGCTGCACCATGTATCCCCATGGTAACCATAAGGTTCTTGAGTGCCTTGGGAAATTCAGTCTCACACTCCAAAGTCATGGTCATGAGTGGTCCCTTCCTGACGGCTTCATTGATGGAGTTCATCTACAAATAGAGATGAGAAAGAAGATTAGAAAAGTTTACGAGAAGAAAAAGACAAGTGTGGAAATTTTTCAAAGTGTTGAAATTTTTTCCTTAGTGGTCTCTTAGTCTAATCCAACCTAGGGTCATAATCCTACAGGCAGCACAGTGCTCTGATACCATCTGTAAGACTAGTCCCTGGATCAAATGCTAGCATCCACAGTTTAAGATGAAGTACACAGAAACAAAGGTCATTAATACATCGTCATTCAAGAGATAACATAGTCTTTTACAACTCCATATCCATAGGCTAGTACAAGAGTTTAACTTAACAATATAAATAAAAGTCTTCATCTTCATGTGCCACAGGAAAGCATGTTGAGTGTAGACCCATAATCCTAATCCTCATCAGAGTAACCTGCAACATCACAAGTTACAGCCACAATGGGTCAATACATTGGAATAGTATTGGCAAGTGATACCTTAGTAGAATAATAGTATCTAGCTTCTACATGAATTTAGCCAAGTGTAGCTTAGGCTTGCTTTGCTAAAAGTAGGTTTTACCTATCAGTTGAAAAAACTAAGTTTTGTTTGGCAAAACTCCCAAGGAACCACCAATAGACATTGGTGAACCTTTACCCTTGTTCAACCACAAGTTTTTAATGTCGAAATTGGGATGAGGATATTCTTGATAGCCTCCATGCATTGATGCTCAAATTGTCCATTTCCGGGGACACGACTAAGTACTTAGATTCTTCCTTCTGCAGAGGTGGTGCACTTTCCCCACAAGACTCGACATGCATCGAGACAGGACCTTTCAGAAGCCCTCCCTTAGACCAAAATGGACGCGCTCCAAACCTATTCCATTTGGCTAAGTTATTGCAACCTATATGATCCAGGCAGAGCCCATAATGCCATGTGGCTGCACTAGAAGCTTCTTAACATATGGCATCTCAAATCCCTTTGTTCCTGGGGGGCTTTCCACATGTGTGATACACAAGGTAGACCATAGATATGTGCCTTGTGTAACCACTCAACATAACCCAAACATACCATTCCTCCCAGGTGTTTCATTCACTTAGTTGTTTTATTAAGAAAAACACAAGTCAAAGACTTAGCAATATTTTTCCATAGCATGTATATAATCCACCCTTGGTTGCTACTAGCTAGGCTAAGCATGACAATAGCAAGTATCCTAACTTAGAGAAAATTCTAACCATTCTACAACTACTAGTATTTCCCAAGCATAGTGTCAGGTTCCCAACCTTTAATAAGGTAGAGATCCCTATGTTTACAATGCTAGTCCCTGGATCAATAGCTAGCATCCACAGTTAAGATGTAATATCAAGAAACAAAGGTCATAATACAACTTTATAACCATGAATAAAATAATTCATTACATCTTACATAGCTCATTTGTCTATCACATTACAATGCAGCAGAATATAACAATAGCATGGGGTCCTTCATCTTCAAAGTGCCACAGGCAATCATGTTGGTTGTAGACTTGTAATCCTATTAAACACACTTCACTAACATCAAACAAACCCGCAACATATTAAGTTGCAGCCACAAGGGTCAATACATTTGAATTGTATTGGCAAGTTTCACTACTATGTAGAAATAAGTGGATCCTATCATTTACATGCATATTTGGCTAAGTAGGGTTTAGGCTCTTTTGCAGAAAGCAATAGAGTTTTATCCTATCTTTTCAAAATAGTTTTTGATCTTTGTCAAATCTTTCTGAACTTCTTGGAAAACTCCAAGTGCTTCAAATCCCTTGTTGTCACCATCAAGTTTTACTTTGAGAAATTGGAATATCGAGATCTTCCATAGCTTCAGGCCTTAGTTGCTCATAGTTGTCCATAACCGGGGACACGGCTAAGTACTTAGAATTTGATCTTCTGCAGAAGTTGTACACTTTACCCACATGACACAATCTCATCTTGATGCCACCAGTGGCCGCTGGATAAGTACTCACCAAAATGGAGTACCGCCAGATCGAGAATGTGACAAAGTCTTTCCATAGAAGTCCTCCCAATACACAATGCTAGCTTGTCTACCAGGCACCAATGTAGGGATATATTTCCATACACAATTCTAGTTAACCTGAAGATGCCAATGCATGGGTCTTCCACTATGTAGTTGACTAAGCCAGAGCCCATTTAGCATGTGGCTGTACACGGAAGCCACTGTATGAGAAACATGTTCAATCTCTAAGTCCCTGGGTGGTTTTCTTCTAGTGCACATACAAAAAGATAGCCATATAAACATGGTTCCCTTTGTTGCCACCTTGTCCAAAACTTGCGTATCCTTGTCCACCCAGGTGGTTCATTGAGTACTTGTTTTATTATGTAAAACATAAATCTTTTCAACATTTCATATTATCAAATCATGTATCCCATCCCAAATATATAGCAGGGCTAAGCATACTACAACTAAAATGTTTTCACTAAGGAATATATAAGGGCATCCTATTAGGATTTAGCATAGCATAAAATATAGTAGTCTTTTCCATGCATGTTACAAAAAATCCACTAAGTGTAATGAAAATAGTAGGACATGTATGATAGTGTCACTTTCCTTTTTAGTAGAGAAGGTTGGTTCACTTCTTGATCTTGCAATTATCACACTCTTCTAACTTCACTACAATTCAATCAAGCAAACACAAATTCAACTAGCATTCAAACCATTTCTCACACATAAAATAACAAAAACAAGGTCATGCATACAAGCATGCAAAAGATAGTTTTATTTATAAAAGTGGTTTGTACTAGGCTCTAAACATTTTCAAGCTCACATTGGTCATTTACAAAACTGGTAAAACCATTTGCAAAAGTTTTTATCTATAAACCATTTTTAAATCAAATCAATATTTTATGTGGTTGAAAATGCTTTTAGCAAAGCAATATTCTTTAAAGGGTTCACCAAATATATTTTAATTGTAAAAACTTGGTGTTTAGGGTTAGAAGGTTTGAATCAAATCATTTCCCAAAGGCTTCACTCCAAAAATCATTTCTAAATCATAAACAATATTTTTATTTGACTAAGAATGAGCTAATTCAATTATTTATTCCTTAACTTCACAAAATACATTTTTAAATCCATAAGTTGGTTCCTACGGTCAGTAGGTTCAAAACAAACCATTTTGCAAAGATTTCATCTCAAAAATATATCTAGAACAATTTTTATATTCATAATAAGCCTACACATGTTTCTGCAATTTCAACCAATTTTACAGAAGCAAAACATTAAACAAAGTGCATGGTTGCAAAGTAATTGTTCTTCTGAATCCATTGATATAAAATTTGCAAAATTTGGACGTGTAGAATTGAAGTTATGAATTTTACAAGTTTGCATAACCAATAGATTCAAATTCCTGTTTTTAAACAAAACCCTGTCCACGTGGCTTGATTCTGTTGGACGATACCGCTTCGTGCAGATCAGCCTCTCTGGACCGCAGGATTTAAGTGAGATCATGCGTCACAGATCACACGTACCCCTTCGTTTAATGAATCTATCCTAGCCAACGGATCGAGATCCAACGGACCACAGCTGCTCGACCAAGATCTGGCGGCACTGGCGGCGGCGCACGGCGGCGCACGCTCTGACGGTGAGCTTGCCGACGATGCAATAAGCAAGGGAGACAGAGGAGTGGATCATAGTGTTCGCGTGGTTGAGGTGAAGCTCGAGGTGTTGTCTGCTAGTCGAGGGGCGCACCGGAGAGGCGACGATTGCTCGCCGGAGCTTGCAACGGCGTCGGGCGGCTCTGTTTAACGACGGGGGCGAGGCTGCAGGTCATGCGGAGGCAAAATAAAGGCATGGTTAGACGCGGGCGAGCGTGGAGAGTACAGGAGCATCATCGGGAGGGCTCGGGGTGGTCGGAGCTTACCGAGGGAGCTCGACGGAGACGAGACAGACGGCGGTGGCGCTCGGGTGATGACGAAGCCGAGGCTGCGGGGCACGCGCGGGCGAGTGCGAGGCACTGGCAGGTGCGCCTGGTGCTGGCGTGCAAGGCTGCGTGTAGTGGGAGGCGAGGGGCGGCTAGTCGGCGCGGAATTGGCCGGAAACGTCGTCGGAGACTGCGGCGGTGCAAACGAAAATGACGATGGACTGGGGGCGCTCTTGAAGTGGTTCCTGAGTGGAAAGGGAGGGAAGAGGGAGGTGTTTATGGGTGCGTGGTCTCTGGGGGAATTAAGCCTGTCATTAACGCGAATTTACTCGAATTCAATCGCAGCAGAGCGACGTTGAGGAAGGGGGAAACGGCCGGCGCGGTGGAGACAATGATGATGGGGGCAGTGGGGTCTGTTGTCAGCGAGAGTGAGGGAGGGGAAGATGGGGCCAGCGGTCAGCGACTCAGCGGGTGCGCGTGTGGGTGAAAAACGATTCGCTGGGGGGGAAAGATGGGCTGCGAGTGGGCTTGCTAGGCCTGTTAGCTGGGTTGTTTTGTTTCACTTTTTTTACTGAAAGCTTTTTCTTTTTCTATTTGGAATTTCTGTTTTGATTTTCAAACAAATAATTTAAACTCCAATTCAAATCAAACCACCACCAAACTTTGTATTGATTTTAATTCCGTTTAACAACATAATCCAAAGTCCAAAATAAAATAATTCTTTTATTATTTTAGGATCTATTAATAATTAAATAAATAGACCTTAGTCTTTAATTCAAATAGGATTTAATTTATTTAAAAACTCTATTTGAATCTAAATAATAACCAAAACCTTTTCAGGAGGTTTTATTTGAAAATATAAAACACTTGGAAATCTTATTTAAAATACTTTAACAAGTTTTAGTGTTTATTTTAAAAATGGGAAAAGCTTTTACTTAAATAAAATTTGGATATTAATAAATCCTTATTATTTTATTTAAATAAACCTTTACTATTTTGATCAAACAAAATATTTTATTTCATTTGCTTGGCCAAGATTTAATGTGGCTCTTTAAAAATAATCCTTATTTATAATTCTACCTTTGCTTTATAAAAACCATATCTTTTTATTTAAAGATCCAAAAATAATGATTCCAACTATTATAACTTTATTTATTATTTGTTTATATTTTTAAATCCCTTTAGGATTCTATTTGATCAAAATAGGTTTTGATGTTTCCAATTGGAATCAAAAAGTTTCTTCTCAGCCTAAAAATCAACAATTGTTTATTTTGTTTATTTTTTTCACATTACAAGATTTGGAAAATCTTGGAATGTGACAGGCTACAACCCTTAAAAGAAATCTCGTCCCGAGATTTGGGAAGGCTAGGTTACAAATTGGCTTGAAGATAACTAGGGTACTACCACCCTTAAAACAAAGTCTCATAGGGTTACATTGATGGTTCACTTGACTATGAGTTCAACACTTAATATCCAGACAAGGAATCCTTATTTGACTCTTCTGAGTTAACTAGTTCCTGACATCCACTTCTTCTATCTCTTCAAAGTTTCCATCCATATCAATGTGGTTCACATGTCCTTTCTGGGTCACATTGGAGTCATCTCCATTGGCTCTTCTAGCATCCTTTTTCTTTTTCTTCTCAGGACAGTCTGATGCATAGTGTCCAAGTTCCTTACAATTATAGCACTGCAACTGTCTAATATCTTTCTTCCTGTAAGTGTCATGTTGGTTCTGACCAAGGTCATCTCCATTGTCAGTATCATTTCCATTATTATCACTTCCATTGTTGTTGTGGTGATACTGATGTGGTTCAGAATCTTCCTTGCTCTTTTTGAATGAATGCTTCTTTTGTGATGATCCTGAGTGATTCTTGAGTTTATGCTTCCTCTTTCTGTTCTCAACTTGATTCATCTTGTTTTCCAAAATGGTGGCTTTGTCACAGAGTGATTGATAAGTTGGGACATAGGCAACAGCTAGCTGCAGGTTCAACTCATCATTAAGTCCTTCAAGAAATTTCTCCTTTCTCATAGCATCTGTATCAACTTCATCTGGTGCATAGCGTGCCAGATTGTTGAATTCTTCAATATACTCAGCCACACTGAGGTGACACTGTTTCAAATTGTGAAATTCCTTTTTCTTCAAGTGCATCACTCCAGGTGAGATGTGAGCTGTACGGAATCCATCCTCAAAAATAGCCCAAGTCACATCCTCAAGGGGAGTGGTGATCTGAAAGTTGTCCCACCACGTTGCTGCTGGTCCTTCAAGAAGAAATGCTGCAAACCTAACTTTTTCTTCGTCGGTGCAGCCAACAGTCACTATGTCTTTATTCACTGAACGTAACCAATCATTGGCTTCCATTGGATCAGTTGTTCCAGAGAACCTTGCAGGCCTAAGTTTTAGAAACCTAGTGAGCATATCATGTGCTGGAGGGTTATTCTGATTGTTATTGTTGTTATTGTTGTTGTTCTGATTTTATATGAGCATGGTCATCTCCTGCATCAGTTGTGTCTGAGCTGTCATCATCAGCTGCATCTCAGGAGTGATGTTGTTGTTTTGGTTGGGGTTTGCACGACGGGAAGGCATCTGTTGGTTTGATAGGGATGATTAATGACAGATAGGCATAAGGGAGTTCTAACACACAACCCAAAACAATCAAGTTCAATCAAACAATCAAGCAATCAACAAGCAACTATCCTCTTAAAAACTTATGAGTTTAACTCATGAGTTGAAGGGAACAACAAGTTTTCTTGAAATAATTAACTTGGTATGGTCATACCTCATAGGTCAATATGTACCATACATGTAAGGTTCCCAACCTTTAATAAGGTAGATATCCCTGTGTTTACAATGCTAGTCCCTGGATCAATAGCTAGCATCCACAGTTAAGATGTAATATCAAGAAACATATGTCATAATACAACTTTATAACCAGGAATAAAATAATTTATTACATCTTACATAGCTCATTTGGCTATCTCATTACAATGCAGCAGAATATAACAATAGCATGGGGTCCTTCATCTTCAAAGTGCCACAGGCAGACATGTTGGTTGTAGACTTGTAATCCTACTTCACTAATATCAAACAAACCTGCAACATAACAAGTTACAGCCACAAGGGTCAATACATTTGAATTGTATTGGCAAGTGATACTATGGTAGCATAGTGGAGTCTATCATCTATATGCATTTGGCTAAGTGGAGCTTAGGCTTGCTTTGCTCAAAATAGATTTTCCTTATCATTTGAAAACACTAAGTTTTTTCTTTGACAAAAATCACCCAAGGAACCACCAATAGAAATTGGTGAACCTTAAAACCTTGTTCAACCACAAGTTTTTAACTTAGAAATTTGCATGATGATATTCTTGATTGCTTCCATGTCTTGATGCTCAAATTTTCCTTTGCCAGGGACATGGATAAGTACTTAGATTTTACACTCTGCAGAGGTGGTGCACTTTCCCCACAAGGCTTGGTTTCACCAATACAAGATCTTTCAGAAGCCTTCCTTTAGACCAGAATGGACGCGTTCCAACCTATCATTCCCCTACCACCAACTGTCCATTTGGCTAAGTTCTTGCAACCTATATGATCAGAGCCCATAATGCCAAGTGGCTGCACTTGAAGCTTCTCAACATTTGACATCTCAAATCTCTTTGTTCCTGGGTGGCCATCCACAAGTGAGATACACAAGGTAAACCATAGAAATGGGCCTTGTGAACCACTCAACACAAACCATTCCTTCCATTCCACCCAGGTGATTCATTCACTTAGTTGTTTTATTAAACAAAACACAAGTCCTCAGACTTAGAAATTTTCCATAGCATGGATATATATTCCACCCTTGTTTTCTACTAGCTAAGCTAAGCATGATAGTAGTAGGAATCTTAACTTAGGAAATTCTACTAAGGTTACATCTACTAGGTTCTCCCATGGCATAGTTTATACTTAGCAAAATTCCATGCAATTCCTACTTAGAAATATCACTAATGCATAGTGGAAATAATGGGACAAAAGTATGAATCATCACTTGCCTTTTTGGTAGAGAGTATAAGTTCACTCCTTGATCTTTGAAATGTTTACTAACTTCAAATCACTACAATTCAATCAAGCAAACAATATTTCAATCTACCATTCAAGCAATTCAACACATAAAATATTAAAACAAAGCAATGCATGTAAGCATGAAAAAGGTTGTTTTATTTGTAAAAATGGTTTATAGCAAGTTATGAACATTTGGAAACACCATTTGGTCATTTTGTAAAGTGGCAAAACCATTTGTAAAAGATTCTATCTCTAAACCATTTTTAAACCAAATCATTATTTCATGTGCTGAAGAAATGCTTTTAGTAAGGTAAAATTCTATAGGTTTCACAAAATATGTTTTCAAACCATATAATCTTGTGTTTTGGGTCAGAGAGTTTATTTCCAAAACATTTCTCAAAGATTTTCTCCCTAAACCATTTTTAATAAATAAACCGTATTTTTATTTGACTAGAAATGGTTTAAATCAAAGATTCATTCTTTTGTTTCACCAAATACATTTTTGAAACCACAATTTGTTTCCTATGGTCAGTAGGTTCAAAACACACCATTTGCCAAAGATTTTATCCTCAAAAAAAATTTGGAATAAATTTTATAACCTAAACAAGAATACATAAGTTTCTGCAAAAACAAACATTTTACCAGAAGCTTTTTACTAAACAAAGTGCATGGTTGGCTAGGGCTTGTTTTTCTGAATCCATTGTTATAAAGTTTGCAAAATTTGGACGTGTGTTTTGAAAGTTATGGATTTTTCAAATTGGCATGTCTAATAGAACAATTCTGTTTCAAATCAAACGAGCTGAGCCACGTGTCGCGTTCTTACTCGTCGGTACCGTTTCGCTTGGATCAAGCGATGCAGGCCGTTGGATTTAAGTTACATCACACGGCGCTGAGATGCTACTTACCACTTCGCTCTCGTTCTATCGCATCCGTCAGATTTGGATCCTACGGTCGCTACGCGTTTGACCACTAAGCAGCGGCGCTGGCGGCGGTGCTCTGGCGGCAACGCTCAGACGAGGTCGTCGACGGTGATATAGGACGCAAGGGAGAGGGAGAGAAGGCTCACCGTGTTCGTGGAGTGATGCTGAAGCTCAACTTGCTTGCAGTTTGTCAAGGGGCGCACGGGATCAGTCGGGATTCCTCGCTGGAGTCAGTGACGGCGTCGGTCTCGCTCAGACGTCGACGGGGGCGACGCTACGGTGCACAAGAAGACAAGGCAGGAACGGCATTATCTGCGCACAAGGTTGGCGATCATTCGTGCATCATCGGGAGGAGGGAGGGCGGTCAACACTCACTGGAAAAAGCTATCGGAGCAGAGGCAGGCAGTGGCGGCGGTGGTCGTTGTCGTTGCCGAAGTTCTAGGTCGCGCGGGGACGAGCTGGAACTACGGGGACGTTCGCCAGGAGATGGGGATCACGTCTGTGTGCTCGAGGAGACAAGGGGCAGAGGATACTGGCCGGAATCGGCAATGAAAGCCGTCGGAGACAGTGAGGTTTGGAGGGGAAATTTGTGCAGCCTGGTGGCTCCTGTGGGGTGTGGTCTGGGGAATAAGGAAGAGGGAAGCCTAGCGCTTATCACTGTGTGGTCACGGCGAGGGATTAACGCAGCATTAAGGCGAATTCAAGCGAAGAATTAAACGGCAGGAACGGCAGCGGCGTCTGGGGGAAGAAGGGGTCGTCGCGGGTAGGGGAGAAAGCTGACAGGTGGGGTGTGTCTGTCCGCGTGAGAGAGAGAGGGGGAGTGGGGTCTACGCGTCAGTGTCTCCGCGGGTAGGTTATTTGGTTGAAGCATTTTTCTGCGGGAGGGAGCAGTGGGCTGGCTGGGCTTAGTTGGGCCAGGCTAGTTGGGCTGAGTCCTTTAACATTTTTTTTGTTCTGTTTGTTTTTCTTTTTCCTTTTCTTTTATTCTGTTTTGGTTTTGTTTACTTAATTCAAACACTCATTTGAATTCAAAACTTTGCCAAATTTTGTGTAGGTTTAAATATTGATTAGTAAAACATTCTGGAATCATTTTTAGAATAATTTATTTACTCTTTTTAAGGTCTTTTAATTATTCCAAATAGGCTCTAGTTTTTAATTAGATAGGATTTAATAATATTTTAAATATCCATTTAAAATCTTTAACTTTCCAAATCCTTTCAGTAGGTTTTTTTTATTTGATTGTTTGGGTGTCTAAATAATTCATCTTTAATTATTTGGAGGATATTTAATATGATTCATTAATCATCTAAGATTGGGTATTTGTTTCAATTTCAATGGGATTAAATATAGTTTTAATTCCCTAAATTTTATTTGGAAGATTTATTTTATTTAAGTTGATTAAACAACTTTTGTTCCACTTGGGTAAATCCCAAATATCATTTTCTCATGATTTAAATGATCATTCTTATTAGAGATTTGCCTTTCTCAAAATAGGGATAGAATGGTTTAATGCCATTTTATTTTATTTTGGAAATTCTTTATCCTTTTATCTTATTTGGATTTGGATTCTATTCATTCCATTTGCTCAATAGATTTGGCCAAGATTTGATTTGGTCTTTAAATATTCTTTATTTAATAATTCACATCTTTTTATGTATATATTCAAACTAGGTGATTCCAATTTGTAAAATCTTGCTTAATATTTGTTTGTCTTTTTAAATGTCTTTAGGATTATTTTCTCACCATTTGGTTTGGATTTTGGTCAGATTCTTTATTAGCTTTGGAAATTTCTTTTCCTTATCTTATTAAATTCATAAGATTTTATCTATGGTTCCAAATTAAGTGAAACCAATTTATATGGTTTTATAATATTTCTATTTGTCTTTCTTGATCATTTGTAAATGTTTGTTGACAAGATTTTATATGGATCAAATCCATAGGCTTGGAGATAACTTGGAAATGATTTTATTCCATTAGGGTTTCAGGGTTTGGTTTTATTTTCCAAGTGTTTAAATTTCTAGATGCATTTTATGAGGAATGCATTTCTCTTGATTTGGATTTTGTTGAATTCAAACTTTAATTAAAGTTTGTTCAAGATGGGATTTTAAGTTTCCAATTAATAACAAAAGTTTCTTTTCACTCTAAAATTCAACAATAATTTATTTTATTTTATTTATTTTTCACATTACAAGATTTGGAAAATCTTGGGATGTGACAATACACTAACATGATATCAATGTCTTTGGTAGGCAATCTAATGTCTCTTGGTTCACACTTGTAGTCCTTAGTGATATCTAAGTTGAAGCCTTTGGTGAAACTAAAGTTGAAATAATTGGTCATGGCGGAGGCTTTGTCCATCAAGTTGAAAAGGAAGAGGTGTAGAATCAAAACCAAAAGGTTGAGGAAAGAGTTTACAAGATTATTTGTAAATAAGTTTTGGAACAAATACAACTCCTATTTTCTAAGGGGTTTTGTCCAATCCTAGGGTTACAATCCTACAGGCAACACAGTGCTCTGATACCATCTGTCAGGTTCCCAACCTTTAATAAGGTAGAGATCCCTGTGTTTACAATGCTAGTCCCTGGATCAATAGCTAGCATCCACAGTTAAGATGTAATATCAAGAAACAAAGGTCATAATACAACTTTATAACTAGGAATAAAATAATTCATTACATCTTACATAGCTCATTTGGCTATCACATTACAATGCAGCAGAATATAACAATAGCATGGGGTCCTTCATCTTCAAATTGCCACATGCAATCATGTTGGTTGTAGACTTGTAATCCTATTCAACACACTTCACTAACATCAAACAAACCTGCAACATATTAAGTTGCAGCCACAAGGGTCAATACATTTGAATTGTATTGGCAAGTTTCACTACTATGTAGAAATAAGTGGATCCTATCATTTACATGCATATTTGGCTAAGTAGGGTTTAGGCTCTTTTGCAGAAAGCAATATATTTTTATCCTATATTTTCAAAATAGTTTTTGATCTTTGTCAAATCTTTCTGAACTTCTTGGAAAACTCCAAGTGCTTCAAATCCCTTGTTTTCACCATCAAGTTTTACTTTGAGAAATTGGAATGTCGAGATCTTCCATAGCTTCAGGCCTTAGTTGCTCATAGTTGTCCATAACCGGGGACACGGCTAAGTACTTAGAATTTGATCTTCTGCAGAAGTTGTACACTTTACCCACATGACACAATCTCGTCTTGATGCCACCAGTGGCCGCTGGATAAGTACTCACCAAAATGGACTACTAGAAAATCGAGAATGTGACAAAGTCTTTCCATAGAAGTCCTCCCAATACACAATGCTAGCTTGTCTACCAGGCACCAATGTAGGGATATATTTCCATATACAATTCTAGTTAACCTGAAGATGCCAATGCATGGGTCTTCCACTATGTAGTTGACTAAGCCAGAGCCCATTTAGCATGTGGCTGTACATGGAAGCCACTGTACGAGAAACATGTTCAATCTCTAAGTCCTTGGGTGGTTTTCTTCTAGTGCACATACAAAAAGATAGCCATATAAACATGGTTCCCTTTGTTGCCACCTTGTCCAAAACTTGAGTATCCTTGTCCACCCAGGTGGTTCATTGAGTACTTGTTTTATTATATAAAACATAAATCTTTTCAACATTTCATATAATCATATCATGTATCCCATCCCAAATATATAGCAGGGCTAAGCATACTACAACTACAATGTTTTCACTAAGGAATATATAAGGGCATCCTATTAGGATTTAGCATAGCATAAAATATAGTAGTCCTTTCCATGCATGTTACAAAAATCCACTACGTGTAATGAAAATAGTAGGACATGTATGATAGTGTCACTTGCCTTTTTAGTAGAGAAGGTTGGTTCACTTCTTGATCTTGCAATTATCACACTCTTATAACTTCACTACAATTCAATCAAGCAAACACAAATTCAACTAGCATTCAAACCATTTCTCACACATAAAATAACAAAAACAAGGTCATGCATGCAAGCATGCAAAAGATAGTTTTATTTATAAAAGTGGTTTCTACTAGGCTCTAAACATTTTCAAGCTCACATTGGTCATTTACAAAAGTGGTAAAACCATTTGCAAAAGGTTTTATCTATAAACCATTTTTAAATCAAATCAATATTTTATGTGGTTCAAAATGCTTTTAGCAAAGCAATATTCTTTAAAGGGTTCACCAAATATATTTTAATTCTCAAAACTTGGTGTTTAGGGTCAGAAGGTTTGAATCAAATCATTTCCCAAAGGTTTCACACCAAAAATCATTTCTAAACCATAAATAATATTTTTATTTGACTAAGAATGAGCTAATTCAATTATTTATTCCTTAACTTCACAAAATACATTTTTAAATCCATAAGTTGGTTCCTATGGTCAGTAGGTTCAAAACAAACCATTTTGCAAAGATTTCATATCAAAAATATATCTAGAACAATTTTTATATTCATAATAATCCTACACATGTTTCTGCAATTCCAACCAATTTTACAGAAGCAAAACATTAAACAAAGTGCATGGTTGCAAAGTACTTGTTCTGCTGAATCCATTGATATAAAATTTGCAAAATTTGGACGTGTAGAATTGAAGTTATGAATTTTACAAGTTTACATAACCAATAGATTCAAATTCCTGTTTTTAAACAAAACCCTGTCCACGTGGCTTGATTCAGTTGGACGATACCGCTTCGTGCGGATCAGCCTCTCTGGACCGCAGGATTTAAGTGAGATCGTGCGGCACAGATCACACGTACCCCTTCGTTTAATGAATCTATCCTAGCCAACGGATCGAGATCCAACGGACCACAGCTGCTCGACCAAGATCTAGCGGCGCTGGCGGCGGCGGACGCTCTGACGATGAGCTTGTCGATGATGCAATAAGCAAGGTAGATAGAGGAGTGGCTCACAGTGTTCGCGTGGTCGAGGTGAAGCTCGAGGTGCTGTCTGCTATCGAGGGGCGCCCCGGAGAGGCGACGATTGCTCGCCGGAGCTTGCAACGGCGTCGGGCGGCTTTGTTTGACGACGGGGGCGAGGCTGCAGGTCGTGCCGAGGAAAAATAAAGGCATGGTTAGACGCGGGCGAGCGTGGGGAGTACAAGAGCATCATCGGGATGGCTCGGGGTGGTCGGAGCTTACCGGGGGAGCTCGATGGAGACGAGACAATCAGCGGTGGCGCTCGGGTGATGACGAAGCCGAGGCTGCGGGGCACGTGCGGGCGAGTGCGAGGCACTGGCAGGTGTGCCTGGTGCTGGCGTGCAAGGTTGCGTGCAGTGGGAGGCGAGGGGCGGCTGGTCGGCGCCGAAATTGGCCGGAAACGTCGTCGGAGACTGCGGCGGTGCAAACGAAAATGACGACGGCCTGGGGGCACTCTTGCAGTGGTTTCCGAGGGGAAAGGGAGGGAAGAGGGAGGTGTTTATGGGTGCATGGTCTCTGGGGGAATTAAGCCTGTCATCAACGCGAATTCAATCGCGGCAGAGCGACGTTAAGGAAGGGGGAAACGGCCGGCGCGGTGGAGACGATGATGACAAGGGCAGTGGGGTCCGTTGCCAACGAGAGTGAGGGAGGGGAAGATGGGGCCAGCGGTCAACGACTCAGCGGGTGCGCGTGTGGGTGAAAAACGATTCGTTGGGGGGAAAGATGGGCTGCGAGTGGGCTTGCTGGGCCTATTAGCTGGGCTGTTTTGTTTCACTTTTTTTACTGAAAGCCTTTTCTTTTTCTATTTGGAATTTCTGTTTTGATTTTCAAACAAATAATTTAAACTCCAATTAAAATCAAACCACCACCAAACTTTGTATTGATTTTAATTCTGTTTAACAACATAATCCAAAGTCCAAAATAAAATAATTCTTTTATTATTTTAGGATCTATTAATAATTAAATAAATAGACCATAGTCTTTAATTCAAAAGGATTTAATTTATTTAAAAACTCTATTTGAATCTAAATAATACCCAAAACCTTTTCAGTAGGTTTTATTTGAAAATATAAACACTTGGAAATCTTATTTAAAATACTTTAACAAGTTTTAGTGTTTATTTTAAAAATGGGAAAAGCTTTTACTTAAATAAAATTTGGATATTAATAAATCCTTATTATTTTATTTAAATAAACCTTTACTATTTTGATCAAACAGAATATTTTATTTCATTTGCTTGGCCAAGATTTAATTTGGCTCTTTAAAAATAATCCTTATTTATAATTCTACCTTTATTTTATAAAAACCATATCTTTTTATTTAAAGATCCAAAAATAGTGATTCCAACTATTATAACTTTATTTATTATTTGTTTATCTTTTTAAATCCCTTTAGGATTCTATTTGATCAAAATAGGTTTTGATGTTTCCAATTGGAATCAAAAAGTTTCTTCTCACCCTAAAAATCAACATTTGTTTTTTTTGTTTTTTTTTTCACATTACAAGATTTGGAAAATCTTGGGATGTGACACATAGCATATAGATACTTAGCAAAAATTATCATGCAAGCCCTATACAAAATATGACTAATGCATAGTCAAAATATTGGGACAAAAACATGAAGCACCACTTGCGTTGGTAGTTGGGGGAGTAACAACAATCCTCACAGTCACAATCACCACTAGCACCAAAATCTACATATAAAATGATAGCACCAAATTCATATTTCAAATATTCAAGCAAAAATATATGAATGCATGCAAATGCCATGTGATGATTTTTTTCTAAACTAAACAAGACAATTAAACTATACTGAACAATAAAATAAACATTTATACATCAATTAAACTTTTGGCCCTTAAAACATTTTCCAAATAATTTTTATACACAAAATAGGCCTACAAATGTCTCTTCATAAAATTATAATTTAACATAAAAAAATCACAAGACTAATCCTATAGATGTGTAGGATTTATTTTTGTGATTCCAATGATATATTATTTGTATTTTTTGGATAAACAGAACAAATGTTATTAAATTTACAAGTTCAAATAACTAATAGATAAAATTCCAGATTTTAAATTTAAAACCCAGACACGTGGGCGTATCTGATTGTCCCGTACCAGTTCGGCTGGATCGATCAATGAGAGACGCAGGATTTAAATGAAATCGCACGGGCCAGATCTAACCATACCCCTTCGTTAAGTGATCTAATCTAGCGCGCAGGATCTAGATCTAACGGCCTACACTGGCTTGGCGAAGAATTGGCGGCGCGCGTGGTTGCAGCGGCGGCGGCGCTACTGGCAGCGACGGTCCGACGTATACAGGAGGGGCTGGGGGTTGTGGTGTGGCTTACTAGACTCGCAAGAACACGAGAAAGCTCAACATGCTACTGGAATGGACAGGGACGGGCTGTAGCAGAGGCTAGCGCTCGTCGGATTTGCGGGAGGCATCGGGTTCATGCGAACGGCAACGTTGGTGACGTTCTGGACCGCCCTAGCACAAGCCAAGAGCATCAATGCATGCACAAAGACTAGGCGAACATGATCTAGATCTAATGGCCTACGCTGGCTTGGCCAAGAACTGGCGGCGGGCGTGGTTGCAGCGGTGGCGGCGCTACTGGCGACGACAGTCCGGCGTATACAGGAGGGGCTGGGGGTTGTGGTGTGGCTTACCAGACTCATAAGAACACGAGGAAGCTCAACGTTCTGCTGGCGTGGACAGGGGCGGGCTGTAGCAGAGGCTAGCGCTCGTCGGAGTTGCCGGCGGCATCGGGTTCGTGCGGACGGCGACGTTGGCGATATTTCTGGACCGCCCTAGCACAAGCCAAGAGCATCAGTGCGTGCACAAAGACCATGCGAACACGATAGGGTCAGGGAGAAGGCAAGGGGCGCTCGGGTTTTACCTAGATTACTTGACATAGTTGGGCGGCGGCTTGGTCGTTTGCATAGGTGGACGGGGACGGCGACCTGGGTCACGCGCAGGCAAACCAAAGTCATTAGAAGATGCACAAAGACACAAGGATCACGCTCATTTGAACCAGAAGCGAAGGGGTGGTCGGGGCTCACTGAAATCAGTCACCGGAGACGCTCGGTACCGCGGCTGTGTGAGCTCCAATACGAACAGCCTAGTGGCGCTTAGACAGTTGTGAGTGAGGGGAAAGATGCGGGTGGCGAGGTGATTATGTAGCCAGAGCGAGGGCGGCAATTACACGCTGAATCAATGGGAATTAATCGAGGAATCAACGCGGTGTTTCTGGAGGAAACGACGGTGACGATGGAGTCTGTGCGTGGGGGTGGGGAAGAAGGTGCTGACCTGGCTTGGGCCTAGTGGAAACGTCAGCAGGGCAGAGCGGGTGCGGGTGAGAGAGAGAGGAGATGGGAACCCGGGTGGGCTGGCCTTTGGGCCGATTTTGCTGTTGGGCTGGAATGGTGGCGCCAGCCTTTTCTTATTTTCGTATTCCTTTTCTATTTCTGATTTGATTTTCTGAAATCATTTTCAAATCCTATTGAAAAGAGTTTGAATTCAAACTTCCTCTGGATTTTTGTAAAGTGACCCAAGAACATATTTGTGTATAAAACTTTGTTGTTTTCTCACAAATGCATTGGCCCATTGAAAAACAGATTTAAAACCATGCCTTATTTAAATATTTATAATAGGCATACAAATGGTTTTAAATTTAGATTCTTGTTTTGAAACTTTGGACAACTTTGAAATTGACATTCAAATCTTTCCTGGTTGAAACAAAGTGTTCTCATGATTTTAAAATGGAAATAAAGCCATTGACTTTCTTACATAAAATAATAGGCAAACAATATGGCTTCTGTTTTGCAATCTATTTGAAAATAATTTAAAATGGATGAGGATGCATGAATGATGTGCAATCTTTATAAATCATGATTTTTGGGATGTTACAAAACCCCATCAAGGGAAGAACCAACTTTCACCTAATGACCTCCCAAGAAGTCTTGAGTGAAGTGATTGCCATGACCATTGCCAAGAAGAATGCAAAGTCCGCTCGTGCTAGGGCGATAGGATCGACAAAAGTGAATCTTGCATTGAAGTCCAAGACTATCGAAGTTGATGATGATGATACATCAAGTGAGTGGTATCAAGAGGACCTCAAGTGTGCCTTCAACGAACATCTTGCCTTCGCTTCAAGATCTTTTTTGGAACAAGCCCGACATCAAGTCAAGATCAAGGGACAACACAAGATTCAACTCATCCAACAAGGCTCCCAAGGGGAGATCATGCTACAATTGCAATGACAAGAGTCGCTTTGTGTCCAAGTGTTCCTTTGAGAACCATGAAGACAATGGTGGTCGTCTCATCCGCAAGATCAAGTCAAGGCCTCCTCATGCTTTGAACAAGAACTACACAGTCAAGAATGCCGTCAACAAGGAAAGGGTTATTGTGGTCCATGTAGAATACCTTTTGGGAACAGATGAAGATGATGATGATGAAGTCCAAGGCGGAGAGATTGTGGGAGTTGCTGCTATTGCTACTACCTCTACTCCACGATTGTCCCTCTTCGACTCACCAAACGAGAACGGCATATCCTCCAACCAAAAGTGTCTCATGGACAAGGCCACTGAGGTAACATCTAAACCCACTCCTCAACCCATCTCTAGTGAGCCTTCCTCTCTTGACCTTGAAGGTCTAGAGATAAAGAAAGAGATGATAGACATGTGTGAGTTTATTGCTACCTTGGATGAAGAAACTAAAACTTGCTTTGATTCCTTGCTTGTCCAACTTGATAATGCTAGGGATGCTTTAGATGAAAATAAAGAACTTCTTGACTTGCTAAGTAAAAATGAAAGGGATGCCGCCGATGAAATTGCTTCTCTCACTTAAAGTCTTGAGGATGAACAAAATATGAGAATTAATCTTGAGGAAAATGTGTCTAAGCTTGTAGATGACCATAACAACTCCATGTGATCTCTCACTAAAGAACGTGATCATGCTCTAGCTTTGGTTAAGGTGCTTAAAAAGGAGAATGTTGAGTTTGGTGTTGGTCATGATAGGAATCGACAAGATTTTGAGAAACTCAAAGAGGAACACAAAGTCTTGGAGAGAAAATTCTCAAGTCTTTTTTGAAGCCCATGAACAACTTCAAACTCAACTAACTTGTGAACATGCTAAGTCTTTCGCTGTGCAAATTATAGACTTGTCTAGTGCTTCTAACCCTTGTTGCAAGCATGAGCATCTCATTGAGGAGAACAAGGTGTTGAAGGATAGAATTTCCAAGGCTAAGAAGAAGAAGATGAAGAACAAGAAGAGGAGAAACAACAAGGGCAAAGATCAAGGACCATCTCATGGTACCTCCATCTTGCAAAGTGACAACTTTTACGGAAAGAAAAATCCCTCTTATATTCTTTGCAAGTCCTATGATGGTCATGTCTATGCTAGATATGTTGGAACTTCTTACACACATGATTATCATTGGACCATTTGGGTGCCAAAGACTCTCGTTACTAACAAAAGGGGACCCATTGCAAAATGGGTACCTAAAACCAAAGCTTGATTTTCTTGTAGGACTATGCTTCTGGTGGAGCAAAATGGGTGCTTGATAGCGGCGCCACAAGTCATATGACCGAAAGCAAGTCTATCATGTCGGAGATAAGGCCAAATATTGCCAACACTATGGTCTCCTACGGTGATAAAACAAGTTCTCGGGTATTGGGTTTTGTCAAAGTGGTGGTAACCCCGGATGTATCCTTGGTTGATGCCATGCTTGTCAAAACCCTCGGTTACAATTTACTTTCAGTTCGTGCTCTTGCCATTATGGGTCTTTCTTCTTTCTTTAATGAGCACTCCATGGTCCTCATGTAGAGAAAGTCTCTCAAGGTGGCTTTTGTAGGATATATAGACAATGACTTGTATGTGGTGGACTTTTCGGGGACCACAACTCATCATGCTCTATGTCTCTATGCTAAAGCCGACAAGGGCTGGTTGTGGCATCGCCACCTAGCCCATGTTAACATGAGAACTTTGCAAAGACTTCACTCCGAGGGCCACATCCTTGGTCTTAATTATGTTTATTTTGCCAAAGATCGTGTGTGCAGGGCTTGTATTGAAGGAAATATGCATGAAACTCCCCACAAAGCTCTCAATCAAATCACCACGGAAAGATGCTTGGAACTCTTGCACATGGACCTCTTTGGTCCCCCCTCTCATGATAGTCTTGGAGGCAAGAAGTATTGTTTGGTCATTGTGGATGATTTCTCTAGATACACTTGGGTGTTCTTATTCAAGTACAAAAGTGAGACTCAACAAACCGTCATCGACTTTGCAAATGAAGTTCAACGGAAACACAATGCAACCATTCTCTCCATCCGAAGTGACAATGGCACCAATTCAAGAACTATACCTTGGATGAGTTTCTTGGTGAGAAGGCATCAATCATCAATACACCACTCCTTATACCCATCAACAAAATGGTTTTTCCGAAAGGAAGAATCATACTTTGAAGGATGCAGCTCAGTCTATGCTAGCTGAATTCAAGTCTCCTTACAAATTTTGGGCCGAGGCCATCTCCACCGCTTGTCATGCAACCAACCGGCTTTACCTTCGCAAGAAAAAGAACAAGACCCCTTATGAGCTGCTCACGGGGAAGAATCCCAATGTCAGCTACTTTCGAGTGTTTGGTTGCAAGTGCTACATTCTCAAGAAAGGAGTTCGTTTGTCCAAGTTAGAATCCAAGGCATAAGAAGGAATTTTTGTTGGTTACTCAAATCAGTCCCATGCTTATAGAGTCTACAACAAAGCCAATGGAAGAGTTGAAGAGATGAGCAACGTGAAGTTTGATGAAGACCATGAGTCCCATGTTAGGCAAGATGGTGTTCGTGATCCAAGTGATGAAATTCCTCCCAAGGCCATAAGAAGAATGAGTGTGGGTTTCCACCTCCCCATTTAGGATCCCCTTGTGGCCGAAGGAGAAGGTCCAAGCTCTACTAAAGTGGAGCCCTCACTCTCACAAGATCATCTTGCCCCTCAAGGACCCACTATTTTAGCACAAGCCCCCTCAAGCTCTTCCGAAGCTCCTCATGCTCATGACTCTTCAAGCCCCTATTCTCAAGCTCTTCATCAACAAAATCTACCTCCCCAAGATGGGGCTCCTTCTCAAGACATCTCCCAAGGTCAAGCTAGTCAAGAACAAGGTCAAGCTAGTCAAGAACAAGGGCAATCTAATGTTGATCAAGGCTCTACTCCTTCCTCTCCAAATGATGACTCCTCCAAGGTGGAGATTTATGAGGATGATCCTCGTGTTTATGCTTATAGTTAAGGCGGGGACTCAAATGGCGGCAATGACCAAGTGGTTGCTCAAGAATCTCGTGTTGATGCTCAAGCCCACCGTCAAGCCTATCGTCTCGCCAAGATCATCCAAGATGGCCATATCCTTGATAATGTTTATGGAGATTTCAATAGAGGTTACACTACTAGGAGGAAATTAGCCTCTTTTAGCTCTCACCATGCTTTATCTCTCATGTGGAACCACAGAAAGTCTTCGAGGCTCTTGAAGATGATGATTGGCTCGACGCTATGAATGAAGAACTTCACAACTTCAAGAGGAACAAAGTATGGACTTTGGTTGAGCGGCCTAAAGATTGTCAAAACGTCATCGGAACCAAGTGGGTCTTCAAGAACAAGTGTGATGAAAATGGGATAGTCGTGCGCAACAAGGCAAGGTTAGTTGACCAAGGATACTCACAAGTTGAGGGCATTTACTACGGTGAGACTTATGCCCCCGTTGCTCACCTTAAATCCATTCGTATGCTTCTTGCTTTTGCCACTCATCATAACTTTCAGTTGCATCAAATGGATGTTAAAAGTTCCTTCCTTAATGGTCCTTTGAAAGAGTTTGTATACGTCAAGCAACCTCCGGGCTTTGAGGATCCACTTTTCCTGAACCATGTCTATAATCTCAATAAGGCACTCTATGGTCTCAAACAAGCCCCACGTGCGTGGTATGATTGCCTTAGAGAGATCTTGTTAGACCGTGGTTTCGAAGTGGGCCTCACTGATCCCACTATTTTTACTAAGAGAGTAAGAGGCCACTTGTTTGTTTGACAAATCTATGTTGATGAAATTATCTTTGGGTCTATTAACAAAGATTTTAATGAGGATTTTGCCAAGCTCATGACCGACCGCTTCGAGATGTCTATGATAGGAGAGTTGGAGTTCTTCCTTAGATTTGAAGTCAAGCAATTGAGGAAGGGTACCTTCATCAACCAAGCCAAATACATTCAAGACATGCTCAAGAAGTTCAAGTTTGATCAAGTCAAAGGTGCCAAGACTCCCATGCCAACTTAGGTTAATCTTGATCTCGATCCTAAGGGTAAGGGTGTGGATCAAAAACTTTATCGTTCTATGATTAGTTCCTTGCTCTATCTTTGTGCATCCCGACCGGATATTATGTTGAGTGTGGGTATGTGTGCAAGATTCCAAGCCGCACCAAAAGAAAGCCACATGGTGGAGGTCAAGAGAATCTTTCGATATTTGGTTCATACCCCAAACTTTGGGTTGTGGTACCCCAAGGGAGCCAGCTTTGAACTCATTGGATACACGGATTCAGATTGGGATGGAGACAAAGTGGGAAGGAAGTCAACCTCCATAGCGTGTCAATTTTGTGGGAGATCATTGGTGTGTTGGTCCTCGAAGAAGCAAAATTGTGTGTCTATGTCCACTGCCGAAGCTGAGTACATCTCCGCCGCAAGTTGTTGTGCTCAATTGCTATGGATGAAGCAAACCTTGAAGGATCTTGGACTTTATTTTGACCATGTGCCTCTCCTTTGTGACAATTAGAGTGCCATTTCTATTTCTCACAACCCCGTGCAACACAACCGGACCAAGCATATTGATATTTCTCATCATTTCATTTAGGACCATGTTGCAAGAGGGGACATTTCTTTAGAGTATGTTCCCACCAAGGCCAATCTTGCGGATCTTTTCATGAAGCCTCTAGATGAAGTAAGGTTCCGTGAGTTAAGGCATGAGCTAAATATCATAGATTTCAAGCAATGTGGCTTGAGTACCTTGCACACCAACCTGTGTCTCAATGTGTATCTTTGCTTGGATGTAGGCATGGACTTAGGGGGAGTGTAGTTCCTCTTATGAACAAACACTATCCCAATTATTCTCACATCAAAGTTTTCATACTCTATAGTCTCTTAAGGAGACCATTTGAGCTTCATGATGAGTGTTGGTAATGAACCCAAGTTATATCTTCGCGGTGTCAAGACATTTACTCTTATATAAGGTGGCCTCGGCCACCGACCCTTTGTGTTTCTTATTTGATTTTCCTTGTATTTTTGTGCTCGGTTGTTCTTGTGTTTTCTTGGTGTCTTTTGTTGTTTTCGCTCTTCACAGTTTGAGCTCTCTATCCCAAGCCTTTTATTTCCCCAAGCACCTTCTATTCCATGCACAAGTTCTTCCTTGATCTCTTCCAATCCTGGGAAGGTGTTTCTGGCATCACCAGAAATTTCGGCCAGCTGCTGGAAGTACCGGTCAGTGCGAAGTTCTCCAGAACTTCTCTCTGACTTGATTACTTCCGCTTGTGCTCGGAACTTCCGGTCGTTCACTGGAACTTCCGGTCATTCACCGGAACTTCCGGTGAGGCTCATCGACCTATATAATGTGGGCCTTGGAAAAAATGGGGTCTTCTCCCAGTTTTCCCCAAGACCCACGTTCTATTTGGACCAGCCGCCAGCAATAACGACTCCACGGAGGTGCTCCGCCCCTCTGTCTCCAGCCAACCTTTTTTAGATCTGCTCCGTGGGAACCTTCCCCACCTCGATCTCCCGCATGGACTCTGGTATTTGCCCTCAACTCCCTCCATTAATGGAGATCTTACTCACTCCATTGCTTGAGTTAGGGCTCACCATGTCTAGGCTTGTTCTTTGGCTAGAACTTGTTGGGAGGTCTTGGTAGGCCTAGGAAACCTTGCTAGAGTAGATTGAACCTATACATTTGTGTGAATCCGTACATGTGCACCCTATATCTAGTATCCTTGCAGTTTTCATGTTGAACCATTGTGTTTGTGGCCTCACCGGAACTTCCGGTGGGTCACGAACGGAACTTCCGGTGGTGGTTTTTTCACCGGAAGTTCCGATGGTTCACCGGAAATTCCGGTGCACTATATTTGATTCACTGC
Source organism: Avena atlantica (assembly GCA_910589765.1). Taxonomy (NCBI): domain Eukaryota; kingdom Viridiplantae; phylum Streptophyta; class Magnoliopsida; order Poales; family Poaceae; genus Avena; species Avena atlantica. The sequence continues at coordinate 122,931,681 of OU342737.1, forward strand.
ATGTATTTTTTCAATCTCTCTTTGTTTCTTCTTTCGAACTTGTGCACTTATCCCAGGAACCCTCCCTAATTCTTTGCTTTATTCTCAGGGCAAGGTGGTTCCCGTTGAGTCAAGCGCAACCTTATTCCTTCCGGTCCTCCCGAGATTGATGAAGAAGACCATGAGGTTCTACGACCTCCCACTCAGACTACTCGTCAAAAGGCTGCTGCTGCTCGTCGTGCTTCTACTGCTGAAGGGAAGCATCCTACCCTTTCTTCTCAAAAGGCCACCACTTCTGGTCCTGATTCCTCCAAAGTCAAGATCTCCAAGTGGCCTCAGAAGGCCTATGCAGCGTTTTGCCAGGAGGATACCTATCTTGTTCCGCGTGATCCTCTTTGCTTGGATACCCTCTTCCACAATCATCGCCAAGAGCAAATTTTTGCAGAGATCTATGCCACCAAGTCAAAGTTTGTAGTTGCCCCTTAAAAATACATCAATGTGGCTCATATGGAAAGCAAGTTGGAGTACTTTGGGGAAGCTATCGAGATATGCATAAAGTTTGGGCTGATTCCTATCATGGAGCACCGTCAAAACCTTGATGAGACCTCTATTTCTCAGTTCTTCTCCACTCTTCACATGGAGACGGATCCTATCAATGGCACCTTGAAGTGGATGATTAAGAATCAGCTGTTAACTGCCACATGGTCTGAGTTTGGTGCTCTTCTTGGCTATCCCCTCTCGCCTGAAAAGGGTGCTAATGGTTGGCGTGTTCAATTCAACAAGGCTTGTGCTCCTGAGGTTCTAGAGCCTATCTATATTGAGGGATGGGGTGTATGTGGTCAGGTGAATCATCTCCAGCCAGTCTATGACATCATGCACAGGGTCTTCTTGAACACCATCTCTCCAAAGTCAGGAAACTTTGATCAGATTCATGCATTTCAGATTGACCTTATGCTCCAGGCTCACCTTCACCGTGATTCTAACCAGAATATGGATGTTATGCACTTTCTGTACCATGAGATCTGGCTTGCTATGATTGAAAAACGCTCGTGTCCCTATGTTCCATACATTCAGACTCTTATCAACGCCAAGTGGAGGGAAGCAACTGGTACCCGCTACCCTCAGGACTGCATCACTATTCATGAGGAGAAGAAGTTGCGTGTGAATAAGCATGATAAGCCTAGGACCCAAGCTAAAAAGGAAGAAGCCATGTGGAAGTCTGGGGCCGCTACTGGTACCACTTCTGCACGTGATGTTTCTAGTGCTGGTGGTCCCAGTCTTGAGAGGCAGCCATCTTGGTCCAAGAAACTGCTGAAGAAGGTGAAGAAGACATTTTGTTTCTTGCAGGACCGTGAATACCAGGCTTATGTTGATCAGCTGCACAATGCTCAGCGACAGAAGGCTATCCTGACTGCGCTGAGTGCTCCTTTCTCCCTTGAGACCAGCTCCATCTGCGCGCCTAAAGATGAGTGGATCCGTGACAACTGCAAGTGGTCTGATTCTGAGGATGAAGTCACCGGTCCCCCGCCTGCGTGGAACAATGCCTCTTGGGACCCTGAGCCTTCTCTTCCTACTTTCCATGGTTGGGGCCATTAGAGTGTTCTTTTCTCCCTTTTTGGTGTCTTGATAACAAAGGGGGAGAAAGATATATATTAGGTTGTTCACGGGATTTGCATGTGTCGAGTCACGAGCTTGCTATTTCTTTGATCCTTTCTCTTGCTCGTGAACTCTCTCTAGTTTATGTGTGTGATTGTGTACCTTGTTATTTGTGCGACTTATTTATGTATGATACGATGTGATATGGTATGCATGTTGTTGGCTGTTGGTATGCATGTTGTTGGCTTATGGCTGGTTGCATATGGTGCTGGAGTCTACATTGGTATTATTTCATCTATTGTCTCTCACCACATATGTTTGGTGCAACGGTATGCCCCCTATCTTTTTATCTCCTTGCACCTATGTTGTTTTTGCAATGGAAAGGGGAGCCCCCCTTTTATATGTGTGCTACTTTTGTCCTTAGAGCTTTCTCTCTACCGTGCAGACATGTAGGGGGAGCTCGTTCCTTTCATTACAAAATCTGCTCTTTCTTATGCAAATCTTATGGGATTGTCATCAAACACCAAAAAGGGGGAGATTCAAAGGACTATGTTTTCCCTTGTTATTTTGGTGATGATGATAATCCCACTTGTGATCTAACCTTGTACTTGAGTTTCAGGTTTCTTGGTTATTGATGGAGCTTATGGAGTGTGTGGATGCCATTCTTGATGTCTCGTGAAGACGGTGGTCGTTTGTTTTTCTCTTTCTCTCATTTTATTGTTTTAGATCACCGTACTATCAAGAGGGGGTCCACCTCGGAAGGTTGTGGGGGAATCATATGTTCTTGCACAAACCATATTTGCACCGCCATAGCCATCCTATCCTTCAGCGAGAGAGAGAGAGTTTCTGAGCCGCTGGTGCTATTTTGGTCTGATCGGAAGTTCCGGCCAGGGACCGGAAGTTCCGCCTAGGGATCTCTGTGGAAAAATCCGACCATATTTTTGGTCCAACTTCCGGAAGAAGTTCCAGCCCCAGTTCATAACCTTCTGTATTCAAGCATTCTAATTGATGGAACTTCCGTGGAAGTTCCGGTCGGTGGAATTTCTTTTGTTATTTCCACTGAGTCCACGAGCGGAACTTGCGCCAAGGCATTGGAACTTCCGGTCAGGCAGACTGCGACCCAGTTATTTCCGCTCCAAGTTCCAGTCAAGCACTGTATGATTATGTTTGGAAGTTATATAATTGACGGAACTTGGCCCGAAAGTTGCTCCGGAAGTTCCACCGGAATTTCCGGTCATGTCTGACCGGAACTTTCGGTCGAGCTTTGGAGCGTGCATCAATGGTATTCGAGCCGTTGAAGCCATGATGGGCGGAACTTCTGTTCCTCCACCAGAACTTCCGATTGTGACGCAACCAGTCCAATGGTTCAGTTTGGAGGGGTCCTATTTAAGGCGCCCTCCTTCTTCCTCCTACCTAACTCTTCAATTTTCTCTCTCCTCCATTAATACTAGAGCTTCACCTCACTAGATCTCTCTCCCTAGCCACTCAAATTACTTGATCTTCTGAGAGGTGGGAGAGGTGACCTAGATCTACAATTCCACCAAAGAAGATTTGATTCCCCCACCTATCATTTGAGGATCTTGTTACTCTTGGGTTTCTTGGAACCCTAGACGGTGTAGGGCATCCTCGGAGCTAAGGGCATGTGTTGTAAAGCTTCGTGGTGTCGTTGAGGGCCTCTAATTGAGTTGTGGAGCTTCCCCCTCAACCTTGTTGTAAATGTTTTGGTTGGCGCCTTCAAGGTCACATGTTAGTGGATTGTGAGGCCTCCTTTGTGGGAGTGCTCACCGGAGAAGAAGGTGAGGCCTTTGTGGTGCTCGGGTGACCTTGTGTGTCCCTGACACCTCTCCAACGTAGACATAGCTTCCTTGGAAGTGAAAAACGGGAATTACATCTCCGTGTCCCTGCTCCGATTATCTCGTTCCTTACCTTTACTACTTGCTCTTTACCGCTCTTGTGCTTGCTATTAGTTCTCTAGCATATAGGTTGTTCACCTAGTTGCATATCTAGAGAACTTATCTTCTTTCCAAGCCTAAAATTGATTAACAAATTAAAAATTGGTAGTCGCCTATTCATCCCCTCTAGTCGATTCAAAGTCGGTTTCAAACCCCACATAGAGAATCACCAAGAAGCAATAGAATAGGGAGATTCAAAGTATGCAAAGGATTGAGCTCCCTAAGTCGATGAAATCAAGTTACCCAACCGAAATCCCCTCTTGATAGTGCGGCTATCTGTCCTATAACCCGGTCTCCCAACCACCTTGATACTGGTAAAAGGAAAACCTAGAAATGCCATACCTTTGCATTGTGCATCCCGCTTGATATTGGTGACAATGCTTCAAGCTGCATTCAAGACAGAATGCGGCACTTGATCAAAGTTTCTTCGTGAAGAGTCATAATTTGCTCCTAAATACACCATTATGGGATAGCTTCATTAAGGCACTTCTTCACATGTCCACTATTACCTAATGGACGACAAGCTTCAGGTATATGATCTTCTTGAGATGCTTATATTAAACTTGCACTTCTCAACCTTGATGACGATCACCAGTTGATGTTATCCTTTCATGGGCTATCCGAAATCTTCAATTTTGATGCATGCCCATGGAAAGATACCTAGCCCACATAGAAAACACAAAGGAACATATACAAGGCTCACCATACCACAAGATCCATGTGGTACATTCCTTATGCTTCATGTCTTGACCAACTTGAATTCACTCTTCACTCTTGGAATTGGTCAACCATGTATATTCTCATGATCTATCTCAATATCTTGAGGTACATAAATAATTCTTCATTTGATTGCATGCTCTAAATCTTAGTCAACCATAGCTCAACTCATGAGGCTATCATGACACCGACTTAGAGCCATATCTTGAATTCTTCTACTAAGATCAGACTCTCAAGATCTTAATCATACTTTGCTTAACACATAAGCTAGATCAAGAATAAATTGAGTTCCACACAAGAACTCCATCTTCATTTCTTACTCTTGATCATATCATATTCTTCTTTCCAAATCGATAACCTTGACTCCAATGCTCGAGGTATATATTTATCTTCATGGCATCCATACTTGAATCCAACAATGGACTACAAGCATTGGCTATGGAATATTTCTTAAAACATAACTTTAATGAAAACATTTGTCCATATGGATTGACATTACTTAACAAAACCATTGATAGGGACAAATACCCTTAAATGTTGGGGAACGCGCTATGTTGGGGGGATCACCCCCGGGTAGGCTAACCGGATAAAATATAAGGGCAATGTAACTATCAGCCGGATCATAACAGCCAGATGTAAAAACCAAAGGCAGGTCAGAAAGAAGGCCAGACGAAGATAGAACCAACAAACTAGTCAGGCGAATGAAAATGCATCACCAAGGCGCCCATCTGGCTAGATCATCCTAGCCGGGCATGGCGATCCGGCAGAACGAAGGTACCTGGGTGATGGGTACACAGTAACCCACCGCCCCTGGCAGAAAACGATAAGACCCGAAGGAACCAGCCGGCGGCACAGACACCGGAGACCATGGGTCATACCCTTGTCGGGCGGGAATAGGAGCCACCGCCCGTGTCGTTCGGGGCGGCCTCCACTGTTTCCATGCTGGCCAGGGGGCGCGACACTATGCAAGACGTTAGGGAGGCACGATACTATACCAGAATAGTCGGTGGAGCCCGCCTATGGGACCCGCCAACCGGCCATACCGTTGCCCATGCTGCCCTAGCCCTATATAAGGGGCAGCGGGGCATCTATAGCAAGGGTTGGACTCTGATAGTTAGATTACACCAATACAACTCGAGGAGCCCTTGTAGTTCTATTTGTTCATCCTCATAGTCAGATCGGTGGGAGTAGGGGCTCTAACTCACATAGAGGGCCCTGAACCTGGGTACTTCCTGCGTCACCCTGATCCGGCTTGTACCCAATCCCGCCTGCGGACGCTGTCGCTAGCCTTACTGCTTGCTCCCACTCTCTATCTAACCTTCTCAGGTGTTGTCGTTTCCATAGCAACAACAATTGGCGCCCACCGTGGGGCAAGAAATGGCGGCGATCGGAGTCATGTTCACATAGGACCCCGTACCTCTGCTGGCGAGCGTGTGGCTTCCGGCCTCGTGCTCACCTTGGTCCAGTTCGATTGCATCATCGACAACTCCTCGTGCTCCGCTGGGTCCACTTTCCCGACGGATGGCACCTTCATGCTGTTTGGCGACCTACCTGTCTATGTCGCCACCGTGCCGGAGTGCTTCCCTCAGGAGATCGTCTCCTTCGTCGAGCTGCTTCCCTTAACCAGCAGCGCTCTCATCGTGCCTCGTGGCGTGGAGGTGATGATGGCCAGGTCGAGCCACAATCGCCGACCCACCCTCGAGCGCACCAACAATGGATCCGACACTTCCTCCCCTCAGCCAGGGAAGGGTGTGGTGGATCAAACCATCGAGGAGCTCCTTGACCCGGTCGATCCAAGCGATGATCCGGAGCAAGTGGCTGCCAAAATCAAGGCGGCTCGGGAGTATCTGCTCCAGCAGGCCCAGCAGCTGGCCTCGATCTAGTTCCGAAGGGAGAGAAACTGTTGGAATTATGCCCTAGAGGAAATAATAAAGATGTTATTATTATAATTCTTGTTCATGATAACGTTTATATTCCATGCTAGAATTGTATTAAGCGGAAACTTTGATACTTGTGTGGTTTATGAACAACACTGTGTCCCTAGTACGCCTCTATGGACTAGCTCATTAATTAATGATGGTTAAGGTTTCCTAACCATAAACATGAGTTGTCGATTAATAATGAGATCATATCATTGGGAGAATGATATGATGGACAGACCCAAATCAAGCAGAGCAATTAGATCGTGTCATCGTGTTCATCTTTGCGAAGCTTTTTCTTATGTAAAATATTGTATTCCTTAGACCATGAGATAATGCAACTCCCTGGTATCGGAAGAAAGCTTTGAGGTCATCAAACGTCATCCTATGAGAGGGTGATCATAAAGGTGTCTCTCAGGTGATCGGAAAGTATTTGTTGGGTTGTATGTATCGAGATGGGATTTGTCCCTCCCAAGTCGGAGAGATATACTTCGGGCCCACTCGGTAATCGATATCAACACCGCTTGCAAGCATGTGGTTAAGGAGTTAATCACAAAGTGATATCGGATTACGGAACGAGTAAAGTACTTGCTGTGAACGGGATTGAACTAGGTATGACGGTACCGACGATCGAATCTCGGGCAAGTAAAATATCGCGAGACGAAGGGAATATATATATATGGGATTAATTGAATCCTGGCATCGTGGTTCATCCAATATGATCATCGATGAATATGTGGGAGTCGATATGGGTTTCCAGATCCCGCTGTTGACTATTGATAGAAGATCATGTCTGCATATTCTCGAACCCGTAGGGTCACACACTTAACGTGCCTCGACGCTAGGATAGAATGGATAATTGGTTTATGGGTTTTTGTTTGGAGTCTCGGATGAGATCCAGGACATCACGAGAGGTTCCGGAATGGTCTGGAGAATAAGATTCATATAAAGGAAAGCAGTTTTTTGGATTTCGGAATTGTTTCGGAATGTTCGGTATTGTACCGGAAGGTTCTAGAAGCTTATGGAGTGGGACCAACGTGGCCCCACTTGTCGGAGGGGGCGTGGTCCTACGAGGGAGTGCCCTGGCCGCATTGGGCCAGGGGCACAAGGCCCCATAGGCCCAGCCGGCCAAAACCCTAGGGAAACCCTAGGGGAACCTTCTAGAAGGGGGAAGACTTGCCCCCCACTCCACCCTTGGGGCCGCCGCCCTAGGGCTTGGAGGAGGGGAAAGGGGGCCGGCCAGCCCTCTATATAAATAGGGCAGGGGCGCACCCTCTGTTGGAGATATGCCCTAGAGGCAATAATAAATGTAGTTATTATTATATCTTTGTGTTTATGATAAATGTTTACATTCATGCTATAATAGTATTAACAAGGAAACATTGATACTTGTGTGATTTGTAAACTTAATTTGAAGTCCCTAGTATAGCCTCTATACTTCACTAGCTTGTTGGTTGATTAATGATTGTGGTTTCCCTATCATGAACATTGAGATGTTATCAACAACAAGATCATATCGTTAGGAGAATGATATGGTGGACATACTCCTATAGATAAGCGTAGCATAAAGATCAAGTCATTTCAATAGTTCAATTGCTATATGCTTTCTGATACATAGTAACCTAATTCCTTCGACCATGAGATCATGCATATCACCTTTACCGGATGGATGCTTTGATGACATCAAACGCCACACCGTAACTGGGTGGTTATAAAGGTGGCATTGAGTGTTCGGAAAGTTTTGGTTGAGACACATGGATCAAGAGTGGGATTTGTCCATCCATATGACGGATAGATATACTCTGGGCCCTCTCGGTGGAATGTCATCCAATTAGCTTGCAAGCATGTGACTTGGTCACAAGGGATCACATATCACGGGAACGAGAAAAGAGTACTTATCAGTAACGAGGTTGAACTAGGTATGCAGAGATACCGACGATCATAACCTCGGATAAGTAACATATCGTGAGACAAAGGGAAATTGGTATCGTATGTAAGTGGTTCATTCGATCGCAAAGTAATCGTAGAAATATGTGGGAGCCATATGAATTTCCAGATTCCTCTATTGGTTATTGTTCGGAGAAGTGTCTCGATCATGTCCGCATAATTCACGAACCGTAGGGAGACACACTTAAGGATTCGACGTTGTTTGAGTAGTTATGGTATTATGAGAAAGAGACCGAATGTTGTTCGGAGTCTCGGATGGGATCCGGGATATCACGAGGTGATCCGGAATGGTCCGGAGAATAAGATTCATATAAGGAAAGTCCCGTTTCGGAGTTCGGGGATGATTCCGGTGTTTTCATCGGGAATGTTCTAGAAGGTTCCGGATTGTCTGGCACTCCGGGGGGGAAGGGGTACATGAATGTGTCATTACATATTGGAATGATTGCATCATGTACTAAGTGTTCTTGCTGTCCCAAATAAAGGATTAAATTGAATCCTAAAACAGAAAAGTCAAATGTCCAGTTTGAAAGTCAAACGGTAAAACAAGAAACTGTGGGAAACAAGCAAGAGGAGTTGGGAACCGACTTGAGGGAGGAGTCTCCTCCCCAAGCCGGCGCGCCACCCAAGGCCGACTTGGGGAGGGACTCCCCTCCCCTGGCCGCGCCTCCCCACCTATAAAAGGAGGGGCAAGGCCCCCTCCTCTAGACACACAAGTTTCCACCTCTAAATCTCCGGTTTAGAGCCGTTTTGGTTTAGAGCTTCTAATTGCTTTAGCCAGCGGTTTAGAGCCTTCTAATTGGTGTGTCTAATCTCTAGACCACTAATTGCCCTCTCTCATAATCCACCATACTCGCTCCGGCTTAAGGCGAAGCCCTGCGGGATTTCCCCTCTACTTCCGGTACCACGCCGTTGTGCTGCCGGAATCGCGAGGAGAGTGCTACAACCTCCGCTGCCTGCTGGAAAAAGGGAGAGGAAGGTCTTCGTCGAGTACCGAACGTGTGACCGACTGCGGGAGCGCTGCCGGAACGCAGCGCCGGAAGGATCGTCTACACGATCTTGAGATCGGGGAGAGTACGACTACATCACCCACGAGAATCCGCTCTCGTTAAACGCTTTGGAATCTTCGAGGGTAAGTTATTCCATCGACTCGTTGCTACAATCTAGTAGATAGATCTTGGCTTGTTTGTTTGTGTGCGATAGAAAATTTTTGTTTTCCATGCTACGAACCCCTACAGTGGTATCAGAGCCGTGTCTATATGTAGATCTGTTGCACGAGTAGAACACAATGGTCATTGTGGGCGTTGATGCTTTTATTGTTGATTGCTTCTTGTGTACTTTGCATCTTGCGGTATGTTGGGATGAAGCGGCCCGGGCTAACCTTACATGACATCGTTCATGAGACTTGCTCCACGCTTGACATTCAACTTGTATTGCATAAGTGGCTAAGCGGGTGCATGTTTCTCCTAGAATAGTTAAGATCCAATTTACAACGGGTGATTAACAATACTAGTATCAATGTTGTGGTTCTTGTTCGTAAGTTAGAACGACACTTATTGAAAGCCCCAAACCACGTAAAATATGCAAAGAAAGTAGAGGCGTCTAACTTTGTTTTGCAGGGGTGTGCAGTGATGTGATATGGCCATGATTGTGATTATATTTGATGTATGCAATGTTCCTTATTGTAAGTCGGCAACCGGCAGGAGCCATATGGTTGTCTTTAATTTATGTTAAGACCCGCGTGTCTATTCAAAGTAGTTGTAATAGTTGAAGCCGGTGGACGACAACCATGGAGTAGCGTCATTGACCTTGATGCAATGCCGGTGATGATGGAGATCATGTTCGTGCTTGAAGATGGAGATCGGAAGCACAAAGAAGAAAGGCCATATCATATCACATATATATTGAATTGCATGTGATGTTAATCCTTTATGCATCTTGTATTGCTTAGTAGACGACGGTAGCATTATAAGATGATCCCTCATGCACATGAATTTCAAGTCATAAAGTGTTCACCCTTAGTTAGCACCGTTGCTAAAGCTTGTTGTTTCGAAGCACCACGTGATGATCGGGTGTGTTAGATTCCGCAAGTGTATACAACATGAGCAAGCCAGATTTGCTCATGCGGAAACTAAGGTTTGATCTTGACGAGCCTAGCATGTACAGACATGGTCTCGGAACACGGATCACCGAAAGGTAAATCATGAATCATATAGTAGATATGATGAACATGACGATTGTTCGCCATTAAAACTATATCAACTCTCGTGATGATCGGTGTTGATGTAGTGGATTTGGTTCGTGTGATCACTAAAACAATGTGAGGGATATTGTTTTGAGTGGGAGTTCACCTAGTTTAATTACATTAATTAATTTGAACTCAATTTGTCTTAAACTTAGTCTAAACTATTGCAAATATGTTGTAGATCAATGGCAGCCCCTACCATCAAATTTAATGCGTTCCTAGAGAAAGAAAAGTTGAAAAACAATGGAAGCAACTTCGCGGATTGGTTCCGCAATTTGAGGATTGTCCTCACAGCTGGTAATTTGACCTATGTGCTGGATGCACCGCTGGGTGACCCACCTACAGCTGATGCTCCCGATGAAGTAAAGAATGTTTACCTCGCTCGGAAGAATCAGTACTCCATAGTTCAGTGTGCTATCTTGTATGGTTTGGAATCGGAGCTTCAGAAAAGGTTTGAGGATTCAGACCCATATGATATTGTCGAGGATCTCAAATTGATTTTTGAGACTCATGCGGCAATTGAAAGCTATGAGGCTTCTGAAAAGTTCTTTAACTGCAAGATGGAAGAGGGCAGCTCCGTCAGTGAGCATGTGCTTAAGATGTCTGGGCACGCAAACAAACTTCAAAGCTTGGGTATAGTGATTCCTAATGCTTTGGGGATTTACCGTGTCCTCCAATCACTACCACCAAGTTACAAGAACTTTGTGATGAACTACAACATGCAGAACATGAACAAGACGTTGCCAGAACTCTTTGCCATGTTGAAATCTGCAGAAGTGGAGATCAAGAAAGAGCACCAAGTGTTGTTGGTCAATAAGACCACCAAATTCAAGAAAGGAAAGTCTAAGCAAAAGGGACACTTCAAGAAGGGTGGTAAGAAAGCTACCACGCCGACAAAGAAGACCAAGGCTGGACCTAAGCCTGATACTGAGTGCTTTTACTGCAAGGGAGAAGGTCACTGGAAGCGGAATTGCCCAAAGTACTTGGCGGATTTGAAGAACGGCAACATCAAAAAGAAAGGTATATCTGATATACATGTTATTGATGTGTATCTCACTAGTACTCGTAGTAGTGCCTGGGTATTTGATACTGGTTCGGTTGCTCATATTTGTAACTCGAAACAGGTGCTGCAGAATAAACGGAAGCTAGCGAAGAACGAGGTAACGATGCGCGTGGGAAACGGATCAAAGGTTGATGTGATCGCGGTCGGCACGCTACCCCTTCATCTACCATCGGGATTAGTTTTATACTTAAATAATTGTTATTTGGTGCCTGCGTTGAGCATGAACATTATATCGGGATCTTGTTTATTGCGAGACGGTTACTTGTTTAAATCCGAGAATAATGGTTGTTCTATTTATATGAGTAATATGTTTTATGCACATGCACCTTTGATAGATGGTCTATTCTTATTGAATCTCGATAGTGGAAATACACATATCAACAACATTGAGGCTAAACGTTTGAAATCAAGCGATAATTCGACCTATATGTGGCACTGTCGTCTTGGTCACATTGGAGTGAAACGTATGAAGAAACTCCATTCCGATGGACTTCTTGAATCACTTGATTTTGAATCACTTGAAAGATGCGAAGCATGTCTGATGGGAAAAATGACTAAGACTCCATTTTTTGGTATGATGGAGCGAGCTACGGACTTGTTGGAAATCATACATACCGATGTGTGTGGTCCAATGAGTGTAGCATCGCGCGGTGGTTATCGTTATGTTCTTACCTTCACAAGTGACTTGAGTAGATATGGGTATATCTATTTCATGAAACATAAGTCCGAAACTTTCGAGAAGTTTAAGGAGTTTCAAAGTGAGGTAGAGAATCAACGTAACAAGAAGATTAAATTTCTACGTTCTGATCGTGGAGGTGAATATCTAAGTTACGAGTTTGGCGAGCATTTGAAGAAATGCGGAATACTTTCACAATTGACACCGCCGGGAACACCACAGCGTAATGGTGTGTCCGAACGTCGTAATCGAACTCTCTTAGATATGGTTCGTTCTATGATGTCACTTACAGATTTACCGCTATCATTTTGGGGTTATGCATTAGAAACAGCCGCATTCACTTTAAATAGGGCACCATCTAAATCCGTTGAAACGACACCGTATGAATTATGGTTTGGGAAGAAACCTAAATTGTCGTTCCTTAAAGTTTGGGGATGCGAAGCCTATGTAAAGAAGTTACAGCCGGACAAGCTTGAACCCAAAGCGGAAAAATGCGTCTTCATAGGATACCCGAAGGAAACTATTGGGTATACCTCCTATCATAGATCCGAAGGCAAAATCTTCGTTGCCAAGAATGGATCCTTTCTAGAGAAGGAATTTCTCTCGAAAGAATTGACTGGAAGGAAAGTAAAACTCGACGAGGTTGTCGAACCTTCTCTCGAAATTGCGAGTAGCGCAGCACCGGAAGAAGTTCCTGTGGTGCCTGCATCAATAAGAGAGGAAGCTAATGATGGTGATCATGAAACTTCGGTTGAAGTTGCTACAGAGCCTCGGAGGTCAACGAGAACTCGTACCACTCCAGATTGGTATGATTCCGTTATGAATGTCATGTTGGTGGACAACACCGATGACCCCGAGACATATGAGGAAGCGATGATGAGCCCAGATTCCAATAAATGGCAAGAAGCCATGAAATCCGAGATTGGATCCATGTACGAAAACCAAGTATGGACTTTGGTGGACTTACCGGATGGCCGGAAGGCTGTCGAGAACAAATGGATTTTCAAGAAGAAAACAGATGCTGATGGTAATGTTACTGTCTATAAAGCTCGACTTGTCGCAAAAGGGTTTCGTCAAATTCAAGGAGTTGACTACGATGAGACTTTCTCACCGGTAGCGAAGCTAAAGTCTGTGAGGATTATGTTAGCAATCGCTGCATATTATGATTATGAGATATGGCAGATGGATGTCAAAACAGCATTCCTCAATGGAGACATTGATGAAGAGTTGTATATGATGCAACCCAAAGGTTTTGTCGATCCTAAAGATGCTAACAAGGTATGCAAACTTCAACGGTCCATCTATGGATTGAAGCAAGCATCCCGAAGTTGGAATCAACGTTTTGATAAGGTAATCAAAAGTTTTGGTTTTATACAAACTTATGGAGAAGCTTGTATTTACAAGAAAGTGAGTGGGAGCTCTGTAGCATTCTTAATACTATATGTGGATGACATATTGTTGATTGGGAATGATGTAGACCTTCTTAATAGTGTCAAGGAATATTTGAATAATAGTTTTTCAATGAAGGATCTTGGCGAAGCAGCTTACATATTAGGCATAAAGATTTATAGAGATAGATCGAAACGCCAAATATCATTGTCACAGAGTACATATTTGGACAAATTTCTAAAGAGGTTTGGAATGGAAGAAAGCAAGAAAGGGTTCTTGCCCATGTTGCCCAATACGACCTTGAGTAAAACTCAAAGTCCGACATCGGCAGAAGATAGACAAAGGATGAGTAAGACTCCCTATGCCTCAGCCATAGGATCTCTAATGTATGCCATGCTATGTACTAGACCCGACATTGCATATGCTGTTAGTTTAACTAGCAGATATCAAAGTGATCCAGGAGTGGATCATTGGACAGCGGTCAAAAACATCCTTAAGTACTTGAGAAGAACTAAGGATATGGTTCTTTCTTATGGAGGTGATGAATAGCTCGTTGTTAATGGTTACACCGATGCTAGTTGGAACACCGATCCGGATGATTCTAAATCGCAATCCGGATACGTATTTATTTTGAATGGTGCAGCAGTTAGCTGGAGGAGTGCAAAGCAAAGCGTTGTGGCGAGATCTTCAACTGAATCGGAATACATGGCTGCTTCGGAGGCTTCACAAGAAGCAATATGGATGAAAGAGTTCATTACAGAGCTGGGTGTGGTTCCTAGTGCGCTGGACCCAATGTCTATCTACTGTGATAACATGGGCGCCATAGCCAATGCGCAAGAACCAAGGTCACACAAGAAGCTGAAGCATATCAAGCTACGTTTTCACGCTATTCGAGAACATATCCAGGATGGGGATATAAAGATTTGCAAAGTACACACAGATCTGAATGTGGCGGATCCGTTGACTAAACCTCTCCCGAGGGCAAAACATGACCAACACCAAACTGCCATGGGTGTTCGGTATATTACCATGTAATCTAGATTAGATGACTCTAGTGAAAGTGGGAGACTGTTGGAGATATGCCCTAGAGGCAATAATAAATGTAGTTATTATTATATATTTGTGTTTATGATAAATGTTTACATTCATGCTATAATAGTATTAACAAGGAAACATTGATACTTGTGTGATTTGTAAACTTAATTTGAAGTCCCTAGTATAGCCTCTATACTTCACTAGCTTGTTGGTTGATTAATGATTGTGGTTTCCCTATCATGAACATTGAGATGTTATCAACAACAAGATCATATCGTTAGGAGAATGATATGGTGGACATACTCCTATAGATAAGCGTAGCATAAAGATCAAGTCATTTCAATAGTTCAATTGCTATATGCTTTCTGATACATAGTAACCTAATTCCTTCGACCATGAGATCATGCATATCACCTTTACCGGATGGATGCTTTGATGACATCAAACACCACACCGTAACTGGGTGGTTATAAAGGTGGCATTGAGTGTTCGGAAAGTTTTGGTTGAGACACATGGATCAAGAGTGGGATTTGTCCATCCATATGACGGATAGATATACTCTGGGCCCTCTCGGTGGAATGTCATCCAATTAGCTTGCAAGCATGTGACTTGGTCACAAGGGATCACATATCACGGGAACGAGAAAAGAGTACTTATCAGTAACGAGGTTGAACTAGGTATGCAGAGATACCGATGATCATAACCTCGGATAAGTAACATATCGTGAGACAAAGGGAAATTGGTATCGTATGTAAGTGGTTCATTCGATCGCAAAGTAATCGTAGAAATATGTGGGAGCCATATGAATTTCCAGATTCCTCTATTGGTTATTGTTCGGAGAAGTGTCTCGATCATGTCCGCATAATTCACGAACCGTAGGGAGACACACTTAAGGATTCGACGTTGTTTGAGTAGTTATGGTATTATGAGAAAGAGACCGAATGTTGTTCGGAGTCTCGGATGGGATCCGGGATATCACGAGGTGATCCGGAATGGTCCGGAGAATAAGATTCATATAAGGAAAGTCCCGTTTCGGAGTTCGGGGATGATTCTGGTGTTTTCATCGGGAATGTTCTAGAAGGTTCCGGATTGTCCGGCACTCCGGGGGGAAGGGGTACATGAATGTGTCATTACATATTGCAATGATTGCATCATGTACTAAGTGTTCTTGCTGTCCCAAATAAAGGATTAAATTGAATCCTAAAACAGAAAAGTCAAATGTCCAGTTTGAAAGTCAAACGGCTAAAACAAGAAACTGTGGGAAACAAGCAAGAGGAGTTGGGAACCGACTTGAGGGAGGAGTCTCCTCCCCAAGACGGCGCGCCACCCAAGGCCGACTTGGGGAGGGACTCCCCTCCCCTGGCCGCGCCTCCCCACCTATAAAAGGAGGGGCAAGGCCCCCTCCTCTAGACACACAAGTTTCCACCTCTAAATCTCCGGTTTAGAGCCGTTTTGGTTTAGAGCTTCTAATTGCTTTAGCCAGCGGTTTAGAGCCTTCTAATTGGTGTGTCTAATCTCTAGACCACTAATTGCCCTCTCTCATAATCCACCATACTCGCTCCGGCTTAAGGCGAAGCCCTGCGGGATTTCCCCTCTACTTCCGGTACCACGCCGTTGTGCTGCCGGAATCGCGAGGAGAGTGCTACAACCTCCGCTGCCTGCTGGAACAAGGGAGAGGAAGGTCTTCGTCGAGTACCGAACGTGTGACCGACTGCGGGAGCGCTGCCGGAACGCAGCGCCGGAAGGATCGTCTACACGATCTTGAGATCGGGGAGAGTACGACTACATCACCCACGAGAATCCGCTCTCGTTAAACGCTTTGGAATCTTCGAGGGTAAGTTATTCCATCGACTCGTTGCTACAATCTAGTAGATAGATCTTGGCTTGTTTGTTTGTATGCGATAGAAAATTTTTGTTTTCCATGCTACGAACCCCTACACCCTCCTCCCACCCCTCCTTGAACCCTAGCCGCCTATCTGCTGCCCTCCAGATCTCTCTCTCTCTCCCGACTGCGCGTAGGCGAAGCCCTGCCGCAGAAACTCTCCACCTTTGCACCACGCCGTCGTGTTGTAGATCCAATCTATCTCTCCACCCCACTTGCTAGACTGAGGAAGGAGGAGACGTCGCGGTGCCATACGTGTTCATCTCTCGGAGGCGTCGCCACTTGCGGCGTTGGATCGGATCGGATCGCGAGGAGGAGAAGGCCAGTACGACTACATCAACCACGTTCTGTTGAATGTTTCGCTATGCGATTTCTTCAAGGGTATGAAGATCTCATCTATCCCTCTCATTGATTACATCTCCTAGATCTTGGCTTTCCCGTTCACACCCGTGGAATTTTTTTGATTTACTATGCCATGAAACTCTTCAATGGTATCAGAGTTAGATCTATGCGTAGATGTGTTTCACGAGTAGAACGCAACATGCTTGTTGCGGGCGTTGATGTTTTATGTTGCAATCCTCTTGTTGTGTACTTCTTATGACGCGGGATAGTGAGATTGAAGCGGTCCAGGCTAACTTTACGCGACCTTGTTCGCGAGACCGGCTCCGCACTTGACGTGTGGCTTGTTCCACACATGCGGCTGGTGGATGCCAGTTTCTCTCACTATAGTTGTCATGGGATTTACACCGGATGTTGGCAACCATAATATCACCATTGTGGCTTTCCGTAGGTAAGAATCGTTCTTAGCTTGTTACTCCCATAAGCCACGTAAAACATGCAACAACAAATTAGAGGCGTCTAACTTGTTTTTGCGGGGAGTGTTTCTATGATATGGTATGGCCCAAGATATGATGTGTATGTTCTATGCAATGATCATGTTTTATAATATGTCACGACTTGCATGTCGATGAGTACACAACCGGCGGGAGCCATATGGTTGTCTTTATAATTGTGTATGACCTATGTGTCAACTTCTTATACGACATGTAATAGCTTTACTTTATCGCAAAGTAGTTAGAAATAGTTGTAGTTGCTATTCGTGGTGGAGGCAATCATGGTGGAGTGATGTAGATCATGCTGGCATGCACAAGATGGAGATCATTGCGTGGAGATTGGCTATACCATGTCACATAAAATTATATGCATGTGATGTTTATCCTTTTATGTATCTTATTATGCTTAGATCGCGACGGTAGCATTATAAGATGATTCCTCACTTAAAGATCAAGATAAAATTGTGTTCTCCCCATGTATGCACCGTTGCGAAAGTTCGTCATGTTCAAGCATCTCGTGATGATCGGGTGCTATAAACTCTACATTGACATACAACGGGTGCAAGCCAGTTTTTGCACACGCGTAAATACTTGGGTTTGACTTGACGAGCCTAGCATGTACAGACATGGCCTCGGAACACACGAACCGAAAGGTTAAGCATGAGTCATATGAATGATATGATCGACACTTTGTTGTCCACCATTAAAACCACATCTCTTCTTGTGAAGATCGGATTAGGTGTGGTGAATTTGGATCATGTTCACTAAACAAATTGAGGGATGTTGAATTTAGTGGGAGTTCATCTAGTAATTTGATTAAGTTGAACTAGTTATCAAATGGCTAAGTCCAACTTCAACGTTTTTGCTGAGAAAGAAAAGCTTAAGAACAATGGGTCTAGCTTCACCAACTGGTTTCGTAATCTGAGAATCATTCTCGCTGGCGTACAAAAGGACTATGTCCTTGAGAAAGCGCTAGGTGACGCCCCTGCTGTAGATGCGCCGGCTGATGAAAAAGTTGTTTATCAGTCGTGCAAAGATGATTATGGTGTGATTATGAGCACCATGTTGTTTTCTATGGAATCAGACCTTCAAAATCGTTTTGAGGAGTTCGCCGGGCCCTTTGAGATTCTTGAGGAACTGAAAACCATGTTTCAGACTCAGGCCCGTTCTGAGAGATATGAGATCTCTGAGAAATTCTTTAACTGCAAGATGGAGGAAGGGAGTTCCGTTAGTGAGCACACCATTAAGATGTCGGGCTACACTCAACGTCTTGAGCAACTGGACTGCAAGATTCCAGAAGAGCTCAAGATTGACAGAGTTCTGCAATCACTCCCTCCTAGCTACAAAGGTTTTGTAGTTACTCTTAATTAGATTGGTTCCACTGATACGATCACTGAGCTCTTCGCTAAGCTAAAAGCTATGGAGGTGGACATCAAGAAAGATAATCATGTGTTGATGGTCAACAAGCCCCCCAGCTTTAAGAAACGTAAGGGTGCAAAGAAGTCCTTCAAGAAAGGCAGCGGCAAGCGCGTTGCCCCTGCTGAGAAGAAGCTCAAGTCTGGACCTAAGCCAAACACTGAGTGCTTCTATTGCAAGGACAAGGGTCACTGGAAGCGCAACTGTCCGAAGTACTTAGCGGACAAGAAGGCTGGCACCATCAAAGGTATATTTGATATACATGTTATTGATGTTTACCTTACTAGCACTTGTTGTAGTGCCTGGGTATTTTATATTGGTTCAGTTGCTAATATTTGTACCTCGAAACAGGAGCTGCGGAATAGACGGCGGCTAGCGAGGGATGAGGTGACGATGCGCGTTGGCAACGGATCAAGAGTTGATGTGATGGCCGTCGGTACGCTCTCCTTAGTTTTACCTCGGGGATTAGTTTTAAACCTTAATAAATGTTATTATGTGCCTGCGTTGAGCATGAACATCATATCTAGATCGTGTTTATTGCAAGACAGTTATTCATTTAAATCGGAGAATAATGGTTGTTCTATTTATATGAGTAACATCTTTTATGGTCATGCACCTGCTATGAATGGTTTATTTCTTCTGAATCTCGTGAAACACACATGCATAGCAATGAGGCTAAGAGATGCAAAGTAGATAGTGCTAATTCAACTTATTTGTGGCACTGCCGTCTAGGTCATATTGGTGTAAAACACATGAAGAAACTCCATTCTGATGGACTTTTAGAGTCTCTTGATTCTGAATCATTTGACACGTGCGAGCCGTGCCTCATGGGCAAGATGATCAAAACCCCGTTCTCCGGTATAATGGAGCGAGCAACGGACTTGTTGGAAATCATACATACCGATGTATGCGGACCAATGAGTGTTTCGACGCGCGGTGGATATCGCTATTTTCTCACTTTTACTGATGACTTAAATAGATATGGGTATATCTATTTAATGAAATATAAATCTGAAACGTTTGAAAAGTTCAAAGAATTTTAGAACGAAGTGGAAAACCATCGTAACGGGAAAATTAAATTTCTACGATCCGATCGTGGAGGTGAATATTTGAGTTATGATTTTCTCACGCATCTTAAAGCAAGCGGAATCGTTTCGCAACTCACGCCACCCGGAACACCACATCGCAATGGTGTGTCTGAACGCCGGAATCGAACTCTATTAGATATGGTGCGATCGATGATATCTCTTACAGATTTGCCGTTATCATTTTGGGGTTATGCATTAGAAACCGCTGCTTTCACTTTAAATAGGGCACCATCTAAATCCGTTGACACGACACCATATGAACTATGGTTTGGTGCTAAACCTAAGTTGTCGTTTCTTAAAGTCTGGGGATGCGAAGCTTACGTCAAGAAGTTGATGCCGGACAAGCTCAAACCCAAAGCGGAGAAATGCATCTTCATAGGATACCCTAAGGAAACGATTGGGTATACCTTCTACCACAGATCCGAAGGCAGAGTGTTTGTCGCAAAGAAAAGATCCTTTCTTGAGAAGGAGTTTCTCTCGAAAGAAGTGAGTGGGAGGAAAGTAGAGCTAGACGAGGTTATTGAACCTTCTCTTGAGTTGGAGAGTAGCGCAGCACCTGAAATTGTTCCAGTGCCATTTGCACCAACAATAGAGGAAGCTAATGATGAGGATCATGAAGCTTCGGACGATGCTACTACTGAACGTCGCAGGTCGAAAAGGTCATGTGCCCCTCCTGAGTGGTACGGTAACCCTGTCTTAACTATCTTGTTGGTAGACAACAGTGAACCTGCGAACTATGAGGAAGCAATGATGAGCCCAGACTCTGAGAAATGGCTAGAGGCCATGAAATCCGAATTGGGATCCATGAGCGAAAACCAAGTATGGACTTTGGTGGACCCTCCTAGCGACCGAAAGGCCGTTGAGTGCAAATGTATTTTCAAAAGGAAAACGGAAGCAGATGGTAATGTTACTGTCTATAAAGCACGTCTTGTCGCGAAAGGTTTTCGACAAGTTCAAGGTGTTGACTACGATGAGACTTTCTCTCCCGTAGCGATGTTTAAGTCCATTCGGATTTTATTAGCAATTGCTGCGTTTCATGATGATGAAATATGGCAGATGGATGTCAAGACTGCGTTCCTCAATGGCAACAATGATGAAGAGTTGTATATGATGCAACCTGAAGGTTTTGTCGATCCTAAGGATGCTGATAAGGTGTGCAAACTTCAGCGTTCCATTTATGGACTGAAGCAAGCATCTCGGAGTTGGAACCTTCATTTTGATCAAGTGATCAAGAGCTTTGGATTTGTTCCAAATTGCTACGAAGCTTGTATCTACAAGAAAGTGAGTGGGAGCTTAGTGACATTTCTAGTACTATATGTGTATGACATATTGATTATTGGAAATGACATTGGTATGCTTAACGATGTGAAGAGTTATTTGAATAAATGTTTTTCAATGAAAGACTTAGGAGAAGCTGCTTATATATTAGGCATCAAAATCTATAGAGATAGACAAAGACGCCTAATAGCTTTAAGCCAAAGTATATATCTTGACAAAGTTCTGAAAAGGTTCAGAATGGATAAGGCAAAGAAAGGTTTAGTGCCCATGTTGTCAGGTAAGATATTGAGCAAGGATCAGTGTCCAGCTATGGTAAACGATAGAGAAACCACGAGCGAAGTGCCTTATGCCTCGGCCATAGGTTCTATCATGTATGCCATGCTGTGTATTAGACCGGATGTGTCCAATGCTCTTAATTTGACGAGCAGATACCAAAGTGATACAGGAGTGGAACACTGGACAGCCGTAAAGAACATCCTAAAGTATTTAAATAGGTGTAGAGGTCCCAACCTTTAATAAGGTAGAGATCCCTGTGTTTACAATGCTAGTCCCTGGATCAATAGCTAGCATCCACAGTGAAGATGTAATATCAAGAAACAAAGGTCATAATACAACTTTATAATCAGGAATAAAATAATTTATTACATCTTACATAGCTCATTTGGCTATCTCATTACATTGCAGCAGAATATCTATAGCATGGAGTCCTTCATCTTCAAAGTGCCACAGGCAACATGTTGGTTGTAGACTTGTAATCCTAATCAACACACTTCACTAATATCAAAAAAACCTGCAACATAACAAGTTACAGCCACAAGGGTCAATACATATGATCCAGGCAGAGCCCATAATGCCAAGTGGCTCACTTGAAGCTTCTCAACATTTGACATCTCAAATCTCTATGTTCCTGGGTGGCCATCCACAAGTGAGATACACAAGGTAAACCATAGAAATGGGCCTTGTGTAACCACTCAACACAAACCATTCCTTCCATTCCACCTAGGTGATTCATTCACTTAGTTGTTTTATTAAACAAAACACAAGTCCTTGACTTAGAAATAATCCATAGCATGAATATAATCCACCCTTGTTTTCTACTAGCTAAGCTAAGCTAAGCATGATAGTAGTAGGAATCTTAACTTAGGAAATTTCTACTAAGTTTTCATCTACTAGGATTTCCCATGGCATAGTTTACCCTTAGCAAAAATTCCATGCAAGTCCTACTTAGAAATATCACTAATGCATAGTGAAAATAATGGGACAAAGTATGGAGCATCACTTGCCTTTTTGGTAGAGAATATAAGTTCACTCCTTGATCTTTCAATATTCACACTCTTCAAATTACACTACAATTCAAACAAGCAAGCAAAAATTCAATCTACCATTCAAGCAAACAACACATAAAATAATAGAAACAAAGCAATGCATGCAAGCATGCAAAAGATTGTTTTATTTGTAAAATTGGTTTCTAATAAGTTATAAACATTCTAAAACACCTATTGATCCTTTTATAAAAGTGGCAAAACCATTTGCAAAAGATTTTACCCATAAACCATTTTTAAACCAAATCAATATTTTATGTGGTTGAAAATGCCTTTAGCAAAGTAATAATCTTTATAGGGTTCACCAAAAAAAATTTAATTCTAAAACTTGGTGTTTGGGGTCAGAGAGTTTAATCCAAATCATTTACCAAAGATTTTTCTCCAAAAAGTATTTTAACATATAAACAACATTTTTATTTGACTAGAAATGCTTTAAATCAAAGATTTATTCTTTAGCTTTACCAAATACATTTTCAAATCCATGAGTTGCTTTCTAAGGTCAGTAGGTTCAAAACCATCCATTTGCCAAAGATTTTATCACAAAAATAATTTGAGAATGAATTTTATATTCAAAATATGCCTACACAAGTTTCTGTAAAAACAACTATTTTACCAGAAGCAATTTATTAAAAAAAGTGCATGGTTGGAAATTAATTGTCTTGCTGATTCCATTGATATAAAATTTGTAAAATTGGGACGTGTAGATTAAAAGTTATGCAATTTACAAATTGGATCATCTAATAGATCAAATCCTGTTTTTAAAACAAACTCTAGGCCACGTGGAATGATTTGATTCGTCGATACCGGTTTGCACGGATCAAGCAACATGGCGCGTTGGATTAAAATGAGATCGTGCGGCACAGAATCACTCGTACCCCTTCGTTTAAGTTTCTATCTTATCCGCGCGATCGAGATCCAACGGTGTATAGGGCCTGACCATATCTGAGCGGCGCTAGCGGCGGTGGTTGGCGGCGGCGCGGTCAGACGGCGGCGGAGCTGGCGATTTAGGAAGCAAGGGAGGTAGAGGAGGTAGTTACCAGGTTCACCGTGAAGTACTGATTCTCGTCGTTGCCTCGATATGCTAGGGGGAGCACGGAGGCATTGACGATTTCTCGCCGGAGAGGTGTCTGGCGACAGGTGTGGTCTGCCGTCGTCGGGGACGTTGCTACAGGGCACGGGAGATCAAACGGAGGATGTTGTTAGCTTCGTACACAAGTCACGGACAAGTGTGCATCAAAAGTAGGGCAAGGGGTGGAGATTACTTACGGGAAAGAGTCGTCGGAGAAGTGGCAGACGACGGCGGCGCTGAGATGTTGAGGTTGTTGAGGCTATTGGTCAAGCGCGAGCAAGCCGAAGGATGCTTGGAGATGCATTGGTTGATGGGGAACATGCTCGTGTGGTCGAGGAGGCGAGGGGCGACGGGGTTTGGCCAGAATTTTCACCGGAAGGTTGTCGGGGCCGCGGCGGTACAAAGTCGACTCGAGGCAGCCTGGTGGCTCGGAGGCATGGGGTCTGAGGGGAAATGGAGAGGAGTAAGAGGCGCTTAAGAAGGCGTGGTCAGGGGCAGTTAAATGGCGCCATTACCACGTATTCAATCGAAGAAACGGCGACAGAACGACCGGGGAGGAGGGCGTGGTCTTCGCGCGGGTGAGGGAGACGATGACCTGGTGGTGGGGTCTAGGCGTCAGCGAAAGAGAGAGAGTAAAGGGTGGGTCCAAGCGGTCAGCGAGTGAGTGGGTTCGATGTCGAGTAAAAGAAAACGCTTCGGGTTAGTTGGGCTAGATGGGCCTGGTGGGCTAGGTTAGCTAGGTTGGGTTATATCCCTTTTTTTATCTGTATCCTTTTCTTTTTCCTGTTCTCTTTTTCTGTTTTGATTTTGTTTAAATGTTTTCAAACCTTGTTTGAATTCAAACCTTTTTCAAATGTTCAGTATAATTCCATACTGTTTAAACATGTAATTTAAATACCATTTTAGGAATGGTTCTTTTATTTTACTTATGTTTTATTTCTTATTAAAATAAGCATATGCATTTATTCAAATAAGATTGGATATATTTTCAAGCCTTTATTTAAATTCCAATTTTTCATAAAACCTTTTCTGTAGGTTTATTTATTTATTAGGGTGTCAAATAATTCACTTTGAATTATTTGGAATATTTTTAATATGATTTATTAATCATTTAAATTGGGTATTTGTCTTTATTCCAATGAAATTCAAATATGGTTTTAATTCCATAAATTTTATTTAGGTGATTTCCTTTATTCCATTTTAAGTTAATTAAATATCTTTTATACCACTTGGGTATGCTCCAAATATTATTTTCTCATTATTTAACTAATCATTCTCATTAGGGAAATTTGTCTTAATACAATGGAATAGAATTTGGTTAAGGCCATATTATTTTATTTGGAAATTCTCTATCCTTTTATTTTATTTGGGTTTGGTTTTTATTCCTTCCATTTGCTTATGGATTAAGCCAAGATTTAATTTGGTATTTTAAATATTCCTTATTTAATATTTCTTTCTTTATCTTATAAAATCCATATCTTTTTATTTATGGATCCAAACTTGGTGATTCCAATTGGTAAAATCTTATTCAATATTTATTTATCCTTATAAATATCCTTAGGATTATTTACTCACCATTTGGTATGAATTTCTAGATAGGTGCTTTATTAGCTTTGGAAATTCAATTTCCTTATCTTATTAAATTTATAAGATTTTATATATCGCTCCAAATTAAGTGAAACCATTTCATATGGTTTTATGATATTTCTATTTGTCATTCTTGATCATTTGTAAATGTTTGTTGTCAAATTTTTGTATGGTTCAAATCCATAGGCTTAGAGATAACTTGGAAATGTTTTTCTTCCATTAGGGTTTTAGGGCAAGTGTTTAAATTTCCAGATGCATTTATGAAGAATGCATTCCACTTTATTTGAATTTAGTTGGATTCAAACATTATTCAAAGTTTGTTCAAGATGGGATTTTAAGTTTACATTTAGAAACAAAAGTTTATTTTCACCCTAAATTTCAACAATTATTTATTTTTCACATTACAAAATTTGGAAAATTTTGGGATGTGACAGGCTGCCACCCTTAAAAGAAATCTCGTCCCGAGATTTGGGAAGGCTAGGGTTACAAGTTGGCTTCAAGGAAACTAGGGTACTACCACCCTTAAAAAATTTCCAACTAGATTACTTCTTGGTTTGCTTGGGATCTTGATGAAACTTCTCTGGGCACTTGTTTGCATAATGGCCTGGTTCTTTGCATTTGAAACACATCACTTTGCTGATATCTTTCTTTTCCTTTGGTATCATTGCCTTTTGTTTGTTTCCTTGGTTCTTCTTATTTTCTGGGCATTCATTGGCATAGTGTCCCATCTCTTTGCAAGTGTAACATTGCTCTTGGGTAATATCCTTCTTGCTAGGGTTGGGGAATTTCTTCTTCTTCCTAGGTCTCTCCAAAGCTAGGAGTTCTTCTAGTTCATGCTCTTCATATTTCACCACAAAGGTGGGAAATCTTTCTCTCTTCTTGGGGCAGTTACTAGAGATATGACCTTCTTCTTCACAAGAGTAGCAACACTTTGTGGTCACTTTGGATTTGGCCTTATGATGTATAGTTTTGACTTTTCCTTCATCCTTCTTGGTAGAAGTTGTTCCTTCATAAAGGTTTACAAACTGTTGATGCACTCCACCTTGTTTCCTTTGTTGAACTATGGAATAGATGGGGCATTGGATAGGGACATGATTATTTCCTTCACATAGGAAACAAGTAGCATGAGATGTGGGGCATTGATTAGTTGGATGTTTCTCTTCACAATTTGGGCATTGATCTACATGCTCTTTGGAAGTGTGATCCATGTCTCCACAAACATTGCAAGCTTGGGTTCCTTCTAGAATATCATCATTGACATCCTTGTTGTCACAAACTCCTTGGGAAAGGCTGTCTCCCATGTTAATCATTTAGTTTGTCATCCTTTGCAACAATTGGGTTTGAGTTTCCAAGAACTTTTGCATGGTTGGGTCTATGTAACATCCCAAAAATATTAAACTAGAATCATCAAACTCTAATCCCCAAATTTAGGGTTAACAAAAAAAATTCCAATTAAAATATGAAAGCATTCATAGGTGTATGTATTAAAATGTGGATTCTTTTGAATTGCCATGATTATGTGTTTCTTTGCTTGTAAAATGATTTTTAGGTGAAATAAACATCATCTAAACAATCCCCAAACTTTTCTCAAAGACAAGTAAACCAAAACAAATAAAATAAAGGAATGGTCATTTTGACCAATTTAACTCCCATGCCTACTTTGGATATCTCAAACTTTCAGAACCTAACAGAAACTTTTCTGGATCTTTGCACCCCTTGATTGTACTCATAACAAAGTATCAAGGCCCACTTTGTGATCATCCAAAAACATTTAAATGCATAGTTTAAATGACAGTTTAAAATTGAATATATTTCATATGGGAAGATCCCACTTTTTCAAAAACCACTCAAACAAGCTCAACTTTCAAAACCCAAGCATCTGCAGACTTACCAGCACCAACCTAGCACACCCACCAAAAATATTTTCAAAATTCAAAACTTGAATTCTTACGGCCATTTCATCAAACACCTTGCAGATGCAAATCAAATAAAATCCAAACACTATTTGTAGCAGTGATTTGAGCCTAACTGGTTCCCTCTCTAGCTCACAACCATCTCAGTAGATCATCTAGCAAGTTAAACCAAGAACTAGCACCACTGTGAGCTTGTCAATGTCATCAATGGTGAACAACCGAGTGCACCCTTGCCACCCCAGTGTAGACAGCAAGCTAGGAAAGAAACTAGCCGTGCCAACCTTGTCTGGGAGATCACCCATGCCTCACCGCCCCCTCTCGACCAGCCATGCATCGCAGACAATGCCCAGAACCGCCAGGAACGCCGCGCCCGTGCCGCTGTCGACCATGCCGACGTGCGTCGCAGAGCACGCACCGTTCCCACGCAACCCGACCACCTCGAGCCCTTGCCGCCCGCCAACATGCTCCCCACCATCCCAGGAACACGCCAGACATGCCCATTTCACCGCCCGTGCCCCGTAGCCACCACTCGCCGTCGAAGACGCCGCCTCTGCCGCGCAGAGCGTCGCGTGTTCCAGACCAAAACGCACCGCCCCTACAAGCGCATTAAAGCCGTAGAGCATCGCCAGGAGACCACCAATCGATCGCCACCGCCGGCCATTCCTCTAGCAGCCCGTAGCCGTGTCGCCACCGTCGCCTGCCCATGCCGTTCGGTCTCACCGTCGTGACTATAAATAGAGGCCTCCCCCGCTCGAATTCTTCACACCATTCCACTCCCCTCTCACCCAGAACCACCCCGCCGCAGTCCCGGAGCAAGGCGAGCAGAGCATCACCGGAATTTCGCCGGAGCCCGCCGCCTCTTGAAAAGAAGGGGCAGCGATTGGAGCCGCCCCAGGAGAAGCTGCCGGTACCAGGAGGTTCGCCGTCATCGACTTTGTCGTTCGCCCGCCTCGCCGACCCTCGCCTGAGCCTCGGTGAGCCCCCAACGATCCCCACTAGCCGCGCTAGGTTTCTGTCTCGCCGGCGTTGCCCAACGTCGATGATGACTCTCAGCCGTTGGATTAGAACCAGATCAAACGCACCGCATCGCCCCATACTGTTTCGCACCCCCTCGTCTCACTGACGCGTGGGGACAACCACTTAACCAGCCCGTGTAAGCGCTGTGCTTAGCAGGTCGGCCCAGTATCACTTCCCGCGCAACCCAGTTATTTTAATTTAACCTTTTCCATTTTATTTCAAACACACTTTTGTACCTAGTTTCAAAAATCAACCCAGGTCGATTCAGTGCACCAAATTGAATGAAACTAATTTTGTTAGAAAGTTCTGGAAGTGCTGAATCCAAGCCCGTTGGATTCAAGTCATTTGGATCTGTAGATCATCCTTGGTAAAAATAACAAGGCAGAACCGTTTCTGCATTCAAACATTTTTTAAATTAAAACCATAATAGCTTTTGAGTTGATTCCAACTCTCAAAAACCACATTCAACCATACCGTTCAGAATATATCAAAATATATATGTTTACTTACAGAAATAATGTTCAAGTAATAAAAGAATGCCACATAAGCATTTCTAGTCACTTTATTTAATTAAAATAAAATGGTAAAACCTTATTAAATTGTGACACCACTTTAAATCATATTCCCATGGACTAAAATATGTGGTTATGACATGTGTCAACATGATCCCATGTTTGGTTTGGAGAATATTAAATCTTAAGTAGTTTTTCAATGAGTAGAAATTACTTTTCTAAAAATAAAAGGAATTAAACCAAGCTTTAATCTTGGAATGTTAGTGATGATCCTAGATCATCTATAGGACCCTTTTGTGTGATGATTGCAAGTAGTTAAGAATTGTTTGGTGATTGTGTACCTCGTATTTATTTATAGACGCTAGTACCGACCACGGATACGAGGAGGAAGAAGGATTCTACGAAGAAGAAGCCGAGGAGAACTTCAACCACTGCTCTGCACAAGGCAAGCCTAATGCTACTAGTTGAATGTGCAAGCTAACACTTGCAATTATGAAAGTTAGATAACCTATGCAATGCACTAAGCATGCTTGGTTAGACATATTTGATGATACCCAATCCTAGTTTTACTTACAAGCTTTATACTTTATTTCTTTATCAAAGCTATTACTTAGAGTTTACTTAAGTGAATTGTATATTCTAGAAAGATAATTGAAGGTTGCATAAATAGCATAAAATTTGGCCTAAGCTAGATAATCTTGATGTCATCCTAAGGCATGAGATTGAACTTAGCTAAAAAAGTCCACTAGTCTACCACCCCTCATTAGTACTCACTCCCACTTGTAGATGCTAGTGCTAAGCATAAAACTTGATCAATTGTAGATGGTAATACTTGGTGGAAAATGGTTATGAAAACCTTGGAATGATGGATCATTCTATTGAAATGTTTTGGACATGTGTTTCCGAACACCAGATGATTTATGGTGATGAGAATGTTAAGGCATGAGCCTTAGCCCTTTATAAAACTGATGGTTTTCTGGATGCGATACCATTCCAATTTTATCGTACAACCACAATACCCGAGAATTGGGTAGGGCTTGACTGGAAACTTATATACCTTAGTATTAGTTCCCTCACGGCCAAGGTATGAGCTAAGGCTACCTTGTGAAGATTGTCCACCTGTGCAGTACCCAAGATGACAGTTGGTCATGGTTGGGAGGCCAAACTCACAGGAGAGGTTCTTATACTAGGGCGTGTAATTGAAAGGTTAGGATTGATTATCCGCATACTAAGTATGGTGAATTCAGGAGTTATTCCTGACGGATGTATCGAATGTTGTGGTGAAAGTGTACAAGCTCTGCAGAGTGTCAAACTATTCAAATAGCCGCGTCCGCGGTTATGGACAGTTGGAGTGGCCATACTGTTCCCCCGTCAGACTTTTCAAAATGACTTGTGAAATGAATTGAGACTTTGACTTGACCACAACAGGGTTGTGATATGAAATACAAGTTCACACTTAGGAGTATAAACTTCAACTAGCTCTCTCGTTTCTGAACTTAGTAGAGATAAATCTAGCTTCTTGCAAAACAACCCTAGAGCCTAGTGTCCTATTACCAAAAACCCCTTTCACTTGCTAGTATTAGTTTGCGAGTACTTAAGGAGTACTCATGGCTTTGTCCCTGGCTATTCCCATGGCCAGACTATGAAGAGGAGTACCTGGAGGATGGACCCCAGGAAGGTTACGACAACTAGGATCATCTCCCATCGTCAGCATTGCCTGTGACCCCGAAGATGGAGCTTCGCCTACGCTACTATTATTATTACGTATTCCGCTGCTTGAAGTTGTATTAAGAACTGGATCATGAGATCCCTATTTGTGTAAGAACTTATGTACGGTTGTAATGGATGATGTACTATGGTATCCAATTCTGTTATGTCTCGCAAAAATGGTAATCCTGGGATTGCGATGTATGGCATAACAGGCATCTGGGATTAAAAATCCGGGTGTTGACAGTCTAACTCTTTGTAGTTGGCTAAAATCTGAATTGTCACTTGGCTCAACTGGGTTTGGGTTGTTATGAGTTCTCTCATGTGCATCTCTTGGTTGCTGTTGTTGTCACCATTCTTGACGTTGGAGTTTCTTGGAGTAGTCATCTGTTTGGGTTGGATTGGGATTAGAATAGGCAAAAGATTTCTAAGGAAATAATTATAATCACACACAACACAATTCACACAAGAAATGTGCAAGCAATCACAAACAATCATTCCACTCCAAACAACAAGTTTCAAGCACATTTATAGGCAACAAAATATTTTTTTGTTACACCACATAAGTTGGTGTGTTTGATTTAATATTAATATGGTGGTCCAACTATATTGTTCACTTGAGATCATTCCATCCTTATTAGTTGATTCTTCTTGAATGAGATCATGGTTTCCTTGGGAAAATTCTTGTGTCTTGGTCACAAAACTTCAAAGGTGATGATGGTTCCTTCTAAGTTGTGTTTCCTTAGTCTTCAATTCTTGAGTAACATTTCTTGTCTCGCTTGTAGTCCTTAGTGATATCCAAGTTGAAGTCCTTGTTGAGAATAAGGTTGAAATCACTTGAGTTGGTGAAGTCCTTTGCTCATGGTTGAGGCTTTATCCATCAAGTTTGAAAAGGAAGAGATGTAAAGTCAAAACCAAAAAGGTTGAGGAAAGAGTTTACAAGATTGTTTGTAAATAAGTTTTGAAACAAATACAACTCCTATTTTTCTAAGGGTTTTGTCCAATCCTAGGGTTACAATCCTACAGGCAACACAGCGCTCTGATACCATCTATAGAGGTCCCAACCTTTAATAAGGTAGAGATCCCTGTGTTTACAATGCTAGTCCCTAGATCAATAGCTAGCATCCATAGTTAAGATGTAATATCAAGAAACAAAGGTCATAATACAACTTTATAACCAGGAATAAAATAATTTATTACATCTTACATAGCTCATTTGGCTATCTCATTACATTGCAGCAAAATATCTATAGCATGGAGTCCTTCATGTTCAAAGTGCCACAGGCAACATGTTGGTTGTAGACTTGTAATCCTAATCAACACACTTCACTAATATCAAACAAACCTGCAACATAACAAGTTACAGCCACAAGGGTCAATACATTTGAATTGTATTGGCAAGTGATACTATGGTAGTATAGTGGAGTCTATCATCTATATGCATTTGGCTAAGTGGAGCTTAGGCTTGCTTTGCACAAAATATATTTTTCCTTATCTTTTGAAAACACTAAGTTTTTGCTTGACAAAATCACCCAAGGCATCTCCCAATAGAAATTAGTGATCCTTCAACCCTTGTTCAACCACAAGTTTTTAACTTAGAAATTGGTATGAGGAGATTCGTGATAGCTTCCATGTCTTGATGCTCAAATTGTCCTTTACCAGGGACATGGCTAAGTACTTAGATTTTACACTCTGCAGAGGTTATGCACTTTCCCCACAAGACTTGGTTTCACCAAGACAAGATCTTTCAGAAGCCTTCCCTTAGACCAGAATGGACGCGTTCCAACCTATCATCCCCTACCACCAACTGTCCATTTGGCTAAGTTATTGCAACCTATATGATCCAAGCAGAGCCCATAATGCCAAGTGGCTGGAAGCTTCTCAACATTTGACATCTCAAATCTCTTTGTTCCTGGGTGGCCATCCACAAGTGAGATACACAAGGTAAACCATAGAAATGGGCAGTGTGTAACCACTCAACACAAACCATTCCTTCCATTCCACCCAGGTGATTCATTCACTTAGTTGTTTTATTAAACAAAACACAAGTCCTTGACTTAGAAATAATCCATAGAATGAATATAATCCACCCTTGTTTTCTACTAGCTAAGTTAAGCATGATAGTAGTAGGAATCTTAACTTAGGAAATTTCTACTAAGGTTTTATCTACTAGGATTTCCCATGGCAAGTTTACACTTAGCAAAAATTCCATGCCAGTCCTACTTAGAAATATCACTAATGCATAGTGAAAATAATGGGAAAAAGTATGGAGCATCACTTGCCTTTTTGGTAGAGAATATAAGTTCACTCCTTGATCTTGCAATATTCACACTCTTCAAATTCCACTACGTTTATGGAGGTGATGAGCAGCTCGTCATAAAAGGTTACGTCGACGCTAGTTTCGACACCGACCCGGATGATTCTAAATCTCAGACAGGATACGTTTTTATTTTGAATGGAGGAGCTGTGAGCTGGAGAAGCTGCAAGCAAAGCATGATCGCGGGATCTACAGTAGAATCGAAATACATGGCTGCTGCAGAAGCGTCAAGTGAAGGAGTTTGGATCAGGAACTTCATCACTGAGCTTGGTGTGGTTCCAAGTGCCTTGGACCCACTGGAGATATTGTGCGACAACACTGGCGCCATAGCATTGGCTAAGGAACCAAGATATCATCCCAAGACCAAGCACATCAACCGCCGATTTCATATAATTCGAGATTATATAACAGATGGAGATCTAAAGATTAGCAAAGTACATACGGATCTGAATGTCGCAGATCCATTGACTAAACCGCTTCCATGAGCAAAACATGATCAGCACCTTAATGCCATGGGTGTTAGATTGTTACCAGATGTAAACTATATTATTGACTCTAGTGCAAGTGGGAGACTGTTGGAATTATGCCCTAGAGGCAATAATAAAGATGTTATTATTATAATTTTTGTTCATGATAAAGTTTATATTCCATGCTAGAATTGTATTAAGCGGAAACTTTGACACTTGTTGGAGGGGGGCATGGGCCTACGAGGGAGTTCCCTGGCGGCATTGGGCCAGGGGCACAAGGCCCCATAGGCCCAGCCGGCCAAAACCCTAGGGAAACCCTAGGGGGACCTTCTAGAAGGGGGGAAGACTTGCCCCCCACTCCACCCTTGGGGCCACCGCCCTAGGGCTTGGAGGAGGGGAAAGGGGGCCGGCCAGCCCTCTATATAAATAGGGCACGGGCGCACCCTCCTCCCACCCCTCCTTGAACCCTACCCGCCTATCTGCTGCCCTCCAGATCTCTCTCTCTCTCTCTCTCTCTCTCTCTCTCTCTCCCCCGACTGCGCGTAGGCGAAGCCCTGCCGCAGAAACTCTCCACCTTTGCACCATGCCGTCGTGCTGTAGATCCAATCTATCTCTCCACCCCACTTGCTGGACCGAGGAAGGAGGAGACGTCGCGGTGCCGTACGTGTTCATCTCTCGGAGGCGTCGCCACTTGCGGCGTTGGATCGGATCGGATCGCGAGGAGGAGAAGGCCAGTACGACTACATCAACCACGTTCTGTTGAACGTTCCGCTATGCGATTTCTTCAAGGGTATGAAGATCTCATCTATCCCTCTCATTGATTACATCTCCTAGATCTTGGCTTTCCCGTTCGCACCCGTAGAACTTTTTTGATTTACTATGCTGCGAAACCCATCAGAAACATGCATAAGTATCACTATGCCCACAACCTCACCCCAGTTAGCCTAAAGCCTAGCTGGTGTGGGATCCTGTAGTGTCGCGGAGGGGAACTAGGAGCCCGTTTCAAAAGATACGGCGAGCCAGACCTGCCCATGTTCTTCCCGCCATTGGTGTATGACTCCGCAATCAAGAATTTGCGGGCGGCGAGAGCTGCCGCAGAAGAGTTGCCTCAACTAGAGGGTGTGGAAAGGGCCTGGCAAGATTTGCGGGTGCAGCACCTCCTGCGGGTCACGGACAAGCAAGCCGACGCCGTCCGGATCGCGCACGAGGCAACTACGGGTTCCAGAGGGAATCGTCCGGCTAGAGGGAACCAGGGAGGGCCTCGCTTTAATGAGCACTCCGCCTCTCCTCCTAGAGGTCAGCCTCACTCTCGCTCCAATAGTCGCCATTCCGGTAGCAGCCAACCTCGTAACGAGCAGGGCGCGACTAGCCAGGCGCCCGCGCCAGTGCCAGCACCAGCGCATCCGACAGGAGAAGGCCACCCACCTCCTCCTCCTGCATCCCACCTATACGGCCGGGTGGGCATGCCCAATCCAGCTGAGTCCGACGCGTGGGACCGAATCGACCTCCTGGCACAAGTGTGCGTCACAGAGGAGGAAGACGCAATCAGACCAGTTTGTTTCGGGTTGCACATCCAGTGGCATGAAGCCGAAGGATTGGCTGAACGACTACACTACGACAAGCGGAATCACCCATGGCAATAAGCGCGTGGCGGTATGCTATGTGCCTATTATGTTGATCAGTTCGGCCATAACCTGGCTCAATAGCCTCGCGCCCAAGAACATCAATGCTTGGCCTGACTTAGAGAAGGTCTTCATCCGGAACTTCAACGACACCTACAAGCGTCTGGGTCGACCTCGTGATTTGTCTCTATGCATCTAGGGAGATCGTGAGTACTTCGCCCGCTGTACTGAGCTGCACAACTCCTACGAAGGGTGATGGAGTACCAAGCAATCGGTTTCTTCATCGAAGGGTGTCGAGAGGGCACGATGCTACACCACCGGCTGCTGTGCGATGAGCCCAATACCATGGTGGAGTTGATGACCGTCGCTAACCAGTACGCCACCACCGATGCGGCCATGAATAAGCCCCTCTGGGTGATTTCTAAAGGCCGGCCGGTTCTCATCGAGCGGCCCGCGAAAGACAAGGTGGTCAGGGCGGGACGTCGGATTGTCTAGGCGGCCTAACAACGACAACCTCTACTAGGGAAAGCGCCTGGCTGAGCAGCAAATTCCTCGGTAACACTAGAGGAAAGTCAATGTTGTGCAAGGCGCACCAGATGGAGATGACAAGAAGCAGAAGTCCAAGTTCACCTTCAAGCAGATGTTCGATGGGCCGTGCAAGTACCACAACGGATCCTTCAAGCCAGCTATGCACACCACCCGGCAGTGCAGCTGGACCCGACAGATCAAGGAGTAGGCCGGCTTACCCCCTCCTCCCCCACCCCCTTCTGGTAGACCTCCACCGATGTCTAGGGCATCTAGGAACAACAACAACAACAACAACAACAACAACAACAACAACAACAACAACAACAACAACAACAACAACAACAACAACAACAACAACAACAACAACAACAACAACAACAACAACAACAACAACAACAACAACAACAACAACAACAACAACAACAACAACAACAACAAAAATAGATCCTACCCACAACAGCACGAGAACTACCACATTTTCGAGGCCCTGCCGACTGATATTCGCAGCCGGAAGTAGCGCGCAGCGGAGGTGAATGTTGTCATCCCTCTGGTTCCCTGGTACCTGAACAGGTCCGAGACTCCCATCACATGGAGCCGAGAAGACCAGCCGGAGATGCTCCCGCATCCGGGGGCTACGCGATGGTGCTAGACCCTCTGCTCATCTCCAAGGAGCGCACCTGCTGCTTCTCGTGCATGCTGGTGGAGAGAGGAAGTAGCCTGAACCAACTCTATTATTCCTCTATGGAGAAGCTAGGCATCCGGGAGCATGACCTGCTGATGAGTGCATATTTTCATCATGTTTTATATTATTATTTTGCATTGTAGTGGTAGGATATCGGTATTTTACGGCGTTCGCACACACCTTTTATGTTTATTTTCACCAAGATTAGGACAGATGATGGATACGATGGACACAATTCTTGGACCCAGTTGTATTGGAGCAAAAAGGAGCCAAAAACAATGTAAATCGTTTATTTGAGAAATATCAATAACACCAGAAGAAACCCGAAGCAATAGCCAGAGGCAGGAGGTTTAACGACCAACTATACGGCGGGAATACTTTTTTGTCCATATAGTTCCTACCGTATAGTTGGCGCTGCCACCGCCTCCTCAAATTGTTTCACCCCGTGCAACTGGATCAGGGAGACGACATATAGAACGACCAGAAATCACCGAAACCTCACCTCCGGAAGGGTTCTGGAGGGGGAAATCATCCACCGGGGATCCATCTTCACCCTACGCGGATCCAGGAGGCTAAGGCATCGATCTCCATCATCAAGCGCTGCATCGCCATCATATCCATCCATCCCATCTACATCTTGTCTAGATCTTGTTGTAATTTCCGTACTCGTTGTGGATTTATACAAGTACTATTCATCTATGATAGATTCCAGTGTTTTTTCCATGATGTTGATTACCTCTATGTCTGAGTAGATCATTAGTTCTTGGAGAGATGGAGAAACCCTAGCATGAGATTGAAATAAGATAAAGTTTATTATGATATTCATCGTTGTGACCATGTGTTAGATTGTATTCATCTTAATGTTGGGAGCAGTCGAACTCTCAATATTTGCCTCTTGTGAGGACTTGATGGAGGGAACTACTTGTTGGTAGACGTAGGTGTGCTAGCACTTACAGTGACTATAAAGCTGTTGGCACTCCTTATGTATCAACTTGGGAGTCGAGTAAACTCATGGAACACTATCCATGCCATGGGATACATCCTACGGGGTAAAGTCCCTTAATAGCGCAGTAATTTGATTGATGTCGATTGCTTGTCTACTGTGGTTATGAGGATGATGTGAGCAATGGTTGCTGCCTATTCGTCCAAATAAGGAGTTCCACCCACACATACATATTTGAGAATGTTCATGATAACAATCTTTACCTTAGACCCTTTATAAATACTAGAGGTGTATCCGCTACTCCCTGAGAATGCTTTTTCACATTGTAGTTTCAAATCTCTTTTACATACACGATACTTACTTTCTGTATTCAGTTTGTTTTACTTTACTTATTGTCCTATTATACAAAAACACCAAAATACCTTTCATACAACAATTGCATTTTATATTGTTACTTAAAACTTTATTTAGCATTTCTATTCTAGTATTTAATTCAAGAGTTATTATACTTTAGACTCCTGCTCCCTGTGGGATCGATATCTTTATTTTCAAACTAGCTACAAACAATCTGTGCACTTGCAGTCATCGCCTGCAGCCCTCGAGCATTGTGTTCCATGGCGTCGCGCCTGGACCCCTGTGTGTCCCGTTGGGCAAGATATGACTGGATGTCATATTTGGCTCGGAGGAGAACTTCCGGCGTGAGCCGATTTGGTTCGAGGTGGTGAATCTAGCCAGCACCTACCATGCTTTTCTTGGGCGTCCCGCCCTCGCAAAGTTCATGGCGGTCCCCCACTATGCATACCTCAAGATGAAGTTTCCGGGGCTGAATGGCGTGATCACCATGTCCGGATGCTACATGTGGTCCATGGCATGCGCGTCGGAGGGCGCAAAGATAGCCGAGTCCCTGCTCATCGCCGAGGAGAAGCGCACAATCATGCGCAAAGTGGCAATGTTGCAGAAAGAGGTGCCGACTGGAATGAAGCTGAGTGGAGACATGGCGTTCTATCCATCCAAGGAGACAAGGTAGATCGCGTTTGACCCGGCTGATCCATCCAAGTGTGTCACCATCGGTTCCGTCTTGGACAACAAATAGGAAAGCGCACTCATCGACTTCCTCTGTGAGAATCGGGACATCTTCGCATGGTCCCTAAGGACATGCCTGGTGTGCCGAGGGACTTCACCGAGCATTCACTTCATGTGCTGCCGGATGCTAAGCCGGTCAAGCAGCCCCACCGTCGCTTCACGGAGGGCAAGGGAAAGGTCATTGGTTACGAGATCGCCCGGCTCCTTGCATCCAGGGTCATCATGGAAGTGTACCACCCAGACTGGCTGGCCAAGCCAGTCCTGGTGTTGAAGAAGAACAAGACTTTGCGCATGTGTATCGACTACACCAGCCTGAACAATGCCTGTACGGAAGAACCCTTCGCCCTATCCCGTATTGATCAAGTTATTGACTCTACGGCCGGCTGTGATTTTCTATCCTTCCTTGATTGTTATTCTGGTTACAATCAGATCCGGTTAAATCCGGCTAACCAATTAAAGACATCGTTCATCACCCTGTACAGGGCTTATTGCTATGTAACCATGTCATTCGACCTGAAAAATGCAGGTGCCACCTATTAGCGTTGCATGCAGAAATGATTGCACTCGCAAATTGGCCGGAACATGCATGCCTACGTGGATGATGTCGTCATCAAGATGAAGGAGAAGCGGACCCTCCTCGAGGATCTGGGCGAGACGTTCGCAAACCTTCGTCGGTACCAGATGAAGCGGAACTTCAAGAAGTGCAACTTCGGCATGCCATCCGGACAACTCCTCGGTTTCCCCGTGTCACACAGAGGGATCAGGCGAATCCGGAAAAGATCATGGCCATCGAGAGGATGTAGCCGCCGAAGGTCTTGCTCGACGTCCAGAAGTTTACCGGATGC
The DNA here is from genome assembly GCA_910589765.1 of Avena atlantica. Lineage (NCBI taxonomy): Eukaryota > Viridiplantae > Streptophyta > Magnoliopsida > Poales > Poaceae > Avena > Avena atlantica. The sequence continues at coordinate 122,970,307 of OU342737.1, forward strand.
TTAGCTTCCCTCAACCGATTTGTCAGCTGGTTGGGAGAGAAAGCACTTCCACTATACCAATTGATGAAGGAGACAAACAAGTTAACCTGGACCGCGCAGGCGGATGCCGCATTCCACAACCTTAAGCGCATGTTGTCCACAACACCGGTGCTGGATACGCCGGCTGAGAAGGAGCCGATGTTTCTCTATATAGCCGCCACCAACCGGGTCATCAGCGTCGTCCTGTCGGTGGAGCGCCACGAGGAAGGCAAGGCCCAGCGGGTATAGCGGCCCGTCTCCTACCTTAGCGAAGTGCTCTCCCTCTCCAAGCAGAACTACCCCACTACCAGAAGATGTGCTACGGTGTGTACCTGGCATGCAAGAAGCTCAAGCACTACTTCTAGGAGCATCCACTCATGGTGGTGTCCATGGCTCCGCTAGGGGAGATATTCGGCAACAAAGATGCCACTGGCTGGGTGGACAAATGGGGCATCAAGATCGATGCCTACTGCATCCGGTACGAGCCAAGCATCACCATCAAGTCTTAGGCCGTGGTGGATTTATTCGTCGACTGGGCGGAGACCTAGTATCTGCCACCGGTTCCTGATTCCGACTACTGGAGGTTGCACTTCGCAGCTCAAAGATGCACGGGGGATTAGGAGCCGGCGTCATGCTCACCTCGCCCAAGGGATACCGTCTGGAATACGTTCTCTAGATACACTTCACTGCTCCGAATAACATGGCCGAATACGAAGCATTGGCGCATGGCTCCGGCTCGCTAAAGAATTTGGCATTCACCGGATCCTCTGCTTCGGGGATTCGGATCTGGTGGTGCAGCAGGTATCCGGAGAGTGGGACGCCCGGGACTCCAACATGGCTCTATACTGGATCCACATTTAGTTGCAGTGCCTGCTTTTAGGGCTGTGAGTTTTGTCACATCCCCCGCGCCAACAACAAAGCAGCCGGTTCACTCACGCGAGTCAGATCCACCAGGCAAGCAATTCCTCCCGGTGTTTCCTTGGAGCATCTTCGCAAGCCAAGCATCACTCCCTCCCCCGAATCCGAGTCCATCATCTGGGTGGCAGACCCGAGAGCTGCAGGATCGAAGGACCTGGGCCTTGCTGTGGTGCCTCCTGGCTTGAAAGACCTGGGGTCTATTGCCTCACCTCACCAAGCATCATCGAATGAGCCAAGAGTCTCGGGGGCTGCTGACTCGGGCATCCCACCCGGCCGCCCACCTGATGAGCTCTAGCTTGTGCAGGGAAGCGTCTTCACCATCCGGGAAGTGCCATCCTGGGCATAGCCCTTCGTGAACTACATCCTCAACACTGAACTTCCGGGTGACGAGGTAGAGGCAAGACAAAACAGGCACCATGCGCACACGTACACCATCATCAACAAGGAGTTGTACAAGTGCAGCGTCTCGGGCCTCTTCATGTAGTGCGTCGACGCAGAAACCGGCTATGGCTGTTGAAGGAGATCCACCAGGGGGAATGCTGACACCACGCCTCTTCCCGCGCCATAGTCGCCAAGGCCATGCGCCACAGTTTCTATTGGACCACCGGAGCCGAGGATGCGGAGCAGATGGTACACGCATGCAACGGGTGTCAACGATTCGGCTAGCTCAGGCACATGTCGACTTCAATGCTCAATACTATACCAATCACATGGCCCTTCGCTGTTTGGGGACTAGACATGGTCGGTCCCTACAAGCGGGCTCGAGCCGGCATGACCCACCTGCTGGTGGTGGTGGAAAAGTTCACCAAGTGGATAGAAGCAAATCCAATCCAGAAGTTGGACGGTGCCACGGCCATCACCTTCTTCCGGGACATCATCATCCGGTCTGGGTACCCCCACAGCATCATCACCGACAATGACACGAACTTCCCAAAGGGGTCCTTCGCTCGGTTCTTCCACAACAAGGGAATCCGACTGGACCTTGCGTCCATCGCACACCCATAGTCCAATGGGCAGGTGGAAAGGGCAAATGGCTTGGTGCTAGCCGGAATCAAACCCCGGCTGATCGAGCCGATGGAGCGCTCACCCGACTGCTGGATCGAGGAGCTTCTGGTCGTGCTTTGGAGCCCGCGCACCACCCCAAATCGGTCAATACGGAGTCTGCATCAAATAGGGAGTTCTCCCCAAAACCAACTTGGAAGGAAATTTTGAGACCGCGGAGGACTCCTCCCCCACCCTCCTCCTCCACCTGCCAGCCTAGGAGAGGCCCTGGCCGATTTGGCCAGGGTTCCCTCCCCCACAGCGCCTGTGGCCCAGTGGGCCCATGGAACCCACTAAGATATTAATACTAATTCCTTATTTATTATTAATATGAATATTTATTCTGAAGCTTTCCGAATTAACATCCGGACACATCTGAATTAATTTGATACATTCCTAAAATATTCTCGGTTTCCTATTTTAATGTCCAGAACCATTCTGTCCACTCTCGGTGATATCCCGGACTCCTCCAGAATATTCCGAGATGCTCTGAAACGTCCTTTCAGAATTACTTCATCCAACTATCTCATTCGCACTCACATTCTAAAATGTTGTAAACGTCTTAAGTGTGTGATCCGGTATGTTCGGATATTTGTGTACATGTTCGGAATTCATTCCGACAACAATTATTACTATCAGTGTCTTGATATAAGTACCAAGCCCCGCAAATAACACAAAGTTCTTTATCGTGTGAACCGTAATATTGAGTCTGATACATATCGTATTAATTCATCGATACTTTACATTACCCGAGATGAAACACTAGGTTATTCTCATTACCTGGCATCTATTCTTTACTCATCCCGTATTATCGATGTTCCTATATTCAACAACTTGATCACGTGTCCGGCTAGAAAATGACGAACATCATAGTACATGAGCGGGCCTAGAGTGTATCTCTCCATTGTTAGGAGTATCAATTCCCACAAGAACATCATGTGAATGATTGGCGAACCATCCGGTATGAACAAGCATCAACTTTATAGTTACTCTGTTAATACCAACATTTGGAGAATCTTGCCATGTCCATATTGTTCCCAAGTTCACATGTGTCTCGTGGTCAAACGATTTCTAGTAAAGGAAATATATTGTCTTATGAGATTAAACTGATAACTATATTGATGATGCGTTTCACGGTATCTCATGTTTGGGTCTATCCATCATCATTATTCTCCAACAACTCTGATCACAGGCTTGTTTTGGTGAACATCAAAGCAAAAAATAACTCTTGTTCGATAAAAAAATCTTCTAAAAATGCCGAACCTAACCGTTGCATAAAAGTTTGTACCGTGCTTTTACGTTTACGAGCTAAAGTTCTAGCGCATGAAAGTCGAAGTATATACTTTACCCGCGGGTATTGTAGTTCAATTGCTCATAGCACTGCCCTGTCAACGCGGAAGCTGCGGGTTTGAGCCCCGTCAGTCCCGAACTAGGGTTTAATGAAATGAATTGATAAATTCATATTTCCCTTCATGAAAAAAGTCTGATAATACTAAATCAATTCAATATTATGAATACAGGATCTATCAAATCAATTCATAGTTGAGAGGGGAATACTATAACATAGGAAGACCCTTTATCCACACTAAGACCAAAATGGGTTTTTTATTGGATTAGGAATTCCCTCTTTTCTTTTTTTAATCCTTTTCTCCTTTTTCTTTTCTATACCTCTAACCCATGATCTTTCTTAATCTTATCCAATTTCCCTTCCTTTTTATTATAGTTATACATATAATTATGTGATTGTGTATTTTTCCATCCACCATTTTCCATAGTAATGAAAATGCTCTTGGTGTCGTGGTATTACCGACGAGTACGCCACGGAGGGGTCCTGAAAGAGCGTCTTTAGAGAGATGGGGGAAGGCGGAAAGTTGGTGGGTACGAGGTAACACAGCTTACCCAGGTTTAGATCCCACGACGGTGGCGGAATCCTACTCCTGCTATAAATCACTATAATGGCAATACGCCGAGTTACAGGGATCGGTTCGCTGTGCGCGATATGAGTTGTTTTTTTCTTGCCCTAAAGGATCCTCTAGGTCTGGCTTATATAGTCGCCAGATCCTAGGATTACAGGGAAAGTCCTAGTCGGATAGGTCACAAAGTCCTACACGAGTACTAACTAGTATAACGCGTCTTGCACTCCAAGGCAATGGGTATGTCAGTGACTCCATCGTAGCCTTCCTTTATCCGGCATGGGCCTCCCTTCTGGATCCATCTAACTGGGCCTCCCAGCAGGCCATGGGACTTGCTACCAACTATGGGCCACCCGGGTTATCCAGATTAAAGAAATGCAATGGTGACAACCATTTAGCATATCCCCAGCAGTAGCCTTCAGAGAAATCCAATATCTTGCATCGTCTTGCCTCTTTAGATTGAATGCTCCGTCTAGATGAATGTTGGCAAATCATCAAGAAACATCTTGTAGCCCTCCCAAGAACCATGTGATATTCTCTGTCTTTGATATGAAAGTCGGAGAATCACTGAGCTTTTCGTCATACTCTTCTCTTAGCCGGACATGATCTGTCCATGCCGGAATCTTCAGTTGGGATTGTTCGCCTGCACATATCAGTGAGTATGTCGTAAACCATAGGTCAACAACGCCTTGTAAATAACACATGCAAAGAACATAATCATAGCCGTTTTTCTCGCATGAAGGATCCGAAACGTTGGCGGCTGCGGTGGGAATGCGGCGAAATTCCCGCACACATTCACGCACGCGCTATCCACGCATCAACCATTGGATCAACTTGCACGAATCTTGACGCCATGGGCTATATATTTTAACTGTGATGACATTTTATCTTTTCACCTCATTCCCCCTTGCGTCATCGTATTCCTCTAGCGCAAGCCCCTCTTTGAGATCACCGCACACATAGAGGAAAACCATAAATCTTTCCCATCTCCAACCCATCTCCTTCTGCTCCAATGCAAGTAGCAGCAGCACACCAGTGATGGTTGTGTCTGGCGAGGCCTCATCCAAGTCATCCAGCATGGTCCACGTCCCACCGAAGGGCGTGGTGGTGCCATGTTCTGCGGTGGTCGAGTCCACCGGCGGCGACCATATACCAGCGGCGCTAGAGCTGTTGGAGGAGGAAGAAGATTCCCACAAGGGAGAGTGCGAGGCTCGGACATATCCAAGAGCGACATCAAGGAGATGATCTCCGAAGGGTACCTCCCTGCAACAGAGGGCCTGGTCTAGCGGGCGGCACCGGATGGCGAGGTCATCCCTTCTCCCCAAGTCAGAGGAAAGGTATACCTTAAGGCCCAATTTGTGTGCGGTGTCTCCCTTCCACTACCCGACTTATGTATCCAAGTCCTTCAGCACTTCCGGGTTCAACCTTAGAACCTGTCCATGAATAGAATCCTCGCGCTTAGCAATTACGCGGCGTTATGCGAGGGATACCTAGGGATTAGGCCTAGGTTAGATTTGTTTATTTATTTCTTCACCGTGAAGAGGGAAGCCAAAGTGAGCAAGAGCTCAGAAACTCCGGAACGATTAGCTTCAAAATCCGGCCTGGCCGGCGATTCCCCAACATCGTAGGACATGAATCCTGCAAGAACTGGCAGCGGACGTACTTCTACGAACCAGATATCCCTCCGGTCGGCCGAGAAGAATCGTACCCGGACTTCGTTTATGGGGCCGCCTATGAAGCCCCGACATGGAGATCACAGGCCCTCCTTCCCTCTGATGATGAAGCCTCTCGTGCCATAAGGCAGATTGATTGGCTCGTAGAAACGGGTATGACCGGCTTGGACCTAGCCATGTGCTGGTTCGTCAGGCGGATCGAAACTTTGCAACACCGCGAGAAGCTCATGTACTAGTACACCAAAGATAGAAAAGATAGCCTCCAGATTTCCGAGGAAAATTTCTCCACTGACTCCATCAAGCTTCGCCTCAAGGACATAGTCAAGGTGAAGGACCGGAAGCGTGGCTTCACCATCGCCTATGACGTGTTTGAGGGCGGCAAGTGTGCAAAGGTATTCATTTATTTCCTTCACATCGCTTCTTGACATATACTCGAGTTCTTCCGTTTTGCACATACCTTTGCATCTAACACTTAGGATTCACTTAACAGCTAGGGGAATTGGAGGAGACTAGCATGGCTCCTCAAGTCTACGACCCCAAGATAAAGGAAGTCACTGTCGTGTCCGACGATGAAGTCCCGTTGGTGCGAAAGAGGAAGGACTCCACCTCTGACGCTACTAACAGAGGCAAGAAAAATAATACGGATGGTGGATCCTCCAAGAGATCCACCGCCTCCCTAGAGGCGGATAAAAGAAGATTAACCAGTATCCCTTTGAAAAAGGCACCGAATGTTATGTACGCCTTTTTCATCTGACATCGTCATCTTGCTCATCTTATTCATGTACTTATACTTTTGCACGTTTCAGGGAGAAGGCTATCCTGAGTTTGAAGAAGGCCTCCAAGACATTGGGGGCTTCTAAAAACATTAGAGATATGATTGTACAAGCTTCTCCCGCCATCGCTCCTCCACCTCCTGCCGTCCAACCCTCCGCCACACCCATTGGATCTTGGATAATGGTAACATCTGAACCTTTCGCCATGGAAGTGGACAATACTCCTTCTTAGGAGGTCCTAGATGCTACCGTGGTGGTCCATGTTGCCGGCGAACAAGCGACGCAAGAGAGCACCTCCTCTAAAGTGGCTGAAGGTCCGGCTAAGGATGCTACTATAGGACCTCGTTCCGAGACTGCCAACCAAAAACCAGCACCCTCCCAGCTAGACGCAACATTATTTGGCTCAGACGCTCCGCGGGAAGGAGCATCCACAAGATCGACAGAAGGTAACCACTTCCGGACAAACGGTGCAGCGCTCCTCCAACATCAACCTATGATTCCAACAAAGATGGTCGGCGACTCCACCAAACCCTATAGTCTCACTTTAAGGGGGAAAGACCGCGTCTTTTCTGCAAAACCCGAATAACCCTGAGAGAGTCGCCTCCTAGTAATCATTAGGAGTTGACCCTCCCCTAAATCAGAATCATGGACCCCCAGAATATAGACAACAATCGGCACTTCTCCAAAACCAAAAGAGACTCCGGTAAAGCTCTCCAATTGAAAGTCGACGTCCAGCCAACACCTCCGGCGTATCAAGACTTAGAAGGCCGAAAAGCTAACTCCAATGATGAAGATCGAAGAAGGCTCAACCCCTCGTCTCGCCTCATGAATAAAGGATCCAGTCAACACTAAACCTACCTAGAATAGTCCTAAGGGGGGAAGACTGCTTTTCCACTAGCTTAATTTAAACCTCCCAACCCGAGCAACTCAGCTCCGACCCGTAGCTGACCAAGCCTATGTGATGTAACTCCTTTGTCATCTAACTAATTCAACCACTAAAATATGTTAAGACGATGTTCTTACCTAACCCTACTCCTCCCTAATCTCGGGACGAGATTATTTTAAGGGGGAAAGGTCTGTAACATCCCAATTTCAGCAACCCTAATTTCTTGTCAAAAAGGCAAAAATCAGGGGGAACAAAAACTTTTGTTGATGAAGTGTTGCAATTCTTGTTACTTGTTGCTTGTTGCTTGTGTTCGTACATCTCATTGTATATTAGATCATATACTCCCTACCTCAACCCCAGTTGACACAAACTATTTTACAAAAGAGAGGTCTTGGCTCATCTTTCATATTCTCAAATGTTCTGGAATTTATACCTGAGCCAAGATGATTTGATAATACCAAATAGTTTATAAGTCTCTTTTAACAAAAATATGGATACCTACCTATAATCTCCTTATGTTTTCAAGATATAACTTCAACTACTCTTATCTCTAGGATTTTCCAAAACCTTTCATAAAACCTTTTCATTCTAAATCTTCGTAGAAATACCAAGAGGTCCCTACCATACTACAAATCACAAACTCTTCAAAACACCCATGATTACCTCAAGCTAGTCTTGATGGTAACCCTAGTATTAGTGGATAAGCTTGATAAGATGAGTTACCTTGATCTACTATCTCATGAATTGCTTTGATCTACTAGTGTGATGACTTGTCTGCTTAGGAAGTAGCATGAGCCACCCTAGGAGCTCATACTTTAGGATCAAGTTAAAGCAAGAATACAAATCCAAAGAAAACCTCCTAAGTTTGATCTCATCTCTAAGCCACTAAAGTGACCCTCTCATCTCTTACTCAAATCAATCAAAGCATAATCCCTTATTATAATTTCCCAACTCCATGAAGTCCAAGTCTAAGCATGGATCCTCCCTACTCCATCATCCAATAAACATCATCTACTTGATCATTAGTTTGGAGCATAGCATCACCTCAAAATCCTCTCCACTTGTAATCTAGTCTAAAACCCTAAATCTGCCAAAATGGCCAAGTCTGAAACCCTCAACTAGATTCAATCTTTGATACTCCACCCATCCTAACCTATGTGCATTCTTGAAAATATAATTGAACCACCTTGTAGTACATCATTTGTACTACCAAAGTCCACTCTTTCCCTTGGATAAAACCATCTTACTCCCACTCATCCATGACGGTTTTGTAGTCAAGATAATAATCTTTTCTGCAAATCTTATCCTCTTGCCTACCTTGGTAGAATCTCACACACATATTATACCTCCCCTTGACCAACTATCTACATGTTTATGGCCTACCAACCATGGTCTATCAATCCATACCTCACTTGTTTCCATTGGAACCTTGTGCCTCTTGAACCCACCTGGTTTATGAGGCATCATGACACATCTCTTATGGTAGCCTTGTTTTCAACAAAGTTTGCCCTCGCTTCTAGATTACCTCAAATACAACCAAGCCCAAATCTTGGAATAATGATCATATATATAACTTGGTATATCCATACATCTACCCCTTGTACCAAGGTGAGTTTTGAGCTCACCAATCCAACCATGTTTAGATGGTATAAAAATAACAAAACCCTAGATCCCCTAACCCTTGTTCTTTTCCAAAAACAACTCCCATTTTCTATACCCAAGGTTGGTTATGATATATAATTCATGTTGACATCATATACTTGGGTATAATAATTTGCCAAATAATTTTCATAATTATTTGGGTCTTTAAACTAATTAAAATACCCCTTTGATAAATCTTCAAAACCTTGTCTATAAAGACAAGTTTGTTTTTCTCCAAATCACTTTGCCAACTCAAGGCACATTTGATAACTATATATCATATCCTACCTTCCCATCTCAAAAATAAATAGTTTTGAGATCCTTTATTATTTCTTTTTGCACTTTTTCTTAAATGGCAGAAACAAGAAATTATTCCATAAAAATACTTTTCCATCTCAATAAATCCCTATAAAATTTCCCAAGGTGTATTTTGGTAATTAGGACCATTCCACACAAAAAACTAATCTTGTCCAACGTAAAATTATCACTTTAGCTTCAATAAACCATTTTTGTACTTTTTGAATAATTGATATAAAGTGGACCAAAAAGCATCCAATAAATCCCAAATAAATCTTGGAGGTGTACAATAGCCATAACTATCTACCACCATAATTTCCTCATCTTGCCAAGATCAAATCTTGAGACTTTGCTTAGTAATAATCATTATAGCCAATCTTAGCATCTTCAAAATCATGAGTTAAACTAATCTCAAACCTCCCCAAACCTTGTCAAGTAAGCTTTACCAACAACACCACTCCTTCCTGGTCATGTGCACTATAGCACCACGGCACCAACCCCTCCATTTGGCCATCTCTCTCTTGAATAAGGAGACAAAGCCTTTTGTTTTGGTCCCACACTTGGCACACTTGGGAAACACCAACCCCACCTCCCTCTCTATCCCCCACCGAATAGGACACCTCCTACGCTTCCTCCCTTCCATCTGGCAGAAGACTAGGCCAGCACTACCCCCTTGTAACATCCCTAAATTCATGATTTCAAAGATTGCATATCATTCATGCATGCATATAGTTTTGAGATCAATTTCAAACCAATTCCAAGAAAACAGAAGCACATAGTGCTATCATTTTATGTGAGCAAACTTAAATCAAATGACCATCCTCATTTGAGAGCTTAGTGTTTTAAAACCAAGTTTGTTTGCTTCCTTGTTGATTGGTAGTTTTGGTTGGGTGGTTACACAAGGCCCATGGCTATGGTTTACCTTGTGTATCTCACTTGTGGAAAGCCACCCAGGAACAAAGGGATTTTAGAGGCCAAGTGTTGAGAAGCTTCTAGTGCAGCCACTTGGCAATATGGGCTCTGCCTGGATCACATAGGTTGCTAGAACTTAGCCATTTGGACAGTTGGTGGTAGTGGGATGATAGGTTGGAACGCGTCCATTTGGTCTAAGGGAAGGCTTCTGAAGGGTCCTGTCTTGGTGAAACCAAGTCTGGTGGGGAAAGTGCACAACCTCTGCAGATGGAAAAATCTAAGTACTTAGCCAAGTCCATGGCAATGGACAACTTGAACATCAAGGCATGGAAGCTATCAAGAATCTCATCATTCCAACTTCTAAGTAAAAACTTGTGGGTGAACAAGGGTGAAGGACCTCAATGTCTATTGGTGGTTCCTTGGGAAAAGTTTTGACAAAGAAAAACTTAGTGATTTCAACTAATAGGAAAAACCTATTTTGAGCAAGCAAGCCAAGCTACACTTAGCCAAATTGCATATAGTAATATAGTCCACCTAAATTTTACTAAGGTATCACTTGCCAATACTATTCCAAAGTATTGACCCACTGTGGCTGTAACTTGTGATGTTGCAGGTTACTCTGATGGAGATTAGGTGTCATGAGTCTACACTCAACATGTTTGCCTGTGGCACATGAAGATGAAGACTTATATTTATTTACTCATTCAAACTCTTGTATTAGGACTGTGGCCTTGAGTTGTAAAGACTATGTTTATCTCTGGAATGGATGTAATAAATGACCTTTGTATATGTGTACTTCATCTTAAACTGTGGATGCTAGCAATGATCCAGGGACTAGCATTGCAATCACAGGGATCCTTTTCCTTTATAAAGGAGGGATCTTACAGATGGTATCAGAGCACTGTGTTGCTTGTAGGATTATGACCCTAGGATTGGAAACCACTAAGGAAAAAAATTCAACAACTTCTACACTTGTCTATTCTTCTCGTAAACTTTTCTAATCTTCTCTCTCATCTCTATTTGTAGATGAACTCCATCAACGAAGCCGTGAGGAAAGGACCACTCATGACAATGACTTTGGAGTGTGAGACAGAATTCCCCAAGGCTCTCAAGGACCTCATGGTTGCATTAGAGATACAAGGTGCAGCTGTGTACAAAGGTTTTCCAGTGATGGATGAAGGAGTGGAATACTGGTGGGTGCAACTTCACTTGTATAAAAACAAGGAAGACAACCATCAGGAAAAAGGATTCTGCATGTTCACCAATTCAGTGGTGCACCCTACATTCTTTGAATCAGCAAGGGATGCAGCTTGGAAGACCATCAAAGAACTTGGTGATAGAGTCAAGTGCAGAATGCTCAACATCCAAAATTATCTAAGGAAAGAGAAGGAACATACCCAAGAGTTGGAAGCTACCAACCAAACCTTAAGAGGAGACATTATAGACTTAGTGATGGAATCATGTGAGCAAGATAGGCTGATTGTTTCTAGAAACATTGTGTTAGCCAACAGATCCAGTGAGATAGGATTGTAAACGTACTTCGTTAGTTGGACCACCACCTATCATCCTATTTTCCAAAATGTTGCTTTAAAATAAGATTGAACCTTGGTTGTTGTAATGGTTTTATGTATGCATGACTTGTGTGTTTTGCTTCCCAAGGATATGTATGTGATGTTTTGTCTTTTGTTTTATCTTGAATTGTGATGTTCTAACTTTTCTATCTTATAAATATATGCCTATTACCATCAGCACTGTTGAGGAGTTCCAGGTTACCGCTTTGGTCCTCGTAGAGCTTATTACTTTGCTCAATCTCCCTCTTCCCACCATCATGGTGCATCCCCTCACCAAGTTTGAGAGGAAGGACCTCTGGGGCTTCAAGGTCAACCAGCCCGGACGCCATACGGAGCCTACCACGGAGGCCATTGTCTTCAAGCTCATGCACGATGACAGGGAGAGAGGCCTTGAGGTAGTGATGCAGGATCTGATAGGACGTCTTCTAGGGCGACACTCCCGACAGGTTAGAGGTACCCACTTCCACGTCTTCGGAAGACGTGATGAGGATGGAGAGTCCATCGACTTCGAGGACGATTCGAGGGACGCAGCAGAGCCGATACGCCTGTACCTCCAGGACTTAGAGTCTCTCATTAGGCACGTGGACACTGACAGGACCAATGTCATGCTCAACAATGACGAGCTCTAGGTGCAGCTTCGCGAGAAGGACAAGCTCTTCGCGCAGCAAGACGAGATAGTCAAGGAAATGGAGGCGAAGTTCGAGACCCAGGACAGGAAGTTCAAGAGTCAGGAGAAGCGTTTCCAGGATAGGAACAAGAAGATCCGGGACATGACTGAAGAACTGCAGTCCAAGGACTTCGAGCTAGAGCAGCAGCAGACAGTGATAGAGAGGCTTCGTTCCCAGAAGAGGGCTCTCAATGCCAAGATAGAGACTTTGACCACTAGCATCAAGGAAAACAAGACCGCGATGGAGAACGCAGGTCTTACTTTTGTCGAGGAGTAGATTTGACTACTCGTTTGTCTTTTGTTATCGTACTTGTTATTTGAGAACTTGTTATTGGACCATCCGACATGTGGATGGCTTGCTACTTGTGTGTTTTATTTTGCGAACTTGTTATTTTGTTGTTGAACTTTTATATTGTGTTGCATACTTTGTGTTTGCTTATGTGATGTAATGTGCATGAAAGCATCTATGGGTATCTCATTCTTATCTTTATTTGAACAAACCACAGATGCCTCCCCGTCGTGCAAACCCCAACCCCAACAACAACAACAACATCACTCCAGAAATGCAGCAAATGATGACTGCTCAAACACAGCTGATGCAGATGATGACGACGTTCATCCAGAACCAAAACAATAACAACAACAACAACAACAACAATAACAACAACAACAACCCTCTGGGCTTTGATATGCTTACCAGATTCTTGAGATTGAGGCCAGCAAAGTTCTCAGGAACGACTGATCCCATGGTGGCCAATGATTGGCTACGCTCAGTAAACAAGGACTTGGTAACCGTGGGTTGTACGGATGCTGAAAAGGTCAGATTTGCAGCACATCTGCTGGAAGGGCCAGCCGCCACTTGGTGGGACAACTTCCATATTACCACTCCCATAGATGAAGTGACATGGGCTATCTTTGAGGATGGCTTTCGCACTGCTCATATCTCATCTGGAGTGATGAGTCTGAAAAACAAAGAGTTCCACCATCTGAAGCAGCGCCACCGCAGCGTGGCTGAATACATTGAGGAGTTCAACAATCTGGCGCGTTATGCACCGGATGAAGTTAACACCGATGCCAAGAGAAAGGAAAAATTTCTGAAAGGCTTGAATGATGAGCTGAATCTACAATTGGCTGTGGCCTATGTTCCCACTTATCAGTCGCTCTGTGACAAGGCTGCTATTTTGGAGAACAAAATGAAGCAAGTTGAGAGTAGAAAGAGGAAGCACTCCGACAAGCACAGCTCGGGATCGTCTCACAAACGATCTCATTATGATGACAGCGGAAGCTCAGGATCCCACAAGCATGGGAAATTCAACAAGCACCACAACCACAACCGTCATGACAACAAGCATCACCGTATTCATGAAAATGACAAGTACAAGAACCACAAGAGTGGACATAAGAGCCACCACAGTGGTAATGGAAGTAGAAGTGGAAGTCAGCCTGTTAAGAGAGACATCAGTCAGGTTGAATGCTTCAAATGCAAGAAGATGGGGCATTATGCAAATGAATGCCCAGAAAAGAAAGTTGAAGGACCCAACAAGCCCAACCCTTTTCAGAAGGGACAAGTAAACCACATCAATGTGGAGGAGGTCTATGAGGAGCCTGATGCTGTTGCTGGTAAGTTCAGACTCAATTCTATTCCAGCATTTGTACTCTTTGATACTGGTGCATCTCATTCATTCATATCAAGAGCATTTGTTGAAAGAAATGAACTACCGGTAGAAACTATTGGGTGTCCTATAAAAGTAAGTTCTCCTGGTGGAGAAATGATAGTGAATTCAGGATGTCACGATCTAGTCATAGAATTTGTGAAGTATAAGTTTCCTGTTAACTTGATAATTCTAAACTCCCAAGGATTGGATGTCATTCTAGGAATGGACCGGATGACTAAGTACAAAGGAGTGATAGATTGTGCCAACCATACTGTCTCACTCACAACTCCAGAAAATAAAAGGATCAGATTCAAGACCAACTTTGAAGCAAAAAGGAGTATGCTTAATTCTCTTAAGGGGGTTAGCATGGACAGTGTGCCAATTGTGAGTGAGTATCCGGATGTGTTTCCGGAAGAATTGACGGGAATGCCACCAGATAGAGATGTGGAGTTTCTAATCGATTTGGTACCAGGGTCTGGACCAATAGCAAAGAGACCATATAAAATGTCAGTTGATGAACTGAAAGAACTCAAGAAGCAACTTGGAGAACAGTTGCAGAAAGGATTTATTCAACCAAGTTCTTCATCTTGGGGGAGCCCCAGTTTTGTTCGTGGAGAAGAAAGATAGAAGTCAAAGGTTATGCATAGACTACCGTTCACTCAACGAGGTAACTATCAAGAACAAATACCCTTTGTCTAGAATCAATGACTTGTTTGATCAGCTAGAAGGAGCATGTGTGTTCTCAAATATTGATCTCCGGTCAGGATATTTTCAACTCAAGATAAGAGAACAAGACATACCTAAAACAGCGTTCACCACAAGGTATGGATTGTATGAGTATACCGTAATGCCTTTTGGTTTGACCAATGCTCCAGCATACTTCATGAATATGATGAACAAGGTGTTCATGGAATTCCTTGACAAGTTTGTTGTCGTTTTCATCGATGACATCTTAGTCTACTCCAAGAGCAAAGAAGAGCATGAAGGACACTTGCGCTTGATACTTGAGAAGTTAAGAGAGCATAAAATTTATGCCAAATTCAGCAAGTGTGAGTTTTGGTTGGATGAAGTTGGTTTTCTTGGTCATGTTATGACAAAGGATGGTGTAGCAGTTGATCCTGCTAAAGTTTCAGCGGTAACTGAATGGGAATCTCCCAAGTCAGTGAAAGAAGTTCGTAGTTTCCTTGGCTTAGCAGGTTACTACAGGAGGTTCATTGAGAATTTCTCCAAGGTAGCTAAGCCTATGACAGAATTGTTAAAGAAAGACAGGAAGTTTTCTTGGTCTGAAGGTTGTGAACTCAGCTTTCAGGAATTGAAGAAGAGACTTGTGACAGCACCAGTCTTGTGTCTACTAGATTTGGAAAAAGATTTCCAAGTATATTGTGATGCATCCCATCAAGGTTTGGGTGCAGTACTTATGCAAGACGGTAAAGTTGTGGCTTATGCCTCGAGACAAATCAAAACTCATGAGGTAAACTATCCTACTCATGATTTAGAGTTAGCCTCTGTTGTCCATGCACTCAAAACATGGAGACACTATCTTTTGGGAAAGCGTTGTGAAGTGTTCACAGATCACAAAAGTTTGAAGTATATCTTCACCCAGAAGGAAATTAATATGAGACAAAGAAGATGGCTAGAACTTATCAAGGACTATGACTTAAGTTTGCAATACCACCCCGGTAAAGCAAATGTTGTAGCAGATGCTCTAAGTCGTAAGGTATTTGTGAATGGCCTTACCAAAGGAGAATTGCCAGATGATCTGTGTACCCAATTTAGAAAACTCAGATTGGAGATTGTGCCTGAAGGACATCTCATGTCTTTGGATGTTCAACCCACTTTGTTGGACAAGATCAGAAAAGCCTAGAAGACTGATAAAGAAATTGAAGAGATTAAGGAAAAGATTGGCAAAGGAAAAGCCAAAGAATTCCATGAAGACGAACAGGGCACTTTATGGCATGGGAAACGTATCTGTGTTCCACAAGACCCAGAATTGCGGAAACTGATTTTGCAGGAAGCACACAACTCTCCGTATTCCATTCATCCGGTTAACACCAAAATGTACATGGACATGAAGGAAAGAATTTGGTGGAATAATCTCAAGAAAGACATCACCGAACACAATGCTTTGTGTGATGTATGTAGTAGAGTAAAAGCATAACATCAGAAACCAGCAGGTTTGCTTCAACCACTACCTATTCCTGATTGGAAGTGGGACAAGATTGGTATGGATTTCATTACCGGATTACCAAGGACCCGGTCAGGATACGATTCTATTTGGGTAGTAGTGGATCGCCTAACTAAAGTGGCTCATTTCATACCCGTGAAGACAACCTATACAAGTGCTAAGTTAGCCAAAATTTACATGAGTAGAATTGTATGTCTACATGGTGTGCCCAAGAGTATTGTGTCTGATAGGAGAACTCAATTCACTTCCCATTTTTGGAGACAGCTACATGAGTCATTAGGAACGAGGTTGGAATTCAGTACTGCTTTTCATCCTCAAACCGATGGACAAACAGAAAGAACAAATCAGATTCTTGAAGACATGTTGAGGGCGTGTGCCTTAGACTATGGAGCAAGTTGGGATGAAAGTCTGCCTTACGCAGAATTTTCTTATAACAACAGCTACCAAGCCAGCATTGAGATGGCACCGTTTGAATTTCTCTACGGAAGAAAATGTACCACCCCATTGTTATGGAATGGTGTGGGAGAAAGAAGTTTATTCGGGCCAGATCTTATCAAAGAAGCCGAAGAGAAGGTCAAGTTGGTTAAGAACAGGTTGAAGATAGCACAGTCCCGACAGAAAAGCTACGCAGATCCTAAGCATAGAGAAGTCACCTACGAAGTTGGTGATAGAGCCTATCTTAGAGTGTCACCACTTCGTGGAGTGAAAAGATTCGGAGTCAAAGGAAAATTGGCACCAAGGTATGTTGGGCCATTCAAGATTCTAAGTCGCAAAGGTGAAGTTGCCTATGAAATTGAACTACCGGAATCTTTGTCAGCAGTTCATAACGTGTTTCATGTGAGTCAACTTAAGAAATGTCATCCAGAAATGGAAGAAACTTCTTTGAAGGATACTATACCTTTGGAGGAAGTTCAACAAGAAAGTGACCTCACTTATGAAGAGAAACCTATCAAGATTCTTGAAACTGCAGAAAGAGTCACAAGGACTAAGACTATCAAGTTTTGCAAAGTGCAGTGGAATCATCATTCCGAAGAGGAAGCAACATGGGAAAGAGAAGATGATCTTCGGAAAGACCACCATCACCTATTTGCTAGCCAATACAAATCTCGAGGGCGAGATTCACCTTAAGGGGGTTAGATTTGTAACATCCCTAAATTCATGATTTCAAAGATTGCATATCATTCATGCATGCATATATTTTTGAGATCAATTTCAAACCGATTCCAAGAAAACAGAAGCACATAGTGCTATCATTTTATGTGAGCAAACTTAAATCAAATGACCATCCTCATTTGAGAGCTTAGTGTTTTAAAACCAAGTTTGTTTGCTTCCTTGTTGATTGGTGGTTTTGGTTGGGTGATTACACAAGGCCCATGGCTATGGTTTACCTTGTGTATCTCACTTGTGGAAAGCCACCCAGGAACAAAGGGATTTTAGAGGCCAAGTGTTGAGAAGCTTCTAGTGCAGCCACTTGGCAATGTGGGCTCTGCCTGGATCACATAGGTTGCTAGAACTTAGCCATTTGGACAGTTGGTGGTAGTGGGATGATAGGTTGGAACGCGTCCATTTGGTCTAAGGGAAGGCTTCTGAAGGGTCCTGTCTTGGTGAAACCAAGTCTGGTGGGGAAAGTGCACAACCTCTGCAGATGGAAAAATCTAAGTACTTAGCCAAGTCCATGGCAATGGACAACTTGAGCATCAAGGCATGGAAGCTATCAAGAATCTCATCATTCCAACTTCTAAGTAAAAACTTGTGGATGAACAAGGGTGAAGGACCTCAATGTCTATTGGTGGTTCCTTGGGAAAAGTTTTGACAAAGAAAAACTTAGTGATTTCAACTAATAGAAAAAACCTATTTTGAGCAAGCAAGCCAAGCTACACTTAGCCAAATTGCATATAGTAATATAGTCCGCCTAAATTTTACTAAGGTATCACTTTCCAATACTATTCCAAAGTATTGACCCACTGTGGCTGTAACTTGTGATGTTGCAGGTTACTCTGATGAAGATTAGGTGTCATGAGTCTACACTCAACATGTTTGCCTGTGGCACATGAAGATGAAGACTTATATTTATTTACTCATTCAAACTCTTGTATTAGGCCTGTGGCCTTGAGTTGTAAAGACTATGTTTATCTCTGGAATGGATGTAATAAATGACCTTTGTATCTGTGTACTTCATCTTAAACTGTGGATGCTAGCAATGATCCAGGGACTAGCATTGCAATCACAGGGATCCTTTTCCTTTATAAAGTAGGGATCTTACACCCCTCCATGTCCATTGTTGACATTTCCCCTTTGTCACAAATATCTTGCAATAAAAAGGATGGAGGCCACCCTCCCCTATCTACTGGCCACATTTCACTCCCCCACACCTCACCTACCTGTCCCTAAGCACCCCTCCCCTTCCCATGCTCTGCATCGACCTAGGGGAGAATAAGAAGCCCTCTCGGCCTCTTCAAGAAATGGTCATGGTGCCCTCTCCTCTGTCTCTCCCTCGCTGCATTTTACCATGCCAAGATTCCCTATTCACCCTCCATCTAATCATGTCCTTGTTTTGGTCCAGGAACCCCTCTACAGGCCTCTCGACCAAGCACTGATGAGCCCTCCTCAGGCGAACTCACACGAGCACGATCCAGACATCAAATCTCCTCCTTCCGCCCATCTCCGAGCTCGGCGTTGCATGCCGCATCGATCCCTCGCATCCTCGACGTCTCCCCGCGCCTGGTGAGCCCTCCCTCGACCTTCTTTGCTCGTGCTAGGGTTTACCCTCACCAGTGCCCGTCAGGAGGAAGACGAGGGCTGGTGACCGTTGATCTCGTTGTAATCGGACGGGCGACGTTCCCCGGTACCCCTTCTCTCTCCCCCTGTGGTTGGCTGGCGGGCCCCGGTCCGTCCCTATTGAATCGCCTAGCCGCGCGCTCCACAGCGCCCGGGCGGACTGGATTCTCCTCCACATGGCCCATCTTCCCCCAGATCCGGCCCCACTAGCCCGTTCTTCTTTTTCTGATTATTCTTTTCCAGATCTAGATTAATAGATGCATGGTTTAAATCGATTCAAAAATGAAAAAAGACACCAAATGACCAGATCAAAAATATGTATAGTTTCTGAAGGTTTTCTTGAACACTTAGTACCTCTGGTTAGCCTAGTTGATATTTAAATTAAATATAGTAAGTTCATCCCCTAGATGTATATCTATCACCAAATAAATTCTTTTGTGAGTTCAAAAACTCCAACTTAGGTAACACCAATTGGTACTGAAAGACATCTAGTACCCTTTAGGTAACCTTGGCCCCACTCTATTTTGCTTCCTATCTTGCCCATAATAAAAATAACAAAAACAACCCTTTTCTGCAATTGGGAATTTATCTAGGTAAAACCACAAATGGTTCCGACCTAATTCCAACTCTCAGTACTTCTATATCATCATATCTACCAACACCTAGGAGCTCATGATTTATTGAGCCCTGGATTATTTTTAATGATTTAAACCTTTCTGCCTAGGGTGTTTTCACCAATTAAATCATAGCTATAGTTATACAAACCCAAATATAGTGATTCCAATTTCTACATAAATTTATTCTAAATACCTAACATGTGTCTTTGGAATCACCTCAAAATCCCTTATAGATTTAATCTGGTTAAAAAGACAAGAACCCTCTAGTACTTCCTTTGGGAATTTCCTGAGAGAAATATGGTAAATATTTTGGGATGATTCCAACTCACCTTGATTAAGTCCATCAAACTCCACTTAATCACCCAAGGAAATAATTTTTGGAACTCCAGAACTATTATGGTGAATTATTTCCTAAAACTAGAGTTTTATTCACTATAAAAAATCATTATAAATCAATGGTAATTGATAAAATAGTGAAACCACTTTTGTTGGTTTCATTTTATAAATACCTTTTTGATGATATCATTTTTGTATATTGATATCATATAGAAAGGGGCTCTGATCTAAAAACACTCCCTTACCCAGCTTCTAGACTCTAAAACCCATATATGGATTTCCTTCAAATACCATAAGACATTTCCCAATCCTTCTAATCCATTCTATCAACACCCTACTGATTTGTAACATGTATTCCTTATTTGCTTGCTGTATTTTAGATTGCTTGTATGCCTTGTATTGATGGATGCATTGTCTATTTGCATGTTTTCTCAATACGACGATAGTTGCGATTGTGTGACGCCGAGAGGAAGGAAGCATCTCGATATTCTTATTATTATTGGTGTTCCGATATTTTAAAGCATCCTAGGGACATCTCACTGGTCATAGTCAAGCCACCTTCTTGCTCATATGCCTTGATCCTATTATTTTACTTATGCATGTTTTATGAACTTGTTTACATAAATTGCATGGTTTTACTAGTATGGGTTACATGCGGGAAGGTTTGGCACCTCCAAACCATTACCCCATCTGTACTACTAAGTACAACCCCCTTGTTGACACCTACTTGCCCTTAGCTTGATAGATGGTGTTTAACACCATAACCCATTGGAGACCCCGTTTTAGCTGAAGTAAAAGTATGGGATGGGAAGACCCCGGGAAACCGTTTATAAAATGTTTTATGGAAAAACCTTGGTGAGATTTGACACACCAAGAGAGGTTTGAAAAATGAGAAAGGTTTTGGTTTTACAAAAAAGTTGGACGAAAGATGGAGGAAAAATGTTTACGAAAACGCGCCCGGTTCTTTACAGTTTTGCCAGAACAATTAACCTATGCAACCACATTACTCTGAAATGGGACAGGGCTGGGCTGGAAGTTTGTCTATTCTGGTATAGGTGTCTCACACTACTATAGGAGCAATCAATCCCTGGAGGGTGGGCCTTGCTCCATTTCAACGTCCATGTAAGACATAGACCGGGAGGAGGAACTAAGGGTCTACGGACCTCCACGTGATAGTATGATCCCCTCATTGAAAGCGCACACCCATCGAGGTGCAATACGTGCTCTGGTTGGCTTGGTAACTATATAGTGCGTCCCGGATTTGAGGGGATTAACACTCATAGGGTAGGCATTTATACTAGAGTGGACATCCGGCGGGTCTTGACCGGTTACTCGACCCACGATCGGTGTAGATCAGGGCAGGGTACCCGGATGGTGTGGGTAAAGTGTACAACCTCTGCAAAGTGTAAATCTATTCGAATAGCCGAGTCCTTGATCATGGACGGTTGGGAAGGTTTCCATAGAGCGGTGCATGTCTTATTTTCAAAACTGTTTTCACAAAAGAAAGTGTTTACTAAAACCTGGTGGTCCGAGGGACACCATAGAAGGAGGAGAATAACCCGGTCAGATGAAGACCGTGGCGATGATATAGGGTGACCTAATCCTATTATTTAAAAAGGTTTCCAAAAGGTTTTATAAATGTTTTCGACAAAGATATAGAGATATGCTATATCTATAAGAGAAAGTATTTTAGAAAATAACCTCTCATGTAACCCTCCTATTACCATAGCCATATTGCATATCCTTTACTATTGTTCTACTAAGGTGGTTTGCAAGTACATTCAAAGTACTCACCGGCATTGTCCCTGACTATTAATTTGGCCAGATTCCCAAAAGAGCGAGGAGCGAGGAAGAAGCTGACATCTGTGCGAGCTAGGGCATATCTCGAGTCGGGCATCCTATTGGGTTATGGCTTTACTTGGGTCCCCCGCGAGTAGAAGTTCCATTGCTATTATGTATTTGCACCCTTAGTGGAATTATGTAAGTTTATTTATGTAAACATTGTTGTAATAGATGTTGAAATGGATGTACACTTTGATATCTGTCGGTTATGCTCCGCGATGCACTAATCATGGGATCGTGGTGGTATGCCTAAAAGGGATTCCCAAACCATAAATCCGGGGGTGCCACATAGCCCACGACTCCATTTTCTCTATTATGGTATATCAATGAACTTCAACAAGGAAAAAGCCCTCAAAATCATCACAACTAACACTAAGGAAACTAATGCTAGTTGGGATACTTTGAGAAAGGAAACAAGATCAAAAGGAGGGATTCATTGCAATTTCATTAATATTGCACATGAGATCGCATTGAGGAATTGATATGCAATAAATTTCTAAAAGGTATATTTGGGATTGATGAATCATGAACATGATTTTATATACTCCCCATTATATGCATCATCTCAACTTACTCACATAAGCAATAAGGAGTTTTCTTACAAAGATCTTTGCAATAACCGCAACATTTGTAAATAAATAAATTCATGCCAAGATGCAACCTACAAGAGGTTTGAAGGAAGGAAAATTATGCATGGATAGGATACTTATTACCGAGATAGCAATTATATGATGTATTAGATAAGAATTCTTCGATCATCCAAGATTGGATCCAATTATCATGTGGTGACAACACCTTCCTTATAGACGAGACACGCATCCATTCCATCTCTAATGTACCTAAGACTAACCACAATACATAGTACACACTCCATATAAATATGTGTATATTTAGAGATGAAATTTGAATTTCATGCACATCTTAGACATTAAGTATTTGATAGAGTATACCCTTTATATTGGATTGAAGAAATCAAAACATGATGTAAGACATATATTTAGTAAACATGCATGCATGAGCCTTTCAAGATCCAAAGAAGATATAATTTGGAAAAAACACCAAAATATTTAAGAAGGTATACAAGGTGTGATAAAACACATTTGTTGTTCAAACTATATCAAAGAATCAAATCAACACAAGATTTGTTCAACAAATGAACTAAGCAAAAAATATTGAGCATAAAAGATGAAATAAAAACACATATGCTCAAAGATTTATCTTATTCAAGCAAATAAAATATGTAAGAAGGAATGAGATAACACACTCCCAACAGAGCAAGGTTTCAATAAATAAACCAAACCCTTTAAACTTTTCATAATGACACAAGGTACCCAAAATAAAAGGTTTGTATTCCACCAAAACACATTTGATAGAAGTTAAAAACTTAAGAAAATAAATTTTCAAAAGACAAGGAATACAATGGGAGCTGCAACAATTCTTGAAAATAAATAAGTCAATAAGAGGCAAAATCCAAGGTGAAGATGATTTACAAATACTACCACAAACATGGAGATCAATTGTCAAAGACAATGAGTGAATTGGAATTAATTTCCGGTGGTATGTTGCAAGGAAAGATCAACTTCGCAATAAAAAGCATAGGATAGAAATAAACATTAAGCACTATTCATAGATAGAGATTCTTGATAGCTTCAACTAGTCACACAATCATGCAAAGCAATGATTAGAATAACTTGAAGCAAACGTTCTCCCAAATAATATATATAAGTATGTATTTGAGGAAGGCTGCACCAAGAATTTCTTACCCAAATACAGACCAAAAATATGAGAGATAAAATCTTCTAACAAAATAGGATCTTGTTTAAGCTAACATGCCACCTAGGAACAAGTTAATTAACAATATCAGCTCCAACTGGCACTACCTCATATGTTCACACTTCCTAGGATTGTGATATGCAAAAAAACATATTACTCCCCATAATGTGATATTCAATTCTTCTCAACAAGAGGCAAATAAATCTCAACTAGAGACAATTAATGGAAATTTAGAATTTGAATTTCTCATGAGTATGATACACCACATAGTGACTATATAGGCTTGCAATATCAATACTAAGTGGTAGTAGTAATGTATACACATTTTAAGGTTTGAGAGACGCGCAAGGCATATCACACCCCCAAATAGGATATTCCATCAATCACTCACAAAGAGCACAAAAAGATCTCATCAAGATGCATTGGAGGATCAAAGAAAAACACATAAGTAAATGATGTGCCAAACAACCTAGAAGAACTTGAGACAAGATAATCAATCATAAGGCACACCAAATACAAACACATACTTGGTACAAAACCAAAAACATGCAAAGGGGCAAGTAACTTACAATATAAAGAAGTTAAGTACAAGTTACCATAATGATACGTATTGGATATAAGGTAGGGATATGATAATCATAATGACTTGGATTTATCAAATACAATATAATAAGATCCCTTAATTCTTAATGAGTTATCCAAGTTTCCAATGCCCTTAGCAAACACCTATTGATCAAGTTTGAGATTTTTGGTCCCCAACCTAGTTGGGTCCTAATAGGATAGTCACAATAGGCTTGGCAACCCAAATGGTTCTTTTCTTGACACCACTTTGAGGTCCAACAAACTTGGAAAACACATTTCCATACTTATCCTTCCCAAGAGAATAATCATCATCAACAACGATAGGGTTAGATAAGGTACCATTTGAACATTGAAGAGGCAAAGTGGCCCTTCTCACGATATATGTAGAAACAAGTGTTCCCCTTTCTCTTCTTCATTGATTTCTTGGCTTGGGGAGCTTTATCTTGATTATTCTTGGGAAGTGTCCTCACTTCAACTTGAGGTTGAGCTTTGGATTGGTCTTGAACTTGTGGACTCTTCCCTTGTTTCTTCTCACTCAAGTGCTTTTTATTCAATGGACAAGATCTTACACGATGTCCTTCAACCTTGCACTTGAAGCAAATAATCTTGCCGAATTCTTGACTTCGTCTTGGCCCTTGTTCTTGTTGCTCCTAGAGTTGCTCTTGTTACTAGAGTTGAATCCGAGTCCAATTTTATCATTAGGGGATTTTTGCACACTCAACATACTATCGAGTGTGGATTTCCCTTAATAACTCTTCTCCAAGTCTTTCTTCGAAGAAACTACCTGGGCCTTGAGCTCTTTGATTTCATCTACATGGTTAGTAGAAATAGAAGTACTAGATAAAGCATAAGCTTCATTGTTAGAGCAACAAGGCAAAGCAAGTAATCCAACACAAGGTTTATCAATAGTATGCCTAGATGGATTACTAGGGCTAGCACATGTCAATATATAGCATTTTGAGTAGAAGTTGTGCTAATGTCCAAAAGAGGCTCACAAGATGTCACCTTAGTGATACTTGCCTCAAGTTCCAACTTTATCCCATCATAGGAGATTATAAGATCATTATGAGAGCCCGAGAGATTTTCATGACTTTCTTCCAATTTCCTATAATTGCTAGTTAGCAACTCAAGTTGAGCCCTTAGCTCAACGTTCTCATTAAAGTAAACACTTCACAATAAGTAGAGTTAGTAGCACAAGCATCATTAATGGATTTTTCTTTTTCAAGCTCACAAGATTCAATTTTTGTGTGAGGAGACAATTAGTGTGCTTCTCCTTGGGTAGCTATTGCTTAAGGAGATTGAATCTACATCTCCCATCATCAAATTGTAAATCCAACTCCTATACGGTCTCTGTTTGTTTAGTTATGGTTTCTATAATGTGTTGGAGACACGCAACAACCTTATTATTACCACGAAGAGAGGTACACAAAACGTCATATCACGTAGGATAGTACTAGTATCCTCATCAACATCATCATCATCACCACTCTCATCATTAGAAGATGTGTTGGGAATCAAAGTAGGAGTTACCTTTGACCCTCTTGCCATAAGGAAAATGTGAGCACGGGAGGATGAAGATGAGGATATTCCTGAATCTCCATTCATGACTGCGTCTTGCTCGACAGTGCGTTTGGTTTTGTCTAAATTGTTAGACAAACAACGAGGAATAATAAGAATTTTGTTCATGGAAACAAGACAAATCAAGCATATCATCTACACTAGTACTTAATTTTGAGATGATATGCAAGGACTATCAACACAAGATGATATAGAACCATTGTTGCAAGAAGTGCTTAAGTCCAAACTCTCTACACCGTTAGCATTTATATAACATGAATCATCGCTGTAAAGAGAAACACTACCATCATCACATATGATTTCTCCACTCACCATTCCATTACCTTGTGGCTTGTTAGATGTAGGTGAAGTGGAAGGAACTAAAAAATCATCGCGACCATAGGTGGAAGCAACTTGGAGCTCTTTATGATGTGAAGGAGAAGAGAGATTCTGGGAGAGACCACCGACCATAAGAGAAGTGGACCCACTAAATATTTCTATAAGCTTGGGCCACATCTCATGAGACGACTTGCCCTTTACAATCGTTAAGAACAAACTAACTATGGGGCTCAAAGATAATAAAAACTCATTAGATACTTGAGATCCGAGATGTAAATTTTTCTCATCCTCTAAAGATAGATTTTGAGGATCCATCAGAGGAGAAAAAACTACATCCATAAATCGCTCTATATTTGGACACAAGGTCTAAAGATTACAAAGCACGTGATTTATCCACAAAAAATATAATTTGTGCCATCAAAGAGAATTGTGTCATTCTGCACTATACTACTAGACAACTTCTTTACACTCTAGGTGGTGAAGCCTAATCAAGGAGAGACATTGCTCTGATACCAATTGAAAGGATATATATGTTCCCCTGAGAGATGTGAATTGGAAATTTCAAAACTATTACAGCTTTGGCTGGAAAGAATGCAGAATTAAACTAACGTTCATTTTATAAGAAGAAAACCTAAATACACTAGGCTCAACTAAGTGCACAGACAACAAGCTAAGCTAAACAAGGTATCACAGATATATGTAACAACTGATATGCAATATATAAGTACTTCAATCTCAATGGCTATCATAAGAAAAGTAAACTCGGGCATAGAGATAATCAAGGCATGCGAAGATGAAGATGTATTCCCGTGTTCCCTTACAAGTAAGGTACGTCACGATTGGAGAGGTGTGAGATCCCACGAAGGATTTCCCCAAGCCACGGAGGGCACCTTATCTCCGAGGTTATCTCGGCGAGGGAATAACCACTTTACTTATGGCTAGATTTTCCTCCACTTCGAATGTGGTAAGCTCCATAACCACTTCACAAGATCCTTGAAGGAGAAGCCTGATCTTCTTCACAATATTCCATGAATAAGACACCATGGCACCAACCTCCAAGCCAACAAGGAGGTCACCTATAATGCCCCGGAAAATATTCCAAAATAAAATTGCTTGTTATTTTTTCCGCATCATCATGCATATTTTTGTTCTAAAATACTTTAACCAAAATCCTATTTTGTATTCTAATTAGCCCTCCTTTAATTTCAAATCAAAACTCTCGGTCCGTCCGGATCTTGTATTTGTCTTAAAACTATTTACAAAATCTTTTAAAACAAAATGATTAAATTAAAACTATTTTGTATCGAGGAGGCAGCCGCAGGCCAGGCCCGAAAGCCCAGCCCACAACCACCTACTACCCGATAAAATCCTAAACCTACCTCTAAGACCAAACCCTAGAAATCCTACCCAAAACCCCCTGCCGCCGCCACTCCCCTAGCTTACCATGCGCGGCAACAACTCTCTCGCGCGGGCCCTACCACGCGTCTGCGTCGCTCGCACGCAGCGGCCCATCAACAAGGTGCACACCCTGCTCCCCAACAACCCGGCCCCACTCCCTCGTTCCCTCACGCACGCTTCCCCCGTCCATACCCACAATTTACTCTTCCTCCCGCAAATGCCGCCGCCCCTCCTCTCGGCCTCGCTACTCCCTCCCCCATCCCGCAAGGCCGCCTTCGCCTCCCCCCTCACAAGCTCCCAAGCCGTGCCACCCCTGTGGCCTCGCCTCCGAGCCACCACGAGTGCCGCACTCCCTCGCAAGGTCCTCCTCGACCGCCAGCATCGGCACCCGCATTGCCTCTCTCACCCCTCGCCGTGCGCCTCCCCATCCTCGAGCTGACCCCGCCTCGTCCCTGGTCCCGTGTGACCTCGCCGCTCGGCCTCATCGTGGTCCCGCGCGCGAGAACGTGCCCCTGTCGCCTCCTGCATCAGCCGCGCGACCTCGGCCTCGTCTACACTGCTGTGAGCCCTCCTCTCCGAGCTCCATCACGATGCCGTAAGGTCCTTCCCATCTTCTGTGCCGGCCTCCATCAACCCGGCATCTGCCCCTGCCAACTGTGGTCCCGCCGGTGAGCCCCATCGGCACAGGACTCGTTGAACTCCAATTCTCGGCGACTTCCGCGTCAAGCCTGCTGTCTTGAAGCTCTGTCAACCGGTGGCGTCCATCCGTTACTGCCGCCTCCTGTTGACATTGGTGTTTGAGTCTGGAGTGTGCAGTGATACAAGGGGCAAACCAGGTACTGTTGGCGTGGATATATCTGTGTTGCTGATAAAGTTCTTGCTGTGAACAAGTACCAAGTTTTGGTCAATGTTAACAGTGATGCTCAGATGTCCCCTCGACCACTTCCGCTCCGGCGACTGAAGAAATACATGATCCCACTTGAAGACCACCGGTGCCACGCCCAAGATCGACACCGGCAATCGAAGCCACAAGACCTCGTGAACACGGACATCGAGCGACAAGATCTCCTTCATGGGTTGGATGGAACTGCCATGACCTTCTTCAAGGATCCAAAGACCAAACCCCGAAGCCCGATCCTGGCATCAAGACCAACCCGAACCTCGGAGCCCAAGATCATCGAACCCAATCTGTGACCCCCTTCCCGATACCCTATTTTGATGAATACAATATAACTTGTTGCATATTAATTCATCCATACTTGCATACATGTTTATTTTTTTGGGGTACTTTGTCGATTCACCTAAATTAAATATGTAGACCATATGTGGGCTATATATAAATTATCTCGGCTCCATTTAAATTTGTGTAGCGAAACGATGTCATGCTTTGCCTTGTTAAATCAACATTTAATATGCGGGGTAGTTAAATAACTTGAACCTAATAATAAATGTCGAGATCACGATTCCGCGTAATATTGCTAAGTGGGACCGCATATTGCCATGACACGCATCATATCATAAACAAGCCGGATCTTCTGCCTAGTATTAAATATTGCACCGGTTGTTCATTCTAGTGTTTGCTTCTTCACCGGATAGGACGATGAGTCGATGTGAGATACGACAAGCCTCCGGATACCCGACATTGTTTATCAGGCGAGCATTCTCCCTCTTCTACCTATTTTGCATTTATAGTCTTTACTTCCTTCCTTTGATCTATTGCTATCCTTATTGTCGATGCTATAGTACCGTTCCTTTATTTACCTGCTTCACTATATTGCCTTGGGTTATCCTATTGCCTTGCGTGAGTAGCTAGTTTGTCCTTGCGAGTCATAGGCATGCTTAGTATTGCTCTCATACAGGTGGAACATGATACTTGGATATTGATGGTGATAAGATAATTAAATTGGTGATGTTGGATATGGTTTCACCTAATGATAAGGCCCCGGCAGGGACCATTTTTGGGAACTGCTTGAGCCGACCTAGGACTCGTTCGTTCTACGATACCATTTCTGAGTTGATCGCGCTAACCGAACGTGGGGCCTATGGAAACCCCCCCCCCCTCAACTACAGGCGCTATTCGTATATCCAGAGGATTACAAAATTGGTTTTCCATTTGGTGCATACGCATAATATGTCCTCGGACATGGGTTGAGTTGTGATATGATTTTGGTGGACTGCCATGGCTTGCATTGCATAAAACTGGGATATCGTGTCGGAGGTGGGATGGATCTCTACAAGTTATCTTCCGATCATCGCCCGGACATAGACTCAAACGCTGTGCCTGAAGGGATACGGGTAGGCTACACTAGCGCAAATCAAAAAAAATCTACCGCGTAGACCAGGAATACAGTTGTCATAGATCACGGGATTACCACTAGACGCGCAGTTGCGGAACTTGATGAAGCGCGTCGAGGCAGTGCAGACATTCTACGTCTCATCCTTGTCCTCATCCCACGAGCAGCTCCCTTTGCGCGGATCGTCCAAGTGCTACTGCTGCAGCACCTCCGAGGTAACCACATGTGCAGGGTGGAAGCGTCATACGCTGGACTGCTAGGTCCACGCGTGCAACACAGGTGTGAGGGGTGGCGGCTGGGTGGAATGTTCTAACCCAAGTCAGCTTGCCCCACCCTCTCTTATATAGGCGTCCCTAGTGGACTTCTACCTTAGCAGCCCATTAGTAGTCTAAGCCTGGTTTAATTCGGATCCAATCCACATTAGGCTTCCAGCCCCTTAAGTGTGTGACCCTATAGGTTCATATACGTACAGACATGACACGAATACACTTATTCTGCCAATAGTTGGTAGCAGCCACTAGCAAGACGTGTCAGCTCCCAAACGCATACAAATACCATATCGGACGAACCATCACAAGGTTTAGTACATGTCTTTCCCTTTGCCTCACGATATTTGGTTTAGCTCCAAGCTGACCTCCCTTTCTCGATACTGTGATTCGGAATCCCTTTACTAGGTTAACTCTTAACCATATGTAGCACGACCATGCATTTCTGGATCCGATCACTCGAGGGGCCCAAAGATATCTCTCTCAAGTAGAGAGGGGCAAATCTCATCTTGATTGACCATGCCTTGCAGCATGCTTCAGGACAAACCCAAAAGCTACCTTTATAACTACCCAGTTACGGAGTAGCGTCTGATAGCCCCAAAGTACGTCGATCCACTTCTCAAGTACATGCGACAATCTCAGGTCTAAGGACAAAACATACACCATGTGTAGAGAGAGAGCTGCAACTACTTGCCAGTCTCAAGTCGGCTCAGTCCAACCCCATGTTCATAACATGTGTCCACATCATTGGTTTGACATCTCCATGTCTACGAGTTGCGAAACATAGTCATCAACCAATCGATGTGCTAGTCTAATATTCACGTGTATCCTCACATAAACTCCGACTAGGGACAACTATTAAATAACCATACAAGTAAAGAGTTTCACAAACAATTCACACAATTGCCAATCAATACATTGCCTGATATGGATATTCAAGGAACATTACAATAACTCATGGATACATAAGAAATATAATCATCTCTATGATTGCCTCTAGGGCATATTTCCTTCAGTCTTCCACTTGCACTAGAGTCAATCTAGATTGTATCTAATACCTATTGCTCTTGCGTGCGCCTCATGCGCAGGCTCGGGAGTGGCTTTGTAAAAGGATCAGGAACATTTGAGTCTATATGTATTTTGCATATCATGACACTACCATCTTCAACAAACTCTCGAATATGATGGTAACGCATGCGAATATGTTTGTTCTTCTGGTCTTGTCTAGGTTCCTTGGCTTGTGCAATAGCACCATTGTTGTCACAATAAACGTCCATGGGATTGGACGCGCCCTGAACCACACCAAGAGCGATCAGGAAATTCCTAATCCAAACAGCTTCCTTTGCAGCCTCCGAGGCGGCAATATATTCAGCTTCTGTTGAAGAGGAGGCCACCGTATCTTGCTTGGAACTTTTCCAACTCACAACACCACCATTCATGACAAACACATAACCATATTTCCATCTGGAGTCATCTGAGTCGTTAAGATAACTTGCATCTGTGTAGCCCCTTACACTGAGTTCATCCTCACCTCCATAAACTAGGAACACATCCTTAGTCCTTCTCAAGTACTTAAGGATAGTATTTACCGATGTCCAGTGACCTTCACCTGGATTAGCCTGGTATCTTCTTGTAACACTTAGAGCATAGGAAACATCTGGGCGAGTACATATCATTGCATACATTATGGGTCCAATAGCCGAAGCAATCGAATCATGTTCATGCACTCACGCTCATCAGTAGTCGAAGGACACTGAGTCTTGCTGAGTTTTATGTCGTGAGACATGGGCAAGAACCCCTTCTTATCCTCTTCCATGCTGAACCGTTTCAACACTTTGTCAATGTATGTACTCTGGCTTAATTCAATTAGCCTCCTTGATCTATCTCTATTGATCTTGATGCCTAGAATATATGCCGCTTCTCCTAAGTCCTTCATCAAAAAACTATTTTTCAACAAGATCTTAACAGACTCGAGCATAGGAATGTCATTTCCAATCAGCAATATGTCATCTACATATAAGATTAGAAATACAAGCGCTCTCCCACTTTCCTTCTTGTAAACACAAGGTTCTTGTTCGTTTTTGATGAAGCCAAACTCCTTTACAACTTCATCAAATCAAATGTTCCAACTCCGAGATACTTGCTTCAGCCCATAAATAGAATTTATAAGTGTTCATACCTTTCCAACATTGTTTGGATTGACAAAACCTTCGGGTGCATCATATACACGTCATCAGTTAGGATTCCATTTAGGAAAGCCGTATTAACATCCATCTGCCATATTTCATAGTCGAAATGTGCAGCAATGGCTAGAATGATTCGTATAGACTTAAGCATCGCTACGGGCGAGAAAGACTCGTCGTAGTCAACTCCTTGAACTTGTCAAAAACCTTTTGCAACAAGTCGAGCTTTATGGATGTGAACATTTCTATCCATATCAATCTTCTTCTTATAGATCCATTTGCACTCGATGGCTTTAAAACCATCAGGCAGGTCAACCAAGTTCCAAACTTGATTGTCTCCCATGGACTCTATCTCGGATCTCATGGCGATCAGTCATTTCTCAGAGTCTGGGTCCAACATCGCTTATACATAGGTCGTAGGCTCATCATTGTCTAACAATAATAATTCTCGTGTTTCGTGGAGCCTCGTTGACCTTCGTGGTTGTGGTGCTTCTATTGCAACGGGTTCCTCAAATTGTTCTGCTACAATAGCATCACTCGTAGAAGCATCCCCGACTGGATCATCTTGAAATTCTTCAAGTCGCACCGACCTTCCACTAGTTCCTTTTGTGAGAAACTCTTTCTCTAGGAAAACACTGCTACGAGCGACAAACACTTTGCCCTCTTATCGGTTGTAGAAGTAATACCCTAAGGTTTCCCTCGGATATCCCACAAAAATGCACTTATCCGATTTGGGTGTTAGCTTGTCCGACTGAAGTCGCTTGACAAATGCATCACAACCCCAAATATTTATAAAAGACAAACTGGGATACTTTCCAGTCCACATCTCATATGGTGTCTTAACTATGGATTTAGATGGTACCCTGTTAAGTGCGAAAGCTGCCGTTTCTAGAGCGTATCCCCAAAATGATAATGGCAAATCCGACTGGCTCATCATCGATCGAACCATGTCCAACAAAGTTCTATTGCACCGTTCGGAGACCCCGTTTCTTTAAGGCATTCTGGGCAGCGTGAGCTGTGGAACAATTCGGCAACTCGTAAGATGATTGCTAAATTCGTGACTCAAATATTCACCTCAACGATCAGATCTTAAGGCCTTTATTTTCTTGCCACATTGATTCTCTACCTCACTCTGAAACTCCTTGAACCTTTCAAAAGTTTTAGACTTTTGCTTCATTAAGTAGACATAACCATATCTACTGAAATCATCAGTGAAAGTAATGAAGTAGTGATATCCTTCGCTGGCTGTCATGCTCATTGGTCCACATACATCAGTATGTATGAGTTTCAACAAGTCTGTCGCTCTTTCAGGTAAACCCGAAAAAGGCGACTTGGTCATCTTTCCAAGTAAACAAGCCTGACATGTCTCGTATGATTCAAAATCAAACGAAGTCAGAAGACCATCACCATGGAGCTTCTTCATGCGCTTTTCACTTATATGCCCCAAACGACAATGCCATAAATAGGTAGGACTCAAATCATTAGGCCGAAGACTTTTAGCACTAACATTGTAAACATATGCATCATCAAGATTTAAAATAAATAACCCATTCACAATGGGATAATCAGCCATAAACATAGTATTCTTAGAGATTACACAACCATTGTTTGCACTCGCAAATGAATAACCATCCCTCATCAAACATGAAGGTGATAAAATGTTTCGACCCATACTAGGAATTTAATAACAATTATTCAACTCCATAATAAATCCTGACGTAAGGTGAAGTTGCATGACGCCAACGAACAATGCAGCAACCCTTGCTTTATTTCCGACGCAAAAATCCACTTCGCCTTTCTGCACTTCTCTAGTCCTTATTAGCCCCTGCATCGAATTGCAAATATGAGCAACCGATCCGGTATCAAATACCCAAGAGTTAACATAGGAATCAGCGAGAAGAATGTCCACAACATTTACAACAAGCGTACCTGAGTGGGAAGTACTCTTACTTCCACTCTTCTGCAAAGAAGCCTGGTACTTGGTGCAGTTTCTCTTCTAGTGGCCATGTTCATGACAAAATAAGAACTCTATGTCTTCTACAGGTCCAGCCTTTTGCTTGGGTGCAGGCTTAGGGATCATATCCTTAGACTTGCCCTTCTTCTTCCAAGAAGTACCCTTTTTCTTAAAGCTAGTCTTGTTCTGCACAGCCATCACATGGCTATGCCCTGCACACTTCTTCATGTCACTTTCTGTTGTTTTTAGCATCCCACATAACTCATTAAGGCCCTTCTCGACCCCATGCATATGGTAGTTCGAAATGAACTGCCCATAGCTAGACGGAAGAGACGCCAAAATGAAATCAGTAGCCAACTCTTGTCCTAGTGGAAAACCAAGATTTTCCACAGTCTGATTGTAACCAACCATTTTGATCACATGGGGGGCCTACACCTGCTCCCTCTACCAGCTTGCATTCCACAAAGGACTTGGCGACATTGTACCTCTCAGTCCTAGCCTGAGTCTGGAACATGTCCTTAAGCGCAACAATCATATCGTACGCTTCCTGGTCCTCAAACTTCTTTTGGAGTTTAGGTTCCATGCATGCAAGCATAAGACAGCTAACCTCAAGAGAATCATCACATGCTCTCTTGTAGGCATTCTTGAGGGCAGCAGATGCATTATCAGCAGGTTCATCGTGGATTGGGTATCCAGAACCGTTTCCTTTTTATCAGACCTGAGAACAATTCTCAGGTTACGGACCCAGTCTGAATAGTTTGTTCCATTTAGTTTATCTTTGTCAAGAATAAAACGCAAATAAAAAGGTGATGCAGTGTTTGGTGCCATTGATCTACAACATAAAACATGCAAAATACTAAGCCATGTAACCATGAAAGAGTACAACATATTTAAAAATTTAATAGCATATACTCCCACTTAAATCAATATCCCTATATTGATACTAAGTGATTCAAGATCCACAATTAACAAGTCGACTAGTGAGCTTTAGCATCACTGCTAGAAGACAAGGTAAATCGGTAAGCAACACTTGCTAATCATATCACATATGACTCTTGTTTTTGGGTGGCATCTCTATTTCAAAACTAGGCGCCCAACCTTTATTCCCCAAGGTCCTTAACTGTTAAGATGACCTTGTCAAGCTCACCAACCCTTATGCGTGTAGGTATCCGATACAAACCCATTCAGCCAAGGAAAACTGTGGCACCCTAATTTCGTAGGCCCACCAACGATTGTACAGGGCATAGGATGGTGCAAGGTTTGGTTGGGAGGGCATGGTTTAACTTAAACTTCGTGAGGGATCGTTCTACTTATATCATCTAAGAATGCATAGAGTAAAACGCATAAGAATAACATTCACATAGTTGTGACAAAGTATGGCCCATTTTCTCATGGTGATCTCTATCGCCATATAACATGTCCACCATGATGATATCCATCTTCATGTTCCATGCGAGCCATCCTCCAAGTGATGAGTCCTCCAAGAACTAATACAAGCTATTACTCCTAATAGCTAGTAATCAATACTACCTCCGTTTCAAGGCTTAAGGCGCACACGCTTTTCAAAGCAAAGTTTGACCAAAAGAATTAAGCAACAAAATCTTGATTATATTGTACATAATTAGTACCATTGGATTCGTATTGAAAAATACTATCCAGTGATACTAGTTTTATACCAAAACTCTTTACGTATTTAGAGTAATTCTTGGTCAAACAAAAAACACGCAAAACGAGGGCGCCTTAAGCCCTAAAACGGAGGGAGTATTACATAGTATTGGGATCATCACAAGTTGGCACGCAAGCCATTACAATAATTGACAACACATATGGCTCCAGCCGTGTTGCCCTACTCACGACACATAGGTCATGATAAACTTTATACATGCATCACATACATATATGGGCCATACTGATCACATACATCCCGCAAAAACAAGTTATGCATAGAATCGCAGTCTACCGGATCAGGTGAAATTGCAGCACCTAGTTACCTTAACGAGATACAAAAGAGCTACGACTAAGGGGGGTCTAGGGGGTCTCCCCCTGCGGGGTCCGAAGGGGCAGCGCCCCTCGCGGTATCTATACAATTTTCTTTAAGGATTTTGATCGGCAAATCAAATTTACCATAAACCGACTATTGTTCTGATTCGATCAAACTCCTTTGATCATGGTACATCGATTTTAGATCTAGGTTTCGATTCGATCAATCATATTGATCTTCGCGTGATTCAACAGGATTTATGTGTCATTGTCTACCCCGATGGCAGAAACCGACCGGTAGGGGTAAGTCATTCGACAACCTCAGAATCATGATCACGAAAAGCAAGATCATAGATCAATCCCGAACCACCACAATACAAACGATCACATCATTCATATCAATCTGCATATCACCATATGCAAACATCCCGAACCTATAACTGAACAACATCGGCTCTGATACCACTGAAGGGATACGGGTAGGCTACAGTAGCGCAAATCAAAAAAATTCTACCACGTATACCAGGAATGCTGTTGTCATAGATCACAGGATTACCACTAGACACGCAGTTGCCGAACTTGATGAAGCGCGTCGAGGCAGTGCATGCATTCTAAGTCTCTTCCTTGTCCTCGTCCCACGAGTAGCTACCCTTGCGTGGATCGTCCAAGTGCTACTGCTGCAGCACCTCTGAGGTATCCACACGTGCGGGGTGGAAGCGTCAGACGCTGGACTGCTAGGTCCACGCGTGCAACACAGGCGTGAGGGGTGGCGGCTGGGTGGAATGGTCTAACCCAGGTCAGCTCGCCCCACCCTCTCTTATATAGGCATCCCTAGTGGGCTTCTACATTAACAACCCATTAGTAGCCTAATCATGGTTTAATTCGGATCCAATCCTCATTAGGCTTCCAGACCCTTAAGTG
Source organism: Avena atlantica (assembly GCA_910589765.1). Classification (NCBI taxonomy): domain Eukaryota; kingdom Viridiplantae; phylum Streptophyta; class Magnoliopsida; order Poales; family Poaceae; genus Avena; species Avena atlantica. The sequence continues at coordinate 123,007,277 of OU342737.1, forward strand.
TGTGACCCTATAGGTTCATATACGTATAAACATGACACGAATACACTTATTCTGCCAATAGTTGGTAGCAGCCTCTAGCAAGATGTGCCAACTACTAAATGCATACAGAGATCATATCGGACGAACCATCACAAGGTTTAGTACATGTCTTTCCCTTTGCCTCACGATATTTGGTCTAGCTCCAAGCTGACCTCCCTTTCTCAATACTATGATTTGAAATCACTTTACTAGGTTAACTATTAACCATATGTAGCACGGCCATGCATTTCTAGATCCGATCACTCGAGGGGCCCAGAGATATCTCTCGCAAGTAGAGAGGGGCAAATCCCATCTTAATTGACCATGCCTTGCAGCATGCTTCAGGACAAACCTGAAAGCTACCTTTATAACTACCCAGTTACGGAGTAGCGTCTGATAGCCCCAAAGTAGGTCGATCCACATCTCAAGTACATGCGACAATCTCAGGTCTAAGGAAAAAACATACAACGTGTGTAGAGAGAGAGAAAGCTGCAACTAATTGTCAGTCTCAAGTTGGGTCAGTCCAACCCCATGTTCATAACATGTGTCCACATCACTGGTTTGACATCTCCATGTCTATACTTGCGAAACATAGTAATCAACAAATCGATGTGCTAGTATAATATTCACGTGTGTCCTCATATGAACTCCGACTAGGGACAACTATTAAATAACCATACAGGTAAAGAGTTTCACAAATAATTCACATAATTGCCAATCAATACACGTTGCCTGATATGGATATTCAAGGAACATTAAAATAACTCATGGATACATAAGAAATATAATCATCTCTATGATTGCCTCTAGGACATATTTCCCTTAGTGCCTCCCTCGAGAATCGTCGTACCTCTTGGTTGGATCAACACAGTAGGTGATGCCTCTGGATATGCGCGTAGTTATGGGACAGTTCTTGTTGTGAGATTCGGATGACACGCGTAATATGTTGCCTGAAGGGTTGAGCATGCGTTTGGGTACAGTAGTACACCCCTGCAGGATACATCTTTTTGAGAAGCTGTGTGTCCACGATATTGGACGCCTCAGGAGTACAGTGTCATGATCATAGACAACGCCACTAATGTTTTGCTCTTTAATAATATGATTAGTAATTAGCCTTATCAACTAAACACCTGCCTAACTAAAATTTTCACCGTGTGTGTTCTGCAAGAGGACTTACTCGACTAGTCTTCGAGGGGGAAATATTCAGATGGGTTATGTTTGGTGTTATATTATTGTTACCGCATAGCACCCTCTTATCTCGCTCTAATAGCCGAAGTTGTAGCGTGTCTCTATAAGTTAGATAGTGCAAGCTTTGCTGCTGCTGATTCCACCCTCAGTACTAACCGCTCTATTTCTATTTTCCTTTGCCCTTTGTCGGCACCCTTTTGGCTTGATAGGTATGTGAACGTCGATGTTAGCAAGGTTACCCTTCCGGCTTGGCCTGGGCAGGGTTGGACAACGGTTGATTATTCTTCAGGACTCTTAGTCCCATTTGGATCTTGTCCATACTCAGATACTATCTTGCTTTCTTCTTGAGTTGTATCTTCGTATTGTACCTTTTGTATTCTTGAATCGTTGAGTCGTTGTTGTATATATAAGTTCTTGTGGACTTTGTTGTAAACTATTGTGATGTAACTGCTTGTAATCAAATCTCACCCACACGAAAGTGTCTGGTGGGCGTCTTTGAATCGCTTCTATGCGGGTTTTGGCGGGAAATGCTGAGATATGCATAGACCCGATTCGGGGGCGTTACATCACCCTCCAAGAGTAATAAGCTCACGGTCTCTCGCCCGAACCAATAGAAATGGAGATCTCAACATTTATGAAAGAATGCAAAGAAAGAAAACCAGAGGTGTTCAAATCCTTCACACTTAAATCCCACCAAAGCAACAAGTTCTAGGAAGGAATAGAGAGGAAGAACAAAGGTGGTGTCAGTGATGGATGGATTTAGGTTTACATCTCGGATGGGCCTTAATCAATGATTCCTTCCTACTCCTACCTCTGCGATCAAAGACCTGTAGGCCTGCATCTAGAAGGTCTCAAACTGACCTAACATGTGGGGCTGTAATACGGCTCTCTGGGATCCCAAAGACTAGATGTGCATCCAAGGGATATCGAGGATCAATATTACCTGCAAGACAAGATGAAGACATAACGTGACTAAGGAAGACTCTGCCGCACTATAGATGCCTATAAGTACTCGAGGACATTCACCTGAAGAGGACACACCATGATCGCTCAAGTCTTCGCCATTTGCCTTAGTAATAAACCCTAGATTCATCTCTCTTATCAGGTGTCATTATAAACCCACCGAGATCGTCTTGTATCCACTCTTCTATGATCTCTCGATTACCTTATGAATAAAGTCTGAGGGAATCCTCTCCATTATACACATATACCTTCGTCTTTCTCTTTGAAATATCCAAACATGTTGACCTGGGCTGATTGCCGAACAAATAAACTCTCTTTCATTCCTCGGAAGTGAGACTACAGAGGGATCGTGAAAACTATCCTTCATTAGTTGGCGTGCTAGGCAGGGGGAGCCCGTGTCATGCAGATCAAATCTACCTCGATGATGCCCGACGTCTAGGACCACTGGGACTGCAAAATATCCTACGCTTCGACTTGCCTCGGACAAGGTCGGGCAGGCTAAGGAGGTGAAAAAATCTAACCCGGAGCAACCTTCATCTTCGTTACGAGGGCTCCAAGGTTCTTCCCACCCAATGAGAGGTGGATGGAGCACGACTCAGGTGACTCGCGCTGCATGGATGGCCATACAGACCTTAGGGGGTCTCAGCCGCTCGCCACGAAGTGTGACTATGGAAGGCGCGACCTCGGGAGAAGGATGGATTACATCAATGTGCTTGGATACGCAAGGAACAGGCGCATGTCTCCGTCACAGGCATGGGAACTCGATGCACCTTGATGGAAACCTAACCGGCCATCCAGGTCGGTAACACAATCATGTCTCACCCCTATGCTCAAAGGAAGGATGCCTACGATGCTCAGATACCAAAGCCTCTTCCTAAGGAATGGGGAGTAGGTCAGTCCACAAACATACCCAAGGCTCGGCCATGGATATCGAGTGTTGTGGAAACCCGAATGAGTATGAGAAGAGACTACAAAGGACACTATTTCTCTGCCATCGGAACGGGTCACGCTGGGGATCAGACCGACCTCACCGAGCAACCAACGAGCGGCAGATTGCTGGACAACGCTTAGGTATCGGACGGACAACTCTGCCCTACGCATGGCAGGTGTTGCCGGCATGGCTGGCAAGGAGAACTGGTGGCGATACCATAGGACGATCTCTCACGGGTACAACCAGTGTCGCGGTACGATGCTAGATGGAGTTTGAGGTAGAACAGGAGACAACTACCTTGCGAGTGTTGCCCTGCATCTCCCTGACATGGGAAGAAGACGAAGGAACATGCATATCGATTCCCTTAAGCCCTCGAAACCCTCCGCCTTACGATCTGAACCACCTATGGACTAGATCGATGACAATCCAGATCGATGGGAGCATAGCTTGATCCACCACACTCGAATCAAGAGACGCACCAGGGCCCCACGCCCAATCCGCCGGAGGCCCCAAGCGTTCGCTTGAATTCCTCAATCCACATTTCTCCTTACTTCACCAACATGCAAATTCGGGGGATTGTGGCGGACCTGACTGTGACCACATGCACAATTGCTTCTAGACTCCTGGATTATCTACAAGTTCCCTTGGACCGGCTCAGGCTCAATCGGGACTAGCAACCCAGACGAAGATACCGAAGAGGTCACCTCCTAGTCACTTTCGGCAAAACGGGAAATTTTGTGACCCGTTTCTGCAAGTTCGAGGTCGTGGACCAACCAACACAACAACTGGTCATACTAGGATGCCTGGATCTTACGAACTTGGCATTGGTCCTCGCCGGCCCAACAAGCCACATCACAGTAAAAGAATATCTGCCTCACCCAGGCACTGAACCCATGGATCTAGGAGGAGCCGCATAACGGTCTACCTTGGGGCATACTCAGGAACCTACGGGGAGAAGAAACACTCTTGGACGCTCACTCCTTACCAAAGCCCGGACGATAGTAGGGACACTCATGGAGTACCGATACATTCCAATTGTATCTACTTTTCCAAGTACTTTGCTCAATGATTTGCTCCGGAATCTCATCACAATTGAATAAAACTGTTGGATCCGACGTTGTTTTTAGCAAAAGTATTCTTTCTGGCTGTTTTATCAAAAATAAAATCATAGAAAAATACCACGTAAGTTTTTCATTGGAACAAGGTCCCTGTATAACTTTGTAATCACACAGATGGAGCTCAGAGGCCCAAAAGAGACCTGGTGGCGCGTGCACCCTTACCGATCACGCCACCTAGGACCTTTTGGCCCTGGAGCATCGCCTCACCTCCTCCTTTTGCGTACCCCCATATATACCTGAAAAACCTAGGTATCTAGAGGCACAGAGCTTTTCGCGAAACAAAGCACCATCACATCCACGGTCTTCATTTCAGGAGCCAGATTGGTCCTGCTCTCCACTCTGGAGAGGGGGATTTCGACGCCTCCTTCATTAGCATCATCACCAATGTCATCCCCAACAATCATATGCTCACTCTCCATCATCATGTGTGGGTAGTTCTCTGTAGGCATGTGAGGTGGATGGGGATTGAATGAGATTGATCATGTAATCATCCATATGTATCGAGATTTTGGCTATTTATCTTGATCATATTCACCTTTGCTATTTTTAATGCTTGTTACTAGGTCCCGAGTGACATGATTTCAGTACTGAACTTTTATTGTCCCATCATATATTTGAGTTTGATATCTATCTACAAGGTGTATTGCCTATTATTATGTGAACATGCGAACCCTAAAATGACATTTAGGGAAAACAAGATAAATACTCCCTCCGTTTCAGGGCTTAAGGCGTCCTCGTTTTGCGTGTTTTTTCTTTGAACAAGAATTACTCTAAATACGTAAAGATTTTTGGTATAAACTAGTACCACTGAAAAGTATTTTTTAATATGAATCCAACGGTACTAATTATATACAATATAATCAAGATTTTGTTGTTCAATTCTTTCGGTCAAACTTTGCTTTGGAAAGCGTGTGCGCCTTAAACCCTAAAACGGAGGTAGTATATGATAGTTTGAGGATATTGTGTATTCATGGACTGTTAATGTATTGTTCTGGGCTATTCGAAATGATAGACCTTAATTACTTGTAGTTCCAAGTTGGCCCCGGTGAAATGGGCGGGTAGGACAATAGATGTTAGGTAATACTCCCTCCGTTTCAAAATATAAGATATTTTAGGTTTATAAAAAGAATGTATCTAGACTTGTTTTAGTGTGTAGATTCACTCCAAACATGAATGAACCTATAAACTAAAAGTAGTCTAGATACATTTACTTCACAAATCTAAAACATCTTATATTTTGAAACGGAGGGATTACTACATAGTGTGGTCCGATACGAAGCCAATCGCCAGACTAGCATCTGACCATTCCTTTTGAGCAATCCATCCAACGATACGAATGGGTTTGGCTATATAATGACCCACACAAGGCACCACATGGCACCTCTTCCCCGATCTCTTCTTGCGGTTGTCGTCGTGTCCGGCCCTCCCGGCCTGGCCGTCCAAGCTTCCGGCGGTGCTCGCCGATGCTGCATGGGTTCCGTTGTCCAGACCTCGAGCATGGCCCCTAGCTAGGACGAAATGGGGCTATGGGAGCAGAGGCAGAGGACCAACAACCGCATTGGCGCGTGGCAATAGAGCAACCTGGCGGACGTTCGGAATCATGATGAGGGTGAGCGCGGAGAGAAAGCACTGCGCACGGTCCTGTGGTTCATGGTTCTCGTATGCGAGGTCATGGCGTCTCGATCTCACCAACTGACGTGTTGGGTACAGGGAAGCTGTCTTCTCCACCGAGATTGTCGCATAGTGTAACGCCGGCCGTCACCGGCTCTACCGCTATCGCTGACCGCACAATGCTTCCTAAGCCAGATCACTTTTGCTTCAGCTGTAAAATAATAGCGATTCTAACACATCGTCTGTATGCTTGTTACAAACGAGGGACGTGCTCTAGCGTTGCTTCACTTTCTAGACCATGGATTATATTAGAGGTCATATGTGCTTTCTACCACCACTTTAATTTCTCCCATATCCAAAAATAGATGGTCCAAAATTATAGAGCTACTGATGAAAGAATGACATGCTTCTTAGATAAAAAATTGTGCTTCACATAAAATTCCATGAAACTCAATCTCATATGCCTATTTCTCTTGCTCCCGGAAACAAGCAACTCCCAAGACAAAGAAACGTAGAAGAGGTCAGTGGTATATCCGGACGTGAATAACAGGAACTGTTATTGGGAGCAGTTGTTACAAGAGAAGCACGCAATCCATCCCTGCAATCACGCAAAGAGCTGCAGGAATGGTTTAAAATCATACGGTCAAAATGCTTTGTATCGTTCGGCTAAACAGTAGTCCGATGGGAAGCAAGTATCGGTATCTGATTCCTAGCGGTCTAAAATAAAAACAGTTAATATGTGCTTGCAGAAACTCTCATATACATTGGCATGTTCCATTACGACTAGACAGCAGATAACTATCATGCATGTACCCACCCTAGCTATCTACATGCCATGGAGGCATGGACCATGACAATGTTTTTGTATGCACCGAGGGGAGGGTCTTAGGTGCACTCATGGTCTCTTTTGTGGACCGGACCACCGGAGGGTAGCGATCCAGCTGGGCTGGGGCAGTGGGGTTACCACACTTGGTACAGCACCACAAGTCCACATCTCCACCCTTTACCTTTTGTCTGCTTTCCCCAACTTGTTTCTTTGCTTACCACCAGCTACACGCACCGTACAATACCGGGCCACCGGGCGGGTTTTGCATGCATGGATCCTCTCCGATTCGATCCATCGATCGATGGGTGTTTGTGTTTGCCCATCACGACTCGTGATTCGTCCGCGTCCCCCCGGCCGTCGTCGTCTTTGCGTACGCGCGTGATCCGTTGGGAGCCGGCCGGCATGCACGTTGAATCCTGACTGGATCGGAGCGGACCGTACTTTTGTTGTGGTGCGCAGCGTCTGGTTGTTGTAAAACGTACTACCACGTGTAATTACCGAAATCAAATCATGCATGGGCTGGGTTCTAACGACGTATGGCTGCACTACATATCATCTTGGTGTTGGACACATGACCGGTGCCTCAACGCTGAAATGAAATGATCACAATCTTGTTGCTAGACATAGAGTGATCACGATCTAGCTTTCGGTACAAATTAGTTGTCGTAGGTTTATTGTACCTAGAGAGGTTTAGCCAATTTGAATCGGAGGCAGAATTAGCTATTTAGCTAGTATAAGCTAGGTATTTCAAACTTGTAGAACCTTCTTCCCTCAAAAAAAAAAAAACTTGTAGAACCTACTGATGTGTTTCATCGAGTTTTAGTTGAAGTGCTATATTGCTACCTATGTGATCTAATAGTGTGTGTCGTGCCTTAGCGAGCGAGGGTGCCTTTCCATACCGGCCGGTCCAAACTTTGTGACATTTTGGTGGTCGGCGATCCGGCTATACCACTACCGGATGGTAGATGAACACGTAGAGAGGCTCTCGGCATTGAGGGAACATGTGGGAGAAAGGCGTATAATAATGCACAAAAGCATGGAAAAAGTTAAGATGACATAATTACCATGTGAGCACTTAGTCTCAACTCATGCCATCAAAACAGAACCCAAAAATAGAATAGCTCTCCCTTCCGATCCCGCAAGAGAGGGATACAAAGGTTTCTTTGCTTTTGCTGCAACACAACGTGTTTAGTAATTAATACGTGACATCAATGATAACAAATCATTAGGACCATGTTGCATCCAATCACCGAGTTGGATCTAGACCTTCCCTTTATTTTCATTCTATTCCTGTCTTTTCTCTTTCTTTTTTGTTGCTATAGGAGATGGATCTACCTTTGTAGTTAAAGTAAAATCTTCTTATATATAGTACTACGTAGCTAAGGTAGATTCAATCTGCTGAAGGAACGAGGGAGCAGTGCATCACATGCTGCAATGCTCATGGGCTCAACTCCTGCTGCCAATCTCGGCCTATTCAAGAAGCAGCCACATCAGCTGTTTTTAACCGTACCATTTTTCCATGGCACGGCAACGCAGTAACTATACAAATCGCTTCTGATACATTGCCAACCAGTCAGGGTACAAACGTCCGCATCATCTATAATTAAGCACCCCTATCTCAGAAGAAAAAAACGTGAAAACGGTGGGCCCTGCACAAGCGTGCCATGAATGAATGAGCGGCCGCATGGAAATGTTTACCTGTCTCTGGTCCATGGACTTTGGAGCCGTGTGTTGTGTAGCCCGCCTGGGACTGGGACAAGCAATGTGCGTAGGTGCTCCTTCATTTTAGGTGTCGTGTTCCATCACATGTGAAATCTTATTTTCGGAGTAGTACTATGGTTTTACTGTTGCAATATTGGGCTCGGGCTGTCGAAAACTATTCAAAGGTTTCGTCAGGTTTCGGTGAAGTATCGGACCTAGAGCATCTCTATCCGTGAATGTAAATAGTAAACCGTAAACATCCGAGTTTGAGACGCTGAATACGCGATTCCTCGCTTCACAGGAGGCAGCGCCGAGAAGTGTCCATAAAATCTAAACTAAAAAATTTGAATTTGCGAACAGAGGAAGAACAACCTTTACGGACGAACACCACAGATTTCAGTTCGATTTCAGCATAATTACATACTAATAATCTAAACAAAAGCATACAGCGGACACTTTCTACACAAAATGCGGCTCCCCGAGCCTTGTGCGTCGCCGGATGGTGGCGGAGACGGCGTCACCACTCTAATCGAGGTGGATCACCGGAGGCTCCGCCGCCTCCTTGGCCTTCTCCGCCTCCTGGCACTCGATGAGGCGGAGCGCTTCGGCGAGCTCCCTCTCCTCCGCAGCGATCTCGCGCAGGTGCGCACGCTCCGAGCGACGGCGAAGGTGCACCGGCGCGTGCTGCTCCGCCTCGCTGGAGTCCGCGAAATCGCGCGGGACCACCGACCCGCCGTCGCTCTCGTTGGAGCTGTCACTCTCTCTGGGCGTCACGTAATCGCGATACCCGGAGGAGCTTGAGCTCGACGGAGACGGCGGGTGTGGCCGCGACGATCCCGCCTCAGAGGCGGTTCCCCTATACCACGCGGGGGCGTAGGGGAGGGGCGACACCGGCATGTGCGACGAATGCACCCACCAGAGCGCGGCGCGCTTCTTGGCATTGACAGAGCGACTACGGGTGATCTTCTCCGCGGTTTTGAGGAGTTGGCCGCGTGAGCCGATGCAGCGCTTCCTAGACGAGTCATCGGGACGCATGGCGGCGATGCAGAGCGTTTGGTGGCGGGGGCATAGGGAATGGTGGCGGTGGCGAGCTGGATTTGATGGCTGGAGAGTTGCCGGCAGCGGCGGAGAGGGAGAGGGCGCGTGGCGGAGAGGGATAGGGTTTCGCTTGGGTCGCCCTCTCCGACCGCTAGATATGCTGGTTGTAGCGTGCGTTTAACGGGCCACCAAAAAACATTTACGGGCTGGATGAGGTATACGGACTCTGATTTGCGCCAAGAACCGAACACGGACTGTATTTCACCGGAAAAGTTCAGTTTTGACCCTTTTACTGGCACTAGACACTATAGATGCTCTTTGTATTTGGCATCGCGTTTCAGCACATGTAAAATACTAGTAGCAAAAGCAGAGAGGGTGGTTAGGTGGTCTCAGTGATGGCATTTGATTAGTGCACATGCCGATGCCACGCAGAATTTCGATGCATTTCTTTCATTAACGCCAGTCTCACCAAACCAGAATATCTTGACCTAGCTATCTCAAGAGCGTAAAATCGTCTCAAATTTCACTGTTATCATGTTCATGAACAGCTCCGGCCAAGATTTACTCAAGTCACATGTTTGAGAAGCCAACATGAAGGTGGCGACAACATCAACATCCGCACCATTTACATGGTTCCAAAAATAGCTACAGGACTCAAGTCATTTCATCGCCTGTAACTTACCAACAACTTACTCTCGGTTTAAACAAAAAAATAACATATTCCGACAGTTATCCGATTACAGAGACATGCAGTAACAGCTGAGTACTTCCTGGGCCTTGATCCAACTAATATTCCCTCCGTTTTAAAATATAAGATGTTTTAGCTTTGTGAAGTAAATGTATCTAATTTTTTTTAGTGTATAGATTTACTCCAAAGTGAAACTAGATACCAAAAGAAGTCTATATACATTTGTTTCATGAAGCTAAAACATCTCGTATTATGAAACGGATGGAGTATTTCAGATGGCTGGGGCTTCGTCATCAGGGGTAGTACTGAAGAAGCATCCGGGGATGGTGCTGGGTAAACGGAGCATGTTCAGGATGCTCTCCAGGCCCAACCTGAGGCATACAGCAGTCAGCACAGCTCTCCATTGCATGCACAAATCCAAATAGAAACCGATCCACAATTGCATGTACTCCCTCCGTCCTAAAATAAATGTTTAAATTTTAACAAATCTAAGACATCTATTTTGGGACGGAGGGAGTACAATTTTTTCGTGTACAAGCTATCACACGCTCTCAATGATCTCAGCCCTAATGGCACTATTTTCCGAGATATTAGATTGTCTATTTTTTCTCTTAATTTTGTGTGTTTTAATGTTGATTACTGCCCACAGGTATGAAATAGTAGTAATAATTTAGCACGTTCTCACCGCTTATGGTGCAAAACAAAGGATGATGAACCTCAAGCGTCCAGCTCATGCTCCTGAGTTCGCCCAGGCCTTTGTAGCCAGCGATATTGCTGCACTTGTTCGGTAATGGAACGTAGATTTCCAGTTTAGAAAAGGAAAAAATTCCACTGAACAAGGTCCAACCGAAAAGTATAATTGATTATAAAAAAAATCCAGACGTTCAAACATAGCACTGAGAACAACAAATATTTGGATGGTTATTTTGATTCTTCCAATGAGGCCATGATTGGAACTGTACTCCTAACCAAGCAAAAGATGTACCAGCTGACTATGGAGATAAACATTATACATCAAGAGATTCTCTTATGATACCCCTGTTGAAGACAGCTCAGGCGTGGGATGACCATTGCTACTGGACCCTAGAAACTCTCCTCCCTTTGAAAGAGTATTGATCCGATCATTACGGCAATTCCAGTTACAGCAATCGTGAAGAGAAGTCGCTTGTTTTGTGCACCTTGCACAGGGCGCGCTGGTCGTACCGGTGGAGGAGGCCGCACTTCTCTCTCTGGAATGGTTCTGGCACTTAAATGTGAAGCATCTCATTAGTTAAAGAGGTCTACAAATATTGATTAATAAAACTGCTACACTATATAACCAGTCTTAGAAATGGGAAGTTAGAGAACACTTGGGGATGCCAGTTCAATTACTATGATAAGTTATCGTCTCAAGTGGAAAACTAACCAAATAACAAATACTACTATCAAGCTGAATTGATTTGAATTGCATTTTTGGAACAGTTTTGAGTTACATTGATTGAGCATGTGCAGATCCTGTCAAGCTATACTATTTGCACATAATGGATTGCATAAATTAGTTTCACAAGCGAATAGAGTTCGTCAATAATAAACAGTCAAAGGAGTATGCAACATTAAACTTCAAACAGTCCATACATTGCATGGTAACCGAAGTAAAAAATTCAGTATCCTTCTAGACATCAGGGAGTGTCTTTACCTTGATGCTTCCGCAGAAGCATTTGAGTTAACATGGCACTGCATTTCATGACCTATCCATTCACGAAGTCTAACATACTTCTTACATGTTTGACAAAACTCTGTTCGGTTTCCACATACATCCTGTATCTCAAACTACTATGATCAGAACAAATCGACATGTGTGAACAAATTTAAATAAATATATGTAGCATCAACAGCGACAATACCTGATGTTCATGAAGATCAATAGCAGGCAATTCGTACTCACAATATTCACACGCAACCATCCTCTGTGTGCACTGTTTACTTTTATGAAGATCCAACATCTCCCGTTGTAAGGTTTCTTTGCAAAGAGAGCAATTTACCTGCATGTGATATGATGCGCTTATTATACATAACGGAAAAAACAACAGCAGCTGTTATAAAAATCCTGGAATACGTGCATTTTACTCCTCTTGTTCCTATGGAATGCGAAGTGGCATTAGGTCCTGGTTTCAAATGTAATAAAGAATGGACGACATCATAGCAGAGGTAATGTTGTTTTTCTAATTTGCAAGTACAGGAAAAGGCAAACAAGCTAAGGAAATGTGTGACTGTGTGTCCAATTTGCAAGTACAAGAAGAAGCTAACAAGCAAGCATGGTGCTGAGAAGAATAATACAATGCATATACTTTTGATTCTAACACGTTCTGGTTTCTGTACTTGCTGCAGCTAGTAGCTTAGACTTCCTATAGATCATTAGCTTCAGTTTCTTTTCATTACCTCGTTCATTCTTCTTATTTCATACACACAGATCGTATTCAATGTTTTAGACTCTGTTGTGCATTGCCATACTCCCTATCTTAATATATAACTTGCAGCAAAACCCTGCATGGTGGGAACACAAATATTTGTTGCAGCTAACTTGAATTGATTGTGCAAACAAATCAGTCTTTTATACATATTTTCAAGATATAGAAATATACACAACTAAAAATAAAACATGTAGGCATAATCTTCTGAAAATTCAAAATATGACATTTAGAATCAGACTGCAAACATACCGGAGCATGATATTCATCATAGTGTTCTTCCTTGAGCTTCCTCGCAACCATTTCTCCGCAGTGCTCACACTTTTGAAGGTTACGAGCACAGTGTACAGAATGCAAGTCAATGTTTGACGATGGAATTTCTCGCTGACTGGAGAAAAAGAAGATGCAAAAATTAAATTGGTAACCAACTTGTGATCTCAATCAAACTACAACTGCACATGTCATAAATTGCTTAGAAGTTGAGCGAAGGTAATAGTTAGACGCACTCTGGAAGGAAAAGCTATTGATCACATAGCTCTACCAACTAACGTCGTGTTCATCATTTGTACATGGCATTAGAATATGATGCCAAAAAAGTGTGAACATCATAGAATGCAGCTATGGCCTGATACAAAGAAATGCATCAGCAATGTCCTGGCACCAATGCAATGATCACGAATCATAATCAATCACTACGTAAAATCACTCCCTCGATAAGTAAAACTGGTAAACAACTTGTGATCCCAATCAAACTACGACTGTGCACGCCATAAATTACGTGGAACTTGACTGAGAGCAGTAGTTAGACACATTTTTAGACGCAAGGCACCAAGGGGCGGATTTACCGTCCGGGTACCCTGGGCACATGACCGGGCTTGGCGCCACCGGCTACATGCACTCTGGCGAGCTGCTGGAGTGATGTATTTCACTTGAACAGCCAAAATCAGCGTACTAAGCTGCCAAATACCTACAGTTCTATAACTGGGCCATGTTGTGCCTATTTCCTTCCTGTTTGGGGCTTTCGGCCGCAGCTTACAGGTCAGCTTGCCTCCTGTAAGCCACAAAAGAATGAGCGACGGAACTGGAACCAATCGAATGAATCTATCGATCAGCCTCTGCCAAAAAAAAAGATAGATGCTGCATTCCTGCAGTCAACAGGCTCTGGATCTTGGGGCCATGTTAGGCGTGATGAGTATGGAAATTTCCTTGCTTGGGGAGCTGGCGGACTTGAACATGCTCAGTGTGCCCTTCATGCTGAAGCCCATGCGTGTGTGGCGGCTATTGAGGGTGCAGTAAGCTTGGGAGCTAATAGGGCCATCCTGGAATCTGACTCCATGTTTTTGGTTAATGCATTGAAGCCAAAGGACTACAAGCTAGTTGTAATAAGGTTGCGCATGAACTTGATCAATTTGGCATTAGGGCTGGCTAGTGTACAGATCTCTGTGTGGTTCTAAGTACTCTCCGGACTTTGTTTCCGATCCAGTAAACAACAACCTCGCTGTGCTTATGGTTTAATTGAAATAAAATTTCCAGTTCAAAAGAAATAAAAGATCGACCAATCTGCCTGCCAATTCATCTTGCTCGTGAGGCCGAACTGCAAGTGCTTGACCTACGACATGGTACTGTCGGGCAACTGCATGTGGCATGCCCAGGCTTTGAAAAAATTCCAAGATCCGCCATTGGCACCAAGTGACTGGCCTTAACATTAATAAATCCCAACGGACAAGCCATAGATAAGAGTTTTACAAGCCAAGGATATCACAGCTAACAATGTCACATAACCCCAAGAAGCAACTATAGCCACTTTGATTAGAAGGATTCGGGAATAAAGAGCTGCTAATCACATAGTTTTACCTACTATTGTGTTCATCCTTTGTAAGCGTGATTAGAATATGATGCCAATAGGCGTGAACAGCTTAGAATGCAGCTATTAGGCCTAGCGAAATGCATCAATAGTATCTTGGCACCTCCCTCAGAAAAAAAAAGTACCGTGGCACCAATGCAATGATCACGAATCATAATCCAATCTGTTTAATGAGTTTTCTCCACTCACACTAGCAATGAACTAGTATTTGACTAAACAATAGTTGCACAAACCTACTCCAACCACTCCTCCCTCCATAAGAGTAAAGCCAAGCATCGAAGTGCTTTTCCCCTCCATTGAATTTGATAGCTTCCCGTGAGAATTAATAGAAGTATGCCCAGCCATTGGTGGTACAGGGTTGGACTAGATATTGCCCAGTGCAAACATTTTTCAATAAGTTGTATGTACTGGTACTACTTTCTAGAGGTACAGATGGTCACCTATCCGGCTGGCTTAATGGCTTAAAATTATCAATCGTGCAAATCCATTCTGTGCAACAATATAGTTCTTCTAATCGTGTGACACAGTCAGAATCCAAATCAGGGCCCAATGAAACCATCCCCGACCGAACTAGCTCAGATCCAAACGACGGTAGAGGCCACAGGAGAGGGTAATCGCGTCACCGACACACACGCAAGCGGCACGCAGACCGCCAGGCAACAGGTAGCCGCGCGGGACGGGAACAGGGGGCACCAACCAGTGGGGGCAGGTAGAGGTCACGACGGCGGCGGCGGGATCGGAGCCGGCGTCGGCAGCTGCTGCCATGGCGCTCGTCGCGGGGCCGGAGGGACGGATCGCACTCTCCTGTGTGGGTTCCCGATCGGGGCGGCGAGCGCTGCGGTGGCCCAGCGGGGATGGCGCGCAGCGGAGCGGAGGGGGAGATTGGCGGGTGGGTGGCCGGAGGTTTCGAGGAAGGGGGAAGTCGGGGGAGTTTGGTGAGGAGGAGGAAAGCTGGAGAAGAGAGGAGACTCGGAGGTTGTGTGATCCGGGAAAGGGGAGAGAATTTATGACGGGCGGAAGAGATCGGGTGTTGCTGCCGGTGTGGTCTGTGTCTCGGGGATGAAACGAGGCAAGGCGCGCGGGGTCAAGCGTCGCACGCTATAGTTAACCGCTCTTGTACCTGTACCGAACACAACGGTGCGCGCTTGAATGGCTACCGGCGCTACGATGGAACTATGTTAGAGCATCTCCACTTGTTGGCCTCCGAACCTTTTTTCGGCGGCCGGACGGCGCAAGTTTTCAGTCTGAATACGTTCAGTTTTCCACTCACACAATCAGACCGAGTATTCAGACAAACATAAAACGGCTATATATTTGAATATTTATCGTTCCCGTCGACAAGTGCTTGGCAACAAGGTGTTTGACGGTTATATAACAGGGGAAACAACTCTTAGTCGTCGATGGGGATGGGCTTCTCCGGCGTGGCCGACGCGGCATTGTCGTCCATCTCGCCGGTGAAGGCCCCCGGGTTGGAGGAAGTCGAAGCAGAGCTCGGCGTGGGAGCGTTCGGTGCAGGCACGTTCGGCGCAGAGAAGGAAGGGGAAGCCGTGATCATGCCCTGCAGGATGGCCTGACGTTGCGCCATGTACCAGGCCTTGACCGGCGAGCTCATCTTCGATGTGTCCTCACCGCCCATGAGGAAATTGAGGTCTGTGTTGCGCTTCTTCTCGGCGAGGTTGGCCTTCTTCTCGGCGAGGTTGACCTTCTTCTCGGCGAGGTTGGCTTTCTTCTCAGCGAGGTTGGCCTTGATGAGGGCCACCTTTTCCCCTTATGTCTCGATCAGCTTCTTCCAGCGCTCCTCGCTCTTCTCAGCCCTCTTTTCGGCCTGCGCCCTCATGTCGGCGAGACATTTCTCGATCGAAGCCTGGAGACGCTCGGCGGGAGGTCCGACGGCCTTGAGCATCTTCGCCTTCTTCTGGCCGAGCTCAGGTCTTCCTTCGCTGGCAGCAGCGGCCGGGGCCTCGGGGTTGTAGACGTCGTCCTTGCTCTTGGAGAGACTTAGGCGAGTGTCCCGCCACTTCTCGCAATGCTCGATTTTATCGAATACATGATGGAACTTGAACTCCATCTTCATGTCCTCTCGAAACAGATCAAGTGCACGACGCAGCTACAAAATGAAAGTGTGTCAAGTTTGTCAAAATAGAAGAGAGTGCACGACAAAGCTAGTGTTCGGGAGTACCTTGTTGTCCATGTTCTCTCCACTGGCCTGTGTACGGTCGACCTCTTCCACGCAGCTGTGCCACTTGCTACAGGCAGTTTGGATGATCACCCAGTGATTGTGTACGGTCGCCCAGTGGCCGAGGACGCAGCCGCCAATAATTGTCTGAATTCTGGTTAGCACCGGTGATCGGATCCATACTCACCGTTTTCCATTCTTCGGCGAGGCAGGTGTCCTCGGCCACGGTCCACTTGATCCGAGCGTCCGCCGAAGTGCCCTGCTTCTTCTTCCCCTTCTTGCCTTTCGCCTCAGCCTCGGCATCCTTCGGCTGCGTCTGCTCGGCCTGCGTCTCCTCGGCGTCGGTGTCGACGAGGTCCTGTGACTCGATGTCGTGCTCGGCGTTGGCCCGGGTCTGCTCTTCCATGAAGAAGGAGGGGTGGTTCGTCGCCGAGCCTGTTGCGATCAGGTCCTCCATATACGCCTCGGCCGTCATGCCGGCCAGATGGGCGTCCGGCATTCCGCCGAACAGTTTGCGCGCGTCGACCTCGCCGAAGGACGCCGAGCTTCCGCCGAAAAGCAGCGGTCAGCGGCGCAGAGCGGGGCTTTGCGTACGCCGGAGAGGCGGAGTAGGGAAGGTTGATGTCGACGCCGAAGGCCGAAGGAGGGCGCAACGCCAGGCAGGGGAAGATGACATTGGGGTTGAAGTCGCCGTCGAACTCGGGCAACGAGGAGTACCTCTGCCGAGCAGCCGCCTGGCTCTCCTAGAAGCTGGCCGGAGAGATCGGCGAGAATCCGGCGGGTGAGCTGACGCTCGCCTGGCTTCCCCAGTGTGGTGGGTACGGCGCGGCCATCAATGTCGAACGCGTCGCCGCCACCTGTTTCGCCTTCACCATCGCATGTTCTTCCGCCGCCGCCTTCACCATCTCCTTCTCCTCCTCCGCTTGCTGTTGCCGGAGCTTCGCCCTCTCCTTCCTGTCCTTCCGCTCGGCCGACGAGATCTTCCTGGCGTTCTCCCTCTTCTCCCACTCGGCCGAGGACATGCCCTCCGGCTTCGTCGGCGACGCTCTCGGCTTCCCCGCCTTCTTCTCCGCCAGACCCTCGCCGAGGATCGATCTGGGTTGGACGAAACTCTTGGGTGGCATGTCGGGCGGGGAGTTCGGCGGAGCGTCCGGGGTGGGGGGAATGGGGAAGAAAGGCGGGAGGGGGAAGAAAAGGACGGGAGCTCGGCGAAGTGGCGGGAGTGGTGCCTTCTCTCGCCGATAGAGCTGGCCCACACCCGTTTTCGCTGAGTCCGGCGTCCCTATGGCGTATCCGAAATCCTGGGTACGGCCTGGATAGGCCAGACTAAAATACGCCGAAATCCGGACAAAAACAGGTCCCTGGGTACGCGACGGGGCCGATTTTCGGCGTCCGGACCGAAACTCGGCGTCCGGATCGGCGTCTTGGGTAGGCGAGTGGAGATGCTCTTAGTCATTTCTTCTTCTTCATTTTTTTGACAACTTTGTTAGTCTTTTCAATATGTTAGAGAATCTCCCGCAATCCACCG
Organism: Avena atlantica; assembly: GCA_910589765.1. Classification (NCBI taxonomy): domain Eukaryota; kingdom Viridiplantae; phylum Streptophyta; class Magnoliopsida; order Poales; family Poaceae; genus Avena; species Avena atlantica. The sequence continues at coordinate 123,025,374 of OU342737.1, forward strand.
TACGACAGTCCGACGGCTGCTGTTTTTTCGCCGTACATGGTGTCGGCGTTGTGCTAGATACATGGCTAGATAGCATCCTCAGACGTCTTTATAGCCTTTTTATTCATATATAAATAATACTAGTTAAATGCTCGTGCATTACTACGAAACAATATATCATCTTACTCTTACTCAGAGTTTTAGCCTTGCTTTAGGTACGAGGACATCAAGGAGCGAACTTTGTCTTCTGTTTGAGGACATCAAGGAGCGAACTCTAGCTTCCTGAGTTGTGTTTATGCCTTCAGGCATCCACAACTTTTTCTTTTCTTTGTGTTTTTCGCAATTTTTTGCTTTAGGTTTGGCATGTCCCTCAAACATTACCACCTCTCATAAATATTTTCTTCCTCTCCTTTGAAAAAATTAACTTATATTCTGAATAGGATTATGTAAATGCTCATTACAGAATAACGTTATGCTATGTTAAGACATTATCCAAGACAAACAGATTTGGAATATATGTTGTGTCAAGATCAGAGAACATGAATCAAAACTTCTTGCCTCTCAAAGACATTAGTCCTCTCAGCTACAAAGTTTTCAGAGAACATTTCTAAATTCCTTATCAACCAAAAACATCAGACCTAGTTTCAAAGATAAACAAATAACCAGACTTATGTTAGACCCATCATGAAAAGAGCACTTAGATTATTTTGTAGTGGCATCCTCTAATGCTGAATTCATCTCCAATACAACCTTATTTTATCCAAAAGAAAGGAATAACCCATCCACTTTTTCGTGGGCGCTGCAGCAATCAGCCTAGAGATATGGGGCAAAAGGTACCGAAACTACCCCAAGTGAATTACACAAGTATGATCCGACGAATTCTCTATGCAGGGCGAGTTGGGAAAGCTAAAACGGTTAGACAAAATTCAAATGTTGAAGTTCAAAGAATCTTGGCTTCTTCTTTTGGATATCTTGTTTCAGTAGTTAAAAATTCAAAGTGCTTGTGAGCAAAGACAATTCTCAAAAACTTTGAGAGGGCTCTCATGTAGCAGTTCATTACATCAGGTATTCTCTAAAGATCATGGAAATTAAAATACTGCACTCGGTTCTAATATGAGGGATGGATCATAGAAACAAGAAGCATTCTAGAATAGCCAAAAATCCTTACACAAGTTTTTCTCCTTCAAATAGTTCATAAACTACATACATGTATACAATTAGTTATTTGCAAAGATTCAGTCGAATTTGAGGTTTGATTAATTTCCCCCAAATAAGAAAACTCATAAACTACATGCATGCCAAAACAATTCAGAACCATAGAAGAATTCTGTGCAAGTGTAGTTTCTCTGATCTGTCCATGCAGCTGCATCTCTCGTTAAATAAAAAAAGTAGACCTGAACACACTTAAAAATCTAGGATGAATGCATAACAAAAAATATCATACATGGAGACAAATACACCTTAATTAGTACTCATATGAAAAGATTTAACAGATTTAGCTGACATGCAGTGAACCACAAGTCCTAAAGCATCTAGTTCGAGAATAGATTTAGGCATATATGAGAACAAAAATCAGTTAGTTAAAATAGAACACCGAGTAGTTTCCTGCTGTAGTATTTGATAAACAACGTGTACTGAAAGAACACATCCTTGTGTACATATCCAGGAGGTACATAACCATGGGAGAAGATGTATATGAGGTTAAAGCCATCCTTTAATAAAACAATATCAAACAAATACGCTGAACAATTATCGAAGTGATATAGCTATATACTTTAATATCCTGATACTTACATTATGTATTTTTCTTACTTATTTTCCCTTGGAACTTCGCAAATGCTTCAGGAGCAATGCTACAGAAAACTGAGACATGATAAGATCTGACGAATTCTGACCAAATAAAGATCGCATACCTAGTACATCTTGCTGCTCCACGGTACCGCACACCTCACGAACCAGTGTCTTGTTTTACCACATTAATCTTGCCTTAGACCAGAATATGCTCGAGCATCGTCTTGTCCGCCAAGGCAGGCATGGGTGCACATTTAAGCATTAGATCATACTCCTCCTCCAACATGCACAACAACACCTTCATGGTGGAGACTTCTCTACTTCACCTAAACCTGAGAATGGTCTCAGAACTACACCATACCTCAACCCAACCAATGATGTTAAGCTTGGAAACCGAACCAAAACCAAACCCATTTGATAATGACTTCAGCCCAACCAAAACCAAACTTGGTCTATTTTACACCCAAAACAAACTAAACCGACTGTCCATCTGTGGGTTGAAACTGTTTACTGAAATGGGTTGAAAACGTTTTGTTCAAATGGGTGAATGACTTGGCCGCGAGCGGTGATGCAATATTCATAGCACTGCATATTTCTCGTATAAACTTGGCATGCTCGACGGTAGGTAGTGCCCACATGAAGAATCATACTGAAGCAAGGGAATATATCGAACTCTCGTATGTGAGCCAAATCGTGGCATGACGATTATTTTCTGCCTGGACTCGGTGGCGGCGGCCAGAGGGTTGGCGACCGTCGGTGTAGGGCGCGTACCGTACACGATATGGATTGATTTAGCACAACTTCAGACTCTATACGGTACATGACATGTATACATACGCCATGATGATGTCATGATGATTTTATGATGTACATGATATATGATATGCATACGTGAGCATACCATGGTCATCTTGACCACAATCTGTGAGGCGCTTGTAAGTTCGCTGCTTAGAGTCAGAGGGCGACAAACCCATACTAAGAACTGGGCATAGACCCATAGTTTTGCAGCTGTTAGGGACCGAATTATTTGAGCCCACACCTAACCAAACCCAACCGATTTCTCAGAAGACACAAACTATTACCAGGTGTAACCCATAACAACTTAAACCAATCAGACTCACAATGACAAACCAAACCATTTGAACCAGTTTATCAATAACCATTGCTAGATTTAACTTCACCCGATCGTCAAGCGGCAGTATAAATACCAGATTTAAAGTTAGATAAGTCGGGATGCGAGAATTTACTCACCTGAATGCACACACAATTGAACGCATCACCGGAGAACTTCCAGTTGATAGGTTCAACCAGTGGCGAAGGACGAAAAGAATTTAAGGTCGGGCAAACTCTAAAGCATAAAAAATATTGATGCAAAAAATCAAAATTGTATCGATTTTACAATGGTAATAGAATAATCAATTGACCACATATTCAAATTTGATTCAATAGTTCAATTGACCATAAAATCACAAATTATACTTGTCCTCTTTAAAGCTGCAGGTTTCTTCCCCTTCTTGTCCATCTCTACCACAAATACGTGGATCCTAGAGGCCATTAATGGGAAGGAGCGTAATCTATATTTTGAAGGAGGATCAGAAATTATAATTGAGATGAAAAGAAGACCTAGATGGGTAAAACCGTGTCACCATGATACTGGAAATTGAGAATTTGAGAAAATGAGAAGGTTGGAGGAGGACCATGGAGAGGGCGGCCAGATCGGCGGACAGGTTTGCTGGCGGGGAGTAGATCAGTAGAAGACGGCGGTACACCTGGCTGCTCGTCGCTCGAGTCCTGGACTGGTTGGCTTCTGATACTCCACAAGGCCAAGACACGAAGAGGCACCAGCCACACGCGCACACACGGATCAGGGGGCTACTGTTGCGTAGTGCGCGGTCCAGCAAAGGCCCAGTACGGCCGAATCCCCTCTTACATAGCCATTTTCTAGTAGTTTTTCTTCAGAATTCATCGTACTTTACATGGAAATGTATGTATATCGAATAGAAGTATATATATGCGATTTTTTTGGCAGAAATTAAGGTAGGGCAGCTGCCATACCTTGCCCAAAGGGGTCCTTCGCCCCTGGGTTCAACAATACTTCATGCCCACTCCTTTTCACCCCACCTAAACTTGCGTTCATGGTCAGTTTAGGTCCCGAAACCTAATTCAAATTACGAACCGCAGTTAATTAGTTGTATGCTGAAACATTAATCATGTGTCCCGAGGAGGAAGTGAAAAGCACAGATGTTAAATTAGAAAATTCCCCAGAGATCATAATTAAGTAGGGTATTAAAAGAAGTGAGAAGAGTAACATGTTTGAAAAGATACGAGATCCCAAAGAAAAGCATCCGGAAGTGGTAGTAAGTATATCACTACAAGAATCAAAAGGTAGTGTCAATAATAGCTTTGCAACACTGTATGAAGACACGAGTTAAATAAGCAGGTGGAGTTCAGATTTGAGCTCTGATTATGGAATAATTTAAGCTGGGCGTAATAAATAAATAATTAAACCACACATATTAGGCCATCCTATCCTATTCATTTTAAAAGGAGGCTTTTCATCATATGCAATTGCATTCTGAAGAAAGTGCGTAGGCATCCCAAGACATAATTAAATTTTTCTTGATGATTTAAATTTCAATGCATTTATCAAGGGGCACGTCTACACAACCAAATAAAATGGAAGCACTATTGTACAAAACATGAAAAATTATTACCTTAGACTGAAGGGTGTTTACATTATTTAATTCAGATAGATGTCTAATATCGCCTTCACTTAGTGAACTCTATAAACAGCAGTTCATCACTACTATAAGTTAGTTAATAAATTGTTTTACAGTAAATCAACATGGAGAACTAAGATAAAAGAAATATGCCATGACCTTGTGAAGGATTGGTACGGAATCTGAAAAAAAAGCACGTAGCACACTCCATGGTAGAAATGGAATACCTCTTCTTACAATTGTAAATCACTACAGGTTTGTTAATAAATTGTTTTGCAACAAATCAACATGTAGAAGTGAGATAAAAGAAATATGACATGGCCTTATGAAGGGATTGTATGGAATCTGAAAAAATAGAAGCACATAACACACTTCATGGTAGAAATAGAATACCATAAATTAATACTTACTGATCTGGAACTTGTGCAATCAATTACTCACACAAAACCATTGTGTTAACTTATTAGAACTAATTCCTGAAAATATTCTTAACTATACAAGATTTTCACAAAGTCAAAACTTACACACTCTAGACATCTTTTTTCCGGTTGAACTTTGCATTACTTTTTAATCAAAAGTATTAGACCCAACTAACTTTTAGCTCCACTGATATTGGATCTATTATCTGCCTACCGAGTTGCAGATCACAGTCCAGATGCTTGAACTCCTATTCCTCTCTTATCAGAGGAAAAATGCTAGCACAAGAATGTCACCATTGGAATATAACACATGATAACGAAACAAGAAAGCTTGAGTTCATCTATTTGTAATACTCCCTCTGGTCTAAAATAAGTGTCAGACAATACTAAATCACGACACTTATTATGGATCGGAGGGAGTACCCAATTATCAATAGGTTATTACAATGCACGCCAATGCATCCAATGACGAGAGAACAAAAATGCATGAGAACCACAAGTGCTAACATTAGGAACAAACCGGTGGAAAAAATTGGTGTGTCAATACTTCTTATATAGAGATAATTTAATGATGTGTAATCTGCATTTATCTACAAACTTCTCTACCACATTGATTTTAGAAAACCATGGTGTAGACACATGAAAGCAGCATGAGATAGAAAATCACCTTTGACCTTGTGACTATTTACATATTACTGATTAACTCTAGGAAAAACCAGAAGGTACAAATAGCAAACATAATCAACATTTTTATCATCAAGATCATTCAAAGGGAGCATGGTGATCAAGGTAGAATTCCAGGGGAATGGCTGAGAATATCCACAAAGGCTCTACCAGATTTGAAACACTCCAAACTAGGCTTTTCTTTGAACATCCACAAAGGCTCTACCAGATTGTCTTGCAGTTGGAATGAATATTTGCATCTCGAATTTCCTAACACATGGCAAGAAAAACATCAAATGTGACTAACACCTGGTGATCACCATCTGTGAGAGGACCTTGCCGATGATACGGTTCACTGTCAATCACTGAAGTTTCACGCTCACTCTCAATGATCATTCATGATCTCCCACATCTAGCATTTCGACCAGGTAAGAGCGGAGTATCGACTATAGCAAATCGAGCTTGGTGATACCAAATGCCCACTCGACATCCTTTTTACAAGCCTCCCGACATTGATCAAACCAAAATATTTTTTCCATAGTACGGTTTTGAGATTGTCTTCACAAACGTTGATCATATAGGATAGATATCATCTGCCAAGTAGTATCCCTTAGTGTACTAGTGGCCACTAATCTCACAGTTGCATGCGAAAGAATGGTCTTCAACAAGTTTGAAGAACATATTCGAGCACTGCAACATGTTGATGTCATTATGAGATCCCGCTATATCGAAAAAGGGTGTCAAGTCCACATATCTTGATTTTCCACTGCTCAATTGTCATATTGCATACTCCTTTATGACTTTGTACATTCCTTGCCAAGTAAATGGATAGTTTTTTCATGTCCGATGCATAGAATAGATGCTTCCAATCATCTCTGAAAATCCTCTTGATGTGTCCTATGTCAGGAACTGAGTTGTGTCTTCTTCTGTGGGTCTTCTCAAGTAGGTTGGTCCAAACAATGCATCCACTACCATGCGAAACGTATACATACATACACTTAATGACTGTGGACTTGGCCATTCCTAGATAGTATTCTTGTGTATCAATAGGAGCTCTATACGCAAGCATATGTAAAGCAACGATGCACTTCTAGTTGATGAAAAACTACTATGTTGGTACAGTCTTTCTTGCATATGAAGTAGTCGTCGAACTCTCAAACACCCATGACAATCTTCATGAACAACTTCATATCCATCCTGAAAGACGCTGAAATGTCACTTTGATGTGCATTGAATTATTTGCGAAGTAGTTGGCTTACAATATGCAATAGCCCTGCATTCTGTCTTTGCTTGCTCTTGCAGCGCCTTGGATTTAATCCTCCATGTCATGCCTATGCATGGGCTTGCAAACCTAGGAGGCAAAAGAGAATCTTCAAATGGTCTTTGTCGGCGGCGGTAGAGGCGGCTTCCTCCTCCATCAAGGTGGCGAACATCATCTTGTCGTCTGAATCCATGGTTAGGTAAATTGCCGAACACCTCGCGTGAAGATGGCCGCAAGGTAGGCTCACGACTATTAGCGGACGACAAATAATGGAGAAGCAGGCTAGTGGAAGCGAGAGAGGTCTATGCAGCGACGCGGTGTACCACTCCGGCCTCTCCGAACCGGCGACTATCACCCCTGGCGGCTCTCTAGGATCTCTAGACTAGTCCCACCTTCCAGAACTCGACACTTCTGCCTGATCAACGAGGGAAGATCTTCGTCTCTGTGCAAGAGGAACCTAAGGACCGCCTCCATTATTCATGTCGAGCCAGTATCCCCCATGCCACAAGCCATTTACAGCCACCACAAGCATCCCAAAGTGCTCAGCAAGCACCGCCAACATCACCGGCACCTTGCGGAGTTGGAGGACGAGCCGTTGCCACCTACTACCGACCAGACCACGAGCGCCACCAATGCCCCGGTTGATGCGGGCTCCAAGCAGCCGACAACTACAAGCGGGAGAACCTAAGATTTTGTCTTGGTAATACTCTAATCAAGTCAGTGCTTTAGGAATTGATAAATGGTGCCATGGAGATGTATTTTTGCATCCATATGAATATAGCTTCTTAACTATTATTACTATTATTTTGACTTGTTTTACATTTGTAATTTACGATTTTTAATATCTAGTGTTAAATGATACTAGCCTCGGCTATTGAAAATATAGGAAGAACTAATTTTTTTGTGCTTTTGATAAGAGAAATCAAACCAAACGAAACTATTTTTTGGAGCTTTTGATAAAAAGAGGCAAACAAAACAACGCAAAATAAACTAAGCAAAACAAAAACAAAGTAAAGAGAAAGGTTGTGGAGGACTCCCCTTGTGAAGACGTTCTTAGCCTCCCCGGCAATGGTGCCAGAAATATCTTGATGATGTGTAGTGTAGGGGTTCGTAGCATGGAAAAAAATTCTACCGCATGCAAATAAACAAGCCAAGATCTATCTACTAGATTGTAGCAACGAGTCGATAGAGGAACTCACCCTCGAAGATTCCAAAGCAGTTAACGAGAGCAGATTCTCGTGGGTGATGTAGTCGTACTCTTGCCGATCTCAAGATCGTGTAGACGATCCTTCCGGCGATGCGTTCCGGCAGCGCTTCCGCAGTCGATCACACGTTCGGTACTCGATGAAGACCTTCCTCTCCCTTGTTCCAGCAGGCAGTGGAGGTTGTAGCACTCTCCTCGTGATTCTGGCAGCACGACGGCGTGGTACCGGAAGTAGATGGGAGATCTCGCAGGGCTTCGCCTTAAGCCAGAGCGAGTATGGTGGACTATGAGAGAGGCCTTGGCGATATAGGGTTTATAGGGAACCAAGGGGCGGAGCTTGGCCGGCGGCTAGGGCTTGGGGAAGCCCCAAGTCAGTGTCTAGGAGAAACCCTAGGGGCGGTGGCGACTTGCAGGAGGCCGGCGGCTAGGGTTAGGGTTTGGGTGGTGTTGGGTGTAGGGAAGAGGGGCACCCCTGCCCCTTCTTTTATAGGTGGGAGGGCGCCGGTTGGGAGGAGGGAGTCCTCCCCCAACTCGGCCTCCTTGGCCGGCGGGTGGAGGGAGGAGAACTTCCTCCCCAAGTAGGTTTCCTACTCTCCCTCCACCAAGCAAACTTGCCGTTTGGCTTTTCAAATTGGCGTTTGACTTTTCAAACTAGGATTTGATTTCTCCCTTTATTTTGCCCAGCCATGATACCTAGTACATGATGCAAACATTCCACATTGTCATGACACATTCATGTACCCTTCCCCTTCGGAGTGTCGGACCTTCCGGAACCTTCTAGAACATTCCCGATGAAAACATCGGAATCATTCCCCAACTCCGAAACAGGACTTTACTTATATGAATCTTATTCTCTGGACCATTCCGGATCTCCTCGTGATATCCCGGATCCCATCCGAGACTCCGAACAACATTCAGTCTCTTACTCATCATTCCATAACTACTCAACAAGATCGAATCCTTAAGTGTGTCTCCCTACGGTTCGTGAATTATGCGGACATGATCGAGACACTTCTCCGAACAATAACCAATAGAGGAATCTGGAAATTCATATGGATCCCACATATTTCTACGATTACTTTGCGATCGAATGAACCACTTACATGCGATACCAATTTCCCTTTGTCTCGCGATAGTTTACTTATCTGAGGTTTTGATCGTCGGTATCTCTGCATACCTAGTTCAACCTCGTTACTGATAAGTACTCTTTTCTCGTTCTCGTGATATGTGATCCTAGTCACATGCTTGCAAGCTAATTGGATGACATTCCACCGAGAGGGTCCAGAGTATATCTATCCGTCAAATGGATGGACAAATCCCACTCTTGATCCATGTGTCTCAACCCATACTTTCCAAACACTCAATGCCATCTTTATAGCCACCCAATTACGGTGTGGTGTGTGATGTCATCATAGCATCCTTACGGTGATGGTGATAAGCATGATCTCATGGTCGAAGGAATTAGGTTACTATGTATCAGAAAGCTTATAGCAATTGAACTATTAAAATTACTTGATCTTTATGCTACGCTTATCTATAGGAGTATGTCCATCATATCATTCTCCTAATGATATGACCTTGTTATTAACAACATCTCAAATGTTCACGATCAAGAAACTATGATCATCTATTAATCAACAAGCTAGTATTATAAATAGACTTTACTAGGGACTCTAATTTAGTCACAAGTATTAATGTTTCCGGTTAATACTGTTATAGCATGAATGTAAACATTTATCATAAACACAAAGATATAATAATAACTATATTTATTATTGCCTCTAGGGCATATCTCCAATAGTCTCCCACTTGCACTAGAGTTAACTAATCTTGATTACATGGTAATATACCGAACACCCATGGCAGTTTGGTGTTGGTCATGTTTTGCCCTCGGGAGAGGTTTAGTCAACGGATCCGCCACATTCAGATCTGTGTGTACTTTGCAAATTTTTATGTCACCATCTTGGACATGTTCTCGAATAGCGTGAAAACGTAGCTTGATGTGCTTCAGCTTCTTGTGTGACCTTGGTTCTTGCGCATTGGCTATGGCGTCCATGTTATCACAGTAGATAGACATTGGGTCGAGCGCACTTGGAACCACACTAAGCTCTCTAATGAACTCCTTCATCCATATCGCTTCTTGTGAAGCCTCCGAAGCAGCTATGTATTCCGATTCAGTTGAAGATCTCGCCACAACGCTTTGCTTTGCACTCCTCCAGCTAACTGCTGCACCATTCAAAGTAAATACATATCCAGATTGAGATTTAGAATCATCCGGATCGGTGTTCCAACTAGCATCGGTGTAACCATTAACAGCGAGTTGTTCATCACCTCCATAAGAAAGAACCATATCATTAGTTCTTCTCAAGTACTTAAGTATGTTTTTGACCGATGTCCAATGATCCACTCCTGGATCACTTTGATATCTGCTAGTTAAACTAACAACATATGCAATGTCGGGTCTAGTACATAGCATGGCATACATTAGAGATCCTATGGCTGAGGCATAGGGAGTCTTACTCATCCTTTCTCTATCTTCTGCCGTTGCAGGACTTTGAGTTTTACTCAAGGTCGTATTGGGCAACATGGGCAAGAAACCCTTTCTTGCTATCTTCCATTCCAAACCTCTTTAGAACTTTGTCTAAATATGTACTTTGTGACAATGATATTAGGCGTCTCGATCTATCTCTATAAATCTTTATGCCTAATATGTAAGCTGCTTCACCAAGATCTTTCATTGAAAAACTATTATTCAAATATTCTTTGACACTATTAAGAAGGTCTACATCATTCCCAATCAACAATATGTCATCTACATATAGTATTAAGAATGCTACAGAGATCCCACTCACTTTCTTGTAAATACAAGCTTCTCCATAAGTTTGTATAAAACCAAAACTTTTGATTACCTTATCAAAACATTGATTCCAACTTCGGGATGCTTGCTTTAACCCATATATGGACCGTTGAAGTTTGCATACCTTGTTAGCATCTTTTGGATCGACAAAACCTTTGGGTTGCATAATATACAACTCTTCATCAATTTCTCTATTGAGGAACGCCGTTTTGACATCCATCTGCCATATCTCATAATCGTAATATGCAGCGATTGCTAACATAATCCTCACAGACTTTAGCTTTTTCGCTATTGGTGAGAAACTCACATCGTAGTCAACTCCTTGAATTTGTCGAAACCCTTTTGCGACAAGTCGAGCTTTATAGATAGTAACATTACCATCAGCATCTGTTTTCTTTTTGAAAATCCATTTGTTCTCGACAGCCTTTCGGCCATCCGGTAAGTCCACCAAAGTCCATACTTGGTTTTCGTACATGGATCCAATTTCGGATTTCATGGGGTCTTGCCATTTATCGGAATCTGGGCTCATCATCGCTTCCTCATATGTCGCAGGGTCATCGGTGTTATCCACCAACATGACACTCATAACGGGATCATACCAATCAGGAGTGGTACGAGTTCTCATTGACCTGCGAGGTTTTGTAGCAACTTCAACCGAAGTTTCATGATCATCATCATTAGCTTCCTCTCTTATTGGTGTAGGCGCCACTGGAACTACTTCCGGTGCTGCGCTACTAGCAAGTTCGAGAGAAGGTTCGACAACCTCGTCGAGTTCTACTTTCCTTCCAGTCACTTCTTTCGAGAGAAATTCTTTCTCTAGAAAGGATCCATTCTTAGCAATGAAGATTTTGCCCTCGGATCTATGATAGAAGGTATACCCAATAGTTTCCTTAGGGTATCCTATGAAGACGCATTTTTCCGCTTTGGGTTCAAGCTTGTCCCGTTGTAACTTCTTTACATAGGCTTCGCAACCCCAAACTTTAAGGAACGACAATCTAGGTTTCTTCCAAAACCATAATTCATACGGTGTCGTTTCAACGGATTTAGATGGTGCCCTATTTAAAGTGAATGCGGCTGTTTCTAATGCATAACCCCAAAATGATAGCGGTAAATCTGTAAGTGACATCATAGAATGAACCATATCTAAGAGAGTTCGATTATGACGTTCGGACACACCATTTTGCTGTGGTGTTCCCGGCGGTGTCAATTGTGAAAGTATTCCGCATTTCTTTAAATGCTCGCCAAACTCGTAACTTAGATATTCACCTCCACGATCAGAACGTAGAAATTTAATCTTCTTGTTACGTTGATTCTCCACCTCACTTTGAAATTCCTTAAACTTCTCGAAAGTTTCGAACAGCTCGCTCCATCATCCCAGAAAATGGAGTCTTAGTCATTTTACCCATCAGACATGCTTCGCATCTTTCAAGTGATTCGAAATTAAGTGATTCAAGAAGTCCATCGGAATGGAGTTTCTTCATACGCTTCACCCCAATGTGACCAAGACAACAGTGCCACATATAGGTCGAGTTATCGCTCAATTTCGAATGTTTAGCCTCAATGTTATTTATGTGTGTATTACTACAATCGAGATTCAATAAGAATAGACCATCTATCAAAGGTGCATGTGCATAAAACATATTACTCATATAAATCGAACAACCATTATTTTCGGACTTAAACAAGTAACCGTCTCGCAATAAACATGATCCCGATATAATGTTCATGCTCAACGCAGGCACCAAATAACAATTATTTAAGTATAAAACTAATCCCGATGGTAGATGAAGAGGTAGCGTGCCGACCGCGATCACATCAACCTTTGATCCATTTCCAACACGCATCGTCACCTCGTTCTTCGCTAGCTTCCGTTTATTCTGCAGCACCTGTTTTGACTTACAAATATGAGCAATCGAACCAGTATCAAATACCCAGGCACTACTACGAGTACTAGTGAGATACACATCAATAACATGTATATCGGATATACCTTTCTTCTTGATGTTACCATTCTTCAAATCCGCCAAGTACTTTGGGCAATTCCGCTTCCAGTGACCTCCTCCCTTGCAGTAAAAGCACTCAGTATCAGGCTTAGGTCCAGCCTTGGTCTTCTTCGCTGGTGCGGCAACTTTCTTACCACCCTTCTTGAAGTTTCCCTTTTGCTTAGACTTGCCTTTCTTGAATTTGGTGGTCTTATTGACCAACAACACTTGATGCTCTTTCGTGATCTCCACTTCTGCAGATTTCAACATGGAGAAGAGTTCTGGCAACGTCTTGTTCATGTTTTGCATATTGTAGTTCATCACAAAGTTCTTGTAACTTGGTGGTAGTGATTGGAGGACACGGTAAATCCCCAAAGCATTAGGAATCACTATACCCAAACTTTTGAGTTTGTTTGCGTGCCCAGACATCTTAAGCACATGCTCACTGACGGAGCTGCCCTCTTCCATCTTGCAGTTAAAGAACTTTTCAGAAGCCTCATAACTCTCAACTGCCGTGTGAGCCTCAAATATCATTTTGAGTTCACGGACAATATCATGTGGGTCATGGTTCTCAAACCTTTTCTGAATCTCCGATTCCAAACCATACAATATAGCACACTGAACTGTGGAGTACTGATTCTTCCGAGTGAGGTAAACGTTCTTTACTTCATCGGTAGCATCAGCTGCAGGCGGGTCACCCAGCGGTGCATCCAGCACATAGGTCAAATTACCAGCATTGAGGACAATCCTCAAATTGCAGAACCAATCCACGAAGTTGCTTCCATTGTTTTTCAACTTTTCTTTCTCTAGGAACGCATTAAAATTGATGGTAGGGGTGTAGGGTTTCGTAGCATGGAAAACAAAAAAAATTCTATCGCATACAAATAAACAAGCCAAGATCTATCTACTAGATTGTAGCAACGAGTCGATGGAATAACTTACCCTCGAAGATTCCAAAGTGTTTAACGAGAGTGGATTCTCGTGGGTGATGTAGTCGTACTCTTCCCGATCTCAAGATCGCGTAGACGATCCTTCCGGCGCTACGTTCCGGCAGCACTCCCGCAGTCGGTCACACGTTCGGTACTCGACGAAGACCTTCCTCTCCCTTGTTCCAGCAGGCAGCGGAGGTTGTAACACTCTCCTCGCGATTCCGGCAGCACAACGGCGTGGTACTGGAAGTAGAGGGGAGATCCCGCAGGGCTTCGCCTTAAGCCGGAGCGAGTATGGTGGAGTATGAGAGAAAACTATTAGTGGTCTAGGGTTTAGACACACCAATTAGAAGGCTCTAATCCGAAGGCTAGGGCAATTAGAAGCTCTAAACCAAAACGGCTCTAAACCGGAGTCTAGGGCTAGGATTTAGATTAGAGGATAGGAACTTGTGTGTCTAGAGGAGGAGGCCCTGCCCCTCCTTTTATAGGTGGAGGGGGCCGGCGCGCCAGGGGAGGGAGGGGAGTCCCTCCCCAACTCGTCCTGGTGGAGGCGCCGCCGGTTGGAGGAGGGATTCCCTCCCCAACTCGGTTTTGCCCCCTCTTTCCTCTTTCCCTCTCTTTCGTGTTTTAGCCGTTTGACTTTTCAAACTTGCTATTTGACTTTTCAGTTTAGGATTCAATTTAATCCTTTATTTGGAATAGCGAGAACACTTAGTACATGATGCAATCATTCCAATATGTAATGACACATTCATGTACCCCTTCCCCCCCGGAGTGCCAGACATTCCGGAACCTTCTAGAACATTCCCGATGAAAACACCGGAATCATTTCCGAACTCCGAAACGGGACTTTCCTTATATGAATCTTATTCTCCGGACCATTCCGGATCACCTCGTGATATCCCGGATCCCATCCGAGACTCCGAACAACATTCGGTCTCTTTCTCATAATACCATAACTACTCAAACAACGTCGAATCCTTAAGTGTGTCTCCCTACGGTTCGTGAATTATGCGGACATGATCGAGACACTTCTCCGAACAATAACCAATAGAGGAATCTGGAAATTCATATGGCTCCCACATATTTCTACGATTACTTTGCGATCGAATGAACCACTTACATACGATACCAATTTCCCTTTGTCTCACGATAGTTTACTTATCCGAGGTCATGATCGTCGGTATCTCTGCATACCTAGTTCAACCTCGTTACCGATAAGTACTCTTTTCTTGTTCCCGTGATATGTGATCCCTTGTGAGCCAGTCACATGCTTGCAAGCTAATTGGATGACATTCCACCGAGAGGGCCCAGAGTATATCTATCCGTCATATGGATGGACAAATCCCACTCTTGATCCATGTGTCTCAACCAATACTTTCCGAACACTCAATGCCACCTTTATAGCCACCCAGTTACGGTGTGGTGTTTGATGTCATCAAAGCATCCATCCGGTAAAGGTGATATGCATGATCTCATGGTCGAAGGAATTAGGTTACTATGTATCAGAAAGCATATAGCAATTGAACTATTGAAATGACTTGATCTTTATGCTACGCTTATCTATAGGAGTATGTCCACCATATCATTCTCCTAACGATATGATCTTGTTGTTGATAACATCTCAATGTTCATGATAGGGAAACCACAATCATCTATCAACCAACAAGCTAGTGAAGTATAGAGGCTATACTAGGGACTTCAAATTAAGTTTACAAATCACACAAGTATCAATGTTTCCTTGTTAATACTATTATAGCATGAATGTAAACATTTATCATAAACACAAAGATATAATAATAACTACATTTATTATTGCCTCTAGGGCATATCTCCAACAAGGGGCCGTCATTGATCTACAACATATTTGCAATAGTTTAGACTAAGTTTATGATAAATTGAGTTCTAATTAATAGCTAAATTAATCTAGGTGAACTCCCACTCAAAACAATATACCTCACATTGTTTTAGTGATCACACGAACCAAATCCACCACATCAAAACCGATCATCACGAGAGTTGATGTAGCTTCAATGGCGAACAATCAACATGTTCATCATATCTACTATATGACTCATGCTTTACCTTTCGGTGATCCGTGTTCCGAGACCATGTCTGTACATGCTAGGCTCGTCAAGATCAAACCTTAGCTTCCGCATGAGCAAATCTGGCTTGCTCACGTTGTATACACTTGCAGAATCTTACACACCCGATCATCACGTGGTGCTTCGAAACAACAAGCTTTAGCAACGGTGCTTACTAAGGATGAACACTTTAAAACTTGAAATTTATGTGCATGAGGGATCATCTTATAATGCTACCGTCGTTAACTAAGTAATACAAGATGCATAAAGGATTAACATCACATGCAATTCATAATATGTGATATGATATGGCCTTTCTTCTTATGTTTCCGATCTCCATCTTCAAGCACGAACATGATATCCATCATCACCGGCATAGCGTCAAGGTCAATGGCGCCGTTTCATGGTTGTCGTCCACCAGCTCTAACTATTACAACTACTTTGAATAGATACGCGGGTCTTAACAGAATTTAAAGACAACCATATGGCTCCTGCCAGTTGCCAACTTATAATAAGGAACATTGCATACATCAAATATAATCACAATCATGTCCATATCACATCACATCACACCCCTGCAAAACAAAGTTAGACGCCTCTAATTTTCTTTGCATATTTTACGTGGTTTGGGGCTTTCAATAAGTGTCGATCTAAATTACGAACAAGAACCACAACGTTGATGTTTGAACGATCAAGTGCCTGTTATAAATTGGATCTATACTATAATGGGAGAGACAGACACCCGCAAAGCCACTTATGCAATACAAGTTGCATGTTGAGCGTGGAGCAAGTCTCATGAATGATGTCATGTAAGGTTAGCCCGGGCCGCTTCATCCCATCATACCGCAAGATGCAAAGTACATAAGAACCAATTGATAATAAAAGCACCATCGCCCACAATGACCATTGTGTTCTACTCGTGCAACAGATCTACATATAGACACGGCTCTAATACCACTGTAGGGGTTCGTAGCATGGAAAACAAAAAAATTCTACCGCATGCAAACAAACAAGCCAAGATATATCTACTAGATTGTAGCAACGAGTCGATAGAGGAACTCACCCTCGAAGTTTCAAAACGGTTAACGAGAGCAGATTCTCGTGGGTAATGTAGTCGTACTCTTGCCGATCTCAATATCGTGTAGACGATCCTTCCGGCGCTGCGTTCCAGCAGCGCTTCCGCAGTCAGTCACACGTTTGGTACTCGATGAAGACCTTCCTCTCCCTTGTTCCAGCAGGCAGCGGAGGTTGTAGCACTCTCCTCGTGATTCCGGCAGCACGACGGCGTGGTACCGGAAGTAGAGGGGAGATCTCGCAGGGCTTATCCTTAAGCCGAAGCGAGTATAGTGGACTATGAGAGAGGCCTTGGAGATCTAGGGTTTAGAGGGCACCAAGGGGTGGAGCTTGGCCGGCGGCTAGGGCTTGGGGAAGCCCCAAGTCGACGGCTAGGAGAAACCCTGGGGG
Source organism: Avena atlantica (assembly GCA_910589765.1). Lineage (NCBI taxonomy): Eukaryota > Viridiplantae > Streptophyta > Magnoliopsida > Poales > Poaceae > Avena > Avena atlantica. The sequence continues at coordinate 123,042,727 of OU342737.1, forward strand.
CGGCGGCGACTTGCAGGAGGCCGTCGGCCAGGGTTAGGGTTTGGGTGGTGTTGGGTGTAGGGAAGAGGGGCACCCCTGCCCCTTCTTTTATAGGTGGGAGGGCGCCGGTTGGGAGGAGGGAGTCCTCCCCCAACTCGTCCTCCTTGTCCGGCGGGTGGAGGGAGGAGGACTTCCTCCCCAAGTAGGTTTCCTACTCTCCCTCCACCAAGCAAACTTGTCGTTTGACTTTTCAAACCAGGATTTGATTTCTCCCTTTATTTTGCCCAGCCATGATACCTAGTACATGATGCAACCATTCCACATTGTCATGACACATTCATGTACCCTTCCCCTCCAGAGTGCCGGACCTTCCGGAACCTTCTGGAACATTCCCGATGAAAACACCGGAATCATTCCCCAACTCCGAAACAGGACTTTCCTTATATGAATCCTATTCTCCGGACAATTCCGGATCTGCTCGTGATATCCTGGATCCCATCCGAGACTCCGAACAACATTCGGTCTCTTACTCATCATTCCATAACTACTCAACAACATCGAATTCTTAAGTGTGTCTCCCTACGGTTCGTGAATTATGCGGACATGATCGAGACACTTCTCCGAACAATAACCAATAGAGGAATATGGAAATTCATATGGCTCCCACATATTTCTATGATTACTTTGCGATCGAATGAACCACTTACATACGATACCAATTTCCCTTTGTCTCACGATAGTTTACTTATCCGAGGTTTTGATCGTCAGTATCTCTGCATACCTAGTTCAACCTCGTTACTGATAAGTACTCTTTTCTCGTTCCCGTGGTATGTGATCCCTTGTGATCCAGTCACATGCTTGCAAGCTAATTGGATGACATTCCACCGAGAGGGCCCAGAGTATATCTATTTGTCATATGGATGGACAAATCCCACTCTTGATCCATGTGTCTCAACCCATACTTTCCGAACACTCAATGCCATCTTTATAGCCACCCAGTTACGGTGTGGTGTTTAATGTCATCAAAGCATCCTTCCGGTGATGGTGATAAGCATGATCTCATGGTCGAAGGAATTAGGTTACTATGTATCAGAAAGCTTATAGCAATTGAACTATTAAAATGACTTGATCTTTATGCTACGCTTATCTATAGGAATATGTCCATCATATCATTCTCCTAATGATATGACCTTATTATTAATAACATCTCAAATGTTCATGATCAAGAAACCATGATCATCTATTAATCAACAAGCTAGTATTATAAAGAGGCTTTACTAGGGACTCTAATTTAGTTTACAAATCACACAAGTATTGATGTTTCCGGTTAATACTGTTATAGCATGAATGTAAAAATTTATCATAAACACAAATATATAATAATAACTATACTTATTATCGCCTCTAGGGCATATCTCCAACATGTAGCTCAGATCACTATAGAGCTTCGTTGGGAGACCCCAAGAGGAAGGTATGATGAGCACAGCAGGAAGTTTTCCCTCAGTAAGAAACCAAGGTTATCGAACCAGAAGGAGGAAGGAAACGACTCAAAGGTGTTGCTTGCAACTTGGAAACCTGCACAACACAAACTCAAGACTTTGCCCCAACGAATAGTGTGGTTGTCAATCTCACCGGTTTGCTGAAAACAAATGATTAATTGTATGGTGTGGAAGGTAATGGTGGTTTGTAGAAAGTAAATAGAAACAATGGAAGATGTATCAATGGTAAATATTGGACCGGGGTCCATAGTTCACTAGAGGTGTTCTCCTTAAGATAAACAACATAACATGCTGGGTAAACAAATTACAGCGGGCAATTGATAGGACAGAGCAAGGCATAACAATGAAATACTAGACATTCATGATCCTATGAGATTTGATTGGGCAATACAACAAGATACATAGACCGCCATCCAACTGCATCAATGACTAGTAATCGGTTATCATCCGAACCCCCTCCAGTATTAAGTTGCAAGCAATGGATAACTGCTTTAAGCAAAGTGTGTAAGATAAACAATCCACTTGTTCCATGAATAAGAGATCGTTGTTTTTTCCCTAGTAGCAACAACACATCTACAATCTTAGAGATTTATGTCACTTCCCCAGATTAAATAGAGGAATGAACCCACTATCGAGCATAAATACTCCCTCTTGGAGTCACTAGCATCTACTTGGCCAAGATAGCTACTAAAAACGGAGAGCATGCAAGATCTCAAACAACACATACATGATAGAATCAATAAGATAGAATCATTAACCAATATGATATAGTAATCCCAATATCCATCGGATCCTCGCAAACACAATATGCATAATTACAAATAGATGATCTTAATCATGAATAGAGCTCACAAGATCTAAACATGGTAGCACAAAGGAGGAGAAACAACCATCTAGCTACTACATGGACCCGTAGTCCAATGTGGAACTACTCACGCATCATACCGGAGGCTGGCATGGTGATGAAGAAGGCCTCCTGGATGATCTCTCCCCTCCGGCAGGGTGCTGGGAAGAGCTTCAGATCCCCCCGATCTAGGGACGATGGTGGCGGAGGCTACAGACTGTTTCGTGGTAGATTGATCGGGTACTTAGGGTTTAGGTATCGGGGTTTCTTATAGGCGAAGAGGGAGGCCGAGGGAGTGCCCGAGGCGGCTGCACCCCTAGGCGCGGGCCAGGCCTGGCCGCACGGCCAGGCGGTGTGGCCTCCTCGAGGCCCTCCTCCGTCTCATCTTCTGGCTCCGTGTTCCCCACGGTAAAATATTGACTTTGGCTTTTGTCCCGTCCAATTTCGAGAATATTGATTTTATGCCTTTTCTGGAACCAAAAACAGAAGAAAACATGCAACTGACTCTGTGGCATCTTGTTAATAGGTTAGTCCCAGAAAACATATAAAATATCTCAAAGTGTAGACAAAAAAAATCAAAGTAGATACTAAACAAACATGGAACATCAAAAATTATAGATACGTTTTCGACGTATCAACATTATCTCCGCTTATAAAAGCCACTTGGAACACACTAAGATAAATTATCAACCTGCCATGCATATCCTATATAACTAAGAAGATCACCCCCACTAAGTTATTTCTCTCAAGGTGCATCTATGACACCTCAGCAAGCACCCATGCTCAATCCTAAACTGCCATGACATTCACAATTAATCTAAAAAATTAGCAATTTTGTCTCTCAACATGCAGCTATTCCACCTCAGGAGTACATCAATGCTGCGTTGTCTGCTCCACTTCAAATGCTGCGTTGTGTTCTTCATTTAATATTCCTCTTGATTCACTTCATCTCTTAATCTTCCTCTTCCCAACGAAGCAATAACTAATGGACAGATGGATAAAGTGAGTCGTTCCGTTGCTATCGTCTATAAATCACTTCAGCCACCGGCAGGTAGGCATTCCTGGTAAATCATCCCCTCCCTCCCTGTTCTGCACCTTTTTAGCCACCTCTCTACCATAGTTCTCTTTTAGGTTCAGGTTCCGTCCATGAACTTTTAGATTCGGCTTCCTTTTGAAGACCAAGTGGTCGATAGTTCTATTGCTTTTTTCCGAGATCCAGCCCATTGGGTTCTCCCTGATTCCTAGTTCCTAATTCGCTATCATCCCAGAAGATTTTTTCACTGGTATATTGTACTTTGGTTCGTCATGTGTTCCTTTTCTTTCTCTATACGTATTCATGATGCTTGCATTTTCTCCTTTATTGGGTATTTCGATGCTTGGAAAATATCTACATGACCAGCAATTTCGCATCATTTATAAGCATAATGACTGCCAACAATATTCAGGTTGGTTAGCATGAAGAACTTGACAAGGAGACCAATACCTCCTTAGTTGCTCACTGCAGAACACAGAGTAAATGACACTGACGGTCACTAAACTTGTCCCGTGTGTATACTTAAGTCACACATCTAAAAAACCAGACTAACCGGTCACACAACTTGTATTTTGGTGCATCCGAGGTCACAAAACGGTATGTCATCTGGTTTTGTCGAAAAACCCATATGTGGATCACACGTGACGTGGATTTTTGTTTGTAAACCCCTATCTACAATTACAAGGAACGCAACACTTCTTTTTCTCTGAATAGATCGGGTTGTGCTAGACCCAATCGTTGTTCCATAAAAACTCACGAACGCGTTGTTGCTCCTCCCGTTAGGGGCGATGGACGAGGGGATCGCCGCCCCAACGGCCGATGCGTGCTTATCAGCGACGCCGCAAGCAGTGGAGACGGCGGCGCCCGAAGGTCTTCCTCTTCTTCGGCTCGATTGGAAGGAGTCCCCTGTCCACGGTAGGTCTCTCGAATTCCAATTTCCCAAAACTAGGGTTTCTAATTCCTCCCCATACGTACACTCGGATCTGCTGCAACAAGTTGATTTTCGTTGGGGATTGTTAGGGAATAGGTTCAGCGATAGGGTAGGTACATGGTTCATGAATTTCGGGTTTGTTTAGGTAATTTAGTTACAGAATTTTGGTCGAATCGGTCACGGTCATTGATGAATAATTTATGTTCATGTTTGTGTAGGTCTGGAATCAACTAAATTCAGTGTTGAAGTTCACCATGGTGGAAATTTTGTTGGATCCGGAAAGAGGATTAACTATTTGGATGAGAAAAACACTGTTTGGTTTGACAATTTAGACAGAAATTCCTTCAACTATGAGAAGCTACACTATATGATCGATCAACTAGGATATGAAAAGAGGCTATATGTTTTCTGGTGTCCCCTAGCGAAAACTCTAGATGCACTGAAGGAGATTGTTATGGAGAATCATTGCAAGATGATGGCAGAGGCATCGGTGGAGAGCAAGGTGCTTATGTTGTTTATTCACCATCCGGATGAGAATGAACAACAGGTCAAAGATGAAATTTTGCATGGTGCAAATTCAGATGATTCTGAAGAGGCAGAGGATTATGAGTGTGACTGAGATGAGGACCCTGCTTGGTATGACAGTGACTATGATATGAAGGATGACGATGATTTATTTGAGGATAATGTGGATGATTTGGAGGTAGATGACATGTTTGACAAGGGAAAGGAGAATGCAGCCAAACATGCACATATATTTGGCTCAGATGATGTTATTGAAGCTGACTTGGAGCTACCTGTAGAAGATGACATTGAGAAGAGACACACGAGTGATTCTGATGATGAGGAGTACGACAAGAAGAGAAAGAAGAAACAAGTGGTCTACAAGTTCAAGCCATTTAACACCGATGGTGACATGGCTAATCCTCATTTTAGAACAGGTATGATATTTGAATTTGTGGAGGTTGTTAGGAAAGCAATGACACAATATGCAGTAAATGAGAGAGTTCAAATAAGGAAGAAAAGGAACAACACGAAAAGGTTTGAGGCTTTTTGTGAAGGAGAAACACCCACATGGGAACCGTGTACCTGGAGGTTTGTTGCTGTGAAGTACAATCAAACAGCGGATTTTCTTGTGAAGTGTTATGTTGGAGAGCATACTTGTGAGAGAGTTTGGGCAGCCAAGGAATTGACAGCACCTTTTTTAGCCCAGCAATATGTTGAGATGTTCAGAGACAATGATAGGATTCTCTTGTATAAGATGGCAGCTTACATGTATACCTTGTAGCCATTCAATTGCTTGCATGAGGCATGAAAGAATTATGCCTGAGAGCATGGTCTCAAGCTGCTACTCTATGGCTACTTATATGCAAGCATATGGAGGTCAGATATTTCCTTTGAGAGATAAGGATGAGTGGGCACCTGTAGCCGCAACTCCTATTTTGCCACCTCTTTATGAAAAATCTGTTGGAAGGAGGAAGAAAAATAGAAGGAAGCACCCGGAGGAGAGTGAAGATGGCACTAGGTTAAGCAAGCATGGAGCTATAATGAATTGTGGATATTGCAAAGCAGCTGGCCATAATAGGGTAGGTTGTAGTGACCTAAAATCTGCAATATTGAGAGAAAATAAGATGAATCTGGAGCAACCCTCGGTGCAGAAGCAAGGCCAACATGAACCATATTTTGTTACACACAATCCCTCTATGCAAGCGAAAGGCAAAGGTCCAGCTACTGAAGTGGCAACTAATAATACAAGATCAAGAGGAAGGAAATGAAAGCAGAGTTCCAAGATGAGGGAACATGTTGAGCAACTCATGGAGATAGCAAAGAGAAAGAAATCAAAACAAGTTATAGAAGAAGATGGTGATATTGACTTCCCTATAATTAGAACTGTAAGTATTCATCATGTGTTCCCATTATGTTTACTTCATGCCAAACCATCGTTTAACTAAGTTACTATATCCACTTTGTAGCACATTAAACAAAATCCAGTGATGCTAGCTCTAGATCCTGAACACCAAACTGATTCTATGGTTCACATTCTTGGACATGAGGTAAAGAAAATCTTAGCTCATTTGATAATTTTACTATATGCCTATTCATTCAATCAATAATCACTATATTTCTCTTTGTTATTAAATAGGGAGCTGTCGTAGGAGTTCCTTTAATTATAGAAGAATTGCCTGAAGAAAGTTCATTCGTAGCAGAAAATAGAGCCCTCATACCTGCAGCAAGAGGTCCACTTGTCAACACAGCTGGGAGATAACTAATCACTACAAGATCAAGTATGCTCAGTCACAAGTTCTTCCATAAAACAATTTTCTTTGCATACTGTGGTAATTATATATTGCTACAGGGGGAAGAGGAACTGCAGGAGCAAGGGGGCAAGAGGAGGTGCAGGAGCTACTAGAAGAAAAAGATCACAAGAGGAGCATGAGCAAGAGGAATTCCAAACAACACAAGGAGCTCCAAGAGAGGAAGATTGAGGAGATGTCATTATCAATGTGCTTACATGAGCTATTTTGCTACAAATAGTGTATATTTTTCGTAATGTTCTAGCTACTTATTGAGCTATATGGGTCTGCTTATATATATGTTGTCCTACTTTGATGTTGTCAACATTTGCTTATATGTTGATTATATGCTATATAGGTGCTATCCAAATCTTGTGAAAATGCTGTCAAAATTTGCTTATTAGCAGTGCAAAATCTGTCCAAATTCTGCAAAAATTACTGTAAAAAATTCGCTGTCAAATTTTTTGCTTGTAAGCTGTCCAAATTCTGTGAAAAATCCAGTCAAAATCCAGGCCAATCAGCGCCATGTACCCAGCGATCAATGCATAGTTTCTAGCAAGGGACTAGCTGAAAGTATCTTCCGTTACATATAGAGAAGTGCTGATTTGTTCCTTGTAATTGTAGATCAAGGGTTTACATGAAAAAATCCACATCACGTGTGATGCACGTGTGGCTTTTTCAACAAAACCGGATGACATACCGTTTTATGACCTTGGATGCACCAAAATACAAGTTGTGTGACCGGTTAGTCTGGTTTTTTAGATGTGTGACTTAAATGCACATGTGGGACAAGTTTAGTGACCGCCAGTGCCATTTACTCCAGAACACGACAACGAGATAAATTAGCCTCTAATTTCCGATTTAAATCCATGGTTTTGTTAGATGGAAAAAAATGAGGTCTGTCATATGTTGTCGTGCAAATTCTTGAATATCCGGTTGGGATGCAAAACATTACACAAGCTTATGGTGTGGATAGTAACCATTGCTATGCATTTATTTTTACTTCAATGCATGTATATTAATTAACAACATATTCTTCAGGATATCATATAATTCACAAAAATAATGTTTTGCCTTATTCACTTTTTTCAATGCAAGAAAGATCAAACCAAATACATGGATGCAATCATGCAACACACATATGAAGATTACCATGCAACAATATGACTTTATAATTTTTAAACACCAAGTACGCGCGTGTAGACAACGCCAAACCCTCCATCTAATGACCATCCATTCTCACCCATAAAATGGAACGCCACCTCTCCATGTCATTGTACAAGAAAGGCACTCATACTAGGAGCAACAAATGTACCCAAAAAGTTCTCTATAATTCAACATATGCTCCTACTCCAGAGTATACATGTGTTCATTACTATACTTCGATCAAGCAATAACTGAACTATTAAAAATATATATCTCACAAGAAAACTTATAGAGATTCTCCTTGAGAGTTGTTAACAAAAATGAACTATCAATTTTCGCAACAACGTGCGGGGTATCATCTAGTTAAGAGAGTATTTCATCTTTATGGAGATGTAAATATAATATGGGGTTACTCTCCTCTCAGCTGACCAACAACTTGTTTCTCAACTCTAATTCACGGGATCTCCGATCACATAGAGTGGGTTGCCACTGGGATCAACTCATAGCGTGGATCTCAAACCCATCTCCCTCGATGCATTATCTATCACATTGTGTGATAAACCCTTTGTGAAGGGATATGCCAGGTTTTTAGATGTTTGGATATAATCCAACGCAATAACTCTGGAGTTTCTCAGTTTCCTGACAGATTTCAATCTCCTCTTCACATGTTTTGATGAGTTCATATTGTCCTTAGAACTGTTTACTTTGACGATCATAGTTTGATTATCACAGTTCATCGGGATGGCGGGTATTGGTTTTTCAACCACAGGTAAGTCCATCAAGAGCTCACGAAGCCACTCTGCTTCAACAATAGTTGTGTCTAATACTATGAGTTCTGCTTCCATTGTTGACCTCGTTAAGATGGTCTGCTTGCAAGACTTCCAGAAAACAACGCCACCACCAAGTGTAAACAAATAACCACATGTGGCCTTAATCTCATCAGCATTAGTTATCCAGTTTGAATCACTATAACCCTCAAGTACCCGTGGATATCCAGTATAGTGAATACCATAACTCGTAGTGCCTTTCAAATAGCGCAAAACTCTTTCAAGAGCATGCCAATGATCATCTCCAGGATTTGACACAAATCGACTCAGTTTGCTTACAACAAAGGAGATGTAAGGTCTAATAGCGCTGGCTAAATACATGAGCGAGCCAATAATTTGAGAATATCTCAATTAATCTTTATCAATCCTTCGATTCTTTGAAGTAGCACACTCAGATCATAAGGCGTTGGAGAAGACTTGCAGCCTCTATACCTAAAGCGACTCAATATTTTTTCCACATAGTGAGACTGAAGCAGTGTAATCCCACCATTGTCATCCTTTAGTAGCTTGATATTTAAAATTACATCAGCCACTCCCAAGTCCTTCATCTCAAAGCAGGGAGATAGGAACTCTTTGACCTCCTCGATAACAACGAGGTTGGTCCCGAATATCAATATGTCATCAACGTAAAGACACATAATAACTCCCTCGCGCCCACCATGGCGATAGTACACACATTTGTCAGCTTTATTTACAACAAAGCTTTCAGCAGTTAAAGTTCTTTCAAACTTCTTGTGCCACTGCTTAGGAGCTTGCTTAAGACCATACAAAGACTTCACTAACTTACACACCTTTCCTTCTTGACCATCTACTACAAATCCGTCATGCTGCTCCATATAAATTTCCTCATCTAGCTCTCCATTTAGAAACGTCGTCTTAACATCCATTTGATGGACGAGAATACCATGTGAGGCAGCCAAGGATAGTAGTACTCTAATAGTGGTCAATCTGGCTACATGTGAGTAGGTATCGAAGAATTCCTCACCTTGTTTTGGGGTATAACCCTTTGCCACAAGACGTGCCTCGTACTTTTCAATAGTACCATCAGGTCTAAGATTTTTCTTGAACACCCACTTACATCCTACAGATTTGCACCCATAAGGACGATCGGTGATTTTCCAAGTACCATTAGCTAAGATGGAGTCCATCTCGCTTCGGACAGCTTCCTTCCAGTAGTCAGCATCTTGAGATGCATAGGCTTCTGAAATAGAAGTGGGAGTATCGTCCACAAGGTACACAATGAAATCATCAACAAAAGACTTTGCAGTCCTTTGTCTCTTGCTCATTTTGGGAGCTTCATTGTCGTCCTACACAGCATTATCAAAGTGTTCTATCGACATAGTGGGTTCAGGAATTATAAAAAATTCCTGACTAGACGAACTAGTCATCTCCTGATTTAATGAGCTAGACATACCTTTTATTGGAAAGATGTCCTCAAAGAAAGTCGCATCATTCGACTCCATAATTGTACCAACATGCATGTCTGATACCTCAGATTTTACTATCAAAAATCTATAGCCAATGCTATGAAAAGCATACCCCAGAAAAACACAATCCACGGTTTTTGGTCCAAGCTTTCGCTTCTTGGGTATTGGAATATTGACTTTCGCCAAACAACCCTAAGTTCGTAAGTAAGAGAGTTTAAGCCTTTTATTTTCCCATTCTTCAAATGGAGTCATGTTTTATCCTTTACGGGAACACGGTTTAGCACATGACATGCGGTCATTAGCGCATCCCCCCACCATTCCTTGGAAAGACCCGATGTATCTAACATGGCGTTAACCAAATCAGTTAGAGTGCGATTCTTTCTTTCGGCCAGACCATTTGACTGAGGTGAGTAGGGGGCGTCCTCTCATGTATAATACCATGTTCCATACAGGATAAATAAAATTCATTTGAAAAGTACTCTCCAGCACGATCCGACCTTAGCCGCTTGATTTTAAGATCAAGTTGGTTTTCTGCCTCAGCGTTATAGATTTTGAAGTTGTAAGATCCCTCCTTTATAAAGAAAAAGGATCCCTGTGATTGCAATGCTAGTCCCTGGATCAATGCTAGCATCCACAGTTTAAGATGAAGTACACAGAAACAAAGGTCATTATTACAGTCATTCCAGAGACAAACATAGTCTTTACAACTCCAAGGCCATAGGCCTAGTACAAGAGTTTAAATAAGTAAATAGATAAAAGTCTTCATCTTCATGTGCCACAGGCAAACATATTGAGTGTATACTCATGACTCCTAATCCTCATCAGAGTAACCTGCAACATCACAAGTTACAGCCACAGTGGGTCAATACATTGGAATAGTATTGGCAAGTGATACCTTAGTATAATTTTTGGTGGACTAGATACTATATGCAATTTGGCTAAGTGTAGTTTAGGCTTGCTTTGCTCAAATAGGTTTTGCCTATTAGTTGAAATCACTGAGTTTTTCTTTGTCAAAACTTTTCCCAAGGAACCACCAATAGACATTGGGGCCCTTCACCCTTGTTCAACCACAAGTTTTACTTAGAAATTGGGGTGAGGAGATTCTTGATAGCTTCCATGTCTTGATGCTCAAGTTGTCCAATACCAGGGACATGGCTAAGTACTTAGATTCTTCCATCTACAGAGGTTGTGCACTTTTCCCACAAGCCTTGTTTTTCACCAAGACAGGACCTTTCAGAAGCCTTCCCTTAGACCAAATGGACGCGCTCCAACCTATCATCCCACTACCACCAACTGTCCAAATGGCTAAGTTATTGCAACCTATATGATCCTGGCAGAGCCCATATTGCCAAGTGGCTGCACTAGAAGCTTCTTAACATTTGGCCTCTCAAATCCCTTTGTTCCTGGGTGGATTTCCACAAGTGAGATACACAAGGTAAACCATAGAAATGGGCCTTGTGTAACCACTCAACATAAACCATTCCTTCCATTCCACCCAGGTGTTTCATTCACTTAGTTGTTTTATTAAGCAAAAACATAAGTCCAAAGACTTAGAAATATTTTCCATAGCATGAATAATTCACCACCCTTGGTTGCTACTAGCTAGGCTAAGCATGGCATAGATAAGCATCTTAACTTAGAAATTTCTAGCAATTCTACAACTACTAGGATTTCCCAAGCATAGCATATAAGCAAAATATAACCATACAAGACTAGCAAAATATTTCTAATGCATAGTAGAAAACATAGGGATAATAATATCATGAAGCACCACTTGCCTTGGTAGTTTGGAGAGTAGCTACACTCCTCACAATAACAATCACTATTGGCACCAAAATCTACACATAAAATCATAGCAACAAATCACATACAAAATAAATACAAGAAAAAATATATGGATGCATGCAATATGATATGTGATGATTCCCTAACTCAACAAGACAAGTGCACAGTACTGGTCTATAAACAAGTTCAAAACTTGCCAAACCACATTTATTTAAACACTAAAACATTTCTTAAATAATTTATATACACAAAATAGGCCTACACATATTTCTGTAAATAAAACCATTTTAACAGAAACAAAACATTAAACACATTGCATATTTGGAAAGGGCTTTCTCTCCTGATTCCATTGATATAAAATTCATCAAATTTGGACGTGGGGATCAAAAGTTATGATTAAAACAAGTTTAAACATTCAATAGATTCAATTTCTGATTTTAAATCTAAATCCTAGCCACGTGTCATGTTCTGATTGGTGCGTACCGGTTCGCTCAGGATCACGCACACAAGCCGTTAGATCTAACTTAATCTGCACGGCCCAGATCTACTCGTACCCCTTCTCTTAAGTGTTTTATCTAGCCCGTCAGATCTGGATCCAACGGTGCGCGATCAAACGACCACACTCTGGCGGCGCTAGCGGCGACGACTGGCGGCGGCGGCTCTGTCTACGGCGGCGTGGTGGCTACAAGGGGCTCTGGGGTCTTCGGAGGTGCTTACCAGACTCGTGGCGATGTGCTGAAGCTCAACGTGGCGATGGCTTGACAAGGGGCGCACGGACATGGCGGCACGGGCTCGTCGGAGTTGTTGACAGCGTCGGTTGTTCGGTGACGAAGTCATTGGCGGCGCTCCGGGTCACCCTAGCACGAATCAAAGGCATCAGGGGGTGCACAAGGCTATGGCGAACATGCTCGTGTGAATCAGAAGCGAAGGGGAACACGGGGCTCAGCGAATTTAGTCGCCGAAGTTGAAGATGTCATCGGGAGCTTGCAGTGCTTGATGAAGTCGACGACCTGGGGAAGTATAGGATGAACCGAGGACATCAGAAGAAGTGCAAAGATGTTGCGAAGCAGTTTGCATGAACTAGAGGGGAAGGGGCGCACGGAGCTCACCGAGATTGGTCGCCGGAGAGGGTTCTGCCTGCGGCGGTGCAAGAGCGATTGCGGGCAGCCTGGGGGCGCTTTGTGCTCGGGGTCTGGGGGAAAATGGAGAGGGGGCAGAGGGGGTTTAAGTAGCATGGTCGCGAGCGTGATTTACTCCGGAATTCAACGTGAATTGACGCCGCGAATCAATATAGAGAACGGCCGGCGTAATTTGGGGATTGAGCTGTTCGCGGGGTGGAGACGATGACGCCGTGTGGGCCGCGGCTGTCAGCGAGAGAAATAGAGAGGGGGTGGGGTCCTTGCGTCAGCGACTCTAGGGGTATGTCCGCGGGTAAGGAAAACGGTTCGCGGGAGGGTAGCTGGGCTAGGTTGGGTCGAACTAGGCTGGTTGGGCCTGATAGGCTGTTTGGTTTATTTTTTTCTCTTTTAACTTTTTCTTTTTCTGTTTGATTTTCTAAACTGATTTCGAAACTCCAATTCAAATCTGTTTGATTTCAAAACTACTCTGGACTTTTGTACAATAAATCTTGTACCCAAATAAGTGTCAAACACAACTGTTCACTCAAACTTACTTGGGTCATTTGAAAAATAAAAATAAAACCAAGCCTTTATGTGATATAAACCATAGGCATAATATTGGTTTTATTTACACATTTTGTTTTGAAAACTTTGTTCAAGCTTTGGAAAGTACTTAAGTTTGAATTGAAACCTTACTGAAGAATACAAGTACTCTTCTCATTGGAAAATAGCACTAAGGCTAGATCATAACTACATAAAATAATGAGCATATAAGCTCCTGTTTTGAAATGATTTTTGAAAATGGAATCTTATATGATCATCGATGCATGGATGATATGCATGAGTTTGAAACATGATTTTAGGGATGTTACAAATCTAACCCCCTTAAGGTGAATATCGCCCTCGAGATTCGGATTGGCTAGCAAATAGGTGAGGGTGGTCTTTCCGAAGATCATCTTCTCTTTCCCATGTTGCTTCCTCTTCGGAATGATGGTTCCATTGAACCTTGCAGAACTTGATAGTCTTAGTCCGAGTAACTCTTTCTGCAGTCTCAAGAATCTTGATAGGTTTCTCTTCATAAGTGAGGTCACTCTCCAACTGAACCTCTTCCAAAGGTATAGTATCTTTCAAAGAAGTCTCTTCCATTTCCGGATGACATTTCTTAAGCTGACTCACATGAAACACATTATGAACAGATGACAAAGACTCTGGCATTTCAATCTCATAGGCTACTTCTCCTTTGCGACTCAGAATCTTGAATGGTCCAACATATCTTGGTGCCAATTTACCCTTGACACTAAATCTCTTCACTCCACGAAGTGGTGACACTCTAAGATAAGCTCTATCACCAACTTCATAGATGACTTCTCTACGCTTAGGATCTGCGTAGCTCTTCTGTCGGGACTGTGCTATCTTTAATATGTCCTTAACCAGCTTGACTTTCTCTTCAGCTTCTTTGATAAGTTCTGGTCCGAACAAACTTCTTTCTCCCACACCATTCCATAGTAATGGGGTGGTACACTTTCGCCCATAGAGAAACTCAAATGGTGCCATCTCAATACTGGCTTGATAGCTGTTGTTATAAGAAAATTCTGCGTAAGGCAGACTTTCATCCCAACTGGCTCCATAGTCTAGGGCACATGCCCTCAACATATCTTCAAGAATCTGATTAGTCCTCTCTGTTTGTCCATCAGTTTGAGGATGAAAAGCAGTGCTGAATTCCAACCTTGTTCCCAATGACTCATGTAATTGCTTCCAAAAATGAGAAGTGAATTGGGTTCCTCTATCTAACACAATACTCTTAGGTACTCCATGTAGACATACAATTCTACTCATATAGATCTTGGCCAACTTAGCACTTGTGTAAGTTGTCTTCACAGGTATGAAATGAGCCACTTTAGTTAGGCGATCCACTACTACCCAAATAGAATCATATCTTGACCGGGTCCTTGGCAATCCGGTAATGAAATCCATACCAATCTTGTCCCACTTCCAATCAGGAATAGGTAGTGGTTGAAGCAAACCTGCTGGTTTCTGATGTTCCGCTTTCACTCTACTACACACATCACACAAAGCAATATGTTCGGCGATGTCCTTCTTGAGATTATTCCACCAAAATATTTCTTTCATATCCATGTACATCTTGGTGTTACCCGGATGAATAGAATATGGCGAGTTGTGTGCTTCTAGTAAAATCAGTTTCCGAAGCTCCGGATCTTGTGGAACACAGATACGTTTTCCATGCCATAAAGTACCCTGTTCGTCTTCATGGAATCCTTTGGCTTTTCCCTTACCAATCTTTTCCTTAATCTCTTCAATTTCCTTATCAGTCTTCTGGGCTTCTTTGATCTTGTCCAACAAAGTGGGTTGAACATCCAAAGACATGAGATGTCCTTCAGGCACAATCTCCAATCTGAGGTCTCTAAATTGGGCACACAGATCATCTGGCAATTATCCCTTAGTAAGGCCATTCACAAAAACCTTACGGCTTAGAGCATCCGCTACAACATTTGCTTTACTGGGGTGGTATTGCAAACTCAAGTCATAGTCTTTGATGAGTTCTAGCCATCTTCTTTGTCTCATGTTAATTTCCTTCTGGGTGAAGATATACTTCAAACTCTTGTGATCTGTGAACACTTCACATCGCTTTCCCAAAAGATAGTGTCTCCATGTTTTGAGTTCATGGACAACAGAGGCTAACTCTAAATCATGAGTAGGGTAGTTCACTTCATGAGTTTTGAGTTGTCTCGAGGCATAAGCCACAACTTTTCCTTCTTGCATAAGTACTGCACCCAAACCATGATGAGATGCATCACAATACACTTGGAAATCCTTCTCCAAATCTGGCAGACACAAGACTGGTGCTGTCACGAGTCTCTTCTTCAATTCTTGAAAGCTGAGTTCACAACCTTCAGACCAAGCAAATTTCTTGTCTTTCTTCAGCAATTCTGTCATAGGCTTAGCTATCTTGGAGAAATTCTCAATGAACCTTCTGTAGTAACCTGCTAAGCCAAGGAAACTACGAACCTCTTTCACTGACTTGGGAGATTCCCATTTAGTTACAGCTGAAACTTTAGTAGGATCAACTGCCACACCATCTCCTGACACAACGTGTCCAAGAAAACCAACTTCATTTAGCCAGAATTCACACTTGCTGAATTTGGCATACAGTTTATGCTCTCTAAGCTTCTCAAGTATCAAACGCAAATGTCCTTCATGCTCTTCTTTGCTCTTGGAGTAGATTAAAATGTCATCGATGAAAACGACAACAAACTTATCAAGAAATTCCATGAACACCTTGTTCATCATATTCATGAAGTATGCTGGTGCATTGGTCAAACCAAATGGCATCACGGTGTACTCATACATTCCATACCTTGTAGTGAATGTTGTTTTAGGTATGTCTTGTTCTCTTATCTTGAGTTGGAAATAACCCGACCGAAGATCAATCTTTGAGAACACACAAGATCCTTCTAGCTGGTCAAACAAATCATTGATTCTAGGCAAAGGGTATTTGTTCTTGATAGTCACCTCATTGAGTGAACGGTAATCTTTGCATAACCTTTGACTTCTATCCTTATTATCCACAAACAAAACTGGTGCTCCCCAAGATGAAGAACTTGGTTGAATAAATCCTTTCTGCAACTGCTCTCCAAGTTGTTTCTTGAGCTCTTTCAGTTCATCAACCGACATCTTGTACGGCCTCTTTACTATTGGTCCAGATCCTGGTAGCAAATCAAGAAGAAACTCCACATCTCTATCTGGTGGCATTCCTGGCAGTTCTTCCGGAAACACATCCGGATATTCAATCACAATTGGCACACTGTCTATGCTAACCCCCTTAAGAGAATTTAACTTACTCCCTTTTGACTCAAAGTTAGACTTGAATCTAATCCGTTTCCTTTCCGGGGTTGTGAGTGCAACAGTACGATTAGCACAATCTAGTACCCCTTCATACTTAGCCATCCAATCCATTCCCAAAATTACATCCAGTCCTTGGGAATCTAGGATTATCAGACTCACTGGAAACTTATGCTTTCCAAACTCTATTACTAGATCCCGGCATCCAAGACTTACTATCATATCTCCACCTGGAGAACTAACTTTTATTGGACAACCAATGTTTTCAGTTGGAAACCCATTTCTATCAAAAAATGCTTTTGATATGAATGAATGCGATGCTCCAGTATAAAAAATAACAAGTGTTGGAATAGAATTGAGTTTGAACTTACCAGCAACAACATCTAGCTCTTCATATATTTCCTCCACATTGATGTGGTTCACTTGTCCCTTCTGAAAAGGGTTGGGCTTGTTGGGTCCTTCAACTTTATTTTCCGGGCATTCATTTGAATAATGCCCCATCTTCTTGCACTTGAAACACTCAACCTGACTAATATCCTTCTTGACAGGCTGGTTTCCACTGCCCCTTCCACTACCACTGTGGTGGCTCTTATATCCACCCTTGTGGTTCTTGTACTTGTCATTGTCATGACTACGGTGATGCTTGTTGTCATGATGATGGTTGTGGTTGTGGTGCTTGTTGAATTTCCCATGCTTGTGGGATCCTGAGCTTCCACTATCATCATAATAGGAACGCTTGTGAGACGATCCCGAGTTGTGCCTGTCCGAGTGCTTTCTCTTCCTACTCTCAACTTGCTTCATTTTGTTCTCCAAAATAGCAGCCTTATCACAAAGAGACTGATAAGTGGGAACATAGGCCACTGATAGCTACAGGTTCAGTTCATCATTCAACCCTTCAAGGAACTTTTCCTTCCTCTTAGCATTAGTGTCAACTTCATCCGGTGCATAACGCGCCAGATTGTTAAACTCCTCAATATATTCAGCCACGCTGTGGTGGCGCTGCTTCAGATTTTGGAACTCTTTCTTCTTCAAACTCATCACTCCGGATGAGATGTGAGCAGTACGAAAGCCATCTTCAAAGATAGCCCATGTCACATCTGCAATGGGAGTGGTGATCTGGAAGTTATCCCACCAAGTGGCTGCTGGTCCTTCCAACAAGTGAGCTGCAAATCTGACTTTCTCTTCATCAGTACAGCCAACTGTTACCAAGTCCTTGTTCACAGAGCGTAGCCAATCATTCGCCACCATAGGACCAGTTGTTCCTGAGAACTTCACTGGCCTCAATCTCAAGAACCTGGTAAGGATGTCAAAACCCGTTGGGTTGTTGTTGTTGTTATTATTGTTGTTATTATTATTGTTGTTGTTGTTGTTGTTGTTTTGGTTCTGGATGAACGTAGTCATCATCTGCATCAGCTGAGTCTGTGCTTTCATCATTTGCTGCATCTCAGGGGTGATGTTGTTGTTTTTGGGGTTGGGATTGGCACGACGGGGAGGCATCTGTGGTTAGTTCAATAGAGATAAGAATGAGATACCCATAGATGCTAACATGCACATTACATCACATAAACAATCACCAAACATGCATCACAATAATAAAGGTTCAACAACAAGATAACAAGTTTGCAAAGTAAACACACCAATAACAAGCCATCCACATGTTGGATGGTCATTGTGACTCAAATAAAGTATGATAAATAAATGATAAATGAGTAGTCATCACTACTTCTCGGCATCAACCTCCTCCTCAACAAAGGTAAGACCTGCATTCTCCATAGCGGTCTTGTAGTCCTCGACATTGGTGGTCAAGGTCTCTACCTTGGCTTTGAGAGCCCTCTTTTGAGAACGAAGCCTCTCAATCACAGTCTGCTGATGCTCGAGCTCGAAGTCCTTGGCCTCCAGTTCTGCAGTCATGTCTCGAATCCTCTTGTTCCTGTCTTGGACTCTCTTCTCTTGACTCTTGAACTTTCTGTCCTGACTCTCGAACTTTGCCTCCATCTCCTTGACTATCTCATCTTGCTCCGCGAAGAGCTTGTCCTTCTCACGAAGCTGCACCTGGAGTTCGTCATTGCTGAGCATGACGTTGGTCCTATCAGTGTCCACGTGCCTAATAAGAACCTCTAAGTCCTGGAGGTATAGACGAATCGGCTCTGTTGTCTCCCTCGAAGTGTCCTCGAAGTCGATGGCCTCTCCATCCTCATCACGTCTACCAAAGGCGTGGAAGTGAGTACCTCTAACCTGTCGAGAGTGTCTCTCTAACAGACGTCCAATCAAGTCATGCATGACTACCTCTAGGCCTCTCTCCGTGTCATCGTGCATGAGCTTGAAGATGATAGCCTCCGTGGTAGGCTCAGTCTGGCGTCCGGGATGATTGACCCTTGAAGCCCCAAAGGTCTTTCCTCTCAAACTTGGCGAGGGGAAGCACCATGATGGTAGGAAGAGGGATATTGAGCAAACTAGTGAGCTCAATAATACGAGGGCCAAAACGAGTTCCCTGGAACTCTTCAACAATGCTGATGGTAACATTAGGCATCTATTTATAAGATAGAAAAAGTTAGAAACAACACAGTTTAATACAAGTCACAAGACAAGACATCACATGCATAACTTTGGAACTCAAAACACACAAGTCATGGCATACATGAAACCATTACATAACATCCAAGGTTCAACTTATTTCAAGCAACATTTGGAAAATAAGGTGATAAGTGTGGTGGTCCAACTAACGAAGTACGTTTACAATCCTATCTCACTTGACAAGTTGGCTAACACAATATTTCTAGAAGCAATCAGTCTATCTTGAGCACATGACTCCATTACTAAGTCTATAATGTCTCCTCTTAAGGTTTGGTTGGTAGCCTCCAACTCTTGGGTATGTTTATTCTCTTCCTTTAGGTCATTTTGGATGTTGAGAATTCTGCAATTGACTCTATCACCAAGTTCTTTGATGGATTTCCAAGCTGCATCCCTTGCTGAATCAAAGAATGTAGTGTGCACAACTGAATTGGTGACCATGCAGAATCCTGATTCTTTGTGGTTGTCTTCCTTGTTTTTATACAAGTGAAGTTGCACCCACCAGTACTCAACTCCGTCATCCATCACAGGAAAACCTTTGTACACAGCTGCACCATGTATTCCCATTGCAACCATGAGGTCCTTGAGAGCCTTGGGAAATTCTGTCTCACACTCCAAAGTCATTGTCATGAGTGGTCCTTCCTTACGGCTTCGTTGATGGAGTTCATCTAAAAATAGAGATGAGAAAGAAGATTAGAAAAGTTTACGAGAAGAATAGACAAGTGTAGAAGTTTGTTGAAATTTTTTCCTTAGTGATTTCCAATCCTAGGGTCATAATCCTACAGGCAACACAGTGCTCTGATACCATCTGTAAGATCCCTCCTTTATAAAGGAAAAGGATCCCTGTGATTGCAATGCTAGTCCCTGGATCAATGCTAGCATCCACAGTTTAAGATGAAGTACACAGAAATAAAGGTCATTATTATAGTCATTCCAGAGACAAACATAGTCTTTACAACTCCAAGGCCACAGGCCTAGTACAAGAGTTTAAATAAGTAAATAGATAAAAGTCTTCATCTTCATGTGCCATAGGCAAACATGTTGAGTGTAGACTCATGACTCCTAATCCTCATCAGAGTAACCTGCAACATCACAAGTTACAGCCACAGTGGGTCAATACATTGGAATAGTATTAGCAAGTGATACCTTAGTATAATTTTTGGTGGACTAGATACTATATGCAATTTGGCTAAGTGTAGTTTAGGCTTGCTTTGCTCAAAATAGGTTTTGCCTATTAGTTGAAATCACTAAGTTTTTCTTTGTCAAAACTTTTACCAAGGAACCACCAATAGACTGGGGTGAGGAGATTCTTGATAGCTTCCATGTCTTGATGCTCAAGTTGTCCAATACCAGGGACATGGCTAAGTACTTAGATTCTTCCATCTACAGAGGTTGTGCACTTTCCCCACAAGCCTTGTTTTTCACCAAGACAAGACCTTTCAGAAGCCTTCCCTTAGACCAAATGGACGCGCTCCAACCTATCATCCCACTACCACCAACTGTCCAAATGGCTAAGTTATTGCAACCTATATGATCCTGGCAGAGCCCATATTGCCAAGTGGCTGCACTAGAAGCTTCTTAACATTTGGCCTCTCAAATCCCTTTGTTCCTGGGTGGCTTTCCACAAGTGAGATACACAAGGTAAACCATAGAAATGGGCCTTGTGTAACCACTCAACATAAACCATTCCTTCCATTCCACCCAGGTGTTTCATTCACTTAGTTGTTTTATTAAGCAAAAACATAAGTCCAAAGACTTAGAGATATTTTCCATAGCATGAATAATTCACCACCCTTGGTTGCTACTAGCTAGGCTAAGCATGGCATAGATAAGCATCTTAACTTAGAAATTTCTAGCAATTCTACAACTACTAGGATTTCCCAAGCATAGCATATAAGCAAAATATAACCATACAAGACTAGCAAAATATTTCTAATGCATAGTAGAAAACATAGGGATAAGAATATCATGAAGCACCACTTGCCTTGGTAGTTTGGAGAGTAGCTACACTCCTCACAATGACAATCACTACTGGCACCAAAATCTACACATAAAATCATAGCAACAAATCACATACAAAATAAATACAAGCAAAAATATATGGATGCATGCAATATGATATGTGATGATTCCCTAACTCAACAAGACAAGTGCACAATACTGGTTTATAAACAAGTTCAAAACTTGCCAAACCACATTTATTTAAACACTAAAACATTTCTTAAATAATTAATATACACAAAATAGGCCTACACATATTTCTGTAAATAAAACCATTTTAACAGAAACAAAACATTAAACACATTGCATATTTGTAAAGGGCTTTCTCTCCTGATTCCATTGCTATAAAATTCATCAAATTTGGACGTGGGGATCAAAAGTTATGATTAAAACAAGTTTAAACATTCAATAGATTCAATTTTTGATTTTAAATCTAAATCCTAGCCACGTGTCATGTTCTGATTGGTGCGTACCGGTTCGCTCAGGATCACGCACACAAGCCGTTAGATCTAACTTAATCTGCACGTCCCAGATCTACTCGTACCCCTTCGCTTAAGTGTTCTATCTAGCACGTCAGATCTGGATCCAATGGTGCGTGATCAAACGACCACACTCTAGCGGCGCTAGCGGCGGCGGATCTGTCTACGACGACGCGGTGGCTACAGGGGGCTCTGGGGTCTTCGGAGGTGCTTACCAGACTCGTGGCGATGTGCTGAAGCTCAACGTGGCGATGGCTTGACAAGGGGCGCACAGACACGGCGGCACGGGCTCGTCGGAGTTGCTGACAGCGTCGGGTGTTCGGTGACGAAGTCGTTGGCGGCGCTCCGGGTCACCCTAGCACGAATCAAAGGCATCAGGGGGTGCGCAAGGCTACGGCGAACACGCTCGTGTGAATCAGAAGCGAAGGGGAACACGGGGCTCAGCGAATTTAGTCGCCGAAGTTGAAGACGTCGTCGGGAGCTTGCAGTGCTTGATGAAGTCGACGACCTGGGGAAGTATAGGATGAACCATGGACATCAGAAGAAGCGCAAAGATGTTGCGAAGCAGTCTGCATGAACTAGAGGGGAAGGGTCGCACGGAGCTCACCGGGATTGGTCGCCGGAGAGGGTTTTGCCTGCGGCGGTGCAAGAGCGATTGCGGGCAGCCTGGGGGCGCTTTGTGCTCGGGGTCTGGGGGAAAATGGAGAGGGGGCAGAGGGGGTTTAAGTATCACGGTCGCGAGCGTGATTTACTCCGGCATTCAACATGAATTGACGTCGCGAATCAATACAGAGAACGGCCGGCGTAATTTGGGGATTGAGCTGTTCGCGGGGTGGAGACAATGACGCCGTGTGGGCCGCGGCTGTCAGCGAGAGAAAGAGAGAGGGGGTGGGGTCCTTGCGTCAGCGACTCTGGGGGTATGTCCGCGGGTAAGTAAAACGGTTCGCGGGAGGGTAGCTGGGCTAGGTTGGGTCGAACTGGGCTGGTTGGGCCTGATAGGCTGTTTGGTTTATTTTTTTCTCTTTTAACTTTTTCTTTTTCTGTTTGATTTTCTAAACTGATTTCAAAACTCTAATTCAAATATGTTTGATTTCAAAACTACTCTGGACTTTTGTACAATAAATCTTGTACCCAAATAAGTGTCAAACACAACCGTTCACTCAAACTTACTTGGGTCATTTGAAAAATAAAAATAAAACCAAGCCTTTATGTGATATAAACCATAGGCATAATATTGGTTTTATTTACACATTTTGTTTTGAAAACTTTGCTCAAGCTTTGGAAAGTACTTAAGTTTGAATTCAAACCTTACTGAACAATACAAGAACTCTTCTCATTGGAAAATAGCACTAAGGCTAGAGCATAACTACATAAAATAATGAGCATATAAGCTCCTGTTCTGAAATGATTTTTGAAAATGGAATCTTATATGATCATGGATGCATGGATGATATGCATGAGTTTGAAACATGATTTTAGGGATGTTACAGAAGTAGTGATGGCACAACGTCAACGTGGGAGCGCTTTGATACACCCAATTTGCATCACCTTTCTATATCATAATTTACCTCTATTCATTGATATTTTTCTTATTATGAGGTATTACTTATGGATTTTCATCTGTTCATGCATGTTGGATGATTCTTGGAGGATGGACTGCCGGAGTCTGGATTCTGGTGGAAAATAAGGCGTTTCGGTGCAATTTTGCGAAGATCAGAAAAATACCAGAAAAATATGGAAACATATTATTTCCCCAAATGACGAAGGAAGCCAGAAGGAGGAGCGAAGAGGGTCCACAGGGGGCCCACACCCCTAGGCGCGCCCCCTAAGCCGCGCCTAGGACAGGTGTGGCCCACCTGCCTGGCTCCCGAATCCGCCCTTCGCCTATATCTTCCCTACGGAACCCTAAGCCTAGGGGAGCCACCACAGATAGATTTCTGCCGCCTCTGGGGGCGGAAAACACCAAGAGAGAAAGATCTCTCCGGCAGACAGATTTCTACCGAGGGAATTCCTTCCCAAGAGGGGAGACCGTCGCCATCAACACCATCATCAAGCTAGGCTTCATCGGGATCATCATCCACACCATCATCACCACTCCGTTCCGCTGTAACAATTGTGTTGGATATTGCTTTAGTTCTTAGGGGAAACTTTCCTGGTGTTGATTACTTTTGTAGTTGATGCTTGTGAGTGGAACCATTTGATTATTGTTTATGTTCAGATTGTTATCCATTACCATATCATTTTTGATCTTGATCCATATGATGTCTCGTGAGTAGTTCGTTGTGTTCTTGAGGACATGGGAGAAGTCATGTTGTTAGTGGTGAATCTGTGATGAGTTATTATTCAATGGTTTAGTATTTAAGTTGTGGTGCTATTATTCTAGTGGTGTCATGTGAACGTTGACTACATGATACTTCACCATTTATGGTCCTAGGGGAATGCATTGTGTATTTGGCTACTAATTGCGGGGTTGCCGGAGTGACAGAAACCTGAACCCCCGTTAGGACACCGTTGCACAAGGGAGATCTTAGAGTTTAAGTATGTGGTTAGATTTATATCTTCATTACTTTCCTGTAGTTACGGATGTTTGTAGGGGGTTTAATCACAATTATGTATTAGTCCAAGTAAGGTTGATATGTTAGCACAGGTTTACCCACACAACACTTACAACACCGGAGAAGAGTACTCAGCTATTTGAAGCGAAAGCACTTGACAGTATTCCGATTTGTCCTCGAGAACGTTTGGTCCTTATAAGTATTTCCACCGGCTTGTCCTTTGCTAAGAAAGGATTGGGCCACTTCCTCCGTTTGTTCGTTGTCTTTATTACTTGCTCCTTGTTTTGTTGTCTTATCAGAAAACCACTAAAAATCTGTTTGCTAAGTATTCACAGGGATTTCCTGCTCCATACCACTGTTCAGCACCTTCTGCTCCTCGTTGGGATCGACACTCCTATTTATCAAAAGTACTACGATACACCCACTATACTTTTGGGTTATCAAGACTATTTTCTAGCACCGTTGCCGAGGAGTGAAGCGCTATTGAAGAGTGGAACTGGTAAGGGAATATTTTGCTATGAGTATTGCTCTTGTTACTACTTGTTACTTTGTTTCCAATATGGATAACCCACTTGGTTTTCTGTTTGGGAAAACTACTACCACTGCTAGGGTAGTAGATGAACCACCTCCTGTTGAGATAGATCCTTTTAAGATACCTACAAGTATTGTTAATCGAGTTATGGATAATTATTATTTTGGGGATGGAACTATCCATCCCGGTGATCACTTGCTTTTTATCCATGAATTATGCGAGTTGTTTAAGTGTGCAGGTATCACAACTGAACAAGTAAAGAATAAGTTACCCTCCATGTCCTTGAAAGGGAGAGCTTAAGAATGGTATAAGCTGCTGAAGAATGGACAATCCATGGAATGGGAGGAGATGGCATCTCTCTTTTACTCTAAATTTTATCCTCCCAGTGAGATTCATAAGGATAGAAATATTATATATAACCTTTGTCCTCTTGATGGAGATAGTACATCTCAAATTGTGGGAGATTGAAGTTACTAATGCTTAAATGTCCTATTCATGAACTCCCTAACAATATTATTCTCAATAACTTTTATGCTAGGCTTTCTCTTCATGATAAAGATTTACTAGATGCTTCGTGTGTTGGATCATTCACATGTATGAAGGAAGAAGCTAAATGGTATCTCCTAGACCGTATTCAAGATAACACTAAGGCTTGGGAGAATGATAAAGGAAGAAAGTCAGGTATAAACTATGATTATGAATGCATTAAATCTTGTATGGGAACTGATGACTTCCGTGATATTAGCAATGAGTTTGGTCTTGACTCCCAAAGTATTGCCAACTGTTTTAAGGCCTTTGCCTCTTACATAGAAATTCCCAAGAAGAAGTGGAATAAGTACCATGCTCCTTATAAAGACGTTGTTAGTCATGTTCCTGTTAGAAGTACTCAAGTTTGTACTACTAATCATATTGTGCCCGAACCTCATGTTGAGAAAATTCCTTTCCTAGCTAAGGTAAAGGAGTATTCTATGATTATTAGTGCAAATAACAAAGGTACAAATAAAACTGTGGAGCCTGGTAAGCAATTGAATGTTGAACCTGTGGTAGCTATTGTGAAAGACACTGTCACTAGAAATATAGAGGATGAGCATATTGTCTTCCTCATCCTAGTAAGGCTAGAAAAGCTAGTGTTCCTGTGCTTTCTGTTAAAATTTGTGATCATTGCTACTATGGTTTATGTGATATTGGTGCTAGTTCTAGTGCTATTCCTTATGAGCTTTACAGGGAAATTATGCATGAGATTGGTCCTTGTGATCTTGAGGACATTGAAGTGGTTATCCACCTTACTAATAAGGAAACCATTTGCCCCATTGGTATTGTAAGAGACGTGGAGGTTCTTTGTGGTAAGATTAAGTATCCTGCTGATTTTCTAGTGCTTAATTCAGCAGCTAGCAAAACTTGTCCTATCATTTTTGCTAGACCTTTCTTGAACACTTGTGGAGCTATTATTGATTGTAAGAAGGATTTTTTAACTAAGTTTGATGGAGATTCTTACGAGTTTAACTTTTCCAAATTTGCTAAAGCTCCTTGTGAAAAAATCTTGCCTAATAAAGATTTCAGGATGGAACAACTTGCTTCTATTGATCCAGTCTATGACCTTGGACCTCTTTTTGATAACTGTAAGTATGCTTATTCTGATGATAAAGTTGTTTCCAGTGACAGTTATATTGTCAACTTTGTTCAAAGTTCTACTGAAATTTATTATGAGAGAGGGAAACATGGTTTTATGCATCTCAATGATGTTAAGTTTCCTCGTTTTATGTTGAAAGCTTTGAAGTTGCATCTGTTTTGTCTTCCTATGCTAGTGCCTTTTTGTTTCAACAATTCGTTTTCGCATGACACCCCCATGCATAGGAAGTGGGTTAGACTCAAATGTGTTGGTTACTTGCTTCTTGATGCACTCTTTCACTTCAAATATATATATATATATATATATATATATATATATATATATATCCTATATGAGCATCTTTGAAAGTTTCAAGCCTAACTTAAAAGCATTAAACTTGTTGGGACATAACCCAAGAGTTTTGTCGTGTCTTGGAAGTTATTAACTTAGTAATAGCCGCTCCTTATCCTTTTTGTTTTGGCTTTTGTGTCAAGTTCAACTACTTTTGTGAAGTAGAGGAGTTGTGAAAAGTGGCCGTCCTGGGACAGATTTTTGTGCTGTATTGTAAAAATTCGTGAGGGTGCTCGGTACTTCAGACGGAGATGCATTTTTCTGAGCTTGTTCTCCAAGTTGTTACCCAACTTTCATTAGTTATGAACTTTTTGATTTGAGCAACAGAAGGTTTTCGAAAAAATCAATATTTACCTGCTGGTCTGTTTTGACAGATTTCTGCCATTATTTTGCATTTGCCTCTTACAAAAGCTTTTGTTTTGATGGGTTTTCAGTTGAGGTGTGTACCTAAAGGTTTATTGTTTTTGCTTACACTAATATTGTCATTGAGTTTGTGCACAAGTTTTTTTTGTATGAAGGAAATTCTCAGGAGAAAGACAAAAGGAATCTGTAGAGTTCGTTTTTGAATAGGTAAAAGTGGTGAAAACAAAAGGTTCGTGAAACCCCAATCTTTTTATATTTTTGATGTTTTTAATACATAAGGAAGACTACGAGACGGAACTGAAGAGGAAACAGAGTCCGGGG
Organism: Avena atlantica; assembly: GCA_910589765.1. Taxonomy (NCBI): domain Eukaryota; kingdom Viridiplantae; phylum Streptophyta; class Magnoliopsida; order Poales; family Poaceae; genus Avena; species Avena atlantica. Next base: position 123,070,253 of record OU342737.1, read on the forward strand.
TGGACAAACCCACCCCAGGCGCGGGCCTAGCCTGGTCGCGCCTGGAGGGGGTGTGCCACCCTCGAACTCCGTCTCCGCCTCGTTTACGTGTCAGTACCTTCCTTATGCTTTGAAACTTCATAATATATAACCCCCCTGGGTTCCCCGAGGTTCGTGCATCGTGTTATCATCATGTTTTCGTTTCGATCTGTTTCTGTCAGGAAATCTTCTCAAGTTTAGAGCATCATGGTCTCTGCCAACGACAAATGCATGAAGCCCGAGGAAGAAGAACCTCAAGTCCCCAAGGAGGGGGAGATTTTGGTAGGGTATGAAGAGGACATGGAGGAGGACAAGCATCCGGACACCCGTGCTACCGTCGCAAGCATTGGTTTGGTAGCAAAACCCACCAAGCTTAAGAGGACAGCACAGATGTCTACAGGAGGGAAACCTCCGCGTCATATCCTCGCTCCACGCACACTTCCTCCTAGTACCCCTTGTTCTAACAGTGCAGGGAAGAAACACTCTAATAAGGAAGAATGGAGAAAGAATAACAAGGACTGGGATCCTCGGTCCGAGTTGATCATGAGCTGCATTGAGCCTAATTCGGAGTTAATTCGTACTCTGACCTTCGATATGGAGGATTTGAAGAAACTTATTGAAGAGCTTATCAAGATAACACCACCACCAAAGGAGTAATTCATCATCAGGTTTGGCATCCCCTTGGCTTGTCCCAAGCTTGGGGGAGTGCCGCGGTATCACCACCATTATCTTTTATCTTTTACCTTTTTAGTGGATTCATATCTGTGGTAGAGAGGTTATCTTATAGTTTGGTTTGCATGTGGAAGTATCTCTCCTTTAGTTGATTATCTTTGTATCCCTTGGTGTGAGTGTCTTTATTGGAATATTAATGAGAAGTCTCATCTTTTACTTTTTGCACTTCTTATTTTAGTTTGCAATATCTATTATATGGTGGATCTTGTTGATCAGTATTGGCACCACTTTGGGAGCATCAAGTGGATCTAAATTGGTTTTGGCAAACCAAGTTCTGGTCAGTAGCAATACCTTTTGAAGTTTGAAAGAGAAAGAAAAAAACCTACATGTATTTTGTATCATTTGTTTTCTTTCTTGTTGGCTCATAAGCTTAGTATTCTTTATTTAAGATCTTTTGTGTCTTCAAGGAAGATTGCATGTTTGGATTTACTACTTGTATGTTTGCTTGTTTCTTTCAACTCTCTTGCTTGCTACCCAGCCTTGCTAGCCAAAAACCTGTTTTGAGAAGGCATACTTCTCATGTTTACAAATCCTTTGAACCAAAACTTATGCCATTTGTGTCCACCATATCTACCTAGTAGCATTGTTGCTATTCCAAGCAAATTCTCAAGCTTCATCTATCTTTCAAATTAAAAAGTATTTTCTTATGTGAAAACTAGTTAGTAAAGCTCTCACGAACTTGATGGCACACTTTATTTCTTGCCCCTAATAGACTTGAACCATTGTGCCATCGAAGTTGTATATGCTTGCATCTATACGTTAGAATTAGCAGAACTGTGCCATCACGAGGAACGTTTTCAACATTGCACTTGTACTCTGTACATAGTTGATCTCGTGCTCTTTTGTCTATGGATGTCAACTGTGTGAAATAAAGAGGGGACTTGTAAGTCCGTGGAGTCTGTATTTTGTGTTAGAGAAACGCCTGTGCCGCTAGCCTAAGCCATGCCTAATCATGGTGGAAACTTGCAACATCACCATAGTGAGTCATCCATGAACCATCCTCAATAAAAAGCTATGCATATAGTAAATAAAAAGATCGCTGAGATGCTCATTGTCTGCTTGCCTTGTCATTTTGGTTATGGGAAAGCTCATGTACCATGTGCAAGGGGTACCCCATTGGTGGTTCTCAATGATATGCAAATACTTACAATGACAAGAACTTACCTCTGACCAAAGTTGAGTAGCATGAGGAGTGGCCCTCATATTCAAGCGACATGAGATTGCCAACTTATATTTAGTCAAGCATACACTCCATCTTTGTGCACTTTAACTTTAATCATCTCAAGATGCCTATGATAGGGGCAATGAGGGCTCAAAGCTAGTAAGTACCATAATATTTTGGAAGCTCTTTATGACTTGTAATCCCAGCTTCCCTCTAAGAAGGGACCTTTCTCCCACTTCCAAGTTGAGTCAGTACACCTACTTCCTCTCTATCTCCAGTAAGCATTTGAGTTGTTGTGTTTCAAGCATCCATATGGTGATTTATTCAATCATGTTCTTTATCTTGCTTATTTGAACAAAACTCTTATCTATTGAGTATTACTTTGAAAGCCTTCACTTGTGAAAAACCTTTTTGAGCAAAGAGTGCTCATGTTATAAAACTTCTACAAAAAGCTTTTTGTGAAACTGTTTGCCAGGTGTTCTCTGACCAAGAACAAGTTTGCAAATTCCAATTATGATTTATCTTTATGCATCTCTATTGTGACTGCTGCACTTGGTTGCAAGCTAAGTTATATAATGGTGAGTTGCTTTCTTCTATGAGTTGTGCAATGGTAAGTGTGATGCTTCTTGTTCGTATTCTTTTATCGAAACTTCACTCCATAAACCTGTGGACATGTTTACTGAGCTCAGTTTTCGCTTGGGGACAAGTGAAGTCTAAGCTTGGGGGAGTTGATACGCCCAATTTGCATCACCTTTCTATATCATAATTTACCTCTATTTATTGATATTTGTCTTATTATGAGGTATTACTTATGGCTTTTCATCTGTTTATGCATGTTGGATGATTCTTGGAGGATGGACTGCCGGAGTCTGGATTCTGATGGAAAAGAAGGCGTTTCGGTGCAATTTCACGAAGATCGGAAAAATATCAGAAAAATATGGAAACATATTATTTTCCCAGATGATGAAGGACGACAGAAGGACGAGCGAAGAGGGGCCGCAGGGGGCCCACACCCCCTAGGCACGGGCCCCCCTAGGTCGCGCCTAGGGCAGGTGTGGCCCACCTGCCTGGATCCCGACTCCGCCCTTTGCCTATATCTTCCCTACGGAACCCTAAGCCTAGGGGAGCGACCACAGATAGATTCCCGTCGCCTCTGGGGGCGGAGAACACCGAGAGAGAAAGATCTCTTTGGAAGACATATTTCTATCGAGGGAATTCCTTCCCGAAGAGGGGAGACCGTCGCCATCAACACCATCATCAAGCTAGGCTTCATCGGGATCATCATCATCATCCACACCATCATCACCACTCTGTCTCGCTGTAACAATTGTGTTGGATATTGCTTTAGTTCTTAGGGGAAACTTTCCCGGTGTTGATTACTATTGTAGTTGATGCTTGTGAGTGGAACCATTGAATTATTGTTTATGTTCAGATTGTTATCCATTACCATATCATCTTTGATCTTGATCCATATGATGTCTCGTGAGTAGTTCGTTGTGTTCTTGAGGACATGGGAGAAGTCATGTTGTTAGTAGTGAATCTGTGATGAGTTATTATTCAATGGTTTAGTATTTAAGTTGTGGTGCTATTCTTATAGTGGTGTCATGTGAACGTCGACTACGTGATACTTGACCATTTATGGGCCTAGGGTAATGCATTGTGTATTTGGCTACTAATTGTGGGGTTGCCGGAGTGACAGAAACCTGAACCGCCGTTAGGACACCTTTGCACAAGGAAGCGTAGGATCTCAGAGTTTAGGGCTGTGGTTAGATTTATATCTTAATTACTTTCCTGTAGTTATGGATGTTTGCAGGGGGTTTAATCACAAGTATGTATTAGTCCAATTAAGGTCGGTATGTTAGCACCGGTTCACCCACACAGCACTTACAACACCAGAGAAGAGTACTCAGCTATTTGAAGCGAAAGCAATTGACAGAATCCCCATGTGTCCTCGAGAACGTTTGGTCCTTATAGGTATTTCCACCGGCTTGTACTTTGCTAAGAAAGGATTGGGCCACTTTCTCTGTTTGTTTGTTGTCTTTATTACTTGCTCCTTTTTTTGTTGCCTTATCAGAAAACCACTAAAAATCCATTTGCTAAGTATTCACAGGGATTTCCTGCTCCATACCACTGTTCAGCACCTTCTGCTCCTTGTTGGGATCGACACTCCTATTTAGCGGAAGTACTACGATACACCCCCTATACTTGTGGGTCATCACGCTTCGTCGGGAAACCCCAAGAGCAAGGTGTGATGCAGCACAGTAGAAAGTCTTCCCTCAGTAAGAAACCAAGGTTATCGAACCAGTAGGAGGAAGGAAACGTCTCAAAGGTGTTGCAAGCAACATGGAAACCTGCACAACCCAAACTCAAGACTTTGCCCTAACTAACGGTGAGGTTATCAATCTCACCAGTTGCTGTAACAAAGGATTAATTATATGGTGTGGAAGGTGATGATGGTTTGCAGCAAGTAAACAGTAACAGTGGAAGATGTATCAATGGTAAATATTGGACCGGGGTCCATAGTTCACTAGAGGTGTTCTCCTTAGATAAACAAACATGGCATGCATGGTAAACAAATTATAGCAGGGCAATTGACAGGACTAAGCAAAGCATAACAATGCAATACTAGACATAAAGATCCTATGAGATTCGATTGGGCAATACAGCAAGATACATAGACCGCCATCCAACTGCATCTATGACTAGAAGTCCACCTTTGGGTTATCATCCGAACCCCCTCTAGTATTAAGTTGCAAGCAATAGACAACTGCTTTAAGCAAAGTGTGTAAGGTAAACAATCCACTTGTTCCATGAACAACAGACCATTGTTTTCTCCCTAGTGTCAACAACGCATCTACAACCTTAGAGATTTCTGTCACTTCCCTTGATTCAATTGAGGCATGAATCCACTATCAAGCATAAATACCCCCTATTGGAGTCACTAGCAACTACTTGGCCAAGATAGCTACTAACAACGGAGAGCATGCAAGATCACAAAAAACACAGACATGATAGAACCAATAAGACAAAATCATTAATCAATCTGACATAGTAATCTCAATATCCATCGGATCCCCACAAACACAACATGCATGATTACAAATAGATGAGATCTTGATCATGAACGGAGCTCACAAGATCTAGATATGAAAACACAAAGGAGGAGATACAACCATCTAGCTACTACATGGACTCGTTGTCCAAGGTGGAACTACTCACGCTTCATACCAGAGGCTGGCATGATGAAGAAGAAGGCCTCTGGGATGATCTCTCCTCCGGTAGGGTGCCGGGAAGAGCTTCAGATCCTCCCGATCTAGGGACGATGGTGGCGGCGGCTACAGACGGCTTCGTGGAATATTGATTGGGTGCTTAGGGTTTAGGCATCGGGGGCTTCCTATATGCGAGGCTGGGAGGCGGCCAGGGGGCCCACACCCTGCCCAGACGCGACCTACAATGGGCCCGCGCCTAGGGAGTGCGGCCACCCTGTGGCGCCCCTCCGTCTCTCCTCTAGACTCCGTGTTCTCCTCGGATGAAATATTGACTTTGGATTTTGTCCTGTCCAATTCCGAGAATATTTCCTTACTAGCTTTTCTGGAACCAAAAATAGTAGAAAACAGGCAACTGGCAGAGTGGCAACTTGTTAATAGGTTAGTACCAGAAAACATATAAAAAGCACCTCAAAGTGTGGACAAAGCAAAGCAAAGTAGATACTAAACAAGCATGGACCATCAAAAATTATAGATACGTTTCCAAGGTATCAACCATCCCCAAGCTTAACTCCTGCTCGTCCTTGAGTAGGTAAGTGATAAAAGAATAATTTTTTAGGTGACATGCACCATAAAAACCAAGATCAAACCATTTGCAAGCATTGAAAGTTGGGATCAAAGAACTCTAAACATGTGCATGAAAGATGGAGTTCTAACAGTAAGGAGTTCTAACAGTAAGACAAAGCAACTATGCATGCAACATGAAAAGCTACAAACAAAGATCATGAATAACATGCATTGAAAAACGTTTGTTTGTTTCACATACATAAAACATGGCATAGTGGTAATCAGCTTGTCCCTCATGGAGTAGCAAATAGATGCATAGGACACCTTCAAATTTCATAAGAGTGACTAGATACAAATAGCACAAGAACAATCAATACAACAATATGCATCAATCAATAAGTTTTGGGACAATGTACATAGAACTAAGAATGGCAACTATGCTCTCTTAACTGGTGCCTAAAGGTAGAAGGTGGAGACTCAATATAATGGTGGAAGAAAGGCCCTTCATAAAGGGAAGCAGGGATTTCAAGTTTCAAAAAGAGCTTCCAAAAATTATGGTACTTGTTTAGATTTCAACCCTCATTGCCCCTATCATAAGCATCTTGAAGTGATTAAGGTTAAAGTAAACAAACTATGGAGTATATGCTTGATAAAGTATAAGTTGGAAATCTGATGTCCCTTGAATACGAGGGCCGATCCTCATGCTACTCAAGTTTAGTTACTTGCAAGTTCTTGTCATAGTAAGTGCATGTGTATCATAGAGAACCGCCAACGAGGTACCCCTTGCACATGGTATAGGAGCTTTCCCATAACCAAAATGACAAGGCAAGCAGACAATGAGCATCTCAGCATTCTTCTTATTTACCATGGGATATGGTGCTTTTTTCTCTCTTTTCTCAATATGTCTCTTTTTTCGCAATCTCTTTTTTATAGAAGAATGCTTCATAGATATCACTATGGTGATGCTGCAAGTTTCCACCATGATCAGGCATGGCTTAGGCTAGCGGCCCAAGCGTTTCTCTAACACAAAATACATAACTCCATGGACTTAGAAGCTCCCCTTTCATTTCAGACCGACGACATCCATAGACAAACGAGCATGATATCAACTGTGTAAAAATTACAAGTGCAATGTTGAAAGCGTTCCCCATGAAAACATGGTTCTGCTAATTCCAACGTATAAGTGCAAGCATATACAACATAGATGACACAATGGTTCAAGTTTATTAGGGGCAGGAAATATAAAGTGTGCCATCAAGTTCGTGAGATTTTTAATCACTAAGTTTTCACATAATAAAATACTTTTTAATTGGAAGATAGCTGAAAATAAGAATATACTTGGAATGGTGTAACACACCATGCATAGGAATTTATAGTGGACACTTTGGAATAACTTGGTTTCTTGGGAGTTGGAAGCATGAGTAGAGCTTACTCATACAAGTGGAGGCTAGCAAAAGACTAGGAGCGACCAACTAAGAGAGAAATAATGGCCATAATCATGCAAAGCGACAAAACATTACTAATCAAAGCATAGAGTGGTACTACAAGTCAAATACTAAATGATCATAGAGGCTATGGGTGACTTGTTCATAGTCATAACATGGTGTGAGTATGTGCCAAGTCAACCCAAACAAAGCATCAAAGGAGAAAACCCCAATACTATGCTTTTGTATGCTAAAACAACGCATGATTCCTTCAAGGCACACTAAGCAATCCCAATTGTTTGGAACAAGTCATGCTACAACAATAATCACTAAGCATAAGGTCAAAACAACACCTAGCATGACATGCTAAAGTCTAAGTCACAGTCAAAGCAAGCTTCTCTTGCACTATTCAAGCAAGAACTTTTTACTCCTTTCCAACACCAATCAACTTATTTGAAACAACACAACGAGAGCGGTGGTACAAACTACTTTATTCAAGAAAAATAAACAAACTAAGCAAAGAAAACGAAAACTAAGACGCTCCAAGAATAACACAACAGTGCATGAAACAATAAAAACGAAGTGTCTAGAAAGACCTGAGCTTTTTATTGATGAAGAAGGGATGCCTTGGGCATCCCCAAGCTTTGACGCTTATACATCTTGGATATTTCTTGGGGTGACACCGGGATGGCATCCCCAATCTTGAGCTTTTGTTCATTCTTCATCTTATTACATCATTCTCTCTCTACACCTGAAAATTTTCCTTCATACAAAACTTCACACAATCTTCATTAGCAACATTAGTGTATTCAAAAGATAATAGACCCTTGAGTTTAGCTTTAGAACATCAAAACTTTCACTAAAAACACAAGTTACTGTATCAACTCCTTCAAAAAGCTCAGTTTCCCAAAAAAACCTAAAAAGGAATCAATAAGAAGCAAATGCAAATAATGGCAGAAATCTATCAAAACAGACCAGCAGGTAGAAACCGATTTTTTAGAAAACCTTCTGTTGCTCAAATCAAAAAGTGTTTAACTAACGAAAGTTAGCTAACATACTGGAGGATTTATTAGTAAATTTTTATCTCAATCCGACTTACAGAGTCTCCTCACAAATTTTTATGATGGAGGACATAAATCTGTTTCGGGACAACAACTCCCCAAATCTTACTTCCCTCTCATTAGAGGTCATTCTTGGCACAAAAAGCAAACAAAAAGGATAAGGAGAGGTCATTACTGAAGTAATAACTTCCAAGACTAAAGAAAACTCTTGGGTTATCTCCCAACAAGTACTTTTCTTTAACGCCTTTAAGTTAGGCACAAGAAGCAAGAAATCAAGTATATTCAAATGAAGAAGCATTAACATCAACTCTCTTGCTCTTACTTTTCTTACCTTTCTTCTTATCTTTAGGGAAAATATGATTGCTTACTGGAGGAGCAAAATGCATAATGCCTTTTCCCACATCTATTATTGCTCCAAGGTGTTTCAGCAGGGATCTTACGAGTGTAATTTGTCCTTTGCCTACACATTCAATAACAAGATAGTTAGTAGACACCATTTTTTCTGAGATTTTTATAAACACACATTCAGCTATTCCAATGGGTAATAAAGTTGCATTATTGGTAAGAGATATTTCTTCTCCTCCTTTAGAAAGTCCCAAAAGACTCAAAGACTCATAAATATTTTTAGGCATAAGCCAATTCAGACATGATATCACAGCGAGCATCAAAAGTTGCACTATTTATAGAGACTTTGATTGTGGGAAACCACTTTGAAGGCTCAGAATTTATTGGAACATAACTATGGTGCTCTCTAAGTGTGTGATAGCAACTGTTCAAAGCAACAGTACTAGACTCAAGAGTGTTCAACCTAGCATAAATATCTATAAAAGAAGAATCAGAATTGCCAGGCATATTATAGATTATTATCAACCTATTTATAGCATCTAAAGCTTCATTCTCAGTACAACGAAAAATATCTTTCTCAGCCACAACATCCAAAGCATATCTATAACAAAGAGCAATACCATGGTAGAAACTATTAATAACCAAGCTAAGACTCATCTTAGGCTCAGTTTCCCTTTGTAAAGTAGAGATTCTAGACCAAGATTCTTTGGAACTCTCTCCACTTACTTGCTTGAAAGTAAAGATCCTTTCCATAGGTGACACAGGGATTGGACCAAAACCAGACATAGTAGCAACTAGAGCAGGAACTAATTTTTTTGTGTTTTTGATAAGAGAAAGCAAACCAAACTAAACTAATTTTTTTTGGAGTTTTTGATAAAAAAAGGAAAACAAAACCAAGCAAAAGAAACTAAGCAAACCAAAAACAAAGTAAAGATAAAGGTTGTGGAGGACTCCCCTTGTGAAGACGTCCTTAGCCTCCCCGGCAACGGCGCCAGAAAATCTTGATGGCGCTGCGTCAACGTGGGAGCGCTTCGTCGGGAAACCCCAAGAGCAAGGTGTGATGCAGCACAGCAGCAAGTCTTCCCTCAATAAGAAACCAAGGTTATCGAACCAGTAGGAGGAAGGAAATGTATCAGAGGTGTTGCAAGCAACATGGAAACCTGCACAACACAAACTCAAGACTTTGCCCCAACTAATAGTGAGGTTGTCAATCTCACCGGTTGCTGTAACAAAGGATTAACTATATGGTATGGAAGGTGGTGATGGTTTCCAGCAAGTAAACGGTAACAGTGGAAGATGTATCAATGGTAAAGATTGGACCGGGGTCCATAGTTCACTAGAGGTGTTCTTCTTAGATAAACAAACATGGCATGCAGGGTAAACAAATTACAGCAGGGCAATTGACAGGACTGAGTAAGGCATAACAATGTAATACTAGACACAAAGATCCTATGAGATTCGATTGGGCAATACAACAAGATACATAGACCGCCATCCGACTTCATCTATGACTAGAATTCCACCTTTGGGTTATCATCCGAACCCCCTCTAGTATTAAGTTGCAAGCAATAGTCAACTGCTTTAAGCAAAGTGTGCAAGGTAAACAATTCACTTATTCCATGAACAAGAGACCGTTGTTTTCTCCCTAGTGGCAACAACACATCTACAACCTTAGAGATTTTTGTCACTTCCCTTGATTAAATAGAGGCATGAACCCACTATCGAGCATAAATACCCCCTCTTGGAGTCACTAGCAACTGCTTGGCCAAGAAAGCTACTAAAAACGGAGAGCATGCAAGATCACAAACAACACAGACATGAGAATCAATAATACAAAATCATTAATCAATCTGACATAGTAATCTCAATATCCATCGGATCCCCACAAACACAACATGCATGATTACAAATAGATGAGATATTGATCATGGACGGATCTCACAAGATCTAGACATGAAAGCACAAAGGAGGAGATACAACCATCTAGCTACTACATGGAACCGTAGTCCAAGGTGGAACTACTCACGCTTCATACCGGAGGCTGGCATGATGATGAAGAAGGCCTCCGGGATGATCTCCCCTTCGGCAGGGTGCTGGGAAGAGCTTTAGATCCCCCGATCTAGGGACGATGGTGGCGGCTCCTACAGACGGTTTCGTGGAATATTGATCGGGTGCTTAGGGTTTAGGCATCAGGGGCTTCTTATAGGTGAAGAGGCGAGGCGGGGAGGCGGCCAGGGGACCCACACCCTGCCCAGGCGCGACCTAGGGTGGGCCCGCACCTAGGGGTGCGGCCACCCTGTGGCTCCCCTCCGTCTCTCCTCTGGACTTCGTGTTCTTCTCGGTGAAATATTGACTTTGGCTTTTGTCCCGTCCAATTCCGAGAATATTTCCTTACTAGCTTTTCTAGAACCAAAAACAGCAGAAAACAGGCAACTAGCACTGTGGCAACTTGTTAATAGGTTAGTACCAGAAAACATATAAAACACACCTCAAAGTGTGGTCAAAGCAAAGAAAAGTAGATACTAAACAAACATGGAACATCAAAAATTATAGATACGTTTCTGACGTATCAAGTAGTTCAAAGCTTCATCTTTAGATTTGAGAAGATAAACATAGTAGTATCTAGTGGAGTCATCAATCAACGTCATAAAATATCTTTTTACACCTTTTGTAAACACACCATTCATCTCAAAAAGATCTGAATGAATAAGTTCTAGCGGTTCTAAGTTTCTCGGTTCCGCAGCCGTATTAGACTTGCGGGGTTACTTTGCTTGCACACAAACTTGGCACCTAGAAACTTTGATAGTGGTGAATTTCAGATTAAACTTATATTGGCTAGCCACGTCATGCAACCAAAATTAATATGATAGAGTCGTGAATGCCAAACATTGGACTCATTATCATTGCAAACATGATTAATAAATTTAGTACATGAGTTTGACAAAGACAAGCGGAATAGACCTCCGCACTCATAATCCTTTCCAATAAATTGTACATACTTAGAAATTACAACTTTATTGGACTCAAAAACCAACTTAAAGCCATCTCGACATAAAAGTGATCCGCTGATGAGATTCTTATTGATGGAGGGAATGTGCTGCACATTCTTCAGTTGTACGGTCTTCCCCGAAATAAACTTCAGATGTACCGTACCAACACCATGAACATAAGCATGTGAGACATTTCCCATCTGCACGGAAGAAATCCTTGAGACCTGATAAGAGGAAAACATGGAAATATCAGAACATACATGTGTATTAGCACCCATGTCTATCCACCAATCAGGAGAATGACATACCGAAAGGATAGTATGTAAAATACAGTACCCAACATCCTTCATTTTAGTATCTCTAATAACAACATTTGCGGTCTTGCCACTGTTCCCATGTTGACGCTTGTCAAAGCGATTAGGGCATCTAGGATCCCAATGATCAGGATCACCGCAGACGTGGCAAGAGCCTTTCCTCTTATCATTTTTCTTCTTGAAGTTGGTTGAGTGCATGGCCTTGTTCTTGCCATCAAACTTCCCTTTGCCTTCAGATTTGTTCTTATTCTTGTACATGTGGAATTGGAAGTTTTTCTTCTGCACCAAATTGGCAGTAGAAGCTCCCTCAAATCCTCGAGCAGTTTTGTCCTTTGCTCTCGCCTTCTCTTCCACATGAAGAGACCCAATTAGATCCGTAACGGAAAACTCTTGTCTCTTATGTTTCAGAGAAGTAGCAAAGTTCCTCCACAAGGGAGTAAGCTTGGCAATAATGATACGGCCACAAATTTGTCCGGTAAGGAAGAAAAACTCCACCTGCTCAAGTTCTTTGGCAAGTGATTGTATCTCATGAGCTTGCTCAACAATGGAGCGCTCATCAACCATCTTGTAGTCATAGAATTTCTCCATGACATACAACTGTGATGGTGGTGGCACGACAGATGCCATGGGTAGGCTAAAGTATGGGGCCAATGGATGCTAGTGGGATCTGGGGAGGGAAGATGTAGTGATTTCTACACACAAGTAACTAGAACACAGATCTTTATTTCTCCTCAACCAAGTTACAAGTGCTCCTTGAGCTGTACATGGAGAAGAGGAAGAAGATCTCTACTACGCGAGCCCTCTGGTGTCAAATGAATCAATCCCCCCTTCAGGAAGCCGTGCCCTCCTTATAAAGGGGTACCTTGGTTCCTTCTAGGGCTAACATGGACAAGCATATTATTAGAATATGCTTGTCCCAAAGCGGTAACTCGGCGAACCTCTTTTCGTGTCCCCCTTCTATCGACGGCAAAGACCCAGAACCTCCACATGTGAGCCTCGGGCTTGCCCACTGTCACCTCCGTGACGCCTGTCTGCCCCTCTGCGGCTCTGCTCTTTGTCTCTAGCGCTTGGCCCTGTGTAGATTCCTACTAGCCAGTAGCTAGGGTTTTACTCTGGGATCCTTCTCCTTCTCCTGCAAGCTTCCTGTTATTCGGCCTCGTCCTGCATAACTCGGCTCGACCTTCACCTGTGTATGAGCTGATCAACCTTATTCCGTCGACTTAGCTCACACGTCGGCCGAGTAAGGTATTAATCACTCGCTTTTGGCTAAGCCATGCCTTATTCGGCCGAGCCTTGCATAACTTGGCCGAATTATCTTATAACTAGGCATATGGTAAGAAAGGTTCCTTCCTTATTTCCACTATCTTGATCCTACCTGGGGTCATCCCCCCAACATTAGTCCCCGAAGCTGGTGTGGTCCTACTGGAGACTTTGGCCGGGCCACATCAGTTTCCAGACATTCATTCCTTCTCATTTCCTGTCGGACGTATTTTTTAACCGACGCTCCTTTTTAGCTATCCTTCTTTTTTTATCCTATCTTACCGAGGTTCGAGCCGTGTTTCGAGTCATTATCATTTTTCCAGGGTATCCACTTGGCTTCTTGAGTAAGCCTCATCCTACGTGTACCAATCATTACTATTGTCTAGTTTTTTGTACTGCTACAATGTTTGCTGACATGCTACAGTGATTATTGCGCCCGTCGTGTCGGTGCAGTGATGCTTCGATAAACGCAATGGTCACACTACCTGATCTCCTCTCGCACCATGTGGCCCTTGCTGTGGCTCCACTCTCCGTCCGCGGATGGGTGATACACGCGTTTACGCGGTTACCGCGGCACAACCATGATCCCACTACCACTCGCCCTACGCGGTTATAAGTAGGGGAGTGGGGGTGGGTCGATTCACTTTTCCCCTTCCCACTCCGTTTGTCTTCCTCCCAACGCTGCCACAGCCGTTTGCACTCCAGCGACCACGCCACCGCACTTCCTCCCTGACGGCCACGCCTCCGCTCTTCTGCTCTTGCGAGCTTGCCGTCGCGTCCCCGTTTTGGGGTCTTTGCCGGTGTGCTTCTCCGCAGCGCTTTGCGCCGCCGCCGCTAGGTCTCTACCCTAGGTGCTCTTCTTGTCTTCATCCATCTCTCACGGCGGTTCTTTCTCCGCTCCGCCACCGCGCTCGTCGCTGCCGCGACAGGGCCTTGGGTTTCTAAGCCTCTCCCCGCCACCAGTTCTTCCTCCATCGACTCCTCCGACGAGGCTATGTCTAGCTCCGTCAGCGGAGCCCTCGTCGGGGAAGAAGAGCTTATGGCGGGTCCAGAACGGGGCTCCTGGAAAGGCTCCACGGTCACTCGCCGAGAGGTTGAGTGGCTGCGCAAGACTCGCTGAATCCCTGCCGAGGTAAACTGTTGCTTACCTGGCAAAGAATCTTCCCCTATACTCGAAGAGGGCGAGTACATAGTTTTCATGTCCCACTTTGCCAGAGGATTTGGCCTCCCTCTCAGTGATTTCTCTAGGAGCTTTTTAGATTACTTCGGCCTGCAGCCGCATCATATGCCGGCTAATGTTGTAGCCTCTCTCTCGGCCTTTATCTGGGCTTCTCAGGGATACTTCGGCCTTTGGCCTTCAGTAGATGTATGGTCTAAATTTTTCCAAATCCGAGCTAACGTAGTGCCGGATAAATCTCTTCAACCTCTGAGAAATCCTTAACCCAATGTGGATCCGCCTCCAATCACACCTCAGAAAAACTCTGTGTTCTCCCGTGTTTCGGGTCTTAAGTCTTGTAACAAATGGCATAGATCATTTTTCTATGTCAAGAATACCGGAGCAGAAGATAATATTCGGCTTCCTACTTTCTCCATCGGTCCTCCTTCGAAGAAGAAATGGCTCTATAACCCGAAGAAGTCCCATGCTCTTGCCGAGGCATTCGAGCTTCAGCTTAAGGAATTAACTCGTGCTGGGCTTCGGGGCGAAGATCTGATGACCGCGTTTATCAGGAGCCGGATTTGCCCCTTCCAACTCTGTTCCCACAAGCTTTGCTATATGAGTGGTCCTTTGGATCCCAACCGAGTTTCTACGGTTGAGCTTGATGAGTACCAAATTTATAAACGCGTCTGGGCTATCTTCAAGACTGAGATGCCCGAGGAATGGAAGTGGGGGATGAAGCCATTCTCTCATGAGAATCCTCCTCCTCAGGTAAATTGAACATGAGTAGTTTCATCCGAGTTATCTTTCATTCATTCTTTCGCTAACTCTTGTTTGCTTTTCTCGCAGATATTTGTAGAGCAGATCATGGAAGATGCGAAGGTTTTGGATCTTCCCTAGACTGCTGACCCCAATACCGGAGAACAGAGAACCTGATCCAGAGGAATTCATTCCTAAGCCAGAAGCTGCTCATGTTCGCCCCCGGAGTAAAACCTCGGCTCGGGCTGATGATGGTGACTCGGATGACGTCTAAATTCTTGAGGTAGTTGTCGCGATGCCTATCTCTTACGCATTTCCGGCTCCTTATTTCCCAGCTTATCCGGCTGGCCAGGTGCATGAGGTCGAACCTCTCGCTTCAGAATCCCATGTTGCTTCTAAGAAGCGCACCACCTCGACGGATCCTTCTGATGCTGCCCCCAAGAAGCAAACGAAGAAATCCTCCTAGCATGTTTCGAGGCATAAGGCTATGCCTGGAGTTACTGGGTAAGTTCACCTTCATTTTTTCATTTGTATTTTTTGTTTCTCTCTCTCTCTCTCTCTCTCTCTCTCTCTCTCTCTCTCTTTCCGAATTAATTTTTACTTATCTGTAGTGCACCTCTTTCCGCCAAACCTAGCGGTCCGAGCATGACATCTCATGTTACTAGGCCGCCTTCACCATCGCCTCCGGAAGATGTCCGGGTTCCCAGTCCTCCTCGTGATGAATCTCCTCCAAAGACGGCTAATGCATCTCCTCGGCAAGACGAGCCCATTCCCCCCCCCCCATTTTCTCTGATGATACCCCAATGCCGGATCACCCGACTGATTCGGCTGTTCCCCTCAAGATTCCTGAAGTTACTCATGTTGATCCTTCGTCTACCGCAGTTCCAGCTTCTGCTCAGACGTCTGCCAAGGTTACCACTAACTCAGCCCCTTTGGAGACTGTCATCCCACCTGCTGCAAAGGATGTCGCCCCCAGTTCTGAGGTTGTTGCTCCTACCGAAGTTCCCGCAAAAAGCAAGAAAGTCGTCGCCGCTAAACCCTTGCCATCTCAAAAGGGGCAATCAAGTTCCTCTCAGCCCAGCGTTGCTGATATGCTTCGCAAGGGGGCTTCTACCGCTAAGCCTGGTGTTGCCCTTGCCGCCGACATGCAACTAGTGCTCCACACGAGTCCGGAAGACGCGGCAGTTACGCAACAGGCCAGAGGTAAAGTGCTGACACATACTGAGAGTGGGAATAGCCTCGGCTCGTTGGTAGAGTATGCCAACAATTGGAATGTTGCCGATCAACTTGAAGGCAATCCGAGTAGCCAACCGTTCCAACTCTCCGACATCAGCAGTCGCTTGCATATGGCTGCTAAGATTGTCCTTGAAAGTGACAAGATGAACGAGGTACACACCTCAATTTACATTTTGTCTTTCATTGATACGATATTATATATGTACTAGTCCCTGAGCTTGCAAGCGAATGATTTGTTATTCGTTTGGAAGCTTTCCTTGTTCAAAACATAGCCATTTGTTTGCACAATAGATAACATTTGCTGTGTAGATTAGAATACATCTAACCACTTAGAGCCGAGTCAAATTTCTTCGTGATTCGGATTTGTTTCAGTTTTGAATATCCAGCCATGTAGATCCGAGTCAAGTTTTTCTTGATTCGCATCTCCTTTAGGTTATAATATCCAACCCTTTATATCCGAGTCAAGTTATTTCTTGATTCAGATCTACTTCAGTTTTGAATATCTAGCCATCTAGATCCGAGTCAAGCTATCTCTTGATTCGGATCTGCTTTAGTTTTGAATATCTAGCCATCCAGATCTGAGTTAAGCTATTTCTTGATTCAGATCTGCTTTAGTTTTGAATATCTAGCCATCTAGATCCGAGTCAAGCTATCTCTTGATTCAGATCTTCTTTAGTTTTGAATATCTAGCCATCCAGATCCAAGTCAAGCTATTTCTTGATTCAGATCTACTTTAGTTTTGAATATCCAGCCATATAGATCCTAGTCAAGTTTTTCTTGATTCGGATCTCTGTGGTTTTCTTTGTATAACTTCTTGTTGTTTCAGGTTGCTCACGATCGACGAACGGCCAAATTTCAAAGGTTACTCTTCTCGCACAACAAGCTTCAAGATAAATTCGACAAAATGTTCCCCGTTGTGAAGAAGACTGGTAAGCTACTCGGCTTTTTTAGTGCCCTCTACATTTGTAGGAAACTTCCTTCTTGTACTAACTTCCGATGTGTTGTTGTGCAGTTAATGTCAACAATCTAAATACCCGGTTGACGAAGAAGGTTGCCACCCTTGAAGGTTAGTTACCCCCTTTGCCCTTTTACTTATCCACCTTTGTTCGAAGTAAATCTTGGTTATCTTACCGTATTCCGGCTTTGGCGTAGCCGAGTTACAAACATTTGCAGCACGCATCAAGAATGCATACCTATGCCTGATATGATGCTGCATTTTTTAGAGCAAAACTGCCGCTCACTAGGCACAACTTAAGGAAAAAGATGAGGAGATAGCCCGGCTCCGCGCCGAAGTTGAATCTCTTAAACTTGCCCAGAAGTCCGAGTTAGAGAAAGTTGACCAGGAGTTTTCCGAGGAGAAGAACCGACTAAGTCTGCAGCTTCAGAAGGACAAGGAGCTTCTTGATGCCACCGAGCTAAAGAACCAGGCGATGAGCGAAGAAATGACTCGTTTTGAGAAGAATAGAGCCAACTGGGCCCTGGTTCTCCAGAAAATGCTGCGTTACATCCATCGTGAGTTTATGTTTCTAGTTGAGTCATTCTTTTGCTTATAGCTTTTCTTGATTTAAGTAACATTTTTTGCTTACAAACCATTTTCCAGAAGCTGAATCCGTGAGTTCAAAGGCTGTCCTTGTTGCTCGTGGCCGCCGAGGTGTTCCCATCATGCCGAATCAAGAATATACCATTGAGGACTTCCTGGTGGCCATTGCAGCTGCTATCTAGCCAATGAAAGTTATGGGAAAAGATCTGGTGTAAGCGGCTATTCGGGCCTACCATGTGCTCTGGCCGGATGAGCCAAAGATTAAAAAAGTTGAAGTGTCGTGGCGAGGCTGATGGAGTCTCATACTCGATTGAATATTTGGTGAGAATCCGCCGGACGAGCCGGAGCGGACATGGCTCTTACTACTGTTCTGTCATAGTACGAGGATATCTCTCTCGATACCTTGTGAATTTGTGCATTGGCTCTCCTTGGGTTGAAAATCCGGAGTTTGTTGCCCGCCGCCAAGCCCGTCCCTATCAGCTTATTGAGTACGCCGATGTTCATCATTGGAACGAAGGGCCGAGCTTTCTCTCTGAGGATGCTGAAGACGATGATGAGGCTGCGAATGAAGATGAATCCGATGGATATTCCGGTGATGAGGGTGCCTCGGATGAAGATTCCGATAATGCTAATGATTCCAGTGATAGTTCAGGAGGAAATGTCGAGGCTCGGTCCTCCTCCAAGGGAACCGAAGCTTCTCAAGCCCAAGGTGGAGTCTCTCAGTAGACGAACCCTGCCCAAGATGTTCCTGCGACCTCCGTTGACGCCGAAGTAACCTCTGTAGAGGCTCGAGCAACCTCTGAGGCCCTTGCTTCTAAGGTCGTTCCTTCTAGTAAGGCCGAGGTAGCCTCGGCTGCGTCCGGGGTACCAACATCGGAAACTCCTGCTGCCTCTACTGTTCCTCCCATGGGTGATTCGGCAGCTGCCGATGCTTGAGCTTAAAAACTCTTATTTGTTCAAGTCCCCGGTATGCCGGGTGTATGCTGTCCTTAAACAATCTTTCCCCTTTGGTACTATTTGATCCGTTTAACATTGGTGCTGTATGCCATAGTAATGTTGTTACTCTTTTGATTGAATTTGTGTGATCTGTATCTTTGTTTGCAAAATTTCAACTTCGTAAGTTCGAATCATTTTTACATAAGTCCAATTCTCGTTTGGCGTTCATCTCGTGTGTTTTTTCTTCTCTTAGCTGCAACACTCTTGATTTCATAATTCTGTCTCAAGGATTATGAGCATTATTTCTATACATCATTTAGTCTGATAGACTTACTGCTTCACCGAGTTATCTATTGATAAGATCATATAAATAGGACACTTTCCAGATTATACCTCGAACTGCTGAGGTTGTTGCTTGTATGATTATGATAGTACAAATTTATGGGGAACTCCGCGAGTTTTTGCTCGGGTTGCCAAAATGATCATTCATATTACACACGTGACTGATGATAGTCAAGACGGGCAGTCCCCGAGTCACTGGTTGGGTCACCTAGGTTTCATACACAATCAAGTCGACGAACAGTACGGGGTAGTCCCCGAGTTATTGCTCGAGTTACCGAAGTTTCATCAAAAGCGATTAATAACATGGGATAGTCCCCAAGTCACTGCTCGAGCTACCGAAGTTTCATACGTAATAATAAAAATTGACAAATAACACGGGTAATCCCCGAGTTATTGCTCGAGCTTTCGAAGTTTCATACATAATCAAAAATAACAATTAACACGGGGTAGTCCCCGAGTCATTGCTCGAGCTGCCGAAGTTTCATACATAATAAAAAATAACAAATAACATGGGGTAGTCCCCGAGTCATTGTTTGAGATACTAAAGTTTCATACATACTAAAAAATGACAAATAACAGGGGTAGTCCCCGAGTCACTGCTCGAGCTACCGAAGTTTCGTTAACTCATTTCTAATACATCAATTTGATATATAATATTGCTGGATACAATACACCTCCTCTAAGTGTAAAATGGATGAAGTAAGGCCACATTCCACGGTCTTTTTGATTCTTCTCCGGACTTATTCGCCTCGTTCTTTTCTGGTGTTCGAGCGTCGATTAGGTAGTATGCATTGTTGTGTAATGCTTTGCTCACGATAAATGAGCCTTCCCATGGAGGTGAGAGTTTATGCATGCTGGCTGTGCGTTGCACTAGCCGAAGAACCAGGTCTCCTTCCTTGAAAACTCTTGGACTCACTTTCTTATCATGATATCGTCTGAGGTCTTGTTCATAAATAGCTGATCTTGATAGTGCCAATTCTCTTGCTTCTTCTAGTAAGTCCGCATCATCTTGCCGTGATATCTCATTTACTTTGGCGCTTGTGTATTGAGTGACTCTTGGCGAGTCATGCATTATGTCGGCTGGAAGTACAGCTTCTGCCCCATATACGAGAAATAATGGGGTGTATCCCGTCGATCTATTCGGGGTGGTCCTGAGGCTCCACAACACCGCTAGGAGTTCCTCAATCTAGCATCCTGCCGACTTCTGCGGCGGTTCTATCAGTCGAGGTTTTATCCCGGACAATACTAGTCCATTTGATCTTTCTACTGGCCCACTTGAGGCCGGGTGAGCCACCGAAGCAACATCGAGTCTTATGTGCTTCTCTTGGCAGAATCTAGCAAAAGCTCCTTCAGCGAAGTTTGTGCCATTGTCTGTGATGATACTGTGTGGATAACCATATCTCAAGATAGTATCTTTGAGGAATTTCACCGTCGTGGGCCCGTCACATTTTCTTATTGGCTTTACTTCTATCCACTTTGTGAATTTGTCCACCATGACCAAGATGTGAGTCATGCCGTCGCGAGCCGGCTTAAATGGACCTACCATATCTAAACACCACACAGAGAATGGCCAAGTGATTGGTATTGTTTTTAACTCAGATGAAGGCAGATGTATTTTGCTGGCATATCTCTGGCAGCCATTACACTTTGTTACCAATTCTTTTGCTTCCTTCAACGCATTTGGCCAATAAAATTCATTCATGAATGCTTTGTCCACTAGGGCTCTGGACACGGCATGGTGTCCATATTCTCCTTGATGTATATCCAAGAGGATTTCTTGTTCTTCTGCCGAGTCAACGCATTGCTGCGGTACATTTGTCACACTTCTCTTATAAAGCTCATTATTTATAATTGTGTAAGCTTTTGCTCTTCTCACTATTTGCCTGGCCATAACCTCATCATCCGGCAAGATCTCTTCTTTGAGGAATGAGAATATGGGTTGTGCCCATCGCGGTACGGCTTTTTCCGGGAAAATTGAGTTGTCAGTTTCCATCATTTCTACCGACATAACCTCTGCCGATTTTTTCCAATCCATTTGTGGGTCAGCTGGATCAATCTCTGAGTAGTTCAGTTCACGTTCTTTGTCAATTTCCATTGGTACGCACCCTTCCGTTTGATCAGAAGAGATACGAATTGACTCGGATTCTGGTGAAGGTGTAATTGATGGCTTTCTTAGGTGTTCTAGGGCTATCCCAGGCGGAATCGACTGTCTGGTTGATCCGAGTTTGGACAGCGTATCTGCAGCATCATTTTCTGCCCGAGATATGTGATGGAATTCACATCCATCAAAATAGCCACTGATTTTCTGCACATGAAACCTATATAGGGCCATATTTGCATCCAACGCGTTCCAATTCCCCGACACTTGCTGGACTACGACTTCCGAATCCCCGTAACACAGAATCCGACGTATGCCGATCTCTTTTGCCATCTTTAATCCATGGACAAGTGCCTCATACTCGGCTACATTGTTCGATGCAGTGAAATGTAGTTGCAACACATATTTCATCCAATCCTTTTTTGGAGAGGTTAACACTATTCCTGCTCCTAGCCCATTTCTTAACTTGGACCTGTCGAAGTTCATCGTCCAATAATTCGGATCTGGCAGCGGGGGTTCGTACTGCACCTCGGCCCAATCTACGAAAAAGTTGGCCACTGCCTGAGACTTAATTGCATCTCGCCTATAAATTGCGGAGCATAAGGTGACAACTCAATTGCCCATTTTGCTATTCAGACACTTGCATCTTTGTTGCTTAGTATCTCGGCTATTAGTGCCTGACAAATCACCTTTATCGGGTGCTCTTCAAAATAATGTTTAAGTTTCTTTGCCGACATGTACACTCCATAAGCCATTTTATGATAGTGTGGGTAGTTCTGCTTCGAGGCCAATGATACCTAACTCAGATAATATACCGGTCTTTGCACCTACTTACATTCTTCGTTTCGTTCCACGACAACTACTGCACTTACCACCCTGTTCGTTGCTGCTACATAGAGTAGCATGGGCTCTTTTGACAATGGGGAAGCCAAGATAGGTGTTGTAGCCATCATCTTTTTTAATTCATGAAAAGCGCTATTGGCCTAAGGTGTCCAAGTGAATTTGTCGGTTTTTTCATTAATTGATACAAAGGCAATGCTTTTTCACCTAGCCGACTCACGAACCGACTAAGGGATGTAAGACACCCTGTAAACTTTTTTACATCATTTAGGCATTTTGGCAGTTCCATTCTTTCAACTGCACAGATCTTAGTCGGATTTGCCTCTATACCTCGGCTGGATACGAGGAAAATGAGTAATTTTCTGGCCGGCACACCAAAGGTACATTTTTCCAGGTTAAGCTTCATTCGGAACCTTCTTAAGTTCGCGAATGTCTGCCGAATATCTTCTAGGAGCGTGTTGCTCTCTTTGGTTTTTATAACCACATCATCAATATATACTTGCACATTTTTCCAATTTGGTCATGCAGACATTTTTGCATGCATCTTTGATACGTGGCTCCTGCATTATGCAGGCCGAATGGCATGGTGCGATAGCAATAAGCCCCATACGGGGTGATAAACGCAGTCTTTATTTGATCAGCCCAGTTTAACGGTATTTGGTGGAAACCAGAATACGCATCTACAAATGATAACAGCTCACAACCTGCAGTTGAATCAATGACTTGGTCTATCCTAGGTAAAGGAAAAGGATCTTTAGGACACGCCTTGTTAAGGTTCGTGTAATGGATGCACATTTTCTAAACGACGGCTACATTTGGGTCATCCTTTTTCTTTTCTACCAACACCGGATTTGATAGCCAATCCAGATGAAGTACTTCCATGATAAACTCGGCGCAAGGAGCGGAGCTATCTCATCCCCTGTTATCTTTCTCCTGTGTTCGGCGAAGCGGTGGAGAGGTTGCTTCACCAGCCTTGCTCCTGGCCTTACGTGCAAAGAGTGCTCAGCCAACTCCCTCGGTACTCCTTGCGGGTCCTGTGTCGACCACGGAAAGATATCCCGATTCTCACGAAGGAAGTTGGTGAGCTCGCTTTCCTATTTTTCATCCAGGCCAGCACCAATAGTGATGGTACGCTCTGGTAATTGATCATCGATCTGGATCTTTTTCGTCTCCTTAGTCGGATGGAATGATACACTTCCATGCGGGTTGGCAAGTGCCGGTATGTTAAGCTATGCCGACTGAGCCAGAGCTGCCACCTCCTGAATTATTCTTTTCTCTCTTGCAATTACCAAAGACTCTGCCAAATTCGATCTGACTGAAGCACATTCCATTGATTTCCTATAATCTCCAGCTACTGTTATCACCCCCTAAGGTCCAGGCATCTTAATTTTCAAGTAACTGATGTGACATCTGCTCATAAATTTAGCCAATGCTGGTCGTCCGAGTAATGCATGATAGCAACTTTGCAGATCCACCACCTCAAACTCCAAATTCTCAGCTCTACAATTATCTCTTGTGCCAAATAATATGTCTACTCGGACTTTCCCTACAGGTTCGCACGAGAGCCCCGGCATTATCCCATGGAATGTTGTCCTTATAGATTGCAGCATATTCGGAGTTATTCCGAGTTTGGGCATTGTGTCTTTGTACATGATATTGATGCTTCTCCCATTATCTATCAGTACTTTTGAGAACTTCACATTGATGCTAGGCCCGACAAATGTCAGATCCAGTACTAAGGCATACGATCCTGGGTTCAGCATTATCTTCGGATGATCCCTTATGCTCCAGGTTATCTCCTGGTCAGACCATGGCACGTATCTCGGAATTGCTGGCATAACTGCATTCAGTTCCATATGTCGGCGTTGTACACTCTGTCTATCTTGTTGTTCTGTTGTGAACACACAATATGATTGGTGATGTTCCCTGTAATCATTGCGTCCATTATTCCTGAGGTTTCCCCTTCCATCCTGATTCTGATTCATCAGTTGGTGAACTGTATCCATCCGATCCGGATTCTCATACCTCGGAGGGGGTGGAGGTAACATCAGTTGTTGCGCATTTCCCCCGGTCAGTTGTGGATTCTGTTGGTGATGCGTTTGATGCTGTGGTGCTTGTATGGCTGCCGGGTTTCCCATTGCACTCTTCATCCAGGCGCATTGGCGAGTGGTGTGATTGGCTGGCTTGGCCAGGTTAGGCGTGTGGAATTTACACGGCTGATCCAGCATGGACTCAAACGTGTACTTCGGCCTTTCTTGCCATTGTTTCTTTTGTTCAGGTGTCCACTATTTCTTCCCCTTGTTCCTCGGCGTCCACTGTTGAGGACCATTCTTCTGGCGTTGATTGCTCCCCAGACTCAGCTGATCCTGCACAACTGCTGCCACTTGATTTGAACAATATCTGTAATCCGGCCTCTCATCCCTTCTTCTACCTCGGTAATCATTGCGCCACGATGACCCGGCACCATCTCGGACGTAATGATCCTGCTGTACACGATGTTCAGCCGACATAAGCTCTGGTTGAGTCGGATCACCTAAGGCATATGAATCTGCTACTCGGATCGTTTCTGCCAATGTGGTTGGCATATCTTTTTGCAACCTTTGCTACAATACACTTCCATACCTGCACCCCTGAGCGAACCAGGCAATCACTTGAGATTCTATAACCCCCTCACATGAATTTCTGAGGTTGCACCACCGAGTCAAGAACTCTCTGTCAGTTTCATTCGGTTTCTACTTGCACAATGCGAGCTATTGTGGCATGTTTGGCCTCTTATATGTACTGGTAAAATTACTGACAAACATTTCCTCAAAATCTAACCAATAGCTGATACTGCCCATTGGTAAATTATTCAACCAAACTCTGGCCGCCCCCTCCAACATCTGGGGCACATATCTCATAGCCCATCTCAAATTTCCCCTGGCTATTTTTATGGCTGTGGCATAATCAATTAACCAATCTTGCGGCTTCGTACTTTCATTGTATGTTTTCGTGCCTCTTGATAACTGAAAGTTTGGCACGGGCGGTTCGCCCATAATCTGAGGTCCAAAGCATGTCGGACTGTCAACACCCGGATTTTTAATCCCAGATGCCTGTTATTCCATACATCGCAATCCTAGGATTACCATTTTTGCGAGACATAACAGAATTGGATACCACAGTACATCATCCATTACAAACCATACATAAGGTCTTACACAAATAAGGATCTCATGATCTACTACCTCCGTTTCAAGGCTTAAGGCGCACACGCTTTCCAAAGCAAAGTTTGACCAAAAAAATTGAGCAACAAAATCTTGATTATATTATACATAATTAGTACCGTTGGATTCGTATTGAAAAATACTTTCCAGTGATACTAGTTTTATAACAAAACTCTTTACGTATTTAGAGTAATTCTTGGTCAAAGAAAAAACACGCAAAACGAGGACGCCTTAAGCCCTGAAACGGAGGGAGTAGTTCTTAATACAACTCAAGAAGCGGAAATACGTAATAATAAAGGTAGCGTAGGCGAGGCTCCATCTTCGGGGTCACAGGCAATGCTGACAATGGGAGATGATCCTAGTTGTCGTAACCTTCCTGGGGTCCATCATCCTGGTACTCCTCTTCATAGTCTGGCCACGGGAATAGCCAGGGAAAGCCATGAGTACTCTTTAGGTACTCGCAAACTAATACTAACAAGTGAAGGGGGTTTTTGTAATAGGACACTAAGCTCTAGGGTTGTTTTGCAAAATCCAGATTTACCTCTACTAAGTTCAGAAGCAAGAGAAAGCTAGTTAAATTTTATAACACCTAAGTGGGAACTTGAATTTCATGTCACAACTCTGTTGTGGTCAAGTCAAAATTTCAATTCATTTCACAAGTAATTTTGAAAACATCTGACGGGGGAACAGTATGGCCACTCCAACTGTCCATAACCGCGAACGTGGCTATTCGAATAGTTTGACACTCTGCAGAGATTGTACACTTTCACCACAACATTCGATACATCCGTCAGGAACAAATCCTGAATTCACCATACTCAGTATGCGGATAATCAATCCTAACCTTTCAATTACACACCCTAGTATAGGCACCTCTCCTGTGAGTTTGGCCTCCCAACCATGACCAACTGTCATCTTGGATACTACACAGGTGGACAATCTTCACAAGGTAGCCTCATCTCAGACCTTGGCTGTGAGGGAACCAATACTAAGGTATATAAGTTTCCAGTCAAGCCCTACCCAATTTTCGGGTATTGTGGTTGTACGGTAAAATTGGAATGGTATCGCATCCAGACAACCATCAGTTTTAAAAAGGGCTAAGGCTCATGCCTCAACATTTTCATCACTAAAATCATCTGGTGTTTGAGAACACATGTCAAAACATCTCAGTAGAATGACTCATCATTCTAAGGTTTTCATAACCATTTTCCACCAAGTATTCCCATCTAAAGTTGATCAAGTTTTATGCTTAGCACTAGCATCTACAAGTGGGGTGAGTACTAATGAGGGGTGGTAAACAAGTGGAGTTTCAACTAAGTTCAATCTCATGCCTTGGGATGACATCAAGATTATCTAGCTTAGGCCAAATTTAATGCTCTTTATGCAACCTTCAGTTATCCTTCTAGAATCTACAAGTCACTTAAGTAAACTCTAAAAGAAAGCTTTGATAAAGAAATAAAGTAGAAGCTTGCGAGTAAAACTAGGATTGGGTATCATCAAATGTGTCCAACCAAGCATGCTTAGGGCATTGCATAGGTTATATACTTTCATAATTGCAAGTGTTAGCTTGCCCATTCAACTAGTAGTATTAGGCTTGCCTTGTGCAGAGCAGTGGTTGAAGTTCTCCTTGGCTTCTTCTTCGTAGTATCCTCCTTCCTCCTCGTATCCTTGGTCGGTACTAGCATCTATAAATAAATACGAGGTACACAATCACCAAACAATACTTAACTACTTTCAATCATCACACAAAGGGGTTCTATAGATGATCTAGCATCATCACTAACATTATAAGACTAAAGCATTTGTCTTATTGATTTTATTTTTAGAAAAGTAATTTCTACTCAATGAAAAACTACTTAAGATTTAATATTCTCCAAACCAAACATATGATCATGTTGACACATGTCATCACGACATATTTCAGTACATGGGAATGTGATTTAAAGTGGTGTCACAATTTAATAAGGTTTAACCCTTTTATTTTAAATAAATAAAGTGACTAGAAATGCCTATGTGGCATTCTTTTATTACTTGGACATTATTTCTATAAGTAAACCCATATAATTTTATATATTCTGAAAGGTATGGTTAAATGTGATTTTTGAGAGTTGGAATCAACTCAAAAGCTATTATGGTTTAAATTTGAAAAATGTTTGAAGGCAGAAAAGCTTCTGCCTTGTTATATTTACCAAGGGTGATGTACAGATCCAAATGATTTGAATCCAACGGACTTGGATTAAGCATTTCAAGACCTTTCTAACAAAATTGGTTTCATTCAATTTGGTTCACTGAGTCGAGCTGGGTTGATTTTTGAAACCAGGTACAGAACTGTGTTTGAATGAAAATAGAAAAATCTAAATTCAAACGAGTGGGCTGCGCGGGAAGGGGAAATGGGCCGGCCCAGTGTCACTCCGCGGCGCGGGGCGCAACTGACAGGGGGGTCTACTGGTCAGTGGCTCTTTAAACGCGAAGCGGTACGGGGCGATATCGGCCGCACCATCTAAGTCTAATCGAACGGGTACGGCTCATCGTCCATGTCGGGCAGCGCCGGCGAGACAGAACCCTAATGCGGCAGGTGGGGGTCGTGGGAGGCTCACCGGGGCTCAGGCGAAGGTCAGCAATGCGGGCGAACGACGAAGTCGACGACGGCAAACCTCCTAGTACCGGCGGCTCCTCCTGGGGCGGCTCCAATCGATGGCTTCCTTCTTCTCCAGCAGCGGCGAGCTCCGGCAAAATTCCGGCGATGCGCTGCTCGCCTTACTCCGGGAATGGGATGGGGTGGTTCTGGGTGAGAGGGGAGTGGAATGGTGTGAATAATTCGAGCGGGGGAGGCCTCTATTTATAGTGGTGAGAGGGGACCAACATGCGCAAGCTGAGCTCGTCGTGGTCGACGGCACAGAGGGCTATCGGCGTGGGCGACGGTAGGGGGCGGTGCTGTGCTCCCTGGCGAAGCTCAACGGTATGGTGGCGAGGCGTGGGGCGGTGCCGGTTGGTCAGAACGCTGCGGTGCTCTGCGTGTGCCCGACGGAAGTTTTAATGGCGCACAGCGCGCGTGGTCCGCGCGGCGGCGAACGGGCATGTCTGCAGGGTTGCTGGGACGGTGGTGATCACGCGTGCACGCGGCAAGGGCGGCGCGCGGTCTGTGGGTGCTGGTCGAGCGTGGCGCACGGGGCGCGCTCTCGGCATGCTCGCAGAGTGGCTTGGCATGGCTCGGGCATGTGGTCCAGTGGCTGGCATTGCTCGCGGCTAGGACAGGGAGTGGAGGTGGAGTGCCAACTTGCTCCCAGACAAGGTTGGCGAGGCTAGTGCTGCTCGTAGCTTGCTGTCGACTATGGGGTGGCAATGGTGCTCTCGGCCTATTCACCATTGATGACAATGGCCAGCTTACAGTGGTGCTAGTGATTAGTTAGGGTTGTTAGATGATCTACTAAGGCTAGTGGTGTCCAGAGAGGGAACAAGTTAGGCCAGAATCACTGCACACTATAGTGTTTAGGATTTATTTGATTTGCACCTGCAAGGTGTTTGATGAAATGGCCGCATGAACTTAAGTTTTGAATTTTGAAAAGATTTTTGGTGGGTGTGCTAGGCATGTACTGGTGATACTGTGGATGCTTGGGTTTTGAAAGTTGAGCTTGTTTGAGTGGTTTTTGAAAAAATGGGATCTTCCCATATGAAATAGATTCAATTTTAAACTGTCATTTAAACTATGCATTTGAATGACTTTGGATGATCACAAAGTGGGCCTTGGTACTTTGTTATGACTACTGTCAAGGGGTGCAAAGATCCAAACAAGTTTCTGTTAAGTTTTGAAAGTTAGAGATAGCCAAAGTAGGCATGGGAGTTAATTTGGCCAAAGTGACCATTCACTTATTTTGTTTGTTTTGATTTGTTTGTCTTTGGGAAAAGTGTGGGGATTGTTTAGATGATGTTTATTTCACCTAAGAATCATTTTACAAGCAAAGAAACACACAATCATGGCAATTCAAAAGAAACCAAATTGTAATGCTTGCACATAAGCATGCTTTCATATTTTTAACTTGAAAAGTTTTTGTTAACCCTAATTTTGATGATTAGAGTTTGATGATCCAAGTTTAATATTTTTGGGATGTTACACGGACCAGGTGGACCCCGTTCTTCCAACAACTCGGAGTGATACAATCTGTCTAGCTTTAATCTTGCGTCTGTTGACGGCAAGTTTCTATAGATGATCCTCTCCTGCATTCCATAACGGTTTTGCCCGCCATGCTCTGCATTTTCCATCTCCGAGTAACCATCATTGTATCTATCATTTGCTTGATTATGCGGAGCTTGTCTTGCTTCTTGCCCTTGCCGAGGTTCGTGCCTTGGCTGATGATCTTGCGGAAGGAACCTCCTTCCCTCCGCCGGGTTATTTTTCTCGAGGTTTCCCTTTCCGAGATTCCCGTGCTCCCTATTTACGCGACCGGGGTTTCTATCACCGCTGTTACCTCGGCTTCCATTGCCTCTATTTTCATTGACCTTCCCGGCCACTGTCGGGTCATATGGGACAATCTGCTTGTTTCTCTTTCCCAAAGTTACTGCTTTATCTTTCCGTGCATTGTTTCCGGGCGAGGATGCCGCTGCCGCAGATAATGCGGGGGCAACCCCTGCCGAATGAACCATGCGGGAAGCTCCCGGTTTTGCCGGGTTAGCCCTAAGAATCTCCTCATTCTGCTGGTTCGCGATGCGTACCAACTCTTTTACCCTTTCTTGCTACTTTTGCCGGGCTTCCCCGGTTAGTCCTTCCAATTCTAGGGCTGTCGCATTTGCTGCCCTGAGGTTCTTTGTCGGGGTACTATACCTCGCCAGACCTGGGTCAATCGAATTATCTGGTTGAGCCTCATGCTCTTTGTTGATATCATTCATGAGGTTCTTTCCTCTTAATCTCGGGTCATCTACTTGGCCAGGGGCCGTATCTAGCTTGTTTACCCTAGCATATTCTCGCAAGGTCCTGTTAAAGGACTCCTGCAAGGCCGACACTTTTTTGGCCTCCTCTAACATTTTTAATCTAGTTTCTTCTAACTCTGCCTGTGCGTTTGCCGGGTCAACTATCAGCACTACATGTGTGGTTAAGTTATCTATAGCTGCCTGGAGGATATTCTCCGGCCTCTCCAGAGGTGGCCATCTTACCCTTGCTGCTTTTGGAGTTACCTCCTACACCTCGGCTACCCTGGTCACCGGAGGATCTGCTGCTGTTGGCTTTGGAGCTGCTTGCTTCGTCGCTACCTGTCCTCCTGCCGCCCAGTCCTTGCTTGGCCCGGCACCTGCCCCTGCCGTTGGTGCAGGAGCTGTCATCATCACTTCTACGCTGCCTGCGGGGTGAACGCCACGCTGACCGCTGGAAGCATTGAGGGGAGGGTCTCCTGCGAAGATGACTCGACATGGATAGACGCAGGAGGTGTCGATGCCGACGTAGATCTTGTGAGCACCCAAGTTGATGAAGATGCCGCTGCGCGGGGGAGCCTTCCTCCTAAAACTGCCAGCGTTGTCGCTGACGTAGTCCCAGATGTCAAATCTCTGGACTAAACCAGATACCACCCGCTCGCCGATGTCGATGAAGTTTCCCGTTCGGATCTTGACTCCAGCTAGCACCGCTGCTGGCCCCACGGTGGGCGCCAACTGTCATGGTGGTGGCACGGTAGATGCCATGGGTAGGATAAAGTATGGGGCCAATGGATGCTAGTGGGATCTGGGGAGGGAAGATGTAGTGATTTCTACACACAAGTAACTAGGACACAGATCTTTATTTCTCCTCAACCAAGTTACAAGTGCTCCTTGAGTTGTATCACGTAGAGGAGGAAGAAGATCTCTACTACGCGAGCCCTCTGGTGTCAAATGAATCGATCCCCCCTTCAGGAAGCCGTGCCCCCCTTATAAAGGGGTACCTTGGTTCCTTCTAGGGCTGACGTGGACAAGCATATTCTTAGAATATGCTTGTCCCAAAGCGGTAACTCGGCGAACCTCTTTCCGTGTCCCCTTCTATCGACGGCAAAGACCCAGAACCTCCACATGTGAGCCTCGGGCTTGCCCACTGTCACCTCTGTGACGCCTGTCTTCCCATCTACGGCTCTGCTCTTTGTCTCTAGCGCTTGGCCATGTGTAGATTCCTACTAGCCAGTAGCTAGGGTTTGACTCTGGGATCCTTCTCCTTCTCCTGCAAGCTTCCCGTTATTCGGCCTCCTCCTGCATAACTCGGCTCGACCTTCACCTGCGTATGAGCTGATCAACCTTATTCCGCCGACTTAGCTCATACGTCGGCCGAGTAAGGTATTAATCACTCGCTTTTGGCTAAGCCATGCCTTATTCGGCCGATCCTTGCATAACTCGGACGAATTAGCTTATAACTCAACATATGGTAAGAAAGGTTCCTTCCTTCTTTCCACTATCTTGACCCTACCTGGGGTCATCCCCCCAACAACAACTCAGTGCCAATGTCTGAGACCCCAAACATGGCCTCGAGCGCTTCCCACGTGTCCTTGCCATTATCAAATGATATATACGGGTCAACAATGTTGTCCCCAAGAACACTGAACAAAGCCGCCATAAACATGGTATTGCCTTTCTTAAAGGTCGCTTCCTGCTTAGCAGAAAGTTCTCCTTCAGGCTTGCCAAGAGTGGCGCTATAGCAGTTTAGGTTTTCAAACCAGAGGACTGCTCTCTTGCGCCATCTCTTATAATGCATGCCATCAAAAGGAGGCGGCCTAGTAGCCACGGCTACACCAGTGGAATTCAGTTGCCTATAATCAGGTTTTTGAATTGTTGAAAATATAAGCAATAATTCATATGATTTAATCCGAATAATAAACTGATAAAGCATGACCATACAAACGGTACTAAAGTCAACCATGCAAATCAACAAAGTAGATGAATATATTACATCCATACAAGATAAACCTATCACATCTACGCCAAACGCTAGACCTAGAAACTCTAGCAAAATCTGAAAGAGAGAGATTGGAAACACATACGATGCAGTTGCGGCAGTAACCGCGGCGGTAGCAGCAGCAGAGCTGTCGCCCATGTTAAGGTTACCGAAGAGGTCGCTGACGACCGGGAAGAAGTCGTCGTTCGGGAACTCGTCGACGGACGACGTTGTGGTTGCCAGTAGTCGCGCTTGAGCGCTGCCCAAAAACCTGATCGCCTCTCACCCGTACAGGTTCATGAGAGGCGGGGTTCCGGAGGCCTACTGTCCCGATCTGCGGTGCACGCCGCAAGCCGGGATGGGGAAGACAAAGACAACGATGCAAGGTTCTAGAGGTAGGCATGTGTAGATTGATCACCGATTAGTTTAGCCCAGACGCTTATATAGTGCAGGTCAGGAAGATCGTGAGGCACAGCCCACGTCCAAGTCGGTAACAGACCACGTCCATAAAAACTGGAAACGGCTGGCTCGGCTCGGCGAGATTCCCGCAACCCGTGACGCGCGTGTCGTGACGAGGCGAGGCGGACGGCGTCGGAGGAGGAGTGCGCGAGGGCCTCTCTCTTTGTCACACCTTAGTGAGTGGTGCAACGCTCTACTATATAAGATGGTCCAACTCTCCTTCCACTAAAAATGTGGGATTAAACTTTAGCACCACTAGCACAGTCATATGCTGCCATATACAAGTGGGCCAAAGAGAATTTTATAATTTGTCTAATGGGCCAACAGCCCAAATCTCACCAAATTCCAACATCGGCGATAGCTATTATAGCCATAGCTTGGACCTCACCATGAATCCCCAATACATGTGATTTTAAACCTTGTTATTAGCCTATAAAAAGAAGTCCAATCCTCCAAAGTTCGTAAAATTTCTTCGAAGCAAAGAGCTCCAAGGTAGGCTAAGGGGATATGTGAACCTTTTCTTAGTTGATACGGTAGACTAGGACTTGAGGCATTTTTGGAACCGAGAACTAGAAAGAGAAGAGGATAGTGTTCTTATAGAAAATGTTTCCTTTTTTTACTTGAGAAAATGTTTCTTTTCTTTTTTTTTGCACGAAGAAGGGAGCAAAGCACCCTAAATTTTATTCAACTCAGAGGCATTGTATATCGTGAAATACATATCCCAGTTGCCGAATCATATCGACTGCAGCAAGAACTAGGCATGGAATGTTGTTATAAGTTGTGTTCTTACAAGAACAAGTGGGCAATGATCGACGTGATAGCCTCGCCTGTTTTGCATAATTATGAGCAACCCCATTGGTTTCTCTTTTAATGTGATAGGTTGCAGCTTCCAATGGCTTGACTAGATTCTGAAAATGAATAGCCTGCCTTCTTATTTCCTAGAGCATTGTATGATCTCTCTCTAGCAGCAACTCCTCTTGCCAGGTTGAGGTTATTTGTGAAAATCACTGGTTTTGACAATTGCATTGCGGTTGCAAGTTCAGAAGCCAATCACAGCGCATGAGCTTCAGCCTGCAAGGGGGAAGAAACATCTTTTTTCGAAGCAATAATGAAAACATCAGTTCTGCCCCCCAAATCGTCTGATGCTAAATAAATACCCAGTCCAGCTATAGAAGGGATGACACCTTCTCTTTGTCTCCAAGCAGTGTTAGAATAGATTTTTGGCCATGTAAAATGAAAGTCTGATGGAACAGAGATACCTTGCATTTGTAGTCCGGCCAGACCAGTAGTAGCTTCATTTCGGTTGCTGCCACACTGTATTGCATCAACAGTTTTCAGGTAGGCAATAAGAACCTGAGTAGAACCTGCAATGTGGTGAGGAGCAGCCTTCTTTTTGCGAAAAAGCTCACCATTCCTTGCCTTACAAAGACATCAAAGGAAAGTGAAAGTGTAGTTTAAAGTGCTAGAGGGATGATTTTGGGTTAAAAAGTTCAGAAGCAATTGAGGTATGGAGTTTGTATTCTGAACCCAAAGCTTAGAGCGAATGAATCAAGGTTTGATGAACCAAGCAGCTTTTTTTGAGAGAGAGAATGAACCAAGCAGCTTTTGCAAAAGGACAAGTAAAAAACAAATGCATGTCTGTTTCAGGACTACCACATCTCTGCAACAAGTTTTTTCAATATGTGAAGAGTACCTGGATGCCCTGTCTTCGAATGCAATGGATTGTCGAAGAAGACGCCAAGCAAAAAATCTGATTCTAGGAATCATCTCTTTGCTTTTCCAAACTTGATTCATGATTTTGATAGTCTCTTCAGGCACCACCGTTGGTCTTGGCGAACCTGTATCATAAAGCATCTGCAAGCAAGCTTTGTAAGTAGATTTAGTGTTGCATTTTCCATTCGGAGTTAGCTTCCAACATAGAATGTCCTCTTTCTTTGGTGCCGTTTCAAAAAAAGGAATTGGTATCCTATATATTCATTTAAAACTCCTGTGGAAGGGTCCTTTCGTAGAAATTTTGGAAGAAACCGAACATGAGGTCCTATCCTATCTCATATTTTCTTCCTGTGACAGGGTTGAAGGCCATGGCTCATATTCCTGTGGCAGGATTGAAGGCCAGTGCAGTGTGCAGCGGTGATGGAGGCCAGTTCGCCCGAAGACGACCTGCAATAGCTCGTCCTGACAAGAGGCAAGGCCTGTCACAAAGAGACCCTCTGACATACGCGCAAGGCCTGTTGGAAAGAGATCCTCTGACATACACACAAGTCACATTGAGCCGCTGACATATGGACTCTGGATACCCCACCAAACAGAGAAGGTGAGCAAGTTTGGTGTCTGAGATTGCAACATTACATCGAAGGTTTGAAATTTTGTTACTGCATTATTACAGAACAGTGGCAGAGACCTCTGTACAGTACCGACTGCAAAAGTATTTACAGTTGAACCTTACATGAGACAAGACCACTCGTGGAATCAAGAGCAGAATTACAAAGTTACAAACTCAGGGTACATTTCTCATCATCTCAAGAGTACACCCATTATTTTGTTCCACAACAGATACACGCGCCTTAGTGTTGTGTGGCCACTTCAGCTACCCGAAGTACTTCGCAAAGAGTGACCTGGAGATCGCCAAAGCATCGCCCGTGGCTTTCACAGGGTACAGCTCCTTCCCAGACTGCCATTCATTAGAATACGAGATCCAGTCTTGCCTCCATTCCTCCAGTTGGAAACTGCGGTTCTCCTGCAGGCTTCTCGACAAGCGAGCGAAGTATTTCGATGCCCTCGGAAGGTAGTACCTCTTCAGCAGCCCACTCCAGAACTTATTGGCTGGCGATGAGGATCCGGAAAGCAAAGTAGTGTGCAGTTAGTAACACAGAGGTGGACTGCTTCATTCATATCATCACTATGTATTACCGTAGTCGTGTAGTCTGCTCTGCTCGGTCTTTGTGTCGTCGTACCACATTGACACCTGTGTTCTAGCATTCCACTCGTACTGATAAAACAGTTTGATTCAGTCCATGATGAAAGATTGATCCAGTACATGGTACAAGAAAAAGATTGATAACCAGGATTCAGACACTACATAAATTGTGTGAAACAAACCCACCTGTGTCCGTTCATCTTCAGTCGTAGCAAGGCTTTTTGCACTTTCCAACCAAGGGCCCAGCAGGAAATTATCATCGGAAGCTAGTAGTGTATCAATATCCACAATGAGTTCGAGAAATTTCTCTGTGTGGAAGTTCAAATCACTCAAATCCTTCTTTTGGTAAGAATTCAAAGCATCCAGGTATATTTTATTTGCTAACTTTGACAGTGACTGCCTTGTCTGATCAACGAGGTCGTACCTGTTACCATTAATACTTATCAGTCATAGAGGGAGATCATGGCGACACAGAACAGAAGTTCTCTTATTTAGTAAGCAGTCGAGAACCATAACCAGAACTGTAACATGTAACTATTTGTTGTTAAAGAGTATATTCACGTTTTTTTTTTAGAATATTCATGTTTTTGTGTGTAGCTTGCTCTATTTTTATCAAAGCTCCACCCGTTTCTTTGCCACTTGTCAGCAACTCTCCCAGGAATGAACTAACTTTTACCCTGTTTCTGGCGAAAGAAAACCTATGTCTCTTTCGTGCATATCATTGATACGATCTACATGAATCAGGATGAACAGGCCAAATTCCACAACATTTTATAGTTATCGAAAGAGTTGGTTGTTTGAAAATCAACAGTTTATTCTTTTGGAATAGATCTGACAATGGCTCAAAATTTGAAAATTTGGTACGTGAAGTTTGAAGGATCGTGCCATCAGAAAGAGCACACATGACATCCGTATACTTTAAGAATCAGACGAGACATACCTAAATGTGAGACTTTTTGAAAGATCATTGCCTGCATTAATAAATAGATCAAGGGCTTTGACAGCCTCCTTTGTAGAATACCATAAATGTGGTTGTGGCAGGCTTGCGGAGACCTCACTTAAGAAGAACCTCGGATGTTTCCTCGCAAGTGAGATACTTCTTCGTTTCGAAAACTGGGAGCTGAAAGAACTTGGACTCATGTCTGGGAATTCAACAATATAGTCCCTATTATGATCCTGCAATGAACATATGAAAAGGATATATGAATATTGTCAGAAAGTACTGTACGATTGCAACAAAGTAGCATCTGTATGAAATCGAACCGCAATTCCATCTGTGCAATTGTATATTGTATGATACAAGATTGCCCAAGCTTTTTGTATTTCGACATTTGATTGGCCATATCGTCTATAGGAGTATGTTTTTAACCAATCCTGGACGGTAGATATAGATTAGATGATAATCAAGAACTTCAGCAAATGGTAATATAGACGGAATCAAAGCAGCAACAAAGGTGGCAAGTTTCTCACAAAAGAAAAGAGATGGACAGTGTGAATCTGATATGTACAGGAGTTTGTACCTCATTCACCACATGTTAACACGAGCGAGTAAAAGATCTCTATCAAGGAATAACTAACAATTAAAGAAACAAGGTGATATGCATCATAACAATTTTTTATAACACCAGCTGTCAACATTTACGTTGTAGATAAGAAAATATCAGTAAGTCCCATGGTGTTAGTGAAACTACAAGAAGAACATAAAGAAAGCCTTCGCAGAAACACCTTTAGACCAGATTAATTATAACTTGATCTTTCAAGTTAAAGCCTTATGTACTCCCTCCATCCCAAAATAAGTGACTTGGATTTGTCTAGATCTGTATGTATCTACACACTAAAACACGTCTAA
Organism: Avena atlantica; assembly: GCA_910589765.1. NCBI lineage: Eukaryota > Viridiplantae > Streptophyta > Magnoliopsida > Poales > Poaceae > Avena > Avena atlantica. Next base: position 123,107,547 of record OU342737.1, read on the forward strand.
GGTGCATGCGGATCTAGACAAATCCATGTCACTTATTTTGGGATGGAGGGAGTATTAACACACGAATTCACATCACATTAACCCTCTATGAAGTTGAAAACTTTTCTAGAATGATGACATAAGAGGTGTAAACAATAATTCATGACACACCAGGGACCAGGCGTATTTGCAATGTACTCCCTCCATTCCAAATTATAAGATGTTTTAGCCTTTTTCTAAAACACATGTATCTAGACGTCTTTTATTGTGTAGGTTTGGAGCAAAATGAGTCAACATACACACTAAAAGGCGTCTAGATACATGTGTTTCAGAAAAATGCTAAAACATCTTATATTTGGAACAGAGGGAGTATACCTCAACTTTAACCTTTTGACTACGGAATGCCATTTCAGACATAAGCTCATAAACAACTGGATTTTGCTCAATTCCCTCCATGCACATGCCAACACCAACCTAAACAAGAGGAAGGGTCAAATGTAAGTACCCCCAGTTGAAAAAAGAACAAAAATATGTGGTTCTCTAGGGAAATAGCAAAGGAGACCCCTACTTTTAGTAAATATGCATAAGAAATGAAAATAAAATGTACCATTGTTGAATTGTAGCTTGTACGTGCATCAATAGGGCCAGATGAAATTGAATCTAGTATTCCATACATTTCAATATTACCACCAAAGTTGTGTAACATGCACCTAGTTTAAGCAATAAAAGTTAGTTAACTACTTGACTTGGTTGCACAATGGAAGTGAGAGAGAGAGGTACCAGATGTATGGTACACCATAGAATTGAGAGGACATTTTCCATATGGGCTTGACATCAGCAAATAAATCAAGGACTATCATCTTACCAATTGGAACAGAATGAAGTAGCGCCTGAAAGGAAAAAAAAAAGCAAACATTTATCGCATCTAAAGGATATGCAGCAGCTTTACATACCAAAGCTAACATGTTCGTGTTTTTCTCCATCCATGTGTATATAGATGTCAATATTACTATTTACAAGATTTTTGTACTTTACTTTCATTAGAACTTAAATGTAGCATAATTTTTCTGCTGCAAGTTACAATTAAGGTATGAATTAACCTTTATTTGACAAGTAACCTCATTTCTGCCAGTGCTCAAGATACGAAAAATCAAAGCCAAAACAAGAACTTACTTTCATTTGAGGCTCCTTCCAGAAAGCTGCATCCGAGTAGAATAACCAACCCTGAATGAAGTAACGGAGGTTTGGAGATTATAATACTCCTTAAAATAGCGCATTGTGTGCTCATGAAAATCATGTCTGATAATATATATGGCTTGGGTTAAGTGACTTTTCACTGCAATCATAGGGCAGTGTTTAACATTGCCTTAATTATTTTCCCTACAAACAGGACATGGGACAGTACGAACATGAATAGTTCCTACACATAGCTCCACTCTACGCATAGTCGAGGGTGTTTGAGCCTCTGAGCTACCGACATTTGTGGGGCAAGTGTTCTGTACTTCATAACTTGATAACAAATGCATGAGGTGTTCCTATAATTTATAGAATCTCCGAAACAAACTTACCTAAGAAATAAGGGAAAACAATGGCAAGAAAATATGGCAAGTATGTAAGAGAAAAGGAAATAACTAATTGGTTGCTTCCCGATCTTGCAGTGTGGACGCCAGCACCTGTAGGACTGGCCGCAAAAATCGTCCTTAACCCCCAATTGACACAAATTACTACTATATTATTGACTTGTGCAGTTATAGCAAAATTAAATAAATAGTCTTTCACACTTCCGAGTGTCAAAGAAGAGCGCAAGCACACCTGCATTAACCACACCGCATCCTTGTTACCTCTTGACATTGCTTCATAAATAGCAGAACCAAGTGCTGAAATATATGCCGGTTCATTTGTTGGTGGTGTATTCTCATTGAATGTGTCACTGAAAGCAACAGCTTTGATTGTCAAGTATGCAAAGTGCACATGTTGTATAAACTAAACAACCAAATCAGCGCAGTTAGCAAGGAACATAAATGCCATAAATAAACAGAATACAGTTGGACGTGTAAATAAATGTCATACATAATGCACCAAAAATGAATATGTTGTTGAACCGTGTTCCAAAGTTTTTTTCTCGAGATGCTATTGGAGGTATATTGTTGAATCGTGTAATCCAACAAGCAATAACACAAAATATTCATGCAACATACTGATGAAATATTCCAAGGGAAGCAGATTAGTAAGAGTTACCAATTATAGATGCTGGTAATGTCACCATATTCTGCATGTCTCGAAAAAAAAAGAAAAAAAGGTAAGAACTCCATGTACAGGTTATGAAGACATACATAAAATGTGTGCTTTAGTTAGTTCATTCTGCAACTTTATGAAGTTATCCAGGGGGAAATAGTTGCATGAAATTGGACCAAATCAAGTCCTGTATCTTTCTGCAGAAAGAAATGCAGACCTTTCATTTGTTGCTTGATAAAAGCCTGTCCCACATCAATAAACAATGCATCCGAAGGATCAAGAATATAAGTGCAGCACCACCTAGGATCACCATCAACAGTGTTCCTGAAGCAGAGGAATGTGTAAATATCAGAATCCATGAGTTGAAATTATAAAATTCTTTATTCGGGAAATCCACATCGACGATGTTTGCTTACTGAAATGCTAGTCAACTGATATTGTTGCTTAAAATCAGATACAAGTACTGCCAGCACACGCTGATTTGATAGTTCTAGTCTTCTAGACCTTCAGCCTATAATATGAAGTTTTTTTTGGGGGAGTGGAGGTGAAGAAGTTGAATCTTATTTTGTGCTTTGTTTGCAACAATAAGGATATAACAGCCATATAACTCCAACCTATCTTTTAGGCAAAATTGCCCCTTAACTAAGCATCTTATGGGCAACTGTGTCTGTAGCTTCAAATAATTGTAACCAAGTCAAATGGAAAGGGTAAGTTCATAGTTTATTACAATCTAACAAAACTGAACATCAGAAATTGTTTTATCTTTCTCAAGGCATGTATAATGGGGCGATGTCAGCCTTCCCTTAGAGGTGCCACGTTGGATTTTTGCTTAATCGGAGGAGAGAGAATTGAGAAAAAGAAGGTTGTCTTCCCTTAGCTAAGGGATCATCCGTTAGATAATAAGGGAAGACTATTTTCTCCATTGTACCTCATGCCTTCCCTTATTAACCCAATTTCCTACTAAAATTTAATTAGTTCTCATTAATTGCTAGAGAAGACAATAAGAGATAATCCATTGTACGACTTGTTTTTATTGTCTTCTCTAGATGACGTGGAAGGCTAAGAGAAGACTTGTCTTCTCTACCATTGTGCATGCCCTCAGATGTTCTAATAATACTTAGCAAGAGACATCATTAATGTATCGGCACCAAAGATGAACTTTTGGCTCCATTGTAACCATAGATATTTTGGAGTGATAACAAAAGTTAGCTACAAAGATGAAAATTCTAGTATTTTGGGGGAGAGTCCTAAATTGAGCACAAAATTCCAGAGAATATCAGCAGAAATGGCACATGACAGTATATTACCAGTCACCGAGTCTGGTTATGGTGGCAGATGGAAACAATTTTTTAAACACGACTGGTACATTTCCGGAGAATGATGGAAGAACTGAAAAATGGTAATGTGTTGTAAGTATACAATCTGAAAAAAATATTTAGTGAGTTATACTATCAACGTATCAGTGGTATAATATATATTCTTATGTCAACTGAAGCTCAAGAATGCATGATTAAAAATTAGAAGTAGATGGGAATAATAATAAATATGAGAAAACTTCAATGTTATATTCTTGTGACACATCATGAATGTAAGTCTACTCTAAGGTTTCACTAGCATATAGATACTAAATAGGGGAAAACAATAAGAAGGTGATTGCTGGACAGTAAAAGAAACATACCTGGGACCATTCCAAGCTCAATCATACGAGACAATATTTTCTTCTGCAGTGCCAATTGTTGATCAAACCAATTTTGCGAAAGTGGTCCACCCCATCTAAGAAATGTTGTTAAAAGATATGAAATGTTTATACAAAACCATAAAATGTATACTATCAAATGATTCCCCATGTACAAATATCAGATTTAGCGACACAATGTTCGAGGCAGTGCTATAAGCCTAACGAAAATGTGATAGCAATTGTTTGTCATTCCTAAATACTTATGCAACAGCAACAGATTCAAGAAAAAGTGAAAGCCTTTTCTAGTATATACATTAATGATTATCTAATTTAGCAACATGAAGAGGAATGTCTTGATCTAATTATCCAAACAATGGACAAAAGGATATCCATTCCAGAATGGTAATGCTATGCCGGTTGCTCGAAAAAAATTACATATAAGGAAACTAACCATCCTGTATGAGCTGATCACCAAAATCCTAAGACAGGGATAATACATCCTTATTTATTTTGCAATAATATGATTTATCTAGCAACTTCTGATCAACTTGTCTCCGGTAAATTTACTTTTAACTTACGCATGCAAGTTCCCCATCCTAGCCCAAGCAAGGAAAGCTGGTCCGCCGAAAAAATCATCTAACTCTCTGTCGGTGACATTGAAACTCTGGAATAGAATTAAATAGTCAACACGGGCTCAAATGCAACAAAAGGTTAGAGGGTAAATTGCGAAATTACATCATAATTAATTCCCTTTAAGACATGGAAGGGAAAAATAAAAATAATGGTCTTAACAAAAGCTAATTTGGGGTTGCCATGGTTGAAGGTTCCAAACTGGTCAGCAACCACAAGATTTGTGTTGAGTAATTACAATGTGTGCATGAAAGTTTTTATCTTTTGCAGAAAGGTTCCTGTAAGATTTATATGAAAGGTACGAATGCTAGCACTCATCAAGCTACTATATGCCAATTGCCAAATAAAGATGGGTTTTCAAACGGTCCAGCTTTTTCTCAGATTTAATCACTGGGCACATCGTCATAATTATTCTGAAAGTACTCGAGCCAAAAGATAGCTGAATCATGTTAACAGAAGGAAGCTCCAAAATTTGACAAAACATTTCAGAGCTATAGGTATCCACTGTATTACCATAAAAACCTTTTGCCAAATAGATTCCTGTCCGGTGAATGCTAAAGGCAGGTTAATTCCTTGAAGTGCCATCCAGTCAATTTCTTTTTCCCATCGTCTCCAATCCCACCACACAAAGGAGTCTATAGAGATGCTACAGGAATTTTATCAGGAAAAGAATGTTGGAATCCACAAAAAGAACGGAAGCTGGCAACATTTGAAACATTTTCTAAAGTAAGAAATACATATAAGATAAAATGTACATCTATAAAATGGACAGAGTTAACAACCTAAAACTTCTTAGAACCTAATTGTACTAGACCAAATAATTTTCCATGTGTGGTTGCATTAGCAGGTAGATTTATAATGCTTGCTGCATCAAACAAACAGCCATGATAGTAGAAAGTTGAAACTGAACAGTGCATTTACTTTCAGTACTCCTGAACAATCAAGGAATCAATATGGCAACAGAGAGAATGATTTTTTAGAGAGAAGTATGTGATGAAATATATCAGTAAATCAACAGGAGAGGTCTATTATAAATGAAGGACTTAAACCTGGTGTTTGAGATATGAGTAACTATGAACAAAATAGAGATCATGAGAGCTAGGGAAAAAAATCTAAACCACGAAAGAACTCACAGCTGGAGGTAACGACATTCTGATAGTAGTTCCATGGAACCGGGCGCTCAATCTTCACTCCCGTCCCCTTCACTCGCGGTAGAGACCCAGGCGGAGGGACTGACGCCAGTTGTGCGCCACCAGTCTTATCCCAAGAAATGTGCACCCTGCACCAGTATTTGAGGTACCAATGGAGTCCAGATGCAAGCTCAACACCAGTGGTACCCTGGATCCTGGACATCATGAAGAGATGATTGCATTCACCTTTTTTTTTGTGATAGAAGTACCATTAGCAATTTGAAATTTTAGTAGGTGCATGCTAACGGATGTTCACTCCGTGCATCTCCCCATGCTAAGTTTAATAATCAAGAGTTGAGAACACTTTGACCCTTCTTTTTAGGGAAATACTTTGAAATTTGACCAATACTTTATCAAGTGCACATTGCTATTAAGCTCATCAGACACAAAATTAAAGGTAAAGCACACCCTATAGCGTCAAGGTGGAGGTCATTTCAAAACCACCTCTAACCGAGTCTAGACAATGAAAACAACTAACTGATACATAGCTACACCCTTCCTCCAATATTAGAAGTGCAAGAGAGAAGCGTACATAATCTCTGCTCCGTCTTTGCCCAAGCCATCTACATTGCTTATCTTGAAGCAGCTCGAATCTCCACAGACGCCGCCCTGGAGCAATAAAGCAAAACAAACACTGGTTATATCTCTGAATCCAAGTAGTACTACTAGTGACAGTGAGGTTTCGTCTCCGGAGTTGGCGTGCTCCAACCTGGGGGTCGATCTTGAACCGAAAGCTGAGCGCATGGGAGGGGAGGAGCCGGCGGAGTACCCCAGCGGCCGCCCCCTCCTGAGCCACCGGGGACGCGGCCCTGCGACCGGCCGCCGCGTGGAGCGCTTTCCACGAGGTGGGGCCTGCTGCCGCCACCACCGCCGGCGGCGACGGGAGGAGGGCGAGGAGCAGCAGGAAGGGGAGCAGAGGGAGATACGGCAGCGCCGGCGGTCTCATGGCGAATCCGGCCGGTGGCTTCGCCGTATCAAGTAAAATGCGGTATCACTGATATGCTCTCGTTAGTCGTTAGAGAGCCTTGGCCTTACCGCAGCAGCTAGCGTGAGGAATCTGGGAGGATGATCGCGTCAGACTGACAGCAGGACCATGGTGTGGGTTTGGATATAATTGACTAATGTAGAGTGGGGCGGCAATTTTGGCCCTTCCCATCCAACACCGATGCAAATCTTGCACTTTTCGATGTGGTCTGTCTAGAGCACTCTCCGATGCAAATCTCGCACTCTTGGTTTAAACCGAAACTGGTGCTATTTAGCGTTGTTTTATTTAAGACCGTTGTGTTTCTTATTTGCGTTCTTAGGCCGAGTTCCTAGGCAACGCAAAAACAGCAATATATTTAAATTTTTTCGTTTCCGTCGGCAAAATCTTGGCCAAAGATGTTCGAAGTACATCCAAAAGTGTTCGGCGTTCAAATTATTACAAAACAAGATAAAATGGTTCGGTGATCGGTCGTCGATAGGATTGCCTCCTCCGGCGTATCCGATGCAACAAGGATGGGTCATCGGCGGCTTAGCCGACCGACAGATTGGAGGAGGTGGAAGCAGAGCTCGGCGAAGGCGTGGCGGCGGAGACGATCGGCTCAGATCTTGGCGTGTTGGCGGCGATGTCCTCCTAAAGGATGGTGTTGCGGCGTGCCATGTACCGGTGTGCTCATCGTCGAGGTGTCTTCGTCGTCCATGAGGAACTGGAGATCTGTGTTCCTCTTCTTGGCAGCGAAGTTTGCCTTGAGGAGGTCGAGCTTGCGGTCTTGGTTCTGGAGCAGCTGCGTCCACCTCTCGTCGGCCTTCTCCTCCCTCTTCTCGGCATGGGCCTTGGAGTCGGCGATATACTTCTCGATGGACGCGTGGAGACGGTCGGCGGGAGGTCCTATGGCTTTGAGCATCTTGGCCTTCTTATGGCCGACCTCCGGCCTTTCTTCGCCGGCAATAGGGGAGGAGCCTCCGGTTTGTACACGGCGTCCTTGGTCTTGGCGAGGCTCACGCGAGTGTCCACCCATTTCTGGCATTTCTCTATCACGGCAAACACGTTAACTCCGTCTTGGTGTCATCCCGGTACATGCCGAGTGCACGGACGAGCTGCAAAGGCAAGGCAAAGTATGTCAGGATAGGCATGAACTCAGCATACCTTCATCTAGTGTTCGGCGAAGTACCTTGCTATCCATGCTTTCACCGCTGACGGGTGTGCGGTCGACCTCCTCGAGGATGTTGTGCCACTTGTTGCACGCCTGCTGGATGAGTCCCCAGTGGTTGATCACGGCTTTCTCGCCATGCTCCATGTGAATATTGTTGTACTTTGGGTCACAAAGGCTGCGCTTGTCGAATGCTAGCTTCACACGCTTCCAGTAATTGTCCGAATTTTGGTTGGCGCCGATGATGGGATCCATGCTCGCCGCTTTCCAGGCGTTGGCGAGGCAAAGGTCCTCAAGCGTCATCCACTTGAACCGAGGCTCCGGCGCCGATGTCCCCGCCATCCTCTTGCCTTTGGCTTTGGCCTTCGCCAGAGCCAAGGCATCCTCTTCGGCATCCTCCTCGTCCTTGGCCTGCGTCTGGTCGGCCTGGCCTTCGGCGAAATCCTGGGACTCGATGCAAAGGCCCGGAACTATTCTTGAGTGAAGAAGGAGGTGTTGCCGGCCGCCGCCGACCCTGAGGCGATCATGTCCTGCATGTACGCTTCGGCCAACATTCTACCGAACATGATGTGGGCGTCCACTTTGCCGAAGGTTGCGGGTGAGGAGCTGCCGGCGAACGGGAGAGGGCTGCAGCGCATGGACGATGAAGTGCCGACGTACACCAAAGAGCTGGCATACGGGACGTTGATGTCAATGTTGAAGGACGGAGGAGGGCAAGGTGCGGGGCAGGGGAAGAGCATGTTCGGGTTGAACCCGTCGTCGAACTCGAGAGAGGAGGAGTACCTCTGCCGCGGATTCGCCTGGCTCTCCTAGAACATGTCCGGCGAGATCGGTGAGAACCCGGTCGGCGATCCTACGCTTGGCTGGCTCCCCTAGTGTGCGTCGTACTGCGAGGGGACGATCGATGTCGGGCGCGACATCGTCGCACGCACCACCTCCGCCTGCGTTTCCCTCATCGCCTAGATCTCGGCGAGCGCCTGGGCCTCAACGAGCTCCTTTGCCTCCTTGGACCTCACCATCCTGTCCCTGCGGTTGTCCATTTCGACCTTCCTCTTTCGGACTAGGGCCAGCCACTCGGCGTCGGTCAAGCCATTCAGACTCGGCCTCGGCGCTCTCGGTTTCCTCACCTTTTCTCCTTTGGTTCACCGACGGTGGATCAGGGTTTGACGAAACCCTTGGGCGGCATGGTGGTCGGGAGCTCGACAAACTGGCGGGAGATGTGGGGGGGACGGAGAGGAAAGGCGGGAGGGAAGAATAAAAGGACGGGAGCTCGGCCACCAGTCGCCGATAGGGTTGGAACACCTGCTTTTTTCTTCGTCTGATGTTCCCAGGGCGTTCCCAGCGCCCCGGGATCGGCATGGGAATGCCGTGTGAAAGTTGGGCAAAATCCGGACCAAATCGGCGTCCTAGGAAAGCTACTGGGCGAAAAATCGCCGCCCGGATGAAAAAAATTCCCTGGGAACACCGTCCTGGGAACCCGAGTGGAGATGCTCTTAGGAGTCCTGGCGGATCAAATATCCCCATTCGCCGGGTACTCGAGCTTAACAAAATGTCTCCCAATTCAAATTTTGTTGTTTAAATGAATTTGAATTTTTTTGTTGGAATCTGACGAGGGTTCGACTCGTCGATGCCCATTGTTATGGACTTGGGTTTTGGAGAAGATGGGGATGCTGGAATTCACGAGACGGTTAATAGGCAAGCAACACGAGGACACGAGGTTTACCCAGGTTCAAGCCTCCGGAGGAAAAACCCTACTCCTGCTTGTCTTTTCTTGATTACGGCTGAACCGAAGGTTACAAGGGTAGCATGAGGTGTGTGTATGAGGTGAAGAGATCCTTATCTCTGTGCCCTCCTGGTCTTTATATAGATAGGCTAGGTCCTGGGGGTAGGTTGAGTCGGTTACAAGCTATGGTTGAACCCTTTGAAATTCTATCTACAGCTAGTCGTGTCCTTCAAGGAGTCGAACTTGTAATGGGTTTTGGGCCACCCGAAATCTTCTTGGTCAGTAAGTCTTCATGTGGGCCTTCCCTGGGCTAGACCGGGTATACCAATATGAGGCACCCGTAGGATATATCCATGTCAGTAGCCCACGAGTGTTCATTCGAATCGTATATTTGACTAGAGACTCTATAATCTTTCGGGTGCTTCTCATTTGAACCTATTTTTATGAATAAGCATGTCAGTTTATAGGAATCATTGATACGTGCGCTTGATTCACCCGACAGATCAGGGTCAGTTAACTGTCATAGGACAAAACACCGCGATCTTCTTCTGACTCGAGTCCCCGGACTCGAACCCGGAACAAATGCTGGTGTAATTCGACTCAGGCCGTTGAGGTCTTACAGGAGTCGAATTCTACTGACTTTTAAGTGATATACCAACGCGTCCGTCGGGATTTTCATCGTGCCTATTGGCACGGGAGTTTACTGACAGAGCGTAGTCCGGTGCGTTACCAGGCCATCAGATGATATCTATAGGGCTTATCTTTGCGTCGTAGACACAATATCCGAATTTTTATCACCACGAAGGTGTTTCGGGTGACCAAGGAAGATGCTTCTCACTTGGCGTTAATTAGGGCAAAGTTGCCAAAAAGTTTTTTGTGACATGATCCGAAGGATCTCATTCGAATAGTTCATAGGGTGCGCGACCAGCGCTCCCTATGGGAGTATCCCCCGAGTGTCTGTTCGAGTTGTAGACTTGAGCGAAGATTTTAGTTCATTCATTTGTGTATGCTTCGATTATCTGTCCAAAGGATGCATTTCTTCGAATGCGCGACCATCGCACCCTATGGGAGTAGCCCCCCAGTCCGTAGTAGAGTCGCAGACTCGACGTCGGACTCTAAGATTTTTTCGAGGTGATGTTACCATTATAATTTCTCAGGTGCGCGACCAGCACTCCTGATAGGAGTAGCCCTCGAGTAGTTGGTTGAGTCTTAGACTCGAGTAAGTAATTTATGTTTAGTCGAAATCTTCGTGTCGTTGCTGGCTTTGCTTTGATGACGTCATTGCTAACGATTAGTGAGCTCAAATGTCTGCGGCAGCAGGGACGATGCGACGGGACGATCATGGGTCCCACCACCTGACTAGAATTTGACTAGTCATGCATAATTGTGGCAAAAATTACGGCGTCTCCTCAATTTCCGTGCATAGTGAATGGTGTGCTTGCGACGGTTCAGGTTGGTGTTGACACGTGGACGGTGAGATATAGGGCACGCGTTAGGGCTTCTGCATCGACGGTTATGCTTCATTGTCCTCGTCCTTTTATAACGTGAGGGAAAACAGAGGAATTTTACCCCTTCGCCATTTGCATTGCTCTTTCACCATTGCCACCATTTCCTAAGCTCTTGCTTTCACTGTGCACTGGACATCCTCCGTGTGTTTCCTTCCTCCTTTCTTCGTTCACATCTCCGCGCTTGCCGCTCCTCAATGGGCAAGCCAAAGAAAAGCTCGTCTGCCGCAGCAGGCTGAAGCTCCGCCAAGAAGGTTGCCACTCCGAGCCGGACCACCGATGGTTGCGTGAGGCCGGCTTGATTTCCAATACCAAGGGCGATGCCATCCTGCCAGATCAGGAGGTAATCCCGCACCCACCCGAGGGTTTCGGGTTATGTTCTTTGCGTTTGTCATTCACGGTCTCTCGTTGTCCGCCCACGAATTTCTTCATGGGCTTATTTTCTTCTATAGGATTCAGCTTCATCATCTGTCTCCCAATTCTCTTCTCCACATCTCCTGCTTTTATTAGTCTCTGCTAGTGTTGGCTCGGTATCGAGCCTCACTTTGGCCTCTTCCGGAGACTCTACTCCATGAAGAGGCAATCTGGCACCGGTGGTGTTTATCCACTGGGAGGGTGCGGGATTTCCATCCACTCCTCTATCCAGTTCTTCTCTTTTTATCTTTGCGAGTACGTCCAGCAGTGGCGAAGGAAGTGGTTCTATATCCGCGACGTCAAGCTGGACGGTCAGCATTACAGGCTCGCTCCCTTCGACTCCACCCAGAAGATCATCCGAAAGCGTTCATGGTCGAACGCCATTTTGGAGGGTGAATCCGAAGAAGTGGAGAAGCTCTACAAGTGAGTGAAGGCCCTTCAGCTTGTGCCAGGCAAATAGGTCAATGGTGTTGATATAATTCGCAACTTCCTCAAGCGTCGGGTGCAACCGCTCCAAGCGACGGCGCACCCAATGTTTTTGTATGCTGGCTCCAACGACCCGACAAGGGTTTTGCCGGAGGAGATGTCTTCGGCTGACCTTGATAGAGTGCTTCGGCCTCTGCTGAAGTACAAGGCTGAAGAGGATCTTCCGGGGGAGTCTTTGACTCCCCCCTTCAATGCCAAGAAAGCAGTTCCCCAGGTGAAACCTGTAGTTGCATGTAATGCTTTTTGAGTGTTGTTGTTTGTGACTGTTCACTCACATCGTATTTTGTCTCCAATTTGCAGGACTATAAGGTAGAGGGAATGATGCCCCCTCTTCTTGAAAAGTACTCGGATGCACCGGACAATGAGGAAGCAGAGTCTGAGTCTGAGCCCCCCTGCGTAATCGCCTTCCTTGGAAGCCCCCGAGCCTAGTGAAGGGCGCACTCGAAAGAGGTCCCGGAGCGAAACTTTGAATGGGACGACGCCGCCAACACCGAAGGGCCCCTCCTTCCTTGAGCATCATGGCGGTGATGAGGTTGCGACCTCGTCCCCCATTGCGGTTGTGCCTGTTCAGGTGATAGCTCCTCAAGCGTCGGCCAAGAAGAAGAAGGAGGCTCATGTCTTCAACCTATCAGACATACCATCGTAAGTTACTCCGATCACACCTTGTTATTTTGTTTAAATGCTAAGTATTAGCTTGTTGTTTGATTTGGTCCTCGTAAGTGCTAGCATTAATTGAAGGGAATATGCCTGAGAGGAAATAATAAAGTGGTTATTATCGTATTCCTTGTTTATGATAAATGTTTATTTTGCATGCTATAATTGTATTAATACGGAAACGTTAATACATGTGTGTTTAATAAACAAAAAGGAAGTTCCTAGTTATGCCTCTCTTATAAACTAGCTCGTTGATTAACAAGATGATCATAGGTTTCCTGATCATGGACATTGGATGTTGTTAATAACGAGGTCACAACATTAGTGTAATGATGTGATGAACATTCATCCGAAGTATAGCATTAAGATCAAAGTCATTGAGTTTATATTGCTATAACAACTTACAAAGTGATCCTAATCCTTAGACCATGAGATCATGTCAATCACTAACACCGGAAGAGTTTCTTGATAACATCAAACGTCACACCGTAACAGGGTGATTATAAAGATGGATTCAGAACTAATAAAGTGTTATGTTGAGGCTCATGGATCGAGAGTGGAATTTGTTCATCCCGATGACGGATAGATATACTCTGGGCCCTCTCGGTGATATCACATTGATTAGCTTGCAAGCAAGTGATTTTATCACTAGAATGTTATATCACGGGAACGAGAAAAGAGTGCATGTCAGTAACGAGATCAAACTAGGTATGGAGATACCGATGATCGAATCCCAGACATGTAATATATCGTGAAACAAAGGGATTAAGATACTAGCGTAAAAGGTTCCGACGATCACAAGAAAGTCATCGTTGAATGTGTGGGAGTCAGTATGGGTCTCCAGAACCCGCTTATGATTATTGATTCGAGAGGGGTCTCGATCATGTACGCATTATTCACGAACCGTAGGGTGACACACTTAAGAGACACCGACATCCATTTGGAGCAAAAGTTTCATGCGGAAAAGAATAACAAGCACAGGAATTTATTTCACTAGATACCAAAACAGGTTTTCGGGTGAAATTGCATAAAGTGGTTATGCATGTGAAATAGAATTCTAGCAAGGGGTTATTTGTGAATGTTTGTCATTAAAGTAATTGACAAAATTCTGAATAAAATAAAAGAGTTTTCTTTAATGAGAGTTTGCATTAAATTTGGTGGAAATTTAATGGGAATTTGAGTGGGTTTTTGAGTGGAGGGAATTGAAAGGCATTTGAGTGAGTGGAGTGTCCACCCACATGAATGTGGAAGAGGTGGGGGCAGCCCCATGGCTGGGCGCATGGCCCCTTGGGTGCCCTCCCTCTCCCTATAAAAGGATCCCCCCTCCCTCTCTCTCACTCACACCTCCTCGTGAAGGATCTCTCTCCCCCTCTAGAATTTATCCCCCATGGTCTCGGACTAGCGAGATACATGTTCCTGGTGTCTATTCGGCAAGAAAGAGTTGTGCTTCCGCTGCATCGCTGGAGCGAGGAGGCAGAGGTTGCTCGGTGCCTCGAACGTGTGTGCGAGCACGGATGCGCTGCTGATTTGCGGCACTAGGACTTCCTCTCGATCTTGAGATCGGCAAGAGATCGTCTACATCAACCACGAGTTTGGACTCGTTAAGCTTTGTCGATCTTCAAGGGTATGTTATCTACGGATATACATCCGCCCGTTGTTTGTATCTAGTAGATAGATCTTGGTACATGATTGTTCCCATCATAGGAAATTTTTTGTTTTCTATGTTGCGAACCCTACAGTGGTATCAGAGCCGGATCTATGCGTAGATACTTTGCACGGGTAGTACACATATGAGTATGTGGGCGATGATGATCATTTTATTGCTTCTTAGTTGTACTTTGGATATTGGTGGCATAATGGTATGAAGCGGCCCGGACAAACTTTACATGTCCTCGCACATGAGACCTGTTCCACGCTTGACATGCAACTAGTTTTGCATAAGTGACTAGCGGGTGTCTGTATCTCCTACTATAGTCAATATCTAATTTGCAACGAGTTGTCAACAATTTGGTTATCCTCGTTGTGGTTCATGTTCGTAGGTAAGAACGGTTCTATCTTTGAAAGCCCTAAGCCACGTAAAACTTGCAATGGATAAATTAGAGGCGTCTAGTTTAGATTGTTGTTGGGCTAGTGTTATGATATGGTGATGTTGTAAGTAGAAGTATGAGATGATACTCTTACAACACACATAGAGTGTAAGTTCCATAGACCTTGGCCTTACACATAAAGGTATGATAGATATCATACCATGGTGCACATGATGGAGATCATATGCGGGAACCATATCATTTCACTAATAAACATGTGATGTTTTGATTGCATCTTATATTGCTTGTTTGGCGTTTTATTAGCATAATAAGATGACCCCTCATTTATATATCAAGATAAGAATGTGTGTTCTTCCTTAAGTATGCACCGACAATGTTTCGTCGCTTCAAGACATCACGTGATAATCGGGTGTACTTGAATCCACGAGCATATCTCGGGTGTAAGACAGTTACACACGCGAATACTAAGGTTCTTACTTGATGAGCCTAGCATGTACAGACATGGCCTCGGAACACAGACCGAAAGGTTAAGCATGAGTCATATGTTTTGATATGATGACCATATGGATGCTCGCTTTTGAAGCTACACCAACTCACGTGATGATCGGACTTGGTGTAGTGGATTTGGTTCATGTAATCACCAAAAAAGACACGAGGGATGTCGTTTTTGAGTGGGATTTCATTTCTAATTTGGATTAGTAGAACTCAATTTATCATAAATTAAATCAAAGTGAATTTGCATAATTTGTTGTAGTCATTGGCATTCGTTCACCACCTTATGCATAGTTGTAATTGAGATAATAGAACTATAGAATTATGGATATATACTTTACGAACTGGTATCGTATTGTGTTGAGTGTCAATCTAAATTTTGAAGCCTATTGCAAACTTTCAGCAAACTCTATTTACTCCGTGAAATTTAATAGTTGGTATTAAATCGAGAGTAACAATTCCAGTGTTAGTATCTTAAGTATCATATTTGCCTCCATGATTCTTGATTGTTTTAATATCAATTTTATCTAGGAGCTGAAAGAATTGTTTTAGAAACCATCATGTGTGGCAGATATAACGATATCTGAAACAATGTTTTGGTTACAATATGATAGAGTATAATATATGTTCTCATATTGGATGAGAATTTATGAAGGTTGGAGATGCTAGACATCCTAATCATCCAAAAGGGTTTTAGAAAGTAATGTTATACTCACGATTCGCCTTTATAAGCTACAGTAGCTTGATCATGAAAGTCGTCATGATAAGGATGAATAGAAGATGTATGTAAAGTGTTTACTACACTAAAAGATTACTAAAGAATGGATTTTGAAAGAATACCGATCATTTTGATGATGGTGATCTACTTCAAAGTGCAAGTCCAAAGGTATTATTATTTGAATATACACGCTTTGAACTATGTGTCATGTATATGGCGCCACTTTTGATGTTGATAGATTCTTTTAAAAAGGAAAAGGAAATGCTGAAAGAGAATCTATAAAATATATTTGGCAGAAAAGAAAAGATTGGAAATATCCAATTTAGGTATATGGATGATATACACGTTATGGTTGTATTCTTTGCTTGTTAAACAATGTGGTTCTTGGGTATTGAATACCGAATTGGTTGGTATGAAATTTCATACGGAACAACGCAATTCATGAACCACAATGGCCTAAGTAACTAGCAAGAGAATATGTGATGATGTTCATCGAAAACAAAGAAACCGTTGTTTGTATTTCTCGTTGACATCAAAGCTTGACTTCAAGATTTGTTTTAATAATTGTTATTTGAATCAGGTATTATGAGAACAAAGGTTGTTCAAATAATTACCGTATTCCATATAAGATGGATGATTTACAAATCTAGTTGGAGAAATCACATCCATAAAGCCTAATGCTAAAATGTCGCAAGACAAATGATTCAAAGATCACTTACGAAGTGACATCGCTGTTTAAATTATATTGGAAAGAAAACATGAAGAATCTCCATATTCATGGATTTTTGGAGTCTTTGATTTGATCAAGTGACGCTTGTGAGACTTTCCACGTGATAATTAAAACTTCGTTCAAAGGCCAAAGAAGAACGAAAGATTAAATTATTGGAATTTATACATATCGATGTATGTAGTCCATTATGTATAGTCGTAAGCGATGGATTTCAACTTCATATGCTGTCTCCGGAAATTTGAGGGAATATTCACTTAATGAGAAAGAAGTATGAAATATTTGAAAAACGTTTCAAAGACTTTCAAGATGAAGTGAAAAATCATTGTAACAAGAAAAATAAATGAATTATGATTTGATCATAAAGGGATCTATTTGAGTTACAAGTGTAACAAGAAAAATAAATGAATTATGATTTTATCATAAAGGGATTTATTTGAGTTGCAAGTTTAGCAAAACACCTAGATTTACATCTCCCGAAACACCATAGGAGTATGGAGTGTTTGAGATTTGTAATGAAACCTTGTTTGACATGGTTGGATCAAAGGTGTTATTTATAAAACTGCCATTATGTTTTAAAAGATTAAAGCTTTAGAGACTTCCGCTTTTACACTGAAAAGAGCTCCATATTGATCCGTTGAAATGACACCATGGAAGTTATGGTTTGGGGTAAAACCCAAGTTGTCATTTCTTAAATTTTGGTATGCTAAACATAATTAAGATGTTTACAACCGAAGTCGGATGATCATGTCTTTGTAAGTTATTTCGAATAACAATTGGTTATTCCTCCATAGCATCAAGGACAAAAAGGGTTTGTCACTTGAAACGTGAAGTTTCTTGAAGAAGGAATTTTTCATAAAAGTTAAGTGGGGGGACAATAGAACTTTGATAAGGTTAACGAACCTTAGCTAAATGTGTTGAGTTGCGCAGCACCGGAAATTGTTCCGGAGGCTGCCATAATGCTCATAGATTATGTGCCTCAAAGGTTGTGGTCACGGAGATCTAAGTTCTTATTGAACCAAGTCGGTCGGATAAACAATCAAATACTTAGATTTGAGAGAAAATCATTATTGTTTGACAATGATGAACTGACTACATGCAAAGAAGCGATGATGGGCCCTGACTCCGTCAAATGGCTTGAAGCCATAAAATCCGTGATAGTTCCATACACGAGAAATCAAGTTTTGAACTTGGAAGACCCTCAGGAAAGGTGTAAAAACCTATCAGTCGTATTTGGATCTATAAAGAAACAGACATGGATGTTTCACATCTATGAAATAGTCGACATGTCGTAAAGTATTTTATGATAATGTTCAAGGAGTTGACTATGACAAGATTTGATCTTTTATAGAGATATTTAGTCTGGACGGATTAAAGTAGCAACCACTACATATAATTTGGTATATGGTAGATGAATAAACAAAACAAAATTCTTCTAATAGAATGGTTACCTAGGACGTGTACAAGACACGGTCCAAAGGGTTTTGTTAAATTCAAAGGATGCTAAAAGGGCATGCAAACTTCAATGGTTGAAGTAAGCATCGTGGAGTTGGAATCTTCACCATGATGAAAAAATAGTTTTTCATCAGGAGACGATGAAGATGCTTGCATTTGCAAGAAATTAAGTGGGAGCGCTGAGACATATTTCTAATACATTATGTGGAGTGATGTATCTTTTATTGACAAAGGTTAAGAATTTCATTTCGATGAAAGACTTAGGCAAAACCCGAATATTTAGCATGAATGTCTATAGTGGATAGACTGTGACGCTAATATGGTTGTGCCAAACGTACATATATGAGATATTGAAGGAGTTCAATATAGAAACAACAAGAAATGGTTCTTGTCGCATGGAAAAGAATTGAATCAAGATTCAAGTATATCGACACTTGATAAGTGAAACAAGATTCAAGTGCTTTGACACTTGATGAGTGAAATCACGAGAATGTTTTGATCAATCATACCATAATATGTACACATCCAGATATGTCCTATGTTCTAAGTGTTATGAGCATATACCAGAATGAATCATAAAATGATCATTGGACGATAGTGAGGATATTCTTATGATATTTTTGAAAGAACTAAGAATATATTTGTGTAGAGGTGACAAACAATTACAAATAGTTAATTGTAAAGCATTACATTGATACTAGTTTGTCACAAGATACATATTAAGTTTATCTCAATTTAAACTATGGGTGGCACAATGTAATGGAAAGGAGTTTCCATGATGGATTTGGAAGAGTTCCAAAGTTAAGACATTGTGACGAATACTACAACAAAAGGCTAAGTATATGACTGCTATATTAGCAGCAAAGGAGGGAATTTGTGTCAAGTAGTTTGTTATCAAACTAAGGTGTGGTTCACAACGGGCTAACACTAAAGATATATTGTATGACAATAGTATCGACATGTTTTAACCCCAAGGAACTAAAGGTCTCACCAAAAGACCAAATTTATACAATGCCATCTCATTGGAGAATGAGTGATGCGTGAAGACGCAAAGACATGCAAATACACACGGACCTGAAAGCGTGAGATCCGTAGATTATGTTAATCACTTGCAATTGCGTATATGGAACACCAGAAAGCCATAGGTGTTAAATACGCAAAGTTTTCAAACTATATTATTGTCTCTAGTGCAAGTGGGAGACTGAAGGGAATATGCCCGAGAGGCAATAATAAAGTGGTTATTATCGTATTCCTTGTTTATGATAAATGTTTATTTTGCATGATATAATTGTATTAATACGGAAACGTTAATACATGTGTGTTTAATAAAAAAAAAGGAAGTTCCTAGTTATGCCTCTCTTATAAACTAGCTCGTTGATTAACAAGATGATCATAGGTTTCCTGATCATGGACATTGGATGTTGTTAATAACAAGGTCACAATATTAGTGTAATGATGTGATGAACATTCATCCGAAGTATAGCATTACGATCAAAGTCATTGAGTTTATATTGCTATAACAACTTAGGAAGTGATCCTAATCCTTAAACCATGAGATCATGTCAATCACTAACACCGGAAGAGTTTCTTGATAACATCAAACGTCACACCGTAACAGGGTGATTATAAAGATGGATTCAGAACTAATAAAGTGTTATATTAAGGCTCATGGATCGAGAGTGGAATTTGTTCATCCCGATGACGGATAGATATACTCTGGGCCCTCTCGTTGATATCACATTGATTAGCTTGCAAGCAAGTGATTTGATCACTAGAATGTTATATACGGGAACGAGAAAAGAGTGCATGTCAGTAACGAGATCAAACTAGGTATGGAGATACCGATGATCGAATCTCGGACTTGTAATATATCGTGAAACAAAGGGATTAAGATACTAGCGTAAAAGGTTCCGACGATCACAGGAAAGTCATCGTTGAATGTGTGGGAGTCAGTATGGTTCTCCAGATCCCGCTTCTGATTATTGATTCGAGAGGGGTCTCGATCATGTCTGCATTATTCACGAACCGTAGGGTGACACACTTAAGAGACACCGACATCCATTTGGAGCAAAAGTTTCATGCCGAAAATAATAACAAGCGCAGGAATTTATTTCACTAGATACCGAAACAGGTTTTCGGGTGAAATTGCATAAAGTGGTTATGCATGTGAAATAGAATTCTAGCAAGGGGTTATTTGTGAATGTTTGTCATTAAAGTAGTTGACAAAATTCTTAATAAAATAAAAGAGTTTTATTTAATGAGAGTTTGCATTAAATTTGGTGGAAATTTAATGGGAATTTGAGTGGGTTTTTGAGTGGAGGGAATTGAAAGGCATTTGAGTGAGTGGAGTGTCCACCCACATGAATGTGGAAGAGGTGGGGGCAGCCCCATGGCTGGGCGCATGGCCCCTTGGGTGCCCCCCTCTCCCTACAAAAGGAGCCCCCTCCCTCTCTCTCACTCACACCTCCTCGTGAAGGATCTCTCCCCCTCTAGAATTTATCCCCCATGGTCTCGGACTAGCGAGATACATGTTCCTGGTGGCTATTCGGCAAGAAAGAGTTGTGCTTCCGCTGCATCGCTGGAGCGAGGAGGCGGAGGTTGCTCGGTGCCTCGAACGTGTGTGGGAGCACGGATGCGCTGTTGATTTGCGGCGCTAGGACTTCCTCTCGATCTTGAGATCGGCAAGAGATCGTCTACATCAACCACCAGTTTGGACTCGTTAAGCTTTGTCGGTCTTCAAGGGTATGTTATCTACGGATATACATCCGCCCATTGTTTGTATCTAGTAGATAGATCTTGGTACATGGTTGTTCCCATCGTAGGAATTTTTTTGTTTTCTATGCTGCGAATCCTACAGTATTTATTCGGAAGAGTCCCTTGATGAGGAGCCCGAAGATATGTTCGGGGGAGTCAAAGCCTGCTTCGTATTTCCCCAAGATGGTGGCCAACTCCGACGATGATCATTCGAGATCCCTGTGGCAAAGAACTCGTGCGATCTTTGCTCGGGATACAAAAGTAAAACCTTCATAGTACACAGCTGACCATGTAAGTGTTCTTCCATTTCCTGCGATTAAGCCCCCGAGCCTGTTATTCATTCAGGTTTGTTGTTTTCTTCGCAGCCCTTTGCCCGTGATGCCAATCGCCTGATCTAGTAGCACCTTTTTCTGGAAGGCAACCTCAAGCAACTCCAAGGTGTGGGTTTCTTCTTGTTCGATTGCAAGTGCTTGGCATAATATGTTCTTGTGTTCATCTTTCGTTGCCCAATGCTGTAGATGAGAACAACGATGCCCTCCGCAAGCTGAACACTCTCGAAAAGAGTCTCGGCAAAGAAAATAAAAAGGCAAAGGATGCTGAAGAGGCCCTCCAGCGTCAGCAGAAAGAGGCTGAAGACCGTGAGAAGCAGATCATGGTTGTCGCAGGAGAAAGCCATGGCTGAAAAGCTTATGGCTGCTGCCAAAGCGATATCCGGTAGGTCTCCTTGTTCTTCTTTTGAGTGTTCCATGCCTTTGGGTGTGATTCCTTTTTCCTCATTTCACTGATTTTGTCGCTTTTCCTGACAGATGCTTCTGGTGTTGCGTTTGATCGTAATGCCGTGGAACATGGGGATCTCCTGGTAGATGTTGCTGCAGCGATCGACGTGGAGTCGCTCGACAAGGCCAAGAAGGTCCTCGCCCGCTTCTACAAGGAGATCAACCTGAATGGCATTTCCCTTGAGGACGTCGACTCCCTTGCGGAGGCTCTGACAGATGATGCTCTGGCGAAGTACAAGCGGACGCAGAAAGGGGTTAGTGCTGCGATGGGGTTGGATACAACGATGGTGTCCGACGCTCAGTTAGATCTGCCGCAGGTCACGTCCAGGATGACAACGGCGACGGATGGCACCGAGGTAGCATTTGCTTCCTTCGCCTCCCGCTGCAAGCATTTTGGTTCTAAGCCGATAGATCTGCTGGCCAACTACTCGCTGGAGCAGCATCAAGTGGCCAAGACTAGGCAGTCTGGATCCGAAGCTGCTTCGGGTGCTAACGCCTAGGTCCTCTATAGCTTGCTTAGTCTAGTTTCTCTCTCTTTTGCGTATGTAACACCTTTGGGCTGAACAAGCGTCACTCTGCCACATAGTGGATTTATTTGTGTAAATATGAATGCATCTTTTGAAAGTTGTAAAATGTTGTGATTTTTATGTTTGCTTGTGCACCCTTAGGGTCCTTCGAGTGCGAATTGATGGCTTGGATATGTAGAGCTCGTTGGGAACCCCAAGAGGAAGGTATGATGAGCACATCAGCAAGTTTCCCTCAGTTATGAAACCAAGGTTATCGAACCAGTAGGAGTAAGGAAGCAACTCCAAGGTGTTTCTAACAACTTGGAACCTGCACAACACAAACTCAATACTTTGCCCCAACTTACAGTGAGGTTGTCAATCTCACTGGTTTGCTGAAAACAAAGGATACATATAGTGTGGAAGATAGTGATTTGCTTGCAGAAAGTAAACAATAATGGTAACAGTAGGTGGTATATCAATGATAAAGAATGGACCGGGGTCCACAGTTCACTAGAGGTGTTCTCCATAAGATAGATAGCATGTTGGGTGAACAAATTACAGCGGGACAATTAACAGATTCAGAAAGCATAACAATGCATATACTAGACATCTTGATTCCTACGATATTTGATTGGGCATTACAACATAATACATATACTGTAATCCAACTACATCTATGACTAATAATCCATCTTCAGGTTATCATCCGAACCCCTTCTAGTATTAAGTTGCAAGCAACAGATAATTGCATTAAGCAAAGTGTGTAAAATAAACAATACAATTGCCCCATGGACAAAGGATTGTTATTTTCTCCCTAGTAGCAACAACACATCTACAACCTTAGAGATTTCTGTCACTTGCCCAGATTACTAGAGGCATGAACCTACTATCGAGCATAAATACTCCCTCTTGGAGTTACAAGAATCTACTTGGCCAAGATAGCTACTAGCAACGGAGAGCATGCAAGATCATAAATAACATAGACATGATAGAATCAATAATCAATCTGACATGGTATCTCAATATCCACCGGATCCCCGCAAACACAACATGTATGATTACAAATAGATGATCTTGATCATGAACGGAGCTTACAAGATCTAAACATGATAGCACAAAGGAGGAGAAACAACCATCTAGCTACTGTATGGACCCATAGTCCAAGGGTGAACTACTCACGCATCATACCAGAGGCTGGCATGGTGATGAAGAAGGCCTCCGAGATGATATCTCCCCTTCGGCAGGGTGCCGGGAAGAGCTTCAGATCCCCCTGATCTAGGGATGAAGATGGCGGCAGCTACAGACTGTTTCGTGGAGATTTGATCGGGTACTTAGGGTTTCTGCATCGGGGTGCTTTTATAGGCTAAGGGGCAAGGTCGGTGGGCGCCCGAGGGGCCCACACCTAGGGCTGGCGGGCCCCTGGCCACGCCGCCACTAGGTGTGGCCGCCTCTTGGCCCCACTTCGGCTGCCCTTTGGACTCCGTGTTCCTTCTGGTAAAATATTGACTTTGGCTTTTGTCCCGTCCAATTCCGGCAATATTTCCTTACTAGCTTTTTTGAAACCAAAAACAGCAGAAAACAGGCAACTGGCACTGCGGCATCTTGTTAATAGGTTAGTTCTAGAAAATGTATAATAATACCTCAAAGTGTAGACAAAACATAAGATAAATGATATAAAACAATCATGGAGCATAAAAAATTATAGATATGTTTATGACGTATCACGAATCCAGTGGTTACATCTTCTCCTACGCTTGGTGCTTATCCATCGTTGAGCGAGGATTCGCAGTTGCCATATATGCGTGATCGCATCCGGAGCCTGGAGAAGGACATCCTCAGCATCCGTGGTCACGCGGATGTTAGGAAATCCAAGGCCAAACAGGCCATTGATAGGGGAGAGTTTCTTCTTGAGGAGTTTCGGCAAGTTGGCGAGCAACTACAATGTAAGTCATCTTGACCCTTTGTCTCTTCGAGTACGAAGGACGTTTTATGTCAGCTCACCCACTGGGTTGTGCAGTTGTGAATCTTCTTCTGAAGGAAGAGAAGGAGCATGTAGCAATTCGAATGAATTGCCTAACGCAACAAGATTTGGAGGCCGGCGGCTTCTTCTGGATGTACCACGATCGAGCGATTGTCCTTGCGACAGTGCAAGATCGCGTCCATCAAGTACTTCGGGTGCTAAAGCAGACATGGTCGTCTCTCGCAGCGATCTGGGCCACAATGTTCCCCCTGTAATTTGCACCTTCCAGCTTTCAAGGCTTGCTTCGAAAGTTTCGAGATACAGGTCACGTGAAGGAGCTGGTGCGCCATCAACTAGTGGTGGGTGTGAAGGCAGCCATGTCGCTTGTTCGATTGCATCATCACGATGTCAATCTTGCGAAGATAGCAGCTGGGCCACCTCCTCCTCCTCCGGATGGTATGGCATGGGACATGCATCCACACTACGCGGAAGTGGTGCAATACGCTGAAGAAATTGTAGATGTGTTTGAGGAGCGGACGAATGTTCTGCTCCAGCATAGCTGAGTCCTGTAAATAAAACGAGGCAATGTAAAGTCTGTATATTTTCGAGTGGGCTTGTAATGCCCTTGTAAAGTTGTATGTATTGGCATGTAGTGTGTTGTTTGATTATAGACTGTGCATGTCCTTTTCGTTATCCTGACATGGTCAGCTACTCAGGTTATATGCGTTTTTGTCAATCGACGAAGTGGTATGGTGAGGCGTAGCCCCAAGAGTTTTTAGCGATAAATAATATAAGGGAGAAATATTTGGTCCAAGGAACTTAGCTTTTATTCATCGTAATGTAGGAGGTACAGTGTTCGGCTGAATAGCCTTATTGAAAGTAAAAGGTAACTAAGGGTAGAAGCGTCTCAGTTTTGTGACGTTCCAGAGGTTGGATTATTTAACTCCTGACTCGACGTCCATGAGGAGGTAGGCGCCACCTGGGATTACTTTAGTGAAGATGTAGGATCCTTCCCAGGGTGACTCGAGTTTTAGGTGCCCTTCCTGCTTGAGTCACAGAATGAGGTCTCCTTTGACGAAGGACCTTGGGCACAGCCGACGGTTGTGGTAGTTGCGGAGACTCTGCCGATACACCACTAAGCGAGTCACGGCGATGTAGCGTGCTTCATCTAGCGTGTTGACCGCGTCTTCGAGTGCGGCCAATGATTCGGCTTCGCTGTATGCGACCACCCACGGGGCCTTGTAGCATACCTCAGCGGGTAGCATGGCTTCGGCTCCGTGCACCATGAAGAAGGGCGTGTAGCCAGTTGAGTTGTTTGGCATTGTGCGCAGGCTCCAGAGAACAGAGGGAAGCTTGTCCGCCCAGGCTCCCGCGAGCCTTTCGAGTGGGTGTAGCAGACGCTTCTTGATGTCGCTGCCAATGAGGCTGTTGGCCTTTTCGACCCGCCCGTTGGTCTGCGGATGCGCCACAGAGACGTATGCGAGGTTGATTCCGAGGTTTTCACAGAAGCCTCGGAACTCCTTCGAGGTGAAGTTCGAGCCGTTGTCCGTTATTATGCTATGGGTTACTCCAAACATGTAGACAATGGACTTGAAAAACTTGACGGCGGTGTAGCCGCTTTGGTTAGTGACAGGCATGGCCTCGATCCACTTCGAGAATTTGTCGAATGCTACCAGGAGGAAGACATGCCCTCCTTGCGAGGACTTTGGCAGTTTACTGATCATGTCAAGCCCCCACTGAGCGAAAGGCCATGCCAGCGGAATGGGCCGCAGCTCCGATCCGGGCACGTGTGGATTGTCCGTGTATCACTGATAGGCGTTGCACCTCTAGACTATCTCCTTTGCGTCGTTCATTGTGGTTGGCCAGTAGAAGCCAGCTCATAGAGCTTTGGCGACCAGAGCGCGGCTGCCTGCGTGGTGACCGCAGATACCCTCATGGATGTCTAGGAGGGTGCTTTTGCCGTCACTATTGGTGACGCATCGTTGGAGCACACCCAAAATGCTACGCTTGTACAACTCACCATTGATGATGGTGAAGGCCTTTGATCGGCGAGATATGCGTCGGGCGTCTGTCGGGTCCTTAGGAAGTTGCTTTCTTATCAGGTAGTGTAGGTACGGTTGGGTCCATGTTTCCTCAACCGCCATGACCTGCATAAGGCTTACCAGCTCGACCTCCGTGTCGAGATTTTTGGGTCCTTCTTGTCCTTCGGGTGGTGCAGCCCCTGAGTGCTCTGCGGCTTTGGCTTCCCTTTGGAAGTTTTTGCTTGATGGAGGGTATGCAGATTTGTTCGAGGAACACACCCGGTGGCACTGGGGCGCAAGTGGATCCAATGTTGGCGAGCTTGTAGGCCTCTTCGTTGCTTTCTCTACCAACATGCCGAAGTTCGAAGCCGTCAAAGTCCCCTTCAAGTGAGTTGTAGAGTGCACGGTATGCGATCATGTTGGCGCTATGGGCGTCGACTCGTTCATCGTCTGCTGGACGATGAGGTTGGAGTCACCATATATGACAAGGCGCATTGCACCGCACACCTTGGCCATCATCATGTCGTGTATGAGTGCCTCGTATTCAGCCTCATTGTTAGATGTGTAGAATTTCATCTGAAGGACGTACCTCATATTGTCCCCTTGAGGGGACGTCAGTATTACGCCGCTCCTGCTCCAGCCTCGCGCTTAGAGCCGTCGAAGTGCATTGTCCAGGATTGCGACATGTTCGCGGTGTCTGGTACTTGGAGTTCCATCCAGTGGACGAGGAAATCAGGGAGCACCTGGGACTTTATGGCGGTGCACCGCTCATAGATGATGTCTCGAGGAGATAGCTCGATGCCCCACAAGGCTACTCGTCCCGTAGATTCGGGGTTATTCAGGATGTTCGACAGCGGGGTGTCATTGATGACCATGATCTGGTGCTCCTGGAAGTAGCGGCTCAATAGACGCGCCATCATGAATACGCCGTAGGCGAGTTTCTGGTAGTGGGGGTACCTCTGCTTTGTCGGGGTTAGTACCTCGCTGAGGTAGTAGATTGGGCGTTGTACCCCATGGGTCTTGTCGTCTTCGGGTCGCTCGACCATGAAGGCTATGCTAACCACCTGGTGCGTGGCTGCTATGTATAGCAGCAAGGGCTCCCTTTATTTTGGCGTGACCAAAATAGGAGATGTGGAGAGAAGGTGTTTGAGGTCCTCAAATGCTTCGCCTGCTTCAGCCATCCACTTGAATTTGTCAGCCTTGTGAAGCAGCTGATAAAAAGGAGGGCCTTCTCGCCCATGCGGCTGATGAATCTGGTGAGCACCGCGATTCGCCCAGTGAGCTGCTGGACCCCCTTGAGGTTCTTGGGCTTCTCCATGGCTAGTATAGCCCTGATTTTCTTCAGGTTTGCCTTGATGCCACGCTGATAGATGAAGTACCCGAGTAATTGGCTAGACGGGACGCCGAAAGCGCACTTGTCTAGGTTCAGCTTGATCTTGTAACGATCAAGGTTGTCGAATGTCTCGCGGAGGTCGTCGATGAGCGTCCTAGCCTCCTTGGTCTTGACCACGGAAATACCGATTGCGATTGAACTCCCTTCGGGGTACGCCCGGATTGCACTGATCCGGTTTAAAACAACCGGAATGTAAGGATAGCTCAGTCTTGAACTGGAAAGCCAGTCCAATCTACAAATAAAGGGACAAACAAAGTCATCGACATAGACTTGGATGTTTCGACCAATCTGGTTCTTCAGACATGCCTGCATGCATCTATGGTAAGTGGCGCATGCGTTCTTCAGCCCGAAAGGCATTGTGTTGTAGCAGAACACCCCGAACAGCGTGATGAACACCGTCTTCTCCTGATCTTAGGCCTTCAGAAGAATTTGATTGTAGAATGAGTAGACGTCTAGGAAGGAGAGTTTCTTGCATCCTACAGTGGATTCGATGATTTGATTGATCCGTGTAGAGGAAAGTGGTCCTTTGTACAATTCTTGTTGAGAGATGTTAAGTCCACGCACATCCACAGGATGTCCGTGTCCTTCTTGGGGACTAGCACGGGGTTGGCCAGCCACTCGCTTTCTTTTAAATCCCTAATGAAGTTGGCATCAAGGAGTTTGTTGACTTTGATACAAACGACTTTGGCTCTGGGCTCGGACAGTCGATGCATCGACTGCTTAACTGACTTCGTGTCCGGAAACACATTGAGTGCATGCTCGGCGAATTCCCTGGGAACTCCTAGCATGTCCGTAGGACACCAGGAGAAAATTTCCCAGCGCTCTCGGAGGAATTTGACGAGCGCACTTTCCTATGCAGGGCTTAGGTCGTTGGCGATCAACGTCGTCTTGGAGGCATCCATTGGGTGAACCTACACCTTCTTTGTGTTGATTGTGGAGTCGAATGACATATCGGGTGTGTTTTGCCTGGTGACTGGGGGTGCCCCATTGTCTGTGACCTCCTTGAGCCTTGTGAGCTCCTCCTGCATCCCGAACGACTGGGAGATTCTGTTGAAGTCTCTGTCACAACTGTCCAACCTGGTGAAGCTTCCTGGGACGATGATGATTCCCCTGGGTCTCGGCATCTTTAGTAGAAGGTACGCGTAATGCGGTACTGCCAGGAACCTTGCGAATGGCACACGCCCGAGGATGGCATGGTACTGTGAGGGCCAGTCCACCACTTAGAACTCCATCCACTCACGCCTGAAGTTTTCGGGCCTGCCAAAGATGACGTCTAATTTGTTGCAAACGTATCTATAACTTTTGATGCTCCATGCTTGTTTTACACCAATTGCTTTATGTTTTGCTTGCACTTTGTGGCATTTTTATGCATTTTCTGGAACTAACCTATTAACAAGATGCCACAGAGCCACTTCCATGTTTTCTACAGTTTTTGGTTTCATAAAAACTAGTAAAGAAATATTCTCAGAATTGGACGAAACAAAAGCCGAAGTTCCTATTTTTCCTAACACGACACGGAGTCCGGAGAGACGAAGAGGCACCGCGAAGCAGCCATACCAGGGTGCCGCATGGGCCCACCCTAGGCCGCGCTTGGCCATGGTGTGGGCCCCTCGGACGTCCACCTACCTTGCCCCTTCACCTATATAATCCCCCTGAGATGAAAACCCTAAATATCATATCAGAATTCCATAAAAAGTTTCCCAGCGCCGCCGCCACCGAAGATGAGATTCGGGGGACAAAAGTCTCTGTTCCAGCACCCTTCAGGGACGGTGAATTGCCCCCAGAGCCATCTCCATCCACTCCACCGCCATCTTCATCGTCGTTGCTGATTCCCATGATGAGGAGGGAGTAGTTATCCCCCGAAGCTAAGGGCTCTACCAGTATGTGTTCATCTCTCTCTCCCATGGTGTGATCTTTATGTGATCATGAGCTTTGTAATCTAGTTGAATAAGTAGATGTTACTCTTCATCTAGTATGCTACTCAAGTGATTTTATTAATGTGATCTCCGGAGACACCTTGTCCCACGTGTGTGAAGGTGACACTGTGCGCACTGTGGGTGGCTCTTAGGCTAAAGATTACATAAATACTTATCATGAGTTATAATTTGAGTTGGATGTATCTATGAAATTGTGGTGTTTTTCTGGAACCATCTAGCGCTCAAGGTGACAGTGTGGGGTAACCTAGATGGGGAATGCAAACTTTAAGGTGTGCTTTTATAGCCCTACACGGTGAATTGGTGTTCGTTATCCAACCGGAGAGTAGTTCAGGGTAGCATAGTGAAGGGAAGATATTTATGTGTTCAATTATGTTATCATTGTTGAGAGTGTCCACTAGTGAAAGTATGATCCCTAGGCCTTGTTTCTAAGCATTAAAACACTATTTACAACCAGGCCTGCCACATGTTTGCTTGCTGCCATTTTTATTTCAGATTGCAATTACCACTTATAATCATCCATATTACTTGTATTGCACTATCTCTTCTCCGAACTAATGCACCTACACACCTGACAAGTGTATTGGGCGTGTTGGGGACACAAGAGACTTCTTTTATATTAATTGCAGGGTTGCTTGAGAGGGATATCTTTGACATCTTCCTCCCTGAGTTCGATAAACCTTGGGTGATCCACTTAAGGGAAACTTGGTGCTGTTCTACAAACCTCTGCACTTGGAGGCCCAACACTGTCTACAAGAATAAAAGCGTGCATAGACATCAAACTCTTTTCTGGCGCCGTTGCTGGGGAGGTAAGGTAAAAGGTACTCACATCCTCTGGCTACTAAGTTATTTTATAGTACTGTTGCTGGTGTGTGAGTGCTCGAAGTTATTTCCTTTAGATTCTGCAATTATATCTTTTTGTTTCTTGTTTTTACTTTCACTAGTTAGGCTTAATGGTAAAAAATTAGAGAGCTTTATAGTATTTATCTTGAGTTAGGACATGAAGTGTTTGAAGAGAAAATTAAAACACCTATGGAACTTTATTTGCATGCTAATAGCAATGTTGTTAGTATGAATTCTTTGAACACCATTATTGCTGATGTTATGGAAATGTCTAAGCTTGGGGAAGCTACTTTTTATGAAAAGATCTCTTTAGTTCCCCAGCTTTAGAGGAGAAAATTTGCTATGATGATACTATACCTCCAATATATGATGATTACAAGGATGTGATATTTTTAGTCCACCTACTATTGAGGATAAAATTAATTATAATTACAATATGCCTCCTATATTTGATGATTATGGTGATCAGAATAATAATGATAGATATTTTGTTGAATATTCTCCCACTATAATTAATAAGAATGACTATGCTTATGTGGAGAGTAATAATTATTATGTGCATGTGGCTCATAATAAGAATGTTTTATGTGATAGTTATATTTTTAATTTTATTCATGATGCTACTGAAAGTTATTAAGAGAGAGGGAAACATGGTTTTATGTATTTCAACAATATTAAGTGTCCCCTCTTTATGTTGAAAATTTTGAAGTTGCACTTGTTTTGCTTTCCTACGCTTGTTGCTTTATGCTTTCATGACTTGTTTCTTTACAAGATTATTTTTCATAGGAAGTGGGTTAGACTTAATTTTTTTATATTTTCTTCTTGATGCTCTATTTTACTTCAATTCATATTTCTTATGTGAGCATCATCGAAATTATCATGCCTATCTTAATGGCTATAAAGAAAGTGCTTTTGGGAGACAACCCATTATATTTTTGCTTTCAGTTTATTTTTGTTTATTTGAGTCTTGGAAGTTATTACCTCCATAGCAACCTCTCCTTATCCTTTTTATTTCGTTTTTTTGCCAAGAGTAGCATCTAATAGGAAGAAGGTAAGATTTGGGAAAGTTGCTGTCCCGAAACAGATTTCTGTGCTTCTCTATAAAAAATCGTGAAAAAACCCAGAACGTCATATTGATCTGCAATTTTTTGTATGCATGCCCCTGGTATCTACCCAACTTTCATTAGTTTTGCACTTTTCAATTAGAGCATCAGAATATTTTCGAAAAAATCGGTCTTTACCTATAGGTCTGTTTTGACAGATTTCTGCCATTATTTGCATTTGCCTCTTAATCGATTTCTTTTTGAGTTGTTTTGATCACTTGAGCTTTTAAAAGGAGTTGCTACAGTATCTTATGTTTTAATGGATGATTTACTTGATGTAACATCCCAAAAATCATGGTTTCAAAACTCATTCATATCATCTTTGCATCATTCATTCATATAGGGTTTTTCTCAAAAATCATTTAGAGACAGAAGTTGAGCTATGATTTCATGTGGGCAGTTTATCTCAAATGGCCACCATTCCTTGAAAATTTGAATGTTTAGATACTTGTTTGCTTGTCTCTATTGATGGAAAGATTAGGTGAAGCTTTTAACCCAAGATTCAAAATTTAGAAATAGTTTCAAAATCCCTTTCAAATATTTGCAAACTAGAACAAATCTCTGATTACTTTGAAAACCAAGCTTGACCAAGCCTTGCAAAGTAACCACTTAGTCATTGTGACTGTTTTTGAATCCACAAAACCCTGCAAAAATTCCCAAGGCAGTTTGGTTTCAAAAGGATTTGAATTCATATCAAAATTCATACCAGAAAATAAATTTCGAAAAAGAAAAGGCTTAAACAATAGAAAAGGGCCGCGCGGCCAGAATCTGGCCCAGCAGCGGATCGAGCCCAGCAAGCCCACCCGGGGATCTCTTTTTCCTTCTCACACGCGCGAGCACACGCAAACAGACACTAACAGCCCGACCCCACCAAAACCTTGCGCGTTTCGCTGACAAGCGGGTCCAGTCCACGTCGTCCTCGTCTTCCCCAGACCGCGCCTGCGACCACGTCGCTGCAGCAGTGATGGCCGGTAATGGCGCGGTGTAAATGGGCATTTATCCTCGAGCGTTTCCTGTCGATTCCCCGGCTATAAGACCCTCTCTGCCCCGCGATCTTTTTCCCCCAAACACCTCGCTCACTCCGCCACCAGGCTGCCCTCAATCCTCCGCGCACCGCCGCTGACAGAGCCCTCTCCGGCGAGCGATTCAGGTGAGCCTCGAGTTCCCCTCTGCCTATCGTTCTTGCTATCTAACTCAGTGTATCTTTGCGCATCTCCTGACCTCACTAGTCCGTCTTGTACTGCCCCAGGTCGCCGGTTCCACTTGACACCGCGAGCACCAACGGCGACATCAACTCCGACGAGTTTTCCCGGTAGGTACAGACCGCCCCTCGCCTTCCCGTTCATGCACACGACTTCCCCTAGACCCTGTGATCCTAACCGTGTCGTTATCTTGCCTTGGGGTGATTCACAGCGACGTCCACGACGACCACCTGGCGCACCCGACGGCGCCACGAACTCCGGTGAGCAATCGCAGCCGTGCCCGAGCGCCCCTTGACCAACCGCGTCTACGACGAGCTTCGCCGTAACCTTCTGAGCCCGGTGAGCTACTCCTCGTTCTCACTTACCCCCTGTAGCGCCGCCTCCGTCGTCGACTGACTGTTCCGCCGCCGGTAGCCACCGCTCCGCCGCCAGTTCTTGGCCAGATCGATAGCAGCCGTTAGATCCTTATCGTAGCGCTAGGATAGATCCACTCAAACCGAAGAGGTACGCGATCTGAGCCGCCAGATTTCATTTAGATCCTACGGCTGTGGAGCTCGATCCAGTGCGAAACGGTACGGGCGAATAAGAACATGACGCGTGGCAAGGTTTAGATTAAAAACAGAATTTAAAACCTGATTTAGATTCAAACTTCAAATGCTTATAACTTTTGAATGCCACGTTAGATTTTTGCAAACTTTATATCGTTGGATTCAGTGAAACAAGGCCTTTCAGAATATCCAATTTATTTAGCATATAGTAACAGTTAAAAATGATTTTATTTGTAGAACATGTTTTAGGATCATTTTAAATGGAAATTATTTTGGTAAATTATGTGGATGCCAAATGAGTTTAGTTGGCAAAATTTTGTGTTATGTTAAGTTTCTGTAGTCATAAGCATACTTGGTAGTAATTTCAAAAATCATCACTTTGTAGATTCTTGCATGCATGCATTCATATTATTTTTGATTGTGTATAATTGTGTGTAATTGTATGCTATTATTTCTTGTGTAGATTTTGCTAGTGATTGTGATTGTGAAGAGTGCTACTCTCCCCACTACCAAGGCAAGTGATATTTTCATCAACATTTCTGTCCTATGTTTTGTACTAGCATTAGATATTTTGCTAAAATTATTGCATGATATTTTGCCTAGTGCTAAGATGGGAAATCCTAAGTAGAATGGAATAGTAGAAATGCTAGGGAAATTATCCTATGGTAGGTTGTCATATTCTGCTTAGTCTAGCTACTTAGTAAACAAGGGTGGTGAACATCTATATAGTTTATGATAAAATACTCTAAGTCAAGAGACTTATGCTTTCTTAATAAAACAACTAAGTCAAATGAACCTCCTGGGTGGAAGGGAATGATTGGGTTATGTTGAGTGGTTACACAAGGCCATGGACTTGGGTTGTGTATCTCACTTGTGGTATGCCACCCAGGCACAAAGGGATTTGGAGGCCAAGTGTTGAGAAAGCTTACAGTGCAACCACTTGGCAATATGGGCTCTGCCATGATCATATAGGTTGCTAGAACTTAGTCACTTGGACAGTTGGTGGTAGTTGGGTTGATAGGTTGGAGCGCGTCCATTTTGACTAAGGAAAAGCTTCTGAAAGGTCCTGTCTTGGGAAACCAAGTCTGGTGGGGAAAGTGCACAACCTCTGCAGATGGAAAACCTAAGTACTTAGCCTAGTCCAAGGAAATGGACACTTTTGAGCATCAAGACATGGAAGCTACAAGAATCTCATCACTCCAACTTCTACAATAAAAATTGGTGGGTGAACAAGGGTGAAGGACCTCAATGTCTATTGGTGGTTCCTTGGGAATGTTTTTGACAAAGAAGAACTTAGAGTTTTCAACTAATAGGAAAAATCTATTGTCAAGCAAAGCAAGCCAAACTACACCTAGCCAAAATGCATATAGTAATATAGTCCACTTAAAATATACTAAGGTATCACTTGCCAATACTATTCCAAAGTATTGACCCTCTGTGGCTGTAACTTGTGATGTTGCAGGTTACTCCGATGATGATTAGGATTCATGAGTCTACACTCAACATGCTTGCCTGTGGCACATGAAGATGAAGACTTGTGTTTATTTACTTATTCCATAAACTCTTGTATTAGACCTTTGGCCTTGAGTTGTAAAAGACTATGTTTTATCTCTGGAATGAATGTAATAAACGACCTTTGTATCTGTGTACTTCATCTAAAACTGTGGATGCTAGCATTGATCCAGGGACTAGCATTGCAATCACAGGGATCCTTTCCTTTATAAAGGAGGGGTCTAACAGATGGTATCAGAGCACTGTGTTGCCTGTAGGATTATGACCCTAGGATTGGAAAACCACTAAGGAAAAAGTTTTTTCAACTACTTCTACACTTGTCTATTCTTCTCGTAAAACTTTTCTAATCTCTTTCAACTTCCTTTGTAGATGAACTCCATCAACGAAGCCGTGAAGAAGGGACCACTCATGACCATGACCTTGGAGTGTGAGACTGAGTTTCCTAACATTCTCAAGGACCTCATGGAGGCAATGGATGCACATGGTGAAGCCGTGTACAAGGGCTTTCCAGTGATGGATGAAGGGGTGGAGTATTGGTGGGTGCAACTTCACTTGTACAAAAACAAGGAAGACAACCACAAAGAAAGGGGATTCTGCATGTACACCAACACTACAATGCACACTACATTCTTTGAGTCAGCCAGGGATGCAGCTTGGAGGACTATCAAAGAACTAAGTGCTAGAGTCAAGTGCAGAATGCTCAACCTTCAAAAGGACTTAGAGAAAGAGAAGGAGCTTACTCAAGAGTTGGAAGACACCAACCAAGAGATAAGGGGAGATGTGATAGACTTAGTGATAGAATCAAGAGAGCAAGATTGGTGGATTGCCTCTAGGAACATTGTGTTTAATAATAGATCCCGTGAGATTGGATTGTAAGGACACTTCGTTAGTTGGACCACCACTTATCACCTTATTTCCAAAAGATATTTTAAATAAGTAAGGACCTTGATTGATGTAATGGTTTTATGTATGCATGACTTGGGTGATAAATATGTTTTCATGGATATGTATGAATGTTTGTCTTGATTTACCTTGAATTATGTTGTTCTAACTTTTTCAATCTTATAAATAGATGCCTATTGCCATCAGCACCATTGAGGAGTTTCGGGTTACTCGTTTTGGTCCCCGTATCATTGAGCTTACCACTCTGCTTGATCTCCCTCTTCCTACCATCACGGTGTACCCACTCACCAAGTTCGAGAGGAAGGACCTCTAGGGCTTCAAGGTGAATCAGCCTGGACGCCAGACTGAGCCTACTACGGAGGCCATCGTCTTCAAGCTGATGCACGACGACAGGGAGAGAGGCATGGAGGTAGTCATGCAGGATCTCATAGGACGACTGTTAGGCCGTCACTCCCGTCAGGTTAGAGGCACTCACTTCCACGTCTTTGGAAGACGTGATGTTGACGGAGAGTCCATCGACTTCGAGGACGACTCGAGGAGCACTGCGGAGCCGATACGTCTTTATCTTCAGGACTTAGAGACTCTTCTCAGGCACGTAGATACGGACAGGACGAACGTTATGCTAGGTAATGACGAGCTTCAGGTGCAGATTCGCGAGAAGGACAAGCTTTTTGCGCAGCAGGATGAGATGATCAAGGAAATGGAGACAAAGTTCGAGGCCCAGGACCGCAAGTTCAAGAGTCAAGAGAAACGCGTCCAGGATAGGAACAAGAAGATCCGGGACATGACCGAGGAACTGAAGTCCAAGGACTTCGATCTTGAGCAGCAGCAGATGGTTATTGAGAGGCTTCGCTCCCAGAAGAGGGCCCTCAAGGCCAAGGTCGATTCCTTGACCACTACGATTGAGGAGAACAAGACCGCGATGGAGAACGCAGGTCTTACCTTCGTCGAGGAGGAGATTGACGCTGATGAGTAGACTTGGCTACTCGTTTACCTTTCTTATACATACTTGTTATTGTGAACTTATTATTGGACCATCCGACATGTGGATGGCTTGCCACTTGTGTGTATTACTTCATGAGCTTATTATGTGGTTGTTGAACTTTTATTCTTATGATGTTTGTTATGTGTTTGCTTATGATGTATTGTGCATAAAACATCTATGGGTATCTCATTCATTAAAAAAGAAACAGTACCCAGATTGAGACTTAGAGTCATCCGGATCGGTGTCGAAGCTAGCATCGACATAATAGCATGTGTCACATCCAGTCTTGTACATAGCATGGCATACATAATAGAGCCTATGACTGAGGCATAGGGGATCTTATCCATTATCTCTCTCTCTCTCTCTATGCCATAGCCAGACTTTGAGTCTTACTCAATGTCTTGACTTGCAACATAGGTAAGAACCCTTTCTTACTTTTGTCCATTTTAAACTTCTTTAAATCTTATCAAGGTATGTACTTTGTGATAGCCCAATTAGACGTCCTGATCTATCTCTATAAATATTGATGCCTAATATGTATGATGCCTCACCAAGGTCCTTCATCGAAAATTTGTTGTTTAGATAACTTTTAACATCATTTAAAAGATCTATATCATTTACAATCAATAATATGTCATTCACATATAATATTAGAAATTCCATAGAGGTCCCACTCACTTTCTTGTAAATACAAGATTCTTTGTATGTTTGGATAAATCCAAACCCTTTGATCACCTCATCAAAGCGGAGATTCCAACTCTAGGATGGTTGCTTTAGTCCATAGATGGATCGCTAAAGCTTGCATACCTTGCTATCATCCTTAGGATCGACAAGACCCTTTGGTTGTACCATATACAACTATTATTCAATATTACCATTGAGGAACATGATTTTGACATCCATTTGCCAAATTTCATAATCGAAAAATGCAGCAATTGCTAACATAATCCTAATCGACTTTAGCATTTCTATGGGAGAGAAAGTATCATCATATTCATCTCCTTGAATTTCAAAACCCCTTTGTGACAAGTCAAGCTTTATAGATGGTCACATTACCTTCAGCGTCAGTTTTCTTCTTCAAAATCCATTTATTCTCAACGGCCTTTTGGTCATGAGGTAAGTCCACCAAGGTCCAAACCTAGTTTTAGTACATGGATTCCATCACGGATTGCATGGATTCTAGCCATTTGTTGGAATCTGGGCTCATCGTTGCTTCTTCATATGTCGCAGGGTCATCATTTCCATCTACCATGAAATTCATGATAGGATTTTCGTACAGTTAATGAGCTGCACGTGTCCTGCTTGACCTGCGATGTTTGGTAGTGTCCTCTTTCGTAGTTTCATAATCTTTATCATTAGTTCCCTCATCATTTGGCAAAGTCAACTCTGAAACAATTTCTGGTGCTATGCCACTCACCGTTTCATGAAGAGAAGGTTCAATAACCTCTTCGATTTCTACCTCCCGACTACTCACACCTTTCATGAGAAACTCCTTTTCTAGAAAGGATCCATTCTTGGCAACAAAAACCTTGCCCTCAGATCTATGATATAAGGAATACCCAATTTTTTCTTTAGAGTATCCTATGAAGATGCATTTTTTTGTTTTGGGTTTGAGTTTATCAGGTTGAAGTTTATTCACATAAACATCGCATCCCCAAACTTTAAGAAATGACAGCTTAGGTTTGTTTCCAAACCAAAATTGATATAGTGTCGTTTCAATGGATTTATACGGTGCCCTATTTGAAGTCAATGCACCGGTTCTAGTGCATAACCCCAAAACGAAAGTGGCAAGTCAGTTAGAGACACCATAGATCAGACTATATCTAATAAGGTACGATTACGATGCTCTGATACACCATTAAGCTATGGTGTTCCGGAAGGCATGAGTTGTGAAACTATTCCATGCTCTCTCATGTGTGTGCCAAACTCGTAACTTAGATATTCACCCCCATGATCCGAGCGCAGAAATTTTATCTTTCTATTATGATGATTTTCCACTTCACTCTAAAATTCCTTAAACTTTTCAAAGGTTTCAAACTTGTGTTTCATCAAATAGATATACCCATATCTATACCTAATAATAAAGTACGGAGTGTTTCTGTCAACCTTCCATCATATAGATTTGCCCCGATAATTAACTGGACGGCTTGTTTCATTTGGTCGTTTTCCCGACGAGAGACAAAGGATGAGACACAAAGGATAGGAGGGGGTGGGGAGGCATAGGATGGTAGGGGGCGTCGCTGTCGGCCAGCCATCTATCTCGATTGGAGAAGGCCACACCTCCGACGGCGTGCCCTTGGCCTCCCAAGGCAAAGAAGATGCAGGGTCCTAGAGAAGGCCACGCCTCTGACGACCTGGCCTCGGCCTCCCAAGGCAACGGAAATGCAGGGTCCTTACGCGGTGTAGGTGCAGCGCTAGGGGATGTCGGTGACGGTCGACTAGACAGCTCAAGCCCGGCGGTGACCAGGAGACCGCAGGCGGAGGAGCTCTCCCGGTCAGCCACTGGCCGGAGAAACATTGGGGACGAGTAATTGATGGAGAGCGCCTCCAGAGAGAAGAGGGAGGAGGCGGCAGACTTGGACAGTGATCTGGATGAAGGTGGCAGTGTAGAGGCGACGACCGCGGGAGGTGTCGGACACGGGGGGGGGGGACCATCAACATAGTTTCCCCTGCGAGAACGCTCTGCCATGGCGCGTGACTAAACCTCTCATGGTAGCGCCCGCCAGCGTGTGTTGCCTCTCCCCAATGGAGACGTCCCATGACCACAGCGACAGTCGTCGACATCCAACAAGGCCTAGTGGTGGTGGCAAGCTCCCTCCTGTGCGGCCACCTCTCGGTAGATGCCTATTTTTCGAATGCTCGATACGGAAAGTCTCTCATCTAGAATCACACAGGAGAGATGGTCAATGGACCTCAGACCTTATCTATTCGGTCATTTTGCAAAACGATCCCTTAATTCACAAACATTTGCAAATATGGCAAGCAGTGTATAGAAACGGAAGAGGGCCAAATTTCATGGGCCTGATCATACATCAGAAGGATACATAGGTTGCACACAACCAACACACGCCAGGAGAAACATTTGGATAGAAAAAGTTCGTAAATAGAGGAAGAAATGCTTATTTTTTGTTAACAACAATGATTTCGGGTAATAAAATTCTCATGTGTCTAAAAATATTCATAAAAAATATTTAACTTTCAAGGCGCACATTTTCCCCTCCTGGTACAACACACAGACATTTTTGCTAGTCTACTCAAATCATCCATGAAAGTAACAAAATAACGATATCCACCTTGTGCTGACACACTCATTGGACCACATACATCCGTATGTATGATTTCCAATAAATCTGTAGCCCGCTCCATGATACGTCGTAAACATATCTATAATTTTTGACGTTTCATGCTTGTTTAGTATCAACTTTTCTATGATTTGTCTATACTTTGAGGTATTTTTATATATTTTCTGGGACTAACCTATTAAAAAGATGCCGCTGTGCCAGTTGTCTTTTTTCTGCTGTTTTTGGTTCCAGAAAATCTAGTAAGGAAATATTCTCGGAATTGGATGGGACAAAAGCCAAAGTCAATATTTTACCTGAGAGAACACAAAGACCGAAGGGCAGTCGAAGGGGGCCACGAGGTGGCCACACACTAGGGCCATGTGGCCTAGGGGGGCTCACCACCCTATGGTGTGGGCCTCTCGGGCGCCTCCCTGCCCCGCCTCTTCACATATCAAGTTCCCCTGATGAAGAAACCCTAAACACCCGATCAGATCTCCATGAAACAGTACGTAGCCGCCGCCACCATTGTCTCTAGATCGGGGGGATCTGAAGCTCTTCCCGGCACCCTGCCGGAGGGAAGAGATCATCCCGGAGGCCTTCTTCATCACCATGCCAGCCTCTGGTATGATGCGTCAGTAGTTCACCCTTGGACTATGGGTATATACAGTAGCTAGATGGTTGTTTCTCCTCCTTTGTGCTATCATGTTTAGATCTTGTGAGCTCCGTTCATGATCAAGATCATCTATTTGTAATCATACATGTTGTGTTTGTAGGGATCCGATGGATATTGAGATACTATGTCAGATTGATTATTGATTCTATCATGTCTGTGTTATTTGTGATCTTGCATGCTCTCCGTTGCTAGTAGCTATCTTGGCCAAGTATATGCTTGTGACTCCAAGAGGGAGTATTTATGCTCGATAGTGGGTTCATGCCTCTAGTAATCTGGGGAAGTGACATGAATCTCTAAGGTGGTAGATGCGTTGTTGCCAATATGGAGAAAACAACAATATTTTGTTCATGGAACAATTGTATTGTTTACTTTACACACATTGCTTAATGCAATTATCCGTTGCTTGGAACTTAATACTGGAAGAGGTTCGGATGATAACCTCAAGGTGGATTATTAGTCATAGATGCAGTTGGATTACGGTCTATGTATATTGTTGTAATGCCCAATCAAATCTCATAGGAATCATGATGTCTAGTATATGCATTGTTATGCTTTCTCAACCTGTCAATTTCCCCGCTATAATTTGTTCACCCAGCATGTTCTCTATCTTAAGGAGAACACCTCTAGTGAACTGTGGACCCTGGTCAAATCTTTATAATTGATACATCATCTACTGTTACCGTTTACTTTCTACAAGCAATTATTACCTTCCACACTATACGTTTAATCCTTTGTTTTCAGCAAACCAGTGAGATTGACAACCTCACTGTAAGTTGGGGCAAAGTCTTGAGTTTGTGTTGTTCAGGATTCCAAGTTGTTAGCAACACCTTCGAGTTGTTTCCTTGCTCCTACTGGTTCGATAACCTTGGTTTCATAACTGAGGGAAGAGTTGCTGCTGTGCTCATCACACCTTGCTCTTGGGGTCTCCCAACGAAGCTCTACAATTGACTGAGCCAACGTCACTCCATTGTACCAGAAAACGGAGTTCTAGTCACCTTTCCCATAAGGTATGGCTCACATGTATCAAATGAAAACGGAGTTCTAGTCATCTTACACCCCTGATTTGAGTTACATATATTAGCAACCGATCTACTATGAAATACCCAGGTGATACTGCGAGTACTAGTCAAGTACACATCAATAACATGTATAACAAATATACCTTTGTTCATATTGCCGGCCTTCTTGTCTACCAAATACTTGGGGAAGTTGTGCTTACAGTGGCCAGTCCCCTTACAATAGTAGAACTCAGTATTAGGCTTAGGGCCAGCCCAGATCTTCTTCTCAGGCGCAGCAATAGCTTTCCCGCCCTTCTTGAAGTTACCCTTCTTGTCCTTCTTGAAACCAGTGGTATTATTGATCATCAACACTTGATGTTATTTCCTAATCTCCACTCATAGTCTTAAGCATAGACAAAATCTTGGGGATAGTCTTCTTTAGGCACTGCACGTTATAGTTTATCACGCAGATCTTGTAGCTTGGTGGCGGAGATTGGAGAACATGATGTATGCCTAAGTCAATGGGAATTGTTATTGTCAAGGACACAAGCTTATCGGCGTACCCAAACATTTTGAGTATGTGCTCACTAACGGAGTTGTTCTCCTCCATCATGTAGCTAAAGAACTTTTCTAAAGCATCATAACTCTCCACAACAGCATGGATATCAAAAATCATTTTCAATTCACCCATGGTATCAAATGCATTGCCATTCTAAAAACGCTTTTGGAGTTTTGGATCTAGCCCATATAGTATGCCACAATGAACCATGTTGTGGTCCTCCTGATGACTTAAGTAAACATTCTTTACTTCGTCTAGAACATCATCAAGTTATGGGGGCCTAGTGGCGCTTCTAGCACATATTTCTTTTGTCCAGCAGTGAGGAGAATCCTCAAGTTCAGGTCCCAATTGGCAAAGTTGCTACCATTCATTGCAAGTTTCTCTTTCTCCATGAACATATTGAAATTAAAAGTAGGTGGTTCCATCTACAACATAATTTGCAAATTTTATTTAGACTAAGTTTATGATAGATTGAGTACAACTAATCCAAATTACAAATGAACTCCCACTGAAAAACAACAACCCTCGTGTCTTTTTGGTGATTACATGAACCAGATCCACTACAACAAGACCGATCATCATGTGAATTGGTGTAGCTTCAAAGGCGAGCATTGATGGCTCAGTTGATGTAGAGCCTGTTGGGAACCCCAACGAAAAGGTATGATGAGCATAACAACAAGTTTTCCCTCGTTTATGGAACCAAGGTTATCGAACCAGTAGGAGAAATAAACCACTTCCGAAGGTGTTGCTAGCAACGTGGAACGTGCACATAACACAACCAAAATACTTTGCCCCAACTTATCAGTGAGGTTATCAAGCTCACTGGTTTTGCTAAAAACAAAGGA
The DNA here is from genome assembly GCA_910589765.1 of Avena atlantica. Lineage (NCBI taxonomy): Eukaryota > Viridiplantae > Streptophyta > Magnoliopsida > Poales > Poaceae > Avena > Avena atlantica. The sequence continues at coordinate 123,150,409 of OU342737.1, forward strand.
TTAAACGTATAGTGTGGAAGAAAGTAATTGCTTGTAGTAATTGCATAAAGTAAACAGTAAACAATAGATGGAATATCAATGGGAAGGAATGTACCAAGGTCCATAGTTCACTAGAGGTGTTTTCTCCATGAGATAAATAACATGTTGGGTGAACAAATTACATCGGGGCAATTGACAAATAGAGAATGCATAACAATGCATGTACATGACATGATGATCACTATGAGATTTACTTGGGAATTACAACATGATACATAGACCATAATCCAACTACATCTATGACTAATAATCCACCTCCGGGATATCATCCGAACAACCCTCAGGTATTAAGTTGCAAGCAACAGATATAAGCAAAGTGTGTAATGTAAACAATACAATTTCCCTTGAACAAAGGATTATTGTTTTCTCCCTAGTAGCAACAGCACATCTACAATCTTAGAAGTTTCTGTCACTCTCCCAGATTACTAGAGGCATGAACCTACTATCGAACATAAATACTCCCTCTTGGAGTCACAAGCAAATACTTGGCCAGAGTAACTACTAGCAACGGAGAGCATGCAAGATCACAAATAACATAGAGATGATAGAACAATAATTAATCTGACATAATACTTAATATCCATTGTATCCCCGCAAACACAACATGTAGAATTACAATAAGATGATCTTTATCATGATAAGCAGCTCACAAGATCTAAACATGGTGGCACAAATAGGATAAACAACCATCTACCTACTGCTATGGACCCGTAGTCCAAGGATGAACTACTCACAAATCACTCCGGAGGCAGACATGGTGATGAAGAAGGCCTCCGGGACGATCTCCCCTCTTTGGCAGGGTGCCGAGAAGAGCTTCAGATCCCTCCTGATCTAGGGACGACGGTGGCGGCGGCTACGGATTTTTTCATGGAATTCTGATCTCGTATTTAGGGTTTTCGTCTCGGGGGGTTTATATAGGCGAAGGGGCAATGTCGGTGGAGCTCCAGGGGGCCCACACCCTAGGGCAGCGCCCCTTGGCCACGCCTGGCCCAGGTGTGGCCCCCCTGGGGTGCGTCTCCCCCTCTCCTTCGGGCTCCGTGTCGTGTCGGAAAAAATAGGAACTTCAGCTTTTGTTTCGTCCAATTCCAAGAATATTTCTTTACTAGTTTTTCTGAAACCAAAAATAGCAGAAAACGGGAAACTGGCTCTATGGCACTTTTGATATGTTAGTTCCAGAAAATTCATAAAAATGCCATAAAGTGTAGACAAAACATAAGATAGTTGGTGCAAAACAAGCATGGAGCATAAAAAATTATAGATACTTTTGCAATGTATCAGCATCCCCAAGCTTAACTCCTGCCCGTCCTCGAGTAGGTAAGTGATACAAATAATAACTTTTGAGGTGAAATGCACCATCAAAATCTTGATCAAGGTATTGCAAAGCATTGATAGCTGGAATCTAAGTACTCTAAACATAAGCATGGAAGATATATTTCTAACAACAAGACGTAGCAACTATATTGCAACATGAAAGGCTACAAAACAAAATATCATGAATACTTCTTTGAAAGATATTTGTTTGTTTCTGTCACATCCCAAAAATTTCCAAATTCTGAAAAGTGAAAAATAAACAAACAAAAGAAATAAATGTTGAAATTTAGGGGGAAAAGAAACTTTTTGCTTCTAAATGGAAAAATTAAAACCTTACTTGAACAAAATTTGAATGAGAAAGTAACAAATAAATTTTAAAACATATCAAATACATTCATGCATGGAATGTATCTTGATATTGAGCACATGGAAAAGATAAACCTAAAACCTAAACCCTAATAAGAGAATTGATCAATCAAGTTCAATACAATACTATGGCTTTGTTCCATATAAAAATTTAGCAACAACATTCCTAAATAATCAATAATGATAAACACCAATATTACACAACCATGGGAATTGTTTTCACTCTATTTGGAGCCATGGATAAAAAGATATGAATTATATGAGACAAGAATAAAAAAATAAACAAGAAATACTATAAAGACAATTTAAACCATGGCTAAAATCCATAGGTAAGTGGAATAAAAGTACAATTAAATGTTCTAAAAGAATAAAAGTTTATTTAAATAAAATTATATGGGCTTAAGTACCATATTAAAATTTTAAATGAATATTAATTTATAAAAAATTTATTTGAAATTCCCTAGTTGGACTAAATAACCAACTCATATTTTGTATAAAATCTACTGAAAAGGTTTGGTGAAGATTTGAAATCAAATTGAAGTTTAAATCAAATGATTTGAATAAAAATAGGAAATGGAAACAGAAAAAGAAAAAAAGATTAGAAAAAAGGGGAAACCCTACCTGCCCAAACCGCCACGACCCAACACCCCTAGCCCATCAGCCCACCCGGCACCTCTCTCCCTGCAGGTTCTTTTCTCACCCACCCCCTCTCTGCACCCACTCAATGACAACCCGACCCCACCTCCACATCACCACTGTCGTCTTCAACGTGCGCAGGACCCGTTCCCCCTCTCCGTTGTTTCTCCTCGAGTTTAAATCGAGTAAATCCGCTTGATTAGAGGAGCGATTCTTCACCTAGACCTCGTCCTCTTAAACCCCTCTGGACCCTCTCCATTTCCCCTCAGACAACGCCACCAGAGAGCCCCCAGGCTACTCTGATTTTTCTCGATCCGTCGCAGTCTCCGACGAGCTCCGTCAACAATTCTGGTGAGCCCTGACCACGCCTTGATCTCTGCCTCGCACTGCTGTGTCCGATGTCTTCGGGGGCATCTTCTAACCTTTTCTGTTTGCTTGCTCATGGCCCAGACGCTCGGCAACATCTCCGTCTGTAAGAACCCAACGACGGGAGCTACTCCGGCGAGGAATCCAAGCCGAATCCGTGCGCCCTTGCCTCGACCAAAACCACCCCTAAGCTCGCCTCGACCCCGTGACCTTGGTAACTGTAGGGTTTCGTAGCATGGAAAACAAAAAATTTCTACCGCATACAAACAAACAAGCCAAGATCTATCTATTAGATTGTAGCAACGAGTTGATAGAATAACTCACCCTCGAATATTCCAAAGTGTTTAACGAGAGCGGATTCTCGTGAGTGATATAGTCGTACTCTTCCCGATCTCAAGATCGTGTAGACGATCCTTCCGGCGCTGTGTTCCGGCAGCGCTCCCGCAGTCGGTCACATGTTCGGTACTCGATGAAGACCTTCCTCTCCCTTGTTCCAGCAGGCAGCGGAGGTTGTAGCACTCTCCTCGTGATTCCGGCAGCACAACGGCGTGGTACCGGAAGTAGAGGGGAGATCTCGCAGGGCTTCGCCTTAAGCCGGAGCGAGTATGGTGGAGTATGAGAGAGTCCCTCGACGATCTAGGGTTTAGACGCGCCGAGGAGGAATCTTGGCCGGCGGCTAGGGTTGCTAGGCGGCGGCGGCTTGACCTAGGGCGGCGGCGGCAGCAGGTGGCGGCGCCGGCGGCTTAGGGTTTTGGAGGCGGGGATCTTGTGTGTCTAGGAGGGGAGCCCTGCCCCTCCTTTTATAGGTGGAGGGGTCGGCCGACCAAGGGGAGGGGAGTCCCTCCACAACTCGGCTTGGAGGTGGGCCGGCGGTGGAGGAGGGACTCCTCCCCAACTCGGTTTCCTCCTCCTTCCCCACTTCCCAAAAATAGCTGTTTGACTTTCAAACTAGCCGTTTGACTTTTCAAACTAGGATTTGAATAAACCCTCTATTTTGTTCAGTGATGACACCGAGTACATGATGCAATCATACCAACTTGATATAACACATTCATGTACCCTTTCCCTCCGGAGTGCCGGACATTCCGAAACCTTCTAGAACATTCCCGATGAAAACACTGGAAGCATTCTCCAACTCCGAAACGGGACTTTCCTTATATGAATCTTATTCTCCGGACCATTCCGGATCTCCTCATGATATCCCGAATCCCATGCGAGATTCCGAACAACATTCGGTCTCATTCTCATCATTCCATAACTACTCAAACAACGTCGAATCCTTAAGTGTGTCTGCCTACGGTTCGTGAATTACGCGGACATGATCGAGACACTTCTCCGATCAATAACCAATAGAGGAATCTGGAAATTCATATGGATCCCACATATTTCAACGATTACTTTGCGATCGAATGAACCACTTACATACGATACCAATTTCCCTTTGTCTCACGATAGTTTACTTATCCGAGGTTATGATCGTCGGTATCTCTGCATACCTATTTCAACCTCGTTACCGATAAGTACTCTTTTCTCGTTCCCGTGATATGTGATCCCTTGTGAGCCAGTCACATGCTTGCAAGCCAATTGGATGACATTTCACCGAGAGGGCCCAGAGTATATCTATCCGTCATATGGATGGACACATCCCAGTCTTGATCCATGTGTTTCAACCAATACTTTCCGAACACTCAATGCCACCTTTATAGCCACCCAGTTATGGTGTGGTGTTTGATTTCATCAAAGCATCCATCCGGTAAAGGTGATATGCATGATCTCATGGTCGAAGGAATCAGGTTACTATGTATCAGAAAGCATATAGCAATTGAACTATTAAAATGACTTGATCTTTATGCTACGCTTATCTATAGGAGTAAGTTCACCATATAATTCTCCTAACGATATGATCTTGTTGTTAATAACATCTCAATGTTCATGATAGGGAAACCACAATCATCTATTAACCAACAAGCTAGTATTATATAGAGGCTTTACTAGGGACTTCAAATTAAGTTTACAAATCACACAAGTATTAATGTTTCCTTGTTAATACTATTATAGCATGAATGTAAACATTTATCATAAACACAAAGATATAATAATAACTACATTTATTATTGCCTCTAGGGCATATCTCCAACAGTCTCCCACTTGCACTAGAGTCATCTAATCTAGATTACATGGTAATATACCGAACACCCATGGCAGTTTGGTGTTGGTCATGTTTTGCCCTCGGGAGAGGTTTAGTTAACGGATCCGCCACATTCAGATCTATGTGTACTTTGCAAATCTTTATATCCCCATCTTGGATATGTTCTCGAATAGCGTGAAAACGTAGCTTGATGTGCTTCAGCTTCTTGTGTGACCTTGGTTCTTGCGCATTGGCTATGGCGCCCATGTTATTACAGTAGATAGACATTGGGTCCAGCGCACTAGGAACCACACCCAGCTCTGTAATGAACTCTTTCATCCATATCGCTTCTTGTGAAGCCTCCGAAGCAGCCATGTATTCCGATTCAGTTGAAGATCTCGCCACAACGCTTTGCTTTGCACTCCTCCAGCTAACTGCTGCACCATTCAAAGTAAATACGTATCCAGATTGTGATTTAGAATCATCCAGATCGGTGTTCCAACTAGCATCGGTGTAACCATTAACAACGAGCTGTTCATCACCTCCATAAGAAAGAACCATATCCTTAGTTCTTCTCAAGTACTTAAGGATGTTTTTGACTGCTGTCCAATGATCCACTCCTGGATCACTTTGATATCTGCTAGTTAAACTAACAGCATATGCAATGTCGGGTCTAGTACATAGCATGGCATACATTAGAGATCCTATGGCTGAGGCATAGGGAGTTTTACTCATCCTTTCTCTATCTTCTGCCATTGTCAGAATTTGAGTTTTACTCAAGGTCGTATTGGGCAACATGGGCAAGAACCCTTTCTTGCTATCTTCCATTCCAAACCTCTTTAGAACTTTGTCCAAATATGTACTTTGTGACAATGATATTAGGCGTCTCGATCTATCTCTATAAATCTTTATGCCTAATATATAAGCTGCTTCGCCAAGATCCTTCATTGAAAAACTATTATTCAAATATTCCTTGACACTATTAAGAAGGTCTACATCATTCCCAATCAACAATATGTCATCTACATATAGTATTAAGAATGCTACAGAGCTCCCACTCACTTTCTTGTAAATACAAGCTTCTCCATAAGTTTGTATAAAACCAAAACATTTGATTACCTTATCAAAACGTTGATTCCAACTTCGGGATGCTTGCTTCAATCCATATATGGACCGTTGAAGTTTGCATACCTTCTTAGCATCTTTAGGATCGGCAAAACCTTTGGGTTGCATCGTATACGACTCTTCATCAATGTCTCCATTGAGGAACGCTGTTTTGACATCCATCTGGCATATCTCATAATCATAATATGCAGCGATTGCTAACATAATCCTTACAGACTTTAGCTTCGCTACTGGTGAGAAGGTCTCATCGTAGTCAACTCCTTGAATTTGTCGAAACCCTTTTGCGACAAGTCGAGCTTTATAGACAGTAACATTACCATTGGCATCTGTTTTCTTCTTGAAAATCCATTTGTTCTCGACAGCCTTCCGGCCATCCGGTAAGTCCACCAAAGTCCATACTTGGTTTTCGTACATGGATCCAATCTCGGATTTCATGGCTTCTTGCCATTTATTGGAATCTGGGCTCATCATCGCTTCCTCATATGTCGCATGATCATCGGTGTTGTCCACCAACATGACATTCATAACAGGATCATACCAATCAGGAGTGGTACGAGTTCTCGTTGACCTGCGAGGCTCTGTAGCAACTACAACCGAAGTTTCATGATCATTATCATTAGCTTCCTCTCTTATTGGTGTAGGCGTCACAGGAACTACTTCCGGTGCTGCGCTACTCGCAAGTTCGAGAGAAGGTTCGACAACCTCGTCGAGTTCTACTTTCCTTCCAGTCACTTCTTTCGAGAGAAATACCTTCTCTAGAAAGTATCCATTCTTGGCAACAAAGATTTTGCCTTCGGATATATGATAGAAGGTATACCCAATAGTTTCCTTCGGGTATCCTATGAAGACGCATTTTTCCGCTTTGGGTTCAAGCTTGTCCGGCTGTAACTTCTTTACATAGGCTTCGCATACCCAAACTTTAAGGAACGCCAATCTAGGTTTCTTCCCAAACCATAATTCATACGGTGTCGTTTCAACGGATTTAGATGGTGCCCTATTTAAAGTGAATGCGGCTGTTTCTAATGCATAACCCCAAAATGATAGCGGTAAATCTATAAGTGACATCATAGAACGAACCATATCTAAGAGAGTTCGATTACGACGTTCGGACACACCATTACACTGTGGTGTTCCCGGCGGTGTCAATTGTGAAAGTATTCCGCATTTCTTCAAATGCTCACCAAACTCGTAACTTAGATATTCACCTCCACGATCAGAACGTAGAAATTTAATCTTCTTGTTACGTTGATTCTCTACCTCACTTTGAAATTCCTTAAACTTCTCAAAAGTTTCGGACTTAAGTTTCATGAAATAGATATACCCATATCTACTCAAATCATCCGTGAAGGTAAGAACATAACGATAACCACCGCGCGATGCTACACTCATTGGACCACACACATCGGTATGTATGATTTCCAATAAGTCCGTAGCTCGCTCCATCATACCAGAGAATGGAGTCTTAGTCATTTTACCCATCAGACATGCTTCGCATCTTTCAAGTGATTCGAAATCAAGTGATTCAAGAAGTCCATCGGAATGGAGTTTCTTCATACTCTTCACTCCAATGTGACCAAGACGACAGTGCCACATATAGGTCGAGTTATCGCTCGATTTCAAACATTTAGCCTCAATGTTATTAATATGTGTATTTCCACTATCGAGATTCAACAAGAATAGACCATCTATCAAAGGTGCATGTGCATAAAACATATTACTCATATAAATCGAACAACCATTATTCTCGGACTTAAACAAGTAACCGTCTTGCAATAAACAAGATCCCGATATAATGTTCATGCTTAACGCAGGCACCAAATAACAATTATTTAAGTATAAAACTAATCCCGATGGTAGATGAAGGGGTAGCATGCCGACCGCGATTACATCAACCTTTGATCCGTTTCCCACGCGCATTGTCACCTCGTTCTTTGCTAGCTTCCGTTTATTCTGCAGCACCTGTTTCGAGTTACAAATATGAGCAACCGAACTAGTATCAAATACCCAGGTACTACTACGAGTACTAGTGAGATACACATCAATAACATGTATATCAGATATACCTTTCTTCTTGATGTTGCCATTCTTCAAATCCGCCAAGTACTTTGGGCAATTCCGCTTCCAGTGACCTTCTCCCTTGCAGTAAAAGCACTCAGTATCAGGCTTAGGTCCAGCCTTGGTCTTCTTCGTCGGCGCGGTAACTTTCTTACCACCCTTCTTGAAGTGTCCCTTTTGCTTAGACTTGCCTTTCTTGAATTTGGTGGTCTTATTGACCATCAACACTTGGTGCTCTTTCTTGATCTCCACTTCTGCAGATTTCAACATGGCAAAGAGTTCTGGCAATGTCTTGTTCATGTTTTGCATGTTGTAGTTCATCACAAAGTTCTTGTAACTTGGTGGTAGTGATTGGAGGACGCGGTAAATCCCCAAAGCATTAGGAATCACTATACCCAAGCTTTGAAGTTTGTTTGCGTGCCCAGACATCTTAAGCACATGCTCACTGACGGAGCTGCCCTCTTCCATCTTGCAGTTAAAGAACTTTTCAAAAGCCTCATAGCTTTCAATTGCCGCATGAGTCTCAAAGATCAATTTGAGATCCTCGACAATATCATATGGATCTGAATTATCAAACCTTTTCTGAAGCTCCGATTCTAAACCATACAAGATAGACACTGAACTGTGGAGTACTGAGTCTTCCGAGTGAGGTAAACATTCTTTACTTCATCGGCAGCATCAGCTGCAGGTGGGTCACCCAGCGGTGCATACAGCACATAGGTCAAATTACCAGCTGTGAGGACAATCCTCAAATTGCGGAACCAGTCCGCGAAGTTGCTTCCATTGTTTTTCAACTTTTCTTTCTCTAGGAACGCATTAAAATTGATGGTAGGGGCTGCCATTGATCTACAACATATTTGCAATAGTTTAGACTAAGTTTATGACAAATTGAGTTCAAATTAATAATAAAATTAATCTAGGTGAACTCCCACTCAAAACAATATCCCTCACATTGTTTTAATGATCACACGAACCAAATCCACCACATCAACACCGATCATCACGAGAGTCTATATAGTTTCAATGGCGAACAATCGTCATGTTCATCATATATACTATATGATTCATGCTTTACCTTTCGGTCATCCGTGTTCCGAGACCATGTCTGTACATGCTAGGCTCGTCAAGATCAAACCTTAGTTTCCGCATGAGCAAATCTGGCTTGCTCACGTTGTATACACTTGCGGAATCTAACACACCCGATCATCACGTGGTGCTTCGAAACAACAAGCTTTAGCAACGGTGCTAACTAAGGGTGAACACTTTATGACTTGAAATTCATGTGCATGAGGGATCATCTTATAATGCTACCGTCGTCTACTAAGCAATACAAGATGCATAAAGGATTAACATCACATGCAATTCATAATATGTGATATGATATGGCCTTTCTTCTTTGTGCTTCCGATCTCCATCCTCTAGCACGAACATGATCTCCATCATCACCAGCATTGTATCAAGGTCAATGACGCTTCTCCATGGTTGTCGTCCACCGGCTTCAACTATTACAACTACTTTGAATAGACACGCGGGTCTTAACATAAATTAAAGACAACCATATGGCTCCTGCCGGTTGCCAACTTACAATAAGGAACATTGCATACATCAAATATAATCACAATCATGGCCATATCACATCACAGCACACCCCTGCAAAACAAAGTTAGACGCCTCTGCTTTCTTTGCATATTTTACGTGGTTTGGGGCTTTCCGTAAGTGTCATTCTAACTTACGAACAAGAACCACAACATTGATACTAGCATTGTTAATCACCCGTTGTAAATTGAATCTTAACTATGCTAGGAGAAACAGGCACCCGCAAAGCCACTTATGCAATACAAGTTGCATGTCAAGCGTGGAGCAAGTCTCATGAACGATGTCATGTAAGGTTAGCCCGGGCCGCTTCATCCCAACATACCGCAAGATGCAAAGTACACAAGAAGCAATCGACAATAAAAGCATCAACGCCCATAATGACCATTGTGTTCTACTCGTGCAACAGATCTACATATAGACACGACTCTGATACCACTGTAGGGTTTCGTAGCATGGAAAATAAAAAATTTCTACCGCATACAAACAAACAAGCCAAGATCTATCTACTAGATTGTAGCAACGAGTTGATAGAATAACTCACCCTCGAATATTCCAAAGTGTTTAACGAGAGCGGATTCTCGTGGGTGATGTAGTCGTACTCTTCCCGATCTCAAGATCGCGTAGACGATCCTTCCGGCGCTGCGTTCCGGCAGCGCTCCCGCAGTCGGTCACACGTTCGGTACTCGACGAAGACCTTCCTCTCCCTTGTTCCAGCAGGCAGCGGAGGTTTTAGCACTCTCCTCGTGATTCCGGCAGCACAACGGCGTGGTACCGGAAGTAGAGGGGAGATCTCGCAGGGCTTCGCCTTAAGCCGGAGCGAGTATGGTGGAGTATGAGAGAGTCCCTCGACGATCTAGGGTTTAGACACGCCGAGGAGGAAGCTTGGCCGGCGGCTAGGGTTGCTAGGCGGCGGCGGCTTGACCTAGGGCGGCGGCGGCGGCAGCAGGTGGCGGCGCCGGCGGCTTAGGGTTTTGGAGGCGGGGATCTTGTGTGTCTAGGAGGGGAGCCCTGCCCCTCCTTTTATAGGTGGAGGGGCCGGCCGGCCAAGGGGAGGGGAGTCCCTCCCCAACTCGGCTTGGAGGTGGGCCGGCGGTGGAGGGGGGACTCCTCCCCAACTCGGTTTCCTCCTCCTTCCCCACTTCCCAAAAATAGTCGTTTGACTTTCAAACTAGCCGTTTGACTTTTCAAACTAGGATTTGAATAAACCCTCTATTTTGTTCAGCGATGACAACGAGTACATGATGCAATCATACCAACTTGATATAACACATTCATGTACCCTTTCCCTCCGGAGTGCCGGACATTCCGGAACCTTCTAGAACATTCCCGATGAAAACACCGGAATCATTCTCCAACTCCGAAACGGGACTTTCCTTATATGAATCTTATTCTCCGGACCATTCCGGATCTCCTCGTGATATCCCGAATCCCATTCGAGACTCCGAACAACATTCGGTCTCATTCTCATCATTCCATAACTACTCAAACAACGTCGAATCCTTAAGTGTGTCTCCCTACGGTTCGTGAATTACGCGGACATGATCGAGACACTTCTCCGATCAATAACCAATAGAGGAATCTAGAAATTCATATGGCTCCCACTTATTTCAACGATTACTTTGCGATCGAATGAACCACTTACATACGATACCAATTTCCCTTTGTCTCACGATAGTTTACTTATCCGAGGTTATGATCGTCGGTATCTCTGCATACCTAGTTCAACCTCGTTACCGATAAGTACTCTTTTCTCGTTCCCGTGATATGTGATCCCTTGTGAGCCAGTCACATGCTTGCAAGCCAATTGGATGACATTTCACCGAGAGGGCCCAGAGTATATCTATCCGTCATATGGATGGACAAATCCCAGTCTTGATCCATGTGTTTCAACCAATACTTTCCGAACACTCAATGCCACCTTTATAGCCACCCAGTTACGGTGTGGTGTTTGATTTCATCAAAGCATCCATCCGGTAAAGGTGATATGCATGATCTCATGGTCGAAGGAATCAGGTTACTATGTATCAGAAAGCATATAGCAATTGAACTATTAAAATGACTTGATCTTTATGCTACGCTTATCTATAGGAGTATGTTCACCATATAATTCTCCTAACGATATGATCTTGTTGTTAATAACATCTCAATGTTCATGATAGGGAAACCACAATCATCTATTAACCAACAAGCTAGTATTATATAGAGGCTTTACTAGGGACTTCAAATTAAGTTTACAAATCACACAAGTATTAATGTTTCCTTGTTAATACTATTATAGCATGAATGTAAACATTTATCATAAACACAAAGATATAATAATAACTACATTTATTATTGCCTCTAGGGCATATCTCCAACAGTAACGTCCAGCTCCCTTCCCCTTACCCCCTAGAATCTCCGCACCACCATCAGCAGACGCGTCGCCAGCAACGCCGCCAAACTATGGCCAAGCGATAAGATCCGTTGGATCTGCGACCAGGGCTGAGATTATATCATTTAGCGAAGAGGTATCAGTTGATCTGGCCCGTGCGATTCCACTTAGATCCAACGGCCCTCAATGCTGATCTAGCCGAAGCGGTACCAACCAATCAGATTACGCCACGTGTCTAGGTGTTCTGTTTAAAATCTAGAAAATGTTTTCTTAGATGTTTAAACTTGTAAAATTCATAACTTTGATCTACAAATCAGAAAAAATGCAAATTTGATGTCTATGGATTCAGAAAAATGTGAAATACACTATTGTGACCTCCTCTTGTCCAGTAGCTTCTGTAAAAAAACTGATTTTTAGGCAGAACCTTTTGTGGAGTATTTTGAGTATAAAAATTGTTGTGAAAATTATTTTTGAGTGAATCCTTTTGAAAATGGTTGTGTGTTGGACCCTCTGACCATAAACACTAACATTTGAAATTAAAATTATAATTTTTTGTCACTAGAAATTATCCCATTGTATAAAAGCTTTTCTAGTAAAAGAAAAATAATTTAAATAACCGAATTGCACTAACTTGGTTCCAATTGGAATTCCACTTTTATAAAAGGGACCAGTAGGTGTTTGTAGTGTTCATAACCTTGCTATAACAATTTCTAAAATAAAACGATCTTGTTGCATGCTTGCATGCATTTCTTTGTATTCTTGTGATTGTTTTGTAATGCTAGTTTTGAGTGTGTGCTTTTTGCTTGTTTGTATTGTTGTAGACTTTGAGAGTGTGACATTTGCAAGATCAAGGAGAGTACCTAATTATTCTACTACATAGGCAAGTGATACTTTGGTCATCAAAAGTCCTATCTTTTCTATATTGCATTAGTGATATTTTTTTAGTGTGCATGATAGGACTATTATGTATATTTCTATGCTATGCAAATCCTATAGTATCTACCTTGGTAGTATTTACTAAAGATAGGAGACATCGTAAGATTAGAATGCTTAGACTTGCTATATATATGCATGGGTGGAAATCATGATATGATGTCTTATGAAAATATGAGTATTTTTGGACTAATCAAAACAACTGATGTTAATGAAACACCTGGGTGGAAATGGGACTTGTATGGATTGTGTTGAGTGGTTACCTAGGGCCCATTTCTATGGTTTATGCTGGTGTATCTCACTTGTGGATGTCCACCCAGGAACAAAGATATTGGAGACATTCTTGTCGCGAAAGCTTCCAGTGCAGCCACATGGCATATGGGCTCTGCCATGACCAACTAAGTTGCAAGAACTCAGCCAGACTGACAAAAGGTGGTAGTGATGATAGGATAGAACGCGTCTGTGGTGATCTGAGGGATTGCTTCTGAAAAGTCTTGTCTTGATGCATGTCGAGTCTTGTGGGGAAAGTGCACCACCTCTCGAGAGGGTAAATCTAAGTACTTAGCTGTGTCCCTGGTTATGGAAAATCTTGAGCATCAAGACAATGAAGCAGTATCAAGAATCTCATCATTCTATTTTCTCTAAGTTAAAACTTGTTGGGTGAACAAGGTAAGCACCTGGAGGGTATCCAGAGTGCCATGTTTGATGAAGTGTTGTTGAAAAGAGAAAAACTACTTTTCAAAGGATAGGGAAAACTTATTTTATGCAAAGGCTAGCTAAAACTCCACTTAGCCACATATTCATGTAGATGTTAGATTCTCTATATCAATATGGTATCACTTGCCTATACAATTCAAATGTATTGACCCTTGTGGTTGTAACTTATCATGTTGCAGGATTACATGTTGATAGTGAAAGTTTGATGAGTAGGGATTACAAGTCTGCAACCAACATGTTTGCCTGTGGCACATGAAGATGAAGGACTCCATGCTTTATAGTTATATCTGTTGCTTCGTAATAAGATAGCCATATGAGTTATGTAAGTTGTAATGAACTATTTTATTCCTGGTTATGCGATGTAATATGACCTTCATTTCTTGATATTACATCTTAACTATGGGTGCTAGCTATTTGATCCAGGGACTAGCACTATAAACACAGGGACTTGTACCTTATTGGGTTCAGTCCTCTATAGTTTCACATATAGAAAACATAGCAAGAGTCGTATTCAGCTTGTCCTTCATGGAATAGCAAAATATAAATGCATAGGACACCTTCAAAGTTCATGAGGGTAAATAGATACAAATAATTTAAGAACAAGCAATACCATAATTATGAATCAATCAACAAGTTTTGGGACAATGCACATTGAACCCGGAATGACAACTATGCTCTCTTAGCGGGTGCATTAAGATAGAAGATGTAGACTCAACAAAAAGTAAAAAGAAAGGCCCTTCGCATAGGGAAGTAGGGATTAAATGGTTTTATAAAGCTTACAAAAATTATGGTACTTATTAGCTTTGATCTCTCATTGCCCCTATCATAAGCATCTTGAAGTGATTAGGGTTAAGGTGAGGACAAATATGAGTTATATGCTTGACAAAACATAAGTTGAAAATGTCACGCCCCTTGAGTACGAGTACCGAGACCTCATGCTACTCAAATTTGGTCTCATGCAAGTTCTTATCATTGTAAGTATATGTGTATCATAGAGAACCGCCAACGGGGTACCCCTTGCCCCATGACACAAGAGCTATCCCATATCAAAATGACAAGGCAACATACTGTGAGCATCTTAGCGATCTTTTTATTTGCTATTTGCATAGTTTTTTTTTGAGGATGCATCATAGAATGCCAATATGGTTTTGCAATAAGTTTCCACCATGATTAGGCATGGCTTAGGCTAGCTGCCCAGGCGTTTCTCTAACACATATACAAACTCCATGGACCAGCAAGCTCCCATCTCATTTCACATCGACGACATCCATAAAGAAAAGAACATGATATCGACTGAATAAATAAGTGCAATGTTGAAAGCGTGTCCCATGAAAGCATGATTTTGCTAATTCCCAACTTACAATTTTCAAGCATATAAGCATATAAGACAGTCACAATGGTTGAGGATTATTAAGTGCAAGAAATAAAATGTGCCTTCAAGTTCATGAGAGCTTTAATCACTAATTTTCACATAATAAAAATTTAATTTGGAAGATATATAAAAACATGAATATACTTGGAATGGTGTAACACACCATGCATAGGAATTTATAGTGGACTCTTTGGAATAACTTGGTTTCTTGGGAGTTGGATGCATGAGTAGAGCTCATACGCAGTACATGTGGAGTCTAGCAAAATACTGGGAGCGACCAACTAAGAGAGCAATAATGACCATAATCATGCAGAGCGACAAAACATTATTAATCAAAGCATAAAGTGATATCACAAGTCAAAAACTAAATGATCATAGAGGCTAAGGTGACTGGTTCATAGTCATAACATGGTGTAAGCATGTGCCAAGTCAACCCAAATAAAGCATCAAAGGAGAATAGCACAATATTATGCTTTTGTATGCTAAAACAACGCATAATTCTTTCATGGCACATTAAGCAATCTCAATTGTTTGAAACAAGTCATGCTACAACAATAATCACTAAGCGTATGGTCAAAGCAACATCTAACATGACATGATAAAGTCTAAGTCATAGTCAAAACAAGCTCCTTTTTATACCACCATAAGCATGAAAATTCTACTCTTTTCCAACACCAATCAACTTATTTGAAACAACTCAAAAAAATAATAATCAATAAAGACTAGAGAGCATGTCTCAACTAACTACAAACAAGAACTAAAAAGTTCTAAGCAAAAAGAAGAAGAAAACTAAAGCTAAACACAGTGCTAGCAAAAGAGAACACTCACAGAACATTAAGAGTGAAAAATAGAGTGTTCTAGGCAATGAAGAACGGGGTGTGACTTCTTCAAAAGAAGTGTGCTAGTATCCAACCAACTTACTGCAGCAAACAAAACAAACGAAAACTAAAAACAAAAACAAAGACGCTCCAAGAATAACAAATAGTGCATGAAGCAATAAAAGTATAGTATCATGAAAGAAGACCTGAGATTTTTGTTGATGAAGGGGATGCCTTGGGCATACCCAAGATTTGACACTTGTACCTCTTTAATATTTCTTGGGGTAACATAGGTGGCATCCCCAAGCTTGAGCTTTTGTGCATACTTCATCTCATCATATTATTCTCTCCCTACACTTGAAACTTCCTTCATACCAAAACTTCACACAATCTTAATTAGCAACATTAGTGTATGCAAGATAATAATCCTTTGGGTTCAGTTTCAAATCAAGTAAATCATCCATTAAAACATAAGCTACTGTATAAATTCCTTTTAAAAGATCAAGTGATTAAAAGAAATCGATTAAGAGGCAAATGGCAATAATGGCAGAAATCTATCAGAATAGGCCTGCAGGTAAATACCGATTTTTTAGAAAATCGTATATTGCTCAAATAGAAAAGTGCAAAACTAATGAAAGTTGTATAAATACCAGGGTCAAGCGCACAAAATATTGCAGATCAATATGATGTTCTAGGATTTTTCACGATTTTTTACAGCGAAGCACAGAAATCTGTTTTGGGACAACAACTTCCCCAAATCTTACTTCCCTCTCATTAAAGGATATTTTTGGCACAAAAACCAAACAAAAAGGATAAGGTTAGGTTATTACAGAGGCAATAACTTTCAAGAATCAACAAAAAACTTACTGAAAAAATTGGGTTATCTCCCAAGAGTGTTTTTCTTTAACGCCTTTCAGCTAGGCACAAGAAGCAAGAATCAAGTATTTTCGAATGAAGAAGCATCAACATCAAATTTTGTTCTAATAAGGGAATGAAAATATAGCTTCTTTATTTTTTGAGGGAAGTGTTTAATACCTTTCTTGAGTGGGAATTGATATTTAATGGTGCCTTCCTTCATATCAATAATAGCACCAACAATTCTAAGAAAAGGCCTTCCCAATAATAATAGGACAAGAAGCATTGCATTCAACATCCAAAACGTAGAAATCAACAGGGACAAAGGTATTGTTAATCATAATAAGAACATCATTAATTCTCCCCATAGGTTTCTTTTTAGCATTATCATCAAGATGGACATCCAAATAACAATCTTCCAATGGTGGTAAATGAAGCATATCATAAATTTTTCTAGGCATAATAGAGACACTAGCACAAAGATCACATAAAGATTTGAAATAAAAATCATTCACTTTCATTTTAATGATGGGCTCCCCACCATCTTCTAATTTCCTAGGAATAGAAGCTTCATGTTTCAATTTTTCTTCTTTAATTTTCATGAGAGCATTTGTAATATGTTTTGTAAAAGCCATATTCATAGAACTAGCATTAGGACTTCTAGCAAGCTTTTGCAAGAACATAATTACTTTATAAATATTGCAACCATCAATATCAAAATCAAAATATCATTCAAGGTAGTAGAAATATTTTTTCCCATATTTCGAAAAATTTCAGCATTTTTATTGGAAAAAGTTCTAGTGGGTTTAGGCAATGTTGCAAAAGGAATGGGGACTTTGTCTACACCAATTATTTTACCATTAATAGCAGGAGGTTTGCTAGCATTTGAAACTTCAGCATCACTAGTGGTGGTAATGGTACAAATTTTAGTCATACTATTATTTCTAGCAATTTCATCTTCTCTTTCCCACCTAGCATGCAATTCAGCTAACATCCTAACATTTCATTAATTCTAACTTGAATGGCACAAGTAGCAGCAAAGGGATTATCCATAGTTTTAGGTTTAGCAGCCATTTTATTAATCAAGGAAGATTGTGCTTCAGACAAATATGAAATATTATTTCCAGCATTCAAAATTTTGGCTTGCAAACCAGGAATTTCCCTATTTAAATTCTCAAGTTTACAACTAATATTTTTCAAAATGGCAGATTGTTCCTCCATGGTTTTAGTGAATAGTGTATTGTGCTCATATTGCATTTGCATGAATTTTTTAGTGGATCTTTCAACTTCCAAAATCCTTTCTTCAGTAGGTATTCTAGATTTACCATGATAACTATTGCTATTATTAGGAGGATATGGCCTATAATTATTATTACCAAAATTATTCCTATAAGAATTGTTGCTAAAATTATTACTTCTAAATAAGTTCATATCAACTTCCTCTTCTTGAGAAACCAAAGAGTCTAAAGGAACAATATTTGGATCAATATGAGCTTTTCCACTAACAAGCATAAACATAATAGTATCAATCTTATCACTCAATGAGGAGGTTTCTTCAACATAATTTACCTTCTTACCTTGTGGAGCTCTCTCAGCGTGCCATTTAGAATAATTAATCATCATATTATCCAGGAGCTTTGTTGCAGCACCCAAGGTGATGGACATAAAGGTACCTCCAGTAGTCGAATCCAACAGATTTCTTGAAGAAAAATTCAGTCCTGCATAAAAGGTTTGGATAATCATCCAAGTAGTCAGCCCATGAGTGGGGCAATTCTTCACTAAAGATTTCATTCTTTCCCAAGCTTGAGCAACATGTTCATTATCAAATTGTTTAAATTTCATTATGTCACTTCTCATGGATATAATCTTAGCAGGAGGATAATATTTTCTAGTGAAAACATCTTTGCATTTAATCCAAGAATCAATACTATTTTTAGGCAAAGACAGCAACCAATATTTAGCTCTCCTCTTAAAGAAAAGGGAAACAATTTAAGCTTAATAATATCTCCATCTACATCCTTCTATTTTTGCATCTCACAAAGTTCAAAAAAATTATTAAGGTGAGCACCAGCATCATCAGTACTAACACCAGAAACTTGCTCTTTCATAACAAGATTTAGCAAAGCAGGTTTAATTTCATAGAAAGTAGCTTCAGGAACAGGTGGAGCAATAGGTGTGCAAATGAAATTATTGTTGTTTGTGCTAGTGAAGTCACACAACTTAGTGTTTTCAGGAGTAGTCATTTTTGCAAGATTAAAGCAAGCCAGCAAAAATAGCAACTAAAGTAGGAACTAATTTTTTTGTTTTTTCGATAAAAAGAAGCAAACCAAACAAAGCAAAACAAAAACAAAGTAAAAATATTGGTAGTGAGAGACTCCCCTTGCAGAAATCTTCTTTCTCCCTGGCAATGGCGCCAAAAAAGCTTGTGATGGCCCAGTTGATGTAGAGCCTATTGGGAACCCCAAGAGCAAGGTATGATGAGCACAACAACAAGTTTTCCCTCAGTTATGGAACCAAGGTTATCGAACCAGTAGGAGAAATAAACCACTTCTGAAGGTGTTGCTAGAAACGTGGAACCTGCATACAACACAACCAAAATACTTTGCCCCAACTTATTAGTGAGGTTGTCAAGCTCACTAGTTTTGCTGAAAACAAAGGATTAATCGTATAGTGTGGAAGAAAGTAATTGCTTGTAGTAATTGCAGAAAGTAAATAGTAAACAGTAGATGGAATATCAATGTGAAGGAATGGACGAGGGTCCACAGTTCACCAGAGGTGTTTTTCCATAAGATAAATAACATGCTGGGTGAACAAATTATAGCGGGGCAATTGACAAATAGAGAATGCATAGCAATGCATATACATGACATGATGATCACTATGAGATTTACTTGGGCATTACAACATGATACATAGACTGTAATATCAACGGGAAGGAATGGACGAGGGTCCCAACCTAATAAGGTAGAGATCCCTGTGTTTACAATGCTAGTCCCTGGATCAATATATAGCATCCACAGTTTAAGATGTAATATCAAGAAACAAAGGTCATAACACAACTTTATAACCAGGAATAAAATAATACATTACATCTTACATAGCTCATTTGGCTATCTCATTACAATGCAACAGAAATAACTATATAACATGGAGTCCTTCATCTTCAAAGTGCCACAGGCAATCATGTTGGTTATAGACTTGTAATCCTATTCAACACACTTCACTAACATCAAACAAACCTGCAACATAATAAGTTATAGCCACAAGGGTCAATACATTTGAATTTATTGGCAAGTGATACTATGGTAGCATAGTGGTATCTATCATCTATATGCATTTGGATAAGTGGAGCTTAGTCTTGCTTTGCTCAAAATAGATTTTCCTTATCAGTTGAAAACACTAAGTTTTTGTTTCTCAAAATCACCCAAGGAACAACCAATGAATATTGGTTAACCTTTACCCTTGTTTAAGCACAAGCTTTTAACTTAGAAATTGGGATGAGGAGATCCTTGATAGCTTCCATGTCTTGATGCTCAAATTGTCCATTGTCGGGGACACGGCTAAGTACTTAGATTTTACTCTCTCGAGAGGTGGTGCACTTTCCCCACAAGACTCGACATGCATCGAGACAAGATCTTTCAGAAGCCTTCCCTTAGACCAAAATGGACGTGTTCCAAACCTATCACCCCCTACCACATTCTGTCCATATGGCTAAGTTATTACAACCTATATGATCCAGGCAGAGCCCATAATGCCATGTGGCTGCACTTGAAGCTTCTCAACATTTGACATCTCAAATCTCTTTGTTCCTAGGTGGCTTTCCACAAGTGAGATACACTAGGGTAGGCCATGAATATGGGGCCTTGTGTAACCACTCAACATAAACCTTTCACACCATTCCACCTAAGTGGTTCATTCACATAGTTGTTTTATTAACAAAACACAAGTCATAGACTTAGAAATATTTCATAGCTATAATCCACCCTTGTTTTCTACTAGCTAGGCTAAGCATGATAGTAGTAGGAATCTTAACTTAGGGAAAATTCTACTAAGGCATCATCTACTAGGATTTCCCATGGCATAGTTAACACATAGAAAATTCCATGCAAGTCCTACTTAGAAATATCACTAATGCATAGTTAAAATATTAGGACAAAATGTATGAGGAACCACTTGCCTTTTTGGTAGAGAATATAGATTCACTCCTTGATCTTGCAATTGTCACACTCTTCAAAGTTCACTACAATTCAATCAAGGCACAAATTCAATCTAGCATTCAAACAATTCATCACATAAAATAAAGAAAACAAAACAATGCATGCAAGCATGCAAAAGATTGTTTTATTTGGAAAGGTGGTTTCTAATAGGCTATAAACATTTTAAGTACATATTGGTCATTTATAAAAGTGGTAAAACCATTTAAAATCAAGTTAGTGAACATGTCCATTTAAATCATTTTTGTTTTGCTAGAAATGGTTTAAATCAAAGTAATAATTTCTAGTGTTTGCCAATATATTTTTAAACACAAATGTTAGTGTTTATAGTCAAAATGTTTAAAACAAATCCATTTCCAAAAGGTTTCACTCAAAAATCATTTTTAAATCAAGCACCATTTTTATTTAACTAGAAAAGCTTTTTATTCAAAGGAATAATTCCTTAGTGTCACAAAATATATTTTTAAATCCAAAAGTTGGTTTTTATGGTCAGTAGGTTCAAAACAAATCATTTTCAAAAGATTTTACCCTAAAATCATTTTTAGAATAAATTGTATACACAAAATAGGCCTAAACAAGTTTCTGCAAAAACAATCAATTTTACAGAAGAAAAATGCTAAAATAAGGGCATGGTTGGAAAGTTTTCATTTTTATGATTCCATTGATATAACATTTGCAAAATTTGGACGTGTGGATCTAAAGTTATAGATTTTACAAAATATAGCATGTAATAGAAATGTTTCTGTCTTTAAAACAAATTACAGGCCACGTGTCTCATTCTTACTGGCGCGTACCGGTTCGTGTGGATCGCGCGCTATGGATCGTTGGATCTAAAGTAAATCGTGCGGCACAGATCGATGCATACCTCTTCGGTTTAAGATTTTATCGTGTACACATGATCAAAATCTAACGAACGTAATCGAACTGGCCAGAAACGGGCAGCGCTGCGACGGCTGCGCGGCGGCGGCGCTCAGACGATGCTGGTACGGTGGTTCTATGAAGCAAAGGAGAGAAGGGGGATGCTCACTAGATTCGCCGTGGCGTGAGGAAGCTCAAGGTACTCGTTGTAGACGAAGGGGCGCTCGCATGTGCTGGCGATGCTCGCCGGAGATAGTCCTGGCGACGAGCACACTCTGTTGAAGACAGAGGCGACGCTACGGACCGTGCTAAGTCAAACCAAGAAGCATGTGAGGCACGCGTGAGTTAGGCGAACAAGCTCGGGTCATCGAGAGAGGAGGGGGCGCTCAGAGTTTACCGGGGAAGGCTGCCGGAGTCGGAGTAGTCCGCGGTGGCGCTCGGGTGATGATGAAGCCGAGCTTCTAGGGCGCGCGCGGGCAGGCTGAAGGTATGGGCAGAAGCGTGAGACGATGGGGAACACGCTCGTGGAGGCTAGGGGTAGTGGTGTGGTGAGGGATGGCCGGAATTGTGGCCGGTGTTCGTCGGGACAGTGGGGGTGCGAGCTCGCAATTGCAGCAGCCTGGTGGCTCCGGTGGAATGGGGTCTGAGGGGAAAGGAAGGGAAGAGGGAGGCGGTTTATCGTGCGTGGTCGCAGGGAGTAAAGGTTGTCGCATTGATGTGAATTTGATGCGCGGAGTAACGACTAGAAACAACCGGCGGAATGAGGGGGAACGGTCGCGGGGTAGACAACGATGACCTGGCGGTGGGGTCTGTTAGTCAGAGATGTGAGGGTTACGTGCGGGGTCGTTTTGTCAGTGACTGAGAGGGTACGACCGAGAGTGAGAAAAGGAGCTCGCGGGGAAGATGGAGGTGGGCTTCTAGTTGGGCCTATTGGGCTAAGTCTGGGGTAGGGTTTAGTGGGCTTGGTCCTTTCCATTTTCTTTCTTTCTGGTTTCTTTTTCCATTTCTGATTTCTGTTTTGGTTTTATTCGAATAATTTCAAACCCTTATTTGAATTCAAACTTTTCCCAACTTTCAGTATGTTTTAATATTGTTTTAACAATGTATTTTAGAACCTATTTTTGAATATTTTCTTATATTCTTTTATGGTTAATTATCTATTTAAAATAGACACTTGTCTTTATTTAAATAAGATTTTAAATATGTTTTAAAGCTTCTATTTGAATTCCAATTTTTGTCAAACCTTTTTTAGTAGGTTTTATTTATTCATTAGCACAAATAATTCACTTTGAATTATTAAAATATTTTAATATGATTTAATATTCATTTAAATTGGCATTTGCCTTTATTCAAATAAAAATCAATTATGGTTTTAAACTCATATAAATTTTATTCAAATAATTCTTTTATTCTTTTTAAGTTAAATAGATAACCTTTTTAATCCACTTGGCAAATTCCAATTTATTATTTTCTCATGATTTAATTAATCATTTCTATTAGGGATTTTGTCTTTATTCAAAACAAATATGGTTTAAGTCCATATAAGTTTTTATTCCAATAATACTTATTCCTTTATTTTATTTGGATTGTTTTTATTCTATTTTTTTATGGATTTGGCCAAGATTTAATTTGGCTTCTAAACATTCCTTATTTCTTTCTTTCTTTCTTTATCTTATAAAATCCATATCTTTTTATTTAAAGATCCAATCTTTGTGATTCCAATTTTTAGAATCTTATTTAATATTTGTTTATCTTTTTAAATCTTTTTAGGATTATTTTTCTCACAATTTGGTTTTGAATTTAGTTAGAAAATTTATTATCTTTCGAATTTATTTCCTTTAACCTTATTAAATTCATAAGTTTTTATCCATGGCTCCAAATTGAATGAAACCAATTTCTATGGCTTTATACTATTTTTGTTTATCATTTTTGACCATTTATAAATTTTCATTGCTGAATTTTTATATGGATCAATTCCATAGTCTTAGAGAGATCCTGGAAATGATTTTCTTCCATTAAGGTTTTAGGGTTTTGGTTTAACTTTTCCAAGTGTTTAAATTTCAAGATACATTCATTGATGAATGCATTTCACTTTTCCAAGGATGAACTTCTCACACATCACTCCGGAGGCAGGCATGGTGATGAAGAAGGCCTCTGGGATGATCTCCCCTCTCCGGCAAGGTGCCGGGAAGAGATTCAGATCCCTCCCGATCTAGGGACAACGGTGGCGGCGGCTACAGACTTTTTCATGGAATTATGATCTCGTCTTTAGGGTTTTCGTCTCGGGGGGGTTATATAGGCGAAGGGGCAAGGTCGGTGGAGCGCCAGGGGGGGCACACCCTAGGGCGGCACGCCCCCGTGTCCATGCCTGGCCCAAGTGTGGCCGCCCTGGGGTGCGTCTCCCCCTCTCCTTCGGGCTCCATGTTTCGTCCAATTCCGAGAATATTTCTTTACTAGTTTTTCTGTAACCAAAAATAGTAGAAAATAGGAAACTGGCTCTATGGCACTTGTTAATATGTTAGTTCTATAAAATTCATAAAAATGCCACAAAGTGTAGACAAAAATAAGATAGTTGGTGCAAAATAAGCATGGAGCATAAAAAATTATAGATATGTTTACAACGTATCAAGCATCTAGATGGTCATCATTTCAACCATATGACTCATGCTTTACCTTTCGTTTCGTGTTCTGAGGCCATGTTTGTACATGCTAGGCTCCCCAAGCAAGAACCTTAGTATCCGTGTGTGTAGAATTTTCTTACACTTGTTGTATGTGAACATAGAGTCTATCATGCCTGATCATCACGCGGTGTCTCGAAACAATAAACTTTTCTGAACGGTGCATACTAAAGGAAGAACACATTTTATATTGATATTTAAATGAGGGATCATCTTATAATGCTACTAAAGCGCTAGACAAGCAATATAAAATGCAAATAAACGTCATATGAAAAAAGTTATATGATATGATTCTTGCACTTGATCACTATCTTATGCATCATGGTATGATCTTTATCATTCCTATGCGTGTAAGGCCAGGTCTATGGAACTTACACTTTGGCATATTATAATTTCCAATAGTATCAATCCATACTACAAATTATAACACTACATACCATAGTACTTGCCCATGAAAACCAAACACTAGACGCTTCTAATTTATCCTTTGCATGTTTTTACGTGGTTGTGGGCTATCGGAGATAGAACCATTCTTACATACGAACATGGAACCACAACGATGATAATCAAATTATTGGCAACTTGTTATAAATTAGATATTGACGATAGCAGGAGAGACAGACACCGCAAGCCACTTATGCAAACTAGTTCCATGCCAAACATGGAACATGTATCATGTGCGAGGACATGTAAAGTTAGTCCAGGCCGCTTCATCCCACTATGCCACTAATATACAAAATACACATAAGAAGCAATAACATGATCATTAGCGCCCACATAACCATGCGTTCTAGCCGTGCAAAGCATCTACGCATAGATCCGTCCTGATACCACTGTTGAGTTCACGGCATAGAATTTTTTTTCCTACGATGAGAACAACTAAGCACCAAGATCTATTTACCTAGATACAATCAATGGGTGGATATACATCCAAAGAGAACTTACCCTCGAAGAGTGACAAAGCATTACGAGATTTGATCTCATTGATGATGTAGTCATTCACTTGCCGATCTCAAGATCGTGATGAAGTACTAGCACCGCAAAGCAGTGGTGCATCCGTGATCGCACACACGTCTAGTACCCGACCACCTCCGAGTCCTCGCTCCAGCAAAGAAGTGGAAGCAGCAAATCCTTCCAGAAAAACCCACCAGGAACATGTACCTCGCTAGTCCGAGGCCATGGGGAATAATCTAGAGGGGGAGAGAGATCCTTCGCGAGGAGGTGTGTATATGAAGGAGGGAGGTATGACTTTTATGGGGGGAGGGAAGCCCCATGCCATGGCCAGCGGCCAAGGTGGGTGTCCCCACATCTTCCTCATTCATGTGGGTAGAGCACCCACTCACATAAAACCCCTCCACTCAAAATTCCACTCACATGTATTAATTTTCCACCAAAATTAATGCATCTCTCAATTAATAAAACCATTTTATTTATTTTAATCAGAATTTTGTTAATTAACAAACATTCACATAAAACCCCTTGCAACATTTCAATATCACATGCAGAACCAATTTCAGTAATTTCACCCGAAACAGTTCCGGTGTCCATTGAAATAATTTGAGAAGTTTGATATTCTTTCTCTGGCATATTATTTGCTCCAAATGGTGTTAGCATCCCTTAAGTGTGTCACCCTACGGTTCATAAATAATGAAAACATGATCGAGACCCCTCTCCGATCAATAATCAGCAGCGGGACCTGGAGATCCATACCGACTCCCACATATTCAACAATGACTCTTGTGATCGTGCAAACCTTATAACGTTGTAACTAAATCCCTTTGTCTCGCAATATATTATATGCCCGAGATTTGATCATCGGTATCCCCATACCTAGTTTGATCTTGTTATCGACATGTACTTTTTTCTTGCTCCCGTGATATAACATTTTAGTGATCTTATCACTTGCTTGCAAGCTATGTTAATGTGATATCACCGAGAGGGTCCAGAGTATATCTCTCCATCACCGGGATGGACAAATCCCACTCTTGATCCATGAGCCTCTACATAACACTATCGGAGTATATAAACCCACCTTTATAGTCACCATGTTACGGTGTGACATTTGATGTTATCAAGCTACTCTTCCGGTGTTAGTGATTGACATGGTCTCATGGTCTAAGGACTAAAGTTACTTTGTATGCTGTTATAGTAATTTAAACATAATATTTGAACGTATTACTATGCTTTAGATGAATGTTCATCACATCATTCCACCAATGTTGTGACCTCGTGTATCACCCTGGGTAAAACCACTACTAGAAAATCATGTGTTGTTTTCCTTTTGTGTGTCATCATGACGGCCTCGTCATGTCATCATGCCACATTGCATTTGAGGATCCTCATGACTGCATGCATCTATTTGCCAAAAACTATTTTACAAAAGTCTATCTTGTTTTCCCAAAATCCCCCGTCTCATTTCAAATCAAACCCCAGACCCGTCCGTATATTTTGTTTGTATAAAAATATTTACAAAAGTATATCCTTAAAATAAAACAAACAAATAAATAAATAGTATAAAACATATTTTACAAAACCTAGGGAAGCAGCCGCCGGCCAGGCCCAGCCAACAGCCACCTACCACCCGGCTAACCCTATCCCTAAAACCACCACCTGCCCTAACTACCTAGCCGCCACAAACCCTGCATCCACCGCACTCCTCCACCCTGCCGCCAGAACCCCACTCCCTCTCTTTTGCGTGCGCCTCAGCCTCGTGTTGACCCGGCCGCACCCCATGAATCCCCTCACACGCACGCCCCCGCTTGACACGCTCGCAACGTGTAGCAGCGACCACCCCTCACCCTGGCCCCACCTCCCTGCGTCGCAGTCACGTTCACCCCACATCGCCAACCGACTACCCCGCGTGGGCCAGATCCCCACCACGCGCCCCGTCCCATCGACCCGACCCTAGACACACGACACCATTCCCCTTCCCTCGCCTGCATGCCTCTCTCGTCCCCGACCTCCTTCCGCAGCGCGTTCCTCCCACCACCGCACACGACCTCGCCTACGGGAGCGCCACCACGAGCCCGCCTCCTCTCCCTCTGGCCTCTGCCCGTCGCCTTTCCTCCACCTAGCAACCGCCATGTCGCCTACCCCGAGGCCACCTCCCCGCGGTCGGGCCCTGCTTACCCGCCTCCAGTACCTCGCCATCCCGGCCGCCGCGCACCCCACCTCGTCGCTGCCGGACCGCCACCGCCGCCCCTCTCCCGTGGGTCACCACTTTTCCCTGGCTCTGCAGTCGCACGAGCCACGAGCCTCCCCGACCTCCGCTTCCCGTCATCATCGCCGACCTTGCCGAGCCCCTAGAGCTGACGCTCAATTCTCATCGCCTTGCCTGTGTGGTCCCTTTACTCACCTCTGCTGCTGCATCGAGCCCTCCCCCAACACTCCCCTTTCCTTCTCGCCTCTATCCTCCCGATGGCCTCTGCCTCCAAGGTCATCACCGCCTCGCGGGCCCCTCCCCGGCGCCCAGCTCCTCACGCGAGCCTACATGCGCCCTGGTACTGGTGGTCGACGCCAGACCCCTAGGTTCACGTTTCTTCGTCTAGAGGTGCCTTCATGTTCGTCACCACCTCGACCCCATCCGGTGATTCCACTTCGAAGACAATGACAACAAAGCCTGCACGAGATAAACGTTTGTGGGTTCTCTGTGAGCCCAAGTCCAAGACCAGGCGGTGTGTTCTCGAAGTTCCTCTCGACAAGTTCTTCGTGGTCACCAACAGCAGAATTTTGTTCGGAAAGTTCTTCGTGAAGACGTACTAAGAAGGAAACCAAGATCTCCAGTACCACGCGATTGAGACTAATGCTTGTAGTCGGACCCCGAAGAGCCACATCGCGGTACACCGAGTTATCCATCCTGGACCCGAAGACACCGAACACTGAACCAAGATCCGAGCCCCGTCCCCAAAACCAAAGGACGACCCCGAAGACCATGAGCCCTTCTTCATGGACGCTAATTTCGTCGAGACCCCGGGTGCACCATCACAGATCCATAGACTGATCCCACCGAGCCCTGTCGAACCCTTAGAACCAAGATCTCCGATACCCCGATGTGTTACCCCTTTCTCCAAGACCCCTATTTTGATGAATATAATATATACCTTGTTGCATTTAAATTTTCATGTTTGCGCACATATCATGTGGTTTGGGGTACTTTGTCTATTCACCTCATAATTAAATATGGATACCATATGCGGGCTATACTAGGCTTATATTGGCTCCATTTAAATTTGTGTAGAAAATCGGTAATATGTTTTGCCATGTTGAACCAACATTTAAATTGCAGGGTATCTAAACAACTATAACCATATACTTAATTATTGGGACCCCTGTTCCACTTAATATTGCCTAATTGAATCGCACCTTTGCCATGCCATGCATCATGCCTGATCTTCTGTCATAGTATTAAATAGTACATCCAGTGTTTCTTTTAGTGCTTTGCTTCTTCATGGATTAGGCTGATGAGTTGACGCGAGTGTCAAACCGATCTTTGAATGAACCTTCGACGGTGTTTCCTAGGCGAGCATTCTCCCTCTTTCTACCTATTTTGCATTTGTCGTATTTAATGGCGCATGTTGATCTATTGCTATTTGTATTCCGATGCTTTAGTTTTCCATACCAATTGTATCCCTTGCATCCTATATTGTCTTGGACACCTCCTATTTCCTGTTGTTTGGGTAGACAATTTGCCTTGCAAGTTGTAGTTGCTTGCTCAGGTGCTGCTCCGTGTCATCGAGTGCCACTGATGTTGGGGGTTTACATATGCTTAATGGTGGAGATGATCATGGCTTTAATTACAGTTTAATAATTAATATTAAAAGTAGGTATAACTAATGCAGAGGTATAGGTGGGTAATAGTTGGTATCTGGTTAATATCCCACCCCCTGTGTCTACTTAGGACCCGAGTTCTTGACACCTGTTCTGAGACTGAGCGCGCCAACCACATGTGGTGTGTATGGGCACCCCTATCGGCTTATTACCTGATTTCAAAGTACTGCTCTAGGGGGCACAAACTAGTTCGGAATTTATACGTTACCTACTATACTTATGCCATGTATGATATGTTTATTATATGTTGCTCGATGAGCGTTTATTACTGTTGCGTAGGTGCGACACTCTGTCACGGAAATATATTGTCTATGGCCCCTGCTTGCGTGACAAGTCCATGCAACCTCTGGGTCTATACGAGGATTAGCTATACCTCATACGTGTAGCTCTTTTGGGTGGCCCCATGTACTTGCTTTGGGTTTGGGAAAGCGTCGTGTCCGAAGCCCCGCCGACAAATCGATGGGTATATGTTAATTGATCTAGCAACAAGGGTTGAAGTGTGTGTGTGTGGAAACTTTGGTACACCCCTACAGGGTTAAATCTTTTCGAAAAGCCGTGTACATGATTATTGACGACTTGGAGCATAGTTTCTCGATCATAGACAACTACAACTAAAGTTTACCATTATAACTTGACTTGGATCTGATATGACTAGTAAGTTGGATAATGACCATGGAAAGAATGAATAAAATTGTCAACCGTGTGAGTTTCCTTGGCAGTACTTCCTCGTCTAGTCTCGGGGGGGAAATACCAGGATGGGTATGTTTGGTGGTAATATCAGGTTGGTTCCGCATAAGTCTTTCTTATCTCTATATAATAGCCGATAGTTGTATTGAGTCTCTATAGTTTGTTAGCGCATGCTTCGCTGCCGCTACAGTCCACTGATACAACGAAAACGTATCTATAATTTTTGATGTTCCATGCTTGTTTAGTATCTACTTTGCTTTGCTTTGTCTACACTTTGAGGTATTTTTATATGTTTTCTGGGACTAACCTATTAACAAGATGCCACAGTGCCATTTGTCTGTTTTCTTCTGTTTTTGGTTCCAGAAAAGGCAGAAAATCTATAATCTCGGAATTGGATGGGACAAAAGCCAAATTTAATATTTTACCGTGGGGGAACACAGAGCCAGAAGACGAGACGGAGGAGGGCCTCGAGGGGGCCACTCCCCCTGGCCGCACAGTCAGGCCTGGCCCACGCCTGGGGGGTGCAGCCGCCTCAGGCACCCCCTCGGCCTCCCTCTTCGCCTATAAGAAGCCCTCGATACCAAAATCCTAAGTATCCGATCAATCTTCCATGAAACAGTCTGTAGCCACCGCCACCATCGTCCCTAGATCAGGGGGATCTAAAGCTCTTCCCAGCACCCTGCCGGAGGGGAGATCATCCTGGAGGCCTTCTTCATCACCATGCCAGCCTCCGATATGATGCGTGAGTAGTTCCACCTTGGACTACGGGTCCATGTAGTAGCTATATGGTTGTTTATCCTCCTTTGTGCTACCATGTTTATGTCTTGTGAGCTCCGTTTATGATCAAGATCATCTATTTGTAATCATGCATGTTGTGTTTGCGAGGATCCGATGGATATTGAGATTACTATGTCAGATTGGTTAATGATTCTATCTTATTGATTCTATCATGTTTGTGTTTTTTGAGATCTTGCATGCTTTCCGTTTCTAGTAGCTATCTTGGCCAAGTAGATGGTAGTGATTCCAAGAGGGAGTATTTATGCTCGATAGTGGGTCCATGCCTCTATTTAATCTGGGGAAGTGACGTAAATCTCTAAGGTTGTAGATGTGTTGTTGCTACTAGGAACAAAACAACGATCTCTTGTTCATGGAACAAGTAGATTATTTACCTTACACACTTTGCTTAAAGTAGTTATCCGTTGCTTGCAACTTAATACTGGAGGGGGTTCGGATGATAACCTGAAGGTGGATTACTAGTCATAGATGAAGTTGGATGGCGGTCTATTTATCTTGTTGTATTTCCCAATCAAATCTCATAGGATCATGAATGTCTAGTATTGCATTGTTATGCCTTGCTCTGTCCTATCAATTGCCCCGCTGTAATTTGTTTACCCAGCATGTTATGTTGTTTATCTTAAGGAGAACACCTCTAGTGAACTATGGACCCCGGTCCAATCTTTGCCATCGATACATCTTCCACTGTTACCGTTTACTTTCTACAAACCACCATTACCTTCCACACCATACAGTTAATCCTTTGTTTTCAGCAAACCAGTGAGATTGACAACCTCACTGTTCGTTGGGGCAAAGTCTTGAGTTTGTGTTGTGCAGGTTTCCAAGTTGCTAGCAACACCTTTGGGTCGTTTCCTTCCTCCTACTGGTTTGATAAACTTGATTTCTTTCTGAGGGAAAACTTGCTGCTGTGCTCATCATACCTTCCTCTTGGGGTTTCCCAACGAAGCTCTACAGTGATCTGAGCCTCATCCAGCTGTTTTCTGGCGCCGTTGCCGGGAGGCTAAGGACGGCTTCACAAGGGGAGTCCTTCACAACCTTTCTCTTTACTTTGTTTTTGTTTTGCTTAGTTTCTTTTGCCTTGTTTTGTTTGCCTCAAAAACTCCAAAAAAAATAGTTTCATTTGGTTTGCTTTCTCTTATAAAAACACACATAAAATTAGTTCCTACTCTAGTTGCTGGTCTGTTGTTGCCTTGCTTTGTCATGCTTTCTATCAATGGTTGGTTTCTTTGAAACTAGTTCTTATTGGCAAGGTGGGTTCACGGAAGAAACAAAAGTATTATAACAAGGAGCACCGCTTTTCACAAAAAGGGAAACACTTATGGGAACAAATTGATAAATTGAATAGTATTGCTAGAGACGTGTGCTCTACTTATAATGTTACTTATTGCTTTGATAAATCTTGTTACTGTAGGAGGTATAAACACCTTCCTTTTCAATGTGAGTATAATGATAATATTACCATATCTTCTTATGTTAAGGGAAATTATGACTTCTATGATGTGGAACAAATTGAAGAATTTATTGCTCGGAAGGGTGCATTTGAACATGCTAGTTTGCTTGAAAATACCGATTATTCACCTTATGAATATGAGGTTTATGATATACTTAAATTTTTCTTTGATAATTAGAAGGAAGAAAATGGATATATACTTGAATATTTTAATAGATGCTTTTCACAAACGGAAGAGACTAATGCCTTGCAGGAGCCTATGGAATAAGAAATTGCTAAAACTGAAAGCTCATTAGATGAAAAAGAGGAGTAGAGTGATGAACAAAAGGAGGAAGAATGGATTAGCTACCCATGCCTACCTTAAAATGAGAGTAACTCTTTATCCCTTACATTATTTGATTGTCCCCCATGCTTACCAAAGGAGGATGAATGTTATGTTCATGTGGATTCTTTTGAAATATCTACTATGGGTAAAACTTGTGATAATAATTATGCTCCTGTTATCTATGATAATCCTTTATTTGTGCCTAACATCGAAATGCATGGTACTAAAGAGTTTTTCTTAGAAAATGTTTATGATAAAGCTCTAGATGATGGTTCTATATTTAATGATCAGTCTCCTTGTTATAAAATTGTTAAAAGTGGGTTTGAAGGTTTTAATCCCACTATTTTTTGAGCTTGATAGAAATTATGTGTTTGTAGATCATGAAAAGCATGCTTTATGTGATAGTTATATTGTCGAGTTTATTCATGATGCTACTGAAAATTATTATGAGAGAGGAAAATATCGTTGTAGAAGTTTTCATGGTACTGAAACACCTCTCTATGTGCTAAAAGTTTTGAAGTTGCTCTTGTTTTATCTACCCATTCGTGTTACTATGTGCTTCTTTGATTTATTTTCTTACAACATTCCTATGCATAGGAAGTGGGTTAGACTTAAAACTTGTTTTATATTTGCTTCTTGATGCTCTCTTTTACTTCAATTCATATTTCTTATGTGAGCATCTTCTCAAACTCTCAAGCCTAACTTAAAGGCGTTAAATAAAAGTACTTCTTGGGAGATAACCCAATAGTTTTCTTGAGTCTTGGAAGTTATTACTTCTGTAATGACCTCTACTTATCCTTTTTATTTGTTTTTTGTGCCAAGAATAACCTCTAATGAGGGGGAAGTAAGATTTGGGGAGTTGCTGTCCCAGAA
Source organism: Avena atlantica (assembly GCA_910589765.1). Taxonomy (NCBI): domain Eukaryota; kingdom Viridiplantae; phylum Streptophyta; class Magnoliopsida; order Poales; family Poaceae; genus Avena; species Avena atlantica. The sequence continues at coordinate 123,183,804 of OU342737.1, forward strand.
CAGATTTTTGTGCTCCACCGTAAAAATTCGTGTAAAGTCTCCATAAGTCGGATTGAGCTGTAATTTTCTGAATAAATCCCCCAGGTTGTTAGCTAACTTTAATTAGCTTAACACTTTTTGATTTGAGCAATATAAGGTCTGTGAAAAAATTGGTTTCTACCTGTTGGTCTGTTTTGACAGATTTCTGCCATTATTTGCATTTACTTCTTATTGATTTCTTTTTGAGTTCTTTTTGGGAAATTGAGCTTTTTGAGGGAATTGCTACAATAGCTTGTGTCTTTAGTGAAAGTTTTGCTGTTTTAAAACTAAAACCCAAAGGTATATTATATTTTGGGTGCACTAATGTTGCTAATAAAGATTGTGTGAAGTTTTGTATGAAGGAAAATTTCCAGGTGTAAGAAAGAATTATGTAATGAGATGAAGAATGGACAAACGATCAAGCTTGGGGATGCCACCTCGTGTCACCCCAAGAAATATTAAAGAGGTACAAGCGTCAAAGCGTGGGGATTCCCAAGGCCTTCATCAATAAAAATCTCAGGTCTTTCTATACACTTCGTTTTTATTGTTTCATGCACTGTTGTGTTGTTCTTGGAGCGTCTTAGTTTTCGTTTTTGGTTTTTGTTTTCTTAGTTTTATTGAATAAAGTAGTTTGGACCCCTGTTCTCGCTATGTTGTTTCAAATAAGTTGATTGGTGTTGGAAAGGAGTAGGAAGTTCTTGCTTTAGTAGTACAAGAGGAGCTTGCTTTAACTGTGACTTAGACTCTATCATGTCATGCTAGGAGTTGTTTTGACCTTATAATTAGTGATTATTGATGTAGCATGACTTGTTCTAAACAATTGGGATTTCTTAATGTGCCTTTAAAGAATCATGCGTTGTTTTAGCATACAAAAGCATAGTATTGTGGTATTCTCCTTTGATGCTTTGTTTGGGTTGACTTGGCACATGCTCACACCATGTTATGACTATGAACAAGTCACCTTAGCCTCTATGATAATTTAGTTTTTGACTTGTGGTACCACTTTATTCTTTGATCAGTAATGTTTTGTCGCTATGCATGATTATGGCTATTATTGCTCTCTTAGTTGGTCGCTCCCAGTCTATTGCTAGCCTCCACTTGTATGAGTAAGCTCTACTCATGCATCCAACTCCCAAGAAACCAAGTTATTCCAAAGTGTCCACTATAAATTCCTATGCATGGTGTGTTACACCATTCCAAGTATATTCTTGTTTTATCTACCTTCCAATTAAAAAGTCACTTTGATGATGATGATGATCCCGATGAAGTCTATCTTGATGACGGTGTTGATGGCGACGATCTTGCCTCTTCGCGAAGGAATTTCCCAGGCAAAAATCTGTCTGCTAGAGAGCTCTTTCTCACTCTGTAGTTTCTGTCCCGCAGAAGCGGCGAAATATTTCTGTGGTTGCTCCCCGTGTATTAGGGTTTCGAGGAGAAGATATAGGTGAAAGGGCGGAGCAGGATGTGGGCCAGGGTGGCCACACCCCTGGTGGCGCGGCCCAGGGTGGCCTGCGTAGGGGGTGTGGGCCCCTGTGGCCCATCTCGGCCTCCCCTTCTGGCTTCCTTCGTCTTCTGGAAAAATATGAGTTTCCATATATTTTCTAGAATTTTCTGATCTTCGCGAATATTGCATCCAAACAACGCTTTTTCCATCAGAATCCTGACTCCGGCAATTTATCCTCCAAAAGTCATCCAACATGCTAAAATAGGTGAAATAACATAAGTAACACCTCTTAATATGAAATATAGCAATAAATAGCAGTAAATTATGATAAAGAATAGTGATACAAATTGAAAGTATTAGGCGACCTGATTCGTTGTCGTCGTTGGCGTTGGGATCTGAAGGGGCGAAGTGATACGTCCAAAACATATCTATTTTCCCGAACACTTTGTCTATTGTTTCTCCTCTAAACTTGTGTGATTTGGATACAACTAACATGGACTAACGCTTTTTTTAGCAGAATTACCTTGGTGTCTAGTTTTTGTGTAGAAAATCAACTATCAGGAAAAATCCCGGAAAATATGCCAAAAATCCTACTTCACCAGAAGACTCACGGAGCCAGAACATGAAACGGAGTGGGGCTCTGAGGGGCCCACACCCCCTGCCTCGCGGGCTAGGCCTGGCCGCGCCTGGAGGCGGTGTGGCCTCCTCAGGCACCCCCTCGGCCTCCCTCTTCGCCTATAAGTTGCCTTCTGACCTAAAAACTCAGAGGGGGTCGATGTTTTTCTAGAAAGAGTTCCGCTGCGCCACCACCACCAGAAACCGCGATTCGGAACCAGAAACTCCGTTCTGGCACCCTGCCAGGACGGGGAATTTGGAGAGGATCATCGCCATCATCATCAACAACGCCTCTCCATCAACCATCCATGTTTCCCCCATCCATGAGTGAGTAATCCCCCGCTGTAGGCAATGGGGATGGCAGGGATTGGATGAGTTCTATCATGTAATCAAATATATTGTTAGGGCATGGTGCCTAGTATCTCTATTAGTGCTATTTGACTTTGTTTCAACTTGTTGTGCTTAATGCTTGTCACTAGCGCCTGATAGTATTGTTTGTGATCTTATCTGCAAGTTGTGTACACATATCATAGTCCAGATCCAAAGGCCCCGAAGTGACAGAAATTGGGATAACCAGAGGGGATGGCTATGATATGAGGATCACATGTGTTCATGGAGTGTTAATACTTTGCTCCGGTACTCTATTAAAAGGAGTACCTTAATTGCATGTAGATTCCCTTGAGGCCCCGCTGCAATGGGCTGGCAGGACAAAAGATGTTGTGCAAGTTCTTATTGCGAGCATGTATGACTATATATGGATCACATGCCTATGATTGTTTAGTACTTGGATGCTTTTATCTTATTTATCTACAATTGCCCTAGATCTTGAAGTTACATATTTAGACTTGTCCATGCAACGCCTGTCCATCCATCCCTATGCCTACCGCACTCATATCCTACTGTTTGCTACTACTATTACTATTGCCCTTGTTTTACTGTTGCTGTTGCTTTGCTATTGCTACTACAAAACCGTTGTTACTGATAAACTGTTGTGAGCAAGACTATTTCCAGGTGCAGCTGAATTGACAACTCAGTTGTTAAGGCTTATAAGTATTCTTTGTCTCCCCTTGTGTTGAATCAATAAATTGGGTAATACTACCCTCCAAGACTGTTGTGATCCCGTATACTTGTGGGTCATCAAGACTATTTTCTGGCACCGTTGCTGGGGAGCATAGCTTTATTTGTAAATTCACTTGGCTTTATTACTGCTCACTGCCACTCCTTTCATAATGGGGAAGTCTCGTGATGCAAAGTTTCCTATTTTACCATCCACTACAAGAAGAGGTATGGTCCTAAATACCTCTGCTGCTCTTGATTCACCGTCGGTTATAAGTAAGCTTGTTACACCACCACCACATACACATGCTACACACACTGCTACTACTGCTGAATCTGAAACTGCTTCTGATACTCATGATGTTACTTCTACTATGCTTGATGCGAGTGGTTCATTAGGTCCTTTCCTAGATGCTACTATTGCTAGAGCTATTTTGGGAAACACTGAAACTCCTAGTGAAGACACTATTACACCTGTTAGCTCACATGAGTCTAGAGAGAGATATGATATTAGTGATGGTTAGATTGAAATGGCCGATGAATTTATTGAAGAGTACCAAAACACACATGGTTCTAGTGCTATTAGGAGTCTCCTTGAGAGATGTACCATTATTCCTAAACTGTCTTTTGATGCTAAGTTTGCTACTTCTCCCATAGATATTAAAGATAAAGATTATGATTTCTCTCTTGATTTATCCTATATAGACATTGTTGAGAAAGAACCTTTTTTTGGGACTGAGAATGAGAGTGATGTGGCACATATGAATGAGATTTTCACTATGAGTGCCTTATTCTCTTATGATTTTAAGATGTGCAAGTACTTTGTTACTAAGATCTTCCCTTTTTCACTAAAAGGAGAAGCTAAAGATTGGTTTAATAGATTACCTCCTGGATCCATTGATAGCCCTGATTGTTTGATTGCTTCTTTCTTCTAGAAATATTTTTCTCCTAGTGCTAGACATGCTGCTTTGCAGAAACTTTTTGGTTTTAAATAGGGAGAAGAAGATAAATTGCCTGAGTCATGGACAAAGTTCTGTGCCTTGATTCATGCACATCCTGGATGTCCATTGCCTAAAAATGAGCTTCTTGATATTTAATATAATGGACTAACTGATGATTCTAGGACATACCTAGATAGTTTTGCTGATTGTGTTTTCAGGAAAAGAACTCCTTCATATGTTGAAGAATGAATGGCTAAAATAAGCAAGAATTATGATGATTGGACTTCAACTGAGCTAAATACACCTGAGTCTATTACTCCTGAACCAATTGTGCCTGAACCAGCTCCAACACCAACACCAAGGAAGAGGGGAATGATTGGATTAAATGATGAAGTGATGAAAGAAGCTAAGAAATTTCTTAAGGAGAAAGGTATTAGAGCTAAAGATGTGAAGAATCTACCTCCTAAAGAAGAATTATGTAAGCCAATTCCCCACTCATCCACTATTGAGGTACACTCTCTCCATTTTAATGAATGAGATATTCCCTATGGTAAACCTCCTGATCAATGTTTAGAGGAACTTGACAACTTTATTATTAAGCAAAGTAATTTTAATAACAAGTTCAGAATCATTTATTGGAAAACTCTAGAGCTATTAATGAGTTGAAAGATATTGTGGAAAGAACTGCTAATGATGTTAAAATGCTTTCTAAACACTTTCAAATGGTTCAAACTCAAATTGATCAACTTTCTAAGGTACAAAAGGATATGCTAGTTAATGCCTCGGGAGATAAACATGCTTATGGAATTAGAACTAGGAGTGGTATAGCCACTCAAGATCCTTTATATCCTGAAGGACACCCTAAAAGAATTGAACAGGATTCTCAACAAGGTGAAACTAGTGGTAGTCCTCATAAGAGAAAGAAAAAGAAACACAAAATAGTTGAGGAACCACCTAAACCTGCTGTAGATCCTAATAGTATATCTGTCTCTAATGCTGAAACTGAAAGTGGTGATAAAAATGATGCTCCTGATAAGGAGGAAGTTGAGGAAGAACCTGAGAATCACACTAAGAACACTAGGTACACTAAGGAATATTTTATTGCTAATAAACATGGTAGTGAGAGAGAACCTTGGGTGCAGAAACCTATGCCCTTTCCTAATAAGAAACACAAGTCAAAGGAGGAAGAACACTATAACAAGTTTTGTCTGTGGATGAAACCTTTATTTTTGCAAATTCCTTTGACTGATGCTATTAAGTTGCCTCCTTATTTAAAGTATATGAAGGATATTGTCTCTAATAAAAGAAAGATTCATAATGAGGAAATTTCTACTTTGCTTGCTAATTATTCCTTCAATGGTAAGGTTCCAAAGAAACTTGGTGATACAGGTACACCAACTATTCCTTGCTCTATTAAGAATAATTATGTTAGAACTGCTTTATGTGATTTGGGAGCTGGAGTTAGTGTTATGCCTTTTTGTCTCTACAGGAGACTCTAGCTAGAAAAGTTGATACCAACTGATATATCTTTGAAAATGGTTGATAAGTCTACTACTATTCCTGTTGGTATATGTGAGGATGTTCCTGTTCAAGTGGCTCATAATTGCTTGGTTTTAACTGATTTTGTTGTGCTTGAGATGCCTGAAGATGATAATATGTCTATTATTCTTGGGATACCTTTTCTTAATACTGCAGGTGTTGTCATCAATTGTAATCAAGGAAAAGTAACTTTTAATATTAATGACAAAGAGCATACTGTCTATTTCCCCAAGAAGATTGATAAGAGCTATTGCCTGAATTCCATTGAAAATATTGAGAACATCAAAGTTGGAGAAATATATTGTCCCATTGCACAAGAAAGTTTGAAACTATTATGATTGAGACTATTGCTATCAAGTTTGAGGTAACATAATCATTTAGTGAAATACAAAGTTTTGCTTCATATAAGATTGTTTTGGTAACAAGACTTGATCAACCTTGTTAACAAAGGGATTTTTATGAACAAAATAATGCTTTCACAGTGGTTATACTTGCTCACTTTTATTTTTCTCCTTCCTAGTCTTTGCTCTTCCTCTTGTAAGCTTTTGTTTTGCTAGTTGTTTTGCTTCTTAGAGTGTTTTAGAACTTCTGTAGTTTTGGTTTTTGTTTGCTTTTGCTTCTTCTAAAAAATCTTTTTCTGCGAGAAAATCAATTTTCATACCCTGAAAATTGGCAAAAAATAAAGTTTCCAAAAAAATCCTAGAAAATTCATATTAAAATTTTCCTCGAAAAAAGGGGAAGAGGGGCACCTGGAGTGGCCCGGGGGATCCACCAGGCTAGCACACCCCTAGGTGGCGCCTGACCTAGGTGTGTCCCACATGTGGCCCTCCAAAGTGTCTCCTTCTAGCCACTTCTTTCTCTCTCCCGAAAAACACTGGAAAATTTTCTCAAGCTCGCGTTCCTGCTGTTCTTGCTCCTGATTTTTGATCTCCTTGCTCAGTCCATATTTGCTGCTAATTTTTGGAGGGATTGCTCCTTGGTATGTGCCTCCTCCGCTTGTCCAATTAGATTTTTGATTGGTAGATTGTATCTTGAGTATTTTGCTACTATAGGTGTCAGGTTGTGTGAGCTTGCATGCGTGTTCTATGCTTAGAGATTTCATTTTGATGCATGTTTAGCCCTCTATCAAGTTCCTATAGTAGTTCCTCATCATTTATCAACTTGGATATTACTTGGTTTGATGTTTGTCTAAAATTTCAGAAAAAGGGGGGTCATGGACAATCACACCTCTGGAGAAGTGTTTGAGAGTGATGCACCAAGGAGGACAAGTCCTTCGAGATCATCCTCCAGAGCTAGGCCATCATACAATTTGGATCTTATTACACCGTGTTTTGGAAATGAGGGAGATGAGGGGGATGCACACCCTTCTACCTTCCCTTGTTTTACCTTTTTCAGGCTGCATGGATTCTTAATAATTTCCTAAATCTTATTAGGAGGGTTGGTCTAACTAGTTATATGCAGGATGAGAGTGAGCAATATGATATGCTCACCAAAACTTTTTTGGAGAGTTTCTCTTTTACTAGAAACCCTTTCAGGTCAGAGGTGTCATTCAAAATCTATAATAGGCCCTTCACCATGAAAATGAAGAATTTTTATGAAATTTTGGGTATTAGGACGGCTGGGACGGTGAAGAAGATTTCAGCTCAACCCGCTGATTTGTTGGAGCTCTATCGCGGGGTAACCAATGATGATGACCGCAGAGCCTAGCGTGGAAAGATAAGAAACATTTAACTCCCAGCTATCAGATATTTTGCTTATTATGTTGCCACTAGTATTCTTGGTAGGGAGAACAGTAGCAATATTTCCAACTATCATTTGGCCTTTCTAGCTGCTGCACTCAACAATGAAACCAGGTATAATCTTGGTTCCCTCATTGCTCGTCGCTTAGCTGCTAGAGGACCCATTTATGGGGGTATTATTATTGCACGTGTAGTTGCTGCCTTAGAACTTTCTGTTGATCCAAATGATACAATTTTGGATCCTTAGAGGCTTGATCTTACTGCCATGGAAGCGCATCACTTTGTCACTGCTAGCTCTACCCTTGAGAGTTTGGTTTACAAGATAATGTTTACTAACGGGGAAGAGAGAGAAATTCCTTTGCCAGAAACCACTTTGTTCAGTATTTGCCAGGGACCTTGGTGACGCTCCAAGGAGGAGATGGACGAGCAACTACGCATTCGTGGTTTCCATGGACACTACCAGGGGGACGCACCCTCTTATGACCACTTTGTGCACTACACAGGGGCGTCCTCGAGCTCGTACCAGGACGAAGGGACCTCTTCGTCGCATTACGGAGGCGCACCTTATTGGTCACCATGGGGTTGATCCCCACTTAGGCCAAAAGCCTAAGCTTGGGGGGAGGTATACCGACATCACACTCATCTATATATCATGTTCAGTCGGTTCTTTGTATATCCATGTCTCGCTTTCTTTTTGGCTTTTGTTTCTGCTTTCTCAAAACACAAAAAGACCAAAAACATTTTTGTTGTTTCTCTTGGTTTATTTCTTTGATTTTTCTTTGTTTGTTTTTGCTTTGTGTGGTTGCTTTAAAAAAAGAAAACACCAAAAATATTTGTTGTTCTTCTTTGGTTTTGTAAAGTTCTTTGCATGGTTTAGCATTCCTCAGTGGAGTTTGGTTTCATGTTATTATTCAAGCCACACAAGTGACGGGCAATAATGAAGATTAATACAACTTGAGGTGTGGTAAGAGGCTGGTAACAAACTCTATTTGTTTTCATTTTTGTACATATATTTATCATTGTGATCATGCTTAGTCTGTTCATGTAAGGTGTATGTTATTTATGGATGCTTAGTAGTTCTTGATTTCTTATGATTAGCTCCAGCTTTCTAATAGTTTGTACCATGTCATATGAATTTTTGCTTGCATTGTTCTATTCATAACTTGGTATGACACTATGGTATCCTCCTCTGAATGGCTCATGTGAATCGACTTGGCACATGCTCACACATGCATATGACTGAACAATAGTTAGGAAGCCTCGATGATTTATTTTGCCTCAGAGTTCTTATATCACTTTCATGCCATAGTTAGTCATGTTTTGTTGCAAGCATGATTATGACAGTTATTGCTCTCTCGTTTGTCGCTCCCTTTCTATTGCTAGCCTTCACTTGCACTGAGTATAAGCTCTACTTGTGCATCCAACTCCCCAAAACCAATATTGCCAAAGTGTCCACCATACCTACCTACTAGCATCATTTGCTATTTCGTGCATATTCATTATGCCTTGTTTTCTTCCAAATAAAATGTTTGCTTGTTATGAGAAAGTTAGTTAGTAAAGCTCTCACGAACTTGATGGCACACTTTATTTCTCGCACTTAATAAACCTGAACCATTGTGATTGTCCATGAAAGTTATATGCTTGCAAATTATAGGTTGGGAGTTAGTAGAACCGTGCTGTCACGGGGAACGCTTTCAACATTGCACCTATACTCTGTATCCAATTGATATCATGCTCTTTTGTTTACGGATGTTGTCAGTGTGAAATAAAAGGGAGCTTATAAGTTCATGGAGTTATATATATGTGTTAGAGAAATGCCTGGGCCGCTAGACTAAGCCATGCCTAATCATGGTGGAAACTTGCAGCATAACCATAATGAGAAATCTGTGAAGCATCCTTAATAAAAACCTATGCAAATAGCAAATAAAAAGATCGCTGAGATGCTCATTGTCTGATTGCCTTGTCATTTTGATTATGAGATAGCTCTTGTATCATGTGCAAGGGGTACCCCGTTGGCGGTTCTCTATGATACGCATGTATTTACTATGAGAAGAACTTGCTGGTAACTAAAGTTGAGTAGCATGAGGAGCGACCCTCGTATTCAAGGGACATGAGATTTCCAGTTTATGGTCTGTCAAGCATATAACTCATATTGGACCTCACTTTCACCATTAACCATCTAAAGATACCTATGATAGGGCAATGAGAGCTCAAAGCTAATGAGTACCATACTTTCAGCATTTGGAAGCCTTTTAAACCTTTCAAAACCTTTTCACTTTCTTGTTGAGTCGCCACTTATTCTATGAGCACCTTCTTGAGAGCATAGTTGTCATTCTTAGTGTAATGTGCTTGTCTCAAAACTTGGTTAATTATGTCATGACTTTGATGCTTGTATCTCTGATATCTTTAATTCTAGTCTTCACTTGAACTTCAGAGGTGCCTTGGCATTCATGTTTTGCTCCACCATCAAAGGCAGGTGAGATACCACTCTATCATACCTTTTTATGAGCATTGCAATGTTGCTTATGTTTATGTTTCATGCTACTAATTATTATTGAGTTGGAATCTCTTTATAGCTTGCAATGACTTAAGTAGACTCAGTTGCATACTCCTTATTATGAATTGTCTAAGTATCTACTCATGTGCTGAAAATATTTACATCATATGAAGCAAATGTGTTCGTGAAAGTTCTTTTATCGCACTCAGTTTTACAAGCAATAAGCTAAGCTTGGGGGGAGTTGATACGTCCAAAACGTACCTACTTTACCGAACACTTTTGATATTGTTTCACCTCTAAACTTGTGTGATTTGGATACAAATAACACAGACTGACGCTGTTTTCAGCAGAATTATCTTGGTGTCTAGTTTTTGTGCAGAAAATCAACTACCAGGAAAAATCCCGGAAAATATGCCAAAAATCCTATTTCACCAGAAGACTCACGGAGCCATAACATGAGACGGAGCGGGGCTCTGAGGGGCCCACAGCCCCTATCGCGCGGGCCAGGCCTGGCCATGCCTAGAGGGTGTGTGGCCGCCTCAGACACCCCCTCGGCCTCCCTCTTCGCCTATAAGTTGCCTTCTGACCTAAAAACTCAGGGGGGTTCGATGTTTTCCAGAAAGAGTTCCGCTGCGCCGCGACCACCAGAAACCGCGATTCGGAACCAGAAACTCCGTTCTGGCATCCTGTCGGGACGGGGAATTTGGAGAGGATCATCGCCATAATCATCAGCAACGCCTCTCTGTCAACCATCCATGTTTCCCCCATCCATGAGTGAGTAATCCCCCGCTGTAGGCTATGGGGATGGCATGGATTGGATGAGTTGTATCATGTGATCGAGTAAGATTGTTAGGGCATGGTGCCTAGTATCTCTATTAGTGCTATTTGACTTTGTTGCAACTTGTTGTGCTTAATGCTTGTCACTAGGGCCCGAGTGCCATAATCTCAGATCTGAACTTATTATTGATTCATGATGATAGTATTGTTCATGATCTTATCTACAAGTTGTGTACACATATCATAGTCCGAATCCAAAGGCCTCGAAGTGACAAAAATTGGGACAACCGGAGGGGATGGCTGTGATATGAGGATAACATGTGTTCACAGAGTGTTAATGCTTTGCTCCGGTACTCTATTAAAAGGAGTACCTTAATTGCCAGTAGATTCCCTTGAGGCCCTGCTGCAACGGGCTGGGAGGACAAAAGATGGTGTGCAAGTTCTCATTGCGAGCACGTATGACTATATATGGATCACATGCCTATGATTATTTAGTACTTGGATGCTTTATCTTATTTATCTGTAATTGTCCTAGATCTTAAATTTACATGTTTAGACTTGTCCATGCAACGCCCGTCCATCCATCCCTATGCCTACCGCACTCATATCCTACTGTTTGCTACTACTACTGTTACTATTGCCCTTGTTTTACTGTTGCTGTTTCTTTGCTATTGCTGCTACAAAACTGTTGCTACTGATAAACTGCTGTGAGCAAGACTATTTCCAGGTGCAGCTAAATTGACAACTCGGTTGTTAAGGCTTATAAGTATTCTTTGTCTCCCCTTGTGTCGAATCAATAAATTGGGTAATACTACCCTCAAAGACTATTTCGATCCCCTATACTTTTGGGTTATCATGCCGCCATTGGCGTTGGGGTTGGGCGGGCCGGTTCCGTTCCTAGTGTTTTCACGAGTGTCATATCCATTGACGACAGCTGCACACATGTAGCGATAGGGAAGATCGTTGCTCACGTAGCTCTCTGATCCAGAGTCGTAGGCTTCTTCTCCTAACGACGCATCATACAGGTCGGAGTCGCAACTACTATTGCTATCCGTGTCATAAATCAGCGCATGAGCGTTAAGATCACTCAGTGTGCTGATTGGTGGGGTCCATGAGGCAGGTGCGATCGTCGGTGGCATCACCCGCTCAGGGAGGCAAAGCGTTCCAATCTTGCAGACCTGGAAGCATAGTCTACCAATCATCATGTTGGCTCCGTCTCCTATGGAATCGAAGGCCGCGCGTGTTTCCGGCGAGTGGATGGTGAATTCGATCGCGCCGAAGATGAGATGGTTGTCCGACGTGGACGAGTTGAAGATCATAGGTGACAGGGCCATCGAGATTGCAACATCAGCGCTCCCAATTCCCATAGACGGCGCCAATTGACGTGGGGTGTCTACATCAATGCCGATACTTGATGGACTTGAGTTTAAGGAAGAAGGATGCACTGGCGATCTCGTTCGGCTAACAAACAAGCAACATGGGACATGAGGTTTACCCAGGTTCAGGCCCTCGAAGGGAAAACCCTACTCATGCTTGTCTATTCTTGATTGCTGATGAAACCGAGTATTACAAAGGTGCGTAGATGAGATCTGGCGAGTGTGTATGCTAGGGTTGATGTTTTCCTTCTCGTCGTGCCCTCCTGGCCTTTATTTAGGGAGGCCAGGTCTAGGGATAAGGCCGAGTGATGGCGCCTAAGAGCGCTCCATCAGGAAACCCCAAAAACAAGGTGTGAAGAGCACAGCAACAAGTCTTACCTCAGTAAGAAACCAAGGTTATTGAACCAGTAGGAGGAAGGAAACGTCTCAAAGGTGTTGCAAGCAACTTGGAAACTTGCACAACACAAACTCAAGACTTTGCCCCAACAAACTGTGAGGTTGTCAATCTCACCGATTGCTGTAACAAAGGATTAACTATATGGTGTGGAAGATGATGGTGGTTTGCGGAAAGTAAACAATAACAGTGGAAGATGTATCAATGGTAAAGATTGGACTGGGGTCCATAGTTCACTAAAGGTGTTCTCCTTAGATAAACAAACATGCCAATGCTGGGTAAACAAATTACAGCAGGGCAATTGACAGGATTGAGCAAGGCATAACAATGCAATACTAGACATCATGATCCTATGAGATTCGATTGGGCAATACAATAAGATACATAGACCGCCATCCAACTGCATCTATGACTAGAAGTCCACCTTTGGGTTATCATTCGAACCCCCTCCAGTATTAAGTTGCAAGCAACAGACAACTGCTTTAAGCAAAGTGTGTAAGGTAAACAATCCATTTGTTCCATGAACAAGAGACCGTTGTTTTCTCCCTAGTGGCAACAACATATCTATAACCTTAGATATTTCTGTCACTTCCCTTAGATTAAATAGAGGCATGAACCTACTATCAAGCATAAATATCCCCTCTTGGAGTCACTAGCAACTAATTGGCCAAGATATCTACTAACAACGGAGAGCATGCAAGATCACAAACAACACAGACATGATAGAATCAATAAGACAAAACCATTAATCAATCTGACATAGTGATCTCAATATCCATCGGATCCCCGCAAACACAACATGCATGATTACAAATAAATGAGATCTTGATCATGAACGGAGCTCACAAGATCTAGACATGAAAGCACAAAGGAGGAGATACAACCATCTAGCTACTACATGGACCCGTAGTCCAAGGTGGAACTACTCACGGTTCATACCGAAGGCTGGCATGATGAAGAAGAAGGCCTCCGGGATGATCTCCCCTCCGGTAGGGTGCCTGGAAGAGCTTCAGATCCCCCCGATCTAGGGACGATAGTGGCGGCGGCTACATACGGTTTCGTGGAATATTGATCGGGTACTTAGGGTTTAGGCATCGGGGGCTTCTTATAGGCGAAGAGGCGAGGCAGGAGGGCAGCCAGGGGGCCCACACCCTGCCCAGGCGTGGCATAGGGTGGGCCCATGCCTGGGGGGTGCGGCCGCCCTATGGCTCCCCTCCGTCTCTCCTCTGGACTCCGTGTTCTCCTCGGTGAAATATTGACTTTGGCTTTTGTCCCGTCCAATTCCGAGAATATTTCCTTACTAACTTTTCTGGAACCAAAAACAGAAGAAAACAGACAACTGTCACTGTGGCATCTTGTTAATAGGTTAGTACCAGAAAACATCTAAAAACACCTCAAAGTGTAGACAAAGAAAAGCAAAGTAGATACTAAACAAGCATGTAACATCAAAAATTATAGATACGTTTCCGACGTATCTCCGAGTCGGTTACAAATCAGGGTTTGCTCTTTAAACTTTCTAAATAAAGCTAGACGTATCTTTCAAGGAATCACATCCTTCATGGGCCTGGGTCACCCGAATCTTTCATGGGCTTCATCATCAGGTGTGGATCAACACGTGGTCCCCACGGGGCCAAACCATATAGGCCAATATCGGGTACCCGTAGGGCATACCCATGTCACTGCCACACATCATCTCGCACTGCGCTCAACTCGATCGGTCCAAATAGCCTCGTTTCTAGCGGCGACCATCTTAAGTTTGGCCTTCAAATTCTTCATCTCTGGTGTAGGCTAATCGGCGTTGATGATAATAAAGGTCCTTTATTCCATCCCATATTGATGTTCTTCCTTAGAGGAGTTTCGAAGGGCTAAAGTTTGGAATCGATGTATGGCTTTAAGTTTTTAATGATAAGCGTTTGTCTAAGACAGAGGCTTCCTATGCATGGGGTGATGTCACATCATATTGGTGTCCTCAAGTTCCGCCATCCGCTTGATGAAACTCGGCCAGATATAGCTCCATTAGGAAATTGCAAGTTTTATGTCCCCCATCTTCGTCTAGCCAGTGTTGGGATATCTCTTGGACCACCTTGGTACTAGATTCTTCGGGACATTAATATCTCAAGATCATGGTCGCCGACATCTTCTAGTCTACGTCGATAACTCCCTGGACAATTCTTATTCTACAAGCACCTGGTTTTTTCAATATTTGTCCAACACAAGCTTTATTATGCGAGAGGTCTAGAGGCGACATATAGCTTTGGTCATGACGCGTCATCGAGGAATGCAGAAGGAAGATGGTGCTAAAGTTTTAAGGAACTTATGTTATTTCTTTCTCTTGTAAGGATGTTTTTGTAAGGACTGGTTTCATATAATATATGGTCTTAGGCCTTCTTTGCACAAGAAAAAATAGAATACTATCGTAACCACCACTAGCGTCCTGTCTACTTATTCGAGAGAAAAATCAGCTGTCTATCCGCCCAAGTGGACAAATCCTATGCGTCCAATCACCATAACAAAAATATTTTGCTTGTAATCTTTTTTCTACACGTCCAACATCAATTGCAACTTTTTGAATGGTTGTTAGAAGTCGTGAAAAAAGGATTGCGGCATCTCAAACGCACCCATGTAGCAAAAAAACAACCTATGCAATAAATCTCCATCGATAGCCGTAAAAGTATTGGAAAGTGTGTCAGCGTTTGCAACCAAACAAACCAACGTATGAGCAAATATGTTAACATCACAACAAATGCATTTGCAACATTTGATTGAGAGAGAAAACCAATTAATGCAACAACAGTCGAGTATAGGCATTTTCC
The DNA here is from genome assembly GCA_910589765.1 of Avena atlantica. NCBI lineage: Eukaryota > Viridiplantae > Streptophyta > Magnoliopsida > Poales > Poaceae > Avena > Avena atlantica. Next base: position 123,199,013 of record OU342737.1, read on the forward strand.
TTCTCATAACATCAGCATGGTTTTTTCCCAGGAAGAGACATCGTTACATTGTATGTGTCGTCAAGTGCACCGCATCTACCATTTAAAATATGTGGTGAGCAACATAAACAGAACAATATCAAGTGTTAGGCCGTTTGTGATTTTTGAATTTTATCAGATAAAATGGATAATGAAAAAGTAATCTGACATGTCACATGAACATCGTGTGGATGAAACGTCGCCTTGCGCAGGCGTTTATTTAGAGCAGAGCAGCAGTAGCTGGCAAGAGATTCCAGTTGTCCAGCAGGACCATGCGTGCATAACTCACACATAACAAGGTTTGACGTATCGATCAAGCACGTTGGGCATGCGGCAACCTACGCAAGTGAACTATGGCTCACATTTGATTCGGAGACGACGTGACGTCTCTCTCCGATAACATGAATGATCTAGGCATGCAGCCTACGGAAAAAAATGGGTAATGCCGAATCACTTTTGCTTGGCTGTCCCCTCTTCTTAAATCTTTAACAAACAGAAACTTATTGACGGTCAGAATTGTACGACACCGATTCGTTTCGAAGACCATACAAACTTACCCAAAACCCGTATGGTCCGCTTAGACGTCTACTCATCACCGTACACATGTACTCATGTGTCTGAGAAAGACAAAAAATCAGTAGGTATATAGCAATAGAACAAAATTTTAAAATATGGCATGCAAAGATGTAGATCGTGAAAAAAGATTGGCTGATGGAGACGTGAAGTATATTTAGCTCGACCGAGTACACCTATACGAAGATATACATAGGCTTGATATGTATTTTGACGGGTCAAAAGAAAATCGGTGGGGGTAGGGTGTGGTCGATGCTGAGATGGTCCCGAGGAACAAATAGTAATCTCTTTGTTTCATATTACTAACGTTTTGACGAACCAAATTGGTTAGAGGAATATTTTTTCACCTCCACATTAACTGTTTAGAGGAGTATAAATAAATTTGTAAAAAACAACTGGGTACTTTTTTTAGATTAACAACTAGGTATTTAGTAAATTATGCGACGATTGAGGCTTTGGCACCCTGTGAAAAAAGGAGTGCATCCCATTAGTAACGTTAAATTGTATCTCCGTCTCAGAATAGATGTCTTAGGTTTTTAAAATTTTGAATGAATTTATATACTAATTAGTGTCTACATTCATCCAAACTTTAATAAATATACGGTATCTATTTTGAGACGAAAGAAGTAGTATAAGTTGATTAACAGCAAAAAAAAGGTATAAGTTGATCGCCTAGCATTTTTCGACGGCTTTGATTGTCTTTGCGGTCACACACACACACGCAAGAGAGTGTTGAAGAGTATAAACAGTTGGTTGTAAAGTTGCAACCCTGCATCGCTGTAGCTGATCTCCCTTGCTTTAATTGCTAACAATAAACCAGGTGCATGGGAAGTGCATGCATGGATGGAGCAGATGAATGGGCACGCACCCGCACCAGCCGTTGTACGTGTCACTTGCCTGGCCTTGCATCGCCCCGGCCCCACTAATCAGCTGGTCCATGAAGGACTTGGTCGTCCATGGCCGGCGTGTACGTTCATGGGCACATGGCTCCATCGGCGACTGTTCACGGATCGGTGCATCTCCCCGACTGAAAGCATATGGTGGTGCCTACGAAAAGAAGACGGGCCGGCGCGCACGTAGACGTAAGCTGGTCTGGACTGCACTGTGGGAGTCATGTGTGGGGCTCCCTTTTCTTTATGAGTTTGTTTTTTGAAAATCCGTTTCTTTATGAGTTGAATCATCGAGCGAGCGGGGATTCAGAGCATCTCCACTCCTTAACCAGGCCGAAAACTAGACATTTTTTTGGCTGGACGAAATGCGTTTTTGGCTTGGGTACGTCTAGTTTCCCACTCGCGTATCCAGGCCGAGTCCCGGGTTCGGCGAAATTCAGTTAAACTCGACGAAATATGGGCGAATATAAGCGGATTTTATTAAATAGGGCGAGGGCGCACATATTACATCGGATTAAAAACTAGGAAAAGGCCGCCGCCGCCGTGGTCGCCGCCGGACGCCGCAACTACATGCCGAAGCGGGGGTGGTTGCCGACCTGGATGTGCTCCATGACGCCGGCGAGAGTTCGCCCTGGAACGCTCCACCAGCGGCTGCGGAAAGCCACATTGTTACGCGGCGGCGGCGGCGAGCCCGACGGTCCGTCGTGTAGGCCAAGTTCCTCGAGGTGCTTCTCGACGAAGAACTGCCTCCAGAAGACCAGGTTGCCAGGATCCTCGGCGAGATCTGGGTCATGCAAGTTGGCGATAGCCGCTTGGATCTCTCCGACGAGGTCCTCTTCAGCCGGCACCGGCGAAACAGGTATCCCGCCGGCGCTGAGTTGCCAGCCGGAGGAGACGAGTGTCCGAAGGTGCCGTATAGCGCGCCTCCCGGAGGAGCCGAGCTTCCCACGGCGGCATCGTGTGTTGTCCCTCGGCCATGGCTTCTCGGCGGAGTTGAGGAGGAAGAAAGGTGCGAACGACCGAAGTTCGCCGGAGTTGGGGGTGGTTTGAGAGACTATGAAGAGAGACGGCGGGATGTACGCCTTTTATAGGCGGAGTTCAGCGGCGAGGGCTGGAGGGGTGTAGCGGCGAGGGCGGGAAAAGAAAAACATCGGGAAGGCTGGCGGCGACTCGGCTTCTATCGCCGACAGGCTGGTTCACTCGGCCAATTCGCTCCGTCCAAGCGTCTCAGGGCGTACCCGGGATCCTGAGTTCGGTCTGGGTAGTCTAGACCAAAGTTGGCTCAAATCCACTGAAAAAAGCCCCTAATACGCGACTAGGTCGATTTTTGGTACCCGAACCTAATTTTGCCATCTAAATCGGCCTCCTAGGTAGGCGAGTGGAGATGCTCTCGTCATGTGGAGAGCTGCTCTGCCCTTGTTTAATTAAGGTTGGGTAGAGCCGTAGGGGTCCGGTCACGGGTCAGCTCTGAGAAAATCTCCTTTCATTTTAGCATAGCTGAGCATTTGCCATAGGAAAACGATCGAGAATCTCCGCAGTCCGAGTGGGCGCCATGTGTACCGATCAATCGATGTCGTTGTTGGCGCCAGAGAAGAAACGTGCATGCTCCTGAAAATTATCTAGAACTGGTCTTTGGGCTTAGGGCATCTTTAATCGATCCCTTAAAAACAGTTAAGACTGCTCACAATGGAGAGTATCGTATGTTAGTATCATACTCCCTCCGTTTAGAAATATAAGATGTTTTAGATTTGTATAGGAAATGTAGATATAGATATATCTCCTTCACAAACCTAAAACATCTTATATTTCCAAACGGCGGGAGTACATACGATACTAGTGTATGATACTATATCTACAATGCATGATATCATGTATTAGTATCATAGATTTATAGAATTTATTGTTTTGTAAAATCTCAATACATATTTGTGTAGTACAAGATATATTTTTACACTAAGTTTCTATTTTTACGTGCTATGATACCGTATTTGTCTATGATACTATTAGCATCTCTCTCATCTTTAATTCCAGTGACACATAAACATTTTGCATGCATGTAATGCATGATACTACATATGATATCCCATTAAGACTAGTCTAAAGGAGTAAAAATCGGTAACGGTGCACCTAACTGATCTTTAAAACAGTTAGAGGGGTAAATATTTAGGAGTCGTGAAGTAAACTTGGGCGCGGAGGAGTAAATTTAGAAAAGGGACACCACTTTAGAGAAAAACTCCCGCCTCCCTTCCATCGGTCCCCGCCCTCCGTCGTTCTTGCCTGCCCACCCTTCCCTCGGTCGGCGCCGATGTCGCTGCCTCCGCCCAAAATCAACGCGCAACTCTTGGCCGCACCTTCGACGGCCATCCCCGGCGTCTTCGACGCCCCGACGCCGCTGCAATCGAACATCTCCGTTGCGACCGCAGGGAGGAAGAGGTTGGGGCGAACAACGTGGTTTGGCCGACCATGAAGCCCTCCGGCAAGGCAGGAGGCAAGCGCATGGAGGCTCCGGATGCGACGCCTCGTCCTCCGCTAGCTTCGGTGGCCGGTTGGCGGTAGAGCAAGTCAACTCCGGCAAAAGTGGCTCTCGCTGAGACGGCAACCAACAAGAAGAGGAAGAAGAAGGCAACGCTTTAGACGGCCACATCGACCCTGAGGGGAAAAAGCTTGCAAAAGAGAAAAAGAAACGAGGTGCCCAAGGAGGATATAAGGAAAAACTTTGTGCTATGGTTAAGACCAAGAAAACTTTGGCGGCCGAGAGGGGAGAGAGAGGAGAAGGCAGCAAGATGGGCCGAGCTCAAGGCCATAGGGAGAAGTGGAAGAAGAAGATACATTCGGTGCCCATGTCTAACGCACAGCATGTCTTTGATTTATTTACTCAAAGTCTCATGCCGATCGAATCTTGTATACTAGTACCACGCACCTTAGTTCTACTGAATGAATGAGGTGTAACTTTTTTCCCGAAAAAGTAAACTACTGGCCCGCCCATGTTTTCATTTAAGCTCCGCAGTTGCTACAACACGACAGTATGTGCAGCCTACGTTGACCATCTCTAATAAATTCGATGCAACTTTGCTTCGATGTAACCTCTCTTTTCAACCGAAAACATAAGGGCTGTCAGGATTGACCAATATTTTTTTTAGTTCGAAGAGCAGAATTTCCGATTCATCTTCACCGCCAACTTTGTTTACACGAGAGCCACATAAAATTGGCATCATAGATATGGCATATGGAGCAATGGAGGGTTAGCGGCGCCATTAGAGCACAGGTCGGGAGCTTTTCATGTCGTACAGCTGGGGAAGACGATACAAAAAATATATTTTTTCCTAGGCTCTCGCTTTTTCCATTCTTAATGGGCTGGTACTTGGGCTTATTTTTTTCTTTTATTTTCTTGTGCCTTAATTTCTGTATAGTTATCTACTACTAAAAGGATTGGTTTAGGTGGCTCCGACGAGCTACATCATGTATGAAGACCTCGAAGATTTGCTAATGTTTTTTAGACTTTATTTTGTAATCGTTGGAGTTAGCTCATGTATCTTCACCATGTACTATTTGCTTTTATTAATATAATATGGTATTTATTGTAAAAAAAATACAGGAGTGCAATCAAATGCACTTCCCAGTCCATCACACTTGTTGATTGCTAAGCTACAAGGGTACCCACGGTATGTAGCCAAACTTAGATCTAAACTGTCTTTTTGGCTTTTAAAACCAGTTCTCTATAGTGTGAGAATAGTTTTAAATTGAACAAAAGAGGGAACAGGGAGGAGTAAGAAGGTGTTCTGATGCCAAATATAGTTTCACATCGATTAGCAAACCTGTGTGTGACATATGTCATGTTCTCTCACGTCTTAGATAAAAACGACAGTACTCTTGTTAGCGATGGGGCCGTATAATGCAAGAATTTAGAATAGCTAGAGCTCTAGCCAAAATTGCACGGTGAAGCTAAATTTAGCAATAGTAATGTTGTGGCTGCCCTGTTGCCAAAGGGAAAAGTTGATAATAGTGATGCAAGTGGTTTTGATGACACTATCATTTAAAAAAAATACTTTATTTTGAACTAAAGAGGTAAAAGGAAGTAAAAGATACCCTAATGGTGATCCACTTGCATTTTAGTTGATAAATCATAACATAACATGATAAGCGCTCCCAAGAAGCATCGCACATGATCCGTGAATCCATGGAGGCACGCAAGACACAATAAACGGTGGAGTGCTCATCGTCTGGTAGCGCATATGATAGTCCGACAATGACAACAAGGTCTACTATGAACTCCAAAATTCGAATTCAAGTTAAGTTAGAGCTTAGAGAAATACTCCTTCCGTCCTAAAATATAAGGCGCCTAAGCTTTTTATATTAAGGGATCTGGATTTTTGTTTCGCCTTTGGGTTCTTAAAATCTCACGACCGGTCCACAGTTTGATGAGACGTCGGCGTTCTCCCTCGTTAAGCACTTGTTGTACATGGCCTTACAACCCCATAACCGGGATTATCGCCTAGCCATTGTACTGAAAGCGCAATATCTGGTGTGAGACATGCACCTAAAAACTGATGAGCCAAAAATGGAGAAGAGATTATCGCCATCCACTGTGGATGGAGCTCCAACCGCACGGCCTCCGTGATGCTCGATGTCCCTAGGCCGGCCGGACGAGTCTCTGCCGCACGCTCGCTACGGTGCCCGCAGAAATAGGGGGCGTTGTCCTAAAAAAGGCAGACCCAAAACGGCGCTACGTATTTCTTCCTTCGGAGATCCCCGTTCCGTTCCATTCCACCCCCGCCCACGACAGAGTGAGGAGGAGGAGAGGGAGCAATAATAGCGCCCCCGCTTCCTTTATTAGCCAGCGTCGCCTCCGCATTTCCCTGCCACCTCCACGCCCCGTCCTTCCGATCGACCCTTCGCCCCCGCCCGCCCCACCGGGATCCATCCAAGGTATCGCCGCCGCCGCCCGCCTATCCACGTTCCAGTGTTCTCCCCCCTCTCTCGTCGATTTATTTGATAGTACTAGTTTGATTTGATCCGAGTAGCGTGGGTAGGGCGTGTGATGCGATCGTTCCGTGGCGGATTTCGTGTGTTATCGTGGTGCCTCCGGTACCCCGGCCATTGTGTGTTCAATGCAGGGGAGGACGGTACGTTTCAGAGGTGGGAATGTGATATCGTGGAATTTGGCGTTTGTTTGATCGAGTACCGGCAGCCGATCGTCAGGAATGTGGGTTAAATGTGAGCGATCGGCCAGCTTCTGATTGTTCCTTTTTTCATTTTTTCCCTGGGAAATCACCGAGGTAGGCTGTCAACTTATCATTCATACGTTTGGTCGATCGTGTAGGTGTTTCTAATGGAACGAATCATAGATACCTTTTTTTTTTCTCACACGAACACGCCCCCAAATGCGTGCAATCATTGATACGTTTGGTTGATCGATCGTGTAGTACAGTAGAAGAAAGCATCGAGATGACGCAGAATTACCTGATTCAAAAGGGGGCCTCGTTGGAATCTGGTGATGATATGCAATCGCAGCCACGAGATGTGCTACAACAATACTAGCTCATACCTCGTCTGTCCTGAAGTCGGCGGTTGCCATCTTATTTATGTGTGTACACACTATTGTTGCTGCTGCTGCATGTACATGTCTATAGACTCTAGATTTACATGTTCTGGTCAGAGCAACTGTTTTTACAATTCACTAAATTTCAATCACTCAACTTCCCTTTTGCCGCACGACTTGTTATGCCTGAATTTCTATGCAGTTGATCGTTTTCCCTTGGCGGTGTTCTCTCTCTCTTTTTTTTTACTAAGTCCTATGTCCCAGCCGCTAACCACTTCGGATCATTTGGGATATTCAGATCCATGTCATATAGGACTCCGGCCGGACCAACTACAGTTTTTTATGGGCTAACTGCTTCTCTGTTTCCTTTTTTTTCTCAGTATAAAAGCTCAAGGTGTTCTGTGGTGGATCGCCTGCCTGTCTCTTCTCTTTCACTAATCCGTTTTTAAGGTTACTTCCAAATGTCAACCGCAAAACAGGTGCTTGAACCTGCATTTCAAGGAGCAGGCCAAAAACCGTATCCTTACATTTCTTTGCCATGTTATATCTGTTTGCTTTAGTTGAAAACCTCTTCGTGCAATACTCCGGTTGTCTCTTTATGCTGCGTGTCCCTTAACGACAATACAGTGGGACCGAAATATGGCGAATTGAGAATTTTAACCCAGTTCCTCTCCCGAAAGCAGATTATGGTAAATTTTACTGCGGAGATTCGTATATAATTCTCCAGGTGATTGTTTACTCCATTCATCTTCCGGAGGAACCTTCCTAGTAACTTTCTATTTCTTCCTGAAAAAATATGCAGTTTTAATGCTGTGCTCATCTTTTTTTGCTAGACGACTTGCAACAGAGGTGGTGCTTACCATTTTGACCTCCACTTCTGGATTGGGAAAGATTCTAGTCAAGTACATTTTCTACAGCACCACATGTTGTTCATACCCAGACCGTATTGCCCTTGCAGTCCTCATCCTGCCTTGATATACTGTTATGCAGGATGAAGCTGGCACTGCAGCAATCAAGACTATTGAACTTGATACCATGCTTGGGGGTCGTGCAGTCCAGCACAGGGAACCACAAGGCTATGAATCCGATATGTTTATATCATACTTCAAGCCATGCATTATACCAATGGAGGGCGGTTTCGCATCCGGGTTTAAAACACCAGAAGCGGATAAGTTTGAAACAAGGCTCTACATTTGCAAAGGAAAGAGAGCTATCAGAGTTAAAGAGGTGCATTCCACCTCCTTTCTGTGCTTAGAAAAATATATATTTAAAAATCAAATTATTCAGTGTTATATCAAGTATGTGTCTTGTTTATTCAGGTTCCCTTTGCCCGTTCAGCGTTGAACCATGATGATGTCTTTATCTTAGATACTGAAAATAAAATATATCAATTCAATGGCGCTAACTCCAATATTCAAGAAAGAGCCAAAGCACTAGAAGTCATCCAACATCTAAAGGAAAAGTACCATGAAGGAGTGTGTGATGTTGCAATTGTTGGTGAGATGAGAAACATTAAACTAAATACTCATGACTCCCCGCAGCAAGTACACACAGTTTACTTATAGTTTTTTTTACAACAGATGATGGAAAATTGCAAGCAGAATCAGATTCAGGGGAATTCTGGGTCGTTTTTGGTGGTTTCGCACCGATAGGGAAGAAAGTTGTAAGCGATGATGATGTTATTCTTGAAACTTCGCCGACAAAGCTTTACAGGTAATTGGACTAGGATTTCAAAGCTAATTAACAAATATAAACTCATGATTTTGTATGAGAAAATAACCCATTCAAATTATAATGAAGAGTCAGAATGCGGTTTGTGAGATGTACAGATCTGGTAGACTGCAAAGATGGGAGACCTCGGATCTGTCTTTGATTCTGTTTAGACTTAGATCTACTGGGGTTCCATGGACTGTGCATGGCAGACCGGTTCGATCCACCTGTGATGAGCAGAGTTACTGCTGATGAAAATTAACTAAATTTTATACTTAGATTCTGTTTGGATTTAGATCTACTGATACATATGATTGCTGCATGATTTAATGGGATCGTTTTGAATTCAGTTTTGAATTCGTCAAAATGAAAACTTCCAATTTATATGTTCAATACTAGACCACATGAGATCTCTTTGTTTGAACAGATCAAACTTTAACAAAATTTCTGTTCGGGTGAACACAAATTAATATCTTGCAAATCAAGTTAATCCCTGTTATTTCTAGATGAAGCAAGGATAAAGAAAATTTCAAAAACTTTAATATTTTTACTTAAAGGTACAACATCCTTTTCACTGTATCTGCCCATGCCCCTGGGAGTATCGTTTCAAGATATTTTGTCCATTGAGGGGATCAAGTGTGTTAGATTTATCGACCCTATTCCCCAATTTAAATCCTTTGGAAGATGTTTAGTGGTTGTAAGGGGTATTTGGAGAAAAGTCTAGTTACCTTTTCTTAGCTCTAGCCAATGCTTTTTATAGGTTTGTGCAATTCCTGTTAGTGGTGTAACATGGACTGAATGGGCAGAGAAAATCCTAGTTGATCCATAAAGCCTATTATACTATATTTAGGTCTGTCTTCCCCCATGTATTCTAGATTTGTTTTACAAATTTCCATTTCAACTTATTTTTATTCCTTGAACTTTTTTCACACAGTGAATTGTTATGTTTGCAGTATCAATGATGGTAAATTGAAGTTAGAAGACATTGTTCTGACAAAATCAATTCTTGAGAACACTAAATGCTTTTTACTTGACTGCGGGTCTGAGTTATTTGTATGGGTTGGTCGAGTAACACAAGTGGATGATAGGAAAGCTGCAAGTGCGGCAGTTGAGGTAAACCCACAAGGATATTTTTTTCAGTTTGTTATCTTGTTCACATGTCATTCTATTTAAATTTTGGATTTGTAGGAATTCATTGTTAAACAAAATAGGCCAAAGACAATGAGAGTAACCCAAGTAATTCAAGGTTATGAAAACCATACATTCAAGTCCAAGTTTGAGTCGTGGCCATTAAGTGCAACAGGAAATGCCGGCGCAGAAGATGGCCGGGGAAAAGTTGCAGGTACATTATTTGGTCTTGTTCTTTGGGATAAGGAAAATTCCTCTTTGGATCTTGTTGCTGATAACATTTTCTTTTCCTCTAGCACTGTTGAAGAAAAAAGGTGATGTCAAGGGGGGCTCAAAGAACAGTACCACGGTGAATGAGGAAGTTCCTCCTTTGCTAGAAGGCGGCGGAAAACTTGAGGTTTTGCTCATTGTACATCGTACTTTATATATATTTTTATAATCACAGCCACAAATATGAAAGTGCAATAAGAAAACTATGCACATACAGGTCTGGTGTGTTGATGGCAGTGCTAAGAGTGCTCTTCAGAAGGAGGATCTTGGAAAATTTCACAGCGGAGATTGTTATATTGTCCTGTATACATATCATTCTGGTGAAAAGAGAGAAGAATTCTACCTAACTTACTGGATTGGGAAGGATAGTGTACTGGTAATTATCTTTTCATTGTTTCCAAGCGTTATATATAGTGCACCTTACTATCTTTCAGTTTGGTTTCTTGACTTTTTCTCAACATTCTCCCATATTTAATGTATTTTCGTCCTTGTGTGTGATCACACCACCATCTATTGGTTGCCTTGATGGTGTGTTTTCATTTAAACCTTCTTGACCTTTTGTCATTTCTATGTATTGTCGGCCACAATTAAATATTATTCTTGTGCCAAGTTTGTTTCATTATTACTGTAATGTTATTTCTGAATTTTCTCTTTGTTTATTTCACACAGGAAGATCAACATATGGCTCTTCAAATGGCTAATACAATGTGGAATTCAATGAAAGGAAGACCTGTTCTGGTACTGTATTTCTGTTGTGAAAATTTGTACAATAATATCCAGGAAGGAGTTTAATGTCTTGTATTTGGTATTGCAGGGTCGTATTTATCAAGGGAAAGAGCCTCCACAATTTATTGCTCTTTTCCAGCCCATGGTTATTCTTAAGGTATGTTCCAATGGTACTCAAGTATTCTACAATTAAATGATGACCAATAATTGCTATTCTCTGAGGAACAAACTATTCATTAATTTATATAGTTGGAAGAGATTTAGACCATCAATGAGAAAAGTAACAGCTAAATTTGTTTGGAAAATCATGCAGGGTGGAATCAGCTCCGGATACAAGAAATCTATAGAAGAGAAGGGCTTGAAAGATGAAACATATTCTAGCACTGACATTGCCCTTGTTCACATTCAGGGAACATCAGTTCATAACAACAAAACACTTCAAGTTGATCCGGTATTGTTTAGCTCTATATGTGCTTATTTAAATTCAAAGTGATAATATTTTTTGATGCATGGACCTGCATTGTTATGTTGTCAAGATGGTATATCAAAATAACAACTGAGAATTCAGCTAGCTACTGAGATTCTTGCTCAAATACACTGCCACCACTTAGAATCAACAGATTGTCTTGGTGTAAGATCGTAGTGTATGGTAATGGTGAGCACCGAAGACACAAAATATGGTAGTTACGGTTCAGTTCAGATGCAATAATGTGAAGTATCAGCTAGGATCACTAGACTAAAAGAAGTGCAGACTTACATGAGATGATGAGAGGCAAGTTAAAAGTGGGTTCTACATTTTCACTGAATTTTTTAGCTACCGTGTTTGTAATATTGATATATGTAGAAGATTTAGGTTGGCATGAATATGTTGAACAGATTTAGTCGAGTACCTGCTTTCAAAATATTGAGAGCTAATTTTCCTTCGGTAGTACAATTTAATGCTATTCATATTCTTATTTTTCTTCGCAATGACCTTTTTGATGACTTGACTCTTATTAAAACTCAAAAAAGGCCAGCATCATTATTTTTTAATAATATAGCTTACATTAACCTAAGCTATACACTATAAGGCTCTGGAAAACTCAAATTATTTCTACCTTTAACTTGTGAGTAACAATTTTAGGTTTCAACATCCTTGAGTTCCACGGATTGCTTTGTCCTGCAAACCGGAAATTCAATGTTTACATGGATTGGCAACACAAGTTCTCATGAACAGCAACAGTGGGCTGCAAAAGTTGCTGAGTTTTTGAAGGTATATGAGAAAAAGTTACCACCTTTTTCCCCCTTCTGTCTTTCTCTAGTTAGTTCATAATTCTCTGTTCAACAAAGCAAACTGTGAGAACACGTGAGTCTTTTGAAACTGAAACTTAAGAATACTTGGGAACATCATCCATCTTTTTACATTTTCTCATTGATCCTTATGATGCAATATCTATCTAGATCTTGGAGCAAATGAGTTGTCATCTGTTGCTGGAAACTTTTACTGAAATTAGAGATGAACCTGTAGGGAACAAAATAAGCCTGCATTTAGATTACTAGAATCTGATAAATTTAGTATCATTAAGATACGAGTAGCCTGGCTATGTAGTATGTACTATTAAGATAAGAGTTATCTAATGTTAGTTCATTTTAACTTTACCGTGTTCCAACTGTAGCCAGCCAAATATGTTTTAGCAAATGTGTATGCAAAACACTCTTAGTTACATCTTTGTTCATTTTATGTAAAGTGCCTTCTTATGCAATTTGCTAATAGTAATCTGAAACCACCATGCACGAAAAGTGCACCAGTTGTGTTAACAGTGAAGTTACTATCCACTGGAAAGGCTACACAAAATCTGTTCCTTTTGTTGTTGGGGGAAACTTGTATCTACATGATATGCATGGAGGCAATGTGCTATTTCAATTCAAATGGGTTGTTTACAGTTCATGCTGGAAGTATGCATTGTGTACTTTTCGGAAACACTGACCTCCATTTGATAAAATATTGGAAAATATGAAACAATATGAACATGATTGCTGCCACAGAAAATTCCTGTTTGGAATGCAGAAATTTCATAGAATCAGTTCAATGCCTGCTGGAGGAGTTAGGGTTGATCCCTGCTTCCAAACACAGACCAACTTGGTTGCTATTCCGTAAATACCTTGTTAGAACTAAACTGAGAAACAATATTTCCTCTTATTGCCAGCTACTTATCGCTAACTGTGATTATCTGATGTTTTCCAAATTCACAGCCTGGCGCTTCTGTCAAACATTGCAAGGAGGGAACTGAGAGCTCTTCTTTCTGGTCTCCTCTTGGTGGAAAGCAGAATTACACAAGTAAAAATGCCACACAGGATGTTGTTAGAGAACCCCATCTGTATACTTTCGCATTTAGGAATGGTCAGTTGTAGTCAAAGCTTAATTCCAGAATTTCATCTTATTGTTACTCTGTAAATTTATATTCTACAAGTGCCCTAATCATTTTCCACTGTTTCGTTTTCATTTGTCATAACATGATCACGACTTATCAGGAAAGCTGGAGGTTTGTTGTCTTATTCTTTGTACCTTAAAGTTTATGTTCCAGGGCCTCAAAATTTCAAATTCTAAAAGGCCTCTTTACCTGCAGGTTACTGAAGTTTTCAATTTTTCACAAGATGATTTGTTGACCGAAGATGTGATGATACTTGACACACATGGTGAAGTCTTTGTTTGGATGGGTCAGTGTGTGGACACGAAGGAGAAACAGACGGCATTTGAAACTGGCCAGGTATGACATAAAGTATTAACCTTGCTGTTTTCATGAGTATATTATTATTGTTTGACATATATCAATAATTTCTTTCCCCAGAAATACATAGAACATGAAGTGGACTTTGAAGGTCTTTCTCCTGATGTGCCTCTATATAAAGTCACTGAAGGGAACGAACCTTGCTTCTTTAGGACATACTTCTCCTGGGATAACACAAGATCTGTGGTACGCTATTGGTTATTGAGCACTTCCATCTTACTTTTTTTCTTGCACTTATAATTATGTTCTATTTATCATCCATTTGTATGGTGTAGAAGATATAAAGAGTTTACTTCAGGGTAACACTGCCTTTGTATATAGAAACCAACATGAGCCTAATTATGTCCTCTTTTGTATATAGAAACCAACAGTGAGAGAGTAAGAGTTTCTCGAGGGATGGGGTGATGGCTGTTCTGCTTGTTGACACCGTCATAAATAAATGAAGGACGTGCTAAACCTAGAACTGAATCCTCATGAACTTAAGAAGCCTGCGAATAACTGTAGTTGGTTTTCCCATTTTCTTTTGACTAATTTTGTTTAGTGCCTAACAGAAGTCAGTAATAATTTTGTTTGGGCTAATAATTGGTTTTCCCGTTACTGCCTCCTCTCTAACTAATTGGTGTCACTCATTTGACCCTCCCTGAGTTCTAAGCTCACCAATCCTCCTCTCTGCCTCTAAAACTTTGTAAGAGAACAATGCTGTTTGGGTCTCCTTGGTAATATATGTTCAGGCTGGCGCAAGCCCGCCGTAGACTCCGGTAAAAAAAAAGAAGTCAGTAAGGGACTTCAGAAGTTAGACATGATTTTTTTTCTCCAACACACATCTAAATGTGTGCCATTTGTATTAGAAGGGAAGCACCGAGATTCTATTTGAGATATAAAAATCTAAAATAATCTGAAGGACCGGTAAACATGCATATTCAGAAATATTTATCTCTGGTAGTTCGGTTATTCAAGCGAAGGATGCTTGAAGTAATAGAGCTACCCTATTCCTTTTTAACTGTTCCTATTTCTTCTATCTCTCCTACTTAATTTACTGCCTACCAGTTGCCGCAGTAACTTCCAGCACTATTTCTGCATGATATATATGGTATTTGGTAATACCACTTTCCTGTCTCGCACTTATTTTAGTATGTGTTATAATCCCCCTTGAAACAGATTCACGGGAATTCCTTTCAGAAGAAACTTTCACTTCTTTTCGGAGAGCGTTCGGAGGTAAGTTACAATGCTCCTCTTAAGAGTCTTAGAATTATTGTTTATGATATCACGCAACAGATAACTGAAAATGTAAAACCTATGGACTCAATTTACTACCGTACAACTTTAATTGCTTGCAGGGTGGATCTAAGGGTTCAGGTGATGGTGGACCAACTCAAAGGGCATCAGCATTGGCTGCACTTTCATCCGCGTTTAATCCATCTTCCCAAGACAAACAGGTAAATAGAGCATTTCTTAGCCAATTATTACCGATTACATATCTGAAAACTCAATTAATGCCATGATCTTCTTTAGTCTAATGACAGGCCTAAAAGCTCTGGTGATGGACCTACTCAGCGTGCATCAGCGTTGGCTGCATTATCATCTTCACTTAATACATCATCAAAACCCAAAAGCCCACAAACTCGTCCAGGTCAAGGTTCTCAGAGAGCAGGTGCTGTTGCAGCATTATCTAATGTTTTAATTGCTGAGAGATCTACTCCTCGCATTGGTACATTATGCCAACTGCAAATGGAACTAGTTAACTTTTCTTTTGCCCTCACATATAATTATAAGGATAACACTAACACTTGATATGTGTCTTCATCAAAATTGTCTTCATGTAGTGCTATATTTAGACTCACTGCATCATTTTTTATACAGAAATAGTTGACCGGCAGGACCTTGTTTGTTTTCCTCAGCAAGAAGTCAGAAACAACATCAATACTTTGGGTTACATTCTAGTGTGTTGACTGTGTTCCATGTGACTGTTTCGTAAATATGGAGGTTGTAGTATGAATTGAATGATTGGAAGAATAAATAATGAAGATGACTCCTGTTGAGATTTGTTTTTATGTTCTTGTTTCCTTATCTTCGTACCATATCTTGACAAATTCAGTTGATGTGCAGATGCTGAGAGGACAGAATTTGATACCGATAAGGATGCTCCTGGAGATGAAGTGCCATCTGAGGGGGAGCGAACAGAGCCTGATGTATCACAGGAAGAAACTGCTAATGAAAATGGAGGTGAAACAACCTTTAGTTATGACCGTTTGATATCAAAGGCTACCGACCCTGTCCGTGGGATAGATAGCAAACGCAGAGAGGTTTGTTATTTCCGTTGCCTCATTAAGAACAAAGTCTGTGCTATCTGTCAGTGCCTCTTCATCAGCACCTGGAGTATGAGCACTAATCCGGCGGGTTCGAAAGGCTAATTACGTGTTGCTTTTGCAGACTTATTTATCGGACAGCGAATTCCAGACTGTATTTGGTGTTACCAAGGAGGAATTCCACCAGCAGCCAAGGTGGAAGCAAGACCAGCAGAAGAAAAAAGCCGACCTTTTCTGAAGCATAGCATTCTCCCGGATACAGAGGTTGCACAAATTCCTAGTTTTCTCTTCCATGATTGGTGTCATGGCACATCAGAAGCCCATGTCAAGCAATCTTGCCATGTTCCAGATGCGATATTACCTGCTTATTTCCCCAAGTTTTCTAGGGTATTCTTTATTTGTACATGATCTGTGTCACGCAGCTCCAAGGGCCGCCCCTACATCAGTCACTTTGAGCTTGTTCTGGTTATTGTCCGTCGATGCATGTGTACGAAAGGGGCATTCTTGGCGATGTTTTCAAGGGTCATGCTATATTGGAACTAAGATGTATGATACAATTTGATGTTCATACTTTTATTTTATATTATTTTGGCAAACACCTCTGTGTTTGTCAGTCTTATATACTATTAACTACTCTCTTCTAAGCAGTTTCAGTTCTTATGTCAAGTTCTGTTAGCCTGATGATTCTCAGCCATGTTACCTTTGATGATTCTCAGCCATGTTACCTTTATAAAAATCCAGCTCATTCGTAATTTTACATACCTGATTGTGTAATAACTTGTAGGTTTGGGGGCAATTTCCTGGATGGGCTAGTCCCTTGGACCTGCACACCCTTATATACATAGCTCAAGTTTCCTAACTTGTACACTAGAATACTCTAGACTCTGCTAGGATGCTAACTTAGACTCAAACACTCACTCAAATACTCTAGACTCTCCTAAGACACTATTACTACACTAACTGAGACACCAACACTCCCCCTCAAGATGGGCATGAGTCAGACACCATGACCATCTTGCTACAACTCCATGACACTTACCACAACCACTACACATCTAGCTTACAAGCATATAAAGATACATGAGACCTAGCTCTTGTTCCATGGCTTGTCAAGCACCCAATTAACTTCGACCATCCAAGGTCCGCCTCATGCGATCCATCCATCATTGTGCACTAACTCTTACTCAAACTAGCCACCTCCAGTCCTTCTTGCATTGGTCCATTGTTGCTTCTCTAACCATGCGCCTTCTCACACCGGCGCCTACAATGGTGCCACCACATGCCAACAACGTCAGTGCCTCTTCATTACCTCTGGTTCTCGCAGAACCACGACTGCCTCACCTCAACAACAACTCCTACAGAGCCACAACCACCTCACCTCACCTCACCAGTCACTCTTGAGCCAATGCTCGCCAATTGATGCTCGTCTCAGCTATCCACTCTCCTTTCTTCATACATCGTCCACCTCCAACACAGTACCAACCATTACCTCTACCTTCTCTCCATCAAACCCTTGGTCACCACAGCCTCTATCATCTCTTTCCTGAACCCTCTGAACATCCTTAGAAACACCACTTGTCCTATGTCATCATCAAACTCCTCGCTTACGATCTCCATTTCTACACCTCATGGCAACTCTTCAAGCTTAGTGCCACTCGCCTTCTCAGCACTATGGCTTCACCGCCACAACATACAACTCCCATCATTATCTCCCCTGAGGACTCGCGTTGTCCTCAAACACCAGTAGTCTGTGTGAACGTAATCTTCATGATAGCCATAAACAACAATCTCTATTAAATACTCCCTCTTGCTACAAGCACTAAACATCAGCAACACCAACATGGACATATTATCTCTCTCATTTCTTCTGGATCATTCCACAAGCCTCACGTAGATGCGCACGCAACACTCTCCTTTCTTCACTCAGCATGCCATTTGCACTTCTCTCCACTCCAGGATGCAACTCCTGCGCTCCCTTCTATCAGGTCCAACCCACCAACATCAAAGCAGATTCCAGATCCTTAATCTCTTCTTCCGTGAAATAGCACCCGCTTGATCTACGATCCAGGCTAGCAGAAGCAATGCCCTCTTCTCTCTACTCCATTTATACACCAGGACAATACCACAGGACACCAATATAACTAACTTCCTAAGCAACACCTAGAGCAGCAACCAAGCATTGCACGATGCACCTTGCAACAGGAGGTGGATACTACCGCATAGAGCAACGAGGTGTGGCCTCCCGTCGTCTAGGTGACTACAATGTGCCTGGTGTTGCTGACGACAAGAGTCATATTCGGTGCTCTCCAATGGTGGACGGTGGTGGATAGGGTTAGGAGGAGGATCCTAGATCTAATACCATGTAGGTTTGGGGGGAATTTCTGGATGGGCTAGTCCCTTAGACCTGCACACCCTCATATATATAGCTCAACTTAAGATTACATCTAAATTTGTACACTAAAATACTCTAGACTTTATTAGGACACTAACTTAGACTACAACACTCACTAGAATATTCCAAACTCTCCTAAGACACTACTACTACACTAGCCCAGACTCCAACATAATTGAACAATGACATGATGATGTACACTTTCCAAGTACCTAAAAATATACACTTACCATGTTACGAGATCTTCTGCAGAAAATAAAAAAGATTTACAAAATGGTGTATATAGAATAAAGGGAGACGGAGTTGTGCAATTTTCCTGCATCAAAAAAATGCTAGTAGTATAATCCTCAGCAATTCATCTGCAAAATCCAAAGTCACTCTTAGTAAATCTGTCTACAAATTATCTCTACTCGTCGGGAGAAATGAGAGATGACTAGCCAGGTCGAGCAACGCTGTCAAGGTCCAACAATAGCACATCTCTTTAGCTTTGATAAAAATTTATGCCTAAATATCCCATAACAACCTTTCCACCATACCAATAGGAACACTAGGGGAAGGTGTATAGGACGATTTTTTTGCTGCCGGGCGCTAGGGCATGGCCATTGGGGAGCAGTCTCTCGACTATATTATCCATTTACTTTGTTTCCATGTATCGTATCACTATGATTGGTTACTTGCATGCTCGCAGAAATGGACGACGCACTTTACCATGGTTGGTTGCATGTAGCCTACCTTTCTGGCCACCTCTTCTCTCTTGTGGTGACCTTAACATAGTATACCGCCATCACATACATCGAGTAGGAGATAAATTAGCAGTTCATCAATTCGGCCATAGCCACTACGGGTACTTTATAAAACCTAGTCCTAACTACTACGAATGATAGTTCATCAGTACATGCCTAACAACAAATCAAACATCAGTTTATCACAATAGTCTGTTGGTAAATTTGGGTGGTTCATCAATGGGGGAGGGCAAGGCGGTGGGAGTTCAACCTTCTTCCTCTTCATGCTCTTATTCTATTCTTGTTCTCGAAACCTGGAGTTACCTCTATTTACCCACATTTCCTCTTTTCACTCCATCCTCTTTTTATTTCAAACTTCATTGTCAGATTCTTCGACACCATGGCTAGAATAAACATCATCAACCATTACATTTTCCTCGTCTGGCACATGTTCATTATGACTCCACCCTAAGATCCAGTTGTAAAGAATATAACATGTAAGAACTAGCTTATCTTGGGTGTTGTAAGAGTGGATTGACTTCTGGTAAAGGATTTGAAATCTATTTTTTCAACACAACAAATGCCATCTCAATCGTGATTGTAAGGCTACAATGTGTGAAATTGAATAATTCCATGGTATTTTGCTATATGTTCCTTGTAGAGAACTTGTTTAGATGGTCCCTAGTTTTCCCAAGGGGTGGAAGAATACAGGGCCGACATGCATATCTAACATATCCTAGGTAGAACTTACCATCAGGGATATTTATCCCAACAACTCTAGACATGTCATAAGAATTTACATCATGGGTTGATCATTCCCAACATGTAACACATATGTGAACTTCATATCAAAATCAATAGCAGCAAGAACATTTTGGACGGTGTTTTGCTTCCTTCCCCTATCTGCTGAAGACCGTGATTTCGACACTATAGTAGTCACATAAATACCATCGATTGCGCCATACAATACTATGATGACACAAACAAACATTCATGTTTCTAACCAAGATAGTGATCCGATGAAATGAAAATGCAACATTAGTGATCACCTTGAAATATAGAAACCATCTAAAGTTTTTTGTACCTTCCTTGTTATTTGAACTGTTGGTGCCTTGATCATATCTTTTCCGAGCTCTCTAATTGCAAACAAGACTTGTTTGACATAGTGGGATCTTGTCTATGGATCTCCTGAATGTTTTGTGGATCACCCTATACCTAGTTTATTACCTACAACATGAATAAACAAATCAACTTGCTCTTTGTAAAGGTGTAGATTATATCTTGCAACAATCCACTCTCCCTAAACCTTTCGAAAAGTTCAAACGAGGGGGCTTTATTCTCATCGGAAGCATTTGGATAGCCTCTACATAGTTTGAGTTGTAGATGTAGTTCAGATTTGCAAACCTCTCTTGATCTTGGACCATCATAGAACCACATGTGACTCTAGGATAGGCAGCACACCTAACTGCTCTCTTGAGCATCAGTAGGATCTAGGTCTAAAACACATATATGAGGGATGCTTCCTGATGGATAAGATTCATTGGGTCGACCTAATGAATTCGATCTAGCATGAGTACTGGCTAAATTGATCCTATAGGTTATGCACTTACAGTTTGGATAGATAGTAGAAGACGGAGTTGAAGGAATCAAGTGCCATGATAGATGAGAGAGAGTATGGAGACCATGACGAGGATCAAGTGCCAGAGGTGAAAGAGGAAAGCTGCTGCAAGAGATAGGGGCGGCATGCTGGAGTTGAAGGAATCAGTTGGTAAGGTAGATTTTTTCGCCTCCCCTAGGTTAAAATAAAATTAGATATTTTTATACCCGCAAATTTTAGGAGGTGACCGAAAAAAGAATACGATAATAAGCTTTTTCTCAAAACGCAAACGGGAATATCGGGTCTCCATCTTGCGTTGGACTCCTGTGCGGACGTTGTCCCTGATTTTTGCACCATGGGGGCATGGATCCACGAAAATAGCCGATTTGGCTGTTCCCGGCAGGCCTGGCTTGGAACTTCCTTTAGCAAGCATGAGGATATTGAGGATAGATCTATAGTAGAACTTGCTCCAAATTATGAGATTGCTGCAGCTTCTTTAGTTCATATGTTGGAGGCTAGGTTTGTTAGCCTTAACCCCTTTATACAATTCTTGTTCCTAAAACTAAAAGAAGAAAAGAATGCTGAAAAGAGAGAATTCATCCTTGAAACTTTATTAAAAGAATTCCATGATGTTGCTAGGGAAGCCAAAAAGGTCTTTGAGCGTTTCAATATGCTAGGCTCAAGTGTAGATGTTGTGGGTATTTCTGATAAAACTAAGCCTAGAGAAGAGTTTAAGATACCCATACCCTTTAAGCTTGTTGGAATGCATGAAGCCTTTTAAAAGAATTTTGATTGGATTGCTCCTAAAAATATTTTTGATGAAAATAGTAGACCAAAGATAAATGAGAAGGGATCCTCAAAAACCCATTTGGATGAGATACCTTTCATAGTTGAAGATTTTGCAAGTATTGATGTTAATGCTTCATTTGAAAATACTTGATTCTTCTTGCTTCTTATGCCTAACTTAAAGTCGTTAAAGAAAAGTACTTGTTGGGAGATAACCCAAGAGTTTCTTTGAGTCTTGGAAGTTATTCATTCAGTATGACCTCTCATTATCCTTTTTGTTTGCTTTTTATGCCAAGAATGACCTCTAATAAGAGGGAAGTAAGATTTGGGGAGTTGCTGCTCCGAAACAGATTTCTGTCCTCCACCAAAACATTTGTGAGGAGTCTCTATAACTCGGATTGAGCTGAAAATTTACGAATAAATCCCCCAGTATGTTAGCTAACTTTCGTTAGTTCAATACTTTTTGATTTGAGCAACAAAAGATTTTCGAAAAAATCGTTTTCTACCTTCTGGTATGTTTTGACAGATTTCTGCCATTATTTGCATTTGCTTCTTATTGATTCCTTTTTTAGTTCTCTTTTGGGGAATTGAGTTTTTTGAGGAGTTACTACAGTAGCTTGTGTTTTTAGTGAGAAGTCTTGTTGTTCCAAAGCTTTTTCAGAGGTCTAATATCTTTTGAATACACTAATGTTGCTAATGAAGATTGTGTGAAGTTTTGTATGAAGGAAAAATTTCAGGTGTAGAGAGAGAATGATGCAATGAGATGAAGAATGGACAAAAGCTCAAGCTTGGGGATGCCACCATTGTGTCACGCCAAGAAATATCCAACAGGTACACGCGTCAAAGCTTGGGGATGCCCAAGGCATCCCCTTCTTCATCAATAAAAAGCTCAGGTCTGTTTAGACACTTCGTTTTTATTGTTTCATGCACAGTTGTGTTGTTCTTGGAGCGTCTTAGTTTTCGTTTGCTTTGCTTAGGTTGTTTAGTTTTCTTGAATAAAGTAGTTTGGACCCCCGTTCTCGTTGTGTTGTTGCAAATAATTTTCTTGGTGTTGGAAAGGAGTAATGAGTTCTTGCTTGTAAGTGCAAAAGGAGCTTGCATTGACTGTGACTTAGACTTTAGCATGACATGCTAGGTGTTGTTTTGACCTTATGCTTAGTGATTATTTCTATAGCATGTCTTGTTCCAAACAATTGGGATTTCTTAGTGTGCCTTGAAGAGATTATGCGTTGTTTTAGCATGCAAAAGCATAGTATTGTGGTATTAACCTTTGATGCTTTGCTTGGGTTGACTTGGCACATTCTCACACCATGTTATGACTATGACAAGTCACCATAGCCTCTATGATCATTTAGTCCCTGACTTGTAGTACCACTCTATGCTTTGATTAGTAATGCTTTGTTGCACTGCATGATTATGGCCATTATGCTCTCTTAGTTGGTTGCTCCCAGTCTTTTGCTAGCCTCCACTTGTATGAGTAAGTTCTACTCATGCTTCCAACTCCCAATAAACCAAGCTATCCCAAAGTGTCCACTATAAACTCCTATGCATGGTGTGTTACACCATTCCAAGTATATTCTTGTTTTCATCTATCTTCCAATTAAAAACTATTTTGTTTTCTAAAAACTTAGTGATTAAAGCCCCCACGAACTTGATGGCACACTTTATATTCTTTACCCCTAATAAACTTGAACCATTGTTTCATCTATATTGTATATTCTTGCACATATACGTTGAAATTAGCAGAACCGTGCTGTCACGGGGAACATTTTCAACATTGCACTTGTACTTTGTACTCAGTTGATATCATGCTCTTTTGTCTATAGATGTCACCGGTGTGAAATAAAGATGGAACTTGTAAGTCCATGGAGTTTGTATTTTGTGTTAGAGAAATGCCTGGGCCGCTAGCCTAAGCCATGCCTAATCATGGTGGAAACTTGCAGCATCACCATACTGAGCTATCTATGAAGCACCCTCAATAAAAATCTATGCACATAGTAAATAAAAAGATCACTGGGATGCTCATTGTCTGCTTGCCTTGTCATTTTGGTTATGGGATAGCTCTTGTACCATGTGCAAGGGGTACCCCGTTGGCGGTTCTCTATGATATGCAAATGCTTATAATGACAAGAACTTACAAGTGACTGAAGTTGAGTAGCATGAGGTGTGGCCCTCGTATTCAAGGGACTTGAGATTGCCAACTTATACTTTGTCAAGCATATACTGTTGGAATTATGCCCTAGAGGCAATAATAAAGATATTATTATTATAATTCATGTTCATGATAAAGTTTATATTCCATGCTAGAATTGTATTAAGCGGAAACTTTAATACTTGTGTGGTTTGTGAACAACACCGTGTCCCTAGTACGCCTCTATGGACTAGCTCATTGATCAATGATGGTTAAGGTTTCCTAACCATAGACATGAGTTGTCAATTGATAATGAGATCATAACATTGGAGAATGATATGATGGACAGACCCAAACTAAGCAAAGCAATTAGATCGTGTCATCGTGTTCGTCTTTGCGAAGCTTTTCTTATGTCAAATATTGTATTCCTTAGACCATGAGATAATACAACTCCCTGGTATCGAAAGAAAGCTTTGAGGTCATCAAACGTCATCCTATGAGAGGGTGATCATAAAGGTGTCTCTCAGGTGATCGGAAAGTATCTGTTGGGTTGTATGTATCGAGATGGAATTTGTCCCTCCCAAGTCGGAGAGATATACTTCGGGCCCACTCGGTAATCGATATCAACACTGCTTGCAAGCATGTGGTTAAGGAGTTAATCACAAAGTGATATTGGATTGCGGAACGAGTAAAGTACTTGCTGTGAACGAGATTGAACTAGGTATGACGGTACCGACGATCGAATCTCGGGCAAGTAAAATATCGCGAGACGAAGGGAATATATATATGGGATTGATTGAATCCTGGCATCGTGGTTCATCCGATATGATCATCGATGAATGTGTGGGAGTCAATATGGGTGCCCAGACCCCGCTGTTGATTATTTATAGAAGATCATGTCTGCATATTCTCGAACCCGCAGGGTCACACACTTAACGTATCTAGACGCTAGGATAGATTGGATAATTGGTTTATGAATTTTTGTTCGGAGTCTCGGATGGGATCCGGGATATCACGAGAGGTTCCGAATGGTCCGGAGAATAAGATTCATATAAGGCAATGCAGTTTTTGGAGTTCGGAATTGTTCCGGGTTAATCGGTATTGTACCGGAAGCTTCTAGAACCTTTCGGAAGGGGACCAACGTGGCCCCACCTTCTGGGAGGGGGCATGGGCCTATGAGGGAGTGTCCTGGCCGCATTGGGCCAGGGGCACAAGGCCCCATAGGGCCCAGCCGATCCTAGAGAGTTTAAATCGTTTAAACTAGAGATAGGGTTTCTAGAAGAGGGGAGAGTCCATGCCCCCCACTCCTTATCCTTTGGGCTTGGGGGAGGGGCTAGGGCTGCGCCCCCCTCTATATAAAGAGGGGTGGGGGCGCACCAAACCCCTACACCTCTCCTCCAAACCCTAGCCGCCTTGCTAGCTTTCCTCTCTCCCTCCCGACTGTTTGTAGGCGAAGCCCTGCTGCAGAAATTCTCCACCATATACACCACGCCGTCGTGTTGTAGATCCAATCTATCTCTCCACCATACTTGCTGGTCCGAGGAAGGAGGAGACGTCGAGGTGCTGCACGTGTGCATCTCACGGAGGCACCGCCACTTGTGGTGCTAGATCGGATCGGATCGCGAGGAGGAGAAGCGAGTACGACTACATCACCCACGTTCCGACGAACGTTCCGCTGTGCGAATCTTCAAGGGTATGAAGATCTAATCCAATCTCTCTCATTGTTTGCATCTCCTAGATTAGATCTTGGCTTTCCCTCTGTTCGCTCCGTAGAAAATTTTGATTTACTATGCCGCGAAACCCTTCAGTGGTATCAGAGCTAGATCTATGCGTAGATGTGTTTCACGAGTAGAACGCAACATGGTTGTTGCGGGCGTTGATGTTTTCTGTTGCAAGCCTCTTGTTTGTGTTCTTCTTACGACGCGGGATAGTGAGATTGAAGCGTTCCAGGGCAACCTTACGCGACATCGTTCGCGAGACCGGCTCCGCACTTGACGTGTGGCTTGTTCCACACATGCGGCTGGTGGATGTCAGTTTCTCTCACTATAGTTGTCATGGGATTAACACCGGAGTTTGGCAACCATAATATCACCGTTGTGGCTTTCCGTAGGTAAGAATCGTTCTTAGCATCTACTCCCATAAGCCACGTAAAACATGCAACAACAAAGTAGAGGCATCTAACTTGTTTTTGCAGGGAGTGTTTTCTGTGATATGGTATGGCCCAAGATGTGATGTGTATAATGTATGCGATGATCATGTTTTGTAATGTTTCACGACTTGCATGTCGATGAGTACACAACCGGCAGGAGCCATATGGTTGTCATTATAATTGTGTGTGACCTGCGAGTCAACTTCTTATACGCCATGTAATAGCTTTACTTTATCGCTAAGTAGTTAGCAATAGTTGTAGTTGCTATTCGTGGTGAAGGCAATCATGGTGGAGTGATGGAGATCATGCCGGAATGCACACGATGGAGATCATTGCGCGAAGATTGGCTATACCATGTCACATAAAGTTATATGCATGTGATGTTTATCCTTTATGTATCTTATTATGCTTAGATCGCGACGGTAGCATTATAAGATGATTCCTCACTTAAAGATCAAGATAAAAACTGTGTTCTCCCCAAGTATGCACCGTTGCGAAAGTTCGTCGTGTCCAAGCATCACGTGATGATCGGGTGCTATAGACTCTACACTCACATACAACGGGTGCAAGCCAGTTTTGCACACGCGGAAATACTTGGGTCTAGCTTGTCGATCCTAGCATGTACAGACATGGCCTCGGAACACAAGAACCAAAAGGTTAAGCATGAGTCATATGAATGATATGATTGACACTTTGTTGTCCACCATTGAAACCACATCTCTTCTCGTGATGATCGGATTAGGTGTGGTGAATTTGGATCGTGTTCACTAAACAACTTGAGGGATGTTGAATTTAGTGGGAGTTCATTTAGTAATTTGATTAAGTTGAACTATTTATCATGAACATAGTCTAAATTGTACTTGCAAATACTGTAGATCACATGGCCAAATCCAACTTCAACTTCAACGTTTTTGCTGAGAAGGAAAAACTTAGAAACAATGGGTCTAACTTCACCAATTGGTTCCGCAATCTAAGAATCATTCTGTCTGGCGGACAAAAGGACTATGTCCTTGGGAAAGCGTTAGGTGACCCCCCTGCTGCAACTGCGCCGGCTGATGAGAAAGCTGTCTATCAGTCGCGTAAAGATGATTATGGTGTGATTAAGAGCACCATGTTGTTTGCTATGGAACCGGAGCTTCAAAATCGTTTTGAAGAGTATCCCGGGCCCTTTGAGATTCTCGAGGAGCTGAAAACAATGTTTCAGACTCAGGCCCGTTCTGAGATATATGAGATCTCCGAGAAGTTCTTTAACTGCAAGATGGAGGAAGGGAGTTTCGTTAGTGAGCACGCCATAAAGATGACGGGCTACACTCAACGCCTTGAGCAACTGGAATGCACGATTCCAGAGGAGCTCAAGATTGACAGGGTTCTGCAATCACTCCCTCCCAGCTACAAAAGTTTTGTAGTGACTCATAATCAGATTGGTTCCACTGATACGATCACCGAGCTCTTCGCCAAGCTGAAGGCTGCGGAGGTGGACATCAAGAAGGATAATCATGTGTTGATGGTCAACAAACCCTCCTTTAAGAAAGGTAAGGGAGCAAAGAAGCCCTTCAAGAAGGGCGGCGGCAAGCGCAATGCTCCTGCTGAGAAGAAACTCAGGTCTGGTCCTAAACCGGACACTGAGTGCTTCTATTGCAAGGACAAGGGTCACTGGAAGCGCAACTGTCCGAAGTACTTAGCGGACAAGAAGGTTGGCACCATCAAAGGTATATTTGATATACATGTTATTGATGTTTTCCTTACTAGCCCTCGTTGTAGTGCCTGGGTATTTGATACTGGTTCAGTTGCTAATATTTGTAAATCGAAACAGGAGCTACGGAATAGACGGCGGCTTGCGAGGGATGAGGTGACGATGCGTGTTGGCAACGGATCAAGAGTTGATGTGATGGCCGTCGGCACGCTCTCCTTTGTTTTACCTTCAGGATTAGTTTTAAACCTTAATAAGTGTTATTATGTGCCTGCGTTGAGCATGAACATTATTTCTGGATCGTGTTTATTGCAAGACGGTTATTCATTTAAATCGGAGAATAATGGTTGTTCTATTTATATGAGTAACATCTTTTATGGTCATGCACCTCTTATGAATGGTTTATTTCTTCTAAATCTCGAAAGGGATGAAACACACATCCATAACATTGAGGCTAAGAGATGCAAAGTAGATAGTGATAATACTACTTATTTGTGGCACTGTCGTCTAGGTCATATTGGTGTAAAGCGCATGAAGAAACTCCATTCTGATGGACTTTTGGAGTCTCTTGATTTTGAATCATTTGACACATGCGAACCATGCCTCATGGGCAAGATGATCAAAACCCCGTTCTCCGGAATGATGGAGCGAGCAACGGACTTGTTGGAAATCATACATACCGATGTATGCGGACCGATGAGTATTTCGACGCGCGGTGGATATCGCTATTTCCTCACTTTTATAGATGACTTAAGTAGATATGGGTATATCTATTTAATGAAACATAAATCTGAAACATTTGAAAAGTTTAAGGAATTTCAGAATGAAGTGGAGAACCATCGTAACAGAAAGATTAAGTTTCTACGATCCGATCGTGGAGGTGAATATTTGAGTTATGATTTTCTCACGCATCTTAAAGCAAGTGGAATCGTTTCACAACTCACGCCACCCGGAACACCACAGCGCAATGGTGTGTCTGAACGCTGGAATCGAACCCTATTAGATATGGTCCGATCAATGATGTCTCTTACTGATTTGCCGTTATCATTTTGGGGTTATGCATTAGAAACCGCTGCATTCACTTTAAATAGGGCACCATCTAAATCCGTTGAGACGACACCGTATGAACTATGGTTTGGTGCTAAACCTAAGTTGTCGTTTCTTAAAGTTTGGGGATGCGAAGCTTACGTCAAGAAGTTGATGCCGGACAAGCTCGAACCCAAAGCGGAGAAATGCGTCTTCATAGGATACCCTAAGGAAACAATTGGGTATACCTTCTATCACAGAACCGAAGGCAAAGTGTTTGTCGCAAAGAACGGTTCCTTTCTTGAGAAGGAGTTTCTCTCGAAAGAAGTGAGTGGGAGGAAAGTAGAGCTTAACGAGGTTATTGAAACTTCTCTTGAATTGGAGAGTAGCGCAACACCTGAAATTGTTCCAGTGCCGCCTGCACCAACAATAGAGGAAGCTAATGACAAGGATCATGAAGCTTCGGACGATGCTGCTACTGAACGTCGCAGGTCGACAAGGTCGCGTGCCCCTCCTGAGTGGTACGGCAACCCTGTCTTGACTGTCTTGTTAGTAGAAGACAGTGAACCTACGAACTATGAGGAAGCGATGATGAGCCCAGACTCTGAGAAATGGCTAGAAGCCATGAAATCCGAATTGAGATCCATGAGCGAAAACCAAGTATGGACTTTGGTGGACCCTCCTAGCGACCGAAAGGCCGTTGAGTGCAAATGGATCTTCAAGAAGAAAACGGACGCGGATGGTAATGTTACCGTCTATAAAGCACGGCTTGTCGCGAAAGGTTTTCGACAAGTTCAAGGTGTTGACTACGATGAGACTTTCTCTCCCGTAGCAATGTTTAAGTCCATTCGGATTTTATTAGCAATTGTTGCGTTTCATGATTAGGAAATATGGCAGATGGATGTCAAGACTGCTTTCCTCAATGGCAACATTGATGAAGAGTTGTATATGATGCAACCCGAAGGTTTTGTCGATCCTAAGGATGCTAGTAAAGTATGCAAACTTCAGCGTTCCATTTATGGACTGAAGCAAGCATCTCGGAGTTGGAACCTTCGTTTTGATCAAGTGATCAAGAGCTTTGGATTTGTTCCAAATTGCTACGAAGCTTGTATCTACAAGAAAGTGAGTGGGAGCTCGGTGACGTTTCTGGTACTATATGTGGATGACATATTGATTATCGGAAATGACATCAACATGCTTAACGATGTGAAGAGTTATTTGAACAAGTGATTTTCAATGAAAGACCTAGGTGAAGCTGCTTATATATTGGGCATCAAGATCTATAGAGATAGACAAAGATGCCTGATAGCTTTAAGCCAGAGTACATACCTAGACAAAGTTCTGAAAAGGTTCAGAATGGATAAGGCAAAGAAAGGTTCAGTGCCTATGTTGTCAGGTAAGATATTGAGCAAGGCTCAGTGTCCAGCTACGGTAAATGATAGGGAAGCTATGAGCAAAGTGCCTTATGCCTCGGCCATAGGTTCTATCATGTATGCCATGCTATGTACTAGACCGGATGTGTCCAATGCTCTTAGTTTGACGAGCAGATATCAAAGTGATCCAGGAGTGGAACACTGGACAGCCGTGAAGAACATCCTAAAGTACCTAAATAGGACTAAAGAAATGTTCTTAGTCTATGGGGGTGATGAACAGCTTGTCGTAAAAGGTTACGTCGACGCTAGTTTTGACACCGACAAGGATGATTCCAAATCTCAGACAGGATACGTTTATATTTTGAATGGAGGAGCTGTAAGCTGGAGAAGCTGCAAGCAAAGCGTGATCGCGGGATCTACAGTAGAAGCGGAATACATGGCTGCTGCAGAAGCGTCAAGTGAAGGAGTTTGGATCAGAAACTTCATCACTGAGCTTGGCGTGGTTCCAAGTGCATTGGACCCACTGGAGATATTGTGTGACAACACTGGCGCCATAGCACTCGCTAAGGAACCAAGATATCATCCAAAGACCAAGCATATCAACCGCAAGTTTCATATAATCCGAGATTATATTGCAGATGGAGATCTGAAGATTAGCAAAGTACATACAGATCTGAATGTCGCAGATCCATTGACTAAACCTCTTCCACGTGTAAAACATGATCAACACCTCAGTGCCATGGGTGTGAGATTGTTGCCAAATGTAAACTAGATTATTGACTCTAGGGCAAGTGGGAGACTGTTGGAATTATGCCCTAGAGGCAATAATAAAGATGTTATTATTATAATTCATGTTCATGATAAAGTTTATATTCCATGCTAGAATTGTATTAAGCGGAAACTTTAATACTTGTGTGGTTTGTGAACAACACCGTGTCCCTAGTACGCCTCTATGGACTAGCTCATTGATCAATGATGGTTAAGGTTTCCTAACCATAGACATGAGTTGTCAATTGATAATGAGATCATAACATTGGAGAATGATATGATGGACAGACCCAAACTAAGCAAAGCAATTAGATCGTGTCATCGTGTTCGTCTTTGCGAAGCTTTTCTTATGTCAAATATTGTATTCCTTAGACCATGAGATAATACAACTCCCTGGTATCGGAAGAAAGCTTTGAGGTCATCAAACGTCATCCGAGGGTGATCATAAAGGTGTCTCTCAGGTGATCGGAAAGTATCTGTTGGGTTGTATGTATCGAGATGGAATTTGTCCCTCCCAAGTCGGAGAGATATACTTCGGGCCCACTCGGTAATCGATATCAACACCGCTTCCAAGCATGTGGTTAAGGAGTTAATCACAAAGTGATATCGGATTACGGAACGAGTAAAGTACTTGCTGTGAACGAGATTGAACTAGGTATGACGGTACCGACGATCGAATCTCGGGCAAGTAAAATATCGCGAGACGAAGGGAATATATATATATGGGATTGATTGAATCCTGGCATCGTGGTTCATCCGATATGATCATCGATGAATGTGTGGGAGTCAATATGGGTGCCCAGACCCCGCTGTTGATTATTGATAGAAGATCATGTCTGCATATTCTCGAACCCGCAGGGTCACACACTTAACGTATCTTGACGCTAGGATAGATTGGATAATTGGTTTATGAATTTTTGTTCAGAGTCTCGGATGGGATCCGGGATATCACGAGAGGTTCCGGAATGGTCCGGAGAATAAGATTCATATAAGGCAATGCAGTTTTTGGAGTTCGGAATTGTTCCGGGTTAATCGGTATTGTACCGGAAGCTTCTAGAACCTTCCGGAAGGGGACCAACGTGGACCCACCTTCTGGGAGGGGGCATGGGCCTATGAGGGAGTGTCCTGGCCGCATTGGGCCAGGGGCACAAGGCCCCATAGGGCCCAGCCGATCCTAGAGAGTTTAAATCGTTTAAACTAGAGATATGGTTTCTAGAAGAGGGGAGAGTCCATGCCCCCCACTCCTTATCCTTTGGGCTTGTGGGAGGGGCTAGGGCTGAGGCCCCCTCTATATAAAGAGGGGTGGGGGCACACCAAACCCCTACACCTCTCCTCCAAACCCTAGCCGCCTTGCTAGCTTTCCTCTCTCCCTCCCGACTGTTTGTAGGCGAAGCCCTGCTGCAGAAATTCTCCACCATATACACCACGCCGTCGTGTTGTAGATCCAATCTATCTCTCCACCATACTTGCTGGTCCGAGGAAGGAGGAGACGTCGAGGTGCTGCACGTGTGCATCTCACGGAGGCACCGCCACTTGTGGTGCTAGATCGGATCGGATCGCGAGGAGGGGAAGCGAGTACGACTACATCACCCACGTTCCGACGAACGTTCCGCTGTGTGAATCTTCAAGGGTATGAAGATCTAATCCAATCTCTCTCGTTGTTTGCATCTCCTAGATTAGATCTTGGCTTTCCCTCTGTTCGCTCCGTAGAAAATTTTGATTTACTATGCCGCGAAACCCTTCATATACTCCATATTTGTTCACTTTAACATTAATCACTTCAAGATGCTTATGATAGGGGCAATGAGGGATGAAAGCTAACAAGTACCATAATTTTTGGAAGCTCTTTTTGAAACTTGAAATCCATGCTTCCTTTATAAAAGGCCTTTCTTCCACCATTATTTGAGTCTCCACCTTCTACCTTTAGGCACCATTAAGAGAGCATAGTTGTTATTCTGTGTGCAATGTCCCAAAGCTTATTGATTGATGCATATTGTGATATTACTTGTTCTTGTGCTATTTGTTTCTAGCCACCCTTGTGAACTTTGAAGGTGTCCTATGCATCTATTTGCTACTCCATGAGGGACAAGCTTATTGCCACTATGAAATGTTTTCTGTATGTGAAACAAACAAACATTTTTCAATGCATGTTATTCATGATCTTTGTTTGTAGCCTTTCACGTTGCATGCATAGTTACTATGTCCTATTGTTATAATTCCATATTTCATGCACATGTTTAGAGTTCTTTGATCCCAACTTTCAATGATTGCAAATGGTTTGATCTTGGTTTTGATGGTGCATGTCACCTCAAAAATTATTCTTTTTATCACTTACCTACTCGGGGATGAGCAGGAGTTAAGCTTGGGGATGCTTGATACGTCGGAAACGTATCTATAATTTTTATGCTCCATGCTTGTTTAGTATCTACTTTGCTTTGCTTTGTCTTACTTTGAGGTGTTTTTATATCTTTTCTGGAACTAAACTATTAACAAGTTGCCACAGTGCTAGTTGCCTGTTTTCTTCTGTTTTTGGTTCCAGAAAGGCAGCAAATCAATATTCTCAGAATTGGACGGGACAAAAGCCAAAGTCAATAACTTTTTATGGGGAACAAAAATCCAGAAGACGGGAGACGCAAGCCAGGGCAGCCACACCCCCCCTTAGGCGCGACCAAGGGTGGTCTCGCGCCTAGGCAGGGTGCGGGCCCCCTGGTCGCCTCCCGGCCTCGCCCCTTCGCCTATAAGAAGCCCCCGATACAGAAACCCTAATTACCCGATCAATATTCCACGAAACCTTCTATAGTCGCCACCACCATCGTCAAACTAGATCGGGGGGGGTCTGAAGTTCTTCCCGGCACCCTGCCGGAGGGGAGATCATCCCGGAGGCCTTCTCTCCGGTATGATGCGTGAGTAGTTCCACCTTGGACTATGGGTCCATGTAGTAGCTAGATGGTTATATCTCCTCCTTGTACTTTCATGTATAGATCTTGTGAGCTCCGTTCATGATCAAGATCTAATCTATTTGTAATCATGCATGTTGTGTTTGCGGGGATCCGATGGATATTGAGATTACTATGTCAGATGATTAATGGTTTTGTATTTATGATTCTATCATGTTTGTGTTGTTTGTGATCTTGCATGCTCTCCGTTGTTAGTAGCTATCTTGTCCGAGTAGTTGCTAGTGACTCCAAGAGGGGGTATTTATGCTCGATAGTGGGTTCATGTAGGGGTTCGTAGCATGGAAAACAAAAAAATTCTACCGCATGAAAACAAACAAGCCAAGATCTATCTACTAGATTGTAGCAACTCACCCTCGAAGATTCCAAAGCGGTTAACGAGAGCAGATTCTCGTGGGTGATGTAGTCGTACTCTTGCCGATCTCATGATCGCGTAGACGATCCTTCCGGCGTTGCATTCCGGCAGCGCTTCCGCAGTCGATCACACGTTCGGTACTCGATGAAGACCTTCCTCTCCCTTGTTCCAGCAGGCAGCAGAGGTTGTAGCACTCTCCTCGTGATTCCGGCAGCACGACGGCGTGGTACCGGAAGTAGAGGGGAGATCTCACAGGGCTTCGCCTTAAACCGGAGCGAGTATGGTGGAGTATGAGAGAGGCCTTGGTGATCTAGGGTTTAGAGGCAACAAGGGGGGAGCTTGGCCGACATCTAGGGCTTGGGGAAGCCCCAACTCGGCGAGTTGGAGAAACCCTAGGAGGCGGCGGCGACTTGGAGGAGGCCAGCGGCTAGGGCTAGGGTTTTGGGGTGTGTTGGGTGTGAGGGAGAGGGGCAGCCCTGCCCCTCCTTATATAGGTGGGAGGGTGCGTCTTGGTAGGAGGGAGTCCTCCCCCAAGTCGGCCTCCTTGGCCGGCGGGTGTAGGGAGGAGACTTCCTCCCCAAGTAGGTTTCCTACTCTCCCTCCACCAAGCAAACTTGTCGTTTGACTTTTTCAAATTGGCGTTTGAATTTCAAACTAGGATTTGATTTCTCACTTTATTTTGCCCAGCCTAGTAACCTAGTACATGATGCAACCATTCCACATTGTCATGACACATACATGTACCCTTCCCCTCCGGAGTGCTGGACCTTCCACACCCTTCTAGAACATTCCTGGTGAAAACACCGGAATCATTCCCCAACTCCGAAACAGGACTTTCCTTATATGAATCTTATTCTCCGGACCATTACGGATCTCCTCATGATATCCCGGATCCTATCCGAGGCTCCGAACAACATTCGGTCTCTTACTCATCATTCCATAACTACTCAACAACATCGAATCCTTAAGTGTGTCTCCGTACGGTTCGTGAATTATGCGGACATGATCGAGACACTTCTCCGATCCATAACCAATAGAGGAATTTAGAAATTCATATGGCTCCCACATATTTCTACGATTACTTTGCGATCGAATGAACCACTTACATACGATACCAATTTCCCTTTGTCTCACGATAATTTACTTATCCGAGGTTTTAATCGTCGGTATCTCTGCATACCTAGTTCAACCTCGTTACCGATAAGTACTCTTTTCTCCTTCCCGTGGTATGTGATCCCTTGTGATCCAGTCACATGCTTGCAAGCCAATTGGATGACATTCCACCGAGAGGGCCCAGAGTATATCTATTTGTCATATGGATGGACAAATCCCACTCTTGATCCATGTGCCTCAACACATACT
The DNA here is from genome assembly GCA_910589765.1 of Avena atlantica. NCBI lineage: Eukaryota > Viridiplantae > Streptophyta > Magnoliopsida > Poales > Poaceae > Avena > Avena atlantica. The sequence goes on from OU342737.1 coordinate 123,234,246, forward strand.
TTCCGAACACTCAATGCCACCTTTATAGCCACCCAATTACGGTGTGGTGTTTGATGTCATCAAAGCATCCTTATGGTGATGGTGATTAGCATGATCTCATGGTCAAAGGAATTAGGTTACTATGTATCAGAAAGCTTATAGCAAATGAACTATTTAAATGACTTGATCTTAATGATATGCTTATCTATAGGAGTATGTCCATCATACCATTCTCCTGATGATATGATATTGTTGTTAATAACATCTCAATGTTCATGATCGAGAAACCACAATCATCTATTAACCAACAAGCTAGTATTATAAAGAGGCTTTACCAAGGACTCTAATTTAGTTTACAAATCACACAAGTATTAATGTTTCTGGTTAATACTATTATAGCATGAATGCAAACATTTATCTTAAACACAAATATATAATAATAGCCACTTTTATTATTGCCTCTAGGGCATATCTCCAACCGTCTCCCACTTACACTAGAGTCAACTAATCTCGATTACATGGTAATATACCGAACACCCATGATGGTTTAGTGCTGGTCATGTTTTGCCCTCGGGAGAGGTTTAGTCAACGGATCCGCGATATCCATATATGTGTGTACTTTGAAAATCTTTATGTCACCATCTTGGACATGATCTCGAATAGCATGAAAACGTAGCTTGATGTGCTTCAGCTTCTTGTGTGACCTTGATTCTTGCGCATTGGCTATGGCACCCATGTTATCACAGTAGATAGACATTGGGTCCAGCGCACTTGGAACCACACCGAGCTCTATAATGAAATCCTTCATCCATATCGCCTCTTGTGAAGCCTCCCAAGCAGCTACGTATTCCGATTCAGTTGAAGATCTCGCCACAACGCTTTGCTTTCCACTCCTCCAGCTAACTGTTGCACCATTCAAAGTAAATACGTATCCAGATTGAGATTTAGAATCATCCGGATCGGTGTTCCAACTAGAATCGGTGTAACCATTAACAACGAGTTGTTCATCACCTCCATAAGAAAGAACCATATCCTTAGTTCTTCTCAAATACTTAAGGATGTTTGTGACCGCTATCCAATGATCCACTCCTGGATCACTTTGATATCTGCTAGTCAAACTAATAGCATATGCAATGTCGGGTCTTGTACATAGCATGGCATACATTAGAGATCCTATGGCTGAGGCATAGGGAGTCTTACTCATCCTTTCTCTATCTTCTGCCTTTGCTGGACTTTGAGTTTTACTCAAGGTCGTATTGGGCAACATGGGCAAGAACCCTTTCTTGCTATCTTCCATTCCAAACCTCTTTATAACTTTGTCCACATATGTACTTTGTGAAAATGATATTAGGCGCCTCGATCTATCTCTATAAATCTTTATGCCTAATATGTAAACTGCTTCGCCAAGATCTTTCATTGAAAAACTATTATTCAAATATTCTTTGACACTATTAAGAAGGTCTACATCATTCTCAATCAACAATATGTCATCTACATATAGTATTAAGAATGCTACAGAGCTCCCACTCACTTTCTTGTAAATACAAGCTTCTCCATAAGTTTGTATAAAACCAAAACTTTTGACTACCTTATCAAAACGTTGATTCCAACTTCGGGATGCTTGCTTCAATCCATATATGGACCGTTGAAGTTTGCATACCTTGTTAGCATCTTTAGGATCGACAAAACCTTTGGGTTGCATCATATACAACTCTTCATCAATGTCTCCATTGAGGAACGCCGTTTTGACATCCATCTGCCATATCTCATAATCATAATATGCAGCGATTGCTAACATAATCCTCACAGACTTTAGCTTTGCTAGCGGTGAGAAAGTCTCATCGTAGTCAACTCCTTGAATTTGTCGAAACCCTTTTGCGACAAGTCGAGCTTTATAGACAGTAACATTACCATCAACATCTGTTTTCTTCTTAAAAATCCATTTGTTCTCGACAGCCTTCCGGCCATCCGGTAAGTCCACCAAAGTCCATACTTGGTTTTCGTACATGGATCCAATCTCGGATTTCATGGCTTCTTGCCATTTATTGGAATCTGGGCTCATCATCGCTTCCTCATATGTCTTGGGGTCATCGGTGTTATCCACCAACATGACACTCATAACGGGATCATACCAATCTGGAGTGGTACGAGTTCTCGTTGACCTCCGAGGCTCTGTAGCAACTTCAACCGAAGTTTCATGATCATCATCATTAGCTTCCTCTCTAATTGGTGCAGGCACCACAGGAACTTCTTCCGGTGCTGCGCTACTCGCAATTTCGAGAGAAGGTTCGACAACCTCGTCGAGTTCTACTTTCCTTCCAGTCACTTCTTTCGAGAGAAATTCTTTCTCTAGAAAGGATCCACTCTTAGCAACGAAGATTTTGCCTTAGGATCTATGATAGAAGGTATACCCAATAGTTTCCTTCGGGTATCCTATGAAGATGCATTTTTCCGCTTTTGGTTCAAGCTTGTCCGGCTGTAACTTCTTTACATAAGCTTCGCAACCCCAAACTTTAAGGAACGACAATTTAGGTTTCTTCCCAAACCATAATTCATATGGTGTCATTTCAACGGATTTAGATGGTGCCCTATTTAAAGTGAATGCGGCTGTTTCTAATGCATAACCCCAAAACGATAGCGGTAAATCTGTAAGTGACATCATAGAACGAACCATATCTAAGAGAGTTCGATTACGATGTTCGGACACACCATTACGTTGTGGTGTTCCCGGCGGTGTCAATTGTGAAAGTATTCCACATTTCTTTAAATGCTCGCCAAAGTTGTAGCATCCCAGTTGTCTAACACCTGTAATGCTACTTGTTCTAGTAATAAAAGGGCCACTTCCTACATATAATTGTTACATCATCATCATATCATTCTCATGTCATCATGCCACCTTGCATTTGAGCATCATACAAAACCCTTGAGCTTTGGTTCTTATCTCATATGCATTAATATTTGTATTTGCCTCTTGATATTGTATTTGGTTCTTGATATATTGTTAAATGCCCAAGTTGATTTGGGGGCATATCTCTTATTGACTCCACCACCTTTTCTTCACCACCTTATAATTCCACCATCCAATTAATATGAGCTTGGCATTTTTATTGAGTTTTACCTCTAGCTCATGTGGGTTGGGATGGATCACATTCTAGCTCCACATGCTCCCATGTATGCACCATGTTGTTTTCACAATATTGGTATATGAGAGCCACATGGCCACCTTTGCATGCCTTGTGAGTGGAACCTTTCCTTGGTCTCCATATGGGTTGTTTTGGGGGTTATTATCATGTTGGGATATTTGGGACTATAAAATATCTAGTGGCACACACACCCTAGCATGTCCCCTTTTAATTCAAACATGGTTTCCCCCATTCACTCCACATGGATCTTTCCTTCTTTCTGTTGCTTGGGCCTACTCCATCTTGTGAGGATGCAAATACATAGTGCCATGCTTATTATTTTTGTTTACACAAGTATGATACATGGCATTTCATGTTTTTGCATGGCCCATGCAATTGCCACCTTTTGCATGTCTTTTGGTTTTCTTTGTTTTGTGTGGCTCATCCCTCTCTCCTTACCCTCTCTCTAAACCCTCCTCTTAATCCAAAACCCTACCCTAATCACCATCCCCATCCATGCATGCACATGTGAACATGTGTGCATGTATTAAACTCTAAACCACCCCTCTCTCTTTTCTACACCAAAACCCTAAAACCCTCTCTTATTTTTCCCTCTCTAAGCAAAACCCTAATTCCTCTCCCAATCCTATCACCATCCACTATCCTCTCTCTAACCTCACCCCTCTCCTCTCACCTCTCTCTAATCTAACTAAAAACCTATACCCTAACCCCACCTAATTCTAACCCGAGCCCCCTCTAGCTTTTCCCCTCTCTTCCTCGGCCTCTCTCCTCTCTACCATGCAGGCCCCACCCCAGCAACCTCCTACCCCATCTAGCCCATGCCACACCGAGCCCCCCAAACCTAACCCTAGACCGAGCCCATGCCCTCTCCCTCTCTCTTCTCTCTCTGCCGGCGTGCCCCACCCGAGCTCCCTCCTCCCTGGCCCTACCGGGCAGCCTCTCCCCCAGATCTCCCCACCTAGCTACCCCTGACCTGGCCGGTCACGTGAGGGAGGAGAAAAGGTGGCACCGAGGCCACCCTTTCCCATCTTCCCCTCCCCCACGCAACCTCCCCTGCCTCTCGTTCTTATCCTCCCCTCTCGCCTCTAGCCTCCCTCAGATCCCCAGGAAGCCCCAGGCCCTCCCCATCCTCCTTCCTCTTCCCCTCTCCACCATGATCGCCCCTCGCCCATCTAAACCCTAGCTGCGACCCCCCTCTGCTCTCCTGCGCTCCCAAGCACGCCAAGTCAAGCCAGAGCACCAGGGTCCCCCGTCGGCTTCCTCTTCGACGTCCAGGACGCGTGGAAGCCGCCGAACCCCGCCGGAGTAGCCCCGCCACCGCCGCGCCCGCGAGTACCCGAAGCTCCAGCGCGCCAGCCCCGCCGTCGATCAGCGGCACCTACGGCCAAGATCTCACCGCTGTCGGGTCTCTGGTGAGCCCTTCTACCTCCTAGACACGCCCCCTTCCCCTCTCGTGTCCCGTAACGCCGGCGCCGCACGCCGAACAGCCTGCGTGCGTCAACGCGCGCCGCGCTCGGGCGATGGGAACGGCAGCTGCAGCTCTGGCCGCCTGTTCGTCGCCCCGCCCCGCGCGCTGTAGTTTTTCTCCGCGCTAGCCCCCTGAACCAAAGATGTAGCCCGATCTGCCCCCGTCCCTTTTTGTTTTATCGTCTTCGTCTAGTTCGCGCTAGAGGCGTCGCCATCGTCGTCTGAACGCCGGCAGATCGCCGATGCCTGCAGAGCGGCGTGCCGCTGCCGTTCCGACAGACATCGCCGTTTTGCGCTTAAGTCCCTGTAGTTTCTCCCGCCTAAACCCGCCGTCCCCGTAACCCCACCAGTCAGCGTCGGTGATGTTTTATAAAAAGGCTCCCCGTCTTTTCTCAAACCAACCCGCGGTCCCATGCCCCCCACCTGTCAGTCCCTGGCCGCGCGCCTCTGTCTCGTGGACCATGTGGCCCTGTGACCCCACCTGTCGGCCTCTGCGGCTGGGTCATCCCGCGGTAACAGAAGCTTCTGCGCGCGTGTGGCCCAGTCAGCCCTGTGACCCCACATGTCCGCGACTAGGGCTAGGTTTAGCTGAGTGTTAAAATGTTTTCTGTTTCTGTTTTAATTTAAATCTGTTTCCAAATTAATTCAAATTCAAATATAAATCTGTTTTCAAATAACTTTCAAAATATAAATCCAAATTTGCCAAATAATATATGTTTTCAAATCAGCAAAATGTGAGGATTTCAAATATGATATTCAAATTACCTTTTGCACATTTAAAATTCCAAGTTGAGTAAATTACAACCAATGCCACTGGGACTTAATAAATTAATAACTTTTGATGTATAACTCCGAATTTAACAAATGATATGTCTAAAATGATCAACTCGACGAGGCCTTTCTGTTTATGCTATCCATGACTTCAATTGCAGCATGCATCATGTAAATATATAATATACAGCAACTAATATGACAATAAAAGGGGACCAAAACTCAATAAAAATGTTATCTCTTGTATTCTACACCTCACCCATGCCATGCTACATTATTGCCATGCAACTTGTGCATCATTCATCATGGCATGATTGTTTGCTTGTCGCATTTTATTCATATGCTTGCGCTCTTTATTTATGTTGGCCCTTGTTTGTTTGGTTATTTTTTTGAATAGACGCTGAGCAGGGGATATATCAAGAGAACCAGGAGCACTACCCAGATCCGTCTCTCGCTTCAACTGAGTTGCCAGGCAAGCACTACCACATGCTTGCATACATACAATACCTATTGCCTCTATCTTATTCTTGCATCATTGAGTCGCGATTGCATTAAACTGAATCCCAAGTATTGCATAGCCTTTACTTTTAAACCCCACCAAGCCTGTTCCTCCATCCCATGAGCCATTACTACAGGAGTTGTTTGAGCCATGCGAGTCGTAGAACAGCATGTGTAGGGTTTGTGAGTGTCTGATGGATAACGAGGTACCTAAACAACTTAACCTGAGTAGTAATGGGATAACTAATGAAAGTGGCACCGGTGAGCAATATCTGCTATTTGGTTTTTCCTGCTCACTTGTGTCCCGTAAGACCCCGAGTACTTGATTCCTGTTCCAAGAATATTCGCGCTATCCACATCAGGGAGGCTTATGGGACCCCCTGAGCCAGAGCTTGATTCAGTCTTATTTCTTGGGGTCACAAACTAGTTTGAGGTTTTGTTTACTATCATGTACTTATGCCATGCTTTATTACTATATTTACGATTGTGCGAGGAGCACCCTGTACTGTTTAGGATCGGGACACGTTTTCGCGGTGTCGACAAGCCTAGTTTTGGGTTCCCAGTCGCTCACAGCCGTCCACCCAAACCTCGGGTCCGTCTCGGAGTCAGCTAACTTCGTTGCGGGTGTACTCCAAGGGGTGGCCCCCTGAAATATTTCTGAATCTTGTGATTGCTTTGTCGTGAAGGCCTCGTTGGGTTTTGATTTGGTTTTTCCGAGGTTGATCGAGTGTGTGTTGCTATTTGTGCACCCCTGCAGGGTAAACCTTTCTGAAAGCCGTGTCCGCGGTTATGGACGACTTGGAGCACAGTTTCTCGACCATAGACAAGCATAACTAAAGTACCGCTTTAACTTGACTAAATAACTGACTAGTAAATAGTGCCACACTCATGGAATGGTTAATAAAATTGCCAACGGATGGGGGGGATGTTCGTCCGCTTCCTCGTTGGTAAGCGAGGAGGAGGATGGATCTGGTGATCTTACCGTTATAACGGTTGTCATTAATTCACGGACATCCGTCTATCTTTGGTTAGGCGGATGGTTAGCGAATATCTATAGAACTGTTAGGGTTTATCTTTCGCTGCAATTGCGTCACCCCAGGTTGTGTCCCCTTTAGAGGCATAAAGACTTGCTGAGTACCCTTAGGGTCTCACACGATAAATTATTGGTTCAGATGAACAGGTACCCTCGCAGGACGGATACTGGGTGGAAGAGGCTGATGATGTGGGCAACGATCGTTCGGTGTAGAGATTCCGGGCACGGGGATCCGTGAGATCTGTGGGCGGGATGTGATTATTTCTATGGCATCTTATGCCGATTTGCTTCTTATCCGTACTCGGACTTTGTTTTGCCGCTTCCGCTTGATACTCTGATGTGTGATGTATGAGGAATTATTCTAAAATATTATATCTATCTAGGTCATTTGAATCTTGCCGTATGGCGTTGCTATATTTCCTTTCTTTTTAGATGGAATGGCTCTGATGTACTTTTGTATGGCGGCTTGCATACATACCCATTTGTTTATGTAGTTGATCCCTTCGCCTGCCGATTACGCCGCCCGTACAGGTCCCGATGAATCAGAAGTGGTTGGGTCGGCCGTAAGGTCTACCCGTGAGTGGCTTTTGGGGCCCCACCGTACTATTTCAACCACTACCGTTCATCCAGGCTTGTATCTAGGAGCGTAATTCACCGAGGTAGTTACAATTGGTATCAGAGCCATCCCGACCTTCAGGGTCTCAGCCAAACGGTCGTTGTCAGTCTAGCAAATATTTTGGTAGTTATGTATACTAGGGAAAAACAAAACGCGAGAGTAGGACTGCTTCCATTTTTCTTCTTACCCACCCACCCACCCTTTTCTGGTAAGGAAGTGTAACGTTTTCAATCCTCTTCTTAAAGTTCAAACTAGGATTCACGTGTTCTGGGATTCCGTAGTACCATAGGTTGTGTGTGTGTGTGTGTGTGTGTAATTCCTTGTCTATCTGTTGCATCCTAGTTGTTATCTAATCGGCCTTTTGGTTATCAACTGTTGGTACATTCCATACCGACAGGCTTTTGCAAACCGACGCGATCTATCTGATTCGTTGTTTACCGACGCGATCTGTCTTACTCTTTGTTATCCGACGTTATCTTGTTTGGGGGTGTTCGTTCCGTAGTTACCAATCTTAGGTTCAACGTGAGAAGAAGGGGTTAGGATATGTGTTCCACTTATTCATGTGCGGAGTAATGATTTGAGTGCGGGATGGAGTCGCGACCATACCACTACTCTTATCATTCGCTTTTGTATATTGAATTGGTAGAGCCACTAATCTTGATTCGTTAAGTAATTTTGCGCATCTATTGGTATTTTAATGCCGAAATTTGTGAAAAAATTTCTTTGATATATCTGTGTACCACACTCCTTTTCAGTCGTGTGCGATATGCTTAATATCTTTTAGGTGCTTTGAACTTTGTTGATATTTTAATATCATCTTAGTAAATTGTATCCTTTAATCTTGGTTAATTCCATCTTGGTACTATTTTGGATTATTATCATTCTCCATTATAGTACTGACTTGTGTTTTATATCAATCACAGGATGGCTCCACCACGCCGTTCTGATGAGGACATACCACCGGAACTTGGGGCCGCATTGTCAAACATAGCTAATGCCTTGGCAGCAATGCAGCAGAACCAGCAGCGCTTGGAAGAAAGTGTCAGGAGAAATGAGTTTGCTCCACTCCCTTCACCTCCCAAGCGGGGTGACATCAAAAGCTTCCTGAAGTTCAACCCTCGCCAATTTGATGTTTCTGATCAACCACTGGATGCGGATGATTGGTTGCGTGAGATGTCAAGGCTACTCGAGACTGCTGATGTTCCTGAGCAAGAGTGGGTAAAGTGTGCTACTCACCTTTTGAAGGGGGATGCAGCTCTCTGGTGGGAAAATTACCTGAAGGCAAGCTGCACGGGTTTTCAGCCTACTTGGGAACAGTTCTCTGGAGCTTTCAAAGAGCAATTCCTGTCAGAGATTGTCATGGAAAGGATGAAGGAAATCTTTCTCAACCTCAAGCAGGGAAGTGATAATGTCAACACCTACATCAGGAACTTCATGAAACTCTCTCGTTATGGTGGTGATGAGATCTCGGATGACAAGAAGAAACAAAAGAGGTTCAGGCAAGGGCTCAATGCATCGATCAAATATGCAATCACACATGCAAGGCCGGCATCTTTCCTGGAACTACAGCACACAGCTCTGCAAGAGGAAGCAAGCAGGCAAGTGTTCGAGGAGTCCAAGAAACACAACCGGGATGCATCAAGCTCTTCAGTTATGGCAGCTCCTTCTAAGCGGTGTGTCTGGGTTCCTAACACCCCACTGTCGCTCCCGGCTTCACCAAGACCTTCAAGCTACGTGGCAAGGCCATCAAACTTCATCACTGCTGCTCCCAGGGGCTACAACCACCACTACCCTGGAGCGCCTGGCGGAGTCCCTGGCCACAGTGCTCCACGTCCACCTGGTGCTTGTTTCACATGTGGAGATCCTGGACATCTGAACTGGAACTGTCCGTTGAAGAACAGAGCTCTTCCTCCACCCCCTCCAAGATTTGTGGCAAGCTCTCCTATGGTTCGTGCACCACCACCTCGGGCTCTCAACATCAACACTAAGCCCGGGTCTGCGGTTGTTCGTGCCAACTGTGTCAACGCCGCTCAAGCTGAGCATGCACCTGGAGTTGTGATGGGTATGCTTTCCGTTAACTCAGTCCCTGCACGAGTTTTGTTTGATTCTGGTGCATCGCATTCTTTTGTTTCTCACAAGTTTGCAAATGAGAATGAGTTAGTCTTGGTCCCTCTCCTTAAGCGGTTGGTGGTACAATCTCCTGGTTCAAACATGAGGACTGTTCATATCAGCCATGGCAATCAAATTGAGATTGGTGGCTCTTTGTTCTCGGCTTCCTTAATTGTTCTGGGCAATTCTGACATTGATGTCATCTTGGGCATGGATTGGTTAACAGCAAATGCAGCTGTGATTGATTGTGCTGAACGCTCGGTTTCTCTGAAGATTCCGGAAGGCCATATAGTCTTTTCTCCAAGTCTGACTCATGCTGTCCAGCTTTTCTCTTTGGCGGCTCTGAATGATGATGCTATGGAAGCTATTCAGAGTGTACCGGTGGTCTGTGAGTTCCCAGATGTCTTTCCTGAAGAGTTGCCGGGTATGCCTCCGGATCGTGAGGTTGAGTTTGTAATTGAGCTTGAACCTGGAACGGCTCCTATCTCCAAGCGGCCTTATAAAATGGGTCCTTCTGAGTTGGCTGAACTAAAACGACAGCTTGATGAACAAGAGAAGTTGGGTTTCATTCAACACAGTACTTCTTCTTGGGGTAGCCCAACAATCTTTGTGAAGAAGCGTGACAGAACTGATAGACTTTGTGTTGACTATCGGGCTCTCAATGCTAAAACCATCAAGAACAAATATCCCCTTCCGCGGATTAATGATATCTTTGACCAGCTAGCTGGAGCTGTGGTATTCTCTAAGCTGGACTTGAGAAGTAGTTATCACCAAATCAAGATTCGCAAGGAAGATGTGCCTAAAACAGCTTTCACCACCCGCTATGGCCTATATGAGTACACGGTCATGTCTTTCGGTCTCACCAACGCACCTGCTACCTTCTCGAGGCTTATGAACTCGGTTTTCATGGAGTACCTTGATAAGTTCGTTGTGGTCTATCTGGATGACATCCTAGTCTATTCCAAGTCTAAGGAAGAGCATGAAGAACACCTGCGGTGTGTCCTAAGCAAGCTGCGTGAGAACCGTTTGTATGCAAAGTTCTCCAAGTGTGAGTTTTGGCTGCCTGAAGTAACCTATCTTGGCCATGTCATCTCTGCCAAGGGCATTGCAGTCAACCCGGAAACTGTGAAGACAATTGTTGAATGGCTTCCTCCTGTTAATGTCAAAGAAGTGCGGAGTTTCCTCGGTTTGGCGAGTTATTGCCGTCGCTTCGTTCAGAACTTCTCGAAGATAGCGAAGCCTCTTACCGATCTCCTCAAGAAAGGCAAGAAATACCTGTGGACTCCTGCATGTCAAACAAGCTTTGAGACACTCAAAGAGAAGCTCACCTCCACACCAGTCTTGGTTCCTCCGGATACATCTAAGCCTTTCCAGATATTCTCTGACGCCTCTTTGCAAGGATTGGGTGCGGTCCTTATGCAAGAGAAACAATTTGTTGCTTATGCCTCTCGACAGTTGAAGACGCATGAGATCAACTATCCCACACATGACCTCGAGCTAGCAGCAGTTGTCTTTGCTTTGAAGCTATGGAGGCACTACTTGCTTGGCAACCGTTGTGAGATCTTTTCTGACCACAAAAGTTTGAAGTATATCTTCACTCAGCCTGATCTCAACCTTCGGCAGAGGAGATGGATTGAAGCAATCAATGATTTTTATTTGACCATCAACTACACACCGGGCAAAGCTAATGTCATGGCCGATGCTCTCAGCCGCAAAGCTTATGTCAACAACCTCATGATGGAAGAGCAGCAACCTCTCTTGTGCGAGGAATTCCGTCAGCTCAACCTTGAAGTTGTGGAACAAGGGCATCTCCTGAACCTTCTGGCTACTCCTCTCTTGGAAGAAAAGATTCGCTCTCGTCAGCTTGGTGATCCGCACACCAGAAAGATCATCTCTAAACTTGAGCTTCCGAAGTATGAGTCCTTCCACGTCGATGATCAAGGCACGCTTTTCTTTGAGCACCGTATGTTTGTTCCAAACTACCCGGGTTTGAGAGAGCAAGTTCTCAAGGAGGCGCATGATTCGGTTCTTTCTATCCATCCTGGCAGCACAAAGATGTACATGGACTTGAAAACACAATATTGGTGGCCTGGTTTGAAACGGTATTGTGCCAAGTATGTCTCGGAATGTGATGTCTGCCGCAGAGTGAAAGCTGTCCATCAGAAACCTTTCGGTCTTCTACAGCCATTGAAACCTCCGGAATGGAAATGGGAGAAAGTAGAGATGGACTTCATCACTGGCTTTCCAAGGTCACAGAAGGGCAACAATGAAATCTTTGTTGTCATCGACAGGCTTTCTAAAGTGGCTCATTTCTTCCCCGTCAAGGAAACAATTTCTGGAATTCAGTTGGCTGAGCTCTATATCAACAGAATTGTCTCTCTGTATGGGGTTCCGCTTGAGATCAGTTCAGACCGTGGAAGCATCTTCACTTCAAAGTTCTGGGAAAGTTTCCAAAATGCTCTGGGAACAAAGTTGAACTTCAGCACTGCTTACCACCCTCAGTCGCAAGGACAAGTTGAAAGGATCAATCAGATTCTGGAGGATATGCTTCGTGCTTGCGTTATCTCTTTTGGCATGAAGTGGGAGGAATGTCTTCCTTATGCTGAATTCTCTTACAACAACAGCTTCCAGAAAAGTCTGAAGATGGCACCATTTGAGGCTCTCTATGGTCGCAAGTGCAGAACTCCGATTGGTTGGTCAGGTGCAGGAGAAAGAATCTGGTTTGGCCCTGACATTGTAACTCAAGCGAAGGAGAAGGTGCATATCATTCTTGAGAACCTGAAGATTGCTCAAAGTCGTCAGAAGAGCAACTATGACAGGAAGCACACGGACATGGTGTATGCCCCTGGTGATCTCGTCTACCTTCGTGTCACTCCCATGAAAGGAACACACCGTTTTGGTAAGGGAAGCTGGCTCCTAGATACATCGGTCCTTTCAAGATTCGTGGTAGAAGAGGAGAAGTTGCTTATGCCCTTGAGCTACCGGAAAAACTCAAAGTCCATGATGTTTTCCACATCTCTCAGCTCAAGAAGTGCTTCAAAGATCCCGGAAGGACCGTGGATCATGAGCTAATCGATCTCAAAGAAGACCTTTCTTATCAAGAACACCCCACCAAAATCCTTGAGACCGCAGAAAGAAGGACTCACAACAAGTCCATCAAGTTCTGCAAGGTGCAGTGGTCACACCATTGTAGCATCCCAGTTGTCTAACACCTGTAATGCTACTTGTTCTAGTAATAAAAGGGCCACTTCCTACATATAATTGTTACATCATCATCATATCATGCTCATGTCATCATGCCACCTTGCATTTGAGCATCATACAAAACCCTTGAGCTTTGGTTCTTATCTCATATGCATTAATATTTGTATTTGCCTCTTGATATTGTATTTGGTTCTTGATATATTGTTAAATGCCCAAGTTGATTTGGGGGCATATATCTTATTGACTCCACCACCTTTTCTTCACCACCTTATAATTCCACCATCCAATTAATATGATCTTGGCATTTTTATTGAGTTTTACCTCTAGCTCATGTGGGTTGGGATGGATCACATTCTAGCTCCACATGCTCCCATGTATGCACCATGTTGTTTTCACAATATTGGTATATGAGAGCCACATGGCCACCTTTGCATGCCTTGTGAGTGGAACCTTTCCTTAGTCTCCATATGGGTTGTTTTGGGGGTTATTATCATGTTGGGATATTTGGGACTATAAAATATCTAGTGGCACACACACCCTAGCATGTCCCCTTTTAATTCAAACATGGTTTCCCCCATTCACTCCACATGGATCTTTCCTTCTTTCTGTTGCTTGGGCCTACTTCGTATTGTGAGGATGCAAATACATAGTGCCATGCTTATTATTTTTGTTTACACAAGTATGATACATGGCATTTCATGTTTTTGCATGGCCCATGCAATTGCCACCTTTTGCATGTCTTTTGGTTTTCTTTGTTTTGTGTGGCTCATCCCTCTCTCCTTACCCTCTCTCTAAACCCTCCTCTTAATCCAAAACCCTGCCCTAATCACCATCCCCATCCATGCATGCACATGTGAACATGTGTGCATGTATTAAACTCTAAACCACCCCTCTATCTTTTCTACACCAAAACCCTAAAACCCTCTCTCTTATTTTCCCTCTCTAAGCAAAACCCTAATTCCTCTCCCAATCCTATCACCATCCACTATCCTCTCTCTAACCTCACCCCTCTCCTCTCACCTCTCTCTAATCTAACTAAAAACCTATACCCTAACCCCACCTAATTCTAACCCGAGCCCCCTCTAGCTTTTCCCCTCTCTTCCTCGGCCTCTCTCCTCTCTACCATGCAGGCCCCACCCCAGCAACCTCCTACCCCATCTAGCCCATGCCACACCGATCCCCCCAAACCTAACCCTAGACCGAGCCCATGCCCTCTCCTTCTCTCTTCTCTCTCTGCCGGCGTGCCCCACCCGAGCTCCCTCCTCCCTGGCCCTACCGGGCAGCCACTCCCCCAGCTCTCCCCACCTAGCTACCCCTGACCTGGCCGGTCACGTGAGGGAGGAGAAAAGGTGGCACCGAGGCCACCCTTTCCCATCTTCCCCTCCCCCACGCAACCTCCCCTGCCTCTCGTTCTTATCCTCCCCTCTCGCCTCTAGCCTCCCTCAGATCCCCAGGAAGCCCCAGGCCCTCCCCATCCTCCTTCCTCTTCCCCTCTCCACCATGATCGCCCCTCGCCCATCTAAACCCTAGCTGCAACCCCTCTCTGCTCTCCTTCGCTCCCAAGCACGCCAAGTCAAGCCAGAGCACCAGGGTCCCCCGTCGGCTTCCTCTTCGACGTCCAGGACGCGTGGAAGCCGCCGAACCCCGCCGGAGTAGCCCCGCCACCGCCGCGCCCGCGAGTAACCGAAGCTCCAGCGCGCCAGCCCCGCCGTCGATCAGCAGCACCTACGGCCAAGCTCTCACCGCCGTCGGGTCTCTGGTGAGCCCTTCTACCTCCTAGACACGCCCCCTTCCCCTCTCGTGTCCCGTAGCGCCGGCGCCGCACGCCGAACAGCCTGTGTGCGTCAACGCGCGCCGCGCTCGGCTGACGGGAACGGCAGCTGCAGCTCTGGCCGCCTGTTCGTCGCCCCGCCCCGCGCGCTGTAGTTTTTCTCCGCGCTAGCCCCCTGAACCAAAGATGTAGCCCGATCTGCCCCCGTCCCTTTTTGTTTTATCGTCTTCGTCTAGTTCGCGCTAGAGGCGTCGCCATCGTCGTCTGAACGCCGGCAGATCGCCGATGCCTGCAGAGCGGCGCGCCGCTGCCGTTCCGACAGATATCGCCGTTTTGCGCTTAAGTCCCTGTAGTTTCTCCCGCCTAAACCCGCCGTCCCCGTAACCCCACCAGTCAGCGTCGGTGATGTTTTATAAAAAGGCTCCCCGTCTTTTCTCAAACCAACATGCGGTCCCATGCCCCCCACCTGTCACTCCCTGGCCGCGCGCCTCTGTCTCGTGGACCATGTGGCCCTGTGACCCCACCTGTCGGCCTCTGCGGCTGGGTCATCCCGCGGTAACAGAAGCTTCTGCGCGCGTGTGGCCCAGTCAGCCCTGTGACCCCACCTGTCCGCGACTAGGGCTAGGTTTAGCTGAGTGTTAAAATGTTTTCTGTTTCTGTTTTAATTTAAATCTGTTTCCAAATTAATTCAAATTCAAATATAAATCTGTTTTCAAATAACTTTCAAAATATAAATCCAAATTTGCCAAATAATATATGTTTTCAAATCAGCAAAATGTGAGGATTTCAAATATGCTATTCAAATTACCTTTTGCACATTTAAAATTCCAAGTTGAGTAAATTACAACCAATGCCACTGGGACTTAATAAATTAATAACTTTTGATGTATAACTCCGAATTTAACAAATGATATGTCTAAAATGATCAACTCGACGAGACCTTTCTGTTTATGCTATCCATGACTTCAATTGCAGCATGCATCATGTAAATATATAATATACAGCAACTAATATGACAATAAAAGAGGTCCAAAACTCAATAAAAATGTTATCTCTTGTATTATACACCTCACCCATGCCATGCTACATTATTGCCATGCAACTTGTGCATCATTCATCATGGCATGATTGTTTGCTTGTCGCATTTTATTCATATGCTTGCGCTCTTTATTTATGTTGGCCCTTGTTTGTTTGGTTATTTTTTTGAATAGACGCTGAGCAGGGGATATATCAAGAGAACCAGGAGCACTACCCAGATCCGTCTCTCGCTTCAACTGAGTTGCCAGGCAAGCACTACCACATGCTTGCATACATACAGTACCTATTGCCTCTATCTTATTCTTGCATCATTGAGTCGCGATTGCATTAAACTGAATCCCAAGTATTGCATAGCCTTTACTTTTAAACCCCACCAAGCCTGTTCCTCCATCCCATGAGCCATTACTACAGGAGTTGTTTGAGCCATGCGAGTCGTAGAACAGCATGTGTAGGGTTTGTGAGTGTCTGATGGATAACGAGGTACCTAAACAACTTAACCTGAGTAGTAATGGGATAACTAATGAAAGTGGCACCGGTGAGCAATATCTGCTATTTGGTTTTTCCTGCTCACTTGTGTCCCGTAAGACCCCGAGTACTTGATTCCTGTTCCAAGAATATTCGCGCTATCCACATCCGGGAGGCTTATGGGACCCCCCTGAGCCAGAGCTTGATTCAGTCTTATTTCTTGGGGCCACAAACTAGTTTGAGGTTTTGTTTACTATCCTGTACTTATGCCATGCTTTATTACTGTATTTACGATTGTGCGAGGAGCACCCTGTACTGTTTAGGATCGGGACACGTTTTCGCGGTGTCGACAAGCCCAGTTTTGGGTTCCCAGTCGCTCACAGCCGTCCACCCAAACCTCGGGTCCGTCTCGGAGTCAGCTAACTTCGTTGCGGGTGTACTCCAAGGGGTGGCCCCCTGAAATATTTCTGAATCTTGTGATTGCTTTGTCGTGAAGGCCTCGTTGGGTTTTGATTTGGTTTTTCCGAGGTTGATCGAGTGTGTGTTGCTATTTGTGCACCCCTGCAGGGTAAAACTTTCTGAAAGCCATGTCCGCGGTTATGGACGACTTGGAGCACAGTTTCTCGACCATAGGCAAGCATAACTAAAGTACCGCTTTAACTTGACTAAATAACTGACTAGTAAATAGTGCCACACACATGGAATGGTTAATAAAATTGCCAACGGATGGGGGGGATGTTCGTCCGCTTCCTCGTTGGTAAGCGAGGAGGAGGATGGATCTGGTGATCTTACCGTTATAACGGTTGTCATTAATTCACGGACATCCGTCTATCTTTGGTTAGGCGGATGGTTAGCGAATATCTATAGAACTGTTAGGGTTTATCTTTCGCTGCAATTGCGTCACCCCAGGTTGTGTCCCCTTTAGAGGCATAAAGACTTGCTGAGTACCCTTAGGGTCTCACACGATAAATTATTGGTTCAGATGAACAGGTACCCTCGCAGGACGGATACTGGGTGGAAGAGGCTGATGATGTGGGCAACGATCGTTCGGTGTAGAGATTCCGGGCACGGGGATCCGTGAGATCTGTGGGCGGGATTTGCTTATTTCTATGGCATCTTATGCCGATTTGCTTCTTATCCGTACTCGGACTTTGTTTTGCCGCTTCCTCTTGATACTCTGATGTGTGATGTATGAGGAATTATCCTAAAATATTATATCTATCTAGGTCATTTGAATCTTGCCGTATGGCGTTGCTATATTTCCTTTCTTTTTAGATGGAATGGCTCTGATGTACTTTTGTATGGCGGCTTGCATACATACCCATTTGTGTATGTAGTTGATCCCTTCGCCTGCCGATTACGCCGCCCGTACAGGTCCCGATGAATCGGAAGTGGTTGGGACGGCCGTAAGGTCTACCCGTGAGTGGCTTTTGGGGCCCCACCGTACTATTTCAACCACTACCGTTCATCCAGGCTTGTATCTAGGAGCGTAATTCACCGAGGTAGTTACAAAACTCGTAACTTAGATATTCACCTCCACGATCAGATCGTAGAAATTTAATCTTCTTGTTACGTTGATTATCTACCTCACTTTGAAATTCCTTAAACTTCTCGAAAGTTTCGGACTTATGTTTCATGAAATAGATATACCCATATCTACTCAAGTCATCCGTGAAGGTAAGAACATGACGAAAACCACCACGCGATGCTACACTCATTGGGCCACACACATCGGTATGTATGATTTCCAACAAGTCCGTAGCTCGCTCCATCATCCCAGAAAATGGAGTCTTAGTCATTTTACCCATCAGACGTGCTTCGCATCTTTCAAGTGATTCGAAATCAAGTGATTCAAGAAGTCCATCGGAATGGAGTTTCTTTATACGCTTCACTCCAATATGACCAAGACGATAGTGCCACATATAGGTCGAGTTATCGCTCAATTTCAAACGTTTAGCTTCAATGTTATTAATATGTGTATTTCCACGATCGAGATTCAATAAGCATAGACCATCTATCAAAGGTGCATGTGCATAAAACATATTACTCATATAAATCGAACAACCATTATTCTCAGATTTAAACAAGTAACCATCTCGCAACAAACATGATCCAGATATAATGTTCATGCTTAACGTAGGCACCAAATAACAATTATTTAAGTATAAAACTAATTCCGATGGTAGATGAAGAGGTAGCGTGCCGGCCGCGATCACATCAACCTTTGATCCATTTCCAACGCACATCGTCACCTCGTTCTTCGCTAGCTTCCGTTTATTTTGCAGCACCTGTTTCGAGTTACAAATATGAGCAACCGAACCAGTATCAAATACCCAGGCACTACTATGAGTACTAGTGAGATACACATCAATAACATGTATATCAGATATACCTTTCTTCTTGATGTTGCCGTTCTTCAAATCCGCCAAGTACTTTGGGCAATTCCGCTTCCAGTGACCTTCTCCCTTGCAGTAAAAGCACTCAGTATCAGGCTTAGGCCTAGCCTTGGTCTTCTTCGTCGGTGCTACAACTTTCTTACCACCGTTCTTGAAGTTTCCCTTTTGCTTAGACTTGCCTTTCTTGAATTTGGTGGTCTTATTGACCAACAACACTTGATGCTCTTTCTTGATCTCCACTTCTTCAGATTTCAACATGGAGAAGAGTTCTGGCAACATCTTGTTCATGTTTTGCATATTGTAGTTCATCACAAAGTTCTTGTAACTTGGTGGTAGTGATTGGAGGATGCGGTAAATCCCCAAAGCATTAGGAATCACTATACCCAAACTTTGGAGTTTGTTTGCGTGCCCAGACATCTTAAGCACATTCTCACTAACGGAGCCGCCCTCTTCCATCTTGCAGTTAAAGAACTTTTCAGAAGCCTCATAACTCTCAACTGCCGCGTGAGCCTCAAATATCATTTTGAGTTCACGGGCAATATCATGTGGGTCTTAGTTCTCAAACCTTTTCTGAAGCTCCGATCCCAAACCATACAAGATAGCACACTGAACTGTGAAGTACTGATTCTTCCGAGTGAGGTAAACATTCTTTACTTCATCGGTAGCAGTACCTGAGGTGGTTCACCTAGCGGTGCATCCAGCACATAGGTCAAATTACCAGCATTGAGGACAATCCTCAAATTGCGGAACCAATCTGCGAAGTTTCTTCCATTGTTTTTCTTTCTCCAGGAACGCATTAAAATTGATGGTAGGGTCCGCCATTGATCTACAACATATTTGCAATAGTTTAGACTAAGTTTATGACAAATTGAGTTCTAATTAATAGTTAAATTAATCTAGGTGAACTCCCACTCAAAACAATATCCCTCACATTGTTTTAGTGATCACACGAACCAAATCCACCACGTCAAAACCGATCATCACGAGAGTTGATGTAGCTTCAATGGCAAATAATCAACATGTTCATCATATCTACTATAGGACTCATGCTTTACCTTTCGGTGATCTGTGTTCCGAGACCATGTCTGTACATGCTAGGCTCGTCAAGATCAAACCTTAGCTTCCGCATGAGCAAATCTGGCTTGCTCACGTTGTATACACCCGCAGAATCTAACACACCCGATCATCACGTGGTGCTTCGAAACAACGAGCTTTAGCAACGGTGCTTACTAAGGATGAACACTTCAAAACTTGAAATTTGTGTGCTTGAGGGATCATATTATAATGCTACCGTCGTTAACTAAGCAATACAAGATGCATAAAGGATTAACATCACATGCAATTCATAATATGTGATATGATATGGCCTTTCTTCTTGTGCTTCCGATCTCCATCTTCAAGCACGAACATGATCTCCATCATCACCGGTATAGCGTCAAGGTCAATGGCGCCGTTTCATGGTTGTCGTCCACCAACTTCAACTATTACAACTACTTTGAATAGACATGCGGGTCTTAACGGAATTTAAAGACAACCATATGGCTCCTGCCATTTGCCAACTTACAATAAGGGACATTGCATACATCAAATATAATCACAATCATGGCCATATCACATCACAACACACCCTTGCAAAACAAAGTTAGACGCCTCTAATTTTCTTTGCATATTTTACGGGGTTTGGGGATTTCAATAAGTGTCGCTCTAACTTACAAACAAGAACCACAACAATGATGCTTGAACTATCAAGTGCCTGTTGTAAATTGGATATACTATGATGGGAGAGACATGCACACACAAAGCCACTTATGCAATACAAGTTGCATGTTGAGCGTGGAGCAAGTCTCATGAACGATGTCATGTAAGGTTAGCCCGGGCCGCTTCATCCCATCATACCGAAAGATGCAAAGTACAAGCCTTTCTTAAAAGTTTGAATCCCAACCCACACACTTTGCCAAGTATATGATGATCTTTTATTTAACTCCGCGTTTAACAAGTCACTCATTGGATAATATTTGGATCTTAACACATGAGCACACGGGGATTCAGGTTCACAAAGCAATCTCCATGCTTTCTTGGACAACATTGCAAGATTAAAGCAAAGAAAATCCCTAAACCCCATACCACCTTTATTTTTTAGGACACACATTTTCCACCACGCAAACCAGTGCATATGTTTCTTACCATCATCTCCCCACCACTATCAGTACATAGCATCTGTTATCCCTTTAATTACTTGTTTAGAGAGTTTGAATACCGACATCGCATATGCAGGAATATCTTGCGCAATAGCTTACAATAAAGCTTCCTTTCCACCATAAGATAGTAACTTTTATTTAAAACCACTCAACCTTTTGATAATCCTATCAACCAAATGCATAAAGCAATCGGTTATGTCCATGCCAACAATAGATGGCAACCCAAGATATTTGTCTGTAATTGCTTCGGTTAAGATATTTATCTCTGAACAAATAGCCACCTTGGTATCAACAGGTGTACATGTGCTGAAGAAAATGCTAGACGTTTCCACGCTAACCAGCTGACCCGAAGAAGAACAATAGTCTTGGGCACTTTGTTGAGAGTAGAAGCATTTGAAATATCAGCCCTGAGCAAGATTAGCGAGTCATTCGCGAACAATAGGCGGGATACAGCAGGTGCGTTGCAGCACACCTTAACCCCAATAAGATTTCCCGCATCCTCTTCATGCTTTAGGAAACTCGAAAAACCCTCTGCACCAAACAAGAAATAAGTAAGGGGAGAGGGGATCTCCCTGTCGGAGGCCCCTAATAGGGGTAATGGTCTCCGGATCATGGCCATTAATCCTGACTTGGTACTTAACAGATTTGACGCAACTCATGATCAGTTGTATCCACTCCTCCTTAAACCCCAAACGAAGCAAGATCTTCTCCTGAAAGGGTCACTCTAGACGATCATATGCCTTGTGCATATCAAGTTTAATTGCACAGAGGCCATATTTCCCTGTCTTCTTATTTTTATTAGAATGGTAAGATTCATATGCCATACGAAAATTAACGGTTATAAGCCTTCCCGGAACAAATGCACTTTGGTTAGGGGATATGATATCATTCAAAATTATTTTGAGCCTAACCGCCATAACTTTGAAATAACTTTGTAGACTACATTGCAGAGACTAATAGGTCGATACTGAGTTACCTTCTCTGGATTATCCAACTTCGGAATTAAGACCACCATAGTATCATTCCATCCTTCAGGAATAGTTTTAGTATTTATAGCCAGAAGAACTTCATTAGTTAGATCCTCACCGAACAAACTCCAATATTTCTTGAAGAAAATAACATGTAATCCGTCTGGGCCAGGGGCTTTGAGATCCCCAATATTGAACAAAGCTTTCTTCACCTCCTCTCTAGTATACACTTCACAAAGGACTTCATTCATCTCTTGAGTAACACAAAGTTTCACTTTATTGATTACCTCTAGGTCAGGTTGATCCACCTCTAAGTAGAAAAGTCCTGCAAAATAGTCCTTGATATGATGAGAGAGATCGTGTTGGTCTTCTTTCCAAATATCATTAGTATCTTTCAGTTTTTTGATGAGGTTTTTCTTCTTCCTAGCTAATGCAAAATTGTGAAAAAATGGTGTATTTTGGTCCCCGTATTTCATCCAATTGGCCCTGCTACGTTGGACCCATTTAATCGCTTCCTATTCATGGATGTTCTCCATCTCAACCTGGATCTCGTGTTGCCTTTTTTTGCATCATCCGATAAGGGGATGTCCATGAATTCATTCAGTTCTCTCTAAAGCTCAACAAGCCAATGTCAGGGTTTCATCAGAGTGTCCTTATCCGAAGCATGCAGGACTTGATGGACCTCTTTCAGTTTTAGAGCTAAATTTCCATGTTCATTTCCTTGGGCCTTGGTCCATGCTGAACCCACAACCGAGTGAAAAGCTTCTTCTAGAAGCCACTTTGCTTCAAAATATTTCCTCCCACTCGGTCTAGTCACCTGAGGTGAGTCCATGTATGAGCAATCCAACAAGATTGGTCGATGATCTGACTTAGAGAAATCCTCATGTATCAAAGCATCCAAGGGAAACTTTGCACACCATTCCGGGTTTGCCACCGCCCGGTTTAACCTTTCCCTCATTCTGCCTCTTCTCCATGTAAACCTCTCTCCAATAAAACCCAGGTCCTCCAAGTTGCAGTCCTGGAGGGCATCACGGAAAGCATGCATACATCTTTGGGGACGCAGGTTTCCTCCCTCCTTCTCGGCACCTACTAAGGTCTCATTAAAGTCGCCTAGCATAACCAAAGGTAGGTTAACCATGTTGTGTAGTTCGCGCATATAATCCTACGTCAGGTGTTTCATGCTACCATTGGGTTCACCATATATACCAGTGATCCTCCAAGCATCACTAGTATTCTCGTCGATACGAATATCCAGATAGTTTGTGTGTACTCTTTTTGAGGTCACATTCAATTCATTCCTCCAGAGCCAGAGAAGCCCCCTGCTCTGACCATCGCTCTTAGGCATGATGGGCTAATCGAAACCCATTTGTCACTTTAAACTCTCCGCCCTAGCTTTACTCAGATGTGTCTCGGGCAGAAAAAGAACAACCGGTTTGTGTCACGCCTAGATAACCAGGAGCGCACGAACTACTGTGGATTTACGTAACCCACGGCAGTTGAGACCTAAAGTTTTCATTTCTAATGGACAGGCTCAACAGAGCCCGTCGATCCTAGGGTAGTGCCTGGGTTCTCACCATCCACCTTTGTCCTCTTCGTGCAGTCTTTATCCCTAGTCGTTGAAGGATTTTGAAGAGGTGGCACTTCTATATCTGTCTCCATGTACATATCCTTCAAAGACTCATGCCTGTTAGTCTGGGGCCTTTCAAGTTGAAGTCAATACGTCATTTCGGAAGGGTATCAGCCATATCGCCCTCCTTCATGGTTGCGTCCACAATTTTCATAGGACTAGAAACAGTATCCTTCAAAGAATCATCATCATCTACATCCCATCCACGATTTTGATTAGCTCTCCTATCACGGGGGTTGTTGATATCCAGATCCCTCCCCCCAAAACCAGTCCTTCCTCTTCCACCAATGTCACGAGATCGACCACCATGGTAACCTCCCCTATTTCCACCAAAAGCCGCCCTCCCATCCCATGTTTCTCTGTTAGCTTTCAGAAACTCTCCCCACTTCAGCATACTAATGTCAAATTCACATGTTCCGCATTCCTCATGGACATGGCCAAGTAGGCCACAAGAACCACAAAATTTAGAGATTTTCTCATATTGGAGAAGAAACAAAATTCTCTTTTCCCGTTCCTCGACACAGCAACAAAGCGAGCCAGAGGTTTATGGATATCAAGCTTCATCTAACTCTGATAAAATCACCCTGGCCGTGCAGTGTAGACTCAACTTTAATAACCTGTCCAATCTTTTTCTCGGCTAGATTTTTAACAATAGACACATGTCTGTAACCATCCGAAAGTTTATGGATTTGTACCCAAATATCAATAAAATTCAGATCTACTGAATCGGCCAGCGAGAGACCATCATATTCTTCTATAGCAACTGTGTTCTGATGGAACAACCATGGGCCTCCCTTTGTAACTTTAGTCCAATCACGAAGGCAATATCATCGGATTGTGAACAAATTCCCTCCCATATGACGGAAATCCACATCTCTCGTCGGGTCCATGCGATGCGCATATGTTGTTCAAATGTTTGGGAGCATCAACATCTTCAAAAACGAGATCATCAATCTCATCGTCCTCAATCCCAAGCCGTTGTAAGAGATCACCCAGAGGTTCCTCTCTCTTATGGCTTGAACCTTCGCCCATCTGACTGACGTCTGAGACATCGCCGCAGACGGAAGATCACCCAGGGATTCTACAGAACCGATCTAGGGTTTAACGAGTTCAAAGGAGACCCGCCACCCAGAGATGGCGAGAGAACATGAACATGTCCGCTCCACGATAGCAGGAGGACTACCGGAAAGCGGAGATCGGATCAGAGAAGGATGAAGAGTCGTCGCCGGGTGAAACCTCTGCAGGGAAGCGGAGAACCCTAGTCGCCTAGGTCAAGAAACCCTAGTCGCCTAGGTCTTTTTTGTATTACGACTTCCTTCGAGTAGCGAAGTAGTTGATCCTAAAAGAAACTCTATAAACGACTGTACTCCTGAAGGTGAGTGCTATATGCTTGAAGCCCTGTTGCTATTGTTTCATCGATTGGGTGCAGAATTTTGCTTCATCCTATCATGCTATTCGCGAAAGTCAACAGGGTTTGTCTTTCAGTTTCTCCATGTGGGGATTGAGTTACAATCGGGACTCTGGTGCACTAGTATATGAAATGTGCCGAGTACGAACACTATGCTCTGACGGAATATGGGACTCTCCAGCTTCAGTTTTCACTGTCTACACTGTAATAATAGTAGTCTCATATTCACATTCTCAATGTATCATGATCAGACCAACCTTGCAGCATACAGTTTAGAGTGAAAGCTAGTACCATTCAAATCTACTAGCACGCAATTCATTTACATTTCATAGAATAATCCTTAACAAACCTAGCGCACAGGTGCATATAGGATGCAACTAATATTTATTTCTTGTTTTTCAGCTAAACTTGGTTACACACGTAAAATCTATAACCTACTAGAGCAATATAAGTTTGAAGTGTCAAGAAAGTGCAATGCTTCTGAAATGCAGCGACTCCCCGCCTAAATGTCAGCAAAGCAGCGGCTACAGTGTCAGAATCTGTCAAACTTTCTGTAGCACATGACACAGAGGGCAGCAAATACTGTGATGCCACCAACAAGGCAGAGCGTGTCGAAGCGGCACTCGCTTCGTATCTTCTCCTCTTTCAGTTCGCTCTGAACCCTCAGGTACGAATGGCATGAATCCAGCACCTCGCTATAGTTCCTGCTCCGGTGGCAGCTCAGTGCCTCCTTTAGGACGAGGAGGCTGCGGTGCCCATTGAGATGGACGCCTTCCATATCTTCTATCTGCATGTTCAATTCCGTCAGCGCAAGCGTCGATGGTTCCCCTGTCTCTTCACTCCCAGTATTGGTCACACGGAACTTCATCAGAAGAATGCATTTTGCTACCTGGCATGGCAGGACCTCCTTCGCCGGAAGGACAGAACCGAACCGTAGCACGAAATCAGTATCTGTCGGCCAGTGCCTCTGCCCACCTAGTGGGTGCCAACTTGACAGGTTAACAGCAAGCTTCATCTTTTGGTTGACCATGATCCAGCTTAACTTTATACCATCATTCAGATCCCTCCAGAGTTTCCCGTCTTTCCGTTCTTGTTCCAACGAGGGCACCGATGGTAAGTCATTGATTGTTGATAGGAATACTTCCCCATCATTGTTATCATCATTTTCAGGCGAGTGATGAAACACATCTATTCGAAACGGGCAGTTGTAGAACCAGCCATTTGCGCCATCCGAGCTAGGAATTCCCCATATGATGTCCGAGTAGAGTGCACGGTCTTTGTACTGTATGTCGATAAGCGACACAAAGTCTGAAGGCAAGGCCTTTTCAAGCTCATCTGTGCCATTGAAGTAGTGGTAGTAGTCAGACTCATCCCATTCCTCAGCAAAGAGGTTAGTTTTATTGGTCTGAACCGAAGGAACATCTTTATTCAGTATAAGTGTGGAGCAATCTGCATAGAACTTCCTGAATCCACCAACAGAGATAATTAAGCTCCTAACATCATCATGGTTTGTTGATGGCCACATAGATCGGCACACATTTTCCCATAACTCTTCTTCCTTTGATATGTCCCGGAGTTCAGCGCAGGCACATCCTGCTCTTGCTAGTGCTGCACCATCGAGACGCTTCAGTATGTCATGTAAAATGTCGGCACTAAGTGATGCCATGTTTGCAACTTCTTTTTTTACAGGAGAAACAGATGCTACACGGTCAACTGCAGCATAAGAACATGAAAGATCATCAGTTTTAACATAGCATGTCATGTGATAATCAGATTTAACACGACATGGTCAACGCGTTTTTACTACTCCCTCCGTGTCAAAATAGATGTCACAAATTTGTTCAAATTTGGATGTATCTAGTACTAAATAGTGTTCAAATACATCTAAATTTAGACAAATTTTCGACATCTATTTTGAGACGGAGGGAGTACTAGCTTCAAAAAAAAAATGCTGTGTTACTGAGAATATAAGAGCACCACTTATTTTCAGGAAGTTCCATAAGAATGAACGTGCGGTCACTCTGACATTAATAAAGCTGTAGCCGTTGTTGGCCATAAATCGTATGCCAAAAAGATCGAACTTCTGTAATGTAAATCCAAGATTATAAATTGCGATTGCCCTAGGTGATTGATGGCATTACTCATACTCCCTTTATCCAAAAATAAGTGATTTAGATTTGTTTATATTCGGATGTACACATTTTAGTGTATAGATACATGTGAATCTAGAAAAATGGAAGTCACTTATTTCTGGACGGAGGGAGTAGCACTTTTATCATGAAAAAGGATGCATTAAACATTCACGTCTGCATGATGCTCAATAAAACTAACAACTGTTCAAAATAACCTCTTCTCGAAATAACAGGAAACAATAATTAACCTCCATTTTCTTCAGAGAAGGCACAATGAACAAATGGTGCCCTCTTAAAGAAGAAACAAATGGTAGGGAGAAACCATCCGAGAACTCAAACCCAGTGTAGAAAAATACATAGTAGTTTCGACGGCAGGCAGTACACCGGATCTTATAGCAAATTACCCAACAGATCTATAAACTGGAACCGTCTTGGAAGACATCGACCAAACTGAGCAGTTCGTACAGGAACAATTTCACAAAATTAGCCGAAAGAAAGAGGGCGCAGATTCAAGAGGAAGGACAAGAGGAAGAAGAGCGCATCACCTCACCTCAAACGATTCATCTGATGGACAGGGCCGAGCGGAAGCGGAGATGGAACATGGAAATCTGGGAGGACAGTTGCACAAGGTCGCATTGGGACCAACGTCCCTGGATAAGCCAGGCTGTGGTCGACCGCGTGGGCATCGTCCACAGCTTCCGTTCGACGGTGCACTGGTGTACAAAGACTTTGTCTAGGAATAGCCGGTGGGTCTGGAGTAAAACGGCTGACTTTTTTATTATAGGTAAAAGCAATATGGACGCGGCTAGGTAGCATCCGGACGCCGGTTTCTCTGCTGCAGCACTCGCCCTAATTGTATATGATTTAACTATTAAAAAGCAACTTAAGTTGATTTTGGAACCAATATAACCATGTTGAAAAACAACCTAACTATGATGAACAAGACAACTTAATAAAATCAGTAACAACACTTAACCACTGAAAAGCAACTTAGTTAAAATTAGAAGTCAACTTATCTATGTTAAAGAACCAACTTAACTATGATGAAAGAACAACTTAATCAAATATGTATCTGATTTAACCATTAAAAAGCAACTTAAGTTGATTTCGGAACCAATGTAACCATGTTGGAAAACAACTTAACTATCATGAACAAACCAACTTAATGAAATTAGTAACAAAACTTAACCACTGAAAAGCAACTTAGTTGAAATTAGAAGTCAACTTATCCATGTTGAAGAACCAACTTAACTATGATGAAGAAACAACTTAATCAAATCTGTATCTGATTGAACCATTAAAAAGCAACTTAAGTTGATTTCGGAACCAATGTAACCATGTTGGAAAACAACTTAACTATGATGAACAAAACAACTTGATAAAATCAGTATCAAAACTTAGCCATTGAAAAGCAACTTAGTTGAATTTAGAAACCAACTTAACCATGTTGAAGAACCAACTTAACTATAATAAAGAAACAACTTAAGCAAATCTGTATCGGACTTAACCATTGAAAAAACAACTTAGTTGATTTGTGTGCGACACTCCGTAGATCGATTTTGTGGCCATGGTCGAGACACGAGACCAACCCACCTATTTTAGGTTAATCGCCAGCTGTTGTTACTTAGATTACTTACGAAAAGAAGTTTTCAAGATCCCAACAATTAAATTGCCAAGATGGTGATCTACATTAGAATTACAAACCTACTCCTACATGCTTTTTTATTTGAACGAACACATATTCAAATTCTTCCATCTAAAATTGTTCTCACGTGTGTGCCCATAAGGTACAAGCCCAAACCAAAGGAGATTAGGCCCAAGTAGGAAAGTAGCAGAACGCTTCTTCCTTGTCACCACGATAGCACACAGATGAACTGTCGACCTGCGGCAATGGCGCTACTGCCCTTCTCCGCCGCTGCATCTGCTAGCTGGGGGTCCCTGGTTTCAAGGGACGGGGCGGCCTCCCCTTCCCCTCCCTCGGGCCTAGGAAGGAGAGCCTGTGGCGGTGAATTTTGAGGTAGATGGGGAGGTGCTGCCCCGGTGTTTCTTGAGTGAGAGGGAGCAAGAGAGTTGGACATGGCTCGCCGGAGGTGCGATCTGCCCGGAAGGCCGTCTGAGGCATGGCGGGGCGGCGCACGCAATGGCCGTTGGGGATTATGTACGGGGTAGATGGCGATATAAAGGCCACGCTGTCGGAACGATGCGTCGTGTCCCCATCGCATCGGACGGACGACGAGCGAGTGCTGCGACGTGTAATCCAGCATCCGGATGTTTTTTAGCAATTGGGAAGCAATATATAGACTTAAACAAGCAAATCTTTCGTTAAAAACATTCCACACTCGTTAAAAAACTTCCAGACTCCTTAAATAATCTGATACTCCTTCCGATCCGGTTTATTAGACATGCACGTAGTTTAAAAAAATATTTAACCATTAATTTTGACTAATAAAATATGCAATATATGTTCCAAATAATATACCATTGAAAACTAATTTTGAAGATAAATCCAATGGTATAATTTTTATGATATATTATGTAAAATTTGTTGATCAAAATTGCTCTTAAACTACGTGCGCACCTAATAAACCGGACCAGAGGAAGTAAATAAAATAACAAGACAGCAGACTTAGAGTTTGTCTAAAAGGTATGATGAGTCTTCCTTGGTTAAATCGGGTGAATTAATCTAAAAGACGGTTTAATTGTATCTCCACAAACGTGTACCATGTCAAACACCAGGGTACACAATATAGAAACTGTATTTTCATGTTTTATCAACAAAACATTATAACTTCTATGGTTCACTTGTGAAACTTGTGGAGCATAGGTTGTATAAAAAACCAAGTCCTCGAACACATTTTTCATCCTTAACCCGTGGTTAAACAGTGAAACCTGAACTTATATCTCGTCAAATCATACACTTCATTCGTCTTAAAAAAGTTGTCGTAGATTTGTCTAAATTTGAATATATTTAGACACAATGTAGTATATATACATTCATCCAAATTTTAACAAACTTGTGACATTCTTTTTATGATGAAAAGATTAAAAAGCTATTCAAAATAATTAGAACCACCCAAATAAAAGGGACCTTTATGAAACATGGTCCACCATTTTCAAATTGTTCTGAATCATCTCGAATCAAGTAAAACACTACCACCCATTTTTAAACTATTTCTAGATGCTTTATGAAATAATTGAAACCGTGCATGGAACCTTTTTGAAACACATCAAACCTTTCTCCAACAATCAAAACCACCATTTGGTGTTTACTCAGGTGGAAGCACCAGACCTCTATGGAACAATTGAAACCACATCAAAACTTTACAAAACAACTGAAACCACATAAATCTTTTATGAAACAGGTGGAACCACCAAACCGTTATGAAACAATTAAAACCACATCAAACATTTATGAACAATTGAAACAATGATTTGGTTGTCACCCACATCAATGTTGTGCCACGTAGAGATAAAACAAAACTTTTCCCTCTAACATGGTGATCCCAAGAACTAGCTGAGGTAGAAAGCCACGAGGTTTACCACTAGACGCGTAGTTGTGGATTACTGATGTAGCGCGTCAGTTGATGTAGTGTAGTCCTCACGATCGATCCGATCACGATCGTCCAAGCGCTGATGGTACAACGTCTCTGGTGGTGTCCACACGTACGAGGAGGAGCGCCGGCGGTGAACTGCTAGGTTCGATACGACAACATGACTGTTGTGGAGCTAGGGTTTCCAACTCATGGAATGACCTAAACGGTCAACTCTTCTGGGTTTTTGCGCTCCACCATATATAGGGAGTGAACGTGGGCTCCGCTCACTCGTGGCCCATTCACTAAAGCCCATATAATATTAGTCACCGTGATTCCGACTCATTGCTCAGTCCAAATCCGGATCGGGTCCAACCCAACCAGATTTCCGGTTCAGATCCAATCCGAACTTACTCCCACTCTTAAGTGTGCGACCCCGCAGGCTCATGGCTACTTGGACACGATTGGAGTCCGACTCTCAATCGATCAGTCGGTAGCGGCTCCTAGCAGAACGTGCCGACTCCCAAGTGCCAAAGAGTCATGACGACTTGCCTTTCCAATGCGACTTGCGTCCGAGTCCCTTTTGCCTCACGATATACCTTGTCAGACTATAGGCAAATATTTGTCATCCCTTAAATATTCTGACTCTCTTCTCGATTCGAGATAAGTGATTCATTCGATTAACTCTTAGTCGATCGCCTCGATTAACAATTAACCGAGTCGTGCATGGCCATGCTTTCCGAATCATATCATCTGAGAAGGCCCAGAGAATATCTCTCCAAGTGGAGGAGCAAAATCCCATCTTGGTTATTCACATCACACGGCGTGATTCTGATTCGACCCGAACTCTGCCTTTATAACTGCCCAGTTACGGATCAACATTTGATAGAACCTAAGTCGGCGATCCTCAACTCGGACTGTGCAACAACCTCAGGTCTAAGGATTACATTGTACAAATGACAACTTGTTCGTTGTACCTCAATATGGGTCAATCCGACTTGCTAAACTCTTTAGCCGAATCTGTGTAAGTCGGAATAGCATCTCCATGCCCATGACAACTGGAAACAAGTCATCAAGCCTAATTTCACATTGGTCTAAGTTGTGTGTCCAGCACAACCTTGATGAACAAGGATATTTAGTACAAACAACATGAATGTATAGTTCCACAACCGAATCACATATTCAATGATACACATCAGATGTTTATACAAGGACAACTTAATATCTTTATGAATACAATGGGAAATATTATCATACATGATTGCCTCTAGGGCATATTCCCAACAGTCTTTCACTTGCACTAGAGTCAATCTTCCGACATCACATGTCTAGGCATCTAATGCCCATAGCTCTTAGGTGTGCATCATATGCTTCGGCTGTGGTAACGGCTTTGTCAATGGATCCAAAATATTTTCATCCGTGTGTACCTTTCATAACTTGATATCACCCTGATCCACGAACTAGCGAATCAGGTGGTACCGCATGAGTATGTGCTTGTTCTTATGGTGTTGTCTGGGTTCCTTGGCTTGTGCAATAGCACCATTGTTGTCACAATACACGTCTAACGGATTGGACGAGCCCTGAACCACACCAAGATCCATGAGAAAATTCCTCATCCAAACAGCTTCCTTTGCTGCCTCCGAGGCGGCAATATACTCAGCCTCTGTTGTAGATGCAGAAACAATCTCTTGATTGGAACTCTTCCAGCTCACAGCACCTCCGTTTATAATAAACACGTATCCGGATTGCGAACGAGAATCACCAAAGTCGGTAAGATAACTCACATCCATATAAACCTTTACACCGAGTTCATCTTCACCACCATAAACCAAAACCATATCCTTAGTCCTTCTCAAGTACTTTAGGATATTTTTAGCCGCTGTCTAGTGGATTTCTCTAGGATCAGCCTGGTATATGCTCACAATACTTAGAGCATACGAAACATCTGGCCTAGTACAAATCATGGTATACATGATGGATCCGACTGCAGAAGCATATGGAATAGCACTCATCCGACTTCGCTCATCAGTTGTCGAAGGACACTGAGTCTTGCTAAGTTTTACACCATGAGACATCGGTAAGAAACCCTTCTTAGACGATTCCATGTTGAACTTCTTCAACACTTTGTCCAAATAAGTACTCTGACTCAATCCAATGAGCCTCCTTGACCTATCTCTATAGATCTGGATTCCAAGAATATATGTTGCCTCACCCAAGTCTTTCATTAAGAAACTCTTTTCCAATGATTCCTTGGTTTCTTGCAACATCTGGACATCATTTCCAATAAGTAATATGTCATCCACATATAAGATCAGAAAGTTTACTTTGCTCCCACGAAACTTCTTGTATAAACAAGAATCATGATCACTCTTGATGAAGCCAAACAATTTGACTACCTCATCAAAGCGAATATTCCAACTCCGAGATGCTTGCTTCAATACATAAATGGATTTCTGAAGTTTGCACACTTTGTCAGCATTAGCCGGATCGACAAAACCCTCGAGATGTATCATATACACGCCCTCGGTTAAATTTCCATTAAGGAAAGCCGTTTTGACATCCATCTGCCATATCTCATAGTCGAAATAGGATGATATAGCTAACATGATCCAAACTGATTTAAGCATCACTACGGGCGAGAAAGTCTCGTCGTAATCAACTCCTTGAACTTGTCGGAACCCCTTCGCGACAAGACGTGCTTTATAGACGGAAACATTTCCATCCATATCAGTTTTCTTCTTAAAGACCCATTTGCACTTGACGGGTCTTGCACCATCTGGAAGATCAACCAAGTTTTAAACTTGATTTTCATCCATGGACTTTAACTCGGATCTCATGGCTCCGAGCCATGACTCTGAATCAGATCCCACCATTGCTTCCGAATAATTTGTCGGCTCATCACTGTCTAATAGTAATACATCACGAACACTTCGTAATCTCGCCGATCTTCGTAGTACAGGTGCTGCTGCCGACTTAGCTACCACGACCGACTCAACCTCTAAGGTTTTTGCCGACTCGCTACTAGCCGGTTCCTCTTGAATTTCTTCGAGCTGCACTGTGCTCCCACTGACTCCCCGACTGAGAAACTCTTTCTCAAGGAAGACACCGTTCCGAGCAACAAACACTTTGCCCTCTTCTCGGTTGTAGAAGTAGTAACCCAAGGTTTCCCTCGGATACCCCACTAAAATACACTTATCTGACTTGGCCATAAGCTTGTCCGACTGAAGTCACTTGACAAATGCTTCACAACCCCAAATCTTAAGAAAAGACAAAATCGGCTTTTTTCCTATCCACATCTCATGCGGTGTCTTCTCTACCGACTTTGATGGTACTCTATTTAGTGTGAACACCGTTGTTTGTAGACAATAACCCCAAAATGATAAAGGAAGATTTTTCCGACTCATCATTGATCGTACCTGTAAGGTTCCCAACCTTTAATAAGGTAGAGATCCCTGTGTTTACAATGCTAGTCCCTGGATCAATAGCTAGTATCCACAGTTAAGATGTAATATCAAGAAACAAAGTTCATAATACAACTTTATAACCAGGAATAAAATAATTTATTACATCTTACATAGCTCATTTGGCTATCTCATTACAATGCAGCAGAATATAACAATAGCATGGGGTCCTTCATCTTCAAAGTGCCACAGGCAGGCATGTTGGTTGTAGACTTGTAATCCTACTTCACTAATATCAAACAAACCTGCAACATAACAAGTTACAGCCACAAGGGTCAATACATATGAATTGTATTGGCAAGTGATACTATGGTAGTATAGTGGAGTCTATCATCTATATGCATTTGGCTAAGTGGAGCTTAGGCTTGCATTGCTCAAAATAGATTTTCCTTATCATTTGAAAACACTAAGTTTTTGCTTGACAAAAAATCACTCAAGGCATCTCCCAATAGAAATTGGTGATCCTTTAACCCTTGTTCAACCAGAAGATTTTAACTTAGAAATTGGGATGAGGAGATTCTTGATAGATTCCATGTCTTGATGCTCAAATTGTCCTTTTCCAGGGACATGGATAAGTACTTAGATTTTACACTCTGCAGAGGTGGTGCACTTTCCCCACAAGACTTGGTTTCACCAAGACAAGATCTTTCAGAAGCCTTCCCTTAGACCAGAATGGACGCGTTCCAACCTATCAAACCCCTACCACCAACTGTCCATTTGGCTAAGTTCTTGCAACCTATATGATCCAGGCAGAGCCCATAATGCCAAGTGGCTGCACTTGAAGCTTCTCAACATTTGACATCTCAAACCTCTTTGTTCCTGGGTGGCCATCCACAAGTGAGATACACAAGGTAAACCATAGAAATGGGCCTTGTGAACCACTCAACACAAACCATTCATTCCATTCCACCCAGGTGATTCATCACTTAGTTGTTTTATTAAACAAAACACAAGTCCACAGACTTAGAAGTATTCCATAGTATGAATATATATTCCACCCTTGTTTTCTACTAGCTAAGCTAAGCATGATAGTACTAGGAATCTTAACTTAGGAAATTTCTACTAAGGTTTCATCTACTAGATTTCTTGTAAGGGGTCCCAATCTTTAATAAGATAGAGCCCCCTGTGTTTACAATGCTAGTCCCTGGATCAATATCTAGCATCCACAGTTAAGATGTAATATCAAGATACAAAGGTCATATTATAACTTTATAACCAAGAATAACATAATTTTATTACATCATACATAGCTCATTTGGCTATTACATTACATTGCAGCGGAATATATGTAGTCATGGGTCCTTCATCTTCATAGTGCCACAGGCAGATGTTGGTTGTAGACTTTGTAATCCTAGTCAATCAAACAATCTTCACTTAAAAACAATCAACCTGCAACATTACAAATTACAGCCACAAGGGTCAATACATTTGAATTGTATTGGCAAGTTTCTCTTTTATATTTAATAAGTGGATCCTATCATTACATGCATATTTGGCTAAGTAGAGTTTAGGGTTCATTGGCATAAAGCAATATTTTATCCAATCTTTTCAAAATGGTTTGGTCCTTTGTCAAATCTCATTTCCAAGATCCTTGAACTCCTTGGTAGACACTCAAGTGTTCAAGTACTTGTCAAAAATCCTTGAGCACCTTGGTAACCCCAAGTGCTACAAGTTTTCTCAAAACTCATGAGTCCCTTGGTAATCCCAAGTACATCATGCTCTTGTGCACCTTGGTAACCCCAAGTGCAACAAGCTTAACAAAATCTCTTTGAATTCCTTGGTACCCCCAAGTGCATCAAGTTTTTATATTAGAAATTAGAATGTCGAGATCTCCCATAGTTCAAACTTTAGTTGCTCAGTATTGTCCATAACCGGGGACACGGCTAAGTACTTAGATTTTATTTACTTCTGCAGAAGGAGTACACTTTACCCACATGACACAATCCCATCTTGTTGCCACCAGTGGCCTACTGGATTAGTGCTCACCAAGATGGAGTACCGGCAGACTGAGAATGTGACGAAGTCTTTCCAAGAGGTCCTCCCATACATCATTGCTATCTTGTCTTCAGCCCCCATGAAGCATTCCAGATCCCCATGTCCGGTAACTAAAGACAATGTATGGGTCTTCCTAATGTAGTTGACTAAGCCAGAGCCATAATAGCATGTGGTTGTACACGAAAGCCACAATTGGAGAAACATGTTCAATCTCTAAGTTTCCTAGGTGGTTTTCAGTTGGAGCACAACACAAAGTGATTGCCATAGACATGGTTCCCTTTTGTTGCCACCTTCTCCAAAACATAAAGTGTCCACCACCTAGGTGGTTCATTGAGTCCTTGTTTTATTATATAAAAACACAAGTCCTTTTCTCAACCTTTGTAAAATCTCAACATGTATCTCTTTTCAAAACATAACATGGCTAAGCATGTACAACTTCAATATTTTACTAAGGAGTGTATAGGGAATCCTATTAGGATTAGCATAGCTTAAGTATAAAAACATTTTAATGCATGTTTACAAAATCTACTAAGTATAATGAAAATAGTAGGTCTTTTATATGATAGAGTAACTTGCCTTTTTGTTTAGGGAATGATAGTCACTCCTTGATCTTGCTAGTCTCACACTTGCTAATTTCACTACAATCAAACAAGCATAGTATCAAGTAGCATTCCAACATTCAAACAATGATTCACATACACAAGCAATGGTTCCTAAGTCTTGTAAAGAGAGGGTTCTATTGCAAGGTTGGTCTCTACTAGGTTTATAAACTTTGTAAGTTCCACATTGGTCATTTACCAAAATGGCAAAGTCATTAGTTAGAGGGTTTTTGCCCAAAGTCTATTTTAAAATCCATTCAACATTTTATGTGGTGAAAATTATTCTTTTTAAAGTAAAACTTTATGTTTTTCACCAAGTGAGTTGCTCTTGGCAAGGCTTGGTGTTTTGGGTCAGTAAGTTTGGGTCCATAACATTTTCCCAAGGTTTTCCTTGCAACAACTTTTCCAAAATACATTTTAATGAGTTTTATTTGGCTAGAAAATGACTAAGTTAATTAATTCAACTTAAATTTCACAAAAATCATTTTTAACACTATGGGTTGGTTCCTAGGGTCAGTAGGGTCACACAAATCCATTTTGCAAAAGATTTAATCCTAAAATCAATTTTAAACAATTTTTATACTCTAAACAAGTACACAAATGTTTCTGTAATTTCAAACAAGCTATCAGACACTATTTTCAAAACTAAGGCCATGGTTGTTTAGGGCTTGTTCTCCTGATTTTATTGATATAAAATTTGTCAAATTTGGACGTGTGGATCAAAAGTTATAAGGATTTGAAAATCATAACTAAATCAGATTTCAAATCTGTTTTAAACAGAACAGGGGACACGCGGCAGGTTTCTATTGGACGGTACCGCTTCGCTGCGGATCACGCTCTGTAGCCGTTGGATCTAAATGAGATCGTGCGGCGCAGGACACGTACCCCTTCGCGGTTAAGTGATCTATCGTAACCGTCAGATCCAGATCCTACGGTGCTAGCGTGCTCGACCATTTGCGAGCGGCGCTGCGGTGGCTACCGGCGGCGGAGCGGTCAGTCGATGATGGTTCCGGCGATACAGGAAGCGAGAGAGAGAAAGGGCATGCTCACCAGGCTCAGGGGGTCACGGTGAAGCTCTGGGTACTGCTGGCTTGACAAGGGGCGCTCAGAGACGGTCGCAATTTCTCGTCGGAGTTGGGAACGGCGACGGACGCGTCAGGTAGTCGTTGGGGACAGCGCTGTGGATCACCTCAAAGTGAAATGACGACACGGTTAGATGCGCAGGAACAAGACAGAGTCGTGTGCGTGAACTAGAAGGTGCGGGGTGGCCAGATACTACCTATGGCCTTCGCCGGAGATGAAGCAGATGGTGGCGACGGTGGCCGTTGTCGAAGGCGAGGTTACAGGGTACCCGCGGTCGAGTTGGATGCACTAGCAGATGCGCCTGAGAGTGGGGATGCTGTGAGCTTGGTCGGGGAGGAGAGGGGCGGCGAG
This sequence comes from Avena atlantica, assembly GCA_910589765.1. NCBI lineage: Eukaryota > Viridiplantae > Streptophyta > Magnoliopsida > Poales > Poaceae > Avena > Avena atlantica. The sequence goes on from OU342737.1 coordinate 123,272,088, forward strand.
TCTTGATCGGAATCGGAGACGGAAGCTCGTCGGAGCGGCGGTGGCACAGAGAAAATTGAAGGCAGCCTAGGGGCAGAGGGGAGGAGTGGTCTGAGGGAAAACGAGGAGGAGGAGCAGACGGTTAAATGGGCGTGGCCACGACGAGGAATCAACGCGGCTTTAAGGCGAATTGATCGCGTGGAATCAATGCCTGCAACGACAGCGAGGGGGAAGAGGCGTGGTTCGCGCGAGGAAGAAGAAGGAGCTGGCTGCGTGGGGTCCGCTGTCAGTGAAAGAAAAAGAAAGGAGTTTGGGTCCACCAGTCAGCTGCTGGGTGGGTGAGATTCTGAGTGGAAAAGAAAACGGTTCGGGCGTGGGAATGGTGGGCTAGTGATGGGCTTCGTGGGCTGATGGGTTGGGTCGGTTTTCTTTTATTTTTTTTTTCTGTCTGCTTTGCTTTATTCTTTTCTATTTTAATTTTCTGAGTTGATTATTCAAACACATGATTCAATCAACCAATTAAATTCAAACCAACATCACACTTCACAACTTTTGAACTTGATTCTGTTCAGTAACAAATACCAAATTCTAAAATAAAATATTATTTTAATTCATTTTAGGGTCCATTCATTAATTAAATAAAATGTACCTTTAGTTATTTATTTAAATAGGGTTTGATTTATTTGATAAAATCACCCTTTTTAAATCCAAATATTTTCAGAACAAATTAGTAGGTTTTATTTGGAAACAAAAGATATTTGAGAAACTTGTTTAAAACAAAATAACCTTTTATTTTAGGGTCCATTAATGATTTAAATAATATAGACTTTCTTTATTAATTCAAATAGGATTTATTTTATTGAGTTATTTATTTTGAAACCTTAAAATAAAACCAAAATATTTTAGTAGATTTTATTTGTGAATTCCAAATAATTGAGATAGCTTATTTTAAATAATTTAATAAGTTTTGATGTTTCAATTTAAATTGGTAAAAACCTCTTATTTAAATAAAGTTGGATATTAAAATCTTATTAATTTATTTAAATCAACTTTTGCTATTAAATGTTTTAGTTTCCAAAACTTGGTCAAAGTTTAATTTGGCTTTATTAAACAATCTTTACTTATAATTCTACTTTTTCTTTTGAATACCAAATCTCTATGAAGAGATCAAAAATAGTATTTTATTTTCCTTTAATAAAAGTTTATCTTTTTAAATCTCTTTAGGATTTATTTGATTCAAATTGGTTTGAGGTTCCATTTCAAAAAGTTTCTTCTGGCCCTGAAAATTAAATAAAGTTTTATTTTATTTATTTATTTTCACATTACAAGATTTGGAAAAATCTTGGGATGTGACAGGCTACCACCCTTAAAATAAATCTCGTCCCGAGATTTGGGGAGGCTAGGGTTTCAAGCAAGTTCAAGGCAACTAGGGTACTACCACCCTTAGAAAATTTCAAACAAAAATTACATATTGGCCTTCTTGGGTCCTGGAATTTCTCTATGTTAAACCTTTGCTTTATTCCTATGCTTGACTCATGGTCCAAGGTTGAGTTTCTCCATAGGCTTGTTTAACTTGTTCTTCATCCTTTCTGGACAGTTGCTTGCATAGTGTCCTGGATTCTTGCAGTTGAAACAATGAATGTCATTGAGTTCTTTACGTGGCTCTTGTGGGCAAGTTGCTACAAAATGACCTGGTTCATTACAGTTGTTGCACCACACTTGGTCAATCCCTTTATTCTTCTTGTTCTCTGGGCATCCACTGGAGTAGTGTCCCATTTCCTTACATTTACGACATTGTACAAGGCTCATGTCTTGCTTAGGCTTCTTGATTTTCTTTGATCCTTTGAATTAGGTTGTCTTGTTTGGAGGTATAAGTGGTCCTTTTCCTTTGGTAGACTTGGATCCTTCTTGTTTCCTTTGTTCTACCATGGCATAGATGGGACATAGACCAGGAGTATGATCACTTCCTTCACAAAGGTAGCAAGTAGCTTGGGAGGTAGGGCATTCTCCAACAGGATGGTCTTCATCACAATTGGGGCATTGTCCTTCATGCTCCTTGGAAGTATGATCCTTGTCTCCACAAATAATGCAAGCTGGGGCTACATCTAGAACAACATTTCTGTCATCCTTGCTATCATACTCTCTTCTAGGATAGCCTTCTTCCATGCTAATCATTTGATTAGTCACCTTAAGCATTAGTTGAGATTGTTCTTCCAAAAACTTTTGCAGTGCTGGATCTTCATTACTATTGTTGGCTAGGAACTGAGTTGTCAGTTGGTTCAACTGATGTTGGGTTGCTATGAGCTCTCCCAGGCTGTCAGCTTGGTTGGTGTTGGTGTCATCAACCTTGGAGTCTTTTGGAGTAGTCATCTGTTTGGGTTGCAGGGGGTTAGAATGGGCAAGTTATTTCTAAGAAAATATTTCTAAACACACACATTACAAATCACACAAGCAATGTGCAAGCAATCACAAACCAAACATTCACAATCAACTTTTGCACTCAAACAACAAGGTTCAAGCACTTACTTAGGCAACAAAAATATTTTCGTTACACCACCTAAGTTGGTGGTTTGACTTAACTAAATTATGGTGGTCCATCTATGTGGTTCACTTGTGATCTTTCCATCCTTCTTGGTTGATTCTTCTTGTATGAGATCATGGTTTCCTTGATAAAAAATCCTGGTCACATTACTTCAAAGTTGTTGATGGTTTCTTCTTATTTTGCATTCCCTCAGTCTCTAATTCTTAAGTAAGATTTCCTTGTCTCACTTGTGGTCCTTAGTAGTTTCCATGTTGGAAGTCCTTGGTGAACATGCTGAAGATGTTGAAGTCATTAGAGCTGAAGATGTTGAAGTCATTAGAGTTGAAGATGTTGAAGTCATTAGAGTTGAAGATGTTGAAGTCATTATAGTTGAAGATGTTGAAGAAGTCCTTTGCACATGGTGTAGTCTTTGGCCATGGGTAGATTTTTCCATCATGTTGAAGTAGAAGAGGTGTAGAGTTAAACCAAAATGGTTGAGGAAAGAGTTTACAAGTGTTTTTGTAAATAAGTTTTTGAACAATTATAACTCCTATTTTTCTAAGGGTTTATGTCCAATCCTAGGTTTACAATTCCTACAGGCAACACAATGCTCTGATACCATCTGTAAGGGGTCCCAATCTTTAATAAGATAGAGCCCCCTGTGTTTACAATGCTAGTCCCTGGATCAATAGCTAGCATCCACAGTTAAGATGTAATATCAAGATACAAAGGTCATATTATAACTTTATAACCAGGAATAACATAATTTTATTACATCATACATAGCTCATTTGTCTATTACATTACATTGCAGCGGAATATATGTAGTCATGGGTCCTTCATCTTCATAGTGCCACAGGCAGATGTTGGTTGTAGACTTTGTAATCCTAGTCAATCAAACAATCTTCACTTAAAAACAATCAACCTGCAACATTACAAATTACAGCCACAAGGGTCAATACATTTGAATTGTATTGGCAAGTTTCTCTTTTATATTTAATAAGTGGATCCTATCATTACATGCATATTTGGCTAAGTAGAGTTTAGGGTTCATTGGCATAAAGCAATATTTTATCCAATCTTTTCAAAATGGTTTGGTCCTTTGTCAAATCTCATTTCCAAGATCCTTGAACTCCTTGGTAGACACTCAAGTGTTCAAGTACTTGTCAAAAATCCTTGAGCACCTTGGTAACCCCAAGTGCTACAAGTTTTCTCAAAACTCATGAGTCCCTTGGTAATCCCAAGTACATCATGCTCTTGTGCACCTTGGTAACCCCAAGTGCAACAAGCTTAACAAAATCTCTTTGAATTCCTTGGTACCCCCAAGTGCATCAAGTTTTTATATTAGAAATTAGAATGTCGAGATCTCCCATAGTTCAAACTTTAGTTGCTCAGTATTGTACATAACCGGGGACACGGCTAAGTACTTAGATTTTATTTACTTCTGCAGAAGGAGTACACTTTACCCACATGACACAATCCCATCTTGTTGCCACCAGTGGCCTACTGGATTAGTGCTCACCAAGATGGAGTACCGGCAGACTGAGAATGTGACGAAGTCTTTCCAAGAGGTCCTCCCATACATCATTGCTAGCTTGTCTTCAGCCCCCATGAAGCATTCCAGATCCCCATGTCCGGTAACTAAAGACAATGTATGGGTCTTCCTAATGTAGTTGACTAAGCCAGAGCCATAATAGCATGTGGTTGTACACGAAAGCCACAATTGGAGAAACATGTTCAATCTCTAAGTTTCCTAGGTGGTTTTCAGTTGGAGCACAACACAAAGTGATTGCCATAGACATGGTTCCCTTTTGTTGCCACCTTCTCCAAAACATAAAGTGTCCACCACCTAGGTGGTTCATTGAGTCCTTGTTTTATTATATAAAAACACAAGTCCTTTTCTCAACCTTTGTAAAATCTCAACATGTATCTCTTTTCAAAACATAACATGGCTAAGCATGTACAACTTCAATATTTTACTAAGGAGTGTATAGGGAATCCTATTAGGATTAGCATAGCTTAAGTATAAAAACATTTTAATGCATGTTTACAAAATCTACTAAGTATAATGAAAATAGTAGGTCTTTTATATGATAGAGTAACTTGCCTTTTTGTTTAGGGAATGATAGTCACTCCTTGATCTTGCTAGTCTCACACTTGCTAATTTCACTACAATCAAACAAGCATAGTATCAAGTAGCATTCCAACATTCAAACAATGATTCACATACACAAGCAATGGTTCCTAAGTCTTGTAAAGAGAGGGTTCTATTGCAAGGTTGGTCTCTACTAGGTTTATAAACTTTGTAAGTTCCACATTGGTCATTTACCAAAATGGCAAAGTCATTAGTTAGAGGGTTTTTGCCCAAAGTCTATTTTAAAATCCATTCAACATTTTATGTGGTGAAAATTATTCTTTTTAAAGTAAAACTTTATGTTTTTCACCAAGTGAGTTGCTCTTGGCAAGGCTTGGTGTTTTGGGTCAGTAAGTTTGGGTCCATAACATTTTCCCAAGGTTTTCCTTGCAACAACTTTTCCAAAATACATTTTAATGAGTTTTATTTGGCTAGAAAATGACTAAGTTAATTAATTCAACTTAAATTTCACAAAAATCATTTTTAACACTATGGGTTGGTTCCTAGGGTCAGTAGGGTCACACAAATCCATTTTGCAAAAGATTTAATCCTAAAATCAATTTTAAACAATTTTTATACTCTAAACAAGTACACAAATGTTTCTGTAATTTCAAACAAGCTATCAGACACTATTTTCAAAACTAAGGCCATGGTTGTTTAGGGCTTGTTCTCCTGATTTTATTGATATAAAATTTGTCAAATTTGGACGTGTGGATCAAAAGTTATAAGGATTTGAAAATCATAACTAAATCAGATTTCAAATCTGTTTTAAACAGAACAGGGGACACGCGGCAGGTTTCTATTGGACGGTACCGCTTCGCTGCGGATCACGCTCTGTAGCCGTTGGATCTAAATGAGATCGTGCGGCGCAGGACACGTACCCCTTCGCGGTTAAGTGATCTATCGTAACCGTCAGAGCCAGATCCTACGGTGCTAGCGTGCTCGACCATTTGCGAGCAGCGCTGCGGTGGCTACCGGCGGCGGAGCGGTCAGTCGATGATGGTTCCGGCGATACAGGAAGCGAGAGAGAGAAAGGGCATGCTCACCAGGCTCAGGGGGTCACGGTGAAGCTCTGGGTACTGCTGGCTTGACAAGGGGCGCTCAGAGACGGTCGCAATTTCTCGTCGGAGTTGGGAACGGCGACGGACGTGTCAGGTAGTCGTCGGGGACAGCGCTGTGGATCACCTCAAAGTGAAATGACGACACGGTTAGATGCGCAGGAACAAGACAGAGTCGTGTGCGTGAACTAGAAGGTGCGGGGTGGCCAGATACTACCTGTGGCCTTCGCCGGAGATGAAGCAGATGGTGGCGACGGTGGCCGTTGTCGAAGGCGAGGTTACAGGGTACCCGCGGTCGAGTTGGATGCACTAGCAGATGCGCCTGAGAGTGGGGATGCTGTGAGCTTGGTCGGGGAGGAGAGGGGCGGCGAGTCTTGATCGGAATCGGAGACGGAAGCTCGTCGGAGCGGCGGTGGCACAGAGAAAATTGAAGGCAGCCTAGGGGCAGAGGGGAGGAGTGGTCTGAGGGAAAACGAGGAGGAGGAGCAGACGGTTAAATGGGCATGGCCACGACGAGGAATCAACACGGCTTTAAGGCGAATTGATCGCGCGGAATCAATGCCTGCAACGGCAGCGAGGGGGAAGAGGCGTGGTTCGCGCGAGGAAGAAGAAGGAGCTGGCTGCGTGGGGTCCGCTGTCAGTGAAAGAAAAAGAAAGGAGTTTGGGTCCACCAGTCAGCTGCTGGGTGGGTGAGATTCTGAGTGGAAAAGAAAACGGTTCGGGCGTGGGAATGGTGGGCTAGTGATGGGCTTCGTGGGCTGATGGGTTGGGTCGGTTTTCTTTTATTTTTTTTCTGTCTGCTTTGCTTTATTCTTTTCTATTTTAATTTTCTGAGTTGATTATTCAAACACATGATTCAATCAACCAATTAAATTCAAACCAACATCACACTTCACAACTTTTGAACTTGATTCTGTTCAGTAACAAATACCAAATTCTAAAATAAAATATTATTTTAATTCATTTTAGGGTCCATTCATTAATTAAATAAAATGTACCTTTAGTTATTTATTTAAATAGGGTTTGATTTATTTGATAAAATCACCCTTTTTAAATCCAAATATTTTCAGAACAAATTAGTAGGTTTTATTTGGAAACAAAAGATATTTGAGAAACTTGTTTAAAACAAAATAACCTTTTATTTTAGGGTCCATTAATGATTTAAATAATATAGACTTTCTTTATTAATTCAAATAGGATTTATTTTATTGAGTTATTTATTTTGAAACCTTAAAATAAAACCAAAATATTTTAGTAGATTTTATTTGTGAATTCCAAATAATTGAGATAGCTTATTTTAAATAATTTAATAAGTTTTGATGTTTCAATTTAAATTGGTAAAAACCTCTTATTTAAATAAAGTTGGATATGAAAATCTTATTAATTTATTTAAATCAACTTTTGCTATTAAATGTTTTAGTTTCCAAAACTTGGTCAAAGTTTAATTTGGCTTTATTAAACAATCTTTACTTATAATTCTAATTTTTCTTTTGAATACCAAATCTCTATGAAAAGATCAAAAATAGTATTTTATTTTCCTTTAATAAAAGTTTATCTTTTTAAATCTCTTTAGGATTTATTTGATTCAAATTGGTTTGAGGTTCCATTTCAAAAAGTTTCTTCTGGCCCTGAAAATTAAATAAAGTTTTATTTTATTTATTTATTTTCACATTACAAGATTTGGAAAAATCTTGGGATGTGACATTTCTCATGGCATAATTACACTTAGCAAAATTCCATGCAAGTCCTTCTTAGAAATATCACTAATGCATAGTGAAAATAATGGGACAAAAGTATGAAGCATCACTTGCCTTTTTGGTAGAGAGTATAAGTTCACTCCTTGATCTTTGCAATGTTCACTCACTTCAAATCACTACAATTCAATCAAGCAAACAGTATTTCAATCTACCATTCAAGCAATTCATCACATAAAATGATAGAAACAAAACAATGCATGCAAACATGCAAAAGATTGTTTTATTTGTAAAAGTGGTTTCTATTGGGTCATAAACATTTGAAAACACCTAATGGTCATTTTATAAAGTGGTAAATTCATTTGCAAAAGATTTCACTTCATAAACCGTTTTTAAACCAAGTCAATATTTTATGTGGTTGAAAATGTCTTTAGCAAAGTAACAATCTTTATAGGGTTTACCAAATACATTTTTAAATCATAAAACTTGGTGCTTGGGGTCATAGAGTTTATTCCAAAACATTTCCCAAAGGTTTTCTTCAAAAAGCATTTTTAACAAATAAACAATATTCTTATTTGACTAGAAGTGGTTTAATTCAAAGGTTTATTCTTTTGCTTCACCAAATATATTTTTGAAATAACAATTTGATTCCTAAGGTCAGTAGGTTCAAAACAATCCATTTGCCAAATATTTTATCTCAAAAATCATTTTAGAACAATTTTATATTCTAAACATGCATACACAAGTTTCTAAAAGAACAATCAATTTAACTCAAGCTTTTTACTAAACAAAGTGCATAGTCAGAAAGTACTTGTCTTGCTGATTCCATTGATATAAAATTTGCAAAATTTGGACGTGTTGTTTGAAAGTTATGAATTTTTCAAATTAGAACATCTAATAGATCAATTCTGTTTTAAATCAAACGGACAGGGACACGTGGCTGCTTCTTATTCGTCTGTACCGCTTCGGTTGGATCGAGCCTTCTGGGCCGTCAGATTTAAATGACTACGCACGGCACAGATCAAAGGATACCCCTTCGATTAAGTTTCTATCGCGAGCATTGGATCTAAATCCTATGGTCCTCAACGCTTTGACCATTAACTAGCGGTGCTGGCGGCGGCGACTGGCGGTGGAGCGGCCTGGCGGTGGCGTTGCCAGTGATGCAGGAAGAGAGAGAGAGAGGGAAGGGAGATGCTCACCGAGTTCGTGGAGTGATGCTGAATCTCATCGTGTTTGCAGTTTGTCGAGGGACGCACGGGATCGGTCGGAATTCCTCGCCGGAGTCAGTGACGGCGTCGGTCTCGCTCAGACGTCGTTGGTGGTGGAAGCTACAGAGCGTGCTAAGACGAGTGGAAGACACGATCAGATGCGCAAGGTCCTGGCGCGCACAGGAGTATCAAAAGGAGGGGAAAGGGGGGGGGTCAGAGCTCACCGTGTGGAGTCGCCGGAGTCGAGGCAGAGGGTGGCAGAGTTCAGTCGAGGTTGTTGCCGAGCATCCGAGGCGCGCGCGAGCGAGGGAAAAGCACTGGAAGGTGTAGGAGATGATGGCGAGCAATCTCGTGTGCTCTGGAGGCAGTGGGGCTAGCGGTGGTGGCTGGAATCGACGGAGAATATCGCCGGAGCCGCGGTTGTTGCCAAGAGAAATTCGGGCAACCCTGGGGAGGAGGAGGTGTAGTGAGTAAGGGAACGCGGCGGGAAAGGAACTCCATGAATGTTCTGGTAAACCTGTGAAGGCCGACGGACATAGTTTTTCAGAATAAAAGCAACCTTTGAAGAAATGTTTTTAAAAACTTGCATTGCCTATGACTTATGCTATGTGGTTGTAGATAGTGCATCAAACACTTCTCTTTAGTGAACTTGCTGAGTACGCTCGTACTCAACTGTATCTTATTAACCCTTGCTAGATATCGGAGAAACCAATGGCGTTCCCAGGAAACAAGTTACCTAAAGAGTTGAAGATACCTGATGGAGGTCAACAGAGTCGAAGACCTTACCAGAAGCTATGGAAGCCAAGCTTAAGCGTAGAGTATAAATAAAACTCCTAGAATCTAGAACCTACTTCTGTAGAACAATACTATAATAGTACTTTCAAGCCTTATACATGTACTAATAGTAGTACTTCTAAAGTAAACTCCCAGGTGGATCTTGGTTCTTTCTGTACAATATTCCTCACTGTTCGAGGAAGTTCTCTAGATCTTTTGTAATATGTTATATGTAATCTAAAGTGATGTCTTGGACCCGTGATGTTTCTGTTGTACCACTCTAAGGGATATAATGCGTATGGAACAGTATTCCATTGGTGTTATGTTAATGACTATAGTGTACTACATCATGCAGTGGTATGCTGGATCACCGCAGTTGGTATCAGAGCATATTCTTTGACCTTAGGTTGGAAACCTAGTAAATGGGTAGAACATGTAGGTTGGATAGTGACAATAGGAAGCCATCTTATCTGCACCATAACTCCTTGTATGAATGAGGGACATTCACTTGAGAATAACCTTGTCACACCTTAGTGGAATTTTCAGGCTATTTTCTTTATATAATGGGACGTGCACCTTCCTTGTGTATATCATTGATGTAGTCTTCTAGATAGGATACTTGCATTGCAACTCAATAGATTTCTGTAAAGTAAATATAAATGATAAGAATTAGATTCATGATTGTACCAAACCAACTATGGAAGTGGAGATGCTCGCAAATCTATTTATATATATATATATACCAATTTAGTATAATTTTCACACTCATGGTCAGAGCTTTCTCGGTCGGTTATAAATCTAGAGTACTGAGCCACACATCTGTTTATAGAAGAGTTTACATGGAATATAGATTTTCAACACACGATTGGCACTTTCGCTGCGTTGTGTGCTTGTCATCCTTACACAAAAATACCTCTGAAATATGGTTTAGACCTTTTTTCCTACACTCAAAAAGCTCTAATCATGAAATGATTTTCTTGCAGGCCATATTTCTCTGATATGGCATGCCATCCTCAAACTCTTCGATCGTCTGCATATGATTAACCAACTTGTGGAAATCATCACTGAATATAACATGGCCAAGGACCTCTTGAGCCATTAGTAGGACATGCCATTTGCACTATTTATGATTTTTATGAGAAGCACACCATTAATAGAAATCAGCATTGCTTTGGCTTGATATGCATATAAATAATGAATGTTTTCACTTTCCAACTAGTAGGCATAGTGCTCATAAGATGAAATTCAACATAGTTGGAAATGTGGCATGTATACCCATTACATGGTCATAGGGCCTTGCCACCCATAATGGAAACAAATTCCTTGAAATCTCATTTGAAATCAGTTGTAGTCTCGTTTGCAAGCAAAACACCAACAAATATGACACTCTCAAAACCCGTTTTCTTTAAGGGAAAGCATCAAGCTTTATTATGAAACTAGATGACCCGGTGTGCCTCCAGCGTGAAGGCTGAAAGCGAGACATTGTCTTTGCCATATGCTTTATCGACCATAAACCCATTGCACCACCAGCTCAAAGGACAGAATCAGTACTAAACTGGCAAGATTCAGAGTTGGCATGATATTAGTTCCCCATGTGATCAAATTGGTCATTGACATCAAAACCAACTATTCACTATGACCATGTAATGAACACAAAATTAAATTTTTCCATATGACTCACATGAGCCGGATTCCATTATCAAAAGATAACAAAACATATATTATTTTTATAGCAAGAAAGAAAATAGAAAAACCCGTTCACCATTAGCTACATTCACCCCACAAAAGGACATAATCCGACCACATATAACATAAAGTCTTTTACTTTGCATACCAGCCTACCAGAATAACATAAGCCATAAGGGAAACAAGTTTCAAGATCAACACATCGCACAAAATTGACTTAACTCAGGCACAATTTCTTCTCACACTATTGCTCTAACATGAAGACAACACATACAGAGCTGCAATATATAGAAACCTTCTTTCCTTAAACTGACTTCTTACCTAAAGAATGAGTTCGATCAAGATTCTTGAACGTTTTCGACTTGGGCTTTAACCCAGACAAATAGGTTTCACCTACATGGCACAAAAAGTGTGCAGGCACATGAAAATGAGACAAAAAAATGAACTTTAAGTATATATGATGTCTTTCATAGTTATAATAAAGCACAATCAGGAAGAAAAAACTGAGGGCTGACCATGTATGTCATTAGATCAAAAGCTCCATATGGAGATATGAATAATATAGTTCCATCATTCTCAAAGCTGGCCAAATACACACACACACACACACACACCTTATAGAAAAATAGAGAATGGTTATGCTAAGGTTATGTTGTAACAGAACTAACAAGAAAAGTACATCACTTTTGCTTACCAATGATATTAGATATCATCAATGTCCAACGAGTGGCACAATTTCTAGAGTCTCCATTAGGTCTCAAGTGTATTTGAACAAAATTGATCAAAACATATCAACAAGGTATAGTGCGACAGAATGTTCAATGGATGTCCTTATTTTAGTGACGTACTGAATGACTAATACATTGATTAGAATCGAACCGGCCACATGTAGCTATCATATTTTGGCATATGCAAATCTCTAGACGGTACCTATGTGATGTCTCATATTTACTTCCATGGCTCACTTGTTTCTGTTCTGCTACATATGTCTTGTGCACGAGGTGTTTCACATTTCATCATTTTTATATGGATGCACGTGGCCGCAGGTGATGCTATATACATAGAAGCTAACAATGACGCAATTATTGAATAGAGTCAGTAGATGTGATGATTTTGCTATAAAAAGAATACAATTTTGAAGCAAAGTAGTATGTACCAATTCCCAAAGGGGAAGTCCAAATAAAAAGGAAAATAGTGTAGATACAAATTTGATGTTAGTTTAGGATTACTGAATTTGTTTATGCAGCCAATTATGCATTGTACCATGATACTACAAATAAATCAATGTGTCAATAATTGGATCTGAGATAACATTGTATGTTTAGCCATGGCATAAATACATGGTACCTAATCTGAAGGGTTGAAGGTGGATGCATGGGGAATTTGATAACATGAAGCTTTGTACCAAACTGGTGTTGCCGAAGGGTGCTTAAATATGTGTTTTTATGCTAAGTTGCTTGCTTCTGGTAAAAGTCAGAAAATGCCTAACCAAAGGATCAAGATTGCATCAAAGACTTAAGCCACATTCTTATTACAAATTCTAAGAATCAAGATTGCACAAAATTCTTAAGCATGAGCCTAAACCCTACTGACTGTTATCTAACTATGAGTACTTAAGTCGGAATCATTGTTATTGTAAGAGTTAGAATTAGTGTTGCATGATTACATCTGACAAAGGAAAGTTGAATTCAGACCGACTTGTTCTATATTATCTCTTAGAGGGTGATAATATTTTCCAGTAGAATAAATGAAATTCCTACCCGCATCACAACATGCTACACACATATTCTTGTTGTTTCCATTCAGTATGAGTCAACTAAAGGGAGGAAATAATATGCAACAAATAAATCGATATGACACTCACCAATAACAATATGAAAAGTAGTTGTGCCCATCTCGAGGCCTCTGTTTCTGACGTTGTTGTTGTTGTCACTGTGGCAAACAAAGGATACGCCATCACTCCCCGTCGACAACAAGCCACAGCCTTGCACCACCTTCATCCTCCCATGAATGGCACCCTCAGTGTGCAAGTGACAAAATAGTTCTTATACTGCATTGAGTTCTTTGTGTGTATTGTATCTTTCAAATGGATACTGCAACCAACTTCCTCCTAGAATCAAATTAGAAAACTAATGGGTGCAACAAAAAACTATGTATGTGAATGCTTTGATGGAAAAGGAAGAAAATAGAGGAGGAGCTCACCAGAAATAGAACCTCCTTCTTTTCTAGAATTATTCTCCCCCTTTTTCATAAATCGTGATTCCTCTGAAGTACTTGTAACTGGCAATATATCATTCCTCTTCAAAGTACCCCAAAAGGTTGGAATTGCTACCAAAACCATCTTCGTTCACATTAGCAATCGTATTTGGGTCATACAACATATAATTATCTACAAGTAATTTTGAGCATGCAAATATGAGAACGGAGCTATGTATGTAGACCACATGATGGCAACTGATGAAACTTGTTATATGTCCATAGTGATAGATTCCAAGATATTAGATGGTGCTAAAAGGATAAAATATATGCCAATAGTAAACATGAATACTACAAACTGAAATGGAACTCTTGGTTGCTATAAAATTACTTCCTATAAGCATAAACGTGAGAACTAAACTGGAGAATCCATTAAAATAGCAAAAACACAAAACTTACTAGCCAGATTTCTTCAAGATATCTCTGTGGCTTTCTTTCTTGTACTACCAATGCCTTCACCTACTTTTTCAACAACTATCTGAAACTTGAGAGAGGCAAGACAGACAAGGGCACAAACATGGCGAGCTTAAAAACACTACAAGGAGACAATAAAGATATTTCTTTTGCAAAATTCTTTCATATGTTTGATGAGAAGTGCATACAACAACAAATTACAGTGGTTGGTCACAGTTATTAGTTTCTCTCAAAAGCATTATGTTATGTCAAACACCACCGATCGTGTCGTCTGGTACACAGTGTGGGGGTGCTCTGCTCCCCATAAGGTACGAGTCTTCGCGTGGAGATTGACAACTAATTCCTTAGCAACTCAGGAAAATAAGATGAAAAGAAATCTTCAGATATCTGATACATGTGTTGTTTGTGGTCTTGAACGTGAGGATAATTTCCACACAGTCTACAGATGTCCCATGGCGCGTCAGCTGTGGGAGGCGATGAGGAAGGTCTGGCCCCTAGAGGACATCGAGTCCATCACTAATACTAGGACAAAATGGCTGCTCCACGCCCTCGCACAGGCTGACGAACAAACAAGGATGATGATGTAGATGACCTTTTGGCGAGCCCGACATGTTCGCAATGAGGTGGTCCATTATAAGGCGCCACCACCCATAGAAGCCTCAAGAAGGTTCCTCTCTAGCTATGTTGAGTCCCTAACCATAGAAGCCTCAAGAAGGTTCCTCTCCAGCTATGTTGAGTCCCTGATAATGATCAAGAGGTGAAAGAACATAGATTCCGCCTAGAGGGTAGGTGAATAGGCAGTTTAAAAGTTTTACGAGATGGGCTTAACAAAGACAGAATAAAACTAGTGTTTACTTTGTCAAGCACAAAACCTATATAAACTACGGTTCACCTATGTGCACCAAAAACTTATGCTAAGCAATATAAGCAACTATGTTATAGCTAGATATAAGACTTCAAGCACGAAGGATATCACGAAGTAAAATGCATAAGTAAATAGCTCGGGTAAAGAGATAACCGAGGCACGCAGAGACGATGTTTTGTTACCGAGTTCCTCCCATAAAGGGAGTATGTCTCGCTGGAGGGGTAGGCGGTACTAAGACCACCACGCCACAAAACTCCTCACCCTATTCTCCTGTGAACCTCGCCACAAGAAGCCTTGTTCACTTCTTCACTATAGGTGCACTTGTCGGTGGCAATCCGTAACCTCTCATAGAGATTGGGGAACTTCTCGACAACTCAATTGGAGGTTCCCAACAAACAAGCTCGGGGAAAGCTCCACAACTTAATTGGAGGCCCCAAGTAATCCACAAACCTGCAAAATAACTAAAGCGCTTAGGGTTCCAAGAACCCAAGAGTAAAAAGCTTCTCACCTTTCACCTATTTGAATCCTCATCGAGAACTCAAACCGATGCACCAAATGCAATGGAAAGAACACAAGAAGTGATCAAGTCATTCTCTCCCAAATTCCACCAAAGCTACAAAAGCTAGTGGGAGGATAAGAGAGGAAGAACACAAGAGGAAATCCACAAAGATCTAGATCCCAAGATGTTGTCCTCACATAGAGGAGAGATGGATTGGTGGAGTTGTAGATCTAGATCCCCCTTTCAAATCCCCCAAAAAGATACAAGGAATATGGGAGGGATTGAGAGTATTTGTATGCTCTTGAAGATTAAAATAATGGAGGAGAGAGAATGCAACCAACAAGCCTAAGGAGGAAGAAGGGGTCTATTTATACCCCTCCCTAACAAAATATGACCTCTTGGGACCTCCCAGGCCGGATAATCCACCCCTTCCCCGAATATTCTGGGTTCCCCGTGCCAAAATATGGATAAGGACTTCGCGGTGCGGCCCTCTGTATAGGGGGAGGATATTTGGCCGGATAATCCGCCCCTCCGAGAACTGGCGGAAACAGCAAAACTGAAACCATCATAATTGTTGCATCTGGGCTCCGATTTTGATAATCTTGGGCTCGTTTCAAATATAGTAACGAGCCCTACAAGTTCATGCGGTAACCATAATAGTCCAACAAGGCACTATAGAACCAAATGATGAAAGGTTTAACCTATCTATAAAATACAAACCGGTAAAACCTCCAATATCGAAAACACAATAGAGAATGCATATGAAATCCGTTTTCGAAGAACTTGAGCTTGTTATGGAGATTGACACAAGCTCCAAATCCTCTCATGGGAACCCAATAAGGTACAAGTCGCTGTGTTTACAGTGCTAGTCCCTTGATCGAATAGCTAGCACCCACAGTTTAAGATGTAATATCAAGAAACAAAGGTCATATTACAACTCATAACCAGGAATAGTTCATTACAACTTACATAGCTCATATGTCTATCTTATTATAGAGCAACAAATATAACTATAAAGCATGGATTCCTTCATCTTCATATGCCGCATGCAAATATGTTGGTTGTAGACTTGTAATCCCTACTCAACAAACTTCACTAACAACAAGTAATCCTGCAACATGATAAGTTACAGCCACAAGGGTCAATACATTTGAATTGTATTGGCAAGAGATATCATATTTATATGGAGAATATAACATCTACATGAATATATGGCTAAGTGGAGTTTTGGCTGGCCGTTGCATAAAATAAGTTTTCCCTATCCTTTGTAAAATAGTTTTTCTCTTTTTCAAAACACTTCATCAAACATGGCACACTGGATACACACCAGGTGTTCACATTGTTCACCCAACAAGTTTTAACTTAGAAATTAGAATGATGAGATTCTTGATCCTGCTTCATTGTCTTGATGATCAAAATTGTCCATAACCGGGGACACGACTAGGAACTTAGATTTACCCTCTCGAGAGGTGGTGCACTTTCCCTAAAAGACTCAACATGCATCGAGACGAGACTTTTCAGAAGAAATCCCTTAGACCACCATGGACACGTTCCATCCTAGCAACACTATCACCATCTGTCCATTTGGCTGAGTTCTTGCAACTTAGTTGGTCATGGCAGAGCCCATATGCCATGTGGCTGCACTGGAAGCTTTCGCGACAAGAATATCTCCAATCTCTTTATTCCTGGGGGTCCATCCACAAGTTAGATACACAGGGTAAACCATAGACATGGGCCCTGGGTAACCACTCAACAAACATCCATACAAGTCCCATTTCCACCCAGGTGTTTCATTAACATCAGTTGATTTCTTCAGTCCAAAACAATACTTGTATTTTCATAAGACATCATATCATGATTTCCACCCACAAATCTATGTAGCTATACTAAGCATTATAAACTTACCATGTCTCCTATCTTTAGGAAATACTACCAAGGGAGTTACTATGGGATTTGCATAGCATAAAAATATACAAAAATAGTCATATCATTTATACTACAAAAATATCACTAATGCAATATTGCGGTGACCCAGCATACTACTGCATGATGTAGTATACTATAGTCATTTACATTACACCAATGAAACACCGTTCACTAGTATTACATCCCTCAGAATGGCACAACAGAAACACAGCGGGTCCAATACATGGCTAAAGGTTACAACTCACTCTTTATACAAGATCCAGAGAACACTCTAGGTTAAAGAGAGAGAAAGAACTTCTTACGGAGAAGAATCAAGGATAAACAACGCAAGAACTATTATACTACTAAAACTAGTAATTTAATTAAGGGATTGGCATTGCTGCTATTGCAATACACTACAGAATTAGGTTCTTTGGCTAGAGATTATATTTATATCTAATCAGTCACTTCGTCTTCAATTGAGTTGATGTATATGTTGACTTCCTTGACTTCATTGAAGATCTTTAGCTTTGGATGATGGGTCCTGGAGCATAACTTGATGTAGATGTTGTCTATTCTGGCTTCAGAATCTAGCAAGGGTTAAGATGATACTTTGAGTACGAGCGTACTCAGCAAATTCACTAGAAAAGGAGTGTTTGATGCACTATAACTACAGTCACAGACCATAGGTCATAGGCAATGCAAGTTTTCATAAACATTTCTTCAAAGGTTGCTTTTATTCTGAAAAGCTATTTCCGTCATCCTTCACGGGTTTACCAGAACTTTCATGGAGTTCCTTTCCCGCCGCGTTCGCAGCTCCTTCCCGGAATAGGGAGTAACAAGTTATAGTTCTTACACACTGCAGAGGTGCGTTACTTTTCCCATGAGAGATCAACTCCTTGTTGCACAACCGGGCAGCTTACCCGTCCACAATTCCATGTTGTGGGGCCCGGTAGATGATCCAAGCCAATCACTGCCCTCTCCGTGACCTCATATGTCTGCACGATCCTTCGGGCTATCTCACCTTCGCTAAGCCCCCTTTTGGGTAGGCTAAAACCCTAATGAGTTTCCGAAGACTCTATGACCTGGTGTTGCCCTGGCAAGTGCCATATTAAATGGTCCATCCACTAAACACCATCCATATATAATCTAGACACCAAAAGTGTGGGGCGTAAGGGTGCCCACCCATATGTTGGATCCACACAAGGAATCACAACGTTACGTTAAGGTCGTCTTGCCTCCATACAAGAGGAAAATGATACAGCTGACTTTTCTGTCCCATTCCAAATCTCATGGTTAACGCGTAATATACGACGCAAGAATCACTAGCGACATTGGTTGTTAAGTCCTAGATATTATGTTTCTTTACCATGGTAATAACTTATAATCACATTATTATAAAAATAGTGTTTTCGGACCTTTTTCAAATGCAGGTGATGTCCACATTGGATTTATAAAATACTTTACAGGAAATAACCAAAGGACATGAGCAAGTGTGAACTTGCCTTTTGTGATTGCAAGATTATGCACTCATGGTCTTCAAGGTAATTTAAGATCCAAAATCTGAAATCAACATCATTGGTCAGGTAAGGACTAATGTTTAAAGAAGCAATATGCTTTTATGTATAAGTAATGTGATGCACGTTATAAACGCGAATCCCAGGGTTAATGTTGTTCTAGGGTTTGGATTCCGGAAATGGTTACTTTAGAATGTGTTGTTCTTTTAGATGAGTTTTATACTCGTGCTTCTTATTAAGGCTTGTGAGTGTGTGTGAAACAGCACATTTATGCAGCAATAAAGTATATATCTATGAAATGCTATTCAAAACAGTTTATCTCCAAACTTTACTTTATAAGTAGAGTCACTTATAAATAGCTTAAGTGTTATTGCTCCTAGGTATACGAGTGAAGTATGAAGTAATGTGATCTTGATTATTTGTCATATATTGTCTAAAGTGGCAAAATGAATAACTTTTGAAGAAAAGATTTCTTTTCTAAGATTTAAACAATCTTTGTGGTTAGTTAGTGGTGGTCGATGTTATTTGTATTTGCTTGAATAGTTTTGGCTTGAGATGCTTTATCACTTAATTAGTTCAGACCAAAGTTAACTATAAAACATATAATAATGCTTATAGTGTTATATTTAGATTCTTGTAGACTAAAGTTAACTTTAAAACAAGGGTAGTTTGAAAGTATAATGCTTATGATATTTGTATCTTGTGTACCTGGTAATGTTTCCTTAAGGTTACTTAAGAATGGTTATACTTTTACTTGGTGTAGTGGTTTATTGAGTTTATAATGGAATAGTATCATTTACTTTTTTATAGATGATGGGTTATAGTTTATAAACCAAGATATAATATTACTTAACTACTTATGGACTTACAATAGTGTTGTGGTAGTTTTTGTAATCTGGTGGTTAAAGTAGATAGAAAGGATCTGATTTATTCACAAGTTGTTTTTTAAGGTTTTTATCCTGAATTGGAATCCTTTAAGAATATAATCTTCACTTAAGGTTGAAGATAATTTTAATAAAAAGGTATTTATAATGTTTTGAACCATTATGGCTTCATATTATTAATATTTAAGACTAATACTATTTATTAGATTTAATTGACTCATTTTAGGAATATTAACAAATTTTATTTATCCTTATATGAATTATTAATTAAGTAAATAAGTTTAAATTTGAGTTATTAAAATATTTGAATTTTTAATTAACTCAAAAGTGGAATATTATATTTTTAACATGTAGATATTCTTTTTGTGAACATTTTGGTATATTATATTTATTTTTATGATTTATAAATATTAAGATATGACTTTTATAAGATTTAACACTTTAAAAATACTTAATAAATAATAATATTTAAGTAAGTGAAATAATAATGCATGATTATAGTTTTAAATTATAGTTTTTATTTTTCTAAGCCTTTTGGTATTTTATTCATATTTCTAATATTTACCATTATTGGAATATGAATTATCTAAGTTTGATTTCTTTTAAAATTATTATTAAACCATAATTGTTTAAATAATCATCAAAATACTATTTGATAATAAGTTTAAGTTGTAGATTTTATTTTTCTACAATTTTTCATATATTATACACATTTTTCTGAATTATAAATCAAAAGTTATTAATTAAACAAGATTTAATCATTTATTTAATTTATGGAATATTAATAATTGGATTTATAACATTTTATTTACTTCTTAAACAGGAATTAACTTTTTACACCATACTAACACCTAGCCCAAGCCACTGACTAGTGGGCCTATGTCCACCTCAGCTCTTCAGGTTAGAAAATGTATTTGTTACCGACTAGTTTGCTACCCCTAGTCAATGACATATGGGCCCTAGGCCATGTCACATGCCACGTGAAACAAAGACCAGGTCAAACAGGGAACTGGGTCCAGGGTGGCGTCGACGTGACGTAGCTATGGCGTCAGCACCACCACCACCGTCAGTGGTTGGTCGCCATCGACGATCCACGACGCCCTAATAAGCGAAACTAACCTAGTTTGAATCAGCGCAACGCGCTAAACCCTAAAGTGGCGGCGCCGCTCGGAAATAGTCATCGGAGCCTCAGCTCCGACGAGCTCCGTCGGTGGCCGACGGTGATAGAAGGTGCGACGATGTTTAAGAACGAGATACAGCGATTTAGGGATACTGGAGTGTTTAGGAACTCACCCTGATGACGATAGAGAGGTTGGCGAGGATAGCCGTGGTCGGAGGCAAGCTCTCCGACGAGGATTCCGACGAGCTTCCGCAAAGAGGAATGGAAAAATTCACCCTCTCCAGTGCTCCTCTTGATGCAAGATTCTACTCAGAGGATCTATGGAGGACGAGGCTTCTCCATGGCTGCTTGGAAGAGTGTGGGGAGATGTGGTTCGACAGCGAGATGTGGCTCCGGTGAGCTAGGGTTTCAGCCCCATTTGAATCAAAGAGGAAAGGAGGGATTGTGGATAGGGATTGAGGCAGGCCGTCGCAGTGGCCTTCTTATCCCCCTCTAGAACGACGGCGAGCATCTTGACGCACGACTGACGATGACGACGGCATCGGGCGGCGGCGAGATCCTCCAGCGAGCTGCCTGTGTGCGTGAGGATGACGATGATGTCGCTTTTGTGGAAAACCCCCTGGCGTTTATTTCTTCTCAACCCGTGACCCTTCCCTGGCCCCACTCGTCAGTCACATGAGAGAATGAGCTGGGCTGGTTATTGGGCCTTTGTGGGCTGCACCTGGGAGATAGGTAAGCAGGTAGGAGTTGAGCCACGGCCAAGTCTTGTTTTTTATTTGTTTTCTACTTTTTCTATTTTCTGTTTTCCTTTTCAGATTTGTATATAATCTTTAATTTGAACTTTTCTTTGTAAAATTTATTTGCTGGATAATTGTAGTAATACTAAAATATATTTAGTATCATTTGTAAACTTTTATTATATAATCTTTTTATATTTATTTTATTTTCTCTATATGAACCCCTTTTAATATTTTGTAGAAGCTTTTCTTATTATTTTTCTTTCCTCTTTTAACCATGGATTTATTAAATGATACCTTCTTATTTGTTTATAAAACTTAACTCTAGTTGGCTCATAGTTTTGAATAGAATTTTTTATATGTATAATAATCCTATATCATTATTTGATGCATGAAATATAAAAGAAATTAATATGGTTATTACTACTTCCATTAATTTGGAAAATGGCAATGTATATATTCTATTATGATAAACAAAGAAGTTTAGGGTTTTGAATTATGAATATTTCTTTGTTGATGTGAGAAAAGATTTAATAGCTAAGCATATTGTCTCCTGTTTGTGATATTTGATGATATAACCCTCTTAAAATAGAAAGTTACATCCAATATGTTTTATAGAAAGGAATTGGTAATTATACTCTTAAGCACATATGATTATGATGGTTGGAATTGACAGAGATATGCTTATGTGATTTGTTATAGGAAAACATTCCTATAAGTGATATTAACATAAGATGATGAATCAATTCCCTGAATGGACATTATACTTGGTTTAAGATTTAGAGTTGGTTGTTTAACAAGATTGTATATTTTTCCATTCTTCACCATCCTTGACCTTTACTTAAAGAATTCCTTTCCTAGATATGATACTTCTTCCTATCAATCATCATAATTAGTATGATGAGCTTTACTTCACAAGAATGTGCTTATTCACCTTTTATTCTTCTAAACTCATGGATGAATCCAATGAGTTTGATACTAAAGTATTTCATAGTTTTCTCATATCTTTGCTTGGTTATACCCACTACTCTACTGTTGATAATCATCAATCCAACAAGTAGTTCTTTCAAACTCCACTCATAATCTTCCTTAATCATCCATCACTAATATTTCTTCATCAGAGGTATGTATGTATCCAACTATCTTTCTCTAAGTCTTACTATCCTTTAAGATGAATAACACTTCTTCCATAACCCTATGCTAAACTAGCTTTAATTGAATAATATCATCCTACATTTACTTTACTCCAATAACTCACACTCCAACCCTACATTATATTTATGTGGCTTGTAATGACTACTCTAGGATAACTTATCTCTACTAGGGTTTCAATCATGTTCTACACACCAATATATTTTATACTATATATAGGTAGACAATCCTGGTGAGTAAGGCATGATCATTATAATCCTTTAATCATTTATAGCTTAGGTTTCCAATTGGCTATCCAAGGTTTCATCAATACCACTTTTCAATTGTATTGAAATTATCTTCTTAGTATCTCATATTGGATTAAGGTTATTCATGAACTATGCCCTCTTTAAAAGATTTAAGTAGATGTTATGATAAGATCAAGAAATAGTAGATCAAGCATTGATAGTTAAA
Organism: Avena atlantica; assembly: GCA_910589765.1. Classification (NCBI taxonomy): domain Eukaryota; kingdom Viridiplantae; phylum Streptophyta; class Magnoliopsida; order Poales; family Poaceae; genus Avena; species Avena atlantica. Next base: position 123,294,944 of record OU342737.1, read on the forward strand.
GAATTTGTGAATCAATGGTTGATTAGTTAACACTGATGAACAACAGAGTTTGAGATAGGTTCCATAAAGATTTCTATAGAAAGATTGATATATGGTGAATGATCTTGACTTAGTCTCTTTCCAACTCAAACTCATTAAAGAGTTGAAGTTAGGTATTACTATGATACTCATAGTAAGAATAGATAAGAATAAGATAGGTCATGATTAGTCATTACATTTATATTACTTTAGTTGTAATCTTAACTTGGTATTCATAGGTTGTTATGATGAATAGTATGATATGATCCCTTAGGGATCAGATATTAATCATTTAAGCAATGTATTATGAGTAACATTTTATTATATCTGATCTACCCTTAGATCAAATCATGTTTACCCAAATAAGGTTTTAGCAAAGGTTATATTGAAACTTATCGCAGTCAACTTGTTGATCTACTTCAATTCCATCAAGTTAAGAGAAGATTCATTCACTTTGACAGGTTTTGTTCAAAAGCGCGAAAATTATTCGGATTTTCTATGCATGAATGCAATGCACACATCTGGGTTCAGCTTATTTCTAGGCTCTAATGTTGGGATATTACAAATATTGAAAAGATAGGACTTTTGATAGGGATGCAGAAGTGGGACAATTGGGATAAGTGGGATATCATTTTTAGACTACTAGACTAACTCAAAACTAAGTGGGACAAGTGGGATAAGCTAGATTTAACATATCCCGTTTATCCCACTTATCCCGCCTAAATTAGAGTTAGTCTAGTAGTCTAAAAGTGATTTCCCACTTATCCCAATTGTCCCACTTCTGCATCCCTAACTTTGGATGACCAAGGTATCACTTTCCTTTTTAGTAGAATATTAGGTACTCTCCTTGATCTTTCAAATGTCACACTCCTCAAAGTTCACTACAACAATACAAACAAGCAAAATGCACACACTTAAAACTACAACACAAAAAAAAACAAGAAACAAGGAAATGCATGCAAGCATGCAAAAGGTTATTTTTTTAGAAATTGTTTTAGCAAAGTTTTGAACACTACAAACATCTATTGGTCCTTCTAAAAAGGTGGAATTCCAATTGGAACCAAGTTAGTGCAATTTGGTTAATCAAATCATTTTTCTTTTTTTACTAGAAAAGCTTTTATTCAAAAGAATAATTTCTAGTGTCAACAAAATATATTTTTAATTTCAAATGTTAGTGTTTATGGTCAGAGGGTTAAAAACAAAACCTTTTGCAAAAGTATTCACTCAAAAATATTTTTTAGAACAATTTTTATAGCCAAAATGGCCCTAAACAGGTCTCTGCCTAAACCTCATTTTTTTACTGAAACAAGTGTACAAACTAATGCACAGTAATAAAGTTTTTTCTGAATCCATAGACACAAAATTTGTATTTTTCTAATTTGTAGATTAAAATTATGAATTTTTCAAGTTTAAACATCTAAAAACATTTTTTGGAATTTTGTATGAAAACCTTAGCCACGTGGTGTGTTCTGATCTGGTACCGCTTCGGTAGGTTCACGCATCATGGGCCGTTAGATCTAACTGAAAACGCTCAACTCAGATCTGCCAGTACCTCTTCAAACTAATTCTAATCCTAGCCTTTAGATCAAGATCCTTCCGACCAGAGCGTGTGGCCAAGAACTGGCGGCGCTGCTGGCGAGATGCGGTGGCGGCGCGTCGGGCGATGGTGGTATAGCGGCACTAGGGGTGAGGGGGAGGTACGGGGTGGTTACCATGGTCGCAAGGTCGAGGCGGTTGCCGTGGTAGAATAGGTTGACGAAGGGGCGCACTGGTTTGGCCGCTATTGCTCGTCGGAGTTGCACTGAGCGTCAGTCGTTTGTAAACAGAGATGTTGCCAAGCTTCTGGGCCACAGACAAGCAAAATAAAAGCATCAGTGCATGCTCCTGAGGCTTACCGTGTGAGGCAGAGGGCAAGGGGCAGTCGAGGCTTACCGTAATTGGCGCAGGAGCTCGTCGGGGACAGCGGCAGTGTGAGCTAAATCTCCAGCAGCCTGGGGGATCTCAGGGTGTGGGATTGAGGGGAAAAATATAGGAGGGAGAGGGGATTAAGAGGGCGGAGTCGAGAGAGAGAGATTTACTCACACAATCAATGGAATTTACGTGAATGAATTTCGCGAGGAACGATAGAGAGGAGGAGAACTGGTCCTGCACGCTGGAGACGACGTTGACAACGTGCCAGCGGGGCCAGGAGGTCAATGAGGGGTGTGGGGGTGCGCAGGTGAGAAAAGGAGCAGAGGGGGAGAGAGGGAGTGGCCCGGGTGGGCTGGTTGGGCGGGGAGTGTTGGGCTGGGCTGGGCTGGGCAGGTAGCTTTCCCCTTTTTTCTTCTAGTGTTTTTCTTTTTCTGTTTTCTGTTTTTATTCAATTCAGATGATTTAAACCTCAATTTGTTTTCAAAAATTCTACAAATTATTTTAGTAGGTTTCACACAAAATATGAGTTGATTATTTAGTCCAATTTGGAGTATACCAAATATTTTCATGATTTATTAATCATTTTAAAATTGAGTGGGAGCATATTGGCATTTATTTAAATAATATTTGAATATGGTTCATAAGCCCATATAATTTTATTGAAATAAAATTTTATCCTTTTATAATATTTAAATAAACTTTTATCCCATTCATTTATGGATTTTTAGTCATGGTTTAAATTGTCTTTGCAATAATTCTTATTTATTTATTTATTTCTTTGCCTTATATAATTCATATCATTTTATTTATAGTTCCAAAAATAGTAATTCCAATTTGTATAATTCTATTTAATAATTATTTATATTTTTAGATCCTTTAGAATTATTTTGTTCACAATTAAGTAGTGATTTTAGCTATGAGCTTTATTAGCCTTGGAACACTTTTCTTTTATCTTATAAAAATCATAAGTTTGTATCCATGGCCCCAAATGGAGTGAAACCAATTCCCATGGTTTTGTAATATTTTTGTTTATCATTATTGATCATTTAGGAATGTTGTTGCTAAATTTTTATATGGAACAAAGCCATAGTCTTGGAGTGATATTGAAGATGATTTCATTTTATTAGGGTTTAGGGTTTAGGTTTATCTTTTCCAAATGCTCAAATTCAAGATACTTTCCAAGCATGAATGCATTTGGTCTATTTGAAAATTTGTTTATTGATTTTTCATTCAAATTTTTATTCAAGTGAGTTTTTGATGTTTCCATTTAGAAACAAAAGGTTCTTTTCCCCCTAAATTTCATCATTTGTTTCTTTTGTTTGTTTATTTTTCACATTTCAAAATTTGCAAAATTTTGGGATGTGACAGACTACCACCCTTAAAAGGAATCTCGTCCCGAGATTCAGGAAGGCTAGAAACAACAAGTTGGTTTCAGAACAACTAGGGTACTACCACCCTTAAATAATTCAACTAGGTTGCATCTTGGCTTACTTGATGTCTCGATGTAATTTCTCTGGATAGTTGTTTTCATAGTGTCCCTTATTACCACATTTGAAACATGTGACAAGGTTGCGGTCCTCTCTAAGTTTGCTTGTATTGTTCTTCTCCTTTTCTGGACAATTTGATGCATAATGGCCTAGCTCTTTGCATTTGTGTCACATCACCTGGCTAATATCCCTTTTTATCCTTGGTATCACTATCTCTTGTTTGTTTCTTTCCCCCTTCTTCTTTTTAGGTCTCTCAAAGGCTAGGAGGTATCTTAGTTCATGTTCTTCATACTTCACCACAAACGTGGGAAACTTTTCTCGGTTCTTGGAACGGTTCCTAGGGTAACGTCCACGTTTCCTCTTTTGCTCACCAAAGTTAGTTACATTATATGGAGGTGCATACTGAGATTTGATTTTGTTATCATCATCTTTGGTGGAAGTTGTACCTTCATGGGTGTTTCCAAAGTCTTGATGTATTCCATCCTTAGCTTTATGTTTTGTTTGTTGAACTATAGGATAGATCTGGCATTGGACAGTGATATGGTCAGTTCCTTCACATAGCAAATAGGTAATTTGAGATGTGGGGCATTGTCCAGCTGGATGGTTCTCATCACAATTTGGGCACTGGTCAATATGTTCTTTATAAGTGTGTCCTAAGTATCCACAAATTTTGCAGGCTCGAGTTCTTTCCATAATATCATCATTGAAATCATGGTTATCACAATTCCTCTGGGAAGGGTTGCTTCTCATGTTGATCATCTGATTGGTCATCCTTTGCAACAATTGGGATTGGGATCCCAAGAACTTTAGCATGGTTGGGACTAACTCAGTGTTGTTGTCGTTGTTGGCTAAAAACTAGGTTGTCACTTGATTCAAATTAGTTTGGGTTGCTAACAGTTGTTCTATCATGTGCATTTTGAGGTTTTTGTTGTCATCATCCTTGATGTTGGAGTTGTGGTCTCTTGGAGAAGTCATCTGTTTGGGTTGGGTTGGAATTAGAATAGAGAAAAGATTTATAGAGAAAGTATTCTACTCACACACAACAATTCACACAAAGCAATATACAAGCAATAACAATCATGCATTACACTCAATCAACAAGGTTCAAGCATAACTTAGGCAAACAAAATATTATTGTCATACCACATAGGTTGGTATGATCAATAAATGATCAGCAAATCAATTTTTAAAGGAAACACTAGTATGGTGGTCCAACTATTGGGTATCGCTTGAGATCATTCAATCCTCCTCCTTATTTATTACATCAGGAACAAGATCATGGTATCCTTTGAAGAGATTATTGCATCTTGATCAAAAAATTCAAAGGTGATAATGGTTCCTCCTAAGTTGTGTTTCCTTAGTCTCCAAGTCTTGAGCTTTATTCCGATCTCACTTGAAGTCCTTAGTGATGTCCAAGTTGAAGTCCTTTGAGATGTTTAAGCTGAAGTCATTTGTGATGTTGAAGTCCTTGCTCATGTTGAAGTCTTTGTCCATCAAGTTGAAAAAGGGAGAGATATAGAAACAAAACAAAAATGTTGAGGAAAGGGTTTACAAGATTTCTTTATAAATAAGTTAGAGCAAATAAAACTCCTATTTCTAAGGAATTTTGTCCAATCCTAGGGTTACAATCCTACATGCAACACAGTGCTCTGATACCATCTGTAGGAGCCTAAACCCAATAAGGTACAAGTCCCTGTGTTTACAGTGCTAGTCCCTGGATCGAATAGCTAGCACCCACAATTTAAGATGCAATATCAAGAAACAAAGGTCATATTACAACTCATAACCAGGAATAAAATAGTTCATTACAACTTACATAGCTCACATGGCTATCTTATTACAGAGCAGTAGATATAACTATAAAGCATGGAGTCCTTCATCTTCATATGCCACATGCAAACATGTTGGTTGTAGACTTGTAATCCCTACTCGACAAACTTCACTAACAGTAAGTAATCCTGCAACATGATAAGTTACAGCCACAGGGGTCAATACATTTGAATTGTATTGGCAAGTGATATCATATTGATATGGAGAATCTAACATCTACATGAATATATGGCTAAGTGGAGTTTTGGCTGGCCTTTGCATAAAATAAGTTTTCCCTATCCTTTGTAAAATAGTTTTTCTCCTTTTCAAAACATTTCAACAAACATGGCTCACTGGATACACACCAGGTGTTCCCATTTTTCACCCAACAAGTTTTAACTTAGAAATTAGAACGATGAGATTCTTGATCCTTATTCATTGTCTTGATGCTCAAAATTGTCCATAACCGGGACACAACTAAGTACTTAGGTTTACCATCTCGAGAGGTGGTGCACTTTCCCCACAAGACTCGACATGCATCAAGACAAGACTTTTCAGAAGCAATCCCTCAGACCACCATGGACGCGTTCCATCCTATCAACACTACCACCATCTGTCCATTTGGCTGAGTTCTCACAACTTAGTTGGTCAAGGCAGATCCCATATGCCATGTGGCTGCACTGGAAGCTTTCACGACAAGAATGTCTCCAATCTCTTTGTTCCTGGGTGGCCATCCACAAGTTAGATACACAGGGTAAACCATAGACATGGTCCCTGGGTAAACACTCAACAAACATCCATACAAGTCCCATTTCCACCCAGGTGTTTTATTAACATCAGTTGTTTTCTTTAGTCCAAAACAATACTTGTATTTTCATAAGACATCATATCATGATTTCCACCCACAAATCTATGTAGCTAGACTAAGCATTCTAAACTTACCATGTCTCCTATCTTTAGGAAATACTACCAAGGGAGATACTATGGGATTTTCATAGCATAAAAATATACAAAAATAGTCCTGTCATGCATATTACAAAAATATCACTAATGCAATATTGAAAAGATAGGACTTTTGATGACCAAGGTATCACTTTCCATTTTAGTAGAATATTTAGGTACTCTCCTTGATCTTGCAAATGTCACAAACATCTATTGGTCCTTCTAAAAAGGTGGAATTCCAATTGGAATCAAGTTAGTGCAATTTGGTTAATCAAATCATTTTTATTTTTTTACTAGAAAAGCTTTTATTCAAAGGAATAATTTCTAGTGTCAAAAATATATATTTTTAATTTGAAATGTTAGTGTTTATGGTCAGAGGGTTCAAAACAAAACCTTTTGCAAAAGGATTCACTCAAAAATAATTTTTAGAACAATTTTTATAGCCAAAATGGCCCTAAACAAGTTTCTGCCTAAAACTCAATTTTTACAAAAACAAGTGTAAAAACTAAGGCCTCAGTAATAAATTTCACATTTTTCTGAATACATAGACACCAAATTTGTATTTTTATCATTTTTGGATTAAAACTTATGAATTTTACAAGTTTAAACATCTAAAAACATTTTCTGGAATTTCGTGTGAAAACCTTAGCCACGTGGTGTGTTCTGATTGACTGGTACCACTTCGGCAGGATCACGCATCGTGGGCCATTAGATCTAACTGAAAACGCTCGGCTCAGATCTGCCAGTACCTCTTCGCACTAATTCTAATCCTAGCCTTTAGATCAAGATCCCGCGGACTAGAGCATGTGGCCAAGAACTGGCAGCGCTGCTGGCGAGATCCGGCGGCGGCGCGTCGGGCGATGGTGGTCTGGCGGCGCTAGGGGGTGGGGGGAGGTACGGGGTGGTTACCATGGTCGCGTCGAGGCGGTTGCGGTGGTAGAAGCGGTTGATGAAGGGGCACACTTGTTTGGACGCAATTGCTCGTCGGAGTTGCGCTGAGCGTCGGTCGCTTGTAAACAGAGATGTTGCCGAGCTTCTGGGCCACGGGCAAGCAAAAGAAAAGCATCAATGTGTGCGCCTGAGGATAGCGGACACAACAGTGTGAGGCAGAGGGCAAGGGGTAGTCGAGGCTTACCGGAATCGGCGTCAGAGCTCGTCGGGGACAACGACAGTGTGATCTAAATCTCGAGCAACCTGGTGGCTCTCAGGGTGTGGGGCTTGAGGGAAAACGGAAAGGAGGGAGAGGGGAATAAGAGGGCGGGATCGGGAGATAGATTTACTTGCATAATCAATGGAATTTACGTGAATGAATTTCGCAAGGAACGACAGAGAGGGGGAGAACGGGTCTTGCACGCTGGAGACGACGTTGATAGCATGCTAGTGGGGCCAGGAGGTCAGTGAGGGGTGCGGGGGTGAGAAAAGGAGTAGAGGGGGAGAGAGGGAGTGGCCAGGGTGAGCTGGTTGGGCCAGGGGTGTTGGGCTGGGCAGGTAGCTTTTCCCCCTTTTTTTCTTCTAGTGTTTTTCTTTTTCTTTTTCTATTTTCTGTTTTTATACAATTAAAATGATTTAAACCTCAATTTGTTTTCAAAACTTCTATAAATATTTTCAGTAGGTTTCACACAAAATATGAGTTGATTATTTAGCCCAATTTGGAGTATTCCAAATATTTTCATGATTTATTAATCATTTAAAATTGAGTGGGAGCACATTGGCATTTATTTAAATAAAATTTGAATATGGTTCATAAGACCATATAATTTTATTTAAATAAAGTTTCATCCTTTTACAATATTTAAATAAACTTTTATCCCATTCACTTATGGATTTTAGTCATGGTTTAAATTGTATTTGCAATAATTCTTATTTATTTATTTATTTATTTATTCCAGTGTCTTATATAATTCATATCTTTTTATTTATAGTTCCAAAAATAGTGATTCCAATTTGTATAATTCTATTTAATAATTATTTATCTTTTTATATCCTTTAGAATTATTTTGTTCACAATTAATTAGTTATTTTAGCTATGAGCTTTATTAGCCTTGGAACACTTTTCTTTTATCTTATAAAAATCATAAGTTTTTATCCATGGCCCCAAATGGAGTGAAACCAATTCCCTTGGTTTTGTAATATTTTTGTTTATCATTATTGATCATTTAGGAATGTTGTTGCTAAATTTTTAGATGGAACAAAGACATAGTCTTGGAGTGATCTTGAAGATGATTTCATTTTATTAGGGTTTAGGGTTTAGGTTTGTCTTTTCTAAATGCTCAAATTCAAGATACTTTCCAAGCATGAATGCATTTGGTCTATTTGAAAATTTGTTTGTTGCTTTTTCATTCAAATTTTTATTCAAGTAAGGTTTCGATGTTTCAATTTAGAAACAAATGTTTCTTTCCCCCTAAATTTCATCATTTGTTTATTTTGTTTGTTTATTTTTCACATTTCAAAATTTCCAAAATTTTGGGATGTGACAGATAAGAACCAAAATAACCAATAAATATGATGCCAATTATGCAAAGGTTTGAGCTCTCACTGAGGGATATGATCAAGTTACTTACTCGAGATCCCTTCTTGATAGTACAGTTATATATCCTATAAACGGTCTCCCCAACTAACACCACAAGACCGGTAAGAAAGAAACCCTATCAAGACCATACCTTTACCTTGCGTACATTCCACATGATCTTGATGATGATGATCTTCTACACCTCAAGATGGAGCGCCTTTCTTGATTCTCTAGCTTTGTGAAGACTTCGAATTTTCTCCCCATACTCCACTATGGAAGATCCTCTATTTTAGGCATATATTCACACACCATGATCACCACAAGGATGGAAAGCTTCAAGCATGTAATATATTAGAGATGGCTCATCTTGAACTTGCACTTCATTTCTTTTTATTATTATGTTGGTGTATTGAAGCTACACAAGAGGTATCAATCCATCTTATTCTTCAAGACACACTTGCTATAGGCCCAACTCTCACTTGACCAATCTCCGGGTCACTCTTTAAACCGTAGTCAACACTTGATCTTCTTCACTTTATTCTTCTTTCAACCTTGAAGCCAACATATGGTTCAAGCATTTCCTATGCACAAATCCTACAATTAAAACTCAACACAAACATAAGTCCATAAAGATTGTCATTAATTACCAAAGCCACACATGGGGGCACACATGTTGTTCAAATATCCCCCATTTTGGTAATTGACAATCCCTTTGAGAGGGTTTATATAATGAATTTAACTAACAAAAATGGTAATGCCAACACCAAATAATACATAAGTATGTGATGTTGGTATACCCACAATATATAGAGCAAGTTCCCCCACAATATATGCATGTGTGATGAACTTGAATTTCATTGCATATATTTCCAACCATTACCGTTGGAGTAGTTTCCTCTATATATTCAAAATGCAAAGCAAAAACAAAGATGCAAGAGAATGAAAAGCAAATGCTTAAGAACAAACTCAAAGCATAAAACCAACTTCCCTTAAACCCTCCAAAACTTCTCCCCTATTGGCATAGATTGCCAAAATGGGTAAATAGTTCTAGACAGCCAATATAGTGAGAGAATTCCTCCAAAGGTGTGCATTTGAAAAAAAATATTATGATGGGAACCAATGATGAATACTTAGGAGAAGGTCAAACTATATTGAGGATAACAAGATTGAAAAAATAACAAGGTGAAGAAGCATCAACAAATGAAGCAAGCAATCAAAATATCCAAAGAACCACTTGACAAAATGAACATACTAAATGAAAGATAGATATTATGATAAGATCGAAAAGAGAGTGCTCTACATAATACGAGGAGGCTCCCCAAGGTTTGTGTAAAAATTATAATTTGCATTTGAATACAATAAGGACAAACATGGCATCCTCACTCCCTCGATATTATTTAAAACATAACTATATACAAGAGAGCATATACCAAGGCATAAAACTTACAATAAACAAATGGTCGGGCAACGAGTAAGATACAACATAATAACAAGCTCAATAGCAAGGATGTGTGAGAGGCATGACAAAGCATATTATAAGACTAATACAAGTAAGGGCAATGAGCATCAGCATAGTCTTCAGTGAATGATATTGCTTAGTATGACCATACAACACACATGAAACAAAGGAAATATAAAAAATAGAGAAGTAATATCTCTCATGTGAATAAGTTTCTAAGTGGATAATCTCACAAACATAGGTATCAACACAGAAACATATACACACAAAATAGATACTAAATAAATAGGGCAAGATATCCAAAATGAAGTCATATAATATAGCAATAATATCTTTTGCTTGATAGTATGGCCAAAATGCTCAAAGTTATCTTATTGTACATTGATGAACTTCAACCACAAACATATCAAACTCATCACAACTATTACTAAGGGAAAAAAGATAGTTGGAGTGTATTGAGAAAGGCAACAAGTTTCACAAAGAAAAATCAACTATGCAAATTCATCACTATTGCACATGAGAGCACCCGAGGAAAAGATAGGCAATATAATTGCTAGATTGACATATTTGGGATTGGTGAATCATGATCATGATTTTGTATAATTCCCATTATATGCACTCATCTCAACTTACTCACATATGCAATAGAGAGCTTTATTTAAGGCCAAATCAAGAACCACAACAATTGTAAGAATACAAAAATCCATGCCAAGATGCAACCTAAAAGACGTTGGAAGGCGATATGTATGCATGAGTAAGAGATACTTGTTACCGAGATATCATTGGTGTGATGAAGTAGATAGGAGTTTGTTGAACATCGCTCCTAGCTTGTCTCTAATTTTCATTGAGTCGTCACTTATTCCTTATGAAAGAGACAAACATCCAACTCCAATGTACCTAAAACAAAATTCAAGTACAATATGGTCCCCAAATGTATTGGGTCTAAAGTAGTTAGACAACTACAATACATAGGATAGACTCCACATAAATATGTGTATATTGATATGAAATTGAATTCCATGCACATCTTAGCCAATTAGGATTTGGTGGAGTTTCCCCTACATATTGGATCAAGGAAATCAAGCATGCCATAATATATATTTAGTAAATATGCATGCACACGACTTTCAAGAACCAAAGGAGATACAATTTGAACAAAACACCAAGTAAACCAAGAAGGCACGCCAAAGTGTGACACTACAAAAGGTTGTTCAAACTATATCAAAAACCAAATCAACACATGGTAGACCACAAGTACAACAAATGAACTAGACAAAAACCAAAGAGAGAGATGGACAAAAACACACATGCTCTAGGGTTTGTGTCATTCTAAAAGATCAAGATAATCAAAAAGGAAGGAGAAAAATCCAACTCCCCAAAATAGAAAGGTTTAAACAACCACACCAAACTCTCAAAACTTTTCAAGATGTCACAAAGTACCCCCAAAAAATCTTACAAAGACGCAAAACACAATATGGATCAAAACATGTTGTGAAGGCATAAAATCAGTGTTCTAAATAATATAGAACTCCCCCATGATTAGTGCATTATTTAAGATTTTTCATTTGAATACAAAATGCACACACATAGGATCATCATCTCTACCTACACCAAATAGAGAACTAAATGATTTGAAGTCAAAGAAAGATCCATAGGAGGAAAGTAAGGCGTGGGGGTCAACACCAAACATTTTCTTGGCAAAAGATAGGGAAAAAATATACAAAAGCCAAAGTAGGTTTGTAATATGCACAAAGCATATGAGTCCCCCATAATGTGATAAACCATTATTTTTCAACAAAAGGCAAAAATATCCAACATGAGACAACTAATGGACATTATAGAATTTGAATTTCTCATGAGTATGAAATACCGCATAGAGACTAGATAAACTTGAAGTATCAATACTAAGTGGTATTACTCATGTACACACATTTTTTAGGATTTTGAGGTGCCCTAAGGACATAACACTCCCCCAAAATGGAATATTCCATTAATTTCTCACGAGATCCAACGAAGATGTAAACAAGATGGAATAGGCTAAAACACAAAACACACATACATGGTGTGCAATCCCACATACACAAACCTAATTTCTCAAGTTAAGCAAGTAGGAAGCACAACATATACAAACACATGCATGGTACAAGACCAAGACATGCACAAAGGGTGAGTAACTTTCAATGTAAATGAGTTGAGAACATGTTACCGCAAGGAGGAGTAATGGATATATGATAGAGGTATGATAATATAGATGACTTGGCTTGAGAAAATATAATTGATGAAGTTCCCTTAATTATTCATGATGTAGACAAGTCTCTAATGCCCTACATCAACACCTACTGATCAAGTTTTAGCTTGTTGGTCCCTAACCAAGTTGGGTCCTAAGAAGTTAGCCACAAGGCTTGGCAACCCAAATGGTTCTTTTCTTGACACCACATTGGGCACTAACATATTTAGCAAACACATTGTCAACCTTATACTTACAAAGAGAATAAACATCATCAATCATGATCGGGTTGGATGCGGAGTTACCAATGGTGCATGAAGAAGAGAGGTGACCTTTATCACGACATATGTAGCAAGTTCTTTTCTTACCTTTCTTCACACTTTATTTCTCCACCATAGGAGTATTATCTAGATTCTTCTTCTGAAGTCGCCTTTCTTAAACTTGAGGTAGACCATGACCTTTAACTTGAGGCCTCTTCCCTTTGTTCTTCTCACTAAGAGTCCGATTCTTCAATGGAAAATATCTAACATGGTGCCCTTCAGTTTTGCACTTGAAGCAAACAATCTTGGCTGAATTATTGACTTGTTCTTGGCCCTTCTTCTTGTTGCTCTTGAACTTATTTTTTTAGTGGACTTCTTCTTGACATTAGATTTGAATGCAAGCCCACTCTTGTCATTTGGGAATTTTTGCACATTCAAGATCTTGTTGAGTGTGGCCCTCCTTTCATGACCCTTTTCCAAGTCCCTCTTCAAAGATGAGACTTGGGCCTTGAGCTCTTTGATTTCCTCTACATGGTTAGTATCAAAACAAATACTAGAGGAATTAGAAGCTTCATTGTTAGAGCAACAAGGCAAGGAATGTAATTCATTATAAGATGTAGCAATAATATGAGATGATGAAATTACTAGGACTAGCACATGGAAGTATGTCATTTGTAGTGGATATAGTGCTAATGTCCACAAGAGGCTCACTAGATGTTACCTTCGACACAATAGACTCATGAGCTAACCTTAGCCTATCGTGGGAGGCTAGAAGATCCTCGTGAGAGCTTTATAGCATAACATGACTTTCTTCCAATGTCCAATAATAGCTAGTTGGCAAAGCAAGTTGAGCCTTTAGCTCAACATTATCCTTCAAAATAGATGCTTTACAAGAAATAGAGTTAGTAGCATGTCAACACCTGAATTTTTAATCCCAGATGCCTGTTATGCCATAGATCGCAATCCCAAGATTACCATTTTTGCGAGACATAACAGATTTGGACATCACAGTACATCATCCATTACAAACCATACATAAGGTCTTACACAAATAAGGATCTCATGATCCAGTTCTTAATACAACTCAAGCAGCGAAATAACGTAATAATAAAGGTAGCGTAGGCGAAGCTCCATCTTCGGTGTCACAGGCAATGCTGACGATGGGAGATGATCCTAGTTGTCGTAACCTTCTTGTGGTCCATCATCCTGGTACTCCTCTTCATAGTCTGGCCATGGGAATAGCCAGGGACAAAGCCATGAGTACTCTTTAAGTACTCGCAAACTAATAGTGGAGGGGATTTTTGTAGTAGGACACTAGGCTCTAGGGTTGTTTTGCAAAAAGCCAGATTCACCTCTACTAAGTTCAGAAGCAAAGAAAACTAGTTGAACTTTTATAACACCTAAGTGGGAACTTAAATTTCATATCACAACTCTGTTGTGGTCAAGTCAAAGTCTCAATTCATTTCACAAGTAATTTTGAAAACATCTGACGGGGGAACAGTATGGCCACTCCAACTGTCCATAACCGTGGACACGGCTATTCGAATAGTTTGACACTCTGCAGAGATTGTACACTTTCACCACAACATTCGATACATCTGTCAGGAACAAATCCTGAATTCACCATACTCAGTATGCGGATAATCAATCCTAACCTTTCAATTACACGCCCTAGTATAAGCACCTCTCCTGTGAGTTTGGCCTCCCAACCATGACCAACTATCATCTTGGGTACTGCACAGGTGGAGAATCTTCACAAGGTAGCCTCAGCTCAGACCTTGGCCATGAGGGAACCCATACTAAGGTATATAAGTTTCCAGTCAAGCCCTACCCAATTTTCGGGTATTGTGGTTGTACGGTCAAATTGGAATGGTATCGCATCCACACAACCATCAGTTTTATAAAGGGCTAAGGATCATGCCTCAACATTTTCATCATCAAAATCATCTGGTGTTCGGAAACACATGTCAAAACATTTGAATGACTCATCATTCCAAGGTTTTCATAACCATTTTCTCCAAGTATTACCATCTAAAGTTGATCAAGTTTTATGCTTAGCACTAGCATCTACTAGTGGGTGGGGTTAAGTACTACGGGGGGGGGGGGGTAAACAAGAGGGGAATAATGAAGTTCAATCTCATGCCTTAGGATGACATAAAGATTATCTAGCTTAGGCCAAATTTAATGCTCTTTATGCAACCTTCAATTATATTCCTAGAATCAACAAGTCACTTAAGTAAACTCTAAGAGAAAGCTTTGATAAAGAAATAAAGTATAAAGCTTGTAGTTAAAACTAGGATTGGGTATCCTCAAATGTGTCCAACCAAGCATGCTTAGTGCATTGCATAGGTTATCTAACTTTCATAATTGCAAGTGTTAGCTTGCCAAATTAACTAGTAGTATTAGTCTTGCAAGGTTGCAAGTATTGGCTTGCATAGGTAAAGTATCTTACAAGTGTTAGCTTGCCTTGTGTAGAGAAGTGGTTGAAGTTCTCCTCGGCTTCTTCCTTGTAGTATCCTCCTTCCTCCTCGTATCCTTGGTCGGTACTAGCGTCTATAAATAAATACGAGGTACACAATCACCAAACAATACTTAACTATTTTCAATCATCACACAAAGGTGTACACTGCTTTCCAAGCGTCCCTTGGTTACGCAGTTCCGTTGGCGATAAACGTCAACCTAATCTGCCTATAGATGATCTAGTGTCGTGGGAATGACCACGATAGATGCTGCAATCGGCAACGAGTAGTAGAACGAAGGGCAAGGGCGGCCAGCCATCTGCGGTGCGAGATGAGGGCGGAGACACAAGGTTTTACCCAGGTTCGGCCCCCCGGAGGGTAAAGACCTACTCCTTCTAGATTGTATTATGTTGGAGGTACAATGGGCGAGCTCGACGGCTAGGCGGCGAGTCGCTTGGGTGGATGATGGAACGTACGTTTACACGCCCTGTAGGGAGGTTTACATAGACTCATCCTCCCTAGGGTTTACAAATCTCAACCGAATCTGTTAAGGTTTCGGTACTCGTTTAACCTAATCCGACTGGGCCTATCTACTCTCCTGGGCCTTCAGCTTCCAGTCGCTTGGATCCACGCCAGGTCTTGATCCAGTCGCCGTCTTGCAGGCCCACTCGCCAGGTCGTGGGCCAGTCGGAAATGTCCTGCTGGGTATACCCCGGTAGGCATATCCCGATCAGTAGTCCCCGAGGCCATCGTCGATTGGGCGCAGGTGGTTGCTGGCAGTCGGAGCATACAGCTTCAATGCGGACATCCAGTCGAATCGGCGGCGGGCTCCTAAATAAAGGAGGAAACTAGTCGTTCTGGTTGCAGCTTTGGCGAACAGGTCGGCGAAATATTCAGTCACTGTTGTAGTGATTGGGTCGGCGAGCCGTGTGGCTGAAGTTGGACCGTCAAAACGCAATCAAAACTAGCCGTTGGGGTAATCCAACGGTAACTTTTGGCGTAATCACCGCGTAGTAACGGCTCCCTGATTTGGCGGGTAACAACCGCTATATAAAGGGAATGGTAGGCGATCGGAGAACCACCTCCTCGTCATTTTCTCCGATTGCGCGCACCTTCGTTTTCCTCCGCATCGTGATCCAGCCGAACCAAAATCCTCCGACCTCCATGAACCCTTCCGCCAATGGCCCCCTCCACCGAACCATGGGGCAGGTCCAAGTGTACGAGAGCGTTAGTCGCTTCCTTCGAGGAGGCCGGGATCCTTCGCGCCGGCAGGGGGCACATCCCCGCAGCCGGAGAGGTGACTCCGGACCCGCGCGAGGGAGAATTCGTCTGCTTCACCAGCCACCTGGAACGGGGGCTGGGATTCCCCACATCTCTTTTCTTTCGGCGCTTCTGCGCCTTCTACGGGATCCAGCCATCGGACCTGGGCCCGCACAACATCGAGCAGCTCGCCATTTTCGTGGCGTTCTGCGAGTGCTACCTGGGCTGCAGGCCCTACTTCCCCCTGTGGCAGGATCTGTTCCACGGGAGGATCAGTCGCGAAGAAGCAGGCGGCCCAATGCTTGCAGCGGGTGGCTTGACGTTTCAACTGAAGTCGAAGGCTTCCTTTTTTTGATCTGATGCTATCCGCCAAGGCGGCGAGCGAATGGAAGAAGTCTTGGTTTTACGTTACCGAGGCGACTCCAGAGGGCGAGGTGGCGATCCCAAGATACTCCGCCGACCGGCCCGAACCGCGCCGACTCCAAGTCGGCAAGCTCCCAACAGACCAGCGGATGGTCGTGGTCGAGATGCTTCAAACCATCCGCGGCCTGAAGAAGAAGGGTCTTCAGCCCATCAACTTGTACTATTGCTGGCTCGGGCGGCGACTCGTTCCCCTGGCCCGCCGAGACCATTATATGTACGAGTACACGGGCCGGGAGGACTCGACGAAATCCTGCCTCGCCGAGTGGAAACTCGAGGATTACATTCCGGCGTTGAAGAAGATCACCCAGGCGGTGTACCTGGACGCGAAGGCCGGGGTCGCCCCCTACACCGCGAAGCATCCAGCCCCAACGGTAAGTCACTTTCTACCATTCGCAGTCCCAGTTAATGCTGTCGCGGTTATACTGATACTGTCTTAAGCTTATTGCAGTTATTTCAAGTGGTGGAAGGGTGGCTTCCGCCCGCAGACGACGAGAATTCGAGCTCGTCCGTCCAGGAGGGGGGAAAATCTCCTGCTGCAAGGGGCGGCATCGAGAGTGACGGGAGCAGCAACGACGACGAGTCCGAGGAAGAGGTCGCTCCGCTGGTTCGCAAAACTCGCGGACAGCGTCAGCGTGAACTCGAAGCGAGCAGGAGCCTCGAACGTCATGGTGATGACGACGACGAGCTTCCCGAGCTCACCTCGCGTCGCGAGGCCACTCCGTCGAAGAAGAAGAAGAAGAAGAAGGAGGTGAAGGCCCCTCCAAAGAGGAAGACGAAGCCAGCGAGACAGGCATCTCCGCCTCATTCGCCGAGCAGCTCCGATGCCACCAGTCAGGCCAGGGATGAGGCGCCACAGACGATGGCGGCGCCGAATGTCACCGCCGTCCTGAGTGAGGTGCCTCTGGCCTCGATGCCTCCCCCGTTCGCCCCAGTCCTCTGGGCCGGGGTCTGCTCCGGTCGCGGCAGCTTCGCCTCCCAGGGAAGCTCCTGCCGAAAATGTTTCGGAGGCTCCTGTCGCGGCCTCGACAACGAAGAAGCCGTCCGTGTCTTGGGCGCACGATGTCCTGGAGATGGGCCTCAGTCGACGACTGGGCCCCGAACTGGAGAAGTCGGCTGGCATCCGCACGGGGCTACGGTTCATTCCAGTCGCCAAGTGAGTTTTATTCACCTGCTTTATTTTTCCTTGTAGTCGAACCATTTTGCTCATCTACTTAATTCGCAAGACTAGGGTTAAAAAGATAGGCCATTCGTCCGTGGCCAAGGTGCCGCCAGTCGTCGCCGAGGAGGACCGCTCTCGGAAGAGGAAGGCTGATGAGGTCGCTGCCCCCACAGACAGTGCCAAGAAGTCCAAGAGCGACGAGGTCGTCACGGTGTCTGACGACACGACGGTGGCTCTGAGTGATCCTGTGGCGGTGGTGGCCTCAATGATCAAGGAGGGTCCTCCCTCGCCTGTGGTGACCGAGCCTGCCTCTTTTGGTGCCGGCGCATCCATCGCGACCTTCCCGCGCTTCATGGCCAGAGAGGCCACGGCGAGTGGTACCACACCATCGAGCCGCGCACCTAGGGTAGCCGAGACGGAGGTCGAGCAACGTTGCGGGAATATTCCGGCTCTTCTCACATCCGTGGACGCACTACAACTTCATGGCATGCTGGGCGCAGCCATCCAGGTATGTCCAGTCCCCGAGGATCGGGCCACTGAATTGCAGTGGTCAGATTCTTTTGGTGTTGTGCTGTTATTTCTTACGCCCAGTCCCCGAGTGCGCATTCACTAAGTTTCAGCGGGTGGGCGCTCAGGATTTTTGATCACCAGTCTCCGAGTGTCCAGTCGCTGAATTTCAGCGAGTGGGCACTTTAGGATTTCGTCTTTGCTAACTGTTTGACTTTTGCACAGGGTTTGCAGCGTGAATCAGCCGATCGGCTGGCTGCGAAGTGTTGCGCGGAGAAGGAACTTGTCGCCGTTCAAGAGGCGAACAAGGGACTCCAAGCGATTGCTGCGAAGGCAGAAGAGGTTCGCCAGGGCCTTGTCCCGGCGAGTGAGCTGACGGCGGCGCAATCGGCGTTGAGTTTGGCGGAGAAGCGGATCGCCGACCTTGAGCGCGAGCTTAAGGGCGCGAAGGAGGAGGCGAGCTCGGCGGATGAGCGAGCTAAGGCTACTGTTACGGCCGCCGCTGAGGAGCGTAAGGTCTCTAACGCCCTTGTTGCTGGGCTTCAAGACGATTACTCCTCTCTTCAGAGCTTCATCACGGATCTCTCCCGTCCGTTGATTGGTAAGTGTGCCTGCCTCTGCCTGTAATGCTTTCATTGTGTGATCTTTAGTGTACTCACTACTCCCCTCTATCCACAGGTCGGATCATCGACGGCACGGAAGAAGTGCAGTCGTTCGACGCGCGGTAGTGTGTGGCCACTCTGGTCGACTCGGCCACGCTGTCCGCGACTTGTATTCGGGCGTATCTTCAAGAGATGTCTCCCACGGAAGTGATTCCGAGCGACCTCGTCGAGGTGTGGCGATACTTGGAGAAGGCGCCGTCGGTCGTCGAGTTCATGACGCGATCGGCGTTCCGACGCGGGGCGGCAATGGCACTTAGCCTTGGGCTCGCCCACTTCCCGGAGGACTTCGACCTGGACGACGTGACGAGTGGCTACCCATCGTCGACTGGCTCGGTGGAGATCGCCGAGGTGCTAAAGCTGACGGACCGCGCCGTGGTATACTCCGAGCGCGTCTAGGCGATGGGCGACCTTCTTCCTTATCAGGAGACGATCGTCGCACCCAACGACCCCGAGCCGCAGCACCGGGACTTCAAGATCGAGCAGCCCTTTCGTACGGCGATGGCGGGTGAGTTGACGACGTACCCGTCGAACCCGTACACTCCCTTTATTCACAATCGCAAGGGTGGCGGCGAGTCGTCATTGAAGCCTGCGGAATAAGACATTGTGCCTTGGGGCGTTAGTAGCAGTTAGGCCATTGGGCGCACATTGTACTTTGTAACGATTGTGATCTGCTATAATGAGACATCGTGTTATTTTGTGAATTGTCGTGTGTTCTTGATTGAGGGTTGAACGAGTCCCCGAGAGCGTCCGCCCTTTTTATGGGGTTTACCTCGTTTTCTTTATGTGTTTGTGATTTTGAACATGTTGTTTTTGATGTCGACTCGCCCGAGCTCGGGAAGCCAGTCGCAAGGCGACTCCCATGAGTGCTCTATACTTGGCCGTTTTCCCTTGCACGAACGAGGTCGGGTAGCCGAGTCCCCGAGCGTGGTACTTGGTTGTTCTAGGCGCAACTCTAGGGTGGGTGAGGACTGGGCGCGTTAGAGTAAGCGCATCACTCCTGCCTGGCCCGTTGGGTCAGTCACATGGCAAGCCCTGGGCATGCTCTCATACTTGGCATTTTCCCTAGCCGCTCGCGCTGAACTGGTCGTCAGTCCCCGAGCGTGGTACTTGGCCATTCGAGTCACTATGTCGAGGATGCGGAGGATCATGGTCGCTGTAAGAAGCGAAGGCAGTTGTCTTGGCTCGTTAAGCCAGTCGGGCTAGGCGACTCCAATGGGGCTCCGGGTAGGCGTTTTTCGTGGACGTTACAAGACCTGGGGTAACCCCATGCCCTTGTAGCGCACTACTTGGCCGTGCCGATCGCTGTACCAGAGGTTGACTCCTGCAGTTAGCTTGGTGTTGTTACTACGAGTGCGAATGGCACAAGACACGGAGAGTTGACGCAATTTGCGGTAACCAATATTTTTTATTTCATAGCGACTAGAGGATACATATGTGGAGTTCTAGGAGTAGAACTTCCGTAGGAGGTTTACATTCCATGGTCGCTTGATGTCGAGTTTGCCGTCCCCGCGGACATCGACGAGGTAGTAGGCGTCGTTGCCGAGTACTCGCCCAATGGCGAATGGTCCCTCCCATGGGGGTGAGAGCTTGTGCATGCCCTTCTTGTCCTGGATGAGGCGCAGCACCAGGTCGCCTTCTTGGAAGGTGCGAGTTTTCACCCGCCGGCTGTGGTAGCGGCGGAGTCCTTGCTGGTAGATGGCAGTGCGTGAGCGAGCCAGGTCGCGTGCCTCGTCGATTTGATCGACTCCGTCCTGACGTGCGAGTTCGTTCGCAGCCTCCGTGTAGTGGACGACCCTTGGCGAGTCGTGCTCGAGGTCGGTGGGCATGACTGCCTGGGCGCCATACACCATGAAGAAGGGGGTGAACCCTGTCGACCTGTTGACCGAGGTGCAGATGCCCCAGATGACGGAGGGTAGCTCCTCGACCGGTGCGCTCGAGTGGTACTTGGAGCCGCGGCTTCAGGCCGTGGAGGATGCTCTGGTTGGCTCGTTCCGCCTGGCATTTGGACTCCGGGTGGGCGACTGACGCGAGGTCGAGTCGGATGTGATGTTCCTCACAGAACTCGGCCATGGCTCCTTTGGCGAAGTTGGTGCCGTTGTCCGTGATGATGCTGTTTGGGAACCCATAGCGATATATGAGCTCGCGTAGGAATTTTGTGGCGGTCTTCCCGTCGCATTTCCGGACTGGCTTGGCCTCCACCCACTTGGTGAATTTGTCGACCGCGATCAGGAGGTGGGTGAAGCCGGAGGGGGCCTTTTTGAAGGGGCCTACCATGTCCATGCCCCACACGGCGAATGGCCAGGTGATGGGGATGGTCTTGAGCGTTGAGCTCGGTATGTGTGTTTGTTTGGCGTACTTCTGGCACCCGGTGCACCGCTGGACGATGTCGACGGCATCGGCGTGTGCGGTGGGCCAGTAGAAGCCGTGCTGCATAGCCTTTGCGACTGGAGAGCGGGCTCCGGCGGGGTGGCCGCAGTCGCCGGAGTGGATGTCGTGGAGGATCTTGCGTCGTTCGGCGGGTTAGACGCAGTGTTGGAATACGCCAGTCATGCTGCGCTTGTGGAGCTCTCCGTCGATGATGGTGAAGGATTTGCATCACCGTGCAACCATTCGGGCGTCTATCTCGTCTGCGGGCAAGGTGCCAGCCTCCAGGTGGGCGATGTACGGCTTGGTCCAGTCCTCTGGCTCGGCGATGAATGTGACCAGGGCTGCCTCTGGTTGCAGCGGGACTCCGATGTCGATCTCCCTTGGGGGAGAGACTGATGGCTTGGTGATCGTGTCGAGGAAGACGCCGGCGGGTGGTGCGAGTCGGGCCGACCCGATGCGAGAGAGTGCGTCGGCCTCCTCGTTCTTCCGTCGGTTGATCCATTCGACGGAGTAGCCTGCAAAGTGTCCGCCCAGCTTGTCCACTTCTTGGCGGTACGTCGCCATGGTGGGGGAGACGGCGTCGCAGGTGCCAGCGACTTGTCTGGCGACGAGGTCGGAGTCTCCGTAGCAGCGTAGGCGGTTGACGTTCATTTCCTTGGCAGCTCGCATGCCGTGGAGTAGTGCCTCGTACTCGGCCATGTTGTTGGTGAAGGGGGTGAAGTCGAGGCAGAGGACGTAGTGGAGCTTGTCGCCCTTCGGGGAAGTCAACATGATCCCTGCTCCTGCGCCGTCCGCGTTCTTGGAGCCGTCGAAGCGCAGGCTCCAGTAGTGGAGGTATGGCAGTTTTTCTGGCTGCTGGGCCTCTTCCCAGTCGGCAATGAAGTCTGCGAGAGCCTGCGACTTGATCGCTTTTCGTGGCTCGTACTTGATGTTGTGGACGCCGATTTCAACGGCCCACTTGGCGACTCGCCCGGTCGCCTCACGGTTGCGGATGATGTCCTGCAACGGTGCTGAGGAGACGACCGTGATCGGATGCTCCTGGAAGTAGTGCGGCAGTCGCCGTTGTGCTCTGAATACTGCGTATACCAGTTTCTGGTATTGCGGGTACCGCTGGCGCGACTCGGTGAGGACCTCGCTGATGTAGTACACCGGTCGCTGTACCGGGCGCTCCTTTCCTTCCTCCGGCCGCTCGACGACCATGACGGCACTGACGACGCGCTCGGAAGCCGCGACGTAGACCAGCATGGGTTCTTTGTCGACGGGGGCGGCGAGTAGTGGTGCTGCGAGTAGCACCTTTTTGAGGTCGCGGAGTGCGTTGTCCGCCTCCTTATCCCACTGGAAGGTGGGGTTCTTTCGCATTAGGCGATATAGGGGCATCGCCTTTTCGCCCAATCGGGGGATGAAGCGGCTGAGAGCCGCGACTCGCCCGGCCAGCTTCTGGATGTCGTGCAGGCACTCGGGTTTTCCGAGTCGAGCGATCGTGTCGATCTTTGTGGGGTTCGCCTCGATCCCGCGCTTGGATACAACGTACCCAGTAGTTTCCCTGCTGGTACACCGAAGGTGCATTTTCCTAGGTTTATCTTTATCTTGTATTTCCGCAGGTTGGCGAATGTTTCCGCCAGGTCGGCGAGTAGGTCGCCCTGGCGATCAGATTTCACTACCACGTCGTCGATGTAGACATGGATATTGCGGCCAATTTGGCTCGCAAGGCACTCCCGCATGCACCGCTGGTAGGTTGCCCCGGCGTTCTTGAGGCCGAAGGTCATGGCGGTGTAGCAGAAGGCTCCGAATGGCGTGATGAACGCCGTCTTTTCCTCGTCCTCGACAGCCATCTTGATCTGGTTGTACCCAGAGTATGCGTCGAGGAAACACAGCGACTCCGACCCCGCGGTGGAGTCGATTATTTGGTCAATCCGCGGGAGAACGAACTGCTCCTTCGAGCAGGCGCTGTTTAAGTTTGTGTAGTCGATACACATCCTCCAGGTCCCATTTTTCTTCTCGACCAGGACTGGGTTTGCCAGCCACTTGGAGTATTTGATTGGCCGGATGAAGCCTGCAGCGAGTAGACGCTGCACCTCCTCGGCGATGGCTCGGCGGCGCTCTTCATTGAAGGGCCGCAGCGACTGCTTGACGGGTCGCACTTTGGGGTCGGCGTTTAGTTTGTGCTCAGCGAGTTCCCTAGGGACACCAGGCATGTCAGAGGGCTTTCATGCGAAAATGTCCCTGTTCTCACGGAGGAACTCGATGAGCGCGCCTTCCTATGCTGGGCTCATGCCCGTCCCCATCGTCACCGTCTGGCTGGAGTCACCTGGGACCAGCTCGACGGTGCGGGTGTGCGTCGTTGCCTCGAAGGCTGAGGTGTTGGCGCCCTCCGAATTGGGCTTCTTGAGTATGGTGGGGTCGTCGTTGTTGAAACCGCTCGCGTATTTGGCGAGCTCGTCGGCGTGGTTGGTCTCTGCCGCGATGACGGCGTCTGCGAGTTCGGCTCCTTTGGCCTCGCACTCGGCGCCATGTCGGGGTCGCCGTTGACGGTAATGATGCCACGCGGCCCGGGGAGCTTCATCGCGTTGTACGCGTAGTGGAGCGCTGCCATGAACTTGGCGAACGCCTGGCGCCCCAGGACGCAATGGTAGGGGCTGTCGAAGGGTGTCAGCTCGAAGACGATCCGCTCGGTGCGGAAGTTTGCTGGTGTGCCGAAGGTGACTGGCAGCGTGACCTTGCCGATCGGATACGCCTTCCGACCGGGGACGATGTCATGGAACGTGGTGTAGGTCGTTTCGACCATCGACTGCGGGAGCCACAGTCGCCTGAAGGTGTCCAGGTACAGGATGTTGATGGAGCTGCCGCCGTCCATCAATGTCTTGGGGAGCCAGTAGTCTCCCACCTTGGGCTTGACCACCAGGGCGACTCGGCTCGGGTACTCGATGAGTGGCGAGTGGTCTTGGCGACTCCAGGTGATGGGCTGCTCCGACCAGTTGAGGAACTGGGGAACGTCCACCTGGGCCACCGCATTGACGGCGACGGTGCGGGCGATGACCTTCTTCTCGTGCTTCGTGTTGAAGCCTGTGAAGGTGTGGAGCGAGCCGGCCACACTGCTGAATTTTCCGCCGCTTGGTGGGTTGTTGTCGGGGTCCTCCCACGCTCGCCGCGCTTTCTCAATCTCCTTGAGAGAGTGGCAGTCGGCGGTCGTGTGCGTGGCGGGCTTCCCTTCTCTGCTGTGGAACACACAAGGTTGGTTAAGGAGGGCCGTGGGGTCGAACCTTGGTTTTGCCTTGTAATTGCCGCCGTCGCGGCGTTGCCCTCCGTCGCGGCGGAAGCTCTTGGGATCGCGCTGCGCGTGCCCAGCATTGGTGACGAAGTCGACTCGCCCGTCACTGCGGCGCTTGCCGGTGAGGCGAGTGCTGCTGTAGCGTAGGTCGGACCGTCGTCCGTTGTCGTTGCCGCTCGTGCGGCGTTGGCCTCCCGACTCGTCGTCGGTTTCCTGGTTTGGGTCTTCCTCCGCGTATCTCTTGGCGATCTCGAGGAGATCCGGTATGTTGTCGAGTGTGCGGGAGTGTCGTTTGAGCTTGGAGACCAGGGGCTCGTAGCGGCACGAGGTCTTGAAGCAGTGGATTGCGGTGTCCGGGTGGATGCCGACCGCGTTGTACCATAGTTCTTTCCACCGCTGGACCCAGTTGCGTGTCGACTCGCGGGGTCCCTGGACGCATCGTTCCAGGTCCTCGATGGTGGTGGCACGCGTGTAGGATCACTCGAAGTGCCTGACGAAGGCATCTCGCATCTCTTCCCAGGAGTCGATGCTATCCTGGGGAAGGGTGTTGATCCACTGCCTGCACGTTCCCTCCATCATCAGGGGGAGGAAACGGGCGGCTAGCAGGTCGGTGTGGCCAGCGATCCCCATTGCCATGAGGTAGGTGTCCAGCCACACAGAGGGGTCGTACAAGGGGTCGTATTTCTCGATTTCCTTCGGCGCTTTGAAGTTCGCCGGATATTTTTCGCCTCGGATCATCGGTCTGAAGCACCGGGGCCTGAGTCGGCTTAGCGACCCCATTGGCTCGCCGTCACGGCGATTGGTTAGGGTGTGTCGCAGGTCGTCGGGCTGGCATGCGCGCCAGCTTTGGTTGTTGATGATGTGGGTGCGGGCATCGACGGGCTGACCGTTGGCAGCGACAAAGTTGGTCGCTGGCCTGGGGTCGTTGGTGGAGAGTGCCGCGTTCGCGGGTCGGTGTTGGAGCTGCAGCGGTTCGGGTGGCGGGCAATTGAGGGTGTTTGCCGCCAATGGGCGGCCGCTTGAGGCCGCTCTTCTGCTTGAAGAATGCGAGTACACCCGACCCTGCGAGTCGGCGCCTGCGTTTTGCTGCTCGACCGCCTTTGCGAGCAGGGCCCTGACGTACTGGATCTGTAGGGCGCCGTCGCCGGTGGCCGTAATGTTGCCGGCCACTGCTCGACCTGCCACGAGGTTGTCCATCGGGGTGGAGAACAGTGGTAGGTCGTTCGCGTCTCGCTCCCGTGAGGAGACTACTATCCGCGGCTGATCCCTGGGAGGCGTGCGGTTGGGTGGAGGTGGGGCGCCGTTCGCCGTCGACCCTGGTGGGGGCCGGGCGCTTCCTCATGGCGGCGCATTCTCGCAGATCGCGCGCTCGGCCACGCGGGCCGGGTCGTTCTCGTCGTCGAAGTTCAGGGCGCGCCCTTGGACGGTGGGGTTCAAGCGCGACCTGATTCGCTGTTGGTGGTAGCGCGACAGCTCCTGCGCCGTCACCTGCTCGAGGCGAAATTTTTCGCGCTCGGCTTGCTCCTTGCGGACTGCCTCCGCCAGCTTCAGGCGGAGTTCCTCGACCTCCATTTCCATGGCGTTGGGAGGGATCGGGGTGGAGAAGGGATCCTCCGGTGGATCGGTGCCAGTCGCCATGTAGGTCGCGGCGTGGCGACCGGTCCCATCGCGGAGATTGGCGGAGTTTTCCGATCCGGAGTCGAAGTCGAAGATCCCAAGGAGGAGGGATCCTCGAAGTCACCCACGTTGGAGACCTGGGTGATGGAGCCTACGGGCGAAGCCGCGGTGATGGATCCGGCGAGTGACGCCGGGGTTGCCGAGTCGGCGTCGTCATTGAGGACCGCGTCTTCCGCGGCCGCGGAATTTTCGGCCACGTTGCTGTGGGCCGAGTTGTACTCGAAGGCGAGGAGATGGATCGTGCGGACCTGGCTCTCGAAGAGCCGGTCGCGTGGCGGCGACTCGCGGATGCGAGCCGAGTCCTCCGAGACGATGACGTCGGTGAGGCCGACGAAGAGGCTGATCGTGCCAACTGTCAAGATCATGCTATGTGTGACGGGTCGCGCCGCCGGGATGTAGCTGCTCGGCAAGATCTGAAGCATCTCGCCGATCGCTATCATACGGCCGGTGGCGACCGACTCGTTGATGGGAAGATTGGATCTCGCCGCAGAACACCGGCCAGGCCCCACGGTGGGCGCCACTGTCGTGGGAATGACCACGACAGATGCTGCAATCGGCAGCGAGTAGTAGAACGAAGGGCAAGGGCGGCCAGCCATCTGCGGTGCGAGATGAGGGCGGAGACATAGGGTTTTACCTAGGTTTGGCCCCCGGAGGGTAAAGACCTACTCCTGCTAGATTGTATTATGTTGGAGGTACAATGGGCGAGCTCGACGGCTAGGCGGCGAGTCGCTTGGGTGGATGATGGAACGTACGTTTACACGCCCTCTAGGGAGGTTTATATAGACTCACCCTCCCTAGGGTTTACAAATCTCAACCGAATCTGTTAAGGTTTCGGTACTCGTTTAACCTAATCCGACTGGGCCTATCTACTATCCTGGGCCTTCAGCTTCCAGTCGCTTGGATCCACGCCAGGTCTTGATCCAGTCGCCGTCTTGCAAGCCCACTCGCCAGGTCGTGGGCTAGTCGGAAACGTCCTGCTGGGTATACCCCGGTAGGCATATCCCCATCATCTAGCATCATCACCTATCATTACAAGATTAAAACATTTGTCTTATTTATTTTAATTTGAGAAAAGTAATTTCTACTCATTGAAAAACTACTTAAGATTTAATATTCTCCAACTCAAACATGGGATCATGTTGACACATGTCATCACCACATATTTCAGTACATGGGAATGTTATTTAAAGTGGTTTGCCAATTTAATAAGGTTTAACCTTTTTATTTTAAATAATTAAAGTGACTAGAAATGCCTATGTGGCATTCTTTGATTGCTTGAACATTATTTCTGTAAGTAAACCCATATGTTTTTATATATTATGAAAGGTATGATCAAATGTGATTTTTGAGAGTTGGAATCAACTCAAAAGCTATTCTGGTTGATTTTTGAAAAATGTTTGAATGCATAAAAGCTTCTGCCTTGTTATTTTTACCAATGGTGATCTAAAGATCCAAATGATTTAAATCCAGCGAGCTTGGATTAAGCATTTCAGTACCTTTCTAACAAAATTAGTTTCATGTATTTTGGTTCACTAAATCGAGCTGGGTTGATTTTTAAATCTAGGAACAAAACTGAGTTTGAATTAAAATAGAAAAATCTAAATTCAAACGGTTGGGCTGCGTGGGAAAGGTTAATGGACCGGCCCAGTGTCACTCCGCAGCGCGGGGCTCAGCTGACAGGGGGTTCCACCAGTCAGTGACTCATAACACGCGAAGCGGTACGGGGCTGTGTGGGTTGTTGGATTAGAAGTGAGATCGATGGCTGGGGATCGTCGTCGACGATGAACATGTCACCGGCGAGCTCGAACCCTAGCGGTGCAGTGGGGGTGCATAGGGGGCATCCCAGGGCTCCAGCAACGACGGAGAGGCGGGCAAACGAATGAGTGGTCGACGGCAAGCTCAGGGATGGTCGAGGCAGCTCCGAGGGTGGTCGAAATCAACGGCTCCCTTCTTCTCTAGAGGCGGCCTGCTCCGGCGCAATTCCGGCGAGCTGCTGCTCCTCGTGCTCCGGCTATAGGGTGGAATGATCAGTGAGGTGAAGGGAGTGGAATGGTGTGCTTCAAACGGCTGGGGGTCACCTCCTTTTATAGGCTCGACAGCGAGACCGAGAGGGATGGGCAGGCGACGGTGGCGACATGGCTACGGGCGGCTAGAGGCATGGCTGAGGTTGGCAGTCGACGGGCGGTCTCCTGGCGATGCTCTAGAGCTTGAATGCGCGCTTAGGGGTGGTGGCAATCGGTCGCGAACATGCGGTGCTCTGCGCGGCAGAGGCGGTGTCTTCAACGGCGAGCGGTGGCTACGGGGTACGGGCGAGGAAACGATCATGTCTAGTGGTCTCCTAGGACGGTAGGGTTCATGCTGGAGGGCGGCAAGGGCTCGAGGTGGTCGGATTGAGTGGGAACGGTGCATGCATTATGGTGCACGTCGGCATGGTCGACAGTGGCGCGGGCACGACGTTCCTGGCGGTTCTTGTCTCTGTCCTTGAGCTAGGGCTGGTCGAGAGGGGGCGGTGAGGTGCTGGCTACCTCCCAGACAAGGTGGGCAAGGCTAGGGTGGCTGCTATCTGGCCGGCGACAATGGGGTGGCATGGTGAGGCTCGACCTGCTCACGATTGATGGCAAGGCAAGCTCACAGTGGTGCTAGAGGTTAGTTAAAGGAGCTAGATGATCTACTAAGGGCTAGTTGCAACCAGAGAGGGAACAAGTTAGGCCAAATTTACTACACACTATAGTGTTTGTGATTTGTTTGATTTGAATCTGCAAGCTGTTTGATGAAATGGCCGCAATAAACTTACTTTTGAATTTTGAAAATATTTTTGATGGGTGTGCTAGGCATGGGTTGAGGATTCTGTGGGTGCTTGGATTTTGAAAATTGAGCTTCTTTGAGTGGTTTTTGAAATAGTGGGATCTTCCCATATGTGATAGATTCAATTTTAAACTGTCCTTTAAACATACTATTTGAATGTTTCTGGATGATCACAAAGTGGGCCTTGGTACCTTATTATGAGTACTAACAAGAGGTGCAAAGATCCACAAATGTTTCTGTTAAGTTTTGAAAACTAGGGATAGCCAAAGTAGGCATGAGAGTTAATTTGGCAAAAATGACCATTCACTTCATTTGTTTATTTTGAGTTCTTTGTCTTTGGGAAAAGTTTGGGGATTGTTTAGATGATGTTTATTTCACCTAAGAATCATTTTACAAGCAAAGAAACATAGAACCATGGCAATTCAAAAGAATCCAAATTTTGAATACACACACATATGAATGCTTCCATATCTTTAGTTGGGAAAGTTTTTGTTAACCCTAATTTTGATGATTATTATTTGACCATCCAAGTTTAATATTTTTGGGATGTTACAAACCTTCCCCCCTTAAACAAAATCTCGTCCCGAGATTTGAAGAAGGACAAAAAAGATTACCTAGGATTTGAAGAGATCGGGAAACTCCGTCCTGATGTGATCTTCGCGCTCCCAGGTAGCTTCCTCTTCTGTGTGGTTGCTCCACTGAATCTTGAGAAACTTGATGCTTCGGGTTCTGGTAGTTCTGAAAGCTTCTTCCAAAATACGGATGGGTACTTCGGGATAGGTCAGGTCATCGTTGATCTTTGTGGTCCTGTGATCAATATTCTTGAACACTTCAGTCTTCTCCGGAACTTCGAGGCACTTGCGAAGTAATGAGATATGGAACACATTGTGCATGGCTGACATTTCTTCTGGAAGTTCCAATTGATACGACACTTCTCCTCGATGGTTCAGAATTTTTAAGGGGCCGATATATCTGGGGGATAACTTTCCTTTGAGCTCGAAACGTTGCATTCCCTTTAATGGCGACACTTTTAGATACACGAAATCTCCGATGTTGAAGGCGAGGTCTCGACGTCTCTTGTCGGCGTAACTCTTCTGTCTTGACTGGGCTGTCTTGAGGTGCTCACGAATCTTGTGAACTTTCTCTTCTGCTTCTCGTAGGATGTCGGGTCCGAAAATCCGACTCTCTCCTACTTCTGACCAGTTCAAAGGGGTGCGACACTTCCTTCCATACATGAACTCAAATAGGGCCATTTGCAAACTAGCTTGATAACTGTTGTTGTATGAAAATTCCGCGAACGGCAGACAGTCTTCCCACTTAGATCCATACTCTAACACACATGCTCTCAACATGTCTTCGAGTATTTGATTTACTCGCTCTGTTTGTCCGTCGGTCTGAGGGTGATAAGCTGTGCTAAAATCTAGTCGGGTTCCTAAACCTTCTTGGACTTTCTTCCAGAATCTCGAGGTAAACTGAGTTCCTCGATCGGATACGATGTTCTTGGGGACTCCGTGCAAACTGACGATTCTAGCGATGTATAACTCCGCTAGCTTCGAACTCTGATATGTGGTCTTGACTGGTAAGAAAATGGGCGACTTTGGACAATCTGTCCACTATGACCCAGATAGAGTCATTTCCCCTACTAGAAGTAGGCAGTCCGGTGATAAAGTTCATTCCAACGGAATCCCATTTCCATTCCGGAATCTGCAATGGTTGCAACAATCCAGCGGGTCTTTGATGTCCCGCCTTGACTCGCTGACATATATCACACTTGGCGATATAGCTTCCGATTTCTCTCTTCATCTTATGCCACCAAAATTGCTCTTTCAAATCTTGATACATCTTCCTTCCTCCGGGATGGATAGAATAAAGAGTATCATGAGCTTCCTTCAGAATAACTTCCTTCAACTCAGAATCTGCTGGTACACAAAGGCGTCCTTTGTACCACATAACTCCTTCGTCTTCGGTGAATCCGGGTACCTTGCATGTACCAATACGACGCTTGATTCCGTCGATACTAGCATTTCCTTTCTGCGCCTCCTTGATCTGGCTGATCAAAGTGGGTTGAAGTTCTATGCTATCCAAAAATCATTCACTCACTAATTCCATTCGGAAATCTTCCATCTCTTTGTGCAGACTTGGTTGCACCTTCAAAATCATGGAGTTCAAGCGGAACAGCAATCTGCTAAGGGCATCTTCTACCACATTGGCTTTACCGGGGTGATAGTGAATGTCCAGATCATAATCCTTGATTATCTCAATCCATATTCTCTGTCTCATATTCAGCTCCTTCTGAGTGAATATATACTTCAGGCTCTTGTGATCCGAATAAATCTCACAACGGTTTCCCATCAGGTAATGCCTCCATGTCTTCAGGGCTAGAACTACAGATGCGAGCTCGAGGTCATGGGTTGGATAGTTATGCTCATGTTGTTTCAGTTGTCGGGATAGATAAGATATAACTTTGCCTTCTTGCATTAGCACACATCCGAGACCGATCTTGGATGCGTCACAATACACGTCAAAGGGCTTCGTGATATCCGGCATGATTAAGATTGGGGCTGAAATCAATCTCCTCTTGAGTTCTTGAAAACTCGCTTCACATTTGTCCGTCCATTCAAACTTCTTATCCTTCTTCAGCAATTGGGTCATGGGTCTGGCGATACTCGAGGATCCTTCTACGAACTTGCGGTAGTATCCCGCCAATCCGAGAAATGCACGAACTTGGGTTTGAGTGGTTGGGGCTTGCCAATCTTCGACATCTTTCACCTTTGTAGGGTCAATGGCAATTCCTCCGGCTGATACAATGTGACCGAGGAATCCTACCTCCTGTAACCAGAATTCACATTTGCTAAACTTGGCATACAACTGATGCTCTCTAAGGGTTCCAAGAATGGTCCTTAGGTGTAGCTCATGTTCTTCTTCTGATTTGGAATAAATCAGAATGTCATCGATGAAAACAATGACAAACTTATCCAGGAAGTCCATAAAAATCTTATTCATGAGATTCGTGAAAGAAGGAGGGGCATTGGTTAATCCAAAAGACATGACGGTATACTCGTATAATCCATATCTGGTGGTAAAGGCAGTCTTGGGGATATCCTCTGCGCGAATCTTGAGTTGATGATAGCCAGTTCTAAGATCAATCTTAGAAAACAGTTTGGCACCGGTCAACTGATCAAACAAATCTTCTATCTTGGGCAACGGGTATTTGTTCTTGATAGTGACATCATTTAACTTCCGATAATCCGTACACAAATGGTTACCTCCATCCTTCTTGTCCACAAACAAGACAGGTGATCTCCATGGTGACGCACTTGGTTGAATCAATCCAATTTCCAGCATGGCATCCAGTTGCTTCTTTAGTTCCGCTAGTTTAGACGGGTTCATACTATATGGTCTCTGGGCTATGGGTCCTGTTCCGGGGATTAGTTCAATGATAAACTCGATATCCCGATCTGGGGGCATACAGGGCAAAACATCTGGAAATACATCGGGGTATTCACAGACTATCCGGACTTGGTCAATGGTAGGTTGGGCTATACTCTTGTTGCACTTGAATTGATGAGGTAAGGTTTCAGATACATGCTTGACTGATACTCCGGCTGTACTGGTTATGGTTATGGCTTTCTTGGCACAGTCAATTAATCCTTTATGTTTGGACATCCAATCCATTCCTAGTACTACTTCCAAACCTTTAGTTCCGAGTACTATCAAATTTGCATAAAAATCTATGCCATGGATTCGGATAGGGACGGCTTTGCAAATTTTCCTAGCTTTGGTGGTTGAACCGGGGATTTGAACAATCATAACATGCTTCAGTTTGGTTGGTTGAATCTTACTAGTGCATGCAAATTCTTCGGTGACAAATGAGTGCGATGCACCAGAATCAAAAAACACTCTTGCAAGTACTGAATTAACAGAAAACATACCCAACGCGACATCTGGCGCTTCCTGGGCTTCTTCAGCATGCATGAGAAAAATACGGCCGTTGCGGTTGAGCGAATTTCCTGGGGCAAACCTTCTTCCTGGCTAAACACGACGCTGTTGCTGAGCTAGGGTATTTGCATTGGGGGCTGCGACATTCTTCTTGGGACACTCATTGGAGTAGTGACCCTTATTTCCACAGTCATAACAAGTCACTTGCGACTTGTCCTTTGCTGCAACAGGCACAACGTTGCTTCCAGTCCTCGAGGAAGTGTTGGTGTTGGCGGTAGGATTGGTTGTTGAACTTGGGTGGTGTACGGTTGAAATTGCTAGAGTTGCTAGGGTTGTTGTGATTTCCTCCAGGCCTTGGGTTTCCACGGTTGGGATAGGTCGGATAGTTCTCGGGGCAAATCCTAGAGATGGGTTGGGGCGATACTTTGGGGTATGATGGGTTCCTAGCTGATGCATCATGCGTCGCTTGCGGTTCTCATTGGCTTGGTTAATCTTTCCTTCCATCTGAATGGCAAAGTCGACGAGGGCTTCAATATCAGCAAAGGGGATATTGACCAACACCATCTGCATCTCATCGTGCAAACCATTCAAGAATCTTTCTTTATTCTTGGCTTCAGTGTCGATCTCATCCAGGGCATACCTAGCTAATGACAAGAATTTGTCACGGTATTCTACTACGGTCATCCTTCCCTGATTCATCTCTCTGAATTCATCCCTCATCCTCTTGATCAAACCCGGTGGCACATGGGTTCTGCTGAACTTGTCCTTGAATTCCTCACAGGTCATCATCTGTCCTACGGTCATTGCACGAATGCTGTTCCACCATACTCTTGCATCTCCGGCTAGATAGTGGGTGGCGAACAGAACTTTCTCGTTAGCTTCCACTCCGGCGACTTCCAGATTATTTTCCATGGTTTGCAGCCAATCATCTGCATCTAGGGGCTCTTCCGACTTAGTGAAAACAGGTGGGTTGGTGTTCTAGAAATTCTTGAGCTTAGATACATGGTTGTCTTGATTTCCTTGGCCTTGATTATTGTTGGCCATCTGAGCTATGTGCTGAAGGGTGGCTAAGTTGTCTTGATGTTCGGCTCTTTCAGCTTCGCGGTCAGAAACCAACATTTGCAGGATCTGCAACATCGGGTCCGGGGATGAACCACTTCCTCCGCGAGGCATCTGAAGATTGAGATAGATCATGAGAAAAGAGGGAAATTTCTAAGGTTCAGGGACTTTGAAAAGTTTTTAAAGTTTGACTCAGATTTTTTTGCAACTTGCTTTTCATTCATTCATTCATTCATTCATAGCACACGATAGAACACATACCACAACAAAGGAAAACAGATGGTTTTAAGAACCATTCTAGAAACTACGATACAGTGGGACCGAATACAACTAACTATGCTAGTGCTCAAGTGCTACTACTCCTCGGAGTCGGTGTAATCGTCATCCTCATCATCCTCATCGTCATCGATGAAGGCGAAATCCTCCTCATCGGTGAAGAAGTCCATGGCCTGATCCTCCAGAAAATCATCATCATCACTGAGATAGGAGTAGGGGTCTCCATGAAGATCTTCTCTGGCATTCTCCCTTTCCTCCAATTGCATGTCTCTCTCGTGTATGGTCTCCTCCAAATCCGATATACGGTGGCGAAGACGGGCAATGATGCGCTCCTTCTTGTCAAGCTGACGGCGGCGAGACTTGCGGTCCTTCTCTAGCATGGCGATGGTCTGATCCTTTGTCCTAATGATGGTGGACTTGTGGTTGGAGTAGTCACGGGTATTGTCCAGTTGTTGATGACGATCATACATCATGAAGCTAAGGTGGTCCAACTGAGTCTTCAGCTCGTGGTGGTATGGGGCTTCCAGGGGCTGTCCCATAGCATCACGCCTTGGACAAACCTCAAAGCGGGTACCCTTGATCTGATTGATACTATGCCCACATAGACGGGAAGAGCTTCCTGCATGGCCCTGGAAAGTCCGTCGAGCCAGTTGTTCTCTCTTAAGGTGAACTGAATTCCTTCGGCAGTGGGAGGTTCAATCTTTCCTCGGAGGCTTGCAACAACTAGCCATTGTCGATCTTCTCCTTCCTGATCATTGAGCTGAGTTCCAAAGAACTCAGGGTGCGGACGCTCCAGAAGTTCCGAAAGCTGGTCCAAATCCTTCTCAAAGATGAGGTCTCCTCCATTCCCCAACTGATAAAACTTGTTGTACTTCACGTCCATCTATAAGAATATAAGATGAGTAAGTTAGTAGAGTGTTCAAGTGTGTCAAATTTTATGTACTTTTCAAGAGTTTTTGAGGAACATGAATTTTTGATGAAAGAATCCAAGTGATAAGAATGGGAATAAGTTTTTGTAAATACTTGCTTCCTTTGGTTTTGAAACTAAGTTTTTGATTCAAACGTCCAGTCTAACTAGGGTCTCCTATGGTCAGGATCGCTCTGATACCAACTTGTCAACACTCGGATTTTTAATCCCAGATGCCTGTTATGCCATACATCGCAATCCTAGGATTACCATTTTTGCGAGACATAACAGATTTGCATATCACAGTACATCATCCATTACAAACCATACATAAGGTCTTACACAAATAAGGATCTCATGATCCAGTTCTTAATACAACTCAAGCAATGGAATAACGTAATAATAAAGGTAGCATAGGCGAAGCTCCATCTTCGGTGTCACAGGCAATGCTGATGATGGGAGATGATCCTAGTTGTCGTAACCTTCCTGTGGTCCATCATCCTGGTACTCCTCTTCATAGTCTGGCCACGGGAATAGCCAGGCACAAAGCCATGAGTACTCTTTAAGTACTCGCAAACTAATACTAAAAAGTGAAGGGGGGTTTTGTAGTAGGACAATAGGCTCTAGGGTTGTTTTGCAAAAATCCAGATTTACCTCTACTAAGTTCAGAAGCAAAGAAAACTAGTTGAAGTTTTATAACACCTAAGTGGGAACTTAAATTTCATATCACAACTCTGTTGTGGTCAAGTCAAAGTCTCAATTCATTTCACAAGTAATTTTGAAAACATCTGACAGGGGAACAGTATGGCCAATCCAACTGTCCATAACCATGGACGCGGCTATTCGAATAGTTTGACACTCTGCAGAGATTGTACTTTCACCACAACATTCGATATATCCGTCAGGAACAAATCCTGAATTCACCATACTCAGTATGCGGATAATCAATCCTAACCTTTCAATTACACGCCCTAGTATAAGCACCTCTCCTGTGAGTTTGGCCTCCCAACCATGACCAACTGTCATCTTGGGTACTGCACAGGTGGACAATCTTCACAAGGTAGCCTCAGCTCAGACCTTGGCCGTGAGGGAACCCATACTAAGGTATATAAGTTTCCAGTCAAGCCCTACCCGATTTTCGGGTATTGTGGTTGTACGGCAAAATTGGAATGGTATCGCATCCAGACAACCATCAGTTTTATAAAGGGCTAAGGCTCATGCCTCAACATTTTCATCATCAAAATCATCTAGTGTTCGGAAACACATGTCAAAACATTTTAGTATAATGACTCATCATTCCAAGGTTTTCATAACCATTTTCTCCAAGTATTACCATCTAAAGTTGATCATGTTTTATGCTTAGCACTAGCATCTACAAGTGGGGTTAAGTACTACAAGGGGGGGTGGTAAAGAAGTGGGGATTAATGAAGTTCAATCTCATGCCTTAGGATGACATAAAGATTATCTAGCTTAGGCCAAATTTAATGCTCTTTATGCAACCTTCAATTATATTCCTAGAATCTACAAGTCACTTAAGTAAACTCTAAGAGAAATCTTTGATAAAAAATAAAGTATAAAGCTTGTAAGTAAAACTAGGATTGGGTATCCTCAAATGTGTCCAACCAAGCATGCTTAGTGCATTGCATAGGTTATCTAACTTTCATAATTGCAAGTGTTAGCTTGCCAAATCAACTAGTAGTATTAGTCTTGCAAGGTTGCAAGTATTGGCTTGCATAGGTAAAGTATCTTGCAAGTGTTAGCTTGCCTTGTGCAGAGCAGCGGTTGAAGTTCTCCTCGGCTTCTTCCTCGTAGTATCCTCCTCCGTCCTCGTATCCTTGGTCAGTACTAGCGTCTATAAATAAATACGAGGTACACAATCACCAAACAATACTTAACTATTTTCAATCATCACACAAAGGTGTACTATAGATGATCTAGCATCATCACCTATCATTACAAGATTAAAGCATTTGTCTTATTTATTTTAATTTGTGAAAAGTAATTTCTACTCATTGAAAAACTACTTAAGATTTAATATTCTCCAACTCAAACATGGGATCATGTTGACACATGTCATCGCCACATATTTCAGTGCATGGGAATGTGATTTAAAGTGGTGTCCCAATTTAATAAGGTTTAACCTTTTTATTTTAAATAATTAAAGTGACTAGAAATGCCTATGTGGCATTATTTGATTTCTTGAACATTATTTCTGTAAGTAAACCCATATGTTTTTATATATTCTGAAAGGTATGATCAAATGTGATTTTTGAGAGTTGGAATCAACTCAAAAGCTATCCTGGTTGATTTTTGAAAAATGTTTGAATGCAGAAAATCTTCTGCCTTGTTATTTTTACCAATGGTGATCTACAGATCCAAATGATTTGAATCCAACGGGCTTGGATTAAGCATTTCAGTACCTTTCTAACAAAATTAGTTTCATGTATTTTGGTTCACTAAATCGAGCTAGGTTGATTTTTAAATCTAGGAACAGAACTGAGTTTGAATTAAAATAGAAAAATCTAAATTGAAACGGTTGGGCTGCGCGGGAAAGGTTAATGGGCCAGCCCAGTGTCACTCCGCAGGGCGGGGCTCAGCTGACAGGGGGGTTCCACCAGTCAGTGGCTCATAACACGCGAAGCGGTATGGGGCTGTGTGGGTCTTTGGATTAGAAGTGAGATCGATGGCTAGGGATCGTCGTCGACGATGAACATGTCACCGACGAGCTCGAACCCTAGAAGCAGAGTGGGGGTGCATAGGGGGCATACCAGGGCTCCAGCGACAATTGCGAGGCGAGCAAACAAACGAGTGGTCGACGGCGAGCTCAGGGATGGTTGAGGCAGCTCCGGGGGTGGTCGAAATCAACGGCTCCCTTCTTCTCCAGAGGTGGCCTGCTCCGGCGCAATTCCGGCGAGCTGCTGCTCATCGTGCTCCGGCTAGAGGGTGGAATGATCAGTCAGGTGAGGGGAGTCGAATGGTGTGCTTCAAACGGCTAGGGGTCGCCTCCTTTTATAGGCTCGACGGCGAGGCCGAGAGGGATGGGCAGGCGACGGTGGCGACATGGCTACGGGCGGCTAGAGGCATGGCTGAGGTTGGCGGTCGACGGGCGGTCTCTTGGCGATGCTCTAGAGCTTTAATGCGCGCTTAGGGGTGGTAGCAATCGGTTGGGAACGCACAGTGCTCTCCGCGGCAGAGGCGGCGTCTTCGACGGCGAGCAGTGGCTACGGGGTACGGGCGAGGAAACGATCATGTCTAGTGGTCTCCTGGGACGGTGGGGTTCATGCTGGCGGGCGGCAAGGGCTCGAGGTGGTCGGGTTGAGTGGGAATGGTGCGTGCACTGTGGTGCGTGTCGGCATGGTCGTCAGTGGCGCGGGCACGGCATTCCTAGCGGTTCTTGTCTCTGTCCTTGAGCTAGGGCTGGTCGAGAGGGGGCGGTGAGGTGCTGGCTACCTCCCAGACAAGGTGGGCAAGGCTAGGGTGGCTTCTATCTGGCCGGCGACAATGGGGTGGCATGGTGAGGCTCGGCCTGCTCACCATTGATGGCAACGCAAGCTCACAGTGGTGCTAGAGGTTAGTTAAAGGAGCTATATGATCTACTAAGGGCTAGTTGCAACTAGAGAGTGAACAAGTTAGGCCAAATTTACTGCACACTATAGTGTTTGTGATTTGTTTGATTTGAATTTGCAAGCTGTTTGATGAAATGGCCGCAATAAACTTACTCTTGAATTTTGAAAATATTTTGGTGGGTGTGCTAGGCATGGGTTGAGAATTCTGTGGGTGCTTGGGTTTTAAAAATTGAGCTTGTTTGAGTGGTTTTTGAAATAGTGGGATCTTCCCATATGAGATAGATTCAATTTTAAACTGTCCTTTAAACATAGTATTTGAATGTTTCTGGATGATCACAAAGTGGGCCTTGGTACCTTATTATGAGTACTAACAAGGGGTGCAAATATCCACAAATGTCTCTCTTAAGTTTTGAAAACTAGGGATAGCCAAAGTAGGCATGAGAGTTAATTTGGCAAAAATGACCATTCACTTCATTTGTTTATTTTGAGTAATTTCTACTCATTGAAAAACTACTTAAGATTTAATATTCTCCAAACCAAACATGGGATCATGTTGACACATGTCATCACCACATATTTTAGTCCATGGGAATATGATTTAAAGTGGTGTCACAGTTTAATAAGGTTTTACCCTTTTATTTTAATTAAATAATGTGTCTAGAAATGCCTATGTAGCATTCTTTTATTACTTGAACATTATTTCTATAAGTAAACCTATATATTTTTATATATTCTGAAAGGTATGGTTAAATGTGATTTTTGAGAGTTGGAATCAACTCAAAAGCTATTATGGTTTAAATTTGAAAAATATTTGAATGCAGAAAAGCTTCTACCTTGTTACTTTTACCAGGGGTGATCTATAGATCCAAATGACTTGAATCCAACGGGCTTGGATTCAACATTACCAGACCTTTCTAACAAAATTAGTTTCATTCAATTTGGTGCACTGAATCGATCTGGGTTGATTTTTGAAACTGGGTACAGAAGTGTGTTTGAAATAAAATGGCAAAGGTTTAATTCAAATAACTAGGCTGCGCGGGAAAAGTTAACGGGCCGGCCTGCTAAGCGTAGCGCTTCCGCGGGCTGCTTAAGTGGCTTTCCCCACACGTCAGTGAGACAGGGGGGGTGCGAAGCGGTATGGGACGATGTGGGTTGTTCGATCCGATTCTAATCCAACGGCTGGGAGTCATCGTCGATGTTGAGCAACGCCGGCGAGATAGAAACCTAGCGCGGCCAGTGGGGGTTGCTGGGGGCTCATCGGGGTGCAGGCGAGGGTCGGCGAGGCGGGCGAACGGCAAAGTCGACGACGGCGAACTCAGGGGTGGTCGCGACAGCTCCTGGGGTGGACGAAATCAATGGCCCCTTCTTCTCAAGAGGCGGCGGGCTCCGGTGAAATTCCGGCGATGCGCTGCTCGCCTTACTCCGGGACTAAGGTGGGGTGGTTCTGGGTGAGATAGGAGTGGAATGGTGTGAAGAATTCGAGCGGGGGAGTCATCTATTTATAGTCTCGACGGTGAGACCGAACGGCATGGGCGGGCGACGGTGGCGACATGGCTACGGGCTGCTAGAGGCATGGCCGGCGGTGGCAATCGCTTGGTGGTCTCCTGGTGATGCTCTACGGCTTTAATGCGCTTGTAGGGGCGGTGCGGTTTGGTCTGGAACACGCGACGCTCTGCGTGGCAGAGGCGGCGTCTTCGACGGCGAGCGGTGGTTGTGCGTCACGGGGCGGCGAACGGGGATGTCTGGCGGTCTCCTGGGTCGGTGGCGATCGTGTACGCACGCGGCGAGGGAGGCGCGCGGTCTGTGGGCTTTGGTCGAGGGTGGCGCTCTAGCGCATGCTCGGCATGGTCGCTGGCGGTTTGGGCGCGGTCCGTGCGTGTGGTCCAGTGGCTGGCAGGGTTCAAGCGCTGGACAGGGAGTGGCGGTGGACGGTGGGCTGCCTCCCAGACATGTTGTTTTGGCTTGGTGCTTGCTCTGTCTAGCTAGCCATTGTCGGCTGGCAAGGGGGTGCTCGGGTTGGCATGGCATGGTGCAAAGGTTAGGGGCTAGGGTTGGTCCAAGCACTTGTTGGCACTGGGGAAGACAAGGGTGATCAATGGTGAACATTGCTGAGCCCAATTACTGCTCCAAACAGTAAAGTTAGGCCAGTTTGATTTGAATCTGCCAGTGTTTGATGAAATGGCCGCAAGAATTCAAGTTTTGAATTTTGAAAAGATTTTTGGTGGGTGTGCTAGATTGGTGCTAGTGAGTCTGCAGATGCTTGGGTTTTAAAAGTTGAGCTTGTTTGAGTGGTTTTTGAAAAAGTGGGATCTTCTCATATGATAAAGATTCAATTTTGAAATGTCATTTAAACTATGCATTTGAAAGTTTCTGGATGATCACAAAGTGGGCCTTGATACCTTGTTATGAGTACATTCAAGGGGTGCAAAGATCTAGAATAGTTTCTGTTAGGTTCTGAAAGTTTGAGACAGCCAAAGTAGGCATGGGAGTTAAATTGGTCAAATGACCATTCCCTTATTTTATTTGTTTTGATTTACTTGCCTTTAGGAAAGGTTTGGGAAATGTTTAGATGATGTTTATTTCACCTAAGCATCCATTTAC
Organism: Avena atlantica; assembly: GCA_910589765.1. Classification (NCBI taxonomy): domain Eukaryota; kingdom Viridiplantae; phylum Streptophyta; class Magnoliopsida; order Poales; family Poaceae; genus Avena; species Avena atlantica. The sequence goes on from OU342737.1 coordinate 123,336,501, forward strand.
AAGCAATGGAACACATAAACAAGGTGGTTCAAAAGAATTCAAAATGAAATGCATACACATATGCATGCTTTCAAAATTTTATTTAGAAAAGTTTTTTGTTAACCCTAATTTTGATGATTAGAGTTTGATGATCCAAGTTTAGTATTTTTGGGATGTTACAAACCTTCCCCCTTAAACAAAATCTTGTCCCGAGATTTAAAAAGGACGAAAAGATTACCTAGGATTTGAAGAGATCGGGAAACTCTGTCCTGATGTGATCTTCGCGCTCCCAGGTGGCTTCCTCTTCTGTGTGGTTGCTCCACTGAATATTGATAAACTTGATGCTCCTGGTTCGGGTAGTTCGAAAAGCTTCTTCCAAAATATGGATGGGTACTTCGGGATAGGTCAGGTCATCGTTGATCTCTATGGTCCGGTGGTCGATATTTTTGAACACTTCGGTCTTCTCAGGGACTTCGAGACACTTGCGAAGTAATGAGATATGGAACACATTGTGCACGGCTGACATCTCTTTGGGTAGTTCCAATTGATACGATACTTCTCCTCGACGGTTTAGAATCTTGAAAGTTTCGATATATCTGGGGGCTAACTTTCCTTTGAGTTGGAAACGCTGCATTCCCTTCAATGGCGACACTTTCAGATAAACAAAATCTCCTAGGTTGAAGGCGAGGTCTCTACGTCTCTTGTCGGCGTAACTCTTTTGTCTGGATTGGGCTGTCTTGAGGTGCTCACGAATCATGTGAACCTTCTCTTCTGCTTCTTGTAGGATGTCGGGTCCAAAAATCTGACTCTCTCCTACTTCCGACCAGTTCAAAGGGGTATGACACTTCCTTCCGTACATGAATTCAAATGGGGCCATTAGCAAACTGGTTTGATAACTGTTGTTGTACGAAAATTCTGCAAACGGCAGACAGTCTTCCCACTTGGATCCATATTCTAACACACATGCTCTAAGCATATCTTCGAGTATTTGATTTACTCGCTCCGTTTGTCCATCGGTCTAAGGGTGATACGCGGTACTGAAATCTAAGCGGGTTCCTAAACCTTCTTGGACTTTCTTCCAGAATCTCGAGGTAAATTGAGTTCCTCGATCCGATACGATGTTCTTGGGGACTCCATGCAAACTAACGATTCTAGCAATGTACAACTCTGCTAGTTTCGAACTCTGATATGTGGTCTTGACAGGCAAGAAATGGGCGACTTTGGACAATCTGTCCACTATGACCCAAATAGAGTCATTTCCCCTACCAGAAGTAGGCAGTCCAGTGATAAAGTCCATTCCTATAGAATCCCATTACCATTCTGGAATCTGCAAGGGTTGCAACAATCCAGCGGGTCTTTGATGTCCTGCCTTGACTCGCTGATAAATATCACACTTGGCGATATAGCTTCCGATTTCTCTCTTCATCTTATGCCACCAAAATTGCTCTTTCAAATCTTGATACATCTTAGGTCCTCCGGGATGGATAGAATAAAGAGTATCATGAGCCTCCTTCAAGATAACTTCTTTCAACTCAGAATCTGCTGGTACACAAAGGCGTCCTTTGTACCACAAAACTCCTTCTTCGTCCTCGGTGAATCCAGGCACTTTGCTTGTACCGATACGACGCTTGATTCCGTCAATACTAGCATTTTCCTTCTGCGCCTCTTTGATCTGACTGATCAAAGTGGGCTGGAGTTCTATGCTAGCCAAAAATCCTTCACTTACTAATTCCATTCGAAAATCTTCCATATCTTTGTGCAAACTTGGTTGCTCCTTCAATATCACAGAGTTCAAGCGGCACGGTAATCGGCTAAGGGCATCCGCTACCACGTTGGATTTACCAGGGTGATAGTGAATGTACAGGTCGTAATCCTTGATTAGCTCTATCCATCTTCTCTGCCTCATATTCAGCTCCTTCTGAGTGAATATATACTTTAGGCTCTTGTGATCCGTATAGATCTCACAACGGTTTCCCATCAGGTAATGTCTCCATGTTTTCAGGTCTAGAACTACGACTGCGAGTTCGAGGTCATGGGTTGGGTAGTTTTGCTCATGTTGATTCAGTTGTCGGGATAGATAAGATATAACTTTGCCTTCTTGCATTAGCACACATCCGAGACCGATCTTGGATGCGTCACAATACACATCGAAGGGCTTCGTGATATCTGGCATGATCAAGATTGGGGCTGAAATCAATCTCCTCTTGAGTTCTTGAAAACTCGCCTCACATTTGTCGGTCCATTCAAACTTCTTTTCCTTCTTCAGCAATTGGGTCATGGGTCTGGCGATACTAGAGAATCCTTCTACGAATTTGCGGTAATATCCCGCCAATCCGAGAAATGCACGAACTTGGGTTTGAGTGGTTGGGGATTGCCAATCTTCTACATCTTTCACTTTGGCAGGGTCAACGGCAATTCCTCCGGCTGATACAATGTGACCGAGGAATCCTACCTCCAGCAACCAGAATTCACATTTGCTAAACTTTGCATACAACTGATGCTCTCTAAGGGTTCCAAGAATGGTCCTTAGGTGTAGCTCATGTTCTTCTTCTGATTTGGAATGAAAACAACAACAAACTTATCCAGGAAGTCCATAAAAATCTTATTCATGAGATTCATGAAATAAGAGGGGGCATTGGTTAATCCAAAAGACATGACTGTATACTCGTACAATCCGTATCTGGTGGTAAACGCAGTCTTTGGAATATCCTCTGCACAAATTTTGAGTTGATGATAGCCAGTTCTAAGATCAATCTTAGAAAACACTTTGGCACCGGTCAACTGATCAAACAAACATTCTATCTTGGGCAAGGGGTACTTGTTCTTGATGGTGACATCATTCAACTTCCGATAATCCGTACCCAAACGGTTACCTCCATCCTTCTTGTCCACAAACAAGACATGTGATCTCCATGGGGACGCACTTGGTTGAATTAATCCAATTTCCAACATGGAATCCAGTTGCTTCTTCAATTCTGCTAGCTCTGACGGGTTCATACTATATGGTCTCTGGGCTATGGGTCTTGTTCCGGGAATTAGTTCGATGATAAACTCGATATCCCGATCTGGGGGCATACCGGGCAAGACTTCTGGACATACATCGCGGTATTCACAGACTATCCGGACTTGGTGAATGGTAGGTTGGGCTATACTCTTGTTGCATTTGAATTGGCGAGGTAAGGGTTCAGATATATGCTCGACTGATATTCCGGCGGTACTGGTCATGGTTATGGCTTTCTTGGCACAGTCAATCAATGCTTTATGTTTGGACATCCAATCCATTCCTAGTACTACTTCCAAACCTTTAGTTCCGAGTACTACCAGATTTGCATAAAAATCTATGCCATGGATTCGGATAGGGACGACTTTGCAAATTTGACTAGCCTTAGTGGTTGATCCGGGAATTTGAACAATCATTACATGCTTCAGTTTGGTTGGTTGAATCTTACTAGTGCATGCAAATTCTTTGGTGACAAATGAATGCGATGCACCAGAGTCAAACAACACTCTTGCAAGTACTGAATTAACAGAAAACATACCCAGCACGACGTATGGCGCTTCCTGAGCTTCTTCAGCATGCATGAGAAAAAGACGGCCATTGCGGTTGAGTGAATTCCCTGGGGCAAATCTTCTTCCTGGCTAAACACGACGCTGCTGCTGAGCTGGGGCATTGGCATTGGGGGCGGTAGCATTCTTCTTGTTTGGGCACTCGTTGGAATAGTGGCCTTTATTTCCACAGTCATAACAAGTCACTTGCGACCTGTCCTTGGCTGCTACAGGCACAGCATTGCTTCCAGTCCTAGGGGCAGTGTTGGTGTTGGCGGTAGCATTGTTGTTGTTGAACTTGGGTGGGGCACGGTTGAAATTTCTAGAGTTGCCGGGGTTGTTGTGATTTCCTCCGGGTCTAGGGTTTCCACGGTTGGGATAGGTCGGACGGTTCATCGGGGGTCTGTTGGTTCTTGGGCCAAATCCTGGAGATGGGTTGGGGCGATACTTAGGGGTCTGATGGTTTCCTAGTTGATGCATCATGCGACGCTTGCAGTTCTCATTGGCTTGGTTGATCTTTCCTTCCATATGGATAGCTGAGCCCACAAGGGCTTCAATATCAGCAAAGGGGATATTTACTAACACTGTCTGCATTTCGTCATGCAGACCATTCAGGAATCTTTCTTTCTTCTTGGCTTCGGTGTCGATCTCATCCGAGTCATACGTAGCTAATGACAAACATTTGTCACGGTATTCCACTATAGTCATCCTTCCCTGCTTCAGCTCTCTGAACTCGTCTCTCATTCTCTTGATCAAACCTGGTGGCACATGGGTTCTGCTAAACTTGACCTTGAATTCCTCCCAGGTCATCATCTGGCCTCCGGTCATTGCGCGAACAATGTTCCACCATGCCCTGGCATCTCCGGCTAGATAGTGGGTGGCGAACAGAACTTTCTCGTTGGCTTCCACTTCGGCGACTTCTAGGTTATTTTCCATGGTTTGCATCCAATCATCGGCGTCTAGGGGCTCTTCGGACTTAGTGAAAACAGGTGGTTTGGTATTCTGGAAATTCTTGAGCTTAGATCCATGGTTGTCCTGATTTCCGTGGCCTTGGTTGTTGTGGGCAAGCTGGGCTATCTGCTGAAGGGTGGCTAGGTTGGCTTGACGTTCCGCTCTTTCAGCTTCACGGTCAGAAGTCAACATTTGCAGAATCTGCAACATCGGGTCCGGGGATGAACCACTTCCTCCACGTGGCATCTGAAGATTGAGATAGATCATGAGAAAAGAGGGAAATTTCTAAAGTTTTGGGTCTTTGATTTTTTTTTAAAGTTTGACTCAGATTTTCTAGCAATCTTGCTTTTTCATTCATTCATTCATTCATAGCACCCAGTACAACACACACCACAACAAATAAAAACAGATGGTTTTAAGAACCATTCTGAGAACTACGATACAGTAGGACCGAATACTACTCATTACGCTAGTGCTCAAGTGCTACTACTCCTCGGAATCTGTGGCCTCATCATCATCGATGAAGGCGAAATCGTCCTCATCGGTGAAGAAGTCCATAGCCTGATCCTCCAGAAAATCATCGTCATCGTTGAGATAGGAGTACGGGTCTCCACGAAGATCCTCTCCGACATTCTCCCTTTCCTCCAACTGCATGTCTCTCTCGTGGATGGTCTCCTCCAAAGATGAGATGCGGTGGCGAAGACGGGCAATGATGCGCTCCTTCTTGTCGAGCTGACGGCGTCGAGACTTGTGATCCTTTGCTAGCATGGAGATGGTTTGGTCCTTCGTATTGATGATGGCAGACTTGTGGTTGGAGTAGTCACGGCAGTTATCCAACTCTTGCTGACGATCGTACATCATGAAGCTAAGGTGGTCCAATTGAGTCTTTAGTTCGGGGTGATATGGGGCTTCCAGGGGTTGTCCATTTGTATCACGCCTTGGGCAAAACTCAAAGCGAGTACCCTTGATCTGATTGATGCTCTGCCCACATAGACGGGAAAGAGCTTCCTGCATGGCCCTGGCAAGTCCATCGAGCCAGTTGTTCTCTCTTAAGGTAAACTGAATTCCCTCAGCAGTGGGAGGTTCAATCTTTCCTCTAAGACTTGCAACAATTAGCCACTGCAGATCCTCTCCTCCTTGATCATTGAGCTGAGCTCCAAAGAACTCGGGGTGCGGACGCTCCAGAAGTTGAGGAAGCTGGTCCAAATCCCTCTCAAATATAAGGTCTCCTCCATTCCCCAACTGATAAAACTTGCTGTACTTCACGTCCATCTATAAGAATAGAGGATGAGTAGGTTAGCAGAGTGATCAAGTGTGTCAAAATTTTAGGTATTTTGCAAGGGTTTTTGAGGAACATTAATTTTTATGAAAGAATCAAAGGGATAAGAATGAGAATAAGTTTTTGTAAATATTTGTTTTCTTTGGTTTTGAAACTAAGTTTTTGATTCAAACGTCCAGTCTAACTAGGGTCTCCTATGGTCAGGATGGCTCTGATACCAACTTGTCAACACCTGGATTTTTAATCCCAGATGCCTGTTATGCCATACATCGCAGTCCCAGGATTACCATTTTTGCGAGACATAACAGAATTGGATACCATAGTACATCATCCATTACAAATGGTACATAAGTTCTTACACAAATAGGGATCTCATGATCTAGTTTTTAATACAACTTCAAGCAGCGGAATACGTAATAATAACGGTAGCATAGGCGAAGCTCCATCTTTGGGGTCACAGGAAATGCTGACGATGGGAGATGATCCTAGTTGTCTTAACCTTCCTGGGGTCCATCCTCCAGGTACTCCTCTTCATAGTCTGGCCATGGGAATAGCCAGGGACAAAGCCATGAGTACTCTTTAAGTACTCGCAAACTAGTACTAACAGGTAAAGGGGTTTTTGGATAATAGGACACTAGGCTCTAGGGTTGTTTTGAAAAAGCCAGATTTATCTCTACGAAGTTCCAAAGCTAATCACAATTTTATAACTCCTAAGTGGGATCTTGTAACTCATGTCACAACCCTGTTGTGGTCAAGTCAAAGTCTCAATTCATTTCACAAGTCATTTTGAAAAGTCTGACGGGGGAACAGTATGGCCACTCCAACTGTCCATAACCGCGGACGCGGCTATTCGAATAGTTTGAAACTCTACAGAGATTGTACACTTTCACCACAACATTCGATACATCCGTCAGGAACAAATCCTGAATTCACCATACTCAGTATGCGGATAATCAATCCTAACCTTTCAATTACACGCCCTAGTATAAGCACCTCTCCTGTGACTTTGGCCTCCCAACCATGATCAACTGTCATCTTGGGTACTGCACAGGTGGACAATCTTCACAAGGTAGCCTCAGCTCAGACCTTGGCCGTGAGGGAACTAATACTAAGGTATATAAGTTTCCAGTCAAGCCCTACCCAATCTTCGGGTATTGTGGTTGTACGATAAAATTGGAATGGTATCGCATCCAGACAACCATCAGTTTTATAAAGGGCTAAGGCTCATGCCTCAACATTTTCATCACCAAAATCATCAGGTGTTCGGAAACACATGTCCAAAACATTTCAATAGAATGATCCATCATTCCAAGGTTTTCATAACCATTTTCCCACCAAGTATTCCCATCTAAAGTTGATCAAGTTTTATGCTTAGCACTAGCATCTATAAGTGGGGGTAAGTAGTAATGAGGGGTGGGAAACTAATGGAGTTTTAACTAAGTTCAATCTCATGCCTTAGGATGACATCAAGATTATCTAACTTAGGCCAAATTTTATGCTCTTTATGCAACCTTCACATATCTTTCTAGTATCTACCAATCTCTTAAGTAAACTCTAAGTAAGAGCTTTGATAAAGAAATAAAGTAAGAAGCTTGCAAGTAAAACTAGGATGGGTTTATCAAGTGGGTATGATCACATATGCTTATGGCATATAGTAGGCAGTGTAACAAGTAAGGGTTTACTGGCACAATATCCGTATAAGCTTGCTAAATTGCAAGTGTTAGCTTGCAAGATTACTGACTTGCACATTCACTAGTAGTATTAGGCTTGCATTAGTGTCAATATAAGCTTGCAAGTATTGGCTAGCATAGGTATAGTATCAGCTTTCCTTGTGCAGAGCAGTGGTTGAAGTTCTCCTCGGCTTCTTCTTCGTAGAATCCTCCTTCCTCCTCGTATCCTTGGTCGGTACTAGCGTCTATGAATAAATACGAGGTACACAATCACCAAACAATACTTAACTACTTGCAATCATCACACAAAAGGGTCCTATAGATGATCTAGCATCATCTCTAACATTACAAGGTTAAGGCTTGGTTTAATTCTTTTTATTTTTAGAAAAGTAATTTCTACTCATTGAAAAACTACTTAAGATTTAATATTCTCCAAACCAAACATGGGATCATGTTGACACATGTCATCACCACATATTTTAGTCCATGGGAATATGATTTAAAGTGGTGTCACAATTTAATAAGGTTTTACCCTTTTATTTTAATTAAATAATGTGTCTAGAAATGCCTATGTAGCATTTTTTATTACTTGAACATTATTTCTGTAAGTAAACCTATATATTTTTATATATTCTTAAATGTATGTTTAAATGTGATTTTTGAGAGTTGGAATCAACTCAAAAGCTATTACGGTTTAAATTTTAAAAATATTTGAATGCAGAAAAGCTTCTGCCTTGTTATTTTTACCAGGGATGATCTATAGATCCAAATAACTTGAATCCAACGGGATTGGATTCAGCATTCCCACACCTTTCTAACAAAATTAGTTTCATTCAATTTGGTGCACTGAATCGATCTGGGTTGATTTTTGAAACTAGGTACAGAAGTGTGTTTGAAATAAAATGGAAAAGGTTTAATTCAAATAACTGGGTTGCGCGGGAAAAGTTAACGGGCCGGCCTGCTAAGCGTAGCTCTTCCGCGGGCTGCTTAAGTGGTTGTCCCCACACGTCAGTGAGACAGGGGGTGCGAAGCGGTATGGGACGATGTGGGTTGTTCGATCTGATTCTAATCCAACGGCTGGGAGTCATCGTCGACGTTGAGCAATGCCGGCGAGATAGAAACCTAGCGCCAGTGGGGGTTGCTGGGGGCTCACCGGGGTGCAGGCGAGGGTCGGCGAGGCGGGCGAACGACGAAGTCGACGATGGCGAACTCAGGGGTGGTCGCGGCAGCTCCTGGGGTGGACGAAATCAATGGCCCCTTCTTCTCCAGAGGCGGCGGGCTCCGGTGAAATTCCGGCGATGCGCTGCTCGCCTTGCTCCGGGACTGAGGTGGGGTGGTTTTGGGTTAGAGAGGAGTGGAATGGTGTGAAGAATTCGAGCGGGGGAGTCCTCTATTTATAGTCTCGACGGTGAGACCGAACGGCATGGGCGGGCGACGGTGGCGACATGGCTACGGGCTGCTAGAGGCATGGCCGGCGGTGGCGATCGCTTGGTGGTCTCCTGGCGATGCTCTATGGCTTTAATGCTCTTGTAGGGGCGGTGCGGTTTGGTCTGGAACACGCGACGCTCTGCACGGCAGAGGCGGCGTCTTCGACGGCGAGCTGTGGCTGTGCGTCACGGGGCGGCGAACGGGGATATCTGACAGTATCCTGGATCGGTGGCGATCGTGTATGCACGCGGCAAGGGCGGCGCGCGGTCTGTGGGCTTTGGTCGAGGGTGGCGCTCTAGCGCATGCTCGGCATGGTCGCTGGCGGTTTGGGCGCGGTCCGTGCGTGTGGTCCAGTGGCTGGCAGGGTTCAAGCGCTGGACAGGGAGTGGCGGTGGACGGTGGGCTGCCTCCCAGACATGTTGTTTTGGCTTGGTGCTTGCTCTGTCTAGCTAGCCATTGTCAGCTGGCAAGGGGGTGCTCGGGTTGGCATGGCATGGTGCAAAGGTTAGGGGCTAGGGTTGGTCCAAGCACTTGTTGGCACTGGGGAAGACAAGGGTGATCAATGGTGAACATTGCTGAGCCCAATTACTGCTCCAAACAGTAAAGTTAGGCCAGTTTGATTTGAATCTGCCAGTGTTTGATGAAATGGCCGCAAGAATTCAAGTTTTGAATTTTGAAAAGATTTTTGGTGGGTGTGCTAGATTGGTGCTAGTGAGTCTGCAGATGCTTGGGTTTTAAAAGTTGAGCTTGTTTGAGTGGTTTTTGAAAAAGTGGGATCTTCTCATATGATAAAGATTCAATTTTGAAATGTCATTTAAACTATGCATTTGAAAGTTTCTGGATGATCACAAAGTGGGCCTTGATACCTTGTTATGAGTACATTCAAGGGGTGCAAAGATCTAGAATAGTTTATGTTAGGTTCTGAAAGTTTGAGACAGCCAAAGTAGGCATGGGAGTTAAATTGGTCAAAATGACCAGTCCCTTATTTTATTTGTTTTGATTTACTTGCCTTTAGGAAAGGTTTGGGAAATGTTTAGATGATGTTTATTTCACCTAAGCATCCATTTACAAGCAATGGAACACATAAACAAGGTGGTTCAAAAGAATTCAAAATGAAATGCATACACATATGCATGCTTTCAAAATTTTATTTAGAAAAGTTTTTTGTTAACCCTAATTTTGATGATTAGAGTTTGATGATCCAAGTTTAGTATTTTTGGGATGTTACACTTTATTTGGCCCTGGAATGGATGGACAAACCCATCATCTTGGAGAGTGATTGCTTGCAGCTCATGACTATGATCAATGCTACAGAGCTTAACAGATCACCGATAGCTACCCAGCTTAATGAAGTGAAGCGACTATGGAAAGGAGGTATAGAGTGTCTCGTTAGACATATTAGTAGAGAGGTGAATATTGTTAGCCATATTTTAGCTAGAGTGGGATGCATGGATAAGTGCACTAAAGTCTGGATTTGCCATGGCCCAGACATTATCTTAGATGCTTGTAAGAAGGACATTATTGCTCGGCCTTAAGAGATAAATTTAAATTCAGAAAAGAAAATGGCAAACACCCCCACAAACCAACATCACAACCATTAGAACTCCGCGCTAGTCATGAATGGTTGGAAACAAACATACACATACAGTAGGATCTAGTGGAGAATTATTCAAGTTAGTGTGAACTCGGCCTTCCAAGTCTCGCTACACCACAAAACCACAACACCTTTGCAACCAGAAGCACCAGATGTAGAAATAATGTTTCATATAAGAATCGTGAACTGAAATGCCACATGACCGCACATACATACAACACTTCTCTCATCTGATCTCCACCAGGTGTACCACCATGATGCCTTGCAGCCTCCACAACGACAACAACGACGTGGCGAAGAGCGTCCATGACAATTCATCAGATCCGAACTCACAGCATTGGTTTCGGCTAGGGTGTGATTCGAGTAATAGTGTTGGTCGTCGGAGCTAAGATTTTTAACCTGCACTTCTCCTTGTAAACCTCCATCAATTACTCCCATTGTAAGTCAGGCTATTTTCTTTATAATCGTTGCTCATCAAATACATCTGAGGATCTAAAGTCACTTAGTTGTCAACAACATATGGCTTGGAGCAGTAGAGATGCCATGGACTCCCTGACCTGAAGTTTTTATGTCTCTCCCTTGCAAGCTAGACATTAAGCATGTACAAAGATAATGCTAAATTCATTTACCCAAGAAGAACACACAGGAAGTTCAGATATTATCTAATGTTCTATTAGGGGAAATATCATCATGTTAACTATTTGTTTCTTTCTAACCAGCTAGTCCTACCACGTAACTATGCATAGAAGCAAGTATAAATCTGTCTATCTACATGAACCAGAACTACAAGGAAGTCTAATGGACAACACATTCTATGATGGAAGAACATAAGTAAAAGGAATGATGATCTAGTATAGATTAAAACCATTCATAAAGTACATACAATATGAAATAAGAAAAAGTGGGCACATATCATAGAGGAAAATTCTGAACACTTGGTAAATAAGGATAGCAAAAAAATGGCAACCCAAAGCCATGAAGCACCCAAATAACCAACCCATTCATGCAAACAGCCATGCCTAACGTAGAGAGAAGCTCATGTCTCATGATCAGTTCATGCCAAGCACCTGATTGCTTATCTTCTGAAACCATTCGCCATGAAAAATATAAAAAAACATGAACTAAGGACTTTGAATAACATTTTTATTTCTATTCAGAGTAGTACAATGTATACTATCAATATCCTACAAAACTAAAACATAAAAATTGAACCTGAAAATTCTTTTCTAGAAAAGAAAAATATTAACTGACCAAAAGTATCTGGTTATCAGGTTTCCATGTACTAAATGCAAGATATGAAGCTTAAGACAATCACCACACAAGCATACATGTAAAATTATATATATAAAAAGTTGACCTTACACAACGCAAGAAGTAAAACACCTATGTGTCTCATTCGTGCACGGCGACCCACTGGTGGCCGTCAAATTTGCGGCATCATGCAAAGACAGAGGAGAGGTCACTGCTTGTAGAAGAAGAAGGTGCTCTTCTCCTCACGGATCTTGAAGCCAGCGAACCCATGCCCCTGCGTCACTTCCCCTACCTATGCTGCAACACGTAGTACCTGAGACATATATATATGCGACCGAAGCCGACACGCCTTGTTAATTATAAGCATACGAAACTGAAAGAATCACATCACTATTTGTCCCATTCCTTTATTCAACAACGGGATAACAAATCCCCCTAAAAAGCTTAGCACTGAGCAATATTTATATATCTGAAACACACATTTTTAATAGAGGTAAAAAAATCAGAAATATATTAACCTTGTGAATGAAAAACAAGCATAGCCTAATGTCCCACACCTGGATTTTCTTGGACTTTCAATAGTATAGACATATAGAAAGTAGTTTATTCAGTCCCTGAGACTGTTTTTAGACAACAGTAACTAACAATGTGTGTGTTTAACAACTAAATGGTTTCATAAAATGTTAATCTACTAAAAGGCAGTAGATAAATTTTCCTGAGAGGTATGTGGCTGGATCCATGTTTAAATTTACATGAAAGTTTGATCCTACACACACAAAACAACAGCCAAAATCCAAATTTAAGATCCAAAAAATACCCATACCATATCCATAATCAGTAGTCTTTATTACTCCACTGGTGGAAACAACCCTAAGCGTCCCGGTTCGTAAGGGGCTTTAGTCCCGGTTGCCCAACCGGGACGGGGCAATCGGGACTAAAGCCCCCACCCTTTTAGTCCCGGTTGGCCCACGAACCAGACAAAATGTGCTCCACGTGGCGGCTGCTCCGCGCGAGGGGGAGGAGCAACCGTCCCGGTTTGTAACACGAACCAGGACAAATCACCCTCTGCCGCGGCAGAGAATTCATTTTGGCCACTTTTTTTTTGCCGCGGCAGCATTTTGGCCACCTTTTGTTCCGCGGCAGAGAATTCATTTATGTTATTTTATTTTTTATTTTGTGTTTTGCACTTATCAATAAAGAACCATTATATTATACAACATCATCATGATAATAGAGATCCAAGTTTCGAACATATTACATTCGATACACAGGTTTCATGCACATATATACATACAAAATAAGCTCTTTGTAAAGTCCCTATTGCCTATACACCCGTATAGTATTCTCCTTTTGGGTTTAGGACTTCTACATCCAAGAATCCCGCCAATTCCTCCTGAATTGCTCGTATGCGATCCTTTGGCAGAAGACTGTCCCGTAGCCGTTCGAGCTGATTTAAAAAAGGAGTCAACCTATATGAATGAAACTAAACACAATTTGATGGTAATAAAAAACTATGAAAATTGTTTACGTACGTTAAGTTGCATCAAAATAATAATCAAGCATGATAACGATATCAAAATTAGAATCAAAGAGATGCGCGGATATAGCTAGTGGTACTTACATCTAGTGGTTTAAATGTAAGCTCCTCTTCCCAAACACCCCTAGCCTTCTTGGTAAACCGTTTTCAAGCGCTGCCCGGCGAAGAAAACGAATAAAAGAAGTTATTAATTACTTGATATCATGAAATTCACGAACGTTGCCGATATAGTGCCGTAATGATTAGAATTACCGCTAGAGAATCATCTGCATGTCCGTCCACGTCTCAAGGGGTTTACGTTTCGAGTCCATGACTAGTACCCACCCTTTGTCAGATTGAATGATTAACAGAATATAGTGGAAGCTGCGCAGGCATAACTCATCAATTATACACTTAACGTCGAGTAAGCGAAATAGAAAGTGTATACAAGAAAATAACACTCAGTCGAAGTTGTAAGGAAATAGTATTTTCCTTCTGGTTTCTTGAAGCCTTAACGCCTGTATAATATTATTCTCCATATCCTGGGGTTTTGTTTTGAGATTATCTTGATAAACAAAATATGGGTCAACGAACCCAATGTCATAGATTTGTCCTCTGCTGCATTTAAGAATCTTCATTTTGCATATTATTGTATGATTATATACATGCAATAAACAAGGTGAGATAGCTAGAGACTTAATTAATTACAGAATTAGTACTTGCAGATAATAGGCACTGATGATCGATTTATCCAAGGCATCTTCATTGAATAATTGAAATAGTTCACAAAATTCAATGGATACCATGTCATCTGATTCTTTCCCGTAATGCTTTTTTATAACCCTCAGCAGTATCCAGTTAGCCCCGTCCTTCGTGGCATGCATGTACCAGTTATGAAATCTTCGCATTTTTGTTGGAAGATTCTTTACCTCCTCAGATTTGATGAGAGGTTTCCCGTACTGGTATTTGTATGCTATTTCACCCGCAGGGAAGTACTATAACTGGGATAAGTAGTGGGCAATAATCATACCTTGAGCAGCGGCCGCTTCTTCGTATAGTGCAACTACATCTGGATCATATTGCTCTTCGGCCGCATATTTGCTCGACCCCACATTGGTATGGAAAATCACCTTCAGAGGGGCGCAAGATTGTTTTATTTGTTCTCCGAGCTGGGGAACAGATTTCCCGCTTGCACTAGTGCTCTTCGACACTTGTTGTGCCACATGTGACTTGAAAGTAGAGCGCTCATAGTCTGATGAAAGCTTTGGCTAGGGTTGGTGAAGGGCCTTTAGCATTTTGAACACTCAAGCTTTATCTTCTTCGGTGCTGGGGAACTCTGGCTCTTTCGGCCGCCTCAGCTTAGCGAAAAACGCTGTCGTTTCTGCCTCGATGATCGTGGTAGTCTCCTCTTCAGTACAGTCATAAGCTCTCTTGGGAGGAACCTTTGGTACTTTTGGAAGAGTCTGTTTACATGTCGGCGATCGCTTACCACTCCGCAGAGTAGTGGTGGTACGCTTACGCTTTATTCCTCAGGCGTCGGCGATGGCTGCCGCGGTGGCGACGACTGCGCTGGAGACTAGTGAGGCGACGGAGACGGGTGAGGCGATGGAGACCGGTGTGGCGACGGAGATAGCTGCCGTGGCGGCGGCGACGACTGTGCTGGAGATGGGTGAGGCGGCGGTGAAGATTGCCTTGGTGTCTGATTTAGAAGCACGATACATTACTTTGGCCATAGAATGGTGATGTTTGTTGCTTCTCCCAGTTCAGTCACATCCCCTTCACCTGCAGGGTAGTCAAGCTTCAAACCTTGAAAGTTGTGCATGACTTCATCCACCTCAACAACATCATAGCCCTGTGGAACCGGACGACAATGGTAAGTTGGTGCAGGTCCAACTGGTAAGACATAGCCAACCGTCACCTTCATTGTTAAGTTCACAACTTTTGCATGTAGCTCGCAATGTGTCGTCTCCGTGATATCATCCAAAGGGTAGCCAACACGAGCCATCGTTGGTGCACCATCGTCATCGTCATCACCCAGGACCTCGGTGGAAGCCACACTGCTTTTTCAATTATTCGATACTTCGGTAGCATCGAATGCAGGTTCTACCACCATGTAGTACCTTGCTGTCTAAGTGCGTTAATTTGATCTTGTTGTTGCTTTATCTGTTCTTCAATTCTACGCATCCGGTCTGCCTGAATTTTTGCTTCAACTTCCGCCTTGTCCTTTATCCTCTTACGCCTTCTATCAGGATATTTCTTCCTCTCTTTGAGAAACCCAGTGCTCCATGGTTGGGAGCCTATTGTGCCTTGTGTTCGTCCATCGTGTTCCTTATTCCCAAGGGCGAGTGTGAGCTCGTCATTCTCTCTATCGGTAATGAAGTCCCCATCTACAACAGCCTTTACTGCTTTTCTTATGTTCTCTATTGGCAAGGGGTCTTCTTTATGTCTTATGTTATATATACACTTCCCTTCTGAGTCCAACGTGCCCCCATGCCCGTAAAACCAATTCTTTGCACGTTCGATCCAATCGTCTGTCTCTGGGATGATCTTCTTAGCACACAGTTCATCCTCAAGTTTCTTCCACTTAGGAATGCCAGCCCTGTAGCCACCTTGCCCCATAGTATGGTGATACTTCTTGTTAGCAGCATTTAGCTTATTCGTTTCAGACATTTTATTAGCTTTTTCTGATGTCTTTTAATTCAAAAACTCAGCCGAGAATGCTTTTAACTTCTGATACTGAATCTTCTCGAAATCCGGAGTCTTCTCTTTCACGACATAGTCAAGGTGCAATCTTTTCTTCCAGTTGGTGAAACACTGGGCCATCTTCTTAAAAGCCCACTCCTTGACCTTCATCTGCATGGCTTTGGCATGTTGCTTGGTTTTCTCAACTAGATCCTCCGCATTTGGATCTAGCTCTACCTTAGGTAGGGTGAAATTAAGCATGAGCCTCTTCCACAGTAAATCTTTGGCCACGGTAGGGAGAAATAAAGACGTTTCCCTCTTCTTCCGCATTAGTAGGCCTATTCCATTTCGAATGATGATCGGGACGAAGTCCCTAACGATACTTTGCATTGTGCCACAAATTTGTTTGCGACAACAAGGGGAGCCGTCGGTTTGCCATCGTCACCGACTTATTTGATCCTGAACCCCTCATGGTCTTCCAACTTTTTGGTTGGGCCTCGTGTGCTCTTTTCAGTAGATTTGCTTGATCCGGAGGGCTAAAAGAAGAAAGATCATCGTTAATATTTGTATATAGACATCAGATGATTAATTAATGAATTAATTATATTACATGCACCTCGCCGGAGCGGTCATCTTCTCGATCACAAAAGGCATCGCCTTCTCCCTCGCGGAAGGCATCACCTTATCCCTCAAAGAATTCGTCTCTTCCTTCAAAAAGAGGATCACCCTCACCGAAGTTGTTCAAAAACGTCGATACATCGACATTTTCCTCCCTGCGGATCACACCATAGACCAACTCTTCCTTTTCTTCGTCTCTGCCATGTGGTTCCATATTTTCTGCATAGGTGAAAAAACGGATAAGTCAAAGATGGTAAGGGAGAATGTTAGGTAGGGTGTTGAGAGATATAAACCCTTATTCGGAGAAACCCTAATATATACATACACAATAATAAAAATGAAGAGAAACCCTAAACCCTAAACCCTAACCCTAGCTACAAAAGGGAAACTCTGTAGTAGACAGGTAACTCTAGCTACTGACAAAAGACCACATTGGAATCATATGCATCATAGCGATAAAGTAGATACTTTGTAATAGGTTCAGAATGAGAGGCTACGCTTGCCCTCGGACTCGGATCCTATCGTGAAGAACCAATACTGGAAAGAAAGGCGACAATTCAAGACATGGCATAAATCAATGCGCAAACAATATGTATGACATGTCATATCAAAGACTACTTAGTAACCCTAAGTGCAACATCGTTTTAAGAGGGTTCGGAATGCCCTGGAGAAGGTGCATCGTCAAACTCACATGTATATGAGGGGTATCAACGTTCTTCCAACTGAACTAGGGTTTAAAGTTGCTTGAAAATGTATTATGATTGCTTAGAAAGATAGCTCTCAATTTTCCGAACATTTTGATATATTATACATATTTTTCTGATTAAATATGAATTAGTTATTGATTTACAAAATTTATTCAATTTCTAGAATTATTTAATCAATTTAAAACATTTACTGCGTCATGCTGATGTCAACACACGCATCAGGTACTTTTTACATCACAGCGGAGCCTACCCACTGAGGCCGACTGATGGGCCCTAGGCCACATCAGCTGCCACACGAGCAAGGTAGGGTCGAGGCTGGTTTGACCGATCTGATCCGCACGCGGCTGACGCACGGGTGACGTCAGCACGACGTCTTGCCGGTGGTGCACTCCCAGGAAGCGGCAGCGACGGCAATAGTGGGAGCGCTAGGCTATAAGAACTAGCGCGTTCGAACGAGGGCGTCGCGGGTACCTAATAGAGGCAAAGACGCTACATTGAGGCCACCAGAGACGTGGCTACGACGGTGCTCACGGGTCGGCGACGCGCGACGAGCACAGAGAGGGAGGGGGGCATATGAGGGGTCCAGGAGGATCGCGTGCTCACCCTAGAGCTGGAGCGATCGGCGGGGAGACACAGGATGGACTAGAGCGATGGGGATGCGGACGACGGAGGTTGTCGAGATCAGAGAAGACGAGGTCGATGCCGACGCACGGGCAGCCTCACTGTGGGGCGGTGGCGCGGGAAGCCTGACGGCGCGGCGGCGCTAATGACGACGGGCAGCCTGACGGCGGGGCGGCCATTTAAACTATTAACCATTTAAAATTAAAAATGAATTAATTTATATTTTTTGCATATTAATTTGGAATTTAGAAAAGTTTAAACATAAAAAGTGTTTGAATTTGAATAGCTAATTCAAAACCATTTTCTGATTTTAAAAATAATTAATGTAACCATTTAAACTATTAACCATTAAAAATTTAAAATGAATTAACTTATATTTTTTATATATTAATTTGGAATTTAGAAAAACTTTAAACATAAAAAGTGTTTGAATTTGAATATCTAATTCAAAACCAATTTAGTTATTAAAAATAATTAATGTAACCATTTAAACTATTAATCATTTAAAATTAAAAATGAATTAACTTATATTTTTTGAATATAAATTTGGAATTTAGAAAAACTTTAAACATAAAAAGTGTTTGAATTTGAATAACTAATTCAAAACCATTTTCTGTTATTAAAAATAATTAATGTAACCATTTAAACTATTAACCATTTAAAATTAAAAATGAATTAACTTATATTTTTTGCATATTAATTTGGAATTTAGAAAAACTTTAAACATAAAAAGTGTTTGAATTTGAATAACTAATTCAAAACCATTTTCTGTTATTAAAAATAATTAATGTAACCATTTAAACTATTAACCATTTAAAATTAAAAATGAATTAACTTATATTTTTTGCATATTAATTTGGAATTTAGAAAAACTTTAAACATAAAAAGTGTTTGAATTTGAATAAATAATTCAAAACCATTTTATGTTTATCCATCCCAATGTCCACATGCATGCAAAATATGGATACAGTATCACAAACTATGCCGCGATTCAGCATATAACATCGGTCATTTGAACCGGCGTGCATGAAGATAGGGGACAAGCATCGTTAGACCTTGCATTGGATCTCTGAAGGAACTACACATTGCGAGTCTAAAAATGATTTTTTCAAAAAATCATGGGCGTTAGATCATGTAGATGTAGTACAAACCGGACCCACTTCCTACCGATTCGGCAGACATTTATCGTTTTTACCCGGGATGGACGGAAAGGTTTGAGATCTTCCGGTTGACATATAATCCATGTAAGGTGGTCTAGTATTTTAGAAAAATGGGACGGTAGCATTTTGAAACAACATTTTGGTGGTTGCTTCACAAAACGATCCGTTTTTTGCGCTCAGAAAATGGAAAATGGCTTTTCCGTGCAACGAAAAGGAAAACTTCCTCCTGCAACATTGTTCTCCATCCCAATGTCCACATGCATGTATAATACGGGCATCTTATCACAAACTATGCCGCGATTCAGCACAAAACATCGGTCATTTGGACCGAAAGCCATGAAACCTCGAACATGATAGGTCATTTTATGAAGATTTTTTTGAGACATGATCAATATACCAAGTCTGGTATTTTTCCTTGCAACTATGTCATATAATATGAAACCACACGAAGGATTTACATTGTTCGGACCTTTTTTGAATTTCTTATGTCCGTTTTGAATTTTTCTCTTTTTTAACTAAGGTCGAACTGGCGTGCATGAAGATAGGGGACGAGCATTGTTAGAACTTGCATCGGATCTCTGAAGAAACCACATATTGCGAGTCTAAAAATGATTTTTTAAAAAAACCACGGGCGTTAGATCATGTGCCTGTAGTAAAAACCGGACCCACTTCCTACCGATTCGGCAGACATTTGTCAATTTTACCTGAGATGGACGGAAAGGTTTGAGATATCCCAGTTGAGAGATAGTCCATGTAAGGTGGTCTAGTATTTTATAAAAATGGGACGGTAGCATTCTGAAACAACATTTTGGTGGTTGCTTCACAAAACGACCCGTTTTTTGCCCTCGGGAAATGGAAAATGGCTTTTTCGTGCGACGAAAAGGAAAACTTTCTCCTGTAACATTGTTCTCCATCCCAATGTCCACATGCATGCATAATTTGGGCACAGTATCACAAACTATGCCACGATTCAGCATATAACATCGGTCGTTTGGACCGAAAGCCATGAAACCTCAAACATGATAGGTCAGGCTGAGGTGGGCAGCCTATAGGGAAAGACCTATAAATAGAGGGAAAGGGTTCATCTTTAGTCCCGGTTGGAGGGATTTCGGTAGGCTGGGCCAGGCAGCACCAATGATTGGGGTGAGTGTCGACATTATGTCGTGCGGCTTGTACCTTGTCCTGGATGGTGTCACCAACCGGGACTAAAGATGAACCTTTAGTCCCAGTTGGACACACGAACAGGGACAAAACACGAGTCAGCACTAATAATAGGGGTGAGTGTCGACATTATGTCGTGAGTGTCGACACTACCGAGCTGCTTGTACTATAAATAGGCATCCTTGTGAGTCCAGTCCTCCAACCAGATTGAGGCATCTCCAAGATGGTTTTCGAGAGGAGGGATACCACTACGGACAGATACAGGGAGATGCCGCCGGAGCCCAACCCTCCGGCATCTCCAAGAAACTGGTGATAGAGGCACTTCCTAATATGTGAAATTAGTTAGCTCCCAGGCGTATCGATCTAGTTAGAGAAGTTACAAGCTGCAAGATGGTGTGCGAGAGCAGGGACACCACTAAGGCCAGTTTGAGGGAGATGCCGCCGGAGCCCAGTCCTCCGGCATCTCCAACAAACTGGTCATAGAGGCACTCCCTAATATGTGACCATGCACGTTTGCAGATCAGATCTTAATGGTAATTAAGTACGAATCGGGACAACTTCTTCATAGTTTAGGAAAGTCATTCTACGAATAAGGACTAAAGGCCCCCCTTTAGTCCCAGTCCAGCCACAAAACAGGACTAACACTCAAGACATTTATTAATATTAAAAACCGAGACTACAAAATCGGGACTAAAGTCCCCCCTATATAGTCCTGGTCAAGCCACAAACCGGTACTAACACTCAATACATTTATTAAACTTGGAAAATTGCAAACATCAGAAAATATCCTTCACAAAATGAGATATCATGTCTCATGGCATTTAGGTTCACAATATGCAGCCAACCGGCCAGACATGAACTAGAGGCACACAATATGAGCATGAACTTCTTGGCGTATGTCCTTCCTTATGATCACTTCGGACGTAACCATGGAGCATCTTCTTTACTTAACAAAATTCTTGGGTCGGTTTTCATTGTGAAGGGCGGAATTTCATCAAACTTATTATAATCTTCTAACATGTCTGTCCTGTCCTCAATTCCCACGATGTTTCTTTTCCCTGAAAGAACTATGTGACGCTTTGGCTCATCATATGATGTATTCGTTTGCTTATTTTTTCTTTTTTCGGTCTGGAGGACATGTCCTTCACATAGAAAACCTGAGCCACATCATTGGCTAGGACGAATGGTTCATCTCTGTAACCAAGATCGTTGAGATCCACTGTTGTCATTCCATACAACTTCTCTATCTTTACCCCTTCCCCATTTAGGTTGACCCATTTGTAGCGAAACAAAGGGACCTTAAAAGAGACTCCATAGTCAAGTTCCCATATCTCCTCTATGTAACCATAGTATGTGTTCTTGCCCATTCTCGTCCCTTGCATCAAAGCGTACACCACGATTTTGGTTGGTGCTCTTTTTATCTTGGGCGATCGTGTAGAATATATTCCCATTTATTTCGTACCCTTGGAAATTCAATATAGTAGAAGATGGTGACGCGGACAACAAGTATAGCTGATCTCCCACAGTGGTGTCATTCAAGAGATGTGTCTACATCCAACCACCTAAAGACTTCATGTGTTCATCTGTAATCCATGAGTCAGGCTTCCCAGGGTTTTTGGAGCGTCAGGAATAAAGTCAACACAAAACTCAATGACCTCCTCTGATCCATATCCCTTGGAGATGCTTCCTTCTGGTCTAGCACGGTTATGAACATATTTCTTTAATACTCCCATGAACCTCTCAAAGGGGAACATATTGTGTAGAAATACAGGACCGAGAATGGCAATCTCTTCCACTAGGTGAACCAGGAGATGCATCATAATATTGAAGAAGTATGGTGGGAACACCAACTCAAAACTAACAAGACATTGTACCACATCCTTCTGTAACCTTGGCAGAATATCTGGATTTATTACCTTGTGAGATATTGCATTGAGGAATGCACACAGCTTCACAATGGGTACTCGAACATTTTTTGGTAGAAGCCCCCTCAATGCAACCGGAAGCAACTGCGTCATAATCACGTGACAGTCATGAGACTTCAAGTTTTGGAACTTTTTCTCTGCCACATTTATTATCCCCTTTATATTAGATGAGAAGCCAGACGACACCTTGATACTGTAAAGGACTTCAAAAAAGATTTCCTTCTCTGCTTTGGTAAGAGCATAGCTGGCACGACTTAAGTGACACCCTTTATCCGTCTTATTCTGTGTATGCATGTTCTTTGGGTCTTTCATAATTTGTTGGTCCTCCCATGCTTCTGGTGTATCTTTTGTATTTCCATACACGCCCAGGAATCCTAGCAGGTTCATGGAAATATTCTTCGTCACGTGCATCACGTCGATTAAAGAGCGGACACGTAGGACTTTCCAATATGGCAGCTCCCAAAATATAGATTTCTTCTTCCACATGGGTGCGTGTTCGGTAGCGACGTCGTTCGGAACTGATTGACCGTCGGGACCCTTTCCAAAGATTACTTCTATGTCCTTGACCATACCAAATATATCATCACCATCAGGGAGTTCAGGCTTCTTCCGGTGATCTTCCCCACCATTGAAATGCTTGCCTTTTTTTCTTACGGGATGATTAGTCGGAAGAAATCGTCGATTTCCCAGGTACACAACCTTCTTGCATTTATGCAAATATGTACCTTCAGTCTTATCTAAACAGTGCGTGCATGTCTTATATCCCTTGTTTGTCTGTCCTGAAAGATTATTAAGAGCAGGCCAATCATTGATGGTTACGAAAAATAACCCTCGTAGGTCAAATGAGTCCTGTTTGTTCTCATCCACGCATGTACACCTGGTTGTCTCCACATCTGTAAGAGTTCTTCAACTAATGGCCTTAGGTACACATCAATGTCGTTGTTCGGTTGCTCCAGGCCTTGGATGAGCAATGGCATCATAATGAACTTACGCTTCATGCACAACCAAGGAGGAAGGTTGTAGATATATAGAGTCACGTTCCAGGTGCTGTGACTGCAGCTCTGCTCCCCAAAAGGATTCATGCCATCCGTACTTTGACCAAACCATAAGTTCCTTACATCAGCTGCAAAGTCTGGGAAGTCTCTCTCGATTTTTCTCCACTGCGACCCATCAGCAGGGTGTCTCAACTTCCCGTCTTTCTTATGGTCTTCTTTGTGCCATCGCAACAACCTGGCATGCTCTTTGTTTCTGAACATGCGTTTCAATCTTGGTATTATAGGAACAGACCACATAACCTTCGTAGGAATCCTCTTCCGGGGGGGCTCTCCCTCAACATCACCAGGGTCATCTCGTCTGATCTTATACCGCAATGCATTGCATATCAGGCATTTATCTAAATTCTCATACTCCTTACCGCGGTAGAGGATGCAGTCATTAATGCATGCATGTATCTTCTGCACATCTAATCCTAGAGAGCAGAGAGTCTTCTTTGCTTCGTACGTACTCTCGGAAAGTTCGTTACGCTTTGGAAACTTCGGCTTCATTATTTTCAGCATCTTTTCAAATGCGGAATCAGTTAGAACACACTCTGCCTTCCATCGCAGCAATTCTAATATGGTACCGAGCTTTGTGCTGCCATCTTCGCAATTTGTGTACAACAATTTCTTGTGATCTTCTAACATGCCCTCCAACTTCAACTTCTCCTTTTATGTTTTACAGTCTCGTTTTGCATCAGAAATGAACCTACCAAGTTCATCATCGGGCTCATCTAATGCCCGTTCTTGACCTCCTTCCTCTTCATTGTCTTCTATTGCAGTATCACTGTATTTAGGAAACATATGATGATAGTTGTTATCATCATCTTCTTCTCCATTGTCTTCCATCATAACCCCTCTTTTCCCGTGCTTGGTCCAGCAATTATAGCTGGGCATGAAACGTTTCATAACCAGGTGGCCGCGAATGATTTTCGAGAAAAGAGTACTCTTTATTGTTCCGACATTGAATACATGGACACCGCATAAAACCATTCTCTTTATTTGTCGTAGCCACATCGATAAATTTATCCACGCATTTAATGTACCCGGGTTCACGCCGGTCACCGTACATCCATTCCCGACCGTTCATCTGCATCATATAATTAAGTTTATCAAAAATAGAACATCATAAATAGTGAAATGATCAATTCACATCGACACATGCATTGTATCAATGACAGATGAAAACATAAGATTGCTAACCTTGATCGAGGAGGGAAGAAAGAGAAGAAAGCTCAAGTGCGTCTCGGGCACCTCCTATATTTTTGTTCTGTGAGAAATTGAACGGGATCATTCACTCAAACATTTCATTAAACACCTCGCATACATGCATTCGAAAAAAATAAACTAGCACATCTCTCACACCTTCCACCAAGAAAAAACAGAGGGCAGACAGAGGGCTGAGGCGTCGTATTTATAGAGGGATGGCTCATACGTTCCGGTTTATAACACAAACCGGGACTAAAAGTGTGTGGGAGGCCACGTGTCTAGCGCCCACACTTTAGTCCCGGTTTGTGTTATAAACCGGAACGCATGCTCCCTCACCAACCGGGACGCATGCCTCCGGCCCCAATGCGGCAGGCCGGCCCGCTCGAACCGGGACACATGCCAGCATTAGTCCTGATTCGTGGCGAAACCGGGACTAATGCAGTTTGGGGGGTGCGAACGGATAGCCTGTTTTCTACTAGTGGTTCATGATGCAATAGTAAATAGAATAGAAGAAATAATTTGCTATTTCAAATCACCACGTTCCTCATCTTGTCATTTCACTATGATAATAAAAACCACAAGATCCCCCCAAAAAAAAATCCAGTATGGACTTCTCAGCGGATGAGTTTGCTTATTCAAACTTATTTTCTTGTCCGTGAAGTTTATTCAATACCTTTGACCTCTGTTGAAAAAATAATCAGACCTAATTCCATTTGTATTCACTATCCATGACGTCTCAAGAAAATCCTAGAATGGCAGGAAAGGTAGAATTACCATCCAAATGTCCTTGGCCTTGACAGTCGTGTGGTCGGGGAGGCTGATGTCGTCCCAAGTGACACCATGATCTTGGAATCGTCCGTCACATGACCGGCCAGCAGCAGCATCACCGTCCCATACCCCAACAGAAGCACAACCCCGATCTGCATACCAGGCAAGCAAAACTGTAATAGAACAAATGCTACGAAAATGTCTTGAGATATGAGAAGCCTTTTACACTACTTCAGCATATATTCACTCTAGATGTATTATACCGTGGAAGATAATATACACAAAATAAGTTCTGATGAGAAAAAAAAAGTAGACAATCATCTTGAACAAAAGCAAAGCCCCAAACGATATGTGAAGTCAAAACAAACGAGGAATCGAATCTTGCAGGGGTGTGGCGCGCCGTCGTGGTACTCGCTCCGGACAAAGATGTCGATCTCACTGCTACCGGATCTTGTTGACCTCACTACTACTGGATGTGCTGGTGCCGCTAGAGCAACTGCATAGAGTCCGGGACTACAAGTGTCGTGGTGCTCTCCCTCGGCCTATTTTATCTAGTTGACAATCACCTTCCTTTTTATAGAAAATAAATAGTAGTAAATACTCCGTTTGCATATACCCATTCTCACAACTCTATACTATCACCATGATGAATAAGTTCTGTTGGAAGATATGGAGAAAAATAAAATAAAGAAAGGGCGTGTACCTATATTTCATAAAATAGGAAGCGGACATCAAAATCATCTTTATGGTCATGGTCACCTTCCTCCTACAGGTCTTTTTGTGACTTTTCTCCACACTGAAGAGATCTTCTCCTCATATCCATGTCCAAACTGCAATAATCAGCAACAATTTCATTATAACATCACATCAATCACTAGAGAGAAGAACCCAAACCCAAAAAACTGAACCAAATAGATCAAGATCCAAACAAAAGAATAGGGAGATATAACATTATATCAATCAACAGAGAAAAACCCAGACCCAAAAAAAACTAAACCAAATATATCGAGATCCAGATTAAAAATTAGAGAGATAAGAGATTTCTCCGAAATCGAAGGAACGGGCCGGCGTTCTTGCTTGCCTCCTTGCCATCGCGTGATTTCTTCCGTCCCCCACGTCCTTTGCACATAGAGAAGTTCGGTCTGCTTGGAAAGAATATAAGAGGAACCAAATCGAGAGGCAAGAACATCAAAAGCAAGGCATGGATGGAGCTCACCTCAACCAGATGGGCCAGCCATGGGGAACTCCATCGTCTTGCCATGCTGGCGCCAGGGACTCTAGCCGCCGCCATCCTATGTGCGGCCTCCAGTAGCCCTCCTTCGGCCCACCACCATGGCCATCCCGTGTGGCTCCGTATACCTGCAGCTCACCCTTCAGGCCGCCCTCCTCTAGGACAAGCTTCTACAAAGATTGGGGGAAAAGGAAAAGGAGAGGAGGTGGTGATTGGGGGAGGGAGAGGCGACGGAGGTTGGGGGAGGGAGGATGTGCGGGGTGTGGGCGAGGCAAGCAACGCGAATGCCAAGCTTCTTTAGCAGGCTCTTTGGCTGAAGCTCTCATCCCATGCACACAAGGGCCCAACTGTCATAGAAGTATTTAGATGAGAAAGAAGTGAAAAATAAAATCACCACATCCAACGGGCTGTAGTGAAAAGTGGAGGTGAAAACTACACTGTAGCACGTGATCAAACGGTGCAAAGGAGTGCTTGCGCGAGGACGTCCTCAGGAGGCGGGTTGGCCAGGGCCGGTTATAGGTAGTAATTTGGGGCATATCTCCTACCACAACACAACAACATGTGCCAGTACGTCATTGTCCCATAGGATAGACTCATTAACATTACGCGATCTTCCTAAAACAGCTAATTCATGGGCAACTTTATTTGCCTCGCGTCTACAGCGCGCACCTTGCTACATGAGAAGCAAGTAGGTGGACCTTCATGTCATCAAGACTTGTCGCCACTTGAGAAAAATCAGGACCTCGTCTGTTCAAAGCCAAAGCAAGCAGATGTAAGTTAGTTTTGGAAACCACCCGGATAGCACCAAGATCAACTCCTATTTCCACTGCTCTCATCATTTCCTTAGCTCTACAGTATAAAAATCTGTAATTCATACAACTCTATTGACACTTACAACAAGAAGCTCTCCATTGTGATCCTGAACAGTAGCTTTCCAGCTGGCTTGGGTCTCACATGGAATATAGGAAGCATTTGTATTGATTTTCAGAAGACTCTCTTCAGGTGGCATCCATTTCTCCTTCATCGATCTCTTCTCTTTGTTTACCTTGGTGAATAGCTCAAGATATTCCTCAGTTTAGCAGATAGAGTGACATACAATGTTGTTGGAAGTGACAGGAAGATCACCCTATTGGAGATATGCCCAAGAGGCAATAATAAAGTAGGTTATTATCATATCTTCATGATTATGATAAATGTTTACATCTGATGCTATAATTGTATTAACCGGAAACATTAATACTTGTGTGTTTTGTAAACATAAAAGAGTCCCTAGTAAGCCTTTTGTTAAACTAGCTTGTTGATTAATAGATGATCATGGTTTCCTGATCATGAACATTAGATGTTATTAATAACAAGATCATATCATTAGGAGAATCATGTGATGGACATACTCCTATATTTAGCATAGCATAAGATCAAGTCATTTAGAGTTTGTTTGCTGCAAGCTTTCAGATACATAGTAACCTAATCATTCGACCATAAGATCATATTAATTACCGTCATCGGATGAGTGCTTTGATGACATCAAACGCCACTTCCATAACTGGGTGGTTATAAAGGTGGCATTCGGTATTCTGAAAGTATGTGTTGAAGTGCATGGATCAAGAGTGGTATTTGTCCATCCATATGACAGATAGATATACTCTGGGTCCTCTCGGTGGAGTGTCATCCAATTAGCTTGCAAGAATGTGACAAGGTCGCAAGGATGTCACATCACATTACGAGTAAAGATTACTTATTGGTAACAAGGTTGAACTAGGTATAGAGATACCGACGATCGAACCTCGGATCAGTAAAGTATCACGTGACATGTATCGTATGTAAATGGTTCATTCGATCACGAAGTCATTGTTGAAATAAGTCATCAGTCGACCGGAGAAGTGTCATCAATCGACCACATCCCTCTATTATTTATTGACCGGAGAAGTATCTCGATCATGTCTTCATAGTTCACGAACCGTAGGGAGACACACTTAAGGAGTCGATGTTGTTTAAGTAGATATCGAATATGAGTTAGAGACTGAATGTTGTTCGGAGTCTCGGATTGGATTCATGACATCACGAGGAGATCCGGAATGGTACGGAGAATAAGATTCATATAAGTAAAGTGGTTTTCTGGGGTTCGGAAAAGTTTTGGTGTTTTGACCGAAAACTTCTACCTCGGGAGGGGGTCACTTGGATAATGGCATGCCCTGGGGTACAACCGCACCAAACCTAAAGGGCCAGTCGGCCAACACTAGAGGGTTAAACCCTAGTTTGAATAGTCAAATACTTGTTTGAAAAGTCAAACTCTAGTTCTGGTAAGAGGGAAGACTTGGTGGGAAATTTCCTAACTCTTACCCTTGGTGGCCAAATTTCCTAACCCTAGCCTCCGCCGCCTCTCTTCTCTTTCTTCCACTGGCGCCAGCGCTTTTGTAGTGACCCCTTCGGGGTCCCGGGTTGCTTTGGCGCGCCCCACCCCGTCAGTCCTGTGTTGTACTTGACTTGACTCTCCCCCACTTGCTGCTTGCTGATCGCTGTGTTAAAAAATGACACGAAGCTGGATATGAGTAGATGTTGTTGGTCAAAAACGTCTTTCATTCACAATGACACAGAATGGTCTCACCATGGTTACGGTAAAGTATGCAGGATCCAGAAACGGAGATGAAGAATGCGGATGGAGAAGGAGCGGCGTGTATAGTTGTTTTCTTTGGAGAATCAGAAGGTGCTATAGTCACTATGAAATGATGTATATGGAATCAATCCATCCAGATGAAATCCATAAAATGTTGATAACAGGATGATCGATTCTTTCCTACAGCGGGCAATGAGCAAGAAATTCACCAGTCTTGGATCCCAAGGATGCCTGACTGAAACAAGTAAGGTTGTGCATTAGCTTGGTTGATTGAGGGACACATAGTTCAGATGAGTTTGCTGATGTGATTTGTAAAGTAAGGGAGATATTTCCCGGGACTTCCTGGAGGCGACAGTCCCACGTGCAGCGTCAAAGACTCGGCGAGCAATTGTTTGTGCCTCATATGCCGACAATTGATGGGCCGTATGCCCACTTTGATAGGGAGGGTCGCCTAGGGAAATCGGTGTAGGGGGGAAAAGAGAAGAATATTCGCTATCGGTAATTATGTTTGTCAGCGGTTGCTGAAACCAGTCCATTCATTTAGAAAGAATGTTTTGGCCAGGCTTCCATACCTATTGCCATTGGTCGAGCAAACAGGGGTCATAGAAGTAAGAAATAGATGCAGCAGGCGGATACCTAACCTTCGGCAGAAGGACAATAGATAAGGGCACGGGCGGGCGGAGAAGAAGAGAATTGATGGTGCACACGGGAAAGAATGAGCTTTCCCCTTCGATTGGAATGGATTCACAATAATAATAGCATATATAGACGGGGGCACCAACCCCAACTCTTTCTCGAAACAATACCCTTGTTTTGAGAGTGTGAAATGAGATAGTTGACACCGAATTGACACCGAATGGCGAGCCTGGGTCCAAAGATATTGTAGTTGGTTCGACGGATCCGTTCTCGCATTCGACTTTTCTAGTTCTGGATGGGGCACGCCGAGCACTAAAGGATAAGTCCCTCCCTATTTGTTATCTTTATGTGTCATAGGTAATACGTAAATCTATTCTATTCAGGGAGTCTTCTCAACCGAAAAAGGTTGTCGTTTGAGCCACGTAGTTCCACTCTTAACCTGGCACCAAACCCGTATTCGTTTGAGTTTGGACATATAGAAATGAGGCACCAAAGGCTGGATTTACGCTCTACTATTTTCAACCAATCGAATTGGCTTCGCCATTTCTTGATCAAAGATCCATGTGGAAAAGAAGAAGCAGATGGAGCTTACTCACGTACCAGCCCAAGAGATTTGATTCCTCCTCTTATCGGTTCTGGTGGATTGACCTAAAAAGACCCCTCTGTTGGGAATATGCCCTAGAGGCAATCATGTATGATGAGATTTCCCATTGTATTCATAAAGATATTAAGTAGTCCTTGTATAAAAATCTGATGTGTATCATTGAATATGTGATTCGGTTGTGGAACTATGCATTCATGTTGTTTGTACTAAATATCATTGGTCATCGAAGTTGTGCTGGACACACAACTTAGACCAATATGAAAGTTTTCTTGATGACTCGGTTCCACTTGTCATGAGCATGGAGATGCTACTCCAACTTACACAGATTCGGCTAAAGAGTTTAGCGAGTCGGATTGACCCATATTGAGGTACAACGAACAAGTTGTCATTTGTATATCTCAATCAATGTAATCCTTAGACCTGAGGTTGTTGCATAGTCCGAGTTGAGGATCAACGACTTAGGTTCTATCAAACGCTGATCCGTAACTGGGAAGTTATAAAGGCAGGGTTCGGGTCGACTGAGAATCAAGCTGCGTGATGTGAATAACCAAGATGGGATTTTGCTCCTCCACTCGGAGAGATATTCTCTGGGCCCTCTCGTGAGATATGATTCGGAAAGCATGGCCATGCACGACTCGGTTAAGTGTTAACCGAGGTGATCGACTAAGAGTTAGTCGGGCGAATCACTTATCTTGGATCGAGAAGAGAGTCGGACTATTTAAGGGATGACAATTATTCGCATATAGTCTGACAAGGTATATCATGAGGCAAAAGGGACTCGGACGTAAGTCGCATTGGAAAGGCAAGTCGTCATGACTCTTTGGTACTTGGGAGACGTCACGTTCTGCTAGGAGCCGCTACCGACTGATCAATTGAGAGTCGGACTCCAATCGTGTCCAAGTAGCCATGAGCCTGCGGGGTCACACACTTAAGAGCGGGAGCATGTTCGAATTGGATCTGAACCTGTAATCTGGTTGGGTTGGACCTAAACCGGATTAGGACTGAGTTAGTGAGTTGGACTCACGGTGACTAGTGTTATATGGGCTTTAATGAATGGGTCGAGCGAGCAGAGCCCACGTTCACTCCCTATATATAGTGGAGCACCGTAACCCAGAAAGGTTAATCGTTGTTTGGTTAGGTCATTCCATGTGTTGGAAACCCTAGCTCCACAGCAGTCCTACCATCGATACGAACCTAGCAGTTTGCCACCAGTGCTCCTCCTTGTACGTGTGGATACCAGCAGAGGTGCTATGCGATCAGCACCAGGACTATCGGATCATGAGGACTGCACTGCATCAACTGACGCGCTTCATCAGTAATTCACAAATGCGCGTCTAGTGGTAAATCTCGTGGCCTTCTACCTCAGCTAGATCTTGGGATCACCACGTTAGAGTAAAAGTTTTGTTTTATCTCTGCGTGGCCCAACAGTGGTATCAGAGCGATAGCTTCTGATTTTAGGCTCGAGATCTCGCATATGTGATATGCGGTTTGCTGTAGATGAGATATATGTGATGTTTGGTGGTCGATCTATGAGATAGATCGGTTTTGTACGAAGTTGATTGGATCAACTGTGCTCGGGGAATGGTAGATCTGATTTCCGTGATCATACTGCTGAGGTCGTGGAACGACATACCCCTATCGGTCGGCTTCCGCCATCGGGGTAGACTGTGACACGTAAATCCAGAAGCGTTGATCGAAGATCAAAGAGTTTGATCGAATCAGAACGATGGTCAGAATCCATGTTCGGATCGTAGATGAGATCTACGTTTTCGGAAAAATCGTCGGGCGCTGCCCCTTCGATCCCCGCCCGCTATCCCGCTAGCGGGACCACCGGCTTCGCCCTGTCGTAGCGCCTTAGATGTCGTTGCGAGTTTCACAACGCCGGTAGATATTGTATCTATGCATAACTTGTTTTTGAAGGAAGTTGTGAATGGTATGGTTCATGTGCATGTGATGTATGTGTGTAATCCATACGTGATCTGCGAATCACGGTTTTTTGTCAGCCGGCTGGAGCCTAGGTGCTGTCGTTTTATTGTATAACGACCTGCGTGTCGGATTCTCTATGTAATTTACTTTACTAAGCTAGTGTAGCTCTTTGGAGAACCCGGAAGGCATGCAAGGCGTTGTACATGTCGGTGACATGGAGTAAGACGGCAAGTGACAAGAGTTGTCACGAGTCGGATTACAGGCTTTGTGGAGATGGAGATCGCCATGAAGAGAGCCATACCATTTCACATTATAAATGCTTTATTTTTTTATATTGTTATGTCTTAGTTTTACCTCTATTAGATAGTCGGTAAAATTTAATCCCTCAAAGAAGGTCTAGTCGGTTTTCCCGCCAGTGTTTGCACCATCACAAGTCGGACATTTTTGGTAGTGGGCTCATAAAATTGAGGTGTTGCCAATTTTTTCCGACTAGGTGGGTTCGAGTCGGACTCTTAATGCGGAAACACTCGGTAAGCTAGACGGGGCTATCAAAACGGTTGTGGGGCTCGGGGAAAAGTCGGATGGGAGCCGGGGCATGTGATGCCACCCGTCCAACAGGAGTCGCATGAGATGCGATTGACAAGGAGTTCTCTACCTAGATCACTTGGCAGCTAGCGGTGATGCTAAAGCTCACTAGCCGACTTGCTTATTTAGGATCCTGAATCACTAAGCAACCATCGGAGGGGTGTTGGTTCTAGTGGGAGCATAAAATATTAAAATGTTTAATATGCTTGCTCTTTTATGAATACATGTCTTAAGTGTTTTGCATATTTTTTGTTGTAGGCACCAAGTAGCAGTCACTCTCAGATATCCGGTTTTGCGTTGAGAACCATTCTTGAGAAATATAAACTGAACGACACTAATTTTACCAACTGGTATCGAAATCTGAGAATTGTTCTCAAACAAGAAAAGAAGGACCATGTCCTAGACAACCCACTTCCAGATGAGCCGAATGAGAATGCGACTGTCGCTGCCACCAATGCCTACCATCAGGCTAAGGATGAGTCCACGGATATTAGTTGTCTTATGCTTGCTCACATGGAACCGGACTTGCAAAAGCAGTTCGAGCATGTTGAGGCCTACGATATGATCGAAGCCTCAAAAGTATGTTCCAGGCTCAGGAGAAGACGGAGAGGTATCAAGTCTCTGAGGCTTTGTTGAGTTGCAAGCTTAAGGATGGTGATCCACTGAGTCCGCATGTGATCAAAATGGTTGGTTATGTGCAGTCTCTGGAGAGGCTTGGCTACCCCATTAGCGAAGAGTTCGCTACAGATATAATTCTGAACTCTCTTCCTAGTGCATATGGGCAGTTCATTTCGAACTACCACATGCATGGTATGGATAAGAATCTCACTGAATTACATGGGATGCTCAAGCAGGCAGAGGCGGATCTCAAGAAGGGCGCCAGTCAAGTGTTGATGGTGCAGAATAAGGCTAAGTACAAGAAGATTTCTTGGACTAAGAAGAAGGCTAAGTCAGGAGGAAAGCAGGCTCAGGACCCGGTCCCAAGCGCTTCCTCAGGGACTAAACCATCTCCTTCAGCCGGATCCACTTGCTTCTACTGCAAGGCGGATGGCCACTAGAAGAGGAACTGCAGCACGTACCTGGCCAACAAAGCCAAGAGTGGAGGTATGACTTCTGACTCAGGTACACTTGTTTGCAATGTTATAGACATATATCTTGCTGATGCACCTAATAGTTCTTGGGTATATGATACCAGATCAGTTATTCACATCTGCAACTCGTTGCAGGGACTGGTAAGAACTAGGAGCGTAGCAAGAGGCGAGGTTGGTATTCGAGTCGGCAACAAAGCAAGAGTTGCTGCGTTGGAAGTCGGCACGATGCAACTTCATTTACCTTCCGGATTCATTATGGAACTGAATAATTGTTATTATGTTCCAGTGCTCAGTCGAAACATTATTTGTGCTTCATGTTTGATGAGGCAAGGCTATGAGTCGAATATCAAGAATAATGGTTGTTCTTTGTATTTGAATGATATATTTCACGGCTTTGCACCCGTCTAGGACGGGTTATTTATTTTGAATCTTGATGGTGAGTCGGTTTGTAACATAAATGTTAAAAGGTTGAAACCAAATGATCTGAATATGACTTACTTTTGGCACTGTCGGCTTGGTCATATAAGTTGGAAACGCATGAAGAAGCTCCATGATGATGGACTCCTAACTTCGTTTGACTTGGAGTCGTTCGAGACATGTGAATCTTGCCTACTCGGCAAAATGACCAAGACACCTTTTGCAAAGAGTTGTGAAAGGGCGTCTGACTTGTTGGGACTAGTACATAGTGATGTATGTGGACCAATGAGCACGACATCTAGGGGTGGTTATGAGTACTTCATTACCTTCACTGATGATGTGAGTAGGTATGGATATATCTACTTGATGAAACACAAGTCGGAAGCCTTTGAAAAGTTCAAAGAATTCCAGAATGAAGCACAGAATCAACTCGGCAAGAAAATAAAGTTTCTTCGGTCGGACCGAGGAGGTGAGTACATGAGCCATGAGTTTAATGACCATCTGAAAAGTTGTGGAATAGTTCCTCAACTTACTCCGCCAGGAACGCTGCAAAGGAACGGTGTTTCAGAAAGGCGGAATCGGACCTTGTTGGACATGGTACGGTCAATGATGAGTCGGACAGATCTGCCTTTATCATTTTGGGGTTATTGTCTAGAAACAGCGGCGTTCACACTAAACAGAGTACCATCAAAATCGGTAGAGAAGACACCGCATGAGATGTGGACAGGCAAAAATCCGAGTTTGTCTTTTCTTAAGATTTGGGGTTGTGAAGCATTTGCCAAGCGACTTCAGTCGGACAAGCTTACGGCCAAGTCGGATAAATGTATTTTCGTGGGGTATCCAAGGGAAACCTTGGGTTACTACTTCTACAACCGAGAAGAGGGAAAAGTGTTTGTCGCTCGGAACGGTGTCTTCCCTGAGAAAGAGTTTCTTAGTCGGGGAGTAAGTGGGAGCACGGTGCAACTCGCAGAAATTCGAGAGGAACCGGCTAGTAGCGAGTCGGCAAAAACCTTGGAGGTTGAGCCGGTCGTGGCAGCTGAGCCGACAGCAGCACCTGTACTACGAAGATCGGCAAGATTACGAAGTGTTCGTGATGTGTTACTATTAGACAGTGATGAGCTGGCAAATTATTCGGATCGATGGTGGGATCTGATTCCGAGTCATGGCTTGGAGCCATGAGATCCGAGATAAAGTCCATGGATGAAAATCAAGTTTGGAACTTGGTTGATATGCCAGACGGTGCAAGACCCGTCGAGTGCAAATGGGTCTTTAAGAAGAAAACTGATATGGATGGAAATGTTTCAATCTATAAAGCACGCCTTGTCGCGAAGGGGTTTCGACAAGTTCAAGGAGTTGATTACGACAAGACTTTCTCGCCCGTAGCGATGCTTAAATCAGTTCGGATCATGTTAGCTACAGCGGCCTATTTCGACTACGAGATATGGCAGATGGATGTCAAAACGGCTTTCCTTAACGGAAATTTAACCGAGGACGTGTATATGATACAACCCGAGGGTTTTGTCGATCCGGCTAATGCTGACAAGGTGTGCAAACTTCATAAATCCATTTATGGGTTGAAGCAAGCATCTCAGAGTTGGAATATTCGCTTTGATGAGGTAGTCAAATCGTTTGGCTTCATCAAGAGTGATCATGATTCTTGTTTGTACAAGAAGTTTAGTGGGAACAAAGTAAATTTTCTAATCTTATATGTGGATGAAATATTACTGATTGGAAATGATGTCTAGATGTTGCAAGAAACCAAGGAATCATTGGAAAGGAGTTTCTCAATGAAATACTTGGGTGAGGCAACATACATCATCGGAATCCGGATCTATAGAGATAGATCAAGGAAGCTCATTGGATTGAGTCAGAGTACTTATTTGGACAAAGTGTTAAAGAATTTCAACATGGAATCGTCTAAGAAGGGGTTCTTACCGATGTCCCATGGTGTAAAACTTAGCAAGACTCAGTGTCCTTCGACAACTGATGAGCGAAGTCGGATGAGTGCGATTCCATATGCTTCTGCAGTCGGATCCATCATGTATGTCATGATTTGTACTAGGCCGGATGTTTCCTATGTTCTAAGTGTTGTGAGCAGATACCAGGCTGATCCTGGAGAGATCCACTGGACAGCGGCTAAAAATATCCTAAAGTACTTGAGAAGGACTAAGGATATGTTCTTGGTTTATGGTGGTGAAGATGAACTCAGTGTAAAGGGTTACACGGATGCGAGTTATCTTACCGACTCTGATGATTCTCGTTCGCAATCCGGATACGTGTTTATTATAAACGGAGGTGCTGTGAGCTGGAAGAGTTCCAATCAAGAGACTGTGTTTGCGTCTACAACAGAGGCTGAGTATATTGCCGCCTCGGAGGCAGCAAAGGAAGCTGTTTGGATGAGGAATTTCCTCATGGATCTTGGTGTGGTTCAGGGCTCGTCCAATCCGTTAGACGTGTATTGTGACAACAATGGTGCTATTGCACAAGCCAAGGAACCTAGACAGCACCAGAAGAACAAGAACATACTCATGCGGTACCACCTGATTCGCCAGTTCGTGGATCAGGGTGATATCAAGTTATGCAAGGTACACACGGATGCAAATATTGCGGATCTGTTGACAAAGCCGTTACCACAGCCGAAGCATGAGGCGCACTTGAGAGCCATGGGCATTAGATGCTTAGACATGTGATGTCAGAAGATTGACTCTAGTACAAGTGGGAGACTGTTGGGAATATGCCCTAGAGGCAATCATGTCTGATAAGATTTCCCATTGTATTCATAAAGATATTAAGTAGTCCTTGTATAAACATCTGATGTGTATCATTGAATATGTGATTCTGTTGTGGAACTATGCATTCATGTTGTTTGTACTAAATATCCTTGGTCATCGAAGTTGTGCTGGACACACAACTTAGACCAATGTGAAAGTTGGCTTGATGACTCGGTTCCACTTGTCATGAGCATGGAGATGCTATTCCAACTTACACAGATTCGGCTAAAGAGTTTAGCGAGTCGGATTGACCCATATTAAGGTACAACGAACAAGTTGTCATTTGTATATCTCAATCAATGAAATCCTTAGACATGAGGTTGTTGCATAGTCCGAGTTGAGGATCACCGACTTAGGTTCTGTCAAACGTTGATCGGTAACTGGGCAGTTATAAAGGCAGGGTTCGGGTCGACTGAGAATCAAGCTGCGTGATGTGAATAACCAAAATGGGATTTTCCCCTCCACTCAGAGAGATATTCTCTGGGCCCTCTCATGAGATATGATTTGGAAAGCATGGCCATGCACGACTCGGTTAAGTGTTAACCGAGGCGATTGACTAAGAGTTAGTCGGGTGAATCACTTATCTTGGATCGAGAAGAGAGTCGGACTATTTAAGGGATGATAATTATTCGCCTATAGTCTGACAAGGTATATCGTGAGGCAAAAGGGACTCGGACGTAAGTCGCATTGGAAAGGAAAGTCGTCATGACTCTTTGGTACTTGGGAGTCGGCACGTTCTGCTAGGAGCCGCTACCGACTGATCGATTGAGAGTCGGACTCCAATCGTGTCCAAGTAGCCATGAGCCTGCGGGGTCACACTCTTAAGAGCGGGATCATGTTCGGATTGGATCTGAACCTGTAATCTGGTTGGGTTGGACCTAAACCGGATTAGGACTGAGTTAGTGAGTTGGACTCACGGTGACTATATGGGCTTTAGTGAATGGGTCGCGCGAGCAGAGCCCACGTTCACTCCCTATATATAGTGGAACACCGTAACCCAGAAAGGTTAATCGTTGTTTGGTTAGGTCATTCCATGTGTTGGAAACCCTAGCTCCACAGCAGTCCTACCGTCGATACGAACCTAGCAGTTCGCCGCCGGTGCTCCTCCTTGTACGTGTGGATACCAGCAGAGGTGCTGTGCGATCAGCACTAGGACGATCGGATCGTGAGGACTGCACTGCATCAACTGACGCGCTTCATCAGTAATCTCGCAACTGCGCGTCTAGTGGTAAACCTCGTGGTCTTCTACCTCAGCTAGATCTTGGAATCACCACGTTAGAGGAAAAGTTTTGTTTTATCTCTGCGTGGCCCAACACCCTCACGGGCAGGTACGCGACTCTCTCTCTTCCTGGGCGGATCCTTACTACTATGTACGAAATAGCAAACAGGAAAGGAAATTGACATGGTCTCCAAAGCAAGACTTTGACCCTCGATCGCCATCAGAACATTGAGTTCAATTTGTCACATCTAGACCGGACCCTGTGTATAACTCATATAAAGGTAGTCAACCAAACGAACCACCAATCCATTATGATGCTCGAATAAAATAGGACCAAAAGACAGAGGTTTCTGAACTTTTTGATGTTGTATGCCTAAGTTTCCAAACCCGTCTTGAAGGTTACTTTACCTGAGAAGTAGGTCCAATTGACCAAGAAGCGGAAAAAGCATAGTCGGTATTTCTTAATGCGGTACGTAAGCTGGTTATCCTGACTAACAATCATGCCTTGCTTGGATTTAGGGATTAGGAATTCTTATTGGGAAAGAGATTGGATTGGCATTCAAGTAGGAGTAGATTCTATTGGTCCAAAGTAGGCATTCTTGTATCAATTAAATCTCTTCATGAAATATATATAAGATTCTAGTTCAAAGATAGGAGAATTAAGCTCTAAATCCAGTCAGTCCAGCTTGAAGTTTCACTAACTACTTAGGGAACTAGGGGCCAGACCAGGGTTATGATTGGTGTATTCCATTCCTACCGTAATTGAGACTTGCCCCTCGCTCGCGGGTGATTCCTTATAGCTTGATCCATGTGATGGCTGTTCTCTGCAATGAACCACAACATCTCCATGGACTTCACAGAGAATTGAGTGAATGCACTAAAAACCAAGAATTGACATAGCGAGATAGTCTACTGAGCAGCTCGAAAAGCTCGGACTTCCTATACAGAAAGTAGAACTAAAAGAAGATGAGTAGAGATTGAATCGATCATAGAAATAAGAGAGTTTTTCTTTTTATTTTGTTCGGTTCGTCTTTCTTTACAAGTCAATCTATGCATAATTATATTTCTTGCAGCGCTGAATCCTCTTTTGAAAAACAGATACGGGGGCGGTATTCTTATTCCTTGGCTTGCCACTTATGAAACAAAACTAAATATTTCTTATTATTTTCTTAGGAGCTGAGCTCCGTATGCGGTTCGATTAAGATGCGACAAAACCTTATCCATTAGTCTTGGCGATGCCAGGGATGGAGGGAGTCATCAGTCGCACAAGCTTATTGCTAAAGCCAAGACAGGACATAATAGCTTCTAAGTAATGCCATTGTACCCGATTTCATCATGCCCAACTCAAAAAACATTTATCCCTTTTTTCTTCCGCCTGACCCTCAGCTGTAATATGTTAGTTTTCTTCACTTCATGGTACGATAGAGTCTACTGTGCTCGAAAAGGTGGGCTAAGGTTACATAGATTGTCTCCTTTCTTCGGGAGCGGGATGGCATCTTCGACCTCCGAAGAAGGTATTAATTAGTGGATGGGTCTCCCTCCGGGGAGTGCTTTGGCACGAGAAGTGATAGCTATGTATGGCTTTTTGGCGCCAAGATCCAAGAAGTGAAATTGGGAGCTTAGTGCCGCATAAAATAGTGCTAGCCCCGTGTCCCGTCCCTGTGCATTCAAGTTGGAAGTGGGAATTGGTTTCAGGTTCCGCATGCGATACTAAGAAGAGTTCTTATTTAATCACATTCCTATATATATCACTTATTAATATGGGGGTGTGCCTGCTAGTTGGAAAGAATGTACGAAGGTAGTTCGCGTTCGTCTGGTTACTCGAAAGCAGAAGTTAGATCAGTACTATTTGCAAGATCTCAGTTATTGGGCAAAGGGGAAAGTGAGAAAGTAGCACTAGGTGGGAAGAAATTTTTCTTTCCAAGATCCCTTTTTTATGGGTGAAATAAGAAAGTCTCATGTTGCTCTTCAGAAAACACGTATAATAGTAGTAAAAGTTCATGGCTACTGAGTTCGTAACCGCAAAAATCACATTCCCATGGAAATGATCAAGAACCTATTTCTTTGAGATAGTTGTTCCCGAGATCCCACTTTGTGGCTTTTTCCTTCAATACATCATTTTGAAGCTGTCGCATATCTTGTCCTCAGAGACACCTAAGATCTCCCTTGTGTCACAACATGTCTTAAAAAGAAGGGTACTAAAGCAAAGTTATGGATCTAACTACCGGTCATCGACAGAGTCTTCCTAATTCTAAATCAAAAAGCCTTAGGGCGGAACTTACGGATTTGAATCGTTTTAGTCAGGAGGATACCCATGCCGCATGGACTTAACACAAACTGAATCTTGTTCTGGTCGTTACAACCTAGTGGTTGGCGCCCTTCCAAAGCGTAGTGCTTCTTTATCCAATTTGGACCCCATACTTTCTTACTTTCTAGCAATTAGGTAGAGCCTCGTCCATTCTAGAACTGAAGTCTCGTAGCGACGGTCAGATCTTCAACAATGAACTCAATGGGATCTTCCACCATAGTATACTTTCTGCTCCTGAGGTGAGACATTGACAATTGCCCCTTCTTTTTAGTCAATTTCGGGTTCGTCAGGTAGTCACCGTGCTCTCAATTTCTTGGACTTGAATGCCTTGCTTCTTAACCACCTTGAGTAGAGTTGGGGGATACCAGACCATGTGAGGCATCATAAAGTTGGGTTTTCTTTTTTGGAAAGTATCATGCAAGAGAGGATCAAAGCTATCGAAAGTATGAACTGCAACGCCAAATCTTTTGGATCGAGGGTCAGGAGAAAGCAAATCCCTCAAAGAGTTGAAGTTGACAGCCGTCTTTCAAGTGGAGGTGCGACAAAGAAAGCCATCCATCTTAGCAGGAAGTATGTCTATCTACCCGAGGAAGTGAAGATTACAGGTACGAATTCACAAGTAAGGAAGTGCCTAAAGACTAATTGTTGTTTTCAATGATCACTGAAGAGCTTGATTCGAGAGCTGGGAATGTAGCATCAGATATCCATTCATTTCATCAGGAAGCACGCCTATCTGTCCAAGAAAGTGAAGATCATAGATTCAAATCGGAGCGGGGCAAGTAATCGACAGCTTGCAGTTATTGAGAGCAGGGTCCTTAGACAGCATTGCTTGGTTCATCGCAACCATTGTTTGATTCTATGGCTATGTAATCGAGGCTAAAACCTGCTTTTCAATAGGTTGACGATAGATCATACCATAGGCACCTGATTGTTCATTCCAGATCTCGAGAACGGATGAAAGAACAAGCCGAGCGAAGCCCGATGAAAGGATAATTTAGTAGATTCGCAGACTCATAGAGATGGGATTGGTACAATCAACACGAGGGTTTGCAGGTCTTTCTTATGGAAGTTTTGACTGGTCATGGATTTATTTGTCTACAAAAGAAACTGGTAATCGCTACCCAGTACCTTCTCTTCGAAAATAGGCACGAATTCACTCGTACATAACATAAAAAGTGATGTTAACTAAGTTAATAGATCGAACAAACTGTTGTGTTGCGAGCGAAAACCAATAGGAGGTAGGATTCCTCGACCACATTGTATCAGCCGGAGGAATTGCCGTTGACCCTGCAAAGGTGAAAGATGTCCAAGATTGGCAAGCCCCGACCACCCAAACCCAAGTTCGTGCCTTTCTCGGATTAGCAGGATACTACCGCAAGTTCGTAGAAGGATTCTCGAGTATCGCCAGACCCATGACTCAATTGCTGAAGAAGGACAAGAAGTTTGAATGGACGGACAAATGTGAAGCGAGTTTTCAAGAACTCAAGAGGAGATTGATTTCAGCCCCCATCTTGATCATGCCGGATATCACGAAGCCCTTCGATGTGTATTGTGACGCATCCAAGATCGGCCTAGGATGTGTGCTAATGCAAGAAGGAAAAGTTATATCCTATCTATCTCGACACTGAAACAGCATGAACAAAACTACCCAACCTATGACCTCGAACTCGCAGCCGTAGTTCTAGCCCTGAAGACATAGAGGCATTACCTGATGGGAAACCGTTGTGAGATTTATTCGGATCACAAGAGCCTAAAGTATATATTCACTCAGAAGGAGCTGAATATGAGACAGAGAAGATGAATTGAGCTAATCAAGGATTACGACCTAGACATTCACTATCACCCAGGTAAAGCCAATGTGGTAGCCGATGCCCTTAGCAGATTGCCGTGCCGCTTGAACTCCATGATTTTGAAGGAGCAACCAAGTTTGCACAAAGAGATGGAATATTTTCGAATGGAATTAGTGAGTGAAGGATTTTTGGCTAGCATAGAACTTCAACCCACTTTGATCAGCCAGATCAAAGAGGCGCAGAAAGGAAATGCTAGTATCGACGGAATCAAACGTCGTATCGATATAGGCAAGGTACCCGGATTCACGGAAGATGAAGCAGGAGTTCTGTGGTACAAAGGACGCCTTTGTGTACCCGCAGATTCGGAATTGAAAGAAGTGATTTTGAAAGAGGCCCATGATACCCTTTATTCTATCCACCCCAGAGGAACGAAGATGTATCAGGATTTGAAGGAACAATTCTGGTGGCATAAGATGAAGAGAGAAATCGGAAGCTATATTGCCAAGTGTGATATATGTCAGAAAGTCAAGGCGGGACATCAAAGACCCGCTGGACTGTTGCAACCTCTATAGATTCTGGAATGGAACTCGGATTCAGTTGGAATGGACTTTATCACCGGATTGCCTACTTCTAGTAGGGGAAATGACTCTATCTGGGTCATAGTTGAGAGATTGTTCAAAGTAGCCCATTTCTTACCAGTCAAGACCACATACCAAAGTTCGAAGCTAGCAGAGTTATACATCGCTAGAATCATCAGTTTGCACGGAGTCCCCAAGAACATCGTATCGGATCGAGGAACTCAGTTTACCTCGAGATTCTAGAAGAAATTCCAAGAAGGTTTAGGAACCCGACTAGATTTCAGCACAGCGTATCACCTTCAGATTGATGGACAAACGGAGCGAGTAAATCAAATACTCAAAGATATGTTGAGAGCATGTGTGCTAGAGTATGGATCTAAATGGGAAGACTGTCTGCCTTTCACAGAATTTTCTTACAACAACAGTTACCAAGCTAGTTTGCAAATGGCCCCATTTGAATTCATGTATGGAAGGAAGTGTCGCACCCCTTTGAACTGGTCGGAAGTAGGAGAGAGTCAGATTTTCGGACCCGATATCCTACGAGAAGCAGAAGAAAAAGTTCACAAGATTCGTGCGCACCTCAAGACCGCCCAGTCGAGATAGAAGAGTTACGCCGACAAGAGACGTCAAGACCTCGCTTTCAATATCGGAGATTTCGTGTACCTTAAAGTGTTGCCCTTGAAAGGAATGCAACGTTTTCAGCTCAAAGGAAAGTTAGCCCCCAGATATATTGGACCTTTCAAGATTCTGAATCATCGAGGAGAGGTATCATGTCAATTGGAACTGCCCGAGGAGATGTCAGCAGTGCACAATGTGTTCCATATATTGTTAATTCGCAAATGTCTTGAAGTTCCGGAGAAGACTAAAGTTTTCAAGAACAACCATTGAGATCAACGATGACCTGACCTATCCAGAAGTACCCATCCATATTTTGGAAGAAGCTTTTAGAACCACCCGAACCTGAAGCATCAAGTTTCTCAAGATTAAGTAGAGCAACCACACCGAAGAAGAAGCTACCT
Source organism: Avena atlantica (assembly GCA_910589765.1). Lineage (NCBI taxonomy): Eukaryota > Viridiplantae > Streptophyta > Magnoliopsida > Poales > Poaceae > Avena > Avena atlantica. Next base: position 123,380,389 of record OU342737.1, read on the forward strand.
GGGAGCGCGAAGATCACATCAGGACGGAGTTCCCCGATCTCTTTAAATCCTAGTAATCTTTTTCGTACTTTTTCAAATCTTGGGACGAGATTTTGTTTAAGGGAGAAGGTTTGTAACATCCCAAAAATATAACACAAGGATCATCAAACTCTAATCACTAAAATTATGGTTAACAAAAACTTTGATTAATTAAAATCATATGAATGCATGTGTGAATGAAATGATTTGACAAATGCATGAATGAACTTGTGTGATTAGTCTAAATAGCAAGGAATGGTTTAAAAGGGAAAACAACATCATAGAAAACATTTCCATGCAGAAACAAATCAAAATAAAATAAAAAACAAAGCAAATAAAGCAAATGGTCATTTTTGCCAATCTTGCTCACTAGGTCACTTGGAGTGTTTCTAGTCCAAGATTTCAAACAGAAACTTTCCCAATTCTTTTCACCCCTTGATAGAACTAGTAAAAGTGAATCAAGGCCCACCTTTAAAACTTGCAGAAACATTTGGCAACCCCATTTAAATCACAATCCTAAATTGAATGTTATTCATATGTGAAGATCATCCATTTTCAAAACCCAACCCATCCAATGCCCCTTGACTAATCCAACTACCCAGATACTCCCTAGCATGTGCCTAGCAAACCCACAAAGTTTGAATTCAAAATTCAAATTTAATGTTTTTGCGGCCATTTCATCAAACACCTTGTAGATTCAAATCAAACAAACAACAAACACTATATTTTGCAGTAAAATTGGCCTAACTTGTTCCCTCTCTGGTTGCAACCAGCCCTTAGTAGATCATCTAGCCCCTTTAACTATATTTAGCACCATTGTGAGCCAGCCTAGCCATCAATGGTGAGCATGCCGAGAGAAAACTTGCCACCCCATTGTCGCCAGCGAGCTAGAGGCCGCACTAGCTTCGCCAACCTTGTCTGGGACATGCAGCACCGTCCAACGCTACTCTTTTTCCCAGCCTCGAGCTCAGATAGCCCCTGGACCACGCGACACGCCCATGCCAATCCTCTATGCGACCATGCCGAGAGCACGCCCGTGCGCCACGCTCGACCAGCACCCACAGACCGCGCGCCGCCCTCGCCGCTTGCAGGGATGATCACCAGCACCCCAGCACCCCGCCAGACATGCTCGTTCGCCACCGCGCGGACCACACGTGTTGTGCGCCATCAAAATCTCCGTCGGAACCGCCCAGAGCGTCGAAGCGTTCCGACCGATCGGCACCGCCCCACGCCTCGCCGCCACGCCATTGAGCTTTGCTAGGGAACACAACACCGCCCCCTTCCGTCTCCCATGCCGATAGCCCTCTGTGTCGTCGACCACGACGAGCTCAACCCGCGCCCGTCGGTCCCCTCTCTCCACTATAAATAGAGGCCTCCACCGCTCGTTTTCGCCACACCAGTTCACTCCCCTCTCACCCAGAACCACCCCACCTCACTACTGGACAAAGGCGAGCAGCGCATCGCCGGAGGCCGGAGCCCGCCGCTGCTGGAGAAGAAGGAGCCATCGATTGGAGCCGCCCAGGAGAAGCCGCCGGTACCAGGAGAATCACCGTCGTCGACTTCGTCATTCGCCCCCGTCGTCGACATTCGCCTGAGCCCCGTGAGCCTCCCACGACCCCCACCTGCCGCGTTAGGGTTCTGTCTCGCCAGCGATGCCCGACGTGGACGATGAACCGTAGCTGTTCGATTAGATTTAGATCGTGCGGTGCACACTGCCCCGTACCGCTTCGCCCATCCCCGTCTCACTAACGCGTGGGGACAATCACTTAACCAGCCCGCGTACGCGCTGTGTGTAATTGGCCGTCCCAGTTAACCCTCCCGCGCGACCCAACAATTCAAATTAAGCTTTATTCTTTTAATTTCAAACATAGTTTTGTACCTAGATTCAAAAATCAACCCAACTCGATTCACTGAACCAAAAAGCATGAAACTAATTTTTTAGAAAGGTACTGAAATGCTTAATCCAAGCCCGTTGGATTCAAATCATTTGGATATGTGGATCAACCATGGTAAAAATAACAAGGCAGAAGCTTTTCTGCATTCAAACATTTTTCAAAATTCAACCATAAAAGCTTTTGAGTTTATTCCAACTCTCAAAAATCACATTTGATCATACCTTTCAGAATATATAAAAACATATGGGTTTAATTGCAGAAATAATGTTCAAGTAATAAAAGAATGCCACATAGGCATTTCTAGTCACTTTTATTTAATTAAAATAAAAAGGTTAAACCTTATTAAATTGTGACACCACTTTAAATCACATTCCCATGTACTAAAATATGTGGCGATGACTTGTGTCAACATGATCCCATGTTTGAGTTGGAGAATATTAATAGTTTTTCAATGAGTAGAAATTACTTTTCTCAAATTAAAATAAATAAGACAAATGCTTTAATCCTTGTGATGTAAGTGATGATGCTATATCATCTATAGTGCACCTTTGTGTGATGATTGAAAATAGTTAAGTATTGTTTGGTGATTGTGTACCTCGTATTTATTTATAGATGCTAGTACCGACCAAGGATACAAGGAGGAAGGCGGATACTACGAGGAGGAAGCCGAGGAGAACTTCAACCACTGCTCTGCACAAGGCAAGCTTATACCAACATCCTAGCAAGCTAACACTTGCAAGATACCCTACTTTAGCAAGCTTATACTTGCAATTATGTAAGATACTACTTGCTTGTTACTATGATAACTACAAGCCTTAAGCATATGTGATCATACCCACTTGATGACCCAATCCTAGTTTTACTTGCAAGCTTAATATTTTATTTTCTTTATCAAGGCTTTCTCTTAAAGTTTACAGAGTGAATTGTAGATTCTAGAAAGATAACTAAAGGTAGCATAAAGAGCATACAATTTGGCCTAAGTTAGATAATCTTGATGTCATCCTAAGGCATGAGATTGAACTTAGTAAATCTCCACTTGTTTACTGTAACACCCCAATTTTAGTTAATATATATTTAGGGTTGATTGTGCATCCATGAGCATCATATCAAAATTTTCATGCATTAATAAATAAAATGCAAACCCTAAACTCTAATATTCTCCCCCTGTTTGAAAAGCATTCAAATGGTTTTGAATTTGAAAAGCTACCAAAACATTTGGAGCCCAAGTTGAATAAAAGGGCCCCACACTACTCTACTATGTTTTATGAAAGCCCTGGTATTTTTGAAATACTCAAAAAAACTGAAAGGATTTGTAAATAAAAAAGGAAACCTAAATCAGAAAAGGAAAAAGGTTATTCTAAAAAAATAGCAGCCAGAGCACTCCCTGGGCAGCAGCCCAGCTACCCTCTTCCCTCTGCCTGCCGCACACCCGCAGCAGCCTGAGGCCTAGCAGAAGCCCACTCCGGCCCGTACCCCTTCGTTGTTTTTTCTCCTTTCTTCTTCCTCCCGACGACGCAAGAAGCTGTGTGTCTGCACCACCGCCGTCGATCGCAGTCGGCCGTTGCGATGCGTTGCGCCGCCCCCGGACGCCTACAAGTGTCGTGTCCTCGACGAAGATGAACCCTAGACGCCACTTCCTCCCTTCCCCTTTCTCTCTGGCTCCATTGCGCCATGGCAAAAACCCTAGGTGCAGACCCCGCCGGCGCCTCGCCGCTCCCGGCCACCCCTCGCCCAGCCAAGCATGCAGGAAGCTCTGCCTCGTCGCCCCGAGGCTTCTCCCCGAAGGAATCGGCCCCGCTCGCTCCCAATCGTCGCCAACGACTCTGTCTCCCTCGAGCCTGACGACCGCCGTCGTTGATTCGCCGGCTCCCGACCTCGCCTCGCCTCCCCAACACCACCACCGCACACCTGGTGAGCTGCTGGTCCTCGTGGACCCTCTCTCTCGCCCCCTCTCGCTCTGGTTCCTCCTCCCCGTCGACCACCTGCCACCACCGCCGCTCACCGTCGTCATGCTCCCCTCTCCGGTGACCTTTTCGAGGCGGCGCCGCTAATCTTTGGCTCGCCTCAACCTCCTCTCTCTAACACGCGCACGCATGCACCCTAGATCGCCCCCTAACGCCGTCCCGCGCCGCTGTCTGGCCCGTCGGCCGGCGAGCCCGCGTGGCTTGCCAACGTGGCACCGGGCCCAGTAGTCAGCCGCAGCGGATAGCTACTGCCTTGGTGAAAAACACCCAACGACCCCCTCTGTCCCACTTTGCCTGCGTGGCTTGCCTATGTGGCCTCTGGCCCACATGTCAACCATAGTGGCTATCCCATCATGCGGTGTAAAAAGTAATTCCAGACTTATTTAAATTAAGAAAAAGTTAGATAATTTCAGAAATGCTCGCCACCACTAGGACCTGATACTAGGGCGTGTAATTGAAAGGTTAGGATTGATTATCCACATACTGAGTATGTTGAATTCAGGGTTTGTTTTTGACGGATGTATCGAATGTTATCGTGAAAGTGTACAATCTCTGCAGAGTGTCAAACTATTCGAATAGCCGTGTCCGTGGTTATGGACAGTTGGAGTGGCCATACTGTTCCCCCGTCAGATGTTTTTAAAATGACTTGTGAAATGATTTGTGACTTTGACTTGACCACAACAGAGTTGTGATATGAAATTCAAATTCCCACTTAGGTGTTATAAAATTGTTAACTAGTTTGATTGCTTTTGAACTTAGTAGAGGTAAATCTGGCTTTTTGCAAAACAACCCTAGAGCTTAGCATCCTACTACAAAAACCTCCTTAACTTATTAGTATTAGTTTGCGAGTACTTAAAGAGTACTCATGGCTTTGTCCCTGGCTATTTCCGTGGCCAGACTATGAAGAGGAGTATCAGGACGACGGACCGCAGGAAGGTTACGACAACTAGGATCATCTCCCATCGTCAGCATTGCATGTGACCCCGAAGATGGAGCTTCGCCTACGCTATCGTTACTATTACGTTATTCCGCTGCTTGCATTGTACTAAGAACTGGATCATGAGATCCTTATTTGTGTAAGACCTTATGTATGGATTGTAATGGATGATGTAGTGTGATATCCAAATCTGTATGTCCCGCCAAAATGGTAATCCTGGGATTGCAATGTATGGCATAACAGGCATCTGGGATTAAAAATCCGGGTGTTAACACATAGCCTTCATCACCGCCTTCCAGGAGTGCCCGATGGACGACGCCCTCGCCGCTGCCATCATCATAGCCATCACCACTTTACTAGGTGCCGACCTCGAGGGCAACCGTAGCACCTTCACGGAATCACACTCCTTTACGTCGAGCTCGTGGGTCAGCCGCACCTTCGCACACCTGCATCACACGGTCAGGTTTGCGATGCACCTTCGTCGCCTCCACAATGCCGTCCCATAGAACTACCTTGTCCATACTTGTGCCTGTATCCAGAACATTTAACAAATTAATCAAAAAAGGGGTATGCCATACAATTCAAAATGCACAGATGTAAGATAAAAATGCTTACAAATTTTCCTTTAATCAGCCAGTTCATTGGCTATGTTTCTATTGACAGCATTTTCCCTGCAAGATTTTGATTGTAATAACGTGTACATAAGTAAATAGGATACAATTGGTAGTTAAGCACATTTCATATAGTATCATTTGTGCAATTCAATGTCCGAGCAAGTAACTGGGATTACTGAATCTGAATTATCCTGGACATGAATGTTTTGGCATTGTTAACCCAACGGCAATACAATGAATATGCTTTCCAAGCTACTCTTCAAAACCAAAGAAATTCCATGGTAAACATAGATTTTCGGACGGCGTCCGTCCTTATTTGTCACAATGCCTAGGTGCTTATAAAATTAATAACATGCACATTCACAGGGTGGTATGTCATTTTCCAATGGCGCAAGGGCGTGCACCCCATTTCATTATTAAGCAACACCCTCCATTGGATAATTAACAAAGACTAGTGGCTATGGGCACTTCTATTTTTTCAGGTATAGTGAGCAATATTGCTGCTGTACTGGTAAATAATGTTACGTATCTATATACAGACGCTAAAGAATTAAAGAGGATTAGGAACAAATAGTATTATGCATGACATGCAGATGATATTCGAAAACGACGACGTGAAACCCAAAGTAATAAACATACTTGAACAACCCTGCTTACTGATGACCAAGCTATGCCATCTGCTTCTGCTGATATCGATGTCCAAGATAATGAAACATGAATGGGAGTGTTCATATCTATTGATAATGACTTGTTTCGTTATGCTTTATAATGGAACCCGACCCTGTTATCTGGGGTCATATGGAAAAAATCTATTGATAATGACGATCTGCCATTGCATATACCCCTATGTATTGATACTAATTAGCATTTTTCATCTACATGCAGATCTAAAGAGATAAAGAGGAAAAGGCAAAGGTTATGTACAACCAAGATGGATATGGTTACCTGCCATTGGACACTTTCACATGTGGTTAGTAGTTCTCTCGAAAGATGCATATACGCTCATTCCTTAGCTTGCTATGTACAGTCAATACCAACTAACTCCAACGCCCACTTTTTTAGCTCATGATTCCCCTACAAAAATATTTAATTGAGATTAACCTTGTTTTATAAAATTCAAAAAAACAACATTAAATAGATGGATTTGTTTGAGATAAAATGAGTATCAGCATGCTGAACTACATCCCTACCTATAAATTGAAAGCAACTTAGAAGTGAGTTTTATCTTCACTTGTCTCATATGTCTCTGCTATTGCAAGATAATATGTCAGTTTTTTCATCATCATGCCATATTTAAGGATAATATGGCATTTTTATCTTCACGCTAATTTGAAGATTCATATATACAATAAAAACTTGGACAATTGATTAAATAAACCTAACTACTAATGAAGATACCCTGATGCAAATGAACAAATCTAGAAGAGATAAATGTGTTTTTTGTATGGCCCCTTAGTCACATTGAAAAGAAAATATCTCCGGAATTAAATATAAAGTATGCATCAGTACATACCAACTAGGAGTAGGTGACATCGATAATTCTGAACAAGTATGCATCTGCACATACCAACAGGGGGTAGGTGACATCATTTGTCTGAACAAGTATGCATTTGCACATACCAACTGGGAGCTAAATGAAGCCTTAAACTAATATTTTCAGTATAACTATTTTTAACACGATGGAAGATCCCATATCTACTTACTGAGAGCAACCATATAACATCATCGAAGGCGTTTTTTTAGTGTAGCAAGTGGATTAAAAAGACATTTTTCATATTACAGCGATCATGTATAACAGCAGAGTTGATCTGAGACATCCAAGTAAACTAACAATGCCTTTGAACATGCAAATTTATCTCAGGCTCACAACGATGTTATATTCTCTCTATATGACTCTCAAGGTAAATTTGTCACACATTTTTGTGTATGACCTATGTTATATTCATAAGTGATAACTCTGACGTGTGCCTTATTATGCTTACTACCGATGCCTTAATATTACACACTAATATATTCTTCACTGAAGCTCTGGGAAACAATGCTGGACCATCAACGAATGGAGCATATCTGGCATCAATACTTGTTTGAAAATAATCAACACATGGCTAATATGATTACAATCAAAATTCCGCAACCTCATATCTAAAATCTATTTGCTTCACACGGATATGTATTTCTATAGGGTGAAGCAGTTTGATTATAGTGTGCCCACGGGGGCCGCACATAGATAGAGAGGGCCGAGAGAGACGGACATGAGCTTGTCGGTGAGACGCATCATGAACCTAGAGAAGGGGAGAGGCGCGTCTGTAGGGTTCACATGATGGAAAACAAAAAAAATCTATCGCGGGAACACACAAAAGCCAAGATCTAATCTACGAGATCGGTGCAACGAGTTTGTAGAGTACTAACCCTTATAGATCCAAAGCGTTTAATGAGATCGGATTCTCGTGGTTGATGTACTCATTCTCTTGCCGGTCTCAAGATCATGTAGACGATCCTTTTGGCGCCACGTTCCGGCAGCGCTTCCGCAGTCGGTCACACGTACGGTAGTCGATGAAGACCTTCCTCTCCCTTGTTCCAGCAGGACAGCGGAGGTTGTAGATCTCCACGAAAACCTAGCAGCACGACGGTATGGTGGTGGTGGTGTAGAAGAGATTACTTCAGGGCTTCGCCTAAGCCGGAGCAGTTGTATGGAGGAGAGAGGGAGGCGCCTGGCAGCTAGGTTTTTTGGGTGAGGGACAAGGGGGCACCCCCACCCCTCCTTATATGGGCGGAGGGGCGGCGGCCAGGGTTCCCAGCCCTGGCCAAGTCCACCCCCATCTTCCCTTGGCTGGTGGCAATGGAGAGGGAAAGGGAAACCTTTTCCCTCAAGGTTTCCTTTCCTTCCTCCACTAGGACTTTGACTTTCAAACTAGGATTTGACTTTTCAAACTACGATTTGACTATTCAAACTAGAGTTTGTTTCTCTCTTCCTTGTCCTTGGCCGACTTGACCTAAAGTACCATGCGCCTAGCCCATTAGGGTGTGGTGCATTCCAAGTACCCCTCCCAGGGTGGTGGACCTTCTAGAACATTCTAGAAGCTTCTGGTCAAAACACTGGAAAAAATTACGAACCTTGGAAATTGACTTTCCTTATATGAATCTTATTCTCCGGACCATTCCGGATCTCTTCGTGATGTCATGGATCCAATCCGATACTCCGAACAAAATTCGGTCTCCAACTCATATTCCATATCTACTAAACAACATTGAATCCTTAAGTGTGTCTCCCTATGGTTCGTGAACTACGCAGACATGATCGAGACACCTCTCTAATCAATAACCATTAGAGGAATCTGGAAATCCATTATGGCTCCCACATATTTCTATGATGACTTTGTGATCGAATGAACCATTTACATACGATACCAATTTCAACTTTTTCTCGCGATACTTTACTTATCTGAGGTTTGACCATCAGTATCTCTATACCTAGTTCAACCTCGTTACCGATAAGTACTCTTTAATCGTTTCGTGATATGACATCCCATGTGACCTAGTCACATGCTAGCAAGCTAATTGGATGACATTCCACCGAGAGGTCCCATAGTACATCTATCCGTCATATGGATGGACAAATCCCACTCTTGATCCATGTGCTTCAACACATACTTTCAGAATACTCGGTGCCACCTTTATAATCACCCAGTTATGAAGTGGTATTTGATGTCATCAAAGTATCCTTCCGGTGATGGTGATTAACATGATCTAATGGTCGAAGGATTAGGTTACTATGTATTTGAAAGCTTATAGCAAACGAACTTTAAATGACTTGATCTTTTGCTATGCTTAACTATAGGAGTGTGACCTTGGCTCCTGCGCATTGGCGAAGCTTACAGCAAACGAACTTTAAAATCTTTATGTCACTATCTTGGACATGCTAGTGAATAGCATGAAAACATGGCTTGATATGCTTCAGCTTCTTGTGTGACCTTGGCTCCTGCGCATTGGCTGGCACCCATGTTGTAACAGTAGATAGCCATTGGGTCCAACGCACTAGGAACCACACCAAGCTCCATAATGAACTCCTTCATCCATATCGCCTCTTGTGAAGCCTCTGAAGCAGCTATGTATTCCGATTCAGTTGAAGATCTCGCCACAATGCTTTGCTTAGCACTCCTCCAGCTCACTGCTGCACCATTCAAAGTAAATATGTATCCAGATTATGATTTAGAATCATCCGGATTGGTGTTCCAACTAGCATCAGTGTAACTGTTTACAACGAGTTGTTTGTCACCTCCATAAGAAAGAACCATATCCTTAGTCCTTCTTAAGTAATTTAGGATATTTTTGACCGCTATCCAGTGATCTACTCCTGGATTACTTTGATATCTGCTAGTCAATCTAACAGCATATGCAATATATGGTATTGTACACAGCATGGCATACATGATAGAGCCTATGCTGAGGCATAGGGAGTTTTGTTTATCTTCTCTCTATCTTCTGCCGTAGCTGGACTTCGAGTTTTACTCAAGGTCGTATTTGGCAACATGGGCAAGAATCCTTTCTTGCTTTCTTCCGTTCCAAACCTCTTTAGAACCTTGTCCAAATATGTACTTTGTGAAAGATCTATTAAGCATCTTGATCTATCTCTATAAATCTCGATGCCTAAGATGTATGCAGCTTCGCCAAGATCCTTCATTGAAAAACTATTATTCAAATAGTCTTTGACACTTTTAAGAAGTTTTATATCATTCCCAATCAACAATATGTCATCTACATATAGTACTAGGAATGCTACAGAGATCCCACTCACTTTCTTGTAAATACAAGCTTCTCCATAAGTTTGTATAAATCCAAAGCTTTTGATCACCTTATCAAAATGTTGATTCCAACTCCGGGATGCTTGCTTCAATCCATAAATGGACCATTGAAGTTTGCATACGTTGTTAGAATCTTTAGGATTGACAAAACCTTTGGGTTGTACCATATACAACTCTTCTTCAATGTCACCATTGAGGAACGTCGTTTTGACACCCATCTGCCATATCTCGTAATCGTAATATATAGCGATTGCTAACAAAATCCTCACAGTGTTTAGCTTCTACCGGTGAGAAAGTCTCATCGTAGTGAACTCCTTGAATTTGTCAGAAACCCTTCACGACAAGTCGAGCTTTATAGACGGTTACATTACCATCAGCATTTGTTTTCTTCTTGAAAATCCATTTGTTCTCAAAAGGCTTCCGACCATCCGGTAAGTCCACCAAAGTACACACTTGGTTTCGTACATGGATCCAATCTCAGATTTTATGGCTTCTAGCCATTTGTTGGAATCTGGGCTCATCATTGCTTCCTCATATGTCGCAGGGTCATCGGTGTTGTCCACCAACATGACATTCATAACAGGATCATACCAATCAGGAGTGGTACAGGTCCTTGTTGACCTGCAAGGTTCAGTAGTGACTTCGTTTGAAGTTTCATGATCATTAGCATTAGCTTCCTATCTTATTGGTGCAGTTGGCACAAGAACATCTTCCGGTGTTGCGCTACTCTCAAATCCGAGAGAACGTTCGACAACCTCGTCGAGTTCTACTTTCCTTACAGTCACTTCTTTCGAGAGAAACTCCTTCTCGAGAAAGGATACATTCTTAGCAACGAAGATTTTGCCTTCGGATATATGATAGAAGGTATACCCAATTGTTTCTTTAGGGTATCCTATGAAGACACATTTTTCCGCTTTGGGTTCAAGCTTGTCGGGCTGTAACTTCTTTACATAAGCTTCACAACCCCAAACTTTAAGGAATGACAATTTAGGTTTCTTACCAAACCACAAGTCATACGGTGTCGTTTCAACGGATTTAGATGGTGCCCTATTTAAAATGAATGTGTCTTTTTTCAAATGAATAACCCCAAAATGATAACGATAAATATGTAAGAGACATCATAGAACGAACCATATCTAAGAGAGTTCAATTACGACGTTCGGACACACCATTATGTTGTGGTGTTCCTGGTGGTGTCAATTGTGAAAGTATTCTGCATTTCTTTAAATGCTCGCCAAACTCGTAAGTTAGATATTCACCTCCATGATCAGATCGCGGAAATTTAATCTTCTTGTTATGTTGATTCTCAACTTCACTTTGAAATTCTTTAAACTTCTCGAAATTTTTGGATTTATGTTTTATGAAACAGATATGCCCATATCTACTGAAGTCATCCGTGAAAGTAAGAACATAACGATAACCAACGCGCAATGCCACACTCATTGGGCCACACGCATCGGTATGCATGGTTTTCAATAAGTCCGTAGCTCGCTCCATTATGCCAAATAATGGAGTCTTAGTCATTTTACCCATTAGACATGATTCACTTCTTTCAAGTTATTCAATACCAAGTGATTCAAGAAGTCCATTGGAATGTTGTTTCTTCATACACTTCACTCCAATGTGACCAAGATGACAGTGCCACATGTATGTAGAATTATCATTCAATTTCTTTCGTTTAGCATCTATATTATGAACATGTGTATCACTACTATCAAGATTCAACAAGAATAGACCATCTATCATAGGCGCATGACCATAAAAGATATTAATCATATAAATTGAACAAACATTAATATCGGACTTAAACAAGTAACCATCTCGCAATAAACAAGATCCAGATATAATGATCATGCTTAACGGAGGCACCAAATAAGAATTATTTAAGTATAAAACTAATCCCGACGGTAGATGAAGAGGGAGTGTGCCGATAGCGATCACGTCAACCTTGGAGCCATTTTCAAATCATCACCTCGCCTCTCGCTAGTCTTCGTTTATTCTGCAGCACCTGTTTCGAGTTACAAATATGAGCAACCGAACTAGTATCAAATACCCAGGCACTACTAGTATTACTAGTAAGATACACATCAATAACATGTATATCAAATATACCTTTCTTCTTGATGTTGTCGTTCTTCAGATCTTCCAGGTACTTGGGTCAATTCCGCTTCCAGTGACCTTTTCCCTTGCAGTAAAAGAACTCAGTATCAGGCTTAGGACCAACCTTGGACTTCTTTGTAGGAGCGGCATCTTTCTTACCGCCCTTCTTGAAGTTACCCTTTTTCTTAGGCTTGCCTTGCTTCTTGAAATTGGTGGTCTTATTGACCATCAACACTTGGCTCTCTTTCTTGATCTCCACTTCCGCATATTTCAACATGGAGAAGAGTTCAGGTAACGTCTTATCCATACGTTGCATGTTGTAGTTCATCACAAAGTTCTTGTAACTAGGTGATGGCGCTACGTCAACGTGGAGCGCTTCATCGGGAAAAACCCAAGATCAAGGTATGATGCAGCACAGCAGCAAGTCTTCCCTCAGTAAGAAACCGAGGTTATCAAACAGTAGGAGGAAGAAAAAGTTTCAAAGGTGTTGCAAGCAACATGGAAACCTGCACAACACATACTCAAGACTTTGCCCCAACTAACAGTGAGGTTGTCAATCTCACCGTTTGCTGTAACAAAGGATTAACTGTATGGTGTGTAAGGTGAAAGTGGTTTGAGCAAGTAAACAGTAACAGTGGAAGATGTATCAATGGTAAAGATTGGCGCCCCTCCGTCTCTCCTCTGGACTCCGTGTTCTCCTCGGTGAAATATTGACTTTGGCTTTTCTCCCGTCCAATTTCGAGAATATTTCCTTACTGATGACCCACAAGTATAGGGGGTGTATCATAGTACTCGCGATAAATAGGAGTGTCGATCCCAACGAGGAGCAGAAGGTGCTGAACAGTGGTATGGAGCAGGAAATCCCTGTGAATACTTAGCAAACGAATTTTTAGTGGTTTTCTGACAAGGCAACAAAACAAAGAGCAAGTAATAGAAGTAACAAACAAACGGAGCAAGTGGCCCAATCCTTTCTTAGCAAAGTACAAGCCGGTGGAAATACTTATAAGGACCAAATGTTCTCGAGGACACATGGGAATTCTGTCAAGTGCTTTCGCTTCAAATAGCTGAGTACTCTTCTCTGGTGTTTGTAAGTGTTGTGTGGGTGAACCTGTGCTAACATACCGCCCTTCCTAGGACAAATACATACTTGTGATTAAACCCCCTACAAACATCTGTAACTACAGGAAAGTAATTAAGATATAAATCTAACCACAGCCTTAAACTCTGAGATCATGTGCTCCCTTGTGCAAAGGTGTCCTAACGGGGGTTCAGGTTTCTATCACTCCGGCAACCCCACAATTAGTAGACAAATACACAATGCATTCCCCTAGGCCCATAAATGGTGAAGTGTAATGTAGTCGACGTTCACATGACACCACTAGAAGAATAGCACCACAACTTAAATACTAAACCATTGAATAATAACTCATCACAGATTCACTACTAACAACATGACTTCTACCATGTACTCAAGAACTAAACGAACTACTCACAGGACATCATATGGACCAAGATCAATGATAATATGATAATGGATAACAATATGAAGATAAACAATAATCCAATGGTTCCACTCACAAGCATCAACTACAATAGTAATCAACACCGGGAAAGTTTCCCCTAAGAACTAAAGCAATATCCAACACAATTGTTACAGTGGGACAGAGTGGTGATGATGGTGCTGGTGGAGATGATGGTGTGGATGATGATGATGATCCCGATGAAGCCTAGCTTGATGACGGTGTTGATGGGGACGGTCTCCCCTCTCCGGGAAGGAATTCCCCCGACAGAAATCTGTCTGGCAGAGAGATCTTTCTCTCTCGGTGTTTTCCACCCCCCCCCCCTAGAGGCGGTGGAAATCTATCTGTGGTCACTCTCCGAGCCTTAGGGTTTAGAAGGGAAGATATAGGCGAAGGGGCGGAGTCGGAGGCCGGGCAGGTGGGCCATACCTGCCCTAGGCGCGGGGTCAGGTGGGCCCGCGCCTAGGAGGGGTGTGGGCCCCCTGAGGCCCCTCTTCGTCCCTCCTTCTGGCTTCCTTCGTCTTCTGGTAAAATAATATGTTTCCATATTTTTCTGGTATTTTTCTGATCTTCACGAAATTGCACCAAAACACCTTCTTTCCATCAGAATCCAAACTCCAGCACTCCATCTTCCAAGAATCATCCAACATGCATAAATAGATAAAAAACCATAAGTAATACCTCATAATAATACAAATATCAATGAATAGAGGTAAATTATGGTATAGAATGGTGATGCAAATTGGGCCTATCAACTCCCCCAAGCTTAGACTTCGCTTGTCCCCAAGAGAAAACTGAGCTCATTAACATGTCCACAGGTTTATGGAGTGAAGTGTCGATAAAAGAATATGAACAAGAAGCATCACACTTCCATTGCACAACTCATAGAAGAAAGAAACTCACCATTATATAACTTAGCTTGCAACCAAGTACAATAGTCACAATAGAGATGCATAAAGATAAATCATAATTGGAATTGGCAAACTTGTTCTTGGTCAGAGAACACCTGGTAAACAGGTTCACAAAAGCTTTTTGTAGAAGTTTCAAGATAGGAGCACTCTTTCCTCAAAAAGGTTTTTCACAAGTGAAGGCTTTCAAAGTAATACTCAATAGATAAGAGTTTTATGCAAACAAGGAAGATAAATAACATGATTGAATAAATCACCATATGAATGCGTGAAACACAACAACTCAAAAGCTTGCTGGAGATAGAGAGGAAGTAGGTTTACTGACTCAACTTGGAAGCTAGGAGAAAGGTCCCTTCATAGAGGGTAGCAGGGATTACAAGTCATAAAGAGCTTCCAAAAGATTATGGTACTTACTAGCTTTGAGCCCTCATTGCCCCTATCATAAGCATCTTGAGATGATTAAGGTTAAAGTGAACAAAGATGGAGTATATGCTTGACGAAATATAAGTTGGCAATATCATGTCCCTTGAATATGAGGGCCACTCCTCATGCATACTCAACTTTGGGCCCAGGTAAGTTCTTGTCATTGTAAGTATTTGCATATCATTGAGAACCGCCAACAGGGTACCCCTTGCACATGGTACAGGAGCTTTCCCATAACCAAAATGACAAGGCAAGTAGACAATGAGCATCTCAGTGATCCTTTTATTTACTATGTGTATAGCTTTTTGTTGAGGATGCTTCATAGATGACTCACTATGGTGATGCTACAAGTTTCCACCATGATTAGGCATGGCTTAGGCTAGCAGCCCAGGCGTTTCTCTAACACAGAATACAGACTCCATGGACTTACAAGTTCCCTCTTTATTTCACACCGGTGACATCCATAGACAAAAGAGCACGATATCAACTGTGTACAGAGTACAAGTGCAATGTTGAAAACATTCCCCGTGGCAGCACGGTTCTGCTAATTCCAACGTATAGATGCAAGCATATGCAACTTCGATGTTCACAATGGTTCAAGTCTATTAGGGGCAAGTAAATAAGGTGTGCCATCAAGTTCGTGAGAGCTTTACTAAATAGTTTTCACATAACAAAATACTTTTTAATTTGAAAGGTAGATAAAGCTTGAGAATTTGCTTGGAATAGCAAAAGCTAGTAGGTAGATATGGTGGACACAAGTTGCAAAAGTTTTGGTTCAAAGGATTTTGGAAATATGAGAAGTATGCCTTCTCAAAACAGGTTTTTGGCCAGCAAGGCTGGGTAACAAGAAAGAGAGTTGAAATAAACAAGCAAACATACAAGTAATAAAGCAAAACATGCAATCTTCCTTGAAGACACAAGAATCTTAAATAAAGAATACTAAGCTTATGAGCTAACAAGAAAGAAAACAAATGATACAACATACCTGTAAGCTTTTTCTTTCTTTTTCTTTTTCATAGTAATGCTACTGACCAGAACTCGATTTGCCAAAACCAATTTAGATCCACTTGATGATCCCAAAGTGGTGCCAATACTGAACAACAAGATCCATCATATAATAGAGATTGCAAACTAAAATAAGAAGTGCAAAAAGTAAAAGATGAGAATTCTCATTAATATTCCAATAAAGGCACTCACACCAAGGGATACATAGATAACCAACTAAAGGAGAGATACTTCCACATGCAAACTATAAGATAACCTCTCTACCACAGATATGAATCCACTAAAAAGGTAAAAGATAAAGATAATGGTGGTGATACCGCGACACTCCCCCAAGCTTGGAACACGCCAAGGGGATGCCAAACCTGATGACGAATTACTCCTTTGGTGGTGGTGGTGTTCTCTTGATAAGCTCCTCAATAAGTTTCCTCAACTCCTCGAATTCAAAAGTAAGAGTATGAATTAGCTCTGAGTTTTTCTCTATACGGTTCATGATCATGTCAGTCTGAGAATCCCAGTTCTTATTATTCTTTCCCCACTCTTCATCCTTAGCATGATCCTTCTCTGCATTGTTAGAACGAGGCATATCCCAAACCAAGGACAAATTCCCTTTGGGCACATGTTGATATTGATATTCATGTATAAGTGTATGGAAGGGTCTCTTGTTACGTGGAGGAGATGATCGTGGAGAGAGAATATGACGTCGAGATTTCCCTCTTGTAGACATATGTGCTGTCCTCTTAAGCTTGGTAGGTCGTGCCACCAAACCAATACTTGCGACGGTAGAGCGAGTGTCCGGTTGCTTGTCCTCCTCCATGTCACCTTCATACCCTACTGAAATCTCCTCCTCCTTGGGGACTTGAGGTTCTTCTTCCTCGGGCTTCTTGCCTTTGTCGTTGGCGGAGGCCATGGTGCTCTAAACTTGAGAAGATTTCCTGACAAAAATAGATTGACACAAAAACACGACGAGAACACAATGCACGAACCTTGGGGGATCCAAGGGGTTATATATTACGAAGTTTCAATGCATAAGGAAGGTTTTGACACGGAAACGAGGTGGAGACGGAGTTCGAGGATGGAACACCCCCCTCAGGCGCGGCCAGGCTGGGCCCACGCCTGGGGTGGGTTTGTCCACCCCGGGCTCCGTTTCCACTTTAGTTTTGTCTCGTAACTTCCCTTATGTATTAAAAACATCAAAAATATAAAAAGATTGGATTTCACGAACCTTCTGTTTTTACCACTTTTACCTATTCAAAGAGGAACTCTGCATATTCCTTCTCTCTTTCTCCTGAGAATTTCCTTCATACAAAACTTTTGCACAAACTCAATGACAACATTAGTGTAAGGAAAAACAATAAACCTTTGGTAAACACTTTAACTGAAAACCCATCAAAACAAAAGCTTCTGTAAGAGGCAAATGCAAATGATGGCAGAAATCTGTCAAAACAGACCAGCAGGTAAATATTGATTTTTTCGAAGACCTTTTGTTGCTCAAATCAAAAAATGCAGAACTGATGAAAGTTGGGTGACAACTTGGAGAACAATCTCAAAAAAATGCAGATCCATCCGAAGTACTGAGCTTTCTCACTAATTTTTACAATGCAGCACAAAAATCTATCTCAGGACAGCCACTTTTCACAACACCTCTACTTCACAAAAGTACTTGAACTTGACACAAAAACCAAACCAAAAAGGGTAAGGAGCGGTTATTACTGAGGTAATAAATCCAATACTCGACCAAACTCTTGGGTTATCTCACAACAAGTACTTTTATTTAATGCCTTTAAGTTAGGCTTGAAACTTCCAAAGATGCTCACAAAGGAGATATATATTTGAAACGAAAGAGAGCATCAAGAAGCAAATAACCAACACACTTGAGCCTAACCCACTTCATATGCTTGGGGGTATCATGAGAAAATGAATTGTTGAAACAAAAGTCCAAAAGCATAGGAAGACAAAACAGATGCAACTTTAAAGCTTTCAACATAAATCAGGGAAACTTAACATCATGGAGATGCATAAAACCATGTTTCCCTCTCTCAAAATAAATTTCAGTAGCACTTTGAATAAAGTTGACAATATAACTGTCTCTGGAAACAACTTTATCATCAGAATAAGTATACTTACATTCAGCAAAAAGAGGTCCAAGGTCATAGACTGGATCAATAGAAGCAAGTTGTTTCATCCTGAAATCTTTATTAGGCAAGCTATTTTCATAAGGAGCTTTAGCAAATTTGGAAAAGTTAAACTCATAAGAATCTCCATCAAACTTAGTTAAAACTTTTTACTTCTTACAATAAATAATAGATCCACAAGTCTAACCCATTTCCTATGCATGGGAGTATCATGAGAAACAAATTGTTGAAACAAAAAGCCAATAGCATAGGAAGACAAAAAAGATGCAACTTCAAAGCTTTCAACATGAAACGAGGAAACTTAACATTATTGAGATGCATAAAACCATGTTTCCCTCTCTCGTAATAACTTTCAGTAGCACCTTGAATAAAGTTGACAATATAACTATCGAAGTAAACAACTTTATCATCAGAATAAGCATACTTATAGTCATAAAAAAGAGGTCCAAGGTCATAAACTGGATCAATAGAAGCAAGTTGTTCCATCCTGAAATCTTCATTAGGCAAACTATTTTCAAAAGTAGCTTTAGCAAATTTGGAAAAGTTAAACTCATAAGAATCTCCATCAAACTTAGTTAAAAGTTTTTCCTTTTTACAATATATAATAGCTCCATAAGTGTTCAATAAAGGTCTACCAAAAATGATAGGACAAGTTTTGCTAGCTGCTGAATTAAGAACTAGAAAGTCAGCAGGATACTTAATCTTACGACAGAGAATCTCCACATCCCTTACAATACCAATGGGGAAAATGGTCTCCTTGTTAGAAAGGTGAATAACCACATCAATGTCCTCAAGCTCACAAGGACCAATCTCATGCATAATTTCCCTGTAAAGCTCATAAGGAATAACACTAGAACTAGCACCAATATCACATAAACCATAGTAGCAATGATCACCTAACAGAAAGCATAGGAACACTAGCTTTTCTAGCCTTACTAGGATGAGAAATAATATTAGAAGCGTCTTCACAGAAGACAATGTGCCCATCCTCTATATTTCTAGTGGCAGTGTCTTTCACAATAGCTACCATAGGTTCATCACTCGTATGCTTACCAGGCTCCACAGTTTTCATTGTACCTTTGTTATTTGCACTAATAATCATAGAATACTCCTTTACCTTAGCTGGAAAAGGCATTTTCTCAACATGAGGTTCAGGCACAATATGATTAGTAGTACAAACTTGAGTACTTCTAACACGAACATGACTAACAACATCTTTATACGGAGCATGGTACTTGTTCCACTTCTTCTTGGGAATTTCAATGTAAGAGGCAAAGGCTTTAAAACAGTTGGCAATACTTTGGGAATCAAGACCAAACCCGTTACTAATATCACGGAAGTCATTAGTTCCCATAAAGGATTTAATGCATTCATAATCATAGTTTATACCTGACTTTCTTCCTTTGTCATTCTCTCAAGCTTCAGTGTTCTCTTGAATACGGTCTAAGAGATCCCATTTAGCTTCTTCCTTCATACGTGTGAATGATCCAGCACAAGAAGCATCTAGTAAATCTTTATCATGAAGAGAAAGTCTAGCATAAAATTTATTGAGAATAATATTGTTAGGGAGTTCATGAATAGGACATTTAAGCATTAGTAACTTTAATCTCCCCAAGATTGAGCTATACTCTCTCCATCAAGAGGCCAAAAGTTATATATAAGATTTCTATCCTTATGAATCTCACTGGGAGGATAAAATTTAGAGTAAAAGAGAGATGCCATCTCCTCCCATTCCATGGATTGTCCATTCTTCAGCAGCTTATACCATTCTTCAGCTCTCCCTTTCAAGGATATGGAGAGTAACTTCTTCTTCACCTGTTCAGTTGTGATACCTGCACACTTGAACAACCCTCATAATTCATGGATAAAAAGCAATTGATCACCAGGATGGACAGTTCCATCCCCAAAATAATAATTATTCATAACACGATTAACAATACTTGTAGGTATCTTAAAAGGATCTATCTCAACAGGTGGTGGTTCATCTACTACCCTAGCAGTGGTAGTAGTTTTCCCAAACAGAAAACCAAGTGGGTTTATCCATATTGGAAACAAAGTAAAAAGCAGTAACAAAAGCAATACTCATAGTGAAAGTTTCCCTTACCAGTTCCACTCTTCAATAGCGCTTCACTCCCCGACAACGGCGCCAGAAAATAGTCTTGATGACCCACAAGTATATGGGGTGTATCGTAGTACTTTTGATAAATAGGAGTGTCGATTCCAACAAGGAGCAGAAGGTGTTGAACAGTGGTATGGAGCAGGAAATCCCTGTGAATACTTAGCAAACGGATTTTTAGTGGTTTTATGACAAGGCAACAAAACAAAGAGCAAGTAACAGAAGTAACGAACAAATGGAGCAAGTGGCCCAATCCTTTCTTATCAAAGGACAAGCCGATGGAAATACTTATAAGGACCAAACATTCTCGAGGACACATGGGAATTTTGTCAAGTGTTTTCGCTTCAAATAGCTTAGTACTCTTCTCTGGTGTTTGTAAGTGTTGTGTGGGTGAACATGTGCTAACATACCGCCCTTCCTAGGACTAATACATACTTGTGATTAAACCCCTGCAAACATCCGTAACTACAGGGAAGTAATTAAGATATAAATCTAACCACGGCCTTAAACTCTGAGATCCTGCGCTCCCTTATGCAAAGGTGTCCTAACGAGGGTTCAGGTTTCTGTCACTCCGGCAACCCCACAATTAGTAGCCAAATACACAATGCATTCCCCTAGGCCCATAAATGGTGAAGTGTCATGTAGTCGACGTTCACATGACACCACTAGAAGAATAGCACCACAACTTAAATACTAAACCATTGAATAATAACTCATCACAGATTCACTACTAACAACATGACTTCTCCCATGTCCTCAAGAACTAAAAGGACTACTCACAAGACATCATATGGATCAACATCAAAGATGATATGATAATGTAACAATCTAAACATAAAAAATAATCCAATGGTTCCACTCACAAGCATCAACTACAATAGTAATCAACGCCGGGAAAGTTTCCCCTAAGAACTAAAGAAATATCCAACACAATTGTTACAGCGGGACGGAGTGGTGATGATGGTGCTGGTGGAGATGATGGTGTGGATGATGATGATGATCCCGATGAAGCCTAGCTTGATGACGGTGTTGATGGCGACGATCTCCCCTCTCCAGGAAGGAATTCCCCCGGCAGAAATATATCTGCCAGAGAGATCTTTCTCTCTTGGTGTTTTCCTCCCCCTAGAGGCAGCGAAAATCTATATGTGGTCGCTCTTCAGGCCTTAGGGTTTCGAAGGGAAGATATATGCGAAGGGGCGGAGTCGGAGGCCGGGCAGGTGGGACACACCTGCCCTAGGCGCGGGGTCAGGGGGTGTGGGCCCCCTGAGGCCCCTCTTTGTCCCTCCTTCTGGCTTCCTTCGTCTTCTGGTAAAACAATACGTTTCCATATTTTTCTGGTATTTTTCTGATCTTCGTGAAATTGCACCGAAACGCCTTCTTTTCCATCAGAATCCAGACTCTGGCAGTCCATCCTCCAAGAATCATCCAACATGCATAAATAGATAAAAAGCCATAAGTAATACCTCATAATTAGACAAATATCAATGAATAGAGGTAAATTATGGTATAGAATGGTGATGCAAATTGGGCGTATCACTTACTAGCTTTTCTGGAACCAAAAGCAGTAGAAAACAGGCAATTGGCACTGTGGCAACTTGTTAATAGGTTAGTACCAGAAAGCATATAAAAATCACCTCAAAGTGTAGACAAAGCAAAGCAAAGTAGATACTAAACAAGCATGGAACATCAAAATTTATAGATACGTTTCCGACGTATCAAGCATCCCCAAGCTTAACTCCTGCTCGTCCTCGAGTAGGTAAGTGATAAAAAGAATAATTTTTTAGGTGACATGCACCATCAAACCAATATCAACCCATTTGCAAGCAATGAAAGCTGGGATCAAAGAACTCTAAACATGTGCATGAAAGATGGAGTTCTAACAATAAGACAAAGTAAATATGCATGCAACATGAAAGGCTACAAACAAAGATCATGAATAACATGCATTGAAAAACATTTGTTTGTTTCACATACAGAAAACATGGCATAGTGGCAATCAGCTTGTCCTTCATAGAGTAGCAAATAAATGCATAGGACACCTTCAAAGTTCATAAGAGTGACTAGATACAAATATCACAAGAACAAGTAATATCAACAATATGCATCAATCAATAAGTTTTGGGACAATGCACATAGAACTATGAATGGCAACTATGCTCTCTTAAATGGTGCCTAAAGGTAGAAGTTGGAGACTCAATATAGTGGTGGAAGAAAGACCCTTCAAAGGGAAGCGGGGATTTCAAGTTTCAAAAAGAGCTTCCAAAAATTATTGTACTTGTTAGCTTTCAGCCCTGATTGCCCCTATCATAAGCATCTTGAAGTGATTAAGGTTAAAGTGAACAAACTATGGAGTATATGCTTGACAAAGTATAAGTTGAAAATCTCACCTCCCTTGAATATGAGGGCCGCACCGCATGCTACTCAACTTTAGTCACATGTAAGTTCTTGTCATAGCAAGTACATGTGTATCATAGAGAACCACCAACGGGGTACCCCTTGCACATGGTACAGGAGCTACCCATAACCAAAATGACAAGGAAAGCAGACAATGAGCATCTCAGCGATCTTTTTATTTGCTATTTGCATAGATTTTTATTGAGGATGCTTCATAGATTTCTCATCATGGTGATGCTGCAAGTTTCCACCATGATTAGGCATGGCTTAGGCTAGCGGCCCAGGCGTTTCTCTAACACAACATACGTAACTCCATGGACTTACAAGCTCCCTTTTTATTTCACACTAGCGACATCCATAGACAAAAGAGCATGATATCAACTGTGTACAAAGTACAAGTGCAATGTTGAAAGTGTTCCCCATGAAAACATGGTTCTGCTAATTCCAATGTACAAGTGCAAGCATATACAACATAGATGACACAATGGTTTAAGTTTATTATGGGCAAGAAATATAAAGTGTTCCATCAAGTTCGTGAGAGCTTTAATCACTAAATTTTCACATAACAAAATACTTTTTAATTGGAAGATAGTTGAAACCAAGAATATACTTGGAATAGTGTAACACACCATGCATAGGAATTTATAGTGGACACTTTGGAATAACTTGGTTTTTGGGAGTTGGAAGCATAACTAGAGCTTACTCATACAAGTGGAGGCTACCAAAATACTGGGAGCAACCAACTAAGAGAGCAATAATGGCCATAATCATGTAGAGTGACAAAACATTACTAATCAAAGCATAGAGTGGTACTAAAAATCAAGGACTAAATGATCACAAAGGCTATGGTGACTTGTTCATAGTCATAACATGGTGTGAGCATGTTCCAAGTCAACCCAAACAAAGAATCAAAGGAGAATACCACAATACTATGCTTTTGCATGCTAAAACAATGCCTGATTCTTTCAAGGCACACTAAGCAATCCAAATTGTTTGGAACAAGTCATGCTACAACAATAATCACTAAGCATAAGGTCAAAACAACATCTAGCATGACATCCTAAAGTCTAAATCATAGTCAAAGCAAGATCCTGAGCGAGAACGGGGGTCCAAACTACTTTATTCGGCAAACTAAGCAAAGCAAACAAAAACTAAGACGCTCCAAGAACGACACAACAGTGCATCAAATAATAAAAACGAAGTGTCTAGAAAGACCTGAGCTTTTTATTGATGAAGAAGGGGATGCCTTGGGCATCCCCAATCTTTGATGCGTGTACCTCTTGGTTATTTCTTGGAGTGACACCGGGGTGGCATCCCCAAGCTTGAGCTTTTTTCCATTCTTCATCTCATTACATATTCTCTCTCTACACCTGAAATTTTTCCTTCATACAAAACTTCACACAATCTTCCTTAGCAACATTAGTGTATTCAAAAGATAATAGACCCTTAGGTTTAGCTTTAGAACAGCAAAAATTTCACTAAAACACAAGATATTGTAGCAACACCTTCAAAAAACTCAATTTCCTAAAAAGAACCCAAAAAGGAATCAATAAGAAGCAAATACAAACAATGGCAGAAATCTTTCAAAACAGACCAGCAGGTAGAAACCTATTTTTTCTAAGACCTTCTGTTGCTCAGATAAAAATGTGTTCACATAAAGAAAGTTAGATAACATACTGGGGGATTTCTTCGTAAAGTTTAAGCTCAATCCGACTTACAGAGTCTCCTCACGATTTTTATGGTGGAGGACAGAAATCTGTTTCGGGACAGCAACTCCCCAAATTTTACTTCCCTCTCATTAGAGGTTATTCTTGGCACAAAAAAGAAAACAAAAAGGATAAGGAGCGGTCATTACTGAAGTAATAACTTCCAAGACTCAAGAAAACTCTTGGGTTATCTCCCAACAAGTACTTTTCTTTAACGCCTTTAAGTTAGACACAAGAAGCAAGAAATCAAGTATTTTCAAATGAAGAAGCATTAACATCAACTCTCTTGCTCCTACCTTTCTTACCTTTCTTCTTCTCTTTAGGGAAAATAAGATTGCTTACTGGAGGAGCAAAATGCATAATGTCTTTTCCCACATATATTATTGCTCCAAGCATTAACACCAACTCTCTTGCTCAAGAGTGTTCAACCTAGCATAAATGTCTATAAAAGAGGAATCAGACTTGCCAGACATATTATAGATTATAATGAACCTACTTATAACATCTAAAGCTTCATTCTCAGTACAATGAAAAATATCTTTCTCAGCCACAACATCCAAAGCATATCTATAACAAAGAGCAATACCGTGGTAGAAACTATTAATAACCAAGCTAAGACTCATCTTAGGCTCAGTTTCCCTTTGTAAAGCAGAGATTCTAGACCAAGCTTCTTTAAAACTCTCTCCACTTCCTTGTTTGAAAGTAAATAACCTTTCCATAGGTAACACAGGGATTGGACCAAAACCAGACATAGTAGCAACTAGAGCAGGAACAAAAAAATTTGTATTTTTTATAAGAGAAAGCAAACCAAACTAAACTTTTTTGGAGTTTTTGATAAAAAAAGGCAAACAAAACCAAGCAAAACAAAATAAGAAAGCCAAAAAAAAATTAAAGAGAAAGGTTGTGGAGGACTCCCCTTGTGAATACGTCCTTAGCCTCCCCGGCAACGGCTCTAGAAAATCTTGATGGTGTTGCGTCAACGTGGAGCGCTTCGTCGGGAAACCCCAAGAGCAAGGTATGATGCAGCACATCAGCAAGTCTTTCCTCAGTAAGAAACCGAGGTTATCGAACCCGTAGGAGGAAGGAAACGTCTCAAAGGTGTTGCAAGAAACATGGAAACCTACACAACACAAACTCAAGACTTTGCCCCAACTAACATTGAGGTTGTCAATCTCACCGGTTGCTGTAACAAAGGATTAACTGTATGGCGTGGAAGGTGAAAGTGGTTTGCAGCAAGTAAATAGTAAAGATGTATCAATGGCAAAGATTGGACCGGGGTCCATAGTTCACTAGAGGTGTTCTCCTTAGATAAACAAACATGGCATGGTGGGTAAACAAATTACATCAGGGCAATTGACAGGACTGAGAAAGGCATAACAATGCAGTACTAGAAAAAAGATCCTATGAGACTCGATTGGGAAATACAACAAGATACATAGACCGCCATCCAACTACATCTATGACTAGAAGTCCACCTTTGGGTTATCATCCGAACCCCCTCCAGTATTAAGTTGCAAGCAACAGACAACTGCTTTAAGCAAAGTGTGTAAGGTAAATAATCCACTTGTTCCATGAACAAGAGACCGTAGTTTCCCCCTAGTGGCAACAACACATCTACAACCTTAGAGATTTATGTCACTTCCCTTGATTAAATAGAGGCATGAACCCACTATCGAGCATAAATACCCCTCTTGGAGTCACTGGCAACTACTCGGCCAAGATAGCGACTAACAACGGAGAGCATGCAAGATCACAAACAACACATACATGATAGAATAAATAATACTAAACCATTAATCAATCTGACATAGTAATCTCAATATCCATCGGATCCCCGCAAACATAACATGCATGATTACAAATAGATGAGATCTTGATCATGAACAGAGCTCACAAGATCTAGACATGAAAGCACAAAGGAGGATATACAACCATCTAGCTACTACATGGACCCGTAGTCCAAGGTGGAACTATGCACGCTTCATACCGGAGGCTGGCATGATGAAGAAGAAGGCCTCCGGGGTGATCTCCCCTCCGGCAGGGTGCTGGGAAGAGCTTCAGACCCCCCCCTAATTTAGGGACGATGGTGGCAGTGGCTACAGACGGTTTCATGGAATATTGATCAGGTGCATAGGGTTTAGGCATCGGGGGCTTCTTATAGGAGAAGAGGCGAAGCTGGGAGGCGGCCAGGGGGCCCACACCATGCCTAGGCGTGACCCAGGGTGGGCCCGCGCCTGGGGGGTGCGACTGCCCTGTGGCACCCCTCCGTCTCTCCTCTGGACTCCGTGTTCACCTCGGTAAAATATTGACTTTGGCTTTTGTCCCATCCAATTCCGAGAATGTTTCCTTACTAGCTTTTCTGGAACCAAAAACAGTAGAAAACGGGCAACTAGCACTGTGGCAACTTGTTAATAGTTTAGTACCAGAAAGCATATAAAAAGCACCTCAAAGTGTGGACAAAGCAAAGAAAAGTAGATACTAAACAAGCATGGAACATCAAAATTATAGATACGTTTCCGACGTATCACTAGGTGGCAGTGATTGGGGGACACGATGAATCCCCAATGCATTAGGAATCGTTATTCCCAAATCTTGGATTTTATTGGTGTGCCTAGACATTTTGAGTGCATGCTCACTAACGGAGTTGCCCTCTTCCATCTTACAGTTAAAGAACTTCTCGGAGGCTTCATAGCTTTCAACTGTCGCACGAGTCTCAAATATCATTTTGAGCTCACGGATAATATCATGAGGGTCAAGGTTCTCAAACCGCTTCTAAATCTTCGATTCCAAACCGTACAAGATGGTCCATTAAACTATGGAGTATTGATTCTTCCGAGTGAGGTAAACATTTTTCACCTCATCGGTAGCATCACTTGCAGGCGGGTCACCTAGCGGTGCATCCAGCACATAGGTCAACTGACCAACATTGAGGAAAAACCTCAAGTTGCGGAACCAATCCGCGAAGTTAATTCCATTGTTTTTTAACTTTTCTTTCTCTAGGAACGCATTAAAATTGATGGTAGGGGCCACCATTATCTACAACCTATTTATAGAGTTTAGACTAAGTTTATGATAAATTTAGTTCATATTTAATTCTTATATTAACTAGGTGAACTTACACTCAAAACAACATCCTTCACATTGTTTTAGTGATCACATGAACCAAATCCACTACACCAAGTCTGATCATCACGAGAGATGATGTAGTTTCAAAGTCGAACAATCAACATGTTCATCATATCATCTATATAACTCATGCTTTACCTTTCGGCATTCCATGTTCCGAGACCATGTCTGTACATGCTAGGCTCATCAAGGTTGACCTTAGTATCCGCATGTGCAAATCTGGCTTGCACCCATTAAATGCCCACGCAGAATCTATCACACCCGATCATCACGTGGTGCTTTGAAACGACGAGTCTTATCAACAGTGCCTACTAAGGACGAACACTTTATTACTTGATATTTAGTGAGAGGGATCATCTTATAATGCTACCGTCGCAATCTAAGCAATACAAGATGCATAAAAAGGATTAACATCACATGCAATTCATAATATGTGATATGATATGGCCTTTCTTCTTTTGCCTTCGATCTCCATCTTTGAAGCACAAACATGATCTCCATCATCACCGGTGTGGCGTCAAGGTCAATGGTTCCGCTTCATGGTTGTCACCACCAACAACAACTATTACAACTACTTTGATGAATAGACACGCAGGTCTTAAACGAAATTTAAATAAAACCATAAGGCTCTTGCTGGTTGCCAACTTACAATAAGGATCATTGCATACATCATATATAATCACAATCATGGCCATATCACATCACAACACAAGCCCTGCAAGATCTCAAGATCATGTAGATGATCCTTCTGGTGCCACGTTCGACAACACTTCCGCAATTGGTCACACATACGGTAATCGATGCAGACCTTCCTCTCCCTTGTTCTAGCAGGGTAGCGGAGGTTGTAGATCTCCATGGAATCCCAGCAGCATGATGGTGTGATGGTGGTAGTGCAGAAGAGATTACTGCAGGGCTTCGCCTAAGCCAGAGCAGCTGTATGGAGGAGAGGGAGGCGCCTGGCGGCTAGGGTTTTTGGCTGAGGGACAACGGGGCGCCCCCACCCATCCTTATATGGGTGGAGGGGCGGCGGCCAGGGTTCCCAACCCTGGCCGAGTCCAGCCCCAACTCCCCTTGGCCAGTGGCAATGGATAGGGAGAGGGAAACCTTTTCCCTGAAGGTTTCCTTTCCTTCCTCCACTAGGACTTTGACTTTCAAACTAAGATTTGACTTTTCAAACTACGATTTGACTATTCAAACTAGAGTTTTTTTCTCTCTTCCTTGTCCTTGGCCGACTGGATCTAGAGTACCATGCGTCTTTCCCATTAGGGTATGAGCATTCCAAGTACCCCCTCACGGGGTGGTGGACCTTCCAGAACATTCTAGAAGCTTCTGGTCAAAACACCGAAAACATTTCTGAACCCCGGAAATTGACTTTCCTTATATGAATCTTATTCTCCAGACCATTCTGGATCTCCTCGTGATATCCTGGATCTAATCTGAGACTCCGAACAACAATCGGTCTCCAACTCATATTCCATATCTATTAAACAACATCAAATACTTAAGTGTGTCTCCCTACGATTCGTGAACTATGTAGACATGATCGAGACACCTCTTCGATCAATAACCATTAGAGGAATCTAGAAATCAATTATGGCTCCCACATATTTCTATGATGACTTTGTGATCGAATGAACCATTTACATACGATACCAATATCCCTTTGTCTCGTGATACTTTACTTATCCGAGGTTTGATCATCAGTATCTCTATACCTAGTTCAACTTCGTTATCGATAACTATTAGATACGTCGGAAACGTATCTATAATTTTTTATGTTCCATGCTTGTTTAGTATCTACTTTGCTTTGCTTTGTCTACACTTTGAGGTATTTTTATATCTTTTCTGGAACTAACTTATTAACAAGTTGCCACAGTGCCAGTTGCTTGTTTTCTTCTGTTTTTGGTTCCAGAAAGGCGGAAAATCAATATTGTTGGAATTGGACGGGACAAAAGCCAAAGTCAATATTTTACCGTGGGGGACACGAATCCAGAAGATGAGACGGAGAAGCAAACCAGGGCGGCCAAACCCCCCTAGGCACGGCCAGGGGTGGGCCCGTGCCTGGGCAGGGTGTGGCCCCCCTGGTCACCTCCTGGCCTCGCCTCTTCACCTATAAGAAGCCCCCGGGGAGAAAACCCTAAATCATCCATCATACTTCCAGAAAAACCTCCATAGGGCCGCCACCGACGAAAGGGAGATTCGGGGGATAGAAAGTCTGTTCCAGCACCCTGCCGGGATGGGGAAGTGCCCCCGGAGCTACCTCAATCGATCTCCATCGCCATCTTCATCACCGTTGCTGATTCCCATGATGAGTAGGGAGTAGTTCTTCCTCGAGGCTAAGGGCTCTACCAGTAGCTATGTGTTCATCTCTCTCTCTATGCATGATCTTGTTGTGGTCATGATATTTGTAATCAAGTAGATGTACCTTGCTACTCAAGTGCTTTAATAGATCTCTGATCTCCCCATGTGTGTGAAAGTGACAGCGTGCACGCCATGGTGGCACTTATGCTTGAGTCTGCATAAATATATCTATGCTTTTCCCCACGTGTGTGAAAGTGACAACATGCATACCGTGTGTGGCACTTTGGCTAGATTGAATATTTGTTATGAGTTATATTTGGAGTTGGATGTCTTTATGAAATTGTGGTGTTTGTTGGAACCATCTAGCGCTCAAGGTGACAGTGTGGGGTTATCTAGATTGGGGAAGGCGGACTTTGAGGACTGCTATTATAGCCCTACTGATGATTAGAGTGTCCAACCGAAGAGTAGTTAAGAGTAGTATCATGAAGAGAGGATATTTATATGAGAGAGTGTTCGCTAGTGAAAGTATGATCCCTAGGCCTTGTTTCTAAACATTGAAACACCATTTGCATCTAGATCTGTTTCGTGTTTGCTTGCTTTAGTCTTTACCTCACTGTCAAGCTATTTTCTGGCACCATTACCACTTGTATTTCACTATCTCTTTGCCGAACTAGTGCACCTATACACCTGACAAGTGTATTGGGTGTGTTGGGGACACAAGAGACTTCTTGTATCTTGATTGCAGGATCGCTTGAGAGGGAATACCTTTGACCACTTCCTCCCTGAGTTCGATAAACCTTGGGTAATCCACTTAAGGGAAACTTGCTGTTGTTCTACAAACCTCTACACTTGGAGGCCCAATAAATGTCTACAAGAATAGAAGTGCGTAGACATCAAGCTATTTTCTGGCGCCATTGCCGGGGAGGAAAGGTAAAAGGCACTCACACATGTTACCCCACGGCAACAGCAAGCTAGAAAGATATTTTTTGGCTCCATTGCTGGGGAGGTAAGGTAAAAGGTACTCACATACTCCGGTGTGAGTGCTCGAAGTTATTTCCTTTAGATTCTGTAGTTTTGTCTTTTTATTTCTTGTTTTCACTAGTTAGGCTTAATGGAAAACAACAAAAAAATTAGAGAGCTCTATAGTGTTTATCTTGAGTTAGGACATGAAGTGTTTGAAGAGAAAATTAAAAAACCTATGGAACTTTATTTGCATGCTAATAGCAATGTTATTAGTATGAATTATTTGGACACAATTGTTGCTAATGCTATGGAAAAGTCTAAGCTTGGGGAAGCTAGTTTTGGTGAAAATTATCTTTTTAGTCCCCCAAGCATGGAGGAGAAAATTTACTTTGATGATACTTTGCCTCCAATATATGATGATTACAATGATGGATATGATATTTTCAGTCCACCTACTATTGAGGAGGAAATTTATTGTGATTACAATATGCCTCCTATATTTGATGATTATGGTGATGAGAATAATAGTGATAGCTATTTTGTTGAATTTGCTCCCACTACAATTAATAAGAATGGCTATTATTATGTGGAGAGTAATAATCATTTTATGCATGTGGCTCATCATAAGAATGATTTATGTGATAGTTATATTGTTAATTTTGTTCATGTTGCTACTGAAAGTTATTATGAGAGAGGGAAACATGGTTTTATGTATCTCAATAATATTAAGTTTCCCCTCTTTATGTTGAAAGTCTTGAAGTTGCACTTGTTTTTCTTTCCTATGCTTGGTGCTTTGTGCTTTCATGACTTGTTTCTTTACAAGATTCCTATGCATAGGAAGTGGGTTAGACCTAAATGTGTTTTGAATTTGGTTCTTGATGCTCTCTTTTACTTCAATTCATATTTCTTATGTGAGCATCTTCTCAAACTATCAAGCCTAACTTAAAGGTGTTAAAGAAAAGTACTTGTTGGAAGATAACCCAAGAGTTTTCTTGAGTCTTGGAAGTTATTACTTCTGTAATGACCTCTTCTTATCCTTTTTGTTTTTTTTCCAAGAATGACCTCTAATGAGAGGCAAGTAAGATTTGGGGAGTTGCTGTCCCGAAACACATTTCTGTCCTCCACCATAAGAATTCGTGAGGAGTCTCGGTAAGTCGGATTGAGCTTAAAATTTACGACAAAATCCCCCAGTATGTTAGCTAACTTTCGTTAGTTCAAAACTTTTTGATTTTAGCAACAGAAGGTCTTCGAAAAAAATCGGTTTCTACCTGCTGGTCAGTTTTGATAGATTTCTGACATTATTTGCATTTGCTTCTTATTGATTCCTTTTTGGGTTATTTTTGGGAAATTGTCCTTTTTGAAGGATTTGCTACAGTAGCTTGTGTCTTTAGTGAAAGTTTTTCTATTTTTAAACTAAACCCAAAGGTCTATTATCTTTTGAATACACTAATGTTGCTAATGAAGATTGTGTGAAGTTTTGTATGAAGGAAAATTTGCAGGTGTAGAGAAAGAATGATGTAATGAGATGAAGAATGGACAAAAGCTCAAGATTGGGGATGCCACCCCGTGTCACCCCAAGAAATATTCAAGAGGTACAAGCGTCAAAGCTTAGGGATGCCCAAGGCATCCCCTTCTTCATCAATAAAAATCTCAGGTCTTTCTAGACACTTTGTTTTTATTGTTTCATGTATTGTTGTGTTGTTCTTGGAGCATCTTAGTATTCGTTTGATTAGTTTGCTTGAGTAAGTTGGTTGGTTACACCACACTTCTTTTGGAGAGAGACACACTCTGTTTCCAATGCTTAGAACACTCTAGTTTTCACTCTTATTATTTTGTGAGTGTTCACTTTTGCTAGCACTGCGTTCAGCCTTAGTTTTCTTGTGCTTTCAGCTTAGAACTTCTTAGTTCTTCTTTGTGGATTTGTGAGACAAGCTCACTGATCTTTATTGATTATTATCTTTGTGAGTTTTTTTCAAATAAGTTGATTGGTGTTGGAAAAGAGTAGGAAGATTCATGCTTATAGTGGTACAAAAGGGGGCTTGTTTAGACTGCAACTTAGACTTTATCATGTCATGCTAGATATTTTTTTGACCTTATGCTTAGTGATTATTGCTGTAGCATGACTTGTTCCAAACAATTAGGATTGCTTAATGTGCCTTGAAGGAATCATGCGGTGTTTTAGCATACAAAAGCATAGTATTGTGGTATTCTCCTTTGACGCTTTGTTTGGGTTGACTTGGCACATTCTCACACCATGTTATGACTATGAACAAGTCACCATAGCCTCTATGATCATTTAGTCCTTGACTTGTAGTACCACTCTATGCTTTGATTAGTAATGTTTTGTTGCTCTGCATGATTATGGCCATTATTGCTCTCTTAGTTGGTTGCTCCCAGTCTTTTACTAGCCTCCACTTGTATGAGTAAGATCTACTCATGCTTCCAACTCCCAAGAAACCAAGTTACCAAATTTTCCACTATAAATTCCTATGCATGGTGTGTTACACCATTCCAAGTATATTATTGTGTTCAGCTATCTTCCAATTAAAAAGTATTTTGTTATGTGAAAACTTAGTGATTAAAGCCCTCATGAACTTAATTTCATACTTTATATTTCTTTCCCCTAATAAACTTGAACCATTGTGTCATCTATGGTGTATATGCTTGCACTTATATGTTGGAATTAGCAGAACCGTGCTGTCACGGGGAACGTTTTCAACATTGCACTTGTACTTTGTACTCAGTTGATATCATGCTCTTTTGTCTATGGATGTCCCCGGTATGAAATAAATAGGAAACTTGTAAGTCCATGGAGTATGTATTTTGTGTTAGAGAAACGCCTGGGCCGCTAGCCTAAGCCATGCCTAATCATGGTGGAAACTTGCAGCATCGCCATAGTGAGCTATCTATGAAGTGTCCTCGATAAAAAGATAAGCATATAGTAAATAAAAAGACCTCTGAGATGCTCATTGTCTGCTTGCCTTGTCATTTTGGTTATGGGATAACTCCTGTACCATGTGCAAGGGGTACCCCATTGGCGGTTCTCTATGATACGCATGTACTTACAATGATAAGAACTTACAAGTGACTAAAGTTGAGTAGCATGAGGTGTGGCCCTCGTATTCAAGGGACTTGAGATTGCCAACTTATACTTTGTCAAGCATATACTCCATAGTTTGTTCACTTTAACCTTAACCACTTCAAGATGCTTATGATAGGGGCAATGAGGGCTGAAAGCTAACAAGTACCATAATTTTTGGAAGCTCTTTTTGGAACTTGAAATCCCTGTTTCCTTTATGAAAGGCCTTTCTTCCATTATATTGAGTCTCCACCTTCTACCTTTAGACACCATTAAGAGAGCATAGTTGTCATTCTATGTGCAGTGTCCCAAAACTTATTGATTGATGCATATTGTGATATTAGTTGTTCTTGTGCTACTTGTTTCTAGTCACCCTTGTGAACTTTGAAGGTGTCCTATGCATCTATTTGCTACTCTATGAGGGACAAGCTGAATGCCACTATGCCATGTTTTCTGTATGTGAAACAAACAAACGTTTTTCAATACATGTTATTCATGATCTTTGTTTGTATACTTTCATGTTTCATGCATAGTTACTATGTCCTATTGTTAGAACTCCATCTTCCATGCACATGTTTAGAGTTCTTTAATCCCAGCTTTCAATGCTTGCAAATGGTTTAATCTTGGTTTTGATGGTGCATGTCACCTCAAAAATTATTCTTTTTATCACCTACCTACTCGAGGACGAGCAGGAGTTAAGCTTGGGGATACTTGATACGTCGGAAACGTATCTATAATTTTTTATGCTCCATGCTTGTTTAGTATCTACTTTGCTTTCTCTACACTTTGAGGTGTTTTTATATCTTTTCTGGAACAAACCTATTAACAAGTTGCTACAGTGCCAGTTGCCTGCTTTCTTTTTTTTTGGTTCTAGAAAGGCAGAAAATCAATATTCTCATAATTGGACGGGACAAAAGCCAAAGTCAATATTTTACCGTGGGGGACACGAATCCAGAAGATGAGACAGAGAAGCAAACCAGGGCGGCCAAACCCCCCTAGGCACGGCCAGGGGTGGGCCCGCACCTGGGCAGGGTGTGGCCCCCCTACTCGCCTACTGGCCTCGCCTCTTCACCTATAAGAAGCCCTCGGGGAGCAAACCCTAAATCATCCATCACACTTCCAGAAAAACCTCCGTAGCGCCGCCGCCACCGAAAGGGAGATTCGGGGGACAGAAAGTCTCTGTTCCGGCACCCTGCCGGGACGAGGAAGTGACCCCGGAGCCATCTCCATCGATCTCCATCGCCATCTTCATCACCGTTGCTAATTCCCATGATGAGGAGGGAGTCGTTCTTCCGCAAGGCTAAGGGCTCTACCTGTAGCTATGTGTTCATCTCTCTCTCTCTATGCATGATCTTGTTGTGGTCATGAGATTTGTAATCAAGTAGATCTACCTTGCTACTCAAGTGCTTTAATAGATCTCTGCTCTCTCCATGTGTGTGAAAGTGACAGCGTTCACGCCATGGTGGCACTTAGGCTTGAGTCTACATAAATAGATCTATGCTTTTCCCCACGTGTGTGAAAGTGACAGCGTGCATATCATGTGTGGCACTTTGGCTAGATTGAATATTTGTTATGAGTTATATTTGGAGTTGGATGTCTCTATGAAATTGTGGTGTTTGTTGGAACCATCTAGCGCTCAAGGTGACAGTGTGGGGTTATCTAGATTGGGGAAGGCGGACTTTGAGGAGTGTTGTTATAGCCCTATCGATGATTAGAGTGTCTAACCTGAGAGTAGTTAAGAGTAGTATCATGAAGAGAGGATATTTATATGAGATAGTGTTCACTAGTAAAAGTATGATCCCTAGGCCTTGTTTCTAAACATTGAAACACCGTTTGCATCTAGATATGTTGTATGTTTGCTTGCTTTAGTCTTTACCTCACCGTCAAGCTATTTTCTGGCACCGTTACCACTTGTATTTCACTATCTCTTTGCCGAACTAGTGCACCTATACACCTGACAAGTGTATTGGGTGTGTTTGGGACACAAGAGACTTCTTGTATCTTGATTGCAGGATCGCTTAAGAGGGAATACCTTTGACCACTTCCTCCTTGAGTTCGATAAACCTTGGGTAATCCACTTAAGGGAAACTTGATGCTGTTCTATAAACCTCTATACTTGGAGGCCCAACAACTGTTTACAGGAATAGAAGTGCGTAGACATCACTATTCTTTACTCATTCCATGATGTGACATCCCTTGTGACCTTGTCACATGCTTGCAAGCCAATTGGATGACATTCTACCGAGAGGGTCCAGAGTATATTTATCCGTCATATGGATGGACAAATCCCACACTTGATACATGTGCTTTAACACATATTTTCAGAATACTCAATGCCACCTTTATAATCACTCAGTTACGAAGTGGTGTTTGATGTCATCAAAGTATCCTTTCGGTGAACATGATCTCATGGTCAAAGGATTAGGTTATTATGTATTTGAAAGCTTATAGCAAACGAACTTTAAATGACTTGATCTTATGCTACGCTTAACTATAGGAGTGTGTCCATACCATTATTCTCCTAATGATATGTTTTTGTTATTAATGACATCCAATGTCCATGATCAGAAAAACATGATCATCTATTAATCAACAAGCTAGTCTAACAAGAGGCTTTACTAGGGACTGTTCTATGTTTACAAAACATACAAGTATTAATGTTTCCGATTAATACAATTATAGCATGAGATGCAAACATTTATCATAAACACAAAGATATAATAATAACAAATTTTATTATTGCCTCTTGGGCATATCTCCAACAACGTCTTAGACGAAACCATTGTTGATGAACTCGGAGTGGAGGAATCCGGAGAGGACGCATCCGTCAGCGGTAAGCCCGCCCAGCGGGATTCCGGCGTGGTCAACAAGCTCATTGGAGGCGGGTAGGCTGACGTAGGTGACGGATCAGAGGCCGGCACTGCAACACAGAGCATCGAATGCTGGCGATGGTGGCTGCAACCATGGATGTGATGGAGACGAGGTCCGCTGGTCCACCTCCGTTGGTGTCTCCCACTCGGTCAGCCGGCCTTTCGCAAGTGCCGCCATGTCTCAGGCCGCCAGGAGGAAGCGGAAAGAGGAGGCGCGTCGAGACCAGCGACAAGGAGGTAGGGGAGCGGGGGTCCGGTCACCAGCGGTGGAGGAGGAAGTGAGTGGGCATGAGAGTGAGGTTTTTTTTCTTTGACCTAGATAAAAGCGACTAAGCGAGGCTGTGCGTGGGTGGCTCGGCTGGGGATCGAGGGTGAGCCAGGAAGAGCGGCATGTGACGTGTTAGGATCTTTACGAAACTGAAGAATTTCAATGGATTGACGTTCCTCTTTTGTTGCCGGTTTGCTCTATTTGGTATACATAGGAATAGGTAGGAAAGGTTTCAGAAAAAAGGCATACTCAAAGCTTGACGCTGCTACCATTTTCAGGTAGGTCCTCGACGCGCTACTGCATATACCCTATTCTCATGTGATATGAGCTTCCAAAAAAAAAGGATTTCTTACATGAGTATTAGAAAAATGATGGGGGATCATTTGATGGGTTTGAAGCGATTTTTCTTTTTGAAGAATGATTGTCTTTACAAGTACCGAGCCGGGTTAAACAAAAGTTATTATGGTCATTGTGTGTTTGTTGATAATGATATTTGTTTAAAACTATATATCTATAAATTAGAATATTTTTATTAAAAATATATCAAATCTTGTATCAAGGAAAAATTCGTGATTATGCAGGATATCATGCGGTCCTTGGATGTTAAATTTCATAGAGTACTTCACGGGAGATATTTTATCCAACACTTGTGAACAGTTATATTCCTATGTATCCTTTCATTATTTTAAAACTAACTATAATTACTACGTGGTAGCTTCATATGCCACATTTTAGAAAAAATTGCCGTTATTTTAGCGGACCTGCAATTTGACAATGATAATGTAAGAATTGAGATTGGAAGATGATGAAAGCAACAAAAAAGACACATTTAAGTGACTCGGTAAAAAACTAGCTAAAAAAAATTAAGATAGACATTTTAATTAGGGCGTCGTCTAGGCAGCCACCGAGGGCCCCTTAGTCTAAGCCAGCCCTCGATCAAAAAAGGGAAGTATCCCTTATCCTATACTATATACTATTTTGAAAAGTTACGGACACGATATATTCCAGATGGCGGATTTTTAAAAAGGCATAATTGTTAAACCATGTGTCGAAATTGCAATCCGTTTTCACTTTTGGACCTCTCATGACAAGATCTTCGAAAGTAGATCCCATTTGTATATTTTTTGACAAACTTTTTTTAAAGACAACTTAGTGTCATAGCAAATCAACTTCATACAAAGATTTGCTTACACTAATTTTTTGCATATTTGTAGCCAACTTAGTGTCATAGCAAATCAACTTCATACAATGGCCACTCCGGCCACCGGCGATTATACCAGGGGAGGACACATCGCTTTAGAGACGCTCAGCTCCGGCCACTGGCGATTATACCAGGGGAGGACACATCGCTGCGGCTGTCAACAATCATCGCACAAAGGGGCACCCTTCCATGTCGCTGCCGGTCAACATAACAAAACAGAGCAAAGCTAGAATGGTCAGACGTTACATTCAGATAGATAAATACATATGGATACTGAAGTTCAGACATTGAACCAGCTATCTGCACACAAGATCAAATTTACCCACTTGAACCAGTTGTGGCGTGCTTCTCCTTATTAATATGGTTTTAAATCATACATTCAGTAATGACAGAGATAGTTCACAAATTCACAATGATTGACCAAGACCGAGACAAAAAATTAGATACAGAAGCACAACTTAGACGAAGAAGATCAGCAAAGTAGAAACACAATAAGGTCCAAACAATACTACATAGTGTATTATACAATAAAGCAGTGATTAATCACCGTCAGGCGGGAGTGGCGGTGTACCGTTTTCGGTAGTGGCTACCGAAGAGTTAGAGAAAAATTAGCCTGTTAATGGAAAAAAATCGGGTCTCTTCTTTGGGCTGGCCCGCCCATCAATTTGGCTAGAACTCCCCCACTGGTTTTCGGAGAAGATCACTCTAGCCGTGGCTGTACTGTCTTCATGGATTGGAATTAAAAATCCAACTTAAGCATGTTGGTGTAATCAACTTAGTTAACTTCAACATACAACTCAGACGTTCTGATAAAAGCAACTCGACATATACCCAAGACATCAAATATGTGTAATCAAGATAGTTAGATGATGCTAAAATAAACTTAATTATGGTTGTTGAATCAGAGAATGCAACTTAGACTACAAAAACCATGGTTGTGTGGAGAACCTACTTAATTAAATGGTACATGGTAATTTACCATGTAGGCGATTCAAATTAATATCATGGCGTAAGTAACTTACATCTGTTGACATTGGATCCAGCTTAGGCTAATGTGGCAAATTAACTTAGTTCTATGCTGAAAGCAACTTAGCTACTTTGACAATGCAACTTAATTGGAAAAAAGGGACAACAAATCAAAGCAAAAAACAACCCACCTACAAAAAACCCAGAATGCAACTTAAGCTAATGTAGCTAATCAATTTAGTTCTATATTGAAAGCAATTTAACTACGGTGACAAGACAACTTAATTTGGGAAACTGGACACTGAAATCAGGGCAAAAACAACCCCCTCCCCCTCCCTCGTCTGGTGCAAAAAATTAGAATGCAAGTTAATTAATCTGACTAATCAACTTTAACTACAGTGACAATACAACTTAATTAGAAAAAAGAGACAGTAAATCCTCTAGGATGCAAGTTGCAATGTGACTAATCAACTTAGTTATGTATTGAAGCAACTTAAGCATGTTGAGAAGACAACTTAAACATGTATGAATAACTCTCAAAACACAACTATAGTGTCGCGACGAACTTAGCTAGATGAGCCATCAACTAAATATTTGCGTGATTGTCTACATAGAAAAGGAAAACCTCCTAGCGCATGCATGTACAACAAAACTATGATAAAAACCAACTTTAATAAGGAGCAACAAGCAACTTAATAAAAGTGGCCACATAGCTTAATAAAAGTGACCACACAACTTTGGCATATTCAGTACACTACTTAGTTATATTGAAACAAACAACTCAACTGAATCAGTATGCAACTTAACGATGTTGCTAAACATCAAGCTAAACTAGAAGATAAAATCAACTAAAGCATGAAGAGAAGAAGCAACTTAGTTAATACAATAACTAACCTAAGCATGTTGAACAATAACTTAATCAAGTTAACAACTTAACCATTTTCTCAAAAAGGCATTAAAGCGTAAGAAACATCTACCCCCTAACATTTTACCTATATCAGTACTACTAGGGATATGGTGAGTAACATTTTACCCAACATTTTAGGTACATAACAGATGAAACAATGCTTCAACGTGACCTATGGATAGAACTACCTCGGGCACCTGGTACACCTTCTGATTGAGATACACCCTTAGAGGCGAGAACAACGACATCCTCGGAAATCTGCGAGATATGATCAGAACAAGCAGGAATGAAGATCTTCCCAATACATCCAGCAGCAATGATCTATCACTAGTGCCCAACATGAACAACCGAAGTACCTGTTTTAACGTTTCCCACACTATGCCACCCATGCACGCGGCCATAGGTAGCCACGCCGCCCCAACCTCCGTCACTCCTCATTGATGCTGGTGCGCCCTGGAACGCTCTCTCCCCTTCAGGCAAGAGGCCTGCAATATATGTTCTCTAGAACATAACGACCATGGAATTAAAGTGGAGAATGTGCAGTTTTATCTAGCCATGAAATAAATAAGAAATTATGAGTCACAAAAGGGAAATGATTACACACCAAATTAACATCAGCGTTGGTTAGAGAAATACAGAAATAGACCGATTTTCACATGTGAAGTATCCCACTAATGAAAATTCACACTAATTAAAACAAGCTAGATTCTGGCTTTAAGAAACCAGAACAACTTGAACCACATTGCCTTTGACAAACATATGAAAGCTACTACCAGTGCTTTATTTGATTACCGTAATACAACTAATTAAGCAAGGGACATAGTGTGATACAAGAAAATGGAGACGGCGTTGGAGCCCAGGCATATTTCAATCACAACATCTCACCTGCTCCCTATCCCTATGATGGTCCTCTCTACTTGTTCATGTGGCCTGGAAGAACCACCGGCGACCGATCTGTTGCCAGTCTCCACGTGCGGACAACAGGGTACCATGGTGGCGTAAGCTGCTCATTCATGAGACAGAGCAAGGCTGCTCATGGACATGCACATGGAAGTGAGTGGCTATGTTATGAAGTATAACTTTGAAGGAAGCAACATGGATGTGATGGTGAGGATTAATGGATTGGGGTTGTCAGATCGATCGATCTCGGTGGTCAACAAGACGGTTGTAACACCCTCTGAATCGAACCTATGCAAGTTTCAGCGATTCCCGCCAAACCCGCATAGAAACGATTCAAAGGTGCCCACCAGGCACTTTCGTGCGGGTGGAAAACGAAGTAATAACATTACACAACAGTCCTCGATGGGACCCACAGAACAGATATATATATACAACACGACTCCCTGAGTCAAGAATACAGATATACAGAACAAAGATCCAAATCACCTTGAAAATGATAGAGCGTCCGACTACGGACAAGATGCAAATGGGGCTAAGAGCCCTGAAGAATAACCAATGGCGTCCATAACCCTGCCCAGGCCAAGCCGGAAGGGTAACCCTGCTAACGACGTCGATCTCAAAACCTGCTTAAACAAAAGGGGTGCCGACAAAGGGCAAAGGAAAAAGAGGAGCGTCAGTACTGAGGCCAGTACACGGCGAGACTAGAATTCGGTGGTCCTCGCCTACATAGGTATGGTGGACTGAAGCGGCAGCGGCGGCATGCACTATACACCCTATAGAGACTCGATACAACTGGCGGCAATCAGAGAGGGGTAAGGAAGACCTATTCGGAACCAACCTGATACTAACACCAAACAAACCCATCCTGGCGTTTCCCCCTCGAAACCAAACGAGGAAGTCAACCGAGGAACTCACACAGTTGGCAGTTTTATTTATTCAGTTATCGTTGCAGCAATTACTAATCAGGTATAGATAATCGTCCTGATAAAATAAGCAGTGGGCCATTTTAGTTAACCATTCCGTTGTAGTTGCAACAATTACTAATCAGGTACAGATAGCATGAGATGAACCCAAAACCCAGCAGTTGTTGGTACTTTTATTCGGCCATTCCGTTGTAGTTGCAATACTTACTAGTCAGGTACAATGGTCGCAAGCAACACTCCAAACAAGCAATTGTGGGCAGTATTAATTAGCCATTCCATTATAGTGAAGCTGATTACTAGTCATTATAAAGTCAAATTTATAGCAATAAACTTTAGTTATGCTTGTCTATGGTCGAGATACTGTGCTCCAAGTCGTCCATAACCGCGGACACGGCTTTCAGAAAGTTTTAACCCGGCCGGGGTGCACAAATAGCAACACACACACGACCAACCTCGGAAAAACCAAATCAAAACCCAACGAGGTCTTCACGACAAAGCAATCACAAGATTCAGAAATATTTCAGGGGGCCACCCCATTGAGTAGAACCGCAACGAAGTAAGCAAGCTCCGAGACGGACTCAGGGTTTGGGTAGACGGCTGTGAACGACTGGGAACCCAAAACTGGGCTTGTCGACACCGCGGAATCGTGTCCCGATCCTAAACAGTACAGGTGCTATCTGTCGCACAATTTAATTAAAGCAGTAAAGCATGGCATAAGTACAGGATCGTAAATAAAACCTCAAACTAGTTTGTGGCCCCAAGAAATAAGACGGAATCAAGCTCTGGCTAAGGGGGGCCCATAATTCCCCATATGTGGATAGTGCGATAAATCAAGGAACAGGTATCAAGTACTCGGGGTCCTACGGGACACAAGTGGGCGTTCGGAAACCAAATATTATCTATCACCCACCGATGCCTCTACTTACTTACTTCAATTTTAGTTGTTAAACAGGAGTTAAAGTGCATAATAAGTAAAGCCATGATCATATCCAACATCAACATGCGGCAATA
Organism: Avena atlantica; assembly: GCA_910589765.1. Taxonomy (NCBI): domain Eukaryota; kingdom Viridiplantae; phylum Streptophyta; class Magnoliopsida; order Poales; family Poaceae; genus Avena; species Avena atlantica. The sequence goes on from OU342737.1 coordinate 123,423,438, forward strand.
CATCAACAACTGTGGCACTTGACGACACGCAACAGCACTTGAGCAAGCGACTACGACGCGCAAGTCCAGCTATCTACCAAACAACAGGTAATAGGAGGTGGCCATGGCAATATAGGGCTGCAAGGGATATCACGGGTACGAAACTAGAGCAACGCAACACAGATAGCAATAGATCAACAGGAGGGAATAAATACTATAAAAGTAAGATAGGTAGAAAGGGGGAGATGCTCGCCTGAAAACATTGCCGAAGGTTCAACCGAAGATCGGGGCGAAGCTCACATCAACTCAACGGCCTTATCCGCGAAGAAGCAAAACACTAGAAGAAGCACCGGATGCAATATTTAATATTACGGCAAAAGATCGGGCATGATGCATGTATGATGTATGACATGGCAAAGGTGCGATACAATTGGGCAATATTAAGCGGAACCGGGGTCCCGTCCATTAATTAGATGGTTCATGTTATTTGGAACCCCCGCAATTTAAATGTTGTTTAACAAGGCCGAATATATCACCGGTTCGCTACACAAATTTAAATGAGGCCAATATGAGACTAGATTTGCCCGCATATGGGCCCCATATTTAATCATGAGGTGAATCGGCATAAGGCCCCCAAACCACATGATAAGATGCATGCGAGAACATTTAATATGCAACAATTTATTTAGAGGGCATTTATAAAATAGGGTTCGGGAAAAGGTTCACACATTAGGGGTCTCGACGATCTTGGGGTTCCGGGGTCGGTCTCAGGGTCCAGGGTTCGACGGGATCGGCGGGAGCGGAAACGTTCTCGAACAACAGGGCAGATCTTGTCGCATCCGCGGTGTTCGGGCCATGTTGTCGGTCTTGTCGTTGCGAGAATCTTGCCGGGTCCGCGTATCGGGTCGGTCTTGGCATGTTGGCGTCATCGGATCCATGTCGGCGCACTCGGGTCTTGGCGTCCTCGGGGCATTGGGCTTCGAATCGGGGGAGGCGATCTTGGGGTACCGCGTCTTCGGGTGCCGGGATGGAGAAGTTGCGGAGCGGAAGTTCATGTCGATTCCACTCCAACGGCCTTGTTGTTCTGTGGAGAAGATCTTGGGGGTGGACATCGCCGTCTTCGGGTTCTTTGGGTTTTCCATGCGGCGGTCTTGAAGTGGCCTTCGGATTCCACGTTGACGTTTTTGGCGTTCCCTTGCAGAGTACTTGTCGTTCGTGAAGGAGGACTTGCTGGTCCAAGCCGAGGATTGTAACACCCTCGGAATCGGACCTATGCAAGTTTGAGCAAAATTCGCCAAACCCGCATAGAAACGATTCAAAGGTGCCCACCAGGCACTTTCGTGCGGGTGGAAAACGAAGTAATAACATTACACAACAGTCCTCGATGGGACCCACAGAACAGATATATATAGCAGCGACTCAGAGAGTCAAGAGACAGAGATAATATACAAAGATCCAAATCACCTTGAAAACGATATAGCGTCCAGCTACGGACAAGATGCAAATGGGACTAAGAGCCCTGAAGAATAACCAATGGCGTCCATAACCCTGCCCAGGCCAAGCCGGAAGGGTAACCCTGCTAACGACGGCGATCTCAAAACCTGCTTAACAAAAGGGGTGCCGACAAAGGGCAAAGCAGAAAAACAAAGAAGGAGCGTCAGTACTGAGGCCAGTACACGGCGAGGCTAGAATTCGGCGGTCCTCGCCTACATAGGGTATGGTGGACTGAGCGGCAGCGGCAGCATGCACTAAACAACCTATAGAGACTCGATACAACTGGCGGCAATCAGAGAGGGGTAAGAAAGACCTATTCGGATCCCACCTGAAGCTAACACCAAACAAACCCATCCTGGCGTTTCCCCCTCGAGACCAAACGAGGAAGTCAACCGAGGAACTCACACGTGGGCAGTTTTATTTATTCAGTTATTGTTGCAGCAATTACTAGTCAAGTATAGATAATCACTCTGATAAAGTAAACAGTGGGCACTTTTAGTTAACCATTCCGTTATAGTTGCAGCAATTACTAATCATATACAGATGACATGAGATAACCCCAAAACCCCGCAGTTGTTGGTACTTTTATTCAGCCATTCCGTTGTAGTTGCAATACTTACTAGTCAGATACAATTGTCGCAAGCGACAAAGCAAACAAGCATTTGTGGGCAGTATTATTTAATCATTCCATTATAGTGAAGCTGATTACTAGTCATTATAAAGTCAAATTTATAGCAATAAACTTTAGTTATGCTTGTCTATGATCGAGATACTGTGCTCCAAGTCGTCCATATCCGCGGACACGGCTTTCAGAAAGTTTTACCCGGCCGGGGTGCACCAATAGCAACACACACTCGATCAACCTCGGAAAAACCAAATCAAAACCCAACGAGGCCTTCACGACAAAGCAATCACAGGATTCAGAAATATTTCAGGGGGCCACCCCATTAAGCTACCCGCAACGAAGTAAGCTAGCTCCGAGACGGACTCAAGGTCTGGGTAATACGGCTGTGAACGACTGGGAACCCCAAACGGGGCTTGTCGACACCGCGAAATCGTGTCCCGATCCTAAACAGTACAGTGTGCAGTACCTCGCACAATTTAAATACAGAAAGTAGCATGGCATAAGTACAGGATCGTAAATAAAACCTCAAACTAGTTTGTGGCCCCAAGAAATAAGACTGAATCAAGCTCTGGCTCAGGGGGGTCCCATATACCTCCCGGATGTGGATATCGCGATAAATCAAGGAACAGGTATCAAGTACTCGGGGTCTTACGGGACACAAGTGGGCGTTCGGAAACCAAATATTTTCTATCACCCACCGATGCCTCTGCTTATTTCAATTTTAGTTGTTAAACAGGAATTTAAAGTGAACAGTAAGTAAAACTAGAATCATCTCCAACATCAACATGCGGCAATACATCAACAACCGTGGCATATGACGACACACATCAGCACTTGAGCAAGCAACTACGACGCGCAAGTCCAACTATCTACCAAACAACAGGTAATAGGGTGTGTCCAAGGCAATATAGGGCTGCACGGTATATCAAAGGTACGGAAACTAAAGCATCGCAACAAAGATAGCAATAGATCAACAGGAGGGAATAAAGACTATAAAAGTAAGATAGGTAGAAAAGGGGGAGATGCTCGCCTGAAAACATTGTCGAAGGTTCATCCGAAGATCGAGGCGAAGCTCACATCAACTCAACGGCCTTATCCGCGAAGAAGCAAAACACTAGAAGGAACACCGGATGCAATATTTAATACACGGCAGAAGATCGGCATGATGCATGTGTGATGTATGGCATGGAAAGGTGCGATGCAATTAGGTCATATTAAGCGGAACTGGGGTTCCGACAATTACTTAAATGGTTCAAGTTATTTAGAAACCCCGCAATTTAAATGTTGTTTAACATGGCCAAAATATAGCACCGGTTCGCTACATCAATTTAAATGAGGCCAATATGAGACTAGATTTGCCCGCATATGGGCCCCATATTTAATTATTAGGTGAATCGGCATAAGGCCCCCAAACCACATGATATGCATGCAAGATGAATGTTTAAGATGCGACAAGTTGTTATTATATTATAAGATTAGGGTTTCGGGGAGGGGTTCACACATTGAGGGTCTCGACGATCTTGGGGTTTCCGGGGTTCGGGGTCGGTCTCAGGGTTCGACGGATCTGGGGTTCGGGGTTCGGCGAAAGCGTTCACGGATTCCGGGGTAGTGGATCTTGTCGCATCCGCGGCCTTCGGGTACGGGATCGGTCTCCGGGTTCGGGGGTCTCGGCGTTCCATGAAGAGGTACTTGGCCTGGCGTCGGGGCATCGGTCCCGTACTGGTTGCTGTCGTTGCGAAGCTCTCGTCGGGTCTGCGCCATCGAGTCGATCTTGGCGTCCGGGGAATTCCCGATGTGCCGTGGAGAAGATCTTGGCGCTCTCGAGGTGGTCTCTGGCGTACCGATGAAGAACTTGGCGTCTTGGATCGGGTTCCTATCTTGTCGTCGACGGCGAACTTGAAGCTAGGGTCAACGGCAGATCTTGACACGGGGAACGGTTTTTGTTGGCGGTCCTTCAATTTCAGCATCGTCGCCTTCTGGTGCGTTGTCGTTCTTCGTGTGGCCCTCTACCATGTCCTCACGGTTGCCACTATGCCCAACAGAGAGCCTTGACGTCCACGGGATCGGGTCAGGGACAGCACAAGGCAGCGGCGGGCCTAGCTGAGCGACAGGGAGGCCCACGCGGCGACGGCCGGGCTCGCGGAGGGGCGGCGGAAGGCGAGGCGAGCACGGGCCGGAGACGGGGCGGCTCGAGCGCGGAGAAGGGGGCCGGCGGCGGGGGTGGCCGAGCTGGCGGCGACGGCGCGCGGTCGCGGAGGCGCAGGAGGGCGGGGCGCGCACGGGGCGAGGCTCGGAGAGGAGCGGGTGCGACGGGGGTCTGCGGGCGGCGCACGCGGGGGTGCTCGCCTGGGGCGCGCGGGGATGGCTAGGGGGGGAACGGAGGACGGTGGCCGGCGAGCAAGGGGCCAGGAGAGGCAGGGAGAGCGCGCCGGCGAGGCGGACTGGGGCGGCGGACGGCAAGCGCGGCCGGCGAGCACGGGGGGGTTCGAGCGGGAGGCGAAGGCGCTGGTGGCGGGCGGCGAAGGAGCGAGCGGCGGCGCTGGGCGGAGCGACGGCGCGAGGCGGGTAGCGCGGCCTCGGGAGCGGGGCGGCTCGGAGGCGGCGGAAGGCGAGGTGGGGCTCCGCGCGCGGGGAGCGGGTCGAGGCGAGCGCGGCCACGCCCTGGCGGCGGAGGGAGCCCGAAGGGGGGGCGCGCGGCGAGGGGAGGGGGCTCGGGCGCCGGTAGAGGGAGGGGCCGGCGCGGCGGAGCTCGGCAGAGGGTGGCGGCGGAGGACGCGGCGGCGGGGAGGAGCAGGCGACGGAGGGCGCTGTGGCCGCGGAGGCGTGGCGGCGGCTCCGGTGGGCGGCGGCGCGGGCTGGAGAGGGGGAAGGAGGTGGCCTGGGGGAGATGGGCGTGTGCGTGCGTGTGTGCTCTGCGTGGAGGTGGAGGCCGGTTGGTGGGGTGGGGTGTGAGAGAGAGAGAGGGAGGCCACGTGGCGGCTAGGGAGTGGGGGAGGAGAGGGAGAGGGTGAGGTGGCATGGTGGGATTGGTGGGAGTGATGTGGCAGGCAGGGGGTGGGTAGATTAGTTGGTGAGTTTAGGATTTGGAGGGGCAGTTGTAGTTGGACCGATTTTATTTCTGGGGCGGTCGTTCGGGTCAATCGGCCCGTTCGACTGCCCCGCTAAAAATAACTGAAAATTTTATTTGCTTTGATTGGGCCGTTTGCGAACCCGATAGCAACAAAACAAAATAATCCGGAGTCCCGGGGTTTGCGTTTGAATAAAGAGGGGGCGTTTGGAAAACAAATCGGGGTTTGCCAAAAAGTTTTATGCAAACTATGCATGATGATGACAATGCAATGCACAAATTCAACGCGATTTTCTAGTAGTGGTTTTGCGGGATGCCACAATTCGACACCACTAACAAAGGATCTCGCCCTCGAGATCCGCCTCATGGTACCGGAAGGAAGGTCGGCGATCTGCATCTTCTCACTGCGTGTAGATCCTCGCGACACCACCAACGAGGGTTCCTTCTTCCTCTGGAAGTCGGCGACACCACCAACAAAGGGTCGTTGTTCCTGATCGACGAGAGAACACTCCGGAGAACAAAGGACGAAGGTAGAGGTATCAAACGATAAGGCCGCCTCTAACTTCCATTAGAAGAGGGAAAAGTTACATTGACCCACCAGTTCGATGTACTGAGCGAACAGTAAGAGTCGGGTAGGGTGATCAGTCCATCCCGGACCCAACTATCAACTCTATACATGGGTAGGAGAATCAGGCAACTCAACTCTCGAGATTTAGACTGAAGATCTTCATAGGTGGTATCCGGAACAAAGGAATGCTGCCAGCAGAAATCGTATGAAAGACACGCGGATTAGGTTTCGCGATGGTTCCATTGGCATGAACAACACATGCTCAAGGTATACTCCAACTTCACCAATGCTCGTCCTTCTCATATGTTTTCCAACGACACAGATATCCGGCGAGGAACACATATGGATAAAGAGCTCAAGAACAAAAGATTGGGGGAAGGGTACAACAGACAAGTTGCAGATTGATGATCGTAGCACCTCCGTTACAAAAGGGAGAAGGCGAAACCCTGAAGGTACGACGGAAACCCAACCACGAGAAATCCTGGACTCGAAGAGAGAGAGAAGAGAGCGGATTCAAAACATGTAGAGGTAAGAGGAGAACAGCAGAGGGGTAAGGAGTAAAATCAGACCTAATCAGAACTATCCAACTGATTTTGCAAAATAGTTTTGACACTCTACTCCGGCCGTTAGCTAGGTTATCCTACAGGCTGGACTTGTGGGGTATCGCAACTGCTGAGCTCTGATACCACTCTGTAACACCCTCGGAATCGGACCTATGCAAGTTTGAGCAAAATTCGCCAAACCCGCATAGAAACGATTCAAAGGTGCCCACCAGGCACTTTCGTGCGGGTGGAAAACGAAGTAATAACATTACACAACAGTCCTCGATGGGACCCACAGAACAGATATATATAGCAGCGACTCAGAGAGTCAAGAGTACAGAGATAATATACAAAGATCCAAATCACCTTGAAAACGATATAGCGTCCAGCTACGGACAAGATGCAAATGGGGCTAAGAGCCCTGAAGAATAACCAATGGCGTCCATAACCCTGCCCAGGCCAAGCCGGAAGGGTAACCCTGCTAACGACGGCGATCTCAAAACCTGCTTAACAAAAGGGGTGCCGACAAAGGGCAAAGCAGAAAAACAAAGAAGGAGCGTCAGTACTGAGGCCAGTACACGGCGAGGCTAGAATTCGGCGGTCCTCGCCTACATAGGGTATGGTGGACTGAGCGGCAGCGGCAGCATGCACTAAACAACCTATAGAGACTCGATACAACTGGCGGCAATCAGAGAGGGGTAAGAAAGACCTATTCGGATCCCACCTGAAGCTAACACCAAACAAACCCATCCTGGCGTTTCCCCCTCGAGACCAAACGAGGAAGTCAACCGAGGAACTCACACCGTGGGCAGTTTTATTTATTCAGTTATTGTTGCAGCAATTACTAGTCAAGTATAGATAATCACTCTGATAAAGTAAACAGTGGGCACTTTTAGTTAACCATTCCGTTATAGTTGCAGCAATTACTAATCATATACAGATGACATGAGATAACCCCAAAACCCCGCAGTTGTTGGTACTTTTATTCAGCCATTCCATTGTAGTTGCAATACTTACTAGTCAGATACAATTGTCGCAAGCGACAAAGCAAACAAGCATTTGTGGGCAGTATTATTTAATCATTCCATTATAGTGAAGCTGATTACTAGTCATTATAAAGTCAAATTTATAGCAATAAACTTTAGTTATGCTTGTCTATGATCGAGATACTGTGCTCCAAGTCGTCCATATCTGCGGACACGGCTTTCAGAAAGTTTTACCCGGCCGGGGTGCACCAATAGCAACACACACTCGATCAACCTCGGAAAAACCAAATCAAAACCCAACGAGGCCTTCACGACAAAGCAATCACAGGATTCAGAAATATTTCAGGGGGCCACCCCATTAAGCTACCCGCAACGAAGTAAGCTAGCTCCGAGACGGACTCAAGGTCTGGGTAATACGGCTGTGAACGACTGGGAACCCCAAACGGGGCTTGTCGACACCGCGGAATCGTGTCCCGATCCTAAACAGTACAGTGTGCAGTACCTCGCACAATTTAAATACAGAAAGTAGCATGGCATAAGTACAGGATCGTAAATAAAACCTCAAACTAGTTTGTGGCCCCAAGAAATAAGACTGAATCAAGCTCTGGCTCAGGGGGGTCCCATATACCTCCCGGATGTGGATAGCGCGATAAATCAAGGAACAGGTATCAAGTACTCGGGGTCTTACGGGACACAAGTGGGCGTTCGGAAACCAAATATTTTCTATCACCCACCGATGCCTCTGCTTATTTCAATTTTAGTTGTTAAACAGGAATTTAAAGTGAACAGTAAGTAAAACTAGAATCATCTCCAACATCAACATGCGGCAATACATCAACAACCGTGGCATATGACGACACACATCAGCACTTGAGCAAGCAACTACGACGCGCAAGTCCAACTATCTACCAAACAACAGGTAATAGGGTGTGTCCAAGGCAATATAGGGCTGCACGGTATATCAAAGGTACGGAAACTAAAGCATCGCAACAAAGATAGCAATAGATCAACAGGAGGGAATAAAGACTATAAAAGTAAGATAGGTAGAAAAGGGGGAGATGCTCGCCTGAAAACATTGTCGAAGGTTCATCCGAAGATCGAGGCGAAGCTCACATCAACTCAACGGCCTTATCCGCGAAGAAGCAAAACACTAGAAGGAACACCGGATGCAATATTTAATACACGGCAGAAGATCGGCATGATGCATGTGTGATGTATGGCATGGCAAGGTGCGATGCAATTAGGTCATATTAAGCGGAACCGGGGTTCCGACAATTACTTAAATGGTTCAAGTTATTTAGAAACCCCGCAATTTAAATGTTGTTTAACATGGCCAAAATATAGCACCGGTTCGCTACATCAATTTAAATGAGGCCAATATGAGACTAGATTTGCCCGCATATGGGCCCCATATTTAATTATTAGGTGAATCGGCATAAGGCCCCCAAACCACATGATATGCATGCAAGATGAATGTTTAAGATGCGACAAGTTGTTATTATATTATAAGATTAGGGTTTCGGGGAGGGGTTCACACATTGAGGGTCTCGACGATCTTGGGGTTTCCGGGGTTCGGGGTCGGTCTCAGGGTTCGACGGATCTGGGGTTCGGGGTTCGGCGGAAGCGTTCACGGATTCCGGGGTAGTGGATCTTGTCGCATCCGCGGCCTTCGGGTACGGGATCGGTCTCCGGGTTCGGGGGTCTCGGCGTTCCATGAAGAGGTACTTGGCCTGGCGTCGGGGCATCGGTCCCGTACTGGTTGCTGTCGTTCTTGTCGTTGCGAAGCTCTCGTCGGGTCTGCGCCATCGAGTCGATCTTGGCGTCCGGGGAATTCCCGATGTGTCGTGGAGAAGATCTTGGCGCTCTCGAGGTGGTCTCTGGCGTACCGATGAAGAACTTGGCGTCTTGGATCGGGTTCCTATCTTGTCGTCGACGGCGAACTTGAAGCTAGGGTCAACGGCAGATCTTGACACGGGGAACGGTTTTTGTTGGCGGTCCTTCAATTTCAGCATCGTCGCCTTCTGGTGCGTTGTCGTTCTTCGTGTGGCCCTCTACCATGTCCTCACGGTTGCCACTATGCCCAACAGAGAGCCTTGACGTCCACGGGATCGGGTCAGGGACAGCACAAGGCAGCGGCGGGCCTATCTGAGCGACAGGGAGGCCCACGCGGCGACGGCCGGGCTCGCGGAGGGGCGGCGGAAGGCGAGGCGAGCACGGTCCGGAGACGGGGCGGCTCGAGCGCGGAGAAGGGGGCCGGCGGCGGGGGTGGCCGAGCTGGCGGCGACGGCGCGCGGTCGCGGAGGCGCAGGAGGGCGGGGCGCGCACGGGGCGAGGCTCGGAGAGGAGCGGGTGCGACGGGGGTCTGCGGGCGGCGCACGCGGGGGTGCTCGCCTGGGGCGCGCGGGGATGGCTAGGGGGGGAACGGAGGACGGTGGCCGGCGAGCAAGGGGCCAGGAGAGGCGGGGAGAGCGCGCCGGCGAGGCGGACTGGGGCGGCGGACGGCAAGCGCGGCCGGCGAGCACGGGGGGGTTCGAGCGGGAGGCGAAGGCGCTGGTGGCGGGCGGCGAAGGAGCGAGCGGCGGCGCTGGGCGGAGCGACGGCGCGAGGCGGGGAGCGCGGCCTCGGGAGCGGGGCGGCTCGGAGGCGGCGGAAGGCGAGGTGGGGCTCCGCGCGCGGGGAGCGGGTCGAGGCGAGCGCGGCCACGCCCTGGCGGCGGAGGGAGCCCGAAGGGGGGGCGCGCGGCGAGGAGAGGGGGCTCGGGCGCCGGTAGAGGAAGGGGCCGGCGCGGCGGAGCTCGGCAGAGGGTGGCGGCGGAGGACGCGGCGGCGGGGAGGAGCAGGCGACGGAGGGCGCTGTGGCCGCGGAGGCGTGGCGGCGGCTCCGGTGGGCGGCGGCGCGGGCTGGAGAGGGGGAAGGAGGTGGCCTGGGGGAGATGGGCGTGTGCGTGCGTGTGTGCTCTGCGTGGAGGTGGAGGCCGGTTGGTGGGGTGGGGTGTGAGAGAGAGAGAGGGAGGCCACGTGGCGGCTAGGGAGTGGGGGAGGAGAGGGAGAGGGTGAGGTGGCATGGTGGGATTGGTGGGAGTGATGTGGCAGGCAGGGGGTGGGTAGATTAGTTGGTGAGTTTAGGATTTGGAGGGGCAGTTGTAGTTGGACCGATTTTATTTCTGGGGCGGTCGTTCGGGTCAATCGGCCCGTTCGACTGCCCCGCTAAAAATAACTGAAAATTTTATTTGCTTTGATTGGGCCGTTTGCGAACCCGATAGCAACAAAACAAAATAATCCGGAGTCCCGGGGTTTGCGTTTGAATAAAGAGGGGGCGTTTGGAAAACAAATCGGGGTTTGCCAAAAAGTTTTATGCAAACTATGCATGATGATGACAATGCAATGCACAAATTCAACGCGATTTTCTAGTAGTGGTTTTGCGGGATGCCACAAGGATCGACCTTCGGGTATGGGGTCTCGGCCTCGGTAGATCTTGTAAGACGCAGAGCCCCCTGGATGAAGAGGATCTGGCCGACACATACAAGCCCAACATGGCACCAAATAGTAGCACATGGACTAGCACGCTGCTTCACAGGAACTGGCCATCAGAGGGCTCGAGGGCGCCAGGGGCGAGGCTCGCCGGCGATCGGACTGGCCCGTGGACGACTGATCTTGCGACGGCCGGAGGTTGGAGCAGTACTGCCAGGTCGAGGTGGCCCCAAGGCGAGGACTGGCGGCGCGGTGGTTGGTCTGAGCCGACGGGGACGACGTGGCTCGCGGCCGGCGGTGAGGGGGGGCTTCGGGCGGAGGCGGCCGGCGGAGTGGCTCGACGGAGGCCTTGCGGGGCCGGCGCAGAGGCGGGGCCCGCGGCGGCGCGGCTCGGGCGAGCGGACGCGGGGCGAGCGCCGGCGCGGCGGCGGGAGGCAGAGGGGGCTCGGGGATGCAGGCGGCGAGCGGGGTCGCGGCAGGTGGAGGCCCGGCGGCGGCGGCTTGCGCTGCGGAGGCAGCCGGGTCCGGTGAGCTTGGCGGGCGGAGATGCGAAGGGCGCGGCCGACGGGCGCGCGCGGGATGCGGGCGGCGAGGTTGCCGGGGCGAGGAGGAACCCGGCGGGAGGGTCGGAGCGGGCCGGGGAACGCGGAGGTCGGGGCGTAGCCAGGGAGGCGCGGAGGGGGTGGCTGCAGCGCCACGGCGGAGGAGGGGGAGGGGCTTGGCCGGCGAGCGGCGGCAGGCGAGGAGGGGGAGGTGCGGTTGTCGGGCGTGGGGCTGGGGTCGAGGTGGGTCCCAGGGTGGGCCACAAGCGGGGGATGGGGAGGCTGGCGTGCGTGCTGCTGCGTGTGGGGCTGGGGCGCGCGCGCGTGGGTGCAGTGTGTGCTGAGTGTGGCCCTGGGTGAGTGCTGTGTGGGTGGGAGAGGGTGAGAGAGAGAGGGTCTAGGTGGAGGGCTAGGATTGGTTAGAGGAGAGAGGGTGGCTGAGGTGGCGAGAGGCTATTGGAGGGAGTGAGGTGGAGGGTTGGGCTGGGTAGATAGTTTGGTAGGTTTAGGAATTAGGTGGACCGTTTTTAGGTTCTGGGGGTGGTCGTTCGGGTCAATCGGCCCGTTCGACTGCCCCTATTAAAAATAATTTAATATTTTATTTATTTTCAAATAGCTTTTGTAACTAGTTTTAGGCAAACAAAATATCCGGAACATCCGGGGGTTTAATTTGAAATAGAAGGAGGGCTAGTTTCAGAAACCATAGACTTTCGCAAATAGTTTTTAGGCAAGATAATATGCATGATGATGACGATGCTCAAATGCAATGTGGCATGATGACATGAGCATGCGGTCATGACGATGCAATGCACAAAAACAACGCGATTTTCTAGTAGTCGTTTTGCGGGATGCCACAATTCGACACCACTAACAGTGGATCTCGCCCTCGAGATCCGCCTCATGGTACCGGAAGGGAGGTCGGCGATCTGATACTTCGCGCTTCGTGTAGATCCTCGCGACACCACCAACAAGAGATCGTTGTCCGTGATCGTCGGGAGAACACTCCGGGAGCAAAAGGGCGAAGGTAGAGGTATCAACAAATAAAGCCACCTCTACTTCCGTGGACGGAGTAAAATTGCTGGATCCACTAATTCGATGTACAAGAGCGAATGATAAGAGTAGTCGGATGGTGATCAGTCCATCGCGCACCCAAACCATTACTCTGCACACGAATAGGCGGATTATGCAATCAACTCTCGGAATTAGACTGAAGATCTCGACAAGCGAGGTTCGGAAACAAGGGAGTGATGCAGACTCTGCATCGGATCTGGCGTAGATGATGTCGTCGCGTCGGAAAACACCGGAAGGCACAAACAAGGACAAAGAATGGTACCACCGTAGACGGATTCATCAGGCAGCTTGAACACCGGGCGGTAGAACACCGTTAACAGAGGAGGAAGCGAAACCCTGAAGGTACGATGGAAAACCCCACCACGAGAATTCCTGGACTCGAAGAAAAGATAAGAGAGCAGGTTCAAAACACGTCGAGATAAGAGGAGAGCAGCAGAGGGGTAAGGAGTAAAATCAGACCTAATCAGAACTATTCAACCGATTTTTCAAACATAGTTTTGACACTCTACTTCGGCCGTTAGCTAGGTTATCCTACAGGCTGGACTTGTGGGGTATCGTAACTGCTGAGCTCTGATACCACTCTGTAACACCCTCTGAATCGAACCTATGCAAGTTTCAGCGATTCCCGCCAAACCCGCATAGAAACGATTCAAAGGTGCCCACCAGGCACTTTCGTGCGGGTGGAAAACGAAGTAATACAATTACACAACAGTCCTCGATGGGACCCACAGAACAGATATATATACAACACGACTCCCTGAGTCAAGAATACAGATATACAGAACAAAGATCCAAATCACCTTGAAAATGATAGAGCGTCCGACTACGGACAAGATGCAAATGGGGCTAAGAGCCCTGAAGAATAACCAATGTCGTCCATAACCCTGCCCAGGCCAAGCCGGAAGGGTAACCCTGCTAACGACGTCGATCTCAAAACCTGCTTAAACAAAAGGGGTGCCGACAAAGGGCAAAGGAAAAAGAGGAGCGTCAGTACTGAGGCCAGTACACGGCGAGACTAGAATTCGGCGGTCCTCGCCTACATAGGTATGGTGGACTGAAGCGGCAGCGGCGGCATGCACTATACACCCTATAGAGACTCGATACAACTGGCGGCAATCAGAGAGGGGTAAGGAAGACCTATTCGGAACCAACCTGATACTAACACCAAACAAACCCATCCTGGCGTTTCCCCCTCGAAACCAAACGAGGAAGTCAACCGAGGAACTCACACAGTTGGCAGTTTTATTTATTCAGTTATCGTTGCAGCAATTACTAATCAGGTATAGATAATCGTCCTGATAAAATAAGCAGTGGGCCGTTTTAGTTAACCATTCCGTTGTAGTTGCAACAATTACTAATCAGGTACAGATAGCATGAGATGAACCCAAAACCCAGCAGTTGTTGGTACTTTTATTCGGCCATTCCGTTGTAGTTGCAATACTTACTAGTCAGGTACAATGGTCGCAAGCGACACTCCAAACAAGCAATTGTGGGCAGTATTAATTAGCCATTCCATTATAGTGAAGCTGATTACTAGTCATTATAAAGTCAAATTTATAGCAATAAACTTTAGTTATGCTTGTCTATGGTCGAGATACTGTGCTCCAAGTCGTCCATAACCGCGGACACGGCTTTCAGAAAGTTTTAACCCGGCCGGGGTGCACAAATAGCAACACACACACGATCAACCTCGGAAAAACCAAATCAAAACCCAACGAGGTCTTCACGACAAAGCAATCACAAGATTCAGAAATATTTCAGGGGGCCACCCCATTGAGTAGAACCGCAACGAAGTAAGCAAGCTCCGAGACGGACTCAAGGTTTGGGTAGACGGCTGTGAACGATTGGGAACCCAAAACTGGGCTTGTCGACACCGCGGAATCGTGTCCCGATCCTAAACAGTACAGGTGCTATCTGTCGCACAATTTAATTAAAGCAGTAAAGCATGGCATAAGTACAGGATCGTAAATAAAACCTCAAACTAGTTTGTGGCCCCAAGAAATAAGACGGAATCAAGCTCTGGCTAAGGGGGGCCCATAATTCCCCATATGTGGATAGTGCGATAAATCAAGGAACAGGTATCAAGTACTCGGGGTCCTACGGGACACAAGTGGGCGTTCGGAAACCAAATGTTATCTATCACCCACCGATGCCTCTACTTACTTACTTCAATTTTAGTTGTTAAACAGGAGTTAAAGTGCATAATAAGTAAAGCCATGATCATATCCAACATCAACATGCGGCAATACATCAACAACTGTGGCACTTGACGACACGCAACAGCACTTGAGCAAGCGACTACGACGCGCAAGTCCAGCTATCTACCAAACAACAGGTAATAGGAGGTGGCCATGGCAATATAGGTCTTCAAGGGATATCACGGGTACGAAACTAGAGCAACGCAACACAGATAGCAATAGATCAACAGGAGGGAATAAATACTATAAAAGTAAGATAGGTAGAAAGGGGGAGATGCTCGCCTGAAAACATTGCCGAAGGTTCAACCGAAGATCGGGGCGAAGCTCACATCAACTCAACGGCCTTATCCGCGAAGAAGCAAAACACTAGAAGAAGCACCGGATGCAATATTTAATACTACGGCAAAAGATCGGGCATGATGCATGTATGATGTATGACATGGCAAAGGTGCGATACAATTGGGCAATATTAAGCGGAACCAGGGTCCCGTCCATTAATTAGATGGTTCATGTTATTTGGAACCCCCGCAATTTAAATGTTGTTTAACAAGGCCGAATATATCACCGGTTCGCTACACAAATTTAAATGAGGCCAATATGAGACTAGATTTGCCCGCATATGGGCCCCATATTTAATCATGAGGTGAATCGGCATAAGGCCCCCAAACCACATGATAAGATGCATGCGAGAACATTTAATATGCAACAATTTATTTAGAGGGCATTTATAAAATAGGGTTCGGGAAAAGGTTCACACATTAGGGGTCTCGACGATCTTGGGGTTCCGGGGTCGGTCTCAGGGTCCAGGGTTCGACGGGATCGGCGGGAGCGGAAACGTTCTCGAACAACGGGGCAGATCTTGTCGCATCCGCGGTGTTCGGGCCATGTTGTCGGTCTTGTCGTTGCGAGAATCTTGCCGGGTCCGCGTATCGGGTCGGTCTTGGCATGTTGGCGTCATCGGATCCATGTCGGCGCACTCGGGTCTTGGCGTCCTCGGGGCATTGGGCTTCGAATCGGGGGAGGCGATCTTGGGGTACCGCGTCTTCGGGTGCCGGGATGGAGAACTTGGTGGTTCCGAGGAAGTACTTGTCGTTGCGGAGCGGAAGTTCATGTCGATTCCACTCCAACGGCCTTGTTGTTCTGTGGCGAAGATCACGGGGTCACCGGGGTCCGAGAAGAAGATCTTGGGGGTGGACATCGCCGTCTTCGGGTTCTTTGGGTTTTCCATGCGGCGGTCTTGAAGTGGCCTTCGGATTCCACGTGGACGTTTTTGGCGTTCCCTTGCAGAGTACTTGTCGTTCGTGAAGGAGGACTTGCTGGTCCAAGCCGAGGATCGACCTTCGGGTATGGGGTCTCGGCCTCGGTAGATCTTGTAAGACGCAGAGCCCCCTGGATGAAGAGGATCTGGCCGACACATACAAGCCCAACATGGCACCAAATAGTAGCACATGTACTAGCACGCTGCTTCACAGGAACTGGCCATCAGAGGGCTCGAGGGCGCCAGGGGCGAGGCTCGCCGGCGATCGGACTGGCCCGTGGACGACTGATCTTGCGACGGCCGGAGGTTGGAGCAGTACTGCCAGGTCGAGGTGGCCCCAAGGCGAGGACTGGCGGCGCGGTGGTTGGGCTGAGCCGACGGGGACGACGTGGCTCGCGGCCGGCGGAGAGGGGGGGATTCGGGCGGAGGCGGCCGGCGGAGTGGCTCGACGGAGGCCTTGCGGGGCCGGCGCAGAGGCGGGGCCCGCGGCGGCGCGGCTCGGGCGAGCGGACGCGGGGCGAGCGCCGACGCGGCGGCGGGAGGCAGAGGGGGCTCGGGGATGCAGGCGGCGAGCGGGGTCGCGACAGGTGGAGGCCCGACGGCGGCGGCTTGCGCTGCGGAGGCAGCCGGGTCCGGTGAGCTTGGCGGGCGGAGATGCGAAGGGCGCAGCCGACGGGCGCGCGCGGGATGCTGGCGGCGAGGTTGCCGGGGCGAGGAGGAACCCGGCGGGAGGGTCGGAGCGGGCCGGGGAACGCGGAGGTCGGGGCGTAGCCAGGGAGGCGCGGAGGGGGTGGCTGCAGCGCCACGGCGGAGGAGGGGGAGGGGCTTGGCTGGCGAGCGGCGGCAGGCGAGGAGGGGGAGGTGCGGTTGTCGGGCGTGGGGCTGGGGTCGAGGTGGGTCCCAGGGTGGGCCACAGGCGGGGGATGGGGAGGCTGGCGTGCGTGCTGCTGCGTGTGGGGCTGGGGCGCGCGCGCGTGGGTGCAGTGTGTGCTGAGTGTGGCCCTGGGTGAGTGCTGTGTGGGTGGGGAGGGTGAGAGAGAGAGGGTCTAGGTGGAGGGCTAGGATTGGTTAGAGGAGAGAGGGTGGCTGAGGTGGCGAGAGGCTATTGGAGGGAGTGAGGTGGAGGGTTGGGATGGGTAGATAGTTTGGTAGGTTTAGAAATTAGGTGGACCGTTTTTAGGTTCTGGGGGTGGTCGTTCGGGTCAATCGGCCCGTTCGACTGCCCCTATTAAAAATAATTTAATATTTTATTTATTTTCAAATAGCTTTTGTAACTAGTTTTAGGCAAACAAAATATCCGGAACATCCGGGGGTTTAATTTGAAATAGAAGGAGGGCTAGTTTCAGAAACCATAGACTTTCGCAAATAGTTTTTAGGCAAGATAATATGCATGATGATGACGATGCTCAAATGCAATGTGGCATGATGACATGAGCATGCGGTCATGACGATGCAATGCACAAAAACAACGCGATTTTCTAGTAGTGGTTTTGCGGGATGCCACAACGGTTCAAGCGGCGTCTTCTCTAGGCCTCCAACACATTCACCGCTGCATGTGAGGCGGACACCATGCCTGACCCCTGAAAAAGTGCCGGCGTCGACCAGCCATGTTGGGACAGCTAGATCAGGGCTGCATCGCCAGTACTCCATGGGAGCCAGGACGGATCTGGGAAGCGGAGAAGGACGGATCTGGGAGGGGAAAGGGGAGGGTGTGTGTGTGTCTATCGACGACGGGGGTGTGAGGGAGGAGAGCAAACCTGTCGGCTTGACGAAGAGGAGGCACCGAAGGGGATAGGAAGGCGGGCGACGCAGCGGCACGACGGTGGCTGCAATGCGAGGCGGGGCCGGCACTTCCACCACGCCACTAGAGAGGAGTGGGAAAAGGAATTGGAACCTCAGAAGAGAGAAGTGGACCCGCAGGTGGGTTTCTGTCGGAAACCAAGTCTGACCCGCCCTGTGATCGCGCGTCTCGGAGAAGATCGGACGGCCAGAAGCCGGAGGCTCTCGTGCTATCTGGCCACCGAGCACTTTTTAGTATGGGAGTGCCTAGATCTCAGGCGCCTGAGAACTTCTTCTGTCTAAGTCGCTGACATCATCCTACTATTTGTGCTAGTTACAACCTAGTTGCAACTTATATAATTTGTACTAATTCTCAGTTGCAACTCATTAAAATCTCAGTTACAACCTAGTTGCAACTCATGTGAAAGCCTCATGTTGCACGAATCGCGAGGTAAATCTAACGGCGAGAGAGGTGACTGAGAACTAAGAAATTCTCGAACGACCGAGAACTATCAACTCCGTTTAAGTATTTGGATTTTAATTATAAGTTATGAGACGTGACTAGTCGTGTGAACATGCGGGAGGTGGGCCGGCCGTTTGTCTTGTTTCTAGTCAGCCGTGACTCATAGGCGATTTGGACGTTTGTACTTGTTGTCCATCCCGAGCGATGGATGGATAGATGTGGACGCACAGCAGTGACACCCCGGTGGCGTGCAGATCTCGGCTACATCGCCGTATCTACAGCAGCCAGCAGCTAGCTGCAAGAGCACCTGATCTCGCTAACACGCGCCGTGGTATAGCCATGGCCTTTTCCTCATCGTCCCGCCACGAAGAATCGCCGGAGGAGCCGACGAGGGACTGGGCGGACCTGCCGCGGGACGCCCTGCTGACGGCGCTCCACAGTCTGGGCCACGTGGACATCCTCACGGGGGCCGCGCAGGTGTGCGGGCCCTGGGCGCGGGCAGCGCGGGAGGAGCCCGAGCTGTGGCGCCGCGTCGACCTGCGCTTCCACGGCGGCCTCATCTCCTCCCGCCGCGCCGTCGACCTCAACAGGATGGCGCGGGAGGCCGTCATCCGCGGCGCGGGGCAGTGCGAGGCCTTCTGGGGAGAGGGCGCCCTGGATCACAGCGTCCTCTCCCTTCTCCGTGATACCGGGTAAGGTTTCGAATTCACCTACTACCTTTTTCTCCAGATCGTCGATTCAAAGCTGAAACGGGATTGCTAGACAAGTCTTACGGTTAGATTACTTACCTGTAACTAGTAACCCGCACTCTCTCTCTCTGCCGGGTAGGAGAGCCACTGTGAAGTGAAGCAGAGCACTGTGGCGCGCCGGAGAAGGCGCTTGTCACTCCTATTCCCAGTTGACCCCTGCTGAGTGGGTACGCACCGTGAAGCAGAGCAATGTGGCACTCGCTGTCGCACTGAGATTAGTGCTAGCGGCGCTGCTGCCGATGGCAAAGGCCGGCTTGGGTGGGTAGGCTAGGTGAGACCGTGAGAGAGGGGTTGGAGATGGTTTCATTTCACTAGCGGATCAGTGTATCTTTGCTGATCCTTTGAGGTTATGAACGGTTGATCCGTTGATTGCCACATATTTGTATATAGACCCCTCTTTTTTTTGTCTAACTCGGTGAGGTTTTAAAAACAGTATTATGATGAAAGAACAATCTCAAACTTCTTCAATCAATTATATAAAGGGATGGCTTCATGCAATTTGGGATTTGGCAGAATTGCCTTTTTAGGCATGATTTATGGGAGGACAGGCCTATGAGTTCAATTTATCCTCATTTTCACCTTTGCTAAAGACAGTTCGTTAAATGCCCGACAAGTCTCATAGGATATATGGAGGATCTCTTTTACCTTCCTCTCTAGTAAAGACCCTTTGTTAAATGACCATCATGTCATATCCCAGGAATAAATGGAGGATCTCTTTTACATGCCTTTCTTTCAGCAAGCAGGCCAGGAGGGAGGGTGTGAGAATTTCAATCAATAGATAGAGAAGGATCAATGGTCATTTATCTGGAATTGCAATCATTACTATCAATCAAAGCCTACAGGCTTATGATATGCCATGCAACTATTCTACCACATTTCAACCGGCTATGAGACAGGTCATGTCAGTTTAAACATACTGTTTTCCTCGAGCTATTGCTTCATGACCTACTAAATACTAGGAACTTGGTCAAAGAAGAATTTTGTGACCCCTTCCTATATCTGTGCCTTGCACAATTGCAATGTCGAGGAAACCCTCCAGCACCTTTTCTAGCCCGTCCTTTTTTCTCAAAAGATGTTGAGATTATATTTCCCCTAAAAGATCATACAAATCTACTGGTTTATTAAGCTTTTAGTGATACCAAATTCAAGTTAAAAATGCCCCTTTTTTGTGGAAATAATAGTCGTTGCCTGATGGAGCATTTGGGTCAGAAGAAATAAATTAACACTTTTGCTTCGGTCCCCCCCCCCCCCCCCCTCCCCCACTTCTTTTCAAACTTTAACAATCAAAAACTTGATACCGATTGTTTAGAGGACCGTACGAACCCACGTATGGTCCTCTTAGACGTATACTCATTGTACACTATACTCATATGTCCGTGGAAGGCGAAAACTGGAAGTTATATAACAGCAATAACAAAAAATTTAAACATGACATGCAAAGACGTAGATTGCGATAATGGGAGGTGGGATCAGCCAGCTGGAACGTGGATTATACCTAGTTCGACCGAGTACACATATACGAAGATATACGTGGCCTCGATATGGTTTACGACGGGTCAAAAAAATAAAACAGCCCATGCGGTTTAAGTTTAGGTTAGGGGGGGGGGGGGGACGGAAGCACACCTCATTAATTAATCTTGTATATTGAAGCCCACACTTTTGAAAAGTGGCAGCAATATTGCATACATGAATTTGTCATGGTGGGTCATTGGTCTAGGGAAAAAATATACTTCCCAATCTTCTGATTGGTTACAAATGCACCTTTCTTTAATTTTGTATATGTAAGTACCCAGTACATATTACATAATTAATAAAAGCTACAGTGGGGGAATCTCCCTACCTTTTCCGTAAAAAGATGTTTGGTTATGTCTCATTTGATCGATGCACACAACCAAGTTAAAATTTCCAACACAAAATTAAAATGGCTATTTTGAATATATGCAGCTACTTGGTTACACATTTAAGCAGAGGCATGTTAAGTTGGATCAGAATTCTAAGACTGACACTCAGGCAGGACTAGAGAATCTGTGTGTACTGAGCAGGAGGACAGGAAATTCTGTCCATCAGTATAATTCAAACATTAAATTTATTTACATTCTATGATAATTACTATTATTTCTCATGTGTGCTATACTGGAAATTCTATAGATAATGTTCTACTTGTTGCTCAACAATAACTCAGACTCAGGTGGTGTACTTAATTTGCAGGGCGCTTTCACTGAAGAGCCTGCGTCTCATCTCTTGTGAATGGATCTACGATGTGCCTCTGGCGTTAACGATAACGAAGTTTACTCTCCTAGAGGAGCTAGAGCTCTCAAACTGCCGCGGCGACTTCCCGAAGACGTGTGCAGCTGCTGGCAAGGCCTGCCCACTCCTGAAGCGTCTCCGGCTGAGCAGCAAGCGATTCATCAAACACAGCCCAGTCCCCACGGATGGGGAGGCCACGGCGATCGCCACGACGATGCCCGGGCTGCGTTCGCTGCAGCTCTTCGCGAAACGCCTCAGCAACGGTGGCCTGGCAGCCATCCTTGATGGCTGCCCGCTCCTGGAGTCGCTCGACATCCGCCACTGCTTCAACATTGTGATGAACTACGAGATGCGCGTGAGGTGCTCCCGGGTCAAGACGCTTAGGCGCCCCCACGACCCGACGGACGACTACGATCTCGAGTTTTCATCACCGGACATGAACGATCCCTGGGCGAGGATGAGACCGCAGACCGAATACTACGACGAATGGGAGTTCAGTTCACGCTAGTGCCATTTGGTACGGGTTCCTTGATTACGTTTAAGTGAATGTGTACAAATTGGCATGCATGATTCTGAGAATAATGTACGGTCAAATTATTATGCTCTAAATGATAATTGTTATTGTTAGAAACAAATTAATTTAAAGGTTGTTGGGCTCATCGGATTCGCATCACGATCCGTGTGTTCTATGATTTGCAAGTTGGTTGCAATTGCAAGTGAGGCTGGAAGGGAGAGTTTTTGGTTATTGCAACCTGGACCTTTTTTTCTGGAAAAGGAGCATATATTAATATCGCCATAATGACTTTGCCTCTGCAACAATGCATTAAATTACCGTATTTGCATTATAGATGCACGTAGCCCGAAAAAAAGAATTAAAAAAAAAGTCCGCTATAGCGATAAGATCCTTAGTAGCAGTGACACTAATCCCACCAGAACAACACCAGAAGTCTACCATCTCTAATAGCGACGCCTTTAAGAAGAAAATATAGCACAAACACCGTAGTCGCCCTATCAAAAATCGTAGGTTTTCACCTTAGAGAAAGTCCTCGCTCACAAAATAATACCGTCAACAAGGTCATTGCCAGCCACAATCAATTAAGGCCAGACCTTGGATTTTCACACTTCAAGATAAGACTATGAACTCCTCATGTGCTACCGCTCCCCTTTTTAATACCGCTGCTGCAATTCACGAATCACCAAGCCAATTCTTTATCGTCACCAAGACTCGACCCACCATAGCTAATCCACAAATCTGGGCTTCCATGACATTCTCCGCACACTGAATTCACCATGAAACTAAAGATATGTTCCACGATGACAACGGACTATAGAGCTTCGCCTCACTCTCTCTGAAACCAAACGGTTAGAAAAAGAACGGTTGCGCGCAATCGAATTCCATCCGTTCCAACAATCTCCGGGCATGAATCATCCATGGGAGTTCGTTGGCAAAGTTTTCCGGAACATGACACTGCCACCAGATCAATCAAAATGGGCTGAAGGTAGATTTTCGTCTTGGCGTGGATTGCGCCCCTACCAGCTGATGTGACAAGTGCCGCCACCCGCCGAGGGAGAACCGCCATCAAAGCCCGAGACCGTCGCCTAGGCTTCCAGACCCCGTCGCCATTAGATCGCCGTCAGCGCGACAACCTCCGAGTATCCAAGGGGCTCTCTTTGGGAGAGAGGAAGCAGCCCCGCTGCCACCATTGGCCGGCCGGCGTCCTCCGATGGCAATGGATAAGAAGAGGGGTGATGCGTGCACCAAGTGTTGATGTGGAGCACTTCGTTGGAACCCCAAGAGCAAGGTGTGATGGAGCACATCAGCAAGTTTCCCTCAGTAGAGACCGATGTTATCGAACCAGAAGGAGGAAGGAAACGTCACACATGTGTTGCTGGCAACGTGGAGACCTGCACAACACAAACTCAAGACTTTGCCCCAACGAATCAGTGAGATTTTCAAGCTCATCGGTTTGCTGTAACAAAGAATTAAACGTATGGTGTGGAAGGTAATAGTTTGCAGCAAGTAAACAAGTAATAGTGGAAGATGTATCAATAGTAAGGATTGGAGCGGGGTCCATAATTCACTAGAGGTGCTCTCCTTAGATAAACAACATGGCTTAAAGGGTAAACAAATTACAGCGGGGCAATTGACAGGATCTGAGCAAGGCATAACAATGCAATTACTAGCTATCAAGATCCTATGAAGTTGATTGGGCAATACAACATTATACATAGACCGTAATCCAACTGCATCTATGACTAGAAGTCCACCTGCAGGTTATCATCCGAACCCCCTCCAGTATTAAGTTACAAGCAACAAACAACTGCTTTCAGAAAAGTGTGTAAGGTAAACAATCCACATATTCCATGCACAAGCGACCGTTGTTTTCTCCCTAGTAGCAACAACACATCTACAACCGAAGAGATTTCTGTCACTTCCCTTGGAAACTAGAGGCATGAACCCACTATCGAGCATCAATACTCCCTCTTAGAGTCACTAGCAACTACTTGGCCAAGATAACCACTAGCAATGGAGAGCATGCAAGATCACAAACAACACAGACATGATAGAATCATAAAGATAGAACCATTAATCAAACCAACATAATAATCTCAATATCCATCGGATCCCCGCAAACACAACATGCATGATTACAAATAGATTAGATCTTGATCATGAACGGAGCTCACAAGATCTATACATAAAAGCACAAAGGAGGAGATACAACCATCTAGCTACTACATGGACCCATAGTCCAAGATGGAACTACTCACGAATCATACCGGAGAGAAGGCCTCCGGGATGATCTCCCCTCCGGCAGGGTGCCGAGAAGAACTTCAAATCCCCTCGATCTAGGGACGATGGTGGCGGCGGCTACAGACGATTTCGTGGATTTTTGATCGGGTGCCGAGAGTTTCTGTATCGGGGGCTTCTTATAGGCGAAGGGGAGGAGTCCGGGAGGCGACCAGGGTAGGCAAACCCTACCCAGGCGCGGGTCCACCTGACCCCGCGCCTGGGGGTGGGAGGGTGGCCTCCCTGGCCTGCTTCTCCGTCTCTCCTCTGTACTTTTGTTCCCCACGAAAAGTTATTGACTTTGACGTTCGTCCCGTCCAATTCCGAGAATATTTCTTTACTAACTTTTCTGAAACCAAAAATAGCAGAAAACAGGCATTTGGCACTGTTGCAACTTGTTAATATGTTTGTACCAGAAAACATGTAAAAAGCACCCCAAAGTGTAGACAAGTAAAGCAAAGTAGATACTAAACAAGCATGGAGCATAAAAAATTATAGATACGTTTCCAACATATCAGCATCCCCAAGCTTAACTCCTCGTCCTCGAGTAGGTAAGTGATAAAAGAATAATTTTTGAGGTGAACATGCATCCTCACAATAAAGATCCAACCATTTGCAAACATCGAAAGTTGGGATCAAAGAACTATAAACATGTGCATGAAAGATGGAGTTCTAACAATAGTACATAGTAATTATGTATGCAACATGACAAGCTACAAACAAAGATCATGAATAATATCTATTGAAAAACATTTGTTTGTTTCATATGCAGAAAACATAGCATAGTGGCAGTCAGCTTGTCCCTCATAGAGTAGCAATATAAATGCATAGGACACCTGCAAAGTTCACAAGGGTGACTAGAAACAAATAGCACATGATCAAGTAATAACACAATATGCATCAATTAATAAGCTTTGGAACATTGCATACAGAATGACAACTATGCTCTCTAAATGGTGCCTAAAGGTAGAAGGTGGAGACTCAAATAATGGTGGAAGAAAGGCCTTTTTGTAAAGGAAGCATGGATTACAAGTTTCAAAAAGAGCTTCCAAAAATTATGGTACTTATTAGCTTTCATCCCTCATTGCCCCTATCATAAGCATCTTGAAGTGGTTAAGGTTAAAGTGGCAAAGCTAGAGTATATGCTTGACAAAGTATAAATTGGCAATCTCAAGTCCCTTGACTATGAGGGCTACACCTCATGGATACTCAACTTAGGGCCCAGGCAAGTTCTTGTCACTGTAAGTATTTGCATATCATTGAGAACCTCCAACGGGTACCCCTTGCACATGGTACATGAGCTTTCTCATAACCAAAATGACAAGGCACACAGACAATGAGCATCTCAGCAATCTTTTTATTTACCATATGCATAGATTTTTATTGAGGATGCTTCATAGATAGATCACTATGATGATGATGCAAGTTTTCACCATGATTAGGAATGGCTTAGGTTAGCGGCCCAGGCGTTTTTCTAACACAGAATACAAACTCCATGGACTTATAAGTTCCCACTTCATTTCACACTGGTAACATCCATAGACAAAAGAACGTGATATCAACGGAGTACAAAAAGTACAAGTGCAATGTTGAAAACGTTCCCCGTGATAGCACGGTTCTGCTAATCCCAACTTATAAGTGCAAGAATATACATCAAAGTTGCCTCAATGGTTCAAGTTTATTAGGTGCAAAGAATAAAGTGTGCCAACAAGTTCGTGAGGGCTTTAATCACTAAGTTTTCACATAACAAAATAGTTTTTAATTGGAAGATAGTTGAAAACAAGAATATACTTGGAATGGTGTAACACACCATGCATAGGAGTTTATAGCGGACACTTTGGAATAACTTGGTTTCTTGGGAGTTGGAAGCATGAGTAGAACTTACTCATACAAGTGGAGGCTAGCAAAATGCTGGGAGCAACCAACTAAGAGAGCAATAATGAACATAATTATGCAATGCAACAAAGCAAACTAATCAAAGCAAAGAGTGGTACTACAAGTCAAGGACTAAATGATCATAGAGGCTAATGGTGACTTATCATAGTCATAACATGGTGTGAGCATGTGCCAAGTCAACCCAAGCAAAACATCAAGGGAGAATACCACAATACTATGCTTTTGCATGCTAAAACAAAGCATAATTTCTTAAAGGCACACTAAGCAATCCCAATTGTTTGGAACAATACATGCTACATCAATAATTACTAAGCATAATGCAAAAAACAACACCTAGCATGTCATGATAAAGTCTTAGTCACAGTCAATGCAAGCTCCTCTTGCACTTCAAGCAAGAACTTACTACTCCTTTCCAAACACCAAGCTAACTTATTTGTAAAACAACACAGAGAGAGCAGGGGTCCAAACTACTAAATCAAACTAAACAAACTAAGCAAATCAAACGAAAACTAAGATGCTCCAAGAACAACACAACTGTGCATGAAACAATAAAAGTGAAGTGTCTAGACAGACCTGAGCTTTTTATTGGTGAAGAAGGGGATGCCTTGGGCATCCCCAAGCTTTGACACTTGTACCTCTTGGATATTTCTTGGGGTGACACCATGGTGGCATCCCCAAGCTTTATCTTTTGTCCATTCTTCATCTAAATACATCATTCTCTCTCTACACCTAAAATTTTTCATTCATACAAAACTTCACACAATCTTCATTAGCAACATTAGCTTATTCAAAAGGTATTATACAACAGCAAGGATTTTCACTAAAAACACAAGCTACTTTAGTAACTCCTTAAAAAAAACTCAATTTACCTAAATAGATTTCAAAAAGGAATCAATAAGAAGCAAATGCAGATAATGGCAGAAATCTGTCAAAACAGACCAGCAGGTATAAACGAATTTTTTCGAACATCTTGTGTTGCTCAAATAAAAAAGTGTTGAACTAACGAAATTTAGCCAACATACTAGGAGATTTATTCGTAAATTGTGAGCTCAATCCGAGTTACAGAGCCTCCTCACGATATTTTTTGGTGGAGGACATAAATCTGTTTCGGGACAGCAACTCCCCAAATCTTAGTTCCCTCTCATTAGAGGTTATTCTTGACACAAAAAGCAAACAAAAAGGATAAGGAGAGGTCATTACAGTAGTAATAACTTTCAATACTCAAGGAAACTCTTGGTTTATCTCTCAACAAGTACTTTTCTTTAACGCCTTTAAGTTAGGCACAAGAAGCAAGAAGAATCAAGTATTTTCAAATGAGGAAGCATTAACATCAAATCTTGCTTTCAAAGGAGTAGCAAAAAGTAACTTCTCTTTTCTCATAGGGAAGTGTTCAATACCTTTCTTGAATGGAAAATGATATTTGATGGTGCCTTCTTTCGTATCAATGATGGCACCAACTATTCTAAGAAAATGTCTTCCCAAAGTAATAGGACAAGAAGCATTGTATTCAACATCCAAAACATAGAAATCAACAGGGACATAAGCATTGTTAAACATAATGCGAACATCATTAACACTCCCCATGAGTTTCTTCTTAGAATTATCATTGAGTGGGACATTCAAATAACAATCTTCTAATGGTGGTAAATCAAGCATTTCATAAATCTTCCTAGGCATAATAGAGACACTAGAACCAAGATCACATGAAGCTTTGAGATCAAAGTCATTCACTTGCATATTAATAATGGGTTCCCAACTATCTTCTACTTTCCTAGGAATAGAAGCTTTGTGTTTTAGCTTTTCTTCCTTAATCTTAACAAGAGCATCTGTAATGTGTTTGGTAAAGGCAACATGCATATCACTAGCATCAGGACTTCTAGCAAGCTTTTGTAGGAACATAATCACTTCATAAATATTGCAACCATCAATATCAAAATCAAACTTAGCATCACTAGTAGTAGGATCAATAGGCTTAGGCATAGTAGGAGGAGGAATAGGGGCTACTTGTGGTTTAGTGCTGATAGTGCACACACTATTGTTTCTATCAATTTCATCTTTCCTTTCCCACCTAGCATGAAGTTGAGCTAACAACCTAACATTTTCATCAATAGTAACTTGTATGGCATGAGCAGTGGCAAAGGTGTTTTCCATAGTTTCAGGTTTAGCAGCCATTTTATTAACCAAGGAAGTGAGCTTCAGACAAAGAGGATATATTTTTCTCAACAGTTAACAACTTTTTCTCTATAGCCTTATTGAAAGTGGGTTGTTTACTAATAAATTCCTTGAGCATTACTTCAAGTTCAGAGGGGGCACTTCTAGCATTATTGTAAGAGCTTCCATAGGAATTTCCATTATTAGGAGGATAAGGCCTATAATTGTTGTTGCTACCAAAATTATTCCTATAGGAATTGTTGTTGAAATTGTTGTTTCTAATGAAGTTCACATCAACTTGCTCTTCTTGAGCAACCAAAGAGGCTAAGGTAACACTATTAGAATCTAGAGGAGCTTTCCCATTAACAAGCATAGACGTAATAACATCAATCTTTTCACTCAAAGAGGAAGTTTCCTCAACAGAATTTACCTTCTTACCATGTGGAGTTCTCTCAACGTGCAATTCAGAGTAGTTAACCATTATATTATCAAGGAGTCTTGTTGCAGTACCCAAGGTGAGTCCCATAAAAGTACCTCCAGCAGTAGAATCCAGCAGGTTTCTTGAGAAGATGTTCAAACCTGCATAAAAAGTTTGGATAATCATCCAAGCAGTGAGTCCATGAGTAGGGCAATTTTTAACCAAAGATTTTATTCTTTCCAAAGCAGGAGCAACATGTTAATTATTAAGATGTTTAAATTTCATAATGTCACTTCTCATACCAATAATCTTAGCAGAAGGATAGTACTTTCCAATAAAAGCATCTTTGCACTTAGTCCAAAAATCAATACTATTTTTAGGCAAAGATAGCAACCATTCTTTAGCTTTTCCCCTCAAAGAGAAAGGAAAAAGCCTGAACTTAGTAATATCTCCATCTACGTACTTATACTTTTGCATCTCACAAAGTTCAATAAAACTATTAAGATTGGCAGCAGGATCATCACAACCAGCACCAGAAAATTGCTCTCTCATCACAAGATTCAACAAAGAAGGCTTAATTTCATAAAAGTCAGCATCAGGAGCAGGTGGAGCAATAGGCGTGCTTAGGAAATACTTGTTATTGGTGCTAGTAAAGTCACACAACTTGGTGTTCTTAGCAGAGTTCATTTTAGCAAAGGTGGGCAAGCCAAAAAAAGCAGCAGCTAGAGCAGGAACTATTTTTTTTGTGTTTTTGAATAAAGCAAGCAAACCAAACTAGACTAATTTTTTTTGGGTTTTTTGAAAATAGGCAAACAAAACAAAGCAAAAGTAACTAAGCAAACTGAACACAAAGTAAAAAGAAGTGAAGGACTCCCCTAGTGAAGACGTCCTTAGCCTCCCTGGCAATGGCGCCAGAAATCTTTGATGCATGCACCAAGTGTTGATGTGGAGCACTTCGTTGGAACCCCAAGAGCAAGGTGTGATGGATCACATCAGCAAGTTTTCCTCAGTAGAGATTGAGGTTATTGAACCATAAGGAGGAAGGAAACGTCACACAGGTGTTGCTGGCAACGTGGAGACCTGCACACCACAAACTCAAGACTTTGCCCCAACGAATCAGTGAGGTTGTCAAGCTCACTGGTTTGCCGTAACAAAGGATTAAACGTATGGTGTGGAAGGTAATGGTTTGCAGCAAGTAAACAAGTAACAGTGGAAGATGTATCAACGGTAAGGATTGGACCGGGGTCCATAGTTCACTAGAGGTGCTCTCCTTAGATAAACAACACGGCATGAAGGGTAAACAAATTACAACAAGGCAATTGATAGGAACTGAGCAAGGAATAACAATGCAATCACTAGCTAGCAAGATCCTATGAAGTTGATTGGGCAATACAACATTATACATAGACCGTAATCCAACTACATCTATGACTAGAAGTCCTCCTTCAGGTTATCATCCGAACCCCCTCTAGTATTAAGTTGCAAGCAACAGACAACTGCTTTAAGCAAAGTGTGTAAGGTAAACAATCCACATGTTCCATGAACAAGGGACCGTTGTTTTCTCCCTAGTAGCAACAACACATCTACAACCGAAGATATTTCTGTCACTTCCCTTGGAAACTAGAGGCATGAACCCACTATCGAGCATCAATACTCCCTCTTGGAGTCACTAGCAACTATTTGGCCAATATAACCACTAGCAACGGAGAGCATGCAAGATCACAAACAATACAGACATGATAAAATCATAAAGATAGAACCATTAATCAAACCAACATAATAAACTCAATATCCATCGGATCCCCGCAAACACACCATGCATGATTACAAATAGATTAGATCTTGATCATGAACGGAGCTCACAAGATCTATACATGAAAGCACAAAGGAGGAGATACAACCATCTAGCTACTACATGGACCCATAGTCCAAGGTGGAACTACTCATGGATCATACCGGAGAGAAGGCCTCCGGGATGATCTCCCCTCCGACAGGGTGCCGGGAAGAACTTCAGATCCCCCCGATCTAGGGACGATGGTGGGAGCGGCTACAGACGGTTTCGTGGATTTCTGATCGGGTGCCGAGAGTTTCTATATCGGGGCTTATTATAGGCGAAGGGGGGAGTCCGGGAGGCGACCAGGGTAGGCAAACCCTACCCAGGCGCGGGTCCACCTGACCCCGCGCATGGGGGGGGGGAGGGGTTGGCCTCCCTGGCCTGCTTCTCTGTCTCCCCTCAAGACTTCTTGTTCCCCACGGAAAGTTATTGACTTTGACGTTCGTCCCATCCAATTCCGACAATATTTCTTTACTAACTTTTCTGAAACCAAAAACAGCAAAAAATAGGCATCTGGCACTATTACAACTTGTTAATAGGTTAGTACCAGAAAACATGTAAAAAGCACCTCAAAGTGTAGACAAGTAAAGCAAAGTAGATACTAAACAAGCATGTAACATTAAAAATTATATATACGTTTTCAACGTATCAAGGGGGAGGAGTGGGGAGCACCGAGACTTTTTTAAGTTATAGGTGAGTTGTAACTAGGATTTTTCAGTGTTGCAAAAGTAAGAAAATTGGTCCGTTCAATAAAAATAATATTTGCCCAGTAATAGCATAGTAAAAAAAGGAGGAGGATATAACATGAATGAAAAATAAGCAATTCTTAGTTGAATGAGAATTTACCACACTCTAAATTTGATATGCGAACTTGCACAACTCGACAGAGGGCAAACTATTTTTTAAGGGGGCAAACTGTTATATTTTTTTGAGAGAGCTCGGTTGCACTTTATTGATTACTTGGAACTATTACAGGAATGTTAAAACCTACACCTACAGGTCCTTGCGACCAACTGCTAAACTAACTGAGCCTCGAGCAAGACGGTGAGCCTCGCCATTAGAGTATCGGTCTTCATCTTTCGGATGATCATGGCATAGACCCCCATGTAGGGTTGATGTAGGTTATTGTTCACCTCTAGGCAGTCCAAGGCAATGCATAGCTGAGAGAGCTGCAGGTCCTGTGCAAGAGCAAGATCCTCACGGCACGCTACAGCCTCGGGTGTGGCCGGGTGAGGAATGGTGAGGGCCGAGGCACCCAGGAATTGCCCTGACGCACTCCGGCACACCATCGCAGCAGCACCGCCCAGCCCAGTCTTCGCAGTTGCAGCATCCACGTTGAACTTGGCATGTCCCTGCGGTGGAGGCTTCTACCTCTGATCATTGCGGGGACCGGCAACCCTGCCCCGCTTGACTGTCGGCGCTGTCACAGCCAGATCGTCAAGAAAACATCACTACAGGAAACAATCAAGGCGACGACCGCCGGCTGCCGCGCCATATTGCCATCGACACAGGCTGTGTCAACGGTGGTCGTCGACACAGGCTATGCCAACGGTGGCCGTCGGCGTAGCCCCCTCGGTGTACCTAGTTGTCGGCATAGCTCCTCGGCCGTCGGCGTATAAAATCCTTCTCGGCATAATGCTTGCAGCGGGCCCCATGATGTCAGGCTATGGCCGTTTGTTAATGGCCCAACCCTGGAGCCAAGCCGACGACCAGGCCGTCCACACATGCCAGCCTAGGAGCTACGCCGATGGCCAGACCGTCGTCACAGGCATAGGAGCAGCACGAGCCTGCCACGTCGTCCTTCTACGCCGAGAGTCAGGCCGTCGGAAACTAATTTTTTTTAAAAAATCATTTTTTTTTAATTTTTAAATTGTTTTACTCGTTAATCTCTCACTTTGAACATTTTTATCACTAATTATAGTTAATCTTTGATCAAATTGTAATCTTAGTTAGGCCGTTGGCACAGGCCTAGAGCCCGCCACGTCGCCTTTCTACGCCGAGAGCCAGGCCGTCGGCATATCCTAAACTAATTTTTTTAATCTTTGAATTGTTTGACTCGTTAATCTCTCACTTTGAACATTTTTAACATTAATTATATTTAATCTTTGATCAAATTGTCATTTATCCTCACTACTCCACCTCCAGCACGCTTAACTTTTTCATTTCGTTAGAATCTGTTTCTGCAAAGCAATTTATACATTGTTGTCAATACTATAATATCAATCCTATTAACTCTTATATCATCATGTCACATGTTTGTATTTTTTGAAATTAAAACAATTATTTAAGTAAACAACAATGAATAAGTAAAAATATTATTGAATTCAAATAAAAATATAATAATTTTTTTTTATTTTTCTATTTAATATGGAATAATTAATATCTTTAAATCTGTAAATCGGAAATTTGATAAACAATATGTCTAAATTGATCATAAAATAAGAGAAATCCAAATATAATATTAATATCAACTTATCACAAACTATGTCGTGATTCTTACCGTGATCTCATTTACATGTTTAAAACGGCACGCATAAAGATTCTTAGCTTTGGGGTTGAGACTCGCTAAACTTAAATTGGATCTCCGATAAAATAATATATTGTGAACATAAAAATGATTTTTTTAAAAAATTCAATAGTATCAGATCATGTACCAGTAGTTTATATTTGACTCACTTTCTATCGACTCGGCAGGAATTTATTTTTTTCATCAGGGATAGACGGAAATGTTTGAGATCCTCCTGTTAGGACATTGTCCATATAAGGTGTTCTAGTATTTTTTGTAAAATTTGATGGTAGAATTTTGAATTGGCCATTTGGTGGTTGCTTCACAAAACCGCCCATTTTTTTACTCAGAAAATGAAAAATGTCTTTTTGGTGCGATAAAAAGGAAAACTTTCTTCTGCAACATTGTTCGTCATCCCATGACGCACATGTATGCATTATATGGACACATTATCACAAAATATGCATTGATTCTAGCCATAACATTGGTCATTTGACCCAAAAGCTAGGAAACATTGATATTTTCCTTCTAACTATGTGACATAATATGACACTACGCAAATGTTTCGCATTATTTGAATCGTTTTTGAATTTCTTATGCCCGTTTTAAACTATAGTCAAACTTTGTCGAACGACGGGCATGAAGATTCTTAGCTCGAGGCTAAGACTCGCTAAACTTGAAGTGGATCTGATAAAATATTATGTTGGGAATCTAAAAATGATTTTTGTGAAATATTATGAGCATCAGATCATGTTGCTGTAATTCATACTAGCTATAATTGGCGCGGCGGCACGGCGCGCCCTGGATGTCGCTCAGATGTATTGTGTTGCATGTTGCAAAGTGTTTGAATAAGCTGAGCACACAAACCACTACCTAAGAACTAATTTAGACTTCAAGGTGACGATGTACATCTGAAATATGACTTAGAAACACACAGTTGCCGTGGAAAAAGTAATCCAGCTTTGATTGGTGAGAACGCTAGGTTTGTAAGTTTTATGGGTGGCGTCTCCCTAGGGATAATTTCCCCCAATCCCTCGGGTTTCTAGGCCGTTACGTGTCCCAAAACGGGTCTAATCCTGTTTTTGTTATAAACGGACCGAGTTTACTACAATACGATCCGCTTTTGTTATATGTAGTAAAAAATTGGTTCGGTCTAGAAAATAAAAAAATAAACTGGACCTTGTCGAGATTTTTCCAGAGACCTCGCCGTGTGACCGTGTAGCAAAAAAATTGTGCTAATTTAGCATATCCGACCTCGTCGAAGACTCACCGGAGGATTTCACCGGTAGACCTCACCGGAGACCATCTAATAAAAACGGTACGCTATTGTAGCAAAACGTAAAATGGTGATAGCAAAAAAAAGTGCTAATGTAGCAAAACAAGATCTCGCCGAAGACATCGCTGGTGCATACCGTAGCAAAACTGACTTTACTGAAAACTTTCGTCCAAAATGTCATAGCAAATACTTTGTGCTATTGTAACAAGAGCACAAAAGAGAAATAGCAAAAACTTGCTACTATTGTAAATTACCCTGTAGCAAAAATATCAAAGCACCTCTATTGGTCGGTAGCATCGTGACTCTTCGTCTATAGCAACGACGACCACTTCCGTAGCATCGTTGTCCTGCATGTGTAGCACCACGGCGTGGCTCACTGCAAAACGATGACCACGAAGGAGGATGGCTCGTCGGAGCCTAGAGGTTACAACGGTGGACATGGCAGTGCATGTGGCTGAGCAACTCCATCAAAGCAAGGCCATGGCGGGGGAGACGTCCGCGTTGTCCTCGACACCGGCACACGCAGCACGCGCGACAGGGACGACCATGGCGGGCAGGCAGCGAGTGCCTACTCCGGCGACGGCAGCTGCCTGCTCCGGTAGCCCTGATCCAGTGACAGCGAGTGTCCTGCTCCGGTAGGCCGGCCGACGGCAGTGGCGACGACCTGCTGCGGTGAGCCGGCCGGCAGCAGCGGGTGGCTGCTCCGGCGAACGGCAGCCAGCCGGCGAGGTAGCAGCTGCTGGCAACGGGCGGCAAAAAAAAAGCAGTTGCGTGCAATAGCTGTGTGCGTGTGAAAGAGATAAGGTAGGGCCCGGAAGAGATAAGGTATGGCCACCACGAGCATAGCATCACGCGCGCAAGACCCAGGGATAAGTCAGGAGAAATTTCCCGGAAGATTAGTATCATTTACTTTTACAATCTGAGAGCATCTTTATGCTAATAGTAAGTTAATATTTCGACGCTTTACTGGACAATGGCGTCTACCTCCAAGTTCAAGAAGTTTGCTTCCATGTCGGTGATGATATGGTGCCTCATGCGGCCGTACATGCGACGTATCACCGACATTGTGTTCGTCTTGCAATCGCCCACGACCGTCCATGGGTGTCGGAAGGACATTGGTGGCGTTCATGTTGATCTCTTCAGGCACCGGCTCTGGACGACTATGCGACTCCCATGAAATCGTCGACTTTGTTTCCGCCACCATGGTCCTCAATCTTCATTGATATCTACTTGAATTGCTAGGTAACTTACATCGATTGAAGCAAGGGCAATCTATCGCTCCCATATTTATTGGCTTTGAGAGGGAAATAAGAGGTCGAGTTAGGCCAGGTCGGGATACTCACGGTCTTGATGGAGCGACCTAACAGAGGAGTCGTGCATACCTAGGACACCGGTCACAGAAAATCAACAAGAAACAACTCACACGATTTGTTTCCTTTAGGGATATGAAGATCGATTATGTGCTTGATGAAGACGCATATCGGAACAGATCTTGTGCTCGACAAAGACACATATAGGAACATACGAAAGCGCAAACTAACGGATGCAGAGAGAAATATTAGCCCTTTTTTTTTGAAAATGGAGCCCTTTTATTATTACATATAGATTAGCAAAATGTCCGCGCATTGCAGCGAAAGGGAAAACAATATGTTTATATGAATATGGAAACATAAAATGCAAATTCTTGTAGGAGTGGTCGTGACATGTCACAAAAACCAGGCAGCTTCAACACACCCACGGCGTGCTCCACAGTCAGGCATTTGGTTGATAATTTATGAAAAATATTCCACATAGTCATTCTTAATACATAGATAATATCTTCCTCTCTAGATGGCCTGCGATCATATTAGACCTTGTGGACTGGTGTCGGCTGTGTACATCTTAGATATGCATAGGCCGGGTGTAATACTTACTTCAAGTAATAAAAGCGCTCTTTATCGAAAAAAAGATGGCCTGCGATCGACGTTGTGGTTTGGTTGAGCATCGTCGGAAACAACTGTGGGCTGATTTTCTACTACAGGACATACACTCTTTAATTTTCTTCTGTTTCGTGTTTGTCTTCATTAAATGTGTCATCCGTGTGGTTTGATTTAAACTGAAAATGACACTGCTTGCCAAAGCTTCCAGTTCTGCTTGTCATTCCCTTGCTATGGTAATATTCATTTTTATACATTCTGTGTTTAGGAGTATCCTTGTTTTGAATGGCCAGTTTGTGGCTGCTCGCCGTCCATACCTTTTCACCAATACATCCAAGAGTCAGCCATCTTTGTCTCATGGATCACAATAGAGCAATGAGTCTGATTGTTTTTGCTGAATATTGTTAGCTATGAGCTATCTCTGAATGTTTTAACTCTACGGAGGACGCTGCCACTGATAATATATAATTTGTCAGTTTAGGGTTCTCTTTATCTTTATAGAAAACTTAAAATTAGAATACATGCAAATAACAATAGATGGAAGAGCTCCAGATATTCATATAAATATAAGGCAAGAAAACATTGTCTTGTATTTCAGCATTAAACTTCAGAAGATTAAACATTTGCATTGTTTGCCTCACCATTACCAGTTTTATGTCGTACATAATATTTTTCCAAACCGACTTTCCACCCAATCAGGCTAAATCTATATCAACAGAAAACAAAGAAACTTGAGAGCACATCAATTCGCTCAGGCTGCTATCCTTCGTGTGCTTGCTTTCTAGCCTTTCTGACACACTGCTTAGTGTTCACTTCGGATACTGAATCTAATTTGAACAAATCTAAATGATAGTTATCAATTGTGGCTCTGATTATTTTCGAAGCCGCGCCACGAACATCCATGAGCGGTGTTTGCATCCACCGTCATCGGGTCATGCTTGTTGGTGGCTGCTCTGCCCCTTCATCTTAATCTTCCTCCAGCCTGTCCCGCGGTCTCCTTTGTCTCGATTAGCTCGGAGCGGGAGGGGAGAGGCCCAGGTGGGAACACGGCTGACGGTTGAGGCATGGTTCATGTACGCTGTAGGGTGGGAAGGGGCTATGACGGCCGGTGGTTGCGGCGGGGAACATCGCGGCGCAGTACCGGGAGGTTTTGGTACTCCATGGTCACGAGGAAGGGCAGGGGCGCCGCCGGTCGCGAGGAAAGGCAGGGACAATGCTGGTCCTGCAGGGGACGGGAGTGGTGGGGCTCCTCCGAGGATAGGATGTGTTTGACAGTACGTCCTTTGTTTTTCGCGTTTTTTCATAAGCGGTGGCATAGTCTGTAAAATGCCATAGGTGGAGGGGAAAAACGGTCCAAAACTAACCAAACCAAAGAAACTGTTTTGCTTTTATTAGTAGGTATAGATTACATTCATCTTTAATATGCTCACCCGAACTTGAGAATGGCTTCTCCCACAAGTGGTAGCTAGTTTACTTGTGGGGGTGCTTTTGGATCCATAGCTTCCCTTGCCTAGCTAGGCTATCATCTATGTATAAAGCTTTGATTGATGGGGAGATGTCGAATGGGGTATACCCAGCAGGACGTTTCCTATTGGCCCATGCTGCCAGCGAGTGGGCATGCAGGATGAACACTGGATCATGACCCAAGAAGGAGCTAGGCGACTGGAAGCTGAAGGCCCAGAAGCGTAGCTAGGCCTAGTCGGATTAGGTCAAGCACCCTCCGGGTCCTTATCAAACTCGGTTGTAGATCTGTAAACCCTAGCGAGGTGACCCTATATAAACCTCCCTAGTGTATGCATAGAACTCACGTTCCATCATACACCCCCTGCGACTCGTCGCCTAGTCATCGAGCTCGCCCTTTTACTCTCTCATCAATACAATCTAGCAGGAGTAGGTATTTACCCTCCGGGGGCCCGAACCTGGGTAAAACCCTGTGTCTCCGCCCTCATCTCGCACCGCAGATGGCTGGCTGCCCTTGCCCCTCGTTCTACTACTCGCTGCCGATTGCAGCATCTGCCATAGCCATTCCCACGACAGTGGCGCCCACCGTGGCCGCGGACGATAGCATCTGCCGATCCGCACCATCCACTGCCTCACCTCCAAGTATGGCTCGGCCAATAGCAACGTGCCCGAAACCAACGTGGCCGCGGACGACGCAGCCCTCAACGATGATGCCGACTCGGCGACCCCGGCGTCAGTCGCCGGATCCATTGTCGTTACGTCACCCGCGGGCTCCATCACCCAAGTCTCCAACGTGGGGGACTTCGAGGATCCTTCCATCCTCGGGATCTTCGACTGTGACTCCGGGTCAGAAAACTCCGGCGATCTCCACGACGGATCCGATCGCTTCGTCACGACCTACATGGCGAGTGGCACAGACGCCCCGCCAGACCCCTTCTCCATGTCGATCCCGCCGACCGCGACGGTGACGGAGGTCATGGAAATCCGCCCGCGACTGGAGGCGGCGGTCCGCAAGGAACAAGCCGAGCGTGAAAAATTTCGCCTCGAGCAGGCAACGTCGCAGGATCTCTTACTCTACCACCAACGCCGCATCAGGTCGCGCCTGAACTCCACCGTTCAGGGCCGCGCCTTGAACTTCGACGATGAGAATGACCCGACCCGCGTGGCCGACCGCGCGATAGGCGAGAACGCGCCACCAGGAGGAAGCGTCTGGCCACCACTAGGCACATCGGCGAACGGCGCTCCCCCACCACCGCCCGATCGCGCGCCCCCTCCAAACCAGCCAAGGATCATGATCTCCCTGCAAGAGCGGGACACGAACGGCCTCCCGCAGTTCTCCACTCCGATCGACAATGCCATCGCGAGTCGAGCCACAGTCGCCAATATCAACGTGACCAGGGAAGGCGCGCTGCAGATCCAGTACGTCAAGGCCTTACTCGCCAATGCCATCGAGCAACAAACCGCGGGAGCCGACTCGCGGGGGCGCATGTACTCCTGCTCGTCAGGAAGCAGGGCGGCCTCGAGCGGCCGCCCGATGACAACAAACACTCTCAACTTCCCACCGCCTGAGCCCTTGCAGCTCCAACCACGACCCGCGCATGCGGCGCTCTCTACCAACGACCCGCGAGCGACAAACAACATGGTCGCTGCCAATGGCCAGCCAGTCAACGCGCGGACCCACATCATCAACAACCAAAGCTGGCGCGCACGCCAGCCCGACGACCTGAGGCACACCCTCACGAACCGCCGCGACGGCGAACCAAGAGGCTCGCTCAGCCGAATCGTCCCCCAGTGCTTTGGACCAATGATCCGAGGCAAAAAGTACCCGACGAACTTCAAAGCGCCAAAGGAGATCGAGAAGTATGACCCCTCGTACGACTCGTCCGTGTGGCTAGACACGTACCACATGGAGATGGGAATCGCCGGCCACACCGACCTACTTGCCGCTCACTAACTCCCCCTGATGATGGAGGGAGCGAGCCGACAATGGATCAACACCCTACCCGCGGACATCATCGACTCCTGGGAGGATATGCGCGACGCCTTCGTCAGACATTTCGAGGGATCCTACATCCGTGCCACCACCATCGAGGACCTGGAGCGATGCGCCCAGGGACCCCACGAGTTGACCCACAGCTGGGTTTAGCGCTGGCAGGACCTGTGGTTCAACGTGTCCGGTATCCAACCGGACACTACGATACACTGCTTCAAGACCTCTTGCCGCTACGAGCCCTTGGTCGCCAACCTCAAGCGGGTGTACAAGACACTCGATAGAATACCGAACCTCCTCGAGATCGCTAATCGGTACGCGGAGGAGGACCCGAACCAAGAAACCGACGATGAGTCGGGTGGCAACTGCCGCCAAAGCGGCCACGATAATTGGAAACGACCTGAGCTACGCTACAGCAACACTCGCCACACCGGCAAGAGCCACGGTGACGGGCGAGTCGACTTCGTCGCCAACGCCGGCTACATGCCACGCGAGCCCAAGATCTTCCACCGTGACGGAGGCCAACGCCACGACAGCAGAAACTACAAGGCAAGGCCGAAATTCGACCCCGCAACTCTCCTTAACCAGCTCTGTGTGTTCCACAGCAGGGAGGGGAAGCCCGCCACCCACACCACCGCCGACTGCCACTCCTTGAGGAAGATCGAGAAGGCACGGCGCGCGCGGGAGGGCCCCAACAACAACCCGCCAAACGGCGGGGCATTTGGCAATGACGTCGGATCACTCCACACCTTCACCGGGTTCAGCACCAAGCGCGAGAAGAAGGTCATCTCCCGCACCGTCGCCGTCAACGCGGTGTCCGAAGTCGACATCCCACGCTTCCTCATCTGGTCTGATCAGCGGATCACCTGGAGCCGCGAGGACCACTCGAGTCTCTTTGGTGGTCAAGCCCAAAGTGGGTGACTACTGGCTCCCCAAGACACTGATGGACGGTGGAAGCTCCATCAACATCCTCTACCTGGACACGTTCAGGCGACTGCAGCTCCCGCAGTCGATGATCGAGACGACCTACACCACCTTCCACGACATCTTCCTTGGTCGGAAGGCATACCCGATCGGCAAGATGATGCTGCTAGTCACCTTTGGCACACCAGCGAACTTCCGCACCGAGCGAATCGTCTTCTAGCTGGTTCCCTTCAATAGCCCCTACCATTGCGTCTTGGGGCGGCAAGCGTTCGCCAAGTTCATGGCAGCGCCCCACTACGCGTACAATGCGATGAAGCTCCCAGGGCCGTGCTGCGTCATCACCGTCCACGGCGACCCCAACATGGCCGCGGAGTGCGAGGCCAAGGGTGCCGAGCTCACCGACGCCGTCATCGCCGCAGAAGCCAACCATGCGGAGTGTCACATCCCAAATTTTAGATTTGTTTCTGCATATCATTCATATCACTGCATCATGTTCTTCCATGCAAAACCCTTGATCGAAGTGTTTCGGCGAAACGCTATTTCCAAAGGTCTATTTTATTTTACTACAATGCTCCTGCGGGAGGGTTTACTAGGACTAGTGTTTTCCACCCTTGTAGACTAGTGGTTTCATCACCACTTGACCCTAGTTTGATCCCCCGGTTTTTACAAAATTTTAGAGACGAGTTTCGTTCTTTTCGGAGTCCGTCTGAAGGAGTTACATTGAAAAAGGCTAAACAGGAATTAGAAAAACTTTAGAAAAAAAAGAAGGGCGCAGCCTGCTGGGCCGCCAGCCCAGCCGCGCCAGCCCAGCAGCAGCAGCAGCCCGCAGCCAGCAGCCGTGCCTGCGCGTCGCCCGCGTGGCGGGTAGTCGCTGCCGCCCAGGCCCGCCAGTGCCTCCCCCAGTCGCTGCCGCCTGGGGCCCGCACGTGCCAGCGTGGCGCCGCCGCGGCACGGACACCGAGACGGGCACGGCTCAAATCCGATCGCCCCTCCGCGCACCGCGGGCATCCCCTTAAAGCCCTCGCCCTCCTCTTTCTGGACCCCTCGAAAACCCTCGCAATCGCGCCGCCACCCGTGCGCAATTTGTCGCCGGAGTTGGAGCTCGCCGCCGCCGCCGCTCTTCCCCGTACCGCCCTCGCCCTCTCGCCCGCCTCGCGAGCAGTCGCGCCACCTCGCCTGACCCGCCGCCTCCTCCCTCTCCCGCGCAGGACACGCCCCGCCGCCGTCGCCGGAGCCGCGCGCCGCCACCGCGTTCAGCGGCCCGCCGCCGCCTCCACGCGCCCCGGACCCCGCCGCCACCTCGACCAGGCCCGCCGCCGCTTCCCCGACCGCGTCCCGCCCTCCGCCGCCGCCGGGACCTCGCCGACGCCGCCGACCCGCCGGTAAGCGCCGCCGCCGTTGCCCCCTTCCTGGCCGTGCGATCGGCCACGAATGGCCCAGATGGGCTGTTGACGGTCAACGCGGGCAGCTGACTGGTCAACTGCCAGTCAGCGTGCCACGTCAGCCGCCACGTGGCCAGTCAGCGGTCAAAGCTGACTGGGTAAATTCTGTTAATTAAAATAAATGACAGAAACTTGTAAGAACTTGTAAAATCCATATCTTGAGTTCTACCAGGCCAAAAATTGCAAATAAAATATGTGTAGATTCATCAAGTCGTGTACAATCTTTATGTATCATTGTTTTACACTTTTGCAGCAAGATTTTGTCCAGATTAATTAAAAGAGTTAATGGCCTTTTTGGAGTAATTAATTCGTAGAAAAAGATCTGTAACTCCAAAAATTGCATATGATATGTCCCTGGATTCAGTAGAACAAGGGGAATCTCAAAGTGAATTAAAAAGTTAGGCTTACAGTAAAAACTTCTACAGAAACTATTTAGTGGCTTTCTGCAGTGTTTTAATTATTCAGGGAGTTTTATAATTCCTTTTTGAGTAATTCCAGTTGGTACTGTTCCTAAATAGCAATGCCTATGCAGTAGATTTTTCCCAAGATTTTTACAAACAGTATACTATCGGTAGTGATTTATTTGAGTTCTAGCTCTAGTTTTGAGCACTATATTTTGCATAATAGTTTTCCTTGCGCTAAAACTATTTTCCATGCATGCATTCATACATCATCTTTGTTGCATATGCTTGTGGATTGCTTGTTTATGATTGCAATTGTATCGTGTAGATTGTGACGAGTGCAACGCTTGCTCGTGTGTGGATTGTTCTTCCGACCGCTACAACCAAGGCAAGTAGATGCTATTTTGTTCATGATATTGTCCTACTATTTTCACTGCATTGTCGTGTATTTTGTAGACGCATGTGTAGGATGATACTATCGCTATGCGGTTGGTTGGACTTAGTAGGTTGTGGTAACTCGAACCCGCGTATCCAGAGATGTAGAATTTTGGTAGGTTGGACCGGTGCGCGTCGGGATTGGGGAGCTACTTCCCGAACAGTCTCTTCTTGGACTTATCCCTATCATCACCCAAAATGAGAGTGATGGTACGAGCTGGGCTGGCCAAGTCAAATGGGTAAAGTGTACTAACCCCTGCAGGGTGTGTAATCTAATCGATTAGCCGTGTCCCATAACAACTGAGTTGCTTGATATTGACTCCATGACATGTTTCTCGCTCATTCTAATTTCATAATTGCCTTAATATTGTTGGGTTAACTTAACTGGGATCTTTTGAAAGA
This sequence comes from Avena atlantica, assembly GCA_910589765.1. Taxonomy (NCBI): domain Eukaryota; kingdom Viridiplantae; phylum Streptophyta; class Magnoliopsida; order Poales; family Poaceae; genus Avena; species Avena atlantica. The sequence continues at coordinate 123,466,319 of OU342737.1, forward strand.
AAATCAAAAACTGCTTATGAAAGTAGGACAAATGTATTTGCAAATGCAAGCCAGACACAGCTCCAATTGCCAAATATGCATGTAGATGTTAGCATTATTGTCTCCTTTACTAGCTCTACTTGCCATACATTCCATGTATTGACCCTTCGGGGCTGCTACGTTTCATGTTGCAGGATATTCCGATTCCGAGTAATCGATATAGGCCACGGTACTCCACTCGGCACTTGTTCACTTGTGGGCAATTTGAAGAATGGAGGATTTGCTTTATTTATGTTGTTACCTGAATAATTTGAGCTAGCCCTGAGCTAAGCTTTTATTGTAATAATGGTACTCTGGATCTTCGTTATTTATGATACACGGATATTTTGCTATGTTATTCATCTTATTCTATTGTGGGTCAATGAACCGATCCAGGGATTGGCATGTCACATAGAAGCTACGGTCTTTTCAGAACCGTGGTGTTACAAGATGGTATCAGAGCCCGTGTGTCGACTGTAGGATCGTGACCTAGGATTGGATTAGGAAGCCATAAAACTATTAAAGCTTATATTAACTCTGTCTTTCATCTTATGCCTTTCACTCTCGTAAATTCTTATCATATGCTATTCTCACACTTTCCTCTTTAAATTGATAGATGGGAGAAGTCAGGACTGAGTATGCAACCATGGAGTCACCAAGGCCCTTTGCAAGACAGTTAGCACAGCTCTCGCAGTCATTGGGATTGCCACTACCCATGTTCAAGGGAAGAAGGTTGTACACCTATGGATATGGTGAGGATGCATGGGAGATCACTACCTTCATATTCAGGGATGCCGCCTTGCCAAACCCTGTGCATCTGATCTACACCAAGACATACTGCAACTGGGGACTTGGAATCAACTTGGCCATACATGAAGCCCTGTCTCGCCAGTGCCATCATGTCCGACACCTACTGCCAGAAGATTCACCCTACCGTGACTATGGGAGGCGTGATGAAGATGGGCACATTGTGGTTACCCCGGGCGACAGGAACAACATGCCTCCCCGTCGGAGGCACATAGAGGACATGGAAAGGGAGAATGGAGCTCTAGCTGAGAAGGTGATGATGATAAAGGAGATTGCAGATTTTGCCAGCAATGGTATGGTGGTCCAAGGACAGGAGATTGACACCCTGCATGAAGCTGTGGGAGTTCTGGAGAATGCCCTGATGGCCAGAGATGCAACCATAGCTCATCTTTATGGTACTGTGCAGGAGAACACCCAGAACATACTACAGTTGCAAGGGACCTTCCAGGAAAGGGATCAAACTATTGAAGCTATGCCAGCCCAGATTGCCGCTCTCCAAGCACAGCTGAATCCACCCTCTGATGAAGACAATGGAGATGATGGCAACAATGATGATGATGACAGTGGGAATGATGATGATGATGATGAGGATGAGGATGATGATGATGGAGACGATGATGGTGGAGGAGATGAAGCTGTTGCAGTTGCAGCTAAGAGTGAAGAAGAAGAGGAGGATCCTGAAGAGGTGGAGTTTGAGATTTCAAGTGATTACTCAGGAGAGGTGTATACTCCGCCACCATGGTTGAACCGTGAACCGAAGCGCCAACACATGAGTGCAAGGACCTACCGCATCCTCTTCAAGAAGTAGATAGAAGTCCACCAATTAGTCCTCGTTAGGTAAAATCGTAAGGATTAGTCTCGATCATTGTGAAACTTAGTTGCTGTTAGTTTAAGAGTGTTTAGTTTCTTATTTGTGTACTACAATATCCCAGGAATTATTTGTGCGAATTTTATGAAAGAGTTATGGCAAGTTTGGTTACTATCTGTGTTATTTTCGCTGTAGTTTTCTGCTGATACAGCAGTACTGTACGATTTTTCATATTTTTCTGGTATCTGGGAAAAATCTTAAAAAAATAGGGCTGGTGCAAAACTCTCTGTAATGTATGTGCAAAAATCAGCATAATTTTCTGACGAGTCTAAGTCAGGTAGAAAAATTCGTGAACACTGCTGGACTGTTCTGGCAGATTGCTGTTTTTGCTGCTTGTTGATCAACTGTTTAGCGAACCATTGCCAACTCTTGTAAAACTATTTCAGTAGGTATATACTGCTAGGATAACCCTTGGGATGTTGCTGGACCACTTGTTTGTTGATGTGTTGCTTGCTTGAGATTGTCTGCCATTGTTTGTTGTTGTTTGATCATAATGCATGGGTAGAAACCTATTATCGTAGTTGATTCTTTCTAAGCTTACCTGTGCTGAACCGCAGATGCCTCCCCGCCGTCAACCCACTGAGTTGGAGCAGCTCATGGGATCTCAGGCACAGCTGACCCAAGTTATGACTCAGTTCATGGAAGCTCAGAACAACAACAATGGAAACAACCAGCCTCAGGGAGATGCTCTCACCAGGTTTCTGAGGCTAAGGCCAGCTAGGTTCTCTACTGCGACGGAACCAATGGTTGCTCTCGACTGGGTGCATTCAGTCAACAAGGATCTGGTAACTGTCGGATGCACTGATGCTGAGAAGGTGAGGTTTGCCGCTCACCTACTGGAGGGACCAGCCGCTTCTTGGTGGGACACTTTTCAGATTACCCACCCGCTGGATACTGTGACTTGGGCAATATTTGAGGAAGGTTTTAGGACCAACCACGTGTCTTCAGGAGTTCTAAGCCTGAAGAGGAAGGAGTTCCGCAACTTGCGCCAAACCAACCGCACCGTGGCTGAGTACATTGAGGAGTTCAACAACCTGTCCCGTTATGCACCTGAGGATGTTGACACTGATGCAAAAAGGAGGGAGAGATTCCTGGATGGCCTCAGTGATGAGCTTTCAGTGCAGCTACTGGTGGCTTATTGCCTCACTTTCCAGGAGCTTATGGACAAGGCCAGGATCTTGGAAGGGAAGCACAAGCAGGTGGAAAGCCGCAAGAGGAAGAGCAACAATCACCACCCTGGTTCTCACCACTAGTCTCGCACTTCATATGATGGGTACTCCAAGCATGGAGGGAGTGACCATGGGAGCCATGATCACCACCACCATGGAGGCGATGGACATCGCCATGACAACCACAAGAGCAGCCACCACAGCCACAAGGGAGGACACTCTCACCATTCTGGAGGACACGGTGGACATGACCGCAACCGTGATCGCAGCTTTGTGAAGAAGGATCTGAGTGAGGTGACATGCTTCAAGTGTGGACAGAAGGGACACTATGCTGACAACTGTCCGGAGAGGAAGGGACTGAAGCCAACCAACAACCAGAAGGCCACAGTAAACCACATGAATGTGGAGGAGATCCCATATGACCCTGACCTTGTGATTGGTAAGTTCCCAATCAACACTCACCCAGCTTTCATACTTTTCGATACAGTAAATTACACCAGAGGTACCAATAGTTGTATGATAGGTGCATTTTAGTACCAATTATTTTAAACTGGTGTAGAGTAATACCAATAGTTGTTTATTAGGTGCAAAACTAGTCCCAACTCTCCAGAACGTGACATGTGGCGCCGAGTTGGCACATGATGTAGCATGTTTTATGCAGGATACCCTTTGGCACTGAGAATTTTGCAAACACGCCCTATTTTTATTGATGCGCTTATATTGACGAGGTACCCGTTCTGTTTCATCACTAGGAAGGCAAAATTCTCGCGATCGCTCTATTTGTTTCATGAAGGTTCCGTACTCTCCGTGGCCGCTGGCGGCTCTTCAAACCACCCACGGTAGTGCGGTTCCGGCAGCGATTACGAATACGACAGCGCGGTCGTGGAGAGTACGGAACCTTCGGGAAACAAATAGAGCGATTGCGAGAATCTTGCCTTCCTAGTCATGAAACAGAACGGGCACCTCATCAATATAAGCGCATCGATGACAATATGGCGTATTTGCAAAATTCTCAACGCCAGGAGGTATCCTGCATAAAACATGCTACATCATCTGCCAACTCGGCGCCACATGTCACGTTTTAGAGAGTTGGGACTAATTTTGCACCTAATAAACAACTATTGGTATTACTCTATCCCAATTTAAAATAATTGGTATTAAAATGCACCTAGGATACAACTATTGGTACCTCTGGTGTAATTTACTCTTTTCGATACTAGTGCATCGCATTCATTCATATCAAGGGCATTCGTGGATAAGTATAAGCTACCCACTGAGTCTATGAAAGAGTCTATTAGAGTGGGTTCACCTGGAGGAGATATGATAGCTAGTGCGGGATGCCGCGGTTTAACTGTGAGGATTGGAACACACCACTAGAGGAAAAAGGGCCATCCGTTCGCGACCCCTGGGAGCATTAGTCCCGGTTGCGCCACCAACCGGGACTAATGCTGGCACGCGTCCCGGTTGGAGCGGGCACGGGGCCAGGGGCATGTGTCCCGGTTGGTAAGGGGGCATGCGTCCCGGTTGGAGCCACCAACCGGGACTAAAGGTTTGGCCACAGCCACGTGGCGTGGCACGCACCTTTAGTCCCGGTTGCTGGCTCCAACCGGGACTAAAGACCCCTTGCCCTCTATAAATGCAACGCCCCAGCCACCTCTGCCTCCACTCTGTTTTTTCGAATGGTGTAAGGTGTGAGGGTGTGTGCTAGTTTTTTCTCATGCATGCATTGAAGGTGTTTGTTGAAATGTTTGAGTGAAAAATCCAGTTGAATTTCTCATAGAACAAAAATATAGAAGGTGTCCGAGACGCACTTGAGCTTTCTCCTCTTTATTTCCCTCGATCGAGGTTCGCAATCTTATCTTTTCTAGGTCATTGATACAATTCATGTGTCGGTGTGAATTGGTTATTTCACTATTTATGATGTCCTGTTTTTTGATAAACTTACTTATATGATGCAGATGAATGGTCGGGAATGGATGTACGGTGACCGGCGGGTAGCCGGGTATATCAAAGGCGTGGATAAATTTATCGATGTGGCTACGGCAAACAAAGAGAATGGATTTATACGTTGTCCATGTGTTCAATGTCGGAACAACAAGGAGTACTCTTCCTCGAAAATCATTCGCGGCCACCTGATTATGAAAGGTTTCATGCCCAACTATAATTGCTGGACCAAGCACGGGGAAAGAGGGGTTATGATGGAAGATGGTGAAGAAGAAGATGATGATAACAACTATCATCATATGTTTCCTGAATACAGTGATACTGCAATGGAAGACAATGGAGAGGAAAAAGGTGAAGAACGGGCATCAGATGAGCCGGCTGATGAACTTGGTAGGGTCATTGCTGATGCAAAGCGAGACTGTGAAACAGAAAATGAGAAGTTGAAGTTAGAGGGCATGTTAGAAGATCACAAGAAATTGTTGTACCCAAATTGTGAAGATGGCAGCACAAAGCTCGGTACCACACTGGAATTGTTGCGATGGAAGGCAGAGTGTGGTCTAACTGACTCCTCATTTGAAAAGATGCTGAAAATAATGAAGCCGAAGTTTCCAAAACATAACGAACTTCCCGAGAGTACCTACGAAGCAAAGAAGACTCTCTGTCCTCTGGGATTAGATGTGCAAAAGATACATGCATGCATTAATGACTGCATCCTCTACCGCGGTAAGGAGTATGAGAATTTAGATAAATGCCCGGTATGCAACGCGTTGCGGTATAAGATCAGACGAGATGACCCTGGTGATGTTGAGGGAGAGCCCCTCCGGAAGAGGGTTCCTGCTAAGGTTATGTGGTAGGCTCCTATAATACCAAGGTTGAAACGCATGTTCAGAAACAAAGAGCATGCCAGGTTGTTGCGATGGCACAAAGAAGACCGTAAGAAAGACGGGGAGTTGAGACACCCTGCTGATGGGTCACAGTGGAGAAAAATCGAGAGAGACTTCCTAGACTTTGCAGGTGACGCAAGGAACTTATGGTTTGGTCTAAGTACGGATGGCATGAATCCTTTTGGGGAGCAGAGCTGCAGTCACAGCACCTGGCCCGTGACTCTATGTATCTACAACCTGCCTCCTTGGTTGTGCATGAAGCGTAAGTTCATTATGATGCCAGTGCTCATCCAAGGCCCGAAGCAACCGGGCAACGACATTGATGTGTACCTTAGGCCATTAGTTGAAGAACTCTTACAGTTGTGGGGCAAACCAGGTGTACGTGCGTGGGATGAGAACAAACAGGAGCCATTTAATCTACGAGGGTTGTTATTCGTAACCATCAATGATTGGCCTGCTCTTAGTAACCTTTCAGGACAGACAAACAAAGGATATAAGGCATGCACCCACTGTTTAGATAAGACCGAAGGTACATGTTTGCATAAATGCAAGAAGGTTGTGTACCTAGCGAATCGACGATTTCTTCCGACCAATCATCCCGTAAGAAAGAAAGGCAAGCATTTTAAAGGTGAGGCAGATCATCGGAAGAAGCCTGAACTCCCTGCTGGTGATGATGTATTTGGTATGGTCAAGGACATAGAAGTAATCTTTGGAAAGGGTCCCGGCGGTCAATCAGTTCCGAACGACGTCGCTACAGGACACGCACCCATGTGGAAGAAGAAATCTATATTTTGGGAGCTGCCATATTGGAAAGTCCTGCGTGTCCGCTCTTCAATCGACGTGATGCACGTGACGAAGAATCTCTGCGTGAACCTGCTAGGATTCCTAGGCGTGTATGGTAAGACAAAAGATACACCTGAAGCACGGGAGGACCAACAAATTATGAAAGACCCAAAGAACATGCATACAGATAACAAGACGGATAAAGGGCGTCACTTAAGTCGTGCCAGCTATGCTCTTACCAAAGCAGAGAAGGAAATCTTTTTTGAAGTCCTTTACAGTATCAAGGTGCCGTCGGGCTTCTCATCTAATATAAAGGGGATAATAAATATGGCAGAGAAAAAGTTCCAAAACCTGAAGTCTCATGACTGTCACGTGATTATGACGCAGTTGCTTCCGATTGCATTGAGGGGGCTTCTACCGGAAAATGTTCGAGTACCCATTGTGAAGCTGTGTGCATTCCTCAATGCAATATCTCAGAAGGTAATCAATCCAGATATTCTGCCAAGGTTACAGAAGGATGTGGTACAATGTCTTGTTAGTTTTGAATTGGTGTTCCCACCATCCTTCTTCAATATTATGACGCATCTCCTGGTTCATCTAGTGGAAGAGATTGCCATTCTCGGTCCGGTATTTCTGCACAATATGTTCCCCTTTGAGAGGTTCATGGGAGTCTTAAAGAAATATGTTCATAACCGTGCTAGACCAGAAGGAAGCATCTCCAAGGGATATGGAACAGAGGAGGTCATTGAGTTTTGTGTTGACTTTATTCCTGACCTTAAGCCGATTGGTGTTTCTGACTCGCGGCATGAGGGAAGACTAAGTGGAAAAGGCACGCTGGGAAAGAAAGCAATGATATGTAGGTACGGGGATTCTTTCACTAAAGCACACTACACAGTTCTACATAATTCCACCTTGGCAGCTCCGTATATCGAGGAACACAAGAATATTGTACGCTCCAAAAACCCGGGGAAGCCTGAATCATGGATAACAGATGAACACATGAAGTCTTTCGGTGGTTGGATGCGGACACATCTCTTGAATGACACCACTGTTGGAGATCAGCTATACTTGTTGGCCGCGTCACCATCTTCTACTGTATTGAATTTCCAAGGGTACGAAATAAATGGGAATACATTCTACACGATCGCCCAAGATAAAAAGAGCACCAACCAAAATAGTGGTGTCCGCTTTGATGCAATAGACGAGAATGGACAAAAGGACACATATTATGGTTATAGAGAGGAGATATGGGAACTAGACTATGGAGTCTCTTTTAAGGTCCCTTTGTTTCGCTGCAAATGGGTCAACCTGAATGGGGAAGGGGTAAAGATAAACCAGTTGTACGGAATGACAACAGTGGATCTCAACAATCTTGGTTATAGAGATGAACCATTCGTCCTAGCCAATGATGTGTCTCAAGTTTTCTATGTGAAGGACATGTCCTCCAGACCGAAAAAAAGAAAAAATATGCAAACGAATACATCATATGATGAGCCAAAGCGTCACATAGTTCTTTCAGGGAAAAGAAACATCGTGGGAATCGAGGACAAGACAGACATGTCAGAAGATTATAATAAGTTTGATGAAATTCCGCCCTTCACAGTGAAAACTGACCCAAGCATTCCGTTAAGTAAAGAAGATGATCCATGGTTACGTCTGAAGCGGTCATAAGGAATGACATATGCCAAGAAGTTCATGCTCATATTATGTAACTCTAGTTCATGTCTTTCGCGGTTTGTGGCTTGACCGAAGGATATCTTTCGCGGTTTGTGGCCTTTAGTCCCGGTTTTGTAGTCTCAGTTTTTAATATTAATAAATGTCTTGAGTGTTAGTCCCATTTTGTGGCTGGAGCGGGAGTGCCTCTATGACCAGTTTCTTGGAGATGCCGGAGGACTGGGCTCCGTCGGCATCTCCCTGAAACTGGTCGTAGTGGTGGCCCTGCTTTCGAAAACCATCTTGCAGCTTGTAACTTCACTAACTAGATCAATACGCCTCGGAGCTAACTAATTTCACATATTAGGGAGTGCCTCTATGACCAGTTTCTCGGAGATGCCGGAGGACTGGGCTCCGTCGGCATCTCCCTGAAACTGGCCGCAGTGGTGTCCCTGCTCTCGAAAACCATATTGCAGCTTGTAACTTCACTAACTAGATCAATACGCCTCGGAGCTAACTAATTTCACATATTAGGGAGTGCCTCTATGACCAGTTTCTCGGAGATGCCGGAGGACTGGGCTCCGTCGGCATCTCCCTGAAACTGGCCGTAGTGGTGTCCCTGCTCTCTAAAACCATCTTGGAGATGCCTCAAACTGGCTGGAGGACTGGACTCACAAGGATGCATATTTATAGTACAAGCAGCTCGGCATAATGTCGACACTCACGACATAATGTCGACACTCACCCCTATTATTAGTGCTGACTCATCTTTAGTCCCGGTTGGTGTCTCCAACCGGGACTAAAGGTTCATCTTTAGTCCCGGTTGGTGACACCATCCGGGACAAGGTACAAGCCGCACGACATAATGTCGACACTCACCCCTATTATTAGTGTTGTCTGGCCCACTCTGCCGCAATCCCTTTAGTTCCGGTTTGTGACTACATCCGGGACTAAATGTGTGCCGAACAATGATCATGTTTCGAAAAAACCTTCACAAAATGACCTATCATGTTCGAGGTTTCATGGCTTTCGGTCCAAATGACCGATGTTATGTGCTGAATCACGGCATAGTTTGTGATGTTGTGCCCATATTATGCATGCGTGTGTACATTGGTATGTAGAACAATGTTGCAGGAGGAAGTTTTCCTTTTTGTCGCACGGAAAATCCCTTTTCCATTTTCCGAGCGCAAAAAACGGGTCATTTTGTGAAGTAACCACCAAAATGCCGTTTCAGAATGCTACCGTCCTATTTTCCTAAAATACTAGACCACCTTACATGGACTATATCCCAACCGGTACATCTCAAACCTTTTCGTCCATCCCGGGTAAAAAGGACAAATGTCTGCCGAATCGGAAGGAAGTGGGTCCGGTTTGTACTACAGGTACATGATCTATCGCCCGTGATTTTTTGAAAAAATCATTTTTAGACTCGCAATATGTGGTTTCTTCAGAGATCCAATGCAAGTTCTAACGATGCCCGTCCCCTATCTTCATGCACACCGGTTCGACCATAGTTAGAAATTCAGATAATTCAAAACGGGCATAATAAATTCAAAAAAAATCCGAACAATGAAAATCCTTCGCGTGGTGTCATATTATGTTACATAGTTGAAAGGAAAAATACCAGACTTGGTATATTGATCATGTTTCGAAAAAACCTTCACAAAATGACCTATCATGTTCGAGGTTTCATGGCTTTCGGTCCAAATGACCGAGGTTATGTGCTGAATCACGGCATAGTTTGTGATGTTGTGCCCATATTATGCATGTGTGTGGACATTGGTATGTAGAACAATGTTGCAGGAGGAAGTTTTCCTTTTTGTCGCACGGAAAATCCCTTTTCCATTTTCCGAGCGCAAAAAACGGGTCGTTTTGTGAAGTAACCACCAAAATGCCGTTTCAGAATGCTACCGTCCTATTTTCCTAAAATACTAGACCACCTTACATGGACTATATCCCAACCGGTACATCTCAAACCTTTTCGTCCATCCCGGGTAAAAAGGACAAATGTCTGCCGAATCGGTAGGAAGTGGGTCCGGTTTGTACTACAGGTACATGATCTATCGCCCGTGATTTTTTTGAAAAAATCATTTTTAGACTGGCAATATGTGGTTTCTTCAGAGATCCAATGCAAGTTCTAACGATGCCCGTCCCCTATCTTCATGCACACCGGTTCGACCATAGTTAGAAATTCAGATAATTCAAAACGGGCATAATAAATTCAAAAAAAAACGGGCATATAAGTTAAAAATCCAAACACTTTTTATGTTTAAAGTTTTTCTAAATTCCAAATTAATATTCAAAAATATAAGTTAATTCATTTTAAAAGGTTACATTAATTATTTTTAAAAATAGAATATGTTTTTGAATTATTTATTCAAATTCATACACTTCTTATGTTTAAAGTTTTTCTAAATTCCAAATTGATATTAAAAAAATATAAGTTAATTCATTTTTAATTGTAAATGGTTCATATTTTAAATGGTTACATTAATTATTTTTTAAAACAGAAAATGTTTTTGAATTATTTATTTAAATCCAAACACTTTTTATGTTTAAAGTTTTTCTAAATTCCAAATTAATATTCAAAAATATAAGTTAATTCATTTTAAAAGGTTACATTAATTATTTTTTAAAAATAGAATATGTTTTTGAATTATTTATTCAAATCCATACACTTCTTATGTTTAAAGTTTTTCTAAATTCCAAATTGATATTAAAAAAATATAAGTTAATTCATTTTTAATTGTAAATGGTTCATATTTTAAATGGTTACATTAATTATTTTTTAAAACAGAAAATGTTTTTGAATTATTTATTTAAATCCAAACACTTTTTATGTTTAAAATTTTTCTAAATTCTAAATTAATATTCAAAAATATAAGTTAATACATTTTAAAAGGTTACATTAATTATTTTTTAAAAATAGAATATGTTTTTGAATTATTTATTCAAATCCATACACTTCTTATGTTTAAAGTTTTTCTAAATTCCAAATTGATATTAAAAAATATAAGTTAATTCATTTTTAATTGTAAATGGTTCATATTTTAAATGGTTACATTAATTATTTTTTTAAAAAGAAAATGGTTTTGAATTATTTATTCAAATCCAAACACTTTTTATGTTTAAAGTTTTTCTAAATTCCAAATTAATTATCATTTAAAAAACAATACAAATTTAAACCCCAAAATAAAAAATAAGGCGGGAACAGAGAGAAAATACCTGAAATTTTTTGAAAACAGGGGAATATGTCCCGGTTGGAGCCACCAACCGGGACTAAAGACCCACTGCGCGCAAACCCTTGGTCTGCTGAAAATTTTGGAGTATAGGTCCCGGTTGGTGGCTCCAACCGGGACGTATGCACCTTTGGTCCCGGTTGGAGCCACGAACCGGGACTAAAGGCCCTTTAGTTATAACAGCGCGTGCCTCCTCTTCTTCTTCCCTTCCCCACTCTGCCTCTGCACGCGCCCTCGCCGACGACGACGCCGCCAGGCTGCCCCCGCCACCGTCGCGCGCTCCCCGTAGCGGCTCCGTCGTCAACGCCTCCGCCTCCGGCCGCCACCCGCGTCTCTTCCCGCGCGCCGACGACCGCGCCGCCCGCGCGTCTCCTTCCCCCGACGACCGCCGGCCGCCCGCTTCTCTGCTTCCCGTCGACGACCGCGCCCTTCCCGCACCGCCGCGCGTCAGGTACGGCGCCGCCCCTCCCTGCCCCTCTCTGTCCTCCCCCTCCCTCTGCTGCTGGTGGTGGTGCATCGTCGCCGCGCCGTTTCCTCCACCGCCGCGCCGTTTCCCCCACCGCCGCGCGTCAGGTACGGGCCCGCTGACGTGGCCCACGGTGGCTTGCTGATGTGGCCTAGGGCCCAGCACTCAGTGACAGTGGCTAGGTTCTGTCTTGGTAAAAAAAAACCCAACCCTTTGCTGATGTCATATTGACACAGTAATTCAATTTTAAATGATTTAATAATTCCAGAAATTGATATAAACTTGTAAATTCAATATCTTTTTATTTATAAGTCAGAAAAATACAAATAATATATCAAATTGTTCAGAAAAATGAAACCTATCTATTTAACCTATAATCATGCATTGTTCAACAATTTAAATGACAAGTATAATTAGAAGAACAAATGCACCCCTCTCATGTGTTCCGGAGTTTCCCCGAGTTAGGGTTTTCACCCGTCGGAACCCCGATTAAATCGTCGAGCATGTCTTAGGGTTACATTCCAATGCAAATTAACTTGTCATATCATCATACTTGCTTGAGCATTGCATCGATGCCATGTGTTGATTGTTTCCCTTTCTTTTCGGTGTTTCGATTATTAGGTTTATTATTAGTTAGGTATTATTAGGTTTATTAATTAGTTTGGTATTATTGGTCTTCGACCCCACTGGTCAGTCAATGTGGGTAGCCCCAGACCCGATTCACATTGTCAGTCACTGTGGTTAGATAAGGAATCATTAATACCCCTTAGGTGCATGTGGGTTCGACGATGTGCCTTCGCCAGGGCATTCTGAACCCTCTTAAATCGATTCCAATATGGTATTTTGTTAGTATCTAGTGTTACCTATCTGCTGGATAGTTTCCCTTTTGTAGCCTTATACTCATGTTCCCCTCTCATATACATCGGAGGTTTCTCCGAACTAGGTTACACCCCTCGGAACTCCGGAATATTGATTTTAGTTGATTTTAGCTAGAGTTACCTATCTACTACACGGTTTCCTTTTTGTAGCTAGGTTTAAGGTTTCTCTTCATTTTTATTATTGTGTATGTATATATTAGGGTTTCTCCTTAACTTTCTCCTTTAGCCGCTTTGACTTATTCGTTTTTCCACCTATGCAGAAAATATGGACCCACACGTTAGAGACGAAGAAAAGGAAGAGTTGATCCAAGGTGTGATCCGTGGGGAAGATAATTTAGACGTATCAACGTTTCTGAACAACTCCGGTGAGGGTGATCCTCTTTTTACCGGAGTAGACAACTTGTTTGAGGTTGAAGGTGTTGCCTTCCGCGAGGGAGAAGGCGATGCCTTGTGTAATCGAGAAGACGACCGCTCCGGCGAGGTGCATGTAATATAAATCAATTCATTAATTAATCATCTGCTATCTATATAGAAATAGTAACGACGATCTTTCTTCTTTTAGCCCTCCGGATCGAAGGAATCTACTGAAAAGAGCAGACGAGGCCCAACCAAAAAGTTGCAAGACCATGAGAGGTTTAGGATCGAAGATGTCGCTGAAGACGGCAGACCGACAGCTCCCGAAGTTGTCGCAACCAAATTTGTGGCACAATGCGGAGTAATCGTTAGGGACTTAATCCCGATCACCATTAGAAATTGGAATAGGCCTGCTAAAGCGGATGAAGAGGGAACATGTTTATTTGTCCCTAACCACGCCAAAGATTTACTGTGGAAGAGGCTCATGGTTAATTTCAAACTACCGAAGATAGAGCTGGATCCAAATGCGGAGGATCCAGTTGAGGACGCCTTACAACATGGGAGAGCCATGGAGGCTAAGGTCAGGGAGTGGGCTTTGAAGAAGATGGCCCAGTGTTTCACAAACTGGAAGAAAAGATTGCACCTTGACTATGTCGTGAAAAAGAAGACTCCCGATTTCAAGAATATTCAGTTTGAGAAGATAAAACCATTCTGGGATGAGTTTGTGGAATACAAGAAATCAGAAAAAGCTAAGAAAATGTCTGAAACGAATAAGGTGAATGCTGCTAAGAAGAAGTATCACCATACTATGGGGCAAGGTGGCTACAAGGTTGGCATTCCTAAGTGGGAGAAACTTGAGCAGGAACTGCGTGATAAAAATATCACCCCAGAGACAGACGATTGGCTAGAACGTGCAAGGAATTGGTTTTACGGGCATGGGGGCACGTTGGACTCGGAAGGGAGGTGCATATATAACATACGACATAAAGAAGACCCCTTGCCAATCGAGAGGATGAGAAAAGCAGTAAAGGCTGTTAAAGATGGGGACTTCATTCCCGATAGAGAGAATGATGAGCTCACACTCGCCCTTGGAAATAAGGAACATGATGGACGAACACGAGGCACAATAGGCTCCCAATCATGGAGGACTGGGTTTCCCGAAGAGAGGAAGAAATATCCTGATAGAAGCCGTCAGAGGAGTAAGGACAGGGCGGCAGTTGAAGCAGAAAGTCAGAAAGAGCGAATGCGTTTAATTGAAGAACGATTAAAGCAACAACAAGATGAAATTAACTCACTTAAAGAGCAAAGTACTACCGGCCCATCTCAGCAGCACACTGCATTCGATGCTACCGGCCTATCGAATAATCGAAAAAGCAGTGTGGCTTCCACCGAGGTCCCGGGTGATGACAATGGCGATGCCGATGATGCACCGACGATGGCTCCTGTTGGCTACCCAGTGGATGATATCACAAAGATGACACACTACGAGCTACATGTCAAAGTTGTGAACATATCAATGAAGGTGGCGGTCGGCTATGCCTTACCAATTGGACCCACACCAACTTACCACAGTCGTCCGGTTCCAGAGGGCTACGCTGTTGTCGGCGTGGATGAAATCATGCCCACCTTTGAGGTTTTGGATCTTCACTACCCTGCTGGTGAAGGGGATGTGACTGTGCTGGGTGACGCAAAAAACGTCACCATTCTATGGCCGAAGGATTGTATCGTGCTTCGAAATCACACGCCAAGGCCATCTTCGCCGCCGCCTCACCCGTCTCCAGCGAGGTCGTCGCCGCCGCGGCAGCCGTCTTCGTCGCCTCACCCGGCTCCGTTGCCTCACCAATCTCCGGTGCAGCCATCGCCGCGGGAGCCATCGCCGACGCCTCAGGATAAAAAGCGTAAGCGTACCGCTACTGTGCGTCGTAAGCGATCGCCGAAACGTAAACAAGAGCCTCTTCCAAAAGTACCAACGGTTCCTCCCAAGAGAGCTTATGACTGTACTGAAGAGGAGACTGCGGCGATCGTTGATGCGGAAACGACAGCGTTTTTCGCTAAGCTGAGGCGGTCGAAAGAGCCAGAGTTCCCCAGCACCAAAGAAGAAAAAGCCAAAGTGTTGAAAATGCTAAAGACTCTTCATCAACCCGAGCCAAAGCTGTCATCAGACTATGAGCGTTCTATTCTCAAGTCACATGCAGCACAAAAAGCCTCGAAGAGCAGTACTGATGCAAGCGGGAAATCTGTTGCCCAGCTCGGAGAACAAGCAAAACAGACTTGCGCCCCTCTCAAGGTGATTTGTCAAACCAATGTGGGGTCGAGCAAATATGGGGCCGAAGAGCAGTATGATCCAGAGGTAGTTGCACAATACGGAGAAGCTGCCGCTGCTCAAGGTATGAGTATTGCCCAGTACTTATCCCAGTTAGAGTTCTTCCCCGTGAGTGAAGTAGCATACCAATACCAGTACGGAAAACCTCTCGTCAAACCTGAGGAGGTAAACAATCTTTCAACAAAAATGCGAAGATTGCATAACTGGTACATGCATGCCACAAGTGCCAGGGCTAACTGGATAGTGCTGAGTGTTACAAAAAAGCATCATGGGAAAGATAAGGATGACATGATATCCATTGAATTTGATGAACTATTTCAATTATTCAATCAAGACGCCTTGGACAAATCGATCATGAGTGCCTATTGTCTGTAAGTACTAATTCTGTAATTAATTTAGTCTCCATCTATATTATTTTGTTTATTGCATGTATATAATCATACTTTAATATGCAGAATGAAGATTCTCGAATGCAGCAGAGGACAAATCTATGACATTGGCTTCATTGACCCATATTGGGTTCATGAAGCTAATCTCAAAATAAGCCCCCAGGATACGGAGGATAATATAGTACACGCGTTAAGGTTTCAAGAAACCAAAAGGGAAATACTATTTCCTTACAACTTCCAGTGAGTGTTATTGTCTTGTATACACTTTCTATTTCGCTTACTCGATGTTAAGTATATAATTGATAAGTTCTGCATTCGCAGGTACCACTATATTCTGTTAATCATTCAACTTGACAAAGGGCGTGTACTAGTCATGGACTCGAAACATAAACCCCTTGAGACGTGGAAGGACATGCAGATACTTCTCCAGCGGTAATTCTAATCATTACGACACTATATCGGCAACGTTCGTGAATTTTATGATATCTAGTACTTAATAACTTATTTTATTCGTTTTCTACGCCGGGCAGCGCTTGGAAACGGTTCACCAAGAAGGCTATGGGTGTTTGGAAAGAGGAGCTTACATTTCAACCACTAGATGTAAGCACCACTAGCTATATCCGCGCATCTCTTTGATTCTAGTTTTGATACAGTTATTATCATGCTTGATTATTATTTTGATTGAACTCTGTTGTCGTAAAGTGCCTGACGCAGGGACCAGGTAACAATCTATGTGGATACTATGTATGCGAGTTCATCCGGCAGACGTGCGATGAGAAGGGCAGAAATTTAGAGCAACTCCACGTACGTAAACAATTTCTATAGTTTTTAATTACAATCAAATTGTGTTTAGTTTCATATTCATATAGGCTGACTCCTTTTTTAAATCAGATCGAACGTCTACGGGACGGTCTTCTGCCAAAGGATCGCATACGAGCAATACAGGAGGAATTGGCGGGATTCTTGGATGCAGAAGTCCTAGACCCAAAAGGGGAATACTACTCGGCTGTGTATAGACAATAGGAATTGTAAAAATAGCAACTTTCAAGAAATTGGCCGGTAGCATCGAATAGCAACTTTTGTATGTAGTGCATGAACTCGATCCGTGTATTGAATGTAAAATGTTGTCATGATGATCTTGTGTAATATAAGGTTCCTTCATTGATAAGTGCAAAACACTAAATAGACAATAAAACAACCTAAATGAATTCTCTGCCCGGCACAAAAAGTGGCGAAAATGCTGCCGCGGCAACAAAATGTGCCAAAATGAATTCTCTGCCGCGGCAGAGAAATGGGCCAAATCTCTGCCGCGGCAGCAGGTTATTAGTCCCGGTTCGTGTTACGAACCGGGACTAAAGCCCCCCCCCCTCGCACGGAGCAGATGCCACGTGTGTGGCCTTTTGTCCCGGTTGGTGGGGCAACCGGGACTAAAGGTTCGGGCTTTAGTCCCGATTGCCCCGTCCCGGTTGGGCAACCGGGACTAAAGCCCCTTACCAACCGGGACGCATGGCACGTTTTCTACCAGTGCACAACTTCATTGCACATTTGGTAGTGTTGGAATCACAAGGGTTAGATGTTATTCTGGGTATGGATTGGATGTCTATGCATGGGGGACACATAGATTGTGCACAGCGAGCTGTTTCACTCAAAACCCCGGATGGTAAGAGAATTAGATTCAAGTCGGCAGTGCGACCGGGAAGGTGTAATCTAAATTCTCTTAAGGGGGTTAGCATGGATACTGTGCCTGTTATTAGGGATTACCCCGACATGCTTCCGGAAGAGTTGCCAGGGATGCCACCTGATAGGAAAGTGGAGTTTCTCATCGACCTGATGCCGGGAACATGGCCTATTGCAAAGAGACCATATAAGATGGATGTGGATGAGCTGAAGGAATTGAAGAAGCAGCTGAAAGAGCAGTTGGACAAGGGATTCATTCAGCCTAGTTCGTCGTCGTGGGGTGCACCTGTTATGTTTGTGGAGAAGAAAGACAGCAGCAAGAGATTAGTGGTGGACTATCGCTCGCTGAATGAAGTAACCATCAAGAACAAGTACCCTCTGCCGAACATAAATGATTTGTTTGATCAACTGGAAGGAGCAAAGGTGTTTAGCAAGATCGATATGTGATCAGGCTACTTCCAATTGAAGATCCAGGAGGAAGACATACCAAAAACCGCTTTCACCACTAGGTATGGTTTATATGAGTATACAGTTATGTCTTTTGGACTAACGAATGCCCCGGCATATTTCATGACCATGATGAACAAGGTATTTATGGAGTACTTGGACAAGTTCGTGGTGGTGTTCATTGAAGACATACTGATATATTCCAAGGATGATGCTGAACATGAGAAACATCTGCGAGTGATTATGGAGAAGCTGAGGGAACACAAGCTGTATGCCAAATTCAGCAAGTGTGAATTCTGGCTTAACACTATTGGATTTCTTGGACACGTAGTGTCAGGGGAAGGAGTCGCTGTTGATCCAAGCAAAGTGACTGCAGTAACTGAGTGGGAAGCACCCAAGAATGCAGGAGAGATACGAAGCTTTTTGGGACTTGCTGGTTATTACAGGAGATTCATTGAAAACTTCTCCAAGATTGCTAAGCCGATGACAGAACTTCTGAAGAAGGAGAGGAAGTTTGAATGGACGGATGTGTGTGAAGCCAGCTTCCAGGAACTGAAGCACCGATTAGTGACTGCACCTGTTCTGTGTTTGCCAGATCTTCAGAAGGATTTCCAAGTGTACTGTGATGCTTCTCGACAGGGACTTGGGAGTGTGCTGATGCAAGATGGGAGAGTGGTGTCATATGCCTCGCGACAACTTAAACACCATGAACGGAATTACCCCACACACGACGTGGAGCTAGCGTCAGTGGTTCATGCGCTCAAGGTATGGAGGCACTACTTGATGGGGAAACACTGTGATGTGTACACCGACCACAAGAGCCTGAAGTACATATTTACACAGAAGGAACTGAACATGAGGCAAAGGAGATGGTTGGAGCTTATCAAGGACTATGATATGAATCTGCAATACCATCCAGGAAAGGCCAATGTAGTAGCAGATGCTCTGAGCCGAAAGGTCTATGCCAATGGATTGACAATTGGGGAATTGCCCGAGGATTTGAGCAAGCAATTCAAGGACCTTAGACTGGAGGTAGTATCTGAAGGATACTTGGCAACAATGGAAGTCCAACCAACGCTACAGGACATAATCAGGAAGGCTCAAGTGGGAGACAATGAGATTGATGAAGTAAAGGAAAAGATGAAGGAGGATCGAGCAAGGGAATTCCGCGAGGATGAGCAAGGAACCTTGTGGTATGGAGATCGTTTGTGCATTCCCAACGATCCGGAGATAAGGAAGTTGATTCTGCAGGAAGCTCATGACTCGCCGTATTCCATACATCCGGGCAATACGAAGATGTATATGGACCTAAAGGACAGATTCTGGTGGAACAACATGAAGGGAGACATCGCGGAGCATATTGCCCTATGTGATGTATGTAGCCGGGTGAAGGCGGAACACCAGAAGCCAGCAAGACTGCTACAGCCATTGCCCGTGCCGGATTGGAAGTGGGATAGAGTGGGAATGGATTTTATCACAGGATTGCCCAGGACCAGGTCAGGATATGACTCCATTTGGGTAGTGGTCGACCATTTGACCAAGGTAGCCCACTTTATACCGGTAAAGACGACCTATACGAGTATAAAGAAGACCTATACCGGTAAAGAGTTGTGTGCCTACATGGAGTTCCCAAGAGTATAGTATCTGACAGAGGCACCCAATTTACCTCGCAATTCTGGCGCCAGTTGCACGAGTCACTTGGGACTAGATTGGAGTTTAGCACAGCGTTTCACCCACAGACTGATGGACAGACCGAGAGGGTGAACCAGATTTTGGAAGACATGCTGAGAGCTTGCGCCTTGGCTCATGGCTCTAGTTGGGATGAGAATTTGCCATATGCTGAGTTTTCCTACAACAACAGCTATCAAACCAGCATCAAGACGTCACCGTTTGATGTACTCTATGGGAAACGGTGTCGGACGCCATTTCTATGGGATGGAGTAGGGGAACGTCAGTTGTTTGGACCTGATTTGATCAAGGATGCTGAGGAGAAGGTCGCCTTGATTAGGGACAGGCTGAAGGTAGCACAATCAAGGCAGAAGAGCTACGCCGACGCCAAGCGCAAGGAAGTGGTGTATGAGATAGGTGATAGAGCATACCTCAGAGTGTCGCCACTTCGTGGAATCAAGAGATTTGGGATCAAGGGTAAGCTGGCACCTCGATTTATTTGACCGTATCGGGTCTTGGCACACAAAGGAGAAGTCGCTTACCAATTGGAGTTGCCAGAAGCTCTGTCCGCTGTTCACAATGTGTTCCACGTGTCCCAGCTGAAGAAGTGCCATCCGGAGATGGTGGATACACCATTGAGAGACACTGTGCCACTAGAGGAGGTTCAGTTTGAGAACGACTTGACCTATGAGGAGAAGTCGGTCAAGATTCTGGAGACAGCGGAGAGGATTACCCGTACCAAGACGATCAGGTTTTGCAAGGTGCAGTGGATCCACCACACCGAAGAGGAAGCCACTTGGGAGCGTGAGGATGACATCCGAGAGGACTACCCACACCTATTTGCTAGCGACGCCGAATCTCGGGGACGAGATTCATCTTAAGGGGGTTAGTCTTGTCACATCCCAAATTTTAGATTTGGTTATGTATATCATTCATATCACTACATCATGTTCTTCCATGCAAAACCTTCGATCAAGTGTTTCGGCGAAACGCTATTTCCAAAGCCCTATTTTATTTTACTACAATGCTCCTGCGGGAGGGTTTAATAGGACTAGTGTTTTCCACCCTTGTAGACTAGTGGTTTCACTCACCTCTTGACCCTAGTTTGATCCCCCGGTTTTTACAAAATTTTAGAGACGAGTTTCGTTCTTTTCGGAGTCCGTTTGAAGGAGTTACATTGAAAAAGGCTAAACAGGAATTAGAAAAACTTTAGAACAAAGAAAAAGAAGGGCGCAGCCTGCTGGGCCGCCAGCCCAGCCGCGCCAGCCCAGCAGCAGCAGCAGCCCGCAGCCAGCAGCCGCGCCTGTGCGCCGCTCGCGCGGCTGGTAGTCGCTGCCGCCTAGGCCCGCCAGTGCCTCCCCTAGTCGCTGTCGCCTGGGGCCCGCAAGCGCCAGCGTGGCGCCGCCGCGACACGGACGCCGAGACGGGCACGGCTCGAATCCGAGCGCCTCTCCGCGCAACGCGGGCATCCCCTTAAAGCCCTCGCCCTCCTCGTTCAGGACCCCTCGAAAACCCTCGCAATCGCGCCGCCACTCGTGCGCAATTTGTCGCCGGAGTTGGAGCTCGCCACCGCCGCCGCTCTTCCCCGTGTCGCCCTCGCCCTCTCGCCCGCCTCGCGAGCAGCCGCGCCACCTCGCCTGACCCGCCGCCTCCTCCCTCTCCCGCGTAGGACACACCCCGCCGCCGTCGCCGGAGCCGCGCGCCGCCACCGCGTTCAGCGGCCCGCCGCCGTCGCCTCCACGCGCCGACCCCGCCGCCACCTCGACCAGGCCCACCACCGCTTCCCCGACCGCGTCCCGCCCTCCGCCGCCGCTTCCCCGACCGAGTCCCGCCCTCCGCCGCCGCCGGGACCTCGTCGACGCCGCCGAGCCTCGCCGCCGACCCGCCGGTAAGCGCCGCCGCCGTTGCCCCCTTCCTGGCCATGCGATCGGCCACGAACGGCCCAGATGGGCTGTTGACGGTCAACACGGGAAGCTGACTGGTCAACTGCCAGTCAGCGTGCCACGTCAACCGCCACGTGGCCAGTCAGCGGTCAAAGCTGACTGGGTAAATTCTGTTAATTAAAATAAATGGCAGAAACTTGTAAGAACTTGTAAAATCCATATCTTGAGTTCTACCAGGCAAAAAATTGCAAATAAAATATGTGTAGATTCAGAAAGTCATGTAGAATCTTGTTGTATAATTGTTTTACACTTTTGCAGCAAGATTTTGTCCAGATTAATTAAAAGATTTAATGGCCTTTTTGGAGTAATTAATTCGTAGAAAAAGATCTGTAACTCCAAAAATTGCATATGATATGTCCCTGGATTCAGTAGAACAAGGGGAATCTCAAAGTGAATTAAAAAGTTAGGCTTACAGTAAAAATTTCTGCAGAAACTATTTAGTGGCTTTCTGCAGTGTTTTAATTATTCAGGGAGTTTTATAATTCCTTTTTGAGTAATTCCAGTTGGTACTGTTCCTAAATAGCAATGCCTATGCAGTAGATTTTTCCCAAGATTTTTACAAACAGTATACTACCGGTAGTGATTTATTTGAGTTCTAGCTCTAGTTTTGAGCACTATATTTTGCATAATAGTTTTCCTTGTGCTAAAACTATTTTCCATGCACGCATTCATACATCATATTTGTTGCATATGCTTGTGGATTGCTTGTTTATGATTGCAATTGTATCGTGTAGATTGTGACGAGTGCAACGCTTGCTCGTGTGTGGATTGTTTTTCCGACCGCTACAACCAAGGCAAGTAGATGCTATTTTGTTCATGATATTGTCCTACTATTTTCACTGCATTGTCGTGTATTTTGTAGACACATGTGTAGGATGATACTATCGCTATGATATGTCCTATTATGTGGTAGGGCCTTCCTTGTAGATGAACCACCGTTGGTAGATGTGCTTAGCCATGCTATGATGAACGAGGGCTGGGTTACATCGCTGAAACTTGTTTCTAAAAGTGTTGGTTTGTGAAAACTAAAACAACTTAATCAATGAATCTCCTGGGTGTGATGGGATTGATAATTTTTGGTAGTTTCATTGCGGAAAGGCACCCAGGTATCAAGAGAAAATGATTGGCTTCTTTATTTTGTAGCTTACGTGTACAACCATGTGCCAATAATGAAATGGGCGGTTGGTTGGACTTAGTAGGTTGTGGTAACTCGAACCCGCGTATCCAGAGATGTAGAATTTTGGTAGGTTGGACCGGTGTGCGTCGGGATTGGGGAGATACTTCCGAACAGTCTCTTCTTGGACTTATCCCTATCATCACCCAAAATGAGAGTTATGGTACGAGCTGGGCTGGCCAAGTCACATGGGTAAAGTGTACTAACCCCTACAAGGTGTGTAATCTAATCGATTAGCCGTGTCCCCGGTTATGGACAACTGAGTTGCTTGATATTGACTCCATGACATGTTTCTCGCTCATTCTAATTTCATAATTGCCTTAATATTGTTGGGTTAACTTAATTGGGATCTTTTCAAAGAAAATCAAAAACTGCTTATGAAAGTAGGACAAATGTATTTGCAAATGCAAGCCAGACACAGCTCCAATTGCCAAATATGCATGTAGATGTTAGCATTATTGTCTCCTTTACTAGCTCTACTTGCCATACATTCCATGTATTGACCCTTCGGGGCTGCTACGTTTCATGTTGCAGGATATTCCGATTCCGAGTAATCGATATAGGCCACGGTAGTCCACTCGGCACTTGTTCACTTGTGGGCAATTTGAAGAATGGAGGATTTGCTTTATTTATGTTGTTACCTGAATAATTTGAGCTAGCCCTGAGCTAAGCTTTTATTGTAATAATGGTACTCTGGATCATCGTTATTTATAATACACGGATATTTTTGCTATGTTATTCATCTTATTCTATTGCGGGCCAATGAACCGATCCAGGGATTGGCATGTCACATAGAAGCTACGGTCTTTTTAGAACCGTGGTGTTACACGGAGGAGCTCGCCAAGTACACGAGAAGGGTCGACAATGATGACCCCACAATACTCAAGAAGCCCAACTCGGAGGGCGACGTCTCAACTGCATTCGAGGCAACCACACACACGCGCTCCGTCGAGCTGGTCCCAGGCGACTCCAGCCAGACGGTGACGATCGGGACAGGCATGAGCCTGGCATATGAAGGCGCACTCGTCGAGTTCCTACGTGAGAATCGCGACATCTTCACATGGAAGCCATCCAACATGCCTGGTGTCTCGAGGGAACCTGCTGAGGACAAACTCAACGCCGACCCAAAGAGTGACACATCAAGCAGTCGTTGCGGCCCTTCAATGAAGAATGCCGCCGAGCAATCGCCGAGGAGGTGCAGCGTCTACTTGCTGCAAGCTTCATACGGCCAATCAAATACTCCAAGTGGATGGCAAACCCAGTCCTATTCGAGAAGAAGAATGGGACCTAGAGAATGTGTATCGATTACACAAACCTCAACAACGCCTGCCCGAAGGAACAGTTCGTCCTCCCGCGGATCGATCAAATCATGAACTCGACCGCGGGCTTGGAGTCTCTAAGTTTCCTTGACGCCTACTCTGGTTACAACCAGATAAAATTGGCAGTCGAGGACGAGGAGAAGACGGTGTTCATCATGCCATTCGGAGCATTCTGCTACACCGCTATGACATTTGGCCTCAAGAACGCCAGAGCGACCTACCAGAGGTGCATGCAAGAATGCCTTGCAGGACAAATTGGCCGCAACACCCACGTCTACATCGAAGACGTGGTGGTGATGTCCACTCGCCAGGGCGATCTACTAGCCGACCTGGCCAAAAGCTTCGCAAACCAGCGGAGGTACAAGATCAAACTCAACCTAGGAAAATGCACCTTCGGTGTATCTACTAGACAGCTGTTGGGGTACGTAGTCTCCAAACGAGGCATCGAGGCGAACCCCACCAAGACCAACACGATCGCCCAGCTCGGCAAACCCGAGTGCCTGCGCGACGTCCAGAAGTTGGTCGGGCGAGTCGCGGCTCTCAGTCGCTTCATCCCTCGACTAGGCGAGAAGGCAATGCCCCTCTACCGCCTGATGCGCAACAACCCCACATTCCATTGGGACAAGGAGGCATACGACGCGCTGCACGCACTCAAGGAAGTGCTACTCGCGGCCCCGCTACTCGCCGCCCCTGTCGACAAGGATCCCATGCTCATCTACGTCGCGGCTTCCGAACGAGTCGTCAGCGTCGTCATGGTCGTCGAGTGACCAGAAGAGGGCAAGGAGCGCCCGGTGCAGTGACCTATTTACTACATCAGCGAAGTCCTCAGCGAGTCGTGCCAACGCTACCCGCAGTACCAGAAGCTGGTATATGTGGTCTTCCGAGCCCAGCGGCGACTGCCGTACTACTTCCAGGAGCACCCAATCACGGTCTTCTCCTCAGCGCCGTTGCAGGACATCATCCGCAACCGCGTGGCGACTAGGCGAGTCACTAAGTGGGCCGTCGAGATCAGAGTCCACAACATCAGGTACGGGCCCCGCAAGTCAATCAAGTCGCAGGCCCTGGCGGACTTCCTCGCTGATTGGGAGGAGGCGTAGCAGCCAGAGAAGCTGTCGTACCTCCACTACTGGTTGCTACACTTCGACGGATCCAAGAACGCAGATGGTGCAGGGGCAGGGATCGTCCTCACATCTCCCAAGGGCGACAAGCTATGCTACGTCCTGTACCTCGACTTCACCCCCTGCACCAACAACATGGCCGAGTACGAGGCCCTCCTTCACGGGATGCGAGCGGCCAAGGAGATGAACATCCATCGCCTGCGCTGCTACAGCGACTCCGACCTCGTCGCCTCACAAGTCGCCGGCACCTGCGATGCCATCTCCCCCACCATGGCGGCTTACCGCCAAGCAGTGGATCAACTAGGGGGCCACTTTGCTGGCTACTCCGTTGAGTGGGTCTACCGGCGCAAGAACGAGGAGTCCGACGCCCTCTCTCTCATCGGGTCGGCTCGCCTCACGCCACCCGCTGGCATCTTCCTCGACACCATCACCAAGCCATCCGTCTCTCCCCCGGGGAGATCAACATCGGGATACCTCTGCAACCAGAACCAGCCTTGGTAGCCATGGTCGTGGAGCCAAGCGACTGACCATGCCATACGTCGCCTACCTGGAGGGAGGGACCCTACCCGCAGACGAGACGGAGGCCCGGATGATAGTACGCCGCTGCAAGTCCTTCGTCATCATCAATGGCGAACTCCACAAGCGCAACGTGACCGGGGTGTTCCAACGCTGCGTATAACCCGTGGAAGGTCGCAAAATCCTCCAAGACATCCACGACAAGGACCGCGGCCACCACGCTGGCGCTCGGTCCCTGGTCACCAAGGCCATGCGACATGGCTTCTACTGGCTCACCGCACACGCTGACGTGGTCGACATCGTCCAACGCTGCGTCGGGTGCCAGAAGTACGCCAATCAGACTCACGTGCCAAGCTCGGTGCTCAAGACCATCCCCATCACCTGGCCATTTGCCATGTGGGGCATGGACATGGTGGGCCCCTTCAAGAAGGCCCCCTCTGGCTACACCCACCTCCTAGTCGCAGTCGACAAATTCACAAAGTGGGTGGAGGCCAAGCCAGTCCACAAGTGCAACGGGAAGACCGCCACCAAGTTCCTACACGAGCTCATCTATCGCTACGGGTTCCCGCACAGCATCATCACGGACAACGACACCAACTTCGCCAAAGGATCCATGGCCGAATTCTGCGAGGAGCACAACATACGACTCGACCTTGCCTCAGTCACCCACCCGGAGTCCAACGGCCAGGCGGAACGCGCTAACCAGAGCATCCTCCATGGCCTGAAGCCACGACTGCAAGTTCCCCTAGAGCGAACTCCGTGGTGCTGGGTCGAAGAACTCCCCTCCGTCATCTGGGGCATCTGCACCTCCATCAACAGGTCGACTAGGTTCACCCCCTTCTTCATGGTGTATGGCGTTGAGGCCGTCATGCCAACCGACCTCGAACACGACTCGCCTCGGGTCTTCAACTACGTGGAGGCCGGCAACGAGGTCGCACGCCAGGACGGAGTCGGCCATCTCGACGAAGCACACGACCTAGCTCGCTCCCGCACCGCCATCTACTAGCAAGGACTCCGCCGCTACCATAGCCGCCGAGTCCGAACTCGCACTTTCTAGGAAGGCGACCTGGTCCTGCGGCTGATCAAGGACAAGAAGGGCATGCAAAAGCTCTCTCCCCCGTGGGAGGGACCATTCGCCATAGGGCGAGTCCTGGGCAACGTCGCCTAATACCTCATCGACGTCCGAGGCGACGGATAACTCGATGTCAAGCGGTCGCGGAATGTAAACCTCCTAAGGAAGTTGTACACCTATAACTCCAAACATGTACCCCTCCCCGCTATGAAATAAATAAAATCGGTTCGCACAAATTGTGTCCACTCTCCATACCTTGTGCCACTCGCACTCGTAAGAACAACGTTACGCTAACCGCAGAAGTCAACCCTTGGTCATGCAACTGACACGGCTAAGTAGTGCAATACGAGGGCACGGATAAATTTTGGGCCTTGTATCGTCCATGAAAATGCCAACGCAGATCCCCATCGGAGTCGCCTCGCTTGACCTGCTTTCCGAGCCAAGACGATCGCAGTTGCTTCCCACAACGATCCAGTCCTCCACATCCTTGGCGCGGCGACTCGAACGGTCAAGTAACATGCTCGGGGACTGACGCTAGCCCACACCAAAGCGGCTAGGGAAAACACCAAGTATGAGAGTGTGCCCTGGACTCGCCATGCGACTGATTCTCCGAGTCAGGTGGAGCGACGTGCCAAATACAACGCGCTTCGTGCTCACCTACCTTGGGCATGTGACTAGAAGTGCTAAGTACCGCGCTCGGGGACTCATCCAGACGACTCCGTTCGCGTCCGGGAAAACAACTAAGTATAGAGCACCCCTTGGGGTCGCCATGTGACTGGCTTTCCAAGCCACGGTGAGTCAACCTAAATTAACTAACATTACAACAACAAACATACACAACGAAACGAGGTAAACCCCACGAAAGGGCGGACGCGCTCGGGGACTCGCACAACCAAACAATCCAAAATCAAAACATTAACAACAGTATCCATGCATTCTCTATGGCAAGAAAAACTTGTTCGCTTACAATGGCAAGCACATAGTTTTTATAACTAACTCCAATCGGCAAACTGGTTTACTCCGCAGGCTTTGACGATGACATGCCACCACCTCCGTGGACATGGATGAAGGGCACCCATAGGTTCGACGGATATGTCATCAAGGTGCCCGCCATCGCTGATCGAAACGGCTTCTCCACCTTGAAGTTGCGGTTCGCCGGCTCGGGGTCGTTCGGGGCGACAATCGTCTCCTGATAGGGCAAGAAGTTGCCGATCGCTAGCACTCGATCAGAGTAGACCACGGCCCGATCGGTCAGCTTCAGCACGTCCGAGATCTCGACCGCGCCCATCGACAAAGGATATCCGCTGGTGATGTCGTCGAGTTCGAAATCGTCGGGGAAGTGTGCGAGCCCAAGGCTCAGCGCAGTCGCTGACCCACGACGGAACGCCGATCGTGACATGAACTCCACAACCACCGGAGCCTTCTCCAGATAGCGCCAGACCTCAGTGAGCTCGCTGGGGATCACCTCCGTTGGCAACATCTCCTGAAGATACGGGCGAATGCAAGTTGCCGACAGTGGCAGAGTCCACCAACTTGGTGACACAATGCCCCGCATCGTACGAATGAACCTCGGCCTCGTCGTCAAGGATCTTCCCTGATAAGAACAAGATTACGATCATAAAGGCGCAAAAAACAAAAGGGCAACCCGCGCGCTTGGGGACTCGCCAGTCACACGAAGGTCAAAGGAGCTCACCAATCAAGGGACGGCAGATCCTCGTAATGAAATCCTACAGACTCGAGTAGTCAGTCTGCAGCCCGACGACAAGTGCATCTGACACCTTCCGCTCCTCCTCCACAGCAGAAACGTCCGCCTTAGCTCTTTCATCTACCGAGGTCACCTCCACCTTCACAGCCTTGAGCTCTCGCTCCAGTTCGGCGACCGACCTCTCCGCGGCGCTCAAGGATGACTGGACAGCCGTCAGGTCGCTTGTAGGGACTAAACCCTCACGAGCCTTGTCCACAGCGGCCGTGTGACCATCTGCAACATCACAACTGTAAGCACGAAATAAAAGGACGTCACTGACTAAGGGCATCTCAAGCTCTTACTAGGAGTCGCTCGAAGCTGCTCGTTCACTTCCCGGATGGAGCAACATCCCTCTTCCAGATGCTCCTTGGCGGCCAACCGCTCCGCCGACTCGCGCTGAAGGCCCTACAAAACCATGGCAAACATCAGCGAAAACTCACAAAGAACTTCCTAAGTGCGTAGCTGCTGAAATTCAGCGACTATCCACTTGGGGACTGGACAATAAAAAAGTAAGGATCTACCCGCTGAAATTTAGCGACTAGATCCTCGGAGACTGGACATACCTGGATGGCCGCACCCAGCATATTGTGGAGCTCGACGCGTCCACCGACGGGAGCACAAGAGGTGTGCGCCCGCGACGCTTCTCGACCTCCGCCGATTGCGCTGAAGCACTCCCCGTGGAGGCCCTCGCCACAAAGAGAGGGAAGGTCGCCACCGCCGCCCCTGCGGCACTCGCCGTCGGGCCCGTTGCCCCAACCGGCGCTGCAGGCTCTATCCGCCGCGACTACGCGTCCACTACAGCCTTCGCAGCCGCGCTCGCTCCAGTCGGAGCCTCACTTGGGGCGACTACTGGTTCGTCCGAGATCGTGACAACCTGGTCGGCATTTGTCTTCTTCGCACCCTCAGCAGGCCCTTCGACTTCATCGCTCTTCCTCTTCTTCGAGGGATCGACTTGCTCCCCCGCGGTACCCAATGGGACCTTAGTCACCGAGGGGTGACCTATTTTCTTCACACCAGTTCTGTAATACGATGTTGTTAGCGAGTTCACTAGATAAATACAAATCAGTCACTCAAAGAAATACACCAGCGATACTTACTTGGCGACTGGGATGAAGCGAAGGCCGTTGTGAATATGCGCCGGATTCTCCAACTCTGGCCCCAACTTTCGGCTGAGGCCCATCTCGAGCACGCTCTGAGCCCAGGACACAGAGGGCTTCTTCAAGGACGAAGCCACGACAGGAGGATCCACGGCGATCAATGCAGGCGCTCCCCTCGGTGGCGAGGCCCCCGCGGATGGAATGACCCCGAGCTCGGTGACTGTGGTGAAGGGTGGTGGCAGCGATGCCAACGACACTTCATCTTCTACCACGTCCGCATTAGTTGCCGCAGTCGCCCGCGCCGGCGCGCTGACCCCAGCTCGTCGGCCGCGCTGGTAGCTTCAGAGTTACTCGTAGACCGAGGCGGCGACACCGCCTTGGCTGGCCCCTTCTTCTTCTGCGGCGACTTCTTTTTCGACGGCGTGGCCACGCGCCGCAAAGTGTGCTCGGGGACTTCGTCGTCACCCCCGTCGTGAGCCTCGAGGCTCTTGCTGGCCTCGATCTCGCGTTGTCGTTGCCCGCGGGTCTTGCAAAACATGGGCGCGGTGACCTCAACAGCCTCGTCGTCATCTTCATCATTGTCGTCGTCATCATCGTCACCTATGATGTTGCCCTTGTCGGAGGAGGACTCGCTATCATCCTCGACGGACTCGTTCGAGTTTTCATCGTCAGCAGGTGGAAGCCAACCTTCCACCACTTGGAATAGCTACATGAATAGCACATGATCAGCAAAGTGCGACTGTAATTCTACAATTGCGAAATAGACAAGGGAAAGTAAGCTTACCGATAGCGCCTTGCGCTTCACGGTGTACGGGGGAATCCCGGCCTTCGAGTCAACATACTCCGCATCGGTAATCTTCCTCAGCGCGAGGGCATAGTCGACGACGCTCCACTCGGCGGTGCAGGACTTGGTCTCATCGTACTTGCACGTGTATTCATACATCCAATGGGCGCGACTGGCCAGAAGCAGCAGCCGCCACCCGAGCCAGCAGTTGTACAAGTTAATGGTTTGGAGGCCCTTCTTCTTCAGATTGCGGATCGTCATCAACATTTTGTCGACCACCATCGGCTGGTCGTGCGGGAGCTTGGCGACTTGAAGCCGACGCGGCTCGGGCCGGTCGGCGGAATACATCAGAAGCGCGACCTCGTTGTCCGGCGTCGACTCGCTCACATAGAACCAATGTTTCTTCCACTCGTTCGCCGCCTTCTTCGGCAGCATCAGGTCAAGGAAAGAGGCCTTGGACTTCAGCTGAAAAGTGAGGCCGCCCGCAACTAGCATTGGGCCGCCTGCCCCTTCGCGTCCGACTCTCCTGTGGAATAGATCTTGCCACAGGGGGAAGTACGGGAAGCACCATAAATAGCACTCGCAAAACGCCACGAAAATGGCGAGTTGCTCGATGCTGTGTGGCCCTAGGTCCAACGGCTGGATGCCATAGTATGCGCAGAAGCGGCGGAAGAAGATGGAGGTGGGGAAGCCGAGCCCTCTCTCCAAGTGGCTGGTGAAGCAGATGAATTCCCCAGCGCGCGGATCCCGTACCACCTCTCCGGCCATGGGGATTCGCCATCTGCCGGTGTGGAGGATTCCCGCGTCCTCAAAGGATTTCAGCAGCACTTTAGTGCATTTGGATCTCCCCCATGGATCTGTTGGGGGCGCCATCGGTCGGAGGATATAGGGTCGCGGGATCGCTCTGGATTGCTCTGGTCGCTACGGAGGAATGGAAGACTTGGAGATGCACGAGGTCGGAGGAAATTTGGGGAATGATCGTTCCTCGCCCATCACTCTCCTTATATAGCGGTTGCTACCGGCCACTATCGGGAGTCATTACCGTGTGGTGATTACACCGATATTACCATTGGATTAGCCAACGGCTAGTTTGACCAGGATTAATGGTCCAACTTCGTCTACTCGACTCGCCTGTTGCAGCGACTTGACTTCTCGCTGACCCATTCGCCATGGCTGCGATTCGAATGGTCGCCGTTATTGCGACTAGGATGACATGTTTCCTCTTTCATTGAAGGAGTCCACTGCCGATTCGACTAGGCGTCCAAATTGGACCCGATTACTCCGACTGCCAAAGAACACCTGCCTATTGGCCCATGTTGCCAGCGGGTGGGCCTGCAGGACATCGACTGGATCATGACCCAAGAAGGAGCTAGGCGACTTGAAGCTGGAGGCCCAGAAGCGTAGCTAGGCCCAGTCAAATTAGGTCAAGCACCCTCCGAGTCCTTATCCAACTCGGTTGTAAATCTGTAAACCCTAGCGAGGTGACCATATATAATCCTCCCTAGGGTACACATAGAACTCATGTTCCATCATACACCCCCTGCGACTCGCCGCCTAGTCGTCGAGCCCGTCCTTGTACTCTCTCATCAATACAATATAGCAGGAGTAGGTATTTACCCTCCGGGGGGGGGGGGGGGGCAAACCTGGGTAAAACCCTGTGTCTCTGCCCTCATCTCGCACCGCAGATGGCTGGTCGCCCTTGACCCTCGTTCTACTACTCGTTGCTGATTGCTGCATTTGCCGTGGCCATTCCCACGACATTGATTCAACCTGATATTTCAGTTGATGATAATAGTAAAATTTGGAAGATAAAAATACCCCTAAAACGAAGATATTCGCTTGGTATTTCCGTAAGGGGGTAATTCTAACAAAATATAATCTTGTAAAGAGGAATTTGCATGAAAGTACACAATGCCTTTTTTGTCATCATGATGAGACAATCCGGCATTTATTCTTCTATTGTAAATTTTCTTGTTCTATATGGTTAATCATCCAAGTACCCTCTGATTTATCTTCCCCACGATTGGTGGCCAATGTATTTGGTAACTGGTTGCAGGGGATAGATGATAAATACATGACTTCGTTTAGGGTGGGAGCGCTTTCCATTATTTAATTGCTATGGCTATATAAAAATGACATAATTTTTAATAATATTATGTCTTCGTCCCTATAGGTTATTTATCGGGCCACAACTATTCTTCGATAATGGACTACTCTCCAACGTATGGAGTTTCACGACTTATTTTCGAAGGGGTGTATGCGGTTTGGAGGACATGGCGAGGGATATTTTCTCCCGACATGGATGACCGCGTGAATTGTGGATTGATCTGTCATAGCTCGAGGCCATTTATTTTTACCCTTTTTTGTAATGGTGGTCCACTTACTTTGTTATTTAGTTGTGTGGATTGATCGTCTGTGTGCATCTTGGTTATGCAAATGCTAGGTGTAAACATTACTTTAAGTAATAAAAACACCAATTTCTAAAAAAAACTACTACCTCATCTCTATGTAGCCCACGGAACGCTTGAAGCACGATTTGAGAGTTGACATTGTTGGACTTTAAAACAACACTAGAATAACTTGAACATTAACTGATTGCACTTAGAGCACCTAAACATCATTAAGCAATGGATTAGGGGATTCAACTTACAAGTATATGAAGAATTCCCGTGTGCCTGCTAGATGCGGCAGAGAGAATAGTAGCAGTGAAGGAATGCCGCAGGCGCTGCCCTCCTGGTGGCTGGCGGTGGTCGTTGGTCTTCCTCTTGCTTCAGCAGACCATCTCGGATTGTTCTAGAGTTTTTCGTGAATTAGAGGAGCTAGACAAACGTATATGAACTCACTAGTCATAGGTATCCAGATTTCACCCTTTATATGTGTGCTGGCAATGGGGGACCAGACCATCTGTTAGTTAGGATGCCCCTTATCGAGGAAATTCTGTTATGATAAGGGGTACGGACGATTAGTTTATGGGCCCTTCCTCCTTACCGTTCTGTTTTATTTTGACTTTGTCTTTTGTCACTTAAACCTGACAGATCAGCTAACATTCTTCCCCTTGATTGTTAGGTTTTAACTTCATTCACACATTCTTTATAGAAAGAATACACCAAAGTGAGGTGTTACAACGGCCAATGAAATGATGTTGAACCTCAACACTTATAGCATACCAGCTTATCTTGAAATTGAACATTTTACATAATGGGGAGTGTTTCTTATAGTGGAAATAGCTTGATTCTAGATTCTATGTTTCACAACACGAAGCATATTGTCGATGGTTTTGGCAACACCATTTGACTTGTTACTCACATAGAAAAATTGCATGTTCATAATGCACTAAGTGGTTTATAAATGACGTCTACCACCTTAGTTTCGGGAATAGAACTTATTTGACATACAACATGCCTTGTAGCGTCATATCATGCAACATAATAGTTTGCATCATTACTAATACCATTAGTGTCATTTTGGAGCTTTTCTATGATAGAGCTCCACATGCGAGGGTGAAGATAACATGACATGGAAACTTTAATATCCACACACCTCCGCAAACATGATGTCTAAATAACCCACCAAATCAAGGTTATCAAACTTCTTATTAGTGAGCATGGAAACTTTATTTCCTTGCAGGTGATGCAAGACATTTTGGCAGCTTTTACAATGGTTAATTTCTAGACTTATATACATTCGCCAATTATCCAGATCGTAAATGGGGCATGTTCATACTTGATTACATTTTTTATAGCTGAAGCATAAGGATTCGTCATTATCTGATCAATTTAAAATGGTTCCTTTAACATTGAAATGTCCATCTTTATCGCCCTTAGCTTCATTAGCAGCTGAGATAGAGTATTAGTGCAAAATATTTTCTTTCATACTCTATCAATATATGTCATTATATTAGAACTTATACTCCTTTTGGCCAATACCTTGGGAACCTTAGTACAAGCAAAGTAATAGGTATTACCAAGATACTTATTATCACAACTAGAACATAGAAAACTCTTGGCTAGCCAATAATATTCAATCTAAAGAAAGTAGTGAAGCTTACTCCCCATGTATTATGTTATTATTCTTCCAGCGGTTGTCTTAGTTCATAGTCGTGTTTCTTTAGAAAACACACCACATGTTAACTTGTCCTTCATGACATAACCTTTTGGCTGATCCACGCAAAACATTCTTAACTAAGTCAATATATGAACATGCCATAATGATAACACAAGCGCCACGAAAAAACCTTCTTTATGTAATTCTTTGTTTAAACCTTTCGAGATTTCCTTAGAGTTACTTATGGTTTGTAGAGTTATTCTACCATTATTTAACCAATTTAGAAAACCTTTCTAAGTTCCATACATCTCATATTCTTTATCCTTTATGGAAAAACCACTAAGATGAAAGTTCACACACATTATTTATCAGAGGGAAAATTTTGAAAGTCTCAACATTGAGTGTTGCATTAGGGATTGCATAATTCTCAACCCGCTCGATACACATGAAAAAAGATCTAATGGAGTTATCCTTAAGATTTATGTCCATATGCTCTAGGTTCTCAATGATCACATTATTTTGGAGAACATACCTCCAAAAAAATATTCATTTCATATCTAAAGCACAACATTGGCCGGAAGGTGGAAAAATAACTTAATGAAATGCGGCACATGATTATAAACAACATTGGTATGAAATACAATCATAAGCCACATGTTACTGGAAAATCGGCAATTTAGTGAAGTGTGGCACATGATTATGAACGACGTTGGTCAGAAATACAATCATTATCCACATGATATATCATAATTGATATTATACTAACGAACTTGCCATGTTAGCATTTGTGTGTGATGCTTCATATTATTCATAAGAGAGTAAGTACACATTAACTTGGTAAAAGGAGTTGAAACATTAGTGCAATTTGCATTCACTCTTCAAATAATACTTCTTGTTGGTTCCATCATACTTGAAGAATTATAACATCGTAATTGTAAGAAAAATGAGCATGTTATCCCATATTTAATGAGACATTACTTTACCCCTTGAAATGTGGTAAACTTTGACCATAATTTCGACGGGGTCTCGTTATACACCTTTCTTACATCATAATTGTGCCATATCACTTATAACTATTACAAACACATACTTCCATTTAGGACATGAATATTATCACCACATGGTGAGACTAACATCAAATGATGGCATTACAATTACCAAAACAAAATGTTCATATAGATAAACAAAGTATATTCTTTATTATACTCATAGGAAAACCCCATAAAGTTCATCTTCAATAGGCAAGATATCTTGGAAATCCTTCTCAATTGAGGCCAAGTACTCCTTGGTGTTCACTATTCAAGAATTTATTTCATCATATCATTATAGATGGTATGCTTCATGATAATAAGTGAAACATTGTTCGGCCTCTCCCATTATTTTGTTTTAGGTCATACTTCTCCTTCTCTTTGAATGGAATTCTCGACAGGAACTCCCGAGGCTTATTCATATAGCACATGGTGATAGTCAAGGATCTCCACCATGAAGAGAGTCCTTTCCTACCATTTAAGAAAATCAAGCACATTGTTCAAATAAATGAACTCAATCTTGTGGTTAATTGATAAAACAATCGTGACATTTTATGATCATCATCATTAAAATCAACCATACCAATCCATGTACTAATCCGTATGACCATTGGGTTGTAAACAAAAATTAACATGATATACTCAAAATGGGACATGAAAATAATCAACATTGGTTAGAACATTTTCATATACCATAAATCATATGCTCATAAAAGTTCTCTAATCAAAACTTTCCTTTGGTTCCGTTTTAACTAGAGAAACTTAAATCACATGATGAACACGATCATTTGTTAATTGATAGCCAAGATCAACATACAATATCAACACAATGAAATTCAAAGTGTTATTAGATACATGGATTCATAATCCATCGCTATTAAAAATGACATTTCACTAAGTAAACATTAGACTGGCATTCATAGCGAAAATGACATTGATGCTAACAATAAATATTCTCCAATGAAATTTGGACAATAAATTACAACATGGTTCACCAGAAATAATTAAACTTTAATAGTCAAGTAAATGACAATACATGACAACGATATGACACGTGAAATTAAAATTCTCAAATAAAAACATCCTTCTTCTAAGAATTCACCATAAACACATCAACATCAGTGCGGGCCTTCATTACATTCAGTCGGTGCAGTCAAACAATGTAAATCGCACTGATATAAATTCTTTAGTATAATGGCTCAACATTATTAGGCCGCATGTTATGGTGCGGAAAACCAAACCAAGTAACCATCATCATTTCTATTAAGGTGGCCTCATCACATCAGTCATGATCATGTCATCAAGAAATGCCATAATCTTTCCATTGACATATATCAATAATAATAACCACATCATTAAATAAATACCATTAAAATAACATCAACATTAATCTCATAAAACTTATTAATATAAAACTTTTCATTATGCTTATAAACATATACTCCCTCCGTTTGGAAATATAAGATGTTTTAGGTTTGTGAATGAGATGTATCTAGACACTTTTTAGTGTATAGATTCGTTTGAATGTATACACTAAAACGTGTCTAGATACATCTTATTTACAAAACTAAAACATCTTATATTTCTAAACGGAGGGAGTACTTACATAATTCCCCACTTGATTTCGACCATACCATTATTAAAAGGTGCATGTAACATTACAAGAAAGCTTTCAAAACTACATAAAAATTATAAATATGAGCCACATCATTCTCAGATTAAATATCAATGTTAAAACATTACTTTTCAACATCAATTGATATTTAAAATGGTAATCAACATTAATTACCACAAGAGGACATTAAAAATTCAAAATGAAATTTTCTAAATTCTTCAAAAAATATAAAATATGCTCATTCAACATAATATGAGGCAATTTTTTAATTATGAGTATAACAGCACTAAAACAATAATCATAAAAGGTAGGGCATGGCTACTAGGAGGGTGAGCTCCTAGGGCACGTGGGGCACTCGCACGCAGCGGACGCGTGCAACCTAGTACCTAGCCACATGGCCGTTCTACAGTGTTCCCCCTCTATCCTTTCCGCTTGTGTTGTAGTGATATTTTGTTGTTTGGCACACATGTAGTGTACCGATATGAATACAGTGCATAGAAAGAAAATCCCATACGTTCTAAAAATGAGAAATGACTGAAAATAGTCCACCAAAAAAATAGTGCAACGCGGTATAAAAACAGAGTGGATGCGCGGTGCACTGTGAATGAACATAGTGGAGCGCAAAAAAAGGGTTGTGCATAGACGGTGCAATGCAAGAAAATTGTGCATGCACCGTGACCGAAGGCAGTGTAATGCAGTACAACAATGCAGTCACTGGTGGTGCACTTCCTAGACACAACATCTTGCACTGCGACCATAGGTCCATACATAGTGCAATGCAGTACAAAAGGCAGTGCACGAGCAGTGCACTGCTAGGACATCACGTCATGCGCTGCGACATCAAAAAGTGCAATGCCATACTATGCACTTCCCTGACTTCGCGCCATGCACTGCAACTGAATGAATGCAGTGCAACATAGTACAAAAGACGGTCCACGGGCGGTGCACTGCTAGGACATCGCCTCGTGAAGATCGACGGAAAAGTAGTACAATAAAGATACAAAAGACAGTGCAAATAAAAGTTTGTCGAAACATATTAACATGGTGTCTAGTTTTATTGGTAAAAGAGGATTCGTGATTTGGACTCTCATTTCAAAAGATATTTCATTTTCCGTACTTGGATCTACAAAGAGAAAGGGAAAACTTACCATTTGCCTCCACAACTAAGACGTGGTGAGAAGAAAGAACGGTGAGGAAATGTAGGATGCACCAGACGCTACCATGTGCTGAAACGAGACGAGATGTTAGGCCTGCTTTCTAGAAGGGTGTCCTTTTCTAATAATTTTGTAAAAATTACTAAAAATAGACAAAAAGAATGCATTTATGCAATTCGGACAAAAACAACCATTCCAACCCATTAACACTTCTATCCTAGTAGCTTAAAATAAATAAATCCTTTCTCTTCAGATAGATTAACACAGGCCGGCCCTAATCAACATATACAACCCTTGTAGGCTCTCAAGGCCCGTCTAATATGCCTAGCTTGGCGTGGTTCATTGGATCAAATCCGATGACCAGGATTTGGCTCGGTCAGATCAGAATCGACCAGCCTGGTTGGAACCCTAACCCTAATCCCATTTCTTCCTTTTCTCTCTCGATTTTTCGCACGCACGCAGAGGCTATGACTGGAGCTTGTTCTTTCATGGCGGTGAGCTGGCTCCACTCGCCGGAGCAGCGTGCAGCAGAATTGATCCCACACGTTGCTCCGTCAAGCATGGCATGCGCGTCGCGTCCATGGCGTATGGAGGTGCGGTGGAGGGACGGTGGTGCATGCCAGCGATCCAGTGGCCTTTTAGGTGATGACGACAGGGCACAGTGACCAAACCTCATCTTCAACCATGCAAGCGCTTCATTCTTCACGCCCTCTCTATAAGGAGTGGATGGCGTTGCAGCCACATCACCCTCGTGCAGCGGTTGGAGAAGCACGGGACCCGGAAGGAAGAT
The DNA here is from genome assembly GCA_910589765.1 of Avena atlantica. Lineage (NCBI taxonomy): Eukaryota > Viridiplantae > Streptophyta > Magnoliopsida > Poales > Poaceae > Avena > Avena atlantica. Next base: position 123,505,284 of record OU342737.1, read on the forward strand.
GTGACGAGGTGGCCATAAGGTGAGCATTTCTTATCCCTAGATCGTCTGCTCATGTGACCAATCGCATAGGGTTCATCTGAATTGGACATTTTTTTGGCTATGGTTAGGGTTCGGGTAAATTTTGGGAAACAATATCATGTCATGTTGTTGCCTCCTTCTAATTTCTAACTGAGATGGGTATGCCCTACGGGTGCCTGATGTTAGCCTATCCGGTCCAGCCTGGCAGAAGCCCATATAGTTATCCACTCCGGATGGTGAAGCCCAGGAAGGATTAGGGTGACCCAGGCCCATGAAATATGCGGCTACTTGGAGAACACGACCAACTTTAGATAGAATTTCAAAGGATAAAACCCTAATCTGTAACCGACTCGACCTATCCCGAGACCTGCCCCCCCCCCCTATAAATGCCAGGAGGGCACGATGAGGAAGATCACACCTCATAACTTAGCACACAACTCGCTAGATCTTATTTGCGCACCCCATGTAACCTTCGGCATCACCATCAATCAAGAACAGACAAGCGGGAGTAGGGTTTTCCCTCTAGGGGCCTGAACCTGGGTAAACCTCGTGTCCTCGTATTGTGAATCTGTTAGCCATTTCATGATCTCCAGCTTTCCCTCCTCCAAAACCCAAGTCCATAATAATGGGCATTGGCGATTCGAACCCTCGTCAATTGGTGCCGTTGTCTGTGGGAACTGGGGATGATGATGGTGCGGTCGTGATGACTCCATCCACTATGGTCTTCGACTCCTCTGAGACGAGGAACCACCTCCTATTCGGCACCATCGACTTCACCGTCAACTCACCGGCGACCCGGCAAAACTTCGATTTCGTAGGAGACGGATTCGAGTTGATGTTTGGGAGCCTCTGCTTCCAGGTGGGCCAGATCGGTGATACGTCGTCAACATATCTATAATTTTTTATGTTCCATGCTTGTTTAGTTTCTATTTTGCTTTGTTTTGTCTACACTTTGAGGTATTTTTATACACTTTCTGGAACTAACCTATTAACAAGATGCTATAGTGCCAGTTGCCTGTTTTCTTCTGTTTTTGGTTCCAGAAAAGGCAGAAAATCAATATTCTTGGAATTGGACGGGACAAAATCCAATCTTCCTATTTTTCCCGGAGCAACACGGAACCACGAAGCAGAGGTGGAGGAGGACACCAGGGTGGCCACACCCTCCAAGGCGCGGGCCAACCCTGGTGGCACCCACAAGGTGTGTGGGCCCCCTGGCCCTCCATTGACCTTGCCTCCTTCGCCTATAATAGCCTCCGACCCAACCCAAAAATCCTAAATAATCTGGCGAAAATCCACGAAAACCTTCACAGCGTCATCGCCACCGAAGGGGAGATTCAGGGGACAGAAATCTCTGTTTCGACACCCTGCCGGGACGGGGAAGTGCCCCCGAAGCCATCTCCATTGATCTCCACCACCATCTCCATCACCGTTGCTGATTCCCATGATGAGGAGGGAGTAGTTCTTCCTCGAGGCTAAGGGCTCTACTGGTAGCTATGTGTTCATATCTCTCTCTATGCATGATCTTGTTGTGGTCATGAGCTTTGTAATCAAGTAGATCTACCTTGCTACTCAAGTGCTTCAATAGATCTCTGCTCTCCTCATGTGTGTGAAAGTGACAGCATGCACGCCATGGTGGCACTTAGGCTAGAGTCTACATAAATACTCATCGTGCTTTAATAGATCTATGCTTTTCCGCATGTGTGTGACAGTGACAACGTGCGCGCCGTGTGTGACACTTAAGCTAGATTACATATATATATTCATGAGTTATATTTTGACTTGGTTGTCTCTATGAAATTTTGGTGTTTATTGGAACCATCTAGCGCTCAAGGTGACAGTGTGGGGTTATATAAATGGGGAAGGCGGACTTTGAGGGGTGCTGTTGTAGGCCTACCATGGATTAGAGTGTCCAACCGGAGAGTAGTTAAGAGTAGTATCATGAAGAGAGGATATTTATATGAGAGAGTGTTCACTAGTGAAAGTATGATCCCTAGGCCTTGTTTCTAAACATTGAAACACCGTTTGCATCTAGATATGTTGCATGTTTGCTTGCTTCCATATTTATTTCAGTTTGCCTTTAGTTTCTCCCACGTCAACAACAAGTCAGAAGCTCTTTTCTGGCACCGTTACCACTTGTATTTCATGATCTCTACGCCGAACTAGTGCACCTATACACCTACAAGTGTATTGGGTGTGTTGAAGACACAAGAGACTTCGTGTATCTTGATTACAGGGTTGCTTGAGAGGAATACCTTTGACCACTTACTCCCTGAGTTTGATAAACCTTGGGTGATCCACTTAAGGGAAATTTGCTGCCGTTCTACAAACCTCTGCACTTGGAGGCCGAACAACTGTCTATAAGAATAGAAGTGCGTAGACATCAAGCTATTTTCTGGCGCCGTTGCCAGGAAGGAAAGGTAAAAGGCACTCACACATGTTACCCCATGGCAACAGCAAGCCAGAAAGCTATTTTCTGGCGCCGTTGACGGGGAGGTAAGGTAAAAGGTACTCACATCCTCTTGGTGTATGAGTGCTCGAAGTTATTTCCTTTAGATTCTGCAATTTTGTCTTTTTGTTTCTTGTTTTCACTAGTTAGGTATAATGGAAAACAACAACAAAATTAGAGAGCTTTACAGTATTTATCTTGAGTTAGGACATGAAGTGTTTGAAGAGAAAATTAAAAAACCTATGGAACTTTATTTGCATGATAATAGCAATGTTATTAGTATGAATTCTTTGAACACCATTATTGCTAATGGTATGGAAAAGTCTAAGTTTGTGGAAGCTAGTTTTTATGAAAATGATCTTTTTAGTTCCCCAGCTTTGGAAGATAGCTATTCTATTGCTTATGGTGATACCAAACCTTCAATATATGATAATTACAATGATGATTATGATATTTTCAGTCCACCTACTATTGAGGAGAAAATTAATTATGATTACAATATGCCTCCTATATTTGATGATTATGGTGATGGGAATAACAATTATAGCTATTTTGTTGAATTTGCTCCCACTATAATTAATAAGAATGACTATGCTTATGTGGAGAGTAATAATTATATTATGCATGTGGCTCATGATAGGAATGTTTTATGTCATATTTATATTGTTAATTTTGTTCATGTTGCTACTGAAAGTTATTATGAGAGAGGGAAACATGGTCTTATGCATCTCAAAAATATTAAGTTTCCCCTCTTTAGGTTGAAAATTTTGAAGTTGCACTTGTTTTGCTTTCCTATGCGTGTTGCTTTGTGCTTTCAAGACTTGTTTATTTACAAGATTCCTATGCATAGGAAGTGGGTTAGACTTAAATGTGTTTTGAATTTGCTTCTTGATGCTCTCTTTTACTTCAATTCATATTTCTTATGTGAGCATCTTTTCAAACTATCAACCGTAACTTAAAGGCGTTAAAGAAAAGTACTTGTTGGAAGATAACCCAAGAGTTTTCTTGAGTCTTGGAAGTTATTACTTCAGTAATGACCTCTCCTTATCCTTTTTGTTTGCTTTTTGTGCCAAGAATGACCTCTAATGACAGGGAAGTAAGATTTGGAGAGTTGCTGTCCCAAAACAGATTTTTGTGCTCCACCGTAAAAATTCGTGAGGAATCTCTGTAAGTAGTATTGATCTTAAAATTTAATAATAAATCCCCAGTATGTTAGCTAACTTTATTTAGATCAACACTTTTTGATTTGATCAACAGAAGGTCTTCGAAAAAAATCAGTTTCTACATGCTAGTCTGTTTTGACAGATTTCTGCCATTATTTGCATTTGCTTCTTATTGATTCATTTTTGGGTTCTTTTTTGAGAAATTGAGCTTTTTGAGGGAGTTGCTTTAGTAGTTTGTGTTTTTAGTGAAAGTTTTTTTGTTCTAAAGCTAAACCTAAGGGTCTATTATCTTTTGAATACACTAATGTTGCTAATCAAGATTGTGTGAAGTTTTGTATGAAGGAAAAATTTGAGGTGTAGAGAAAGAATGATGTAATGAGATGAAGAATGGACAAAAGATCAAGCTTGGGGATGCCACCCCGGTGTCACCCCAAGAAATATCCAAGAGGTACAAGCGTCAAAGCTTGGGGATGCCCAAGGAATCCCCTTCTTCATTAATAAAAAGCTCAGGTCTTTCTAGACACTTTGTTTTTACCGTTTCATGCACAGTTGTATTGTTCTTGGAGCGTCTTCGTTTTTGTTTTTAGTTTTCTTTTGGTTTGCTTGAATAAAGTTGGTTGATCCCAACACACTTCTTTTGGAGAGACACACACTCTGTTTTCATTGCCTAGAACACTCTAGTTTTCACTCTTATTGTCTTGTGAGTATTCTCTTTTGCTAGTACTGTGTTTAGCCTTAGTTTTCTTGTGCTTTCATCTTAGAACTTTTTAGTTCTTGTTTGTGGATTTGTGATACAAGCTCACTGATCTTTATTGATTATTACCTTTGTGAGTTGTTTCAAATAAGTTGATTGGTGTTGGAAAAGAGTAGCAAGTTTCATGTTTAGTGGTACAAAAGGGAGCTTTCTTTGACTGTGACTTAGACTTTATCATGTCATGCTAGATGTTGTTTTGACCTTATGCTTAGTGATTATTGCTGTAGCATTCCTTGTTCCAAATAATTAGGATTGCTTAACGTGCCTTGAAAAAATCATGCGTTGTTTTAGCATACAAAAGCATAGTATTATGGTATTCTCCTTTGATGCTTTGTTTGGGTTGAATTGGCACATGCTCACACCATGTTATGACTATGAACCATCACCATAGCCTCTATGATCATTTAGTCCTTGACTTGTAGTACCACTCTATGCTTTGATTAGTAATGTTTTGTCGCTCTGCATGATTATGGCAATTATTGCTCTCTTAGTCTTTGCTAGCCTCCACTTGTATGAGTAAGCTCTACTGATGCTTCCAACTCCCGAGAAACCAAGTTATTCCAAAGTGTCCACTATAAATTCCTATGCATGGTGTGTTACACCATTCCAAGTATATTCTTGTTTTCATCTATCTTCCAATTAAAAAGTATTTTGTTATGTGAAAACTTAGCGATTAAAGCTCTCACGAACTTGATGGCACACTTTATTTCTTGCCCTAATAAACTTGAACCATTGTGTCATCTATGTTGTATATGCTTGCACTTATACGTTGGAATTAGCAGAACCATGTTTTCATGGGGAACGCTTTCAACATTGCGCTTGTACTTTGTACACAGTTGATATCATGCTCTCTTGTCTATGGATGTCGTTAGTGTGAAATAAAAGGGGACCTTGTAAGTCCATGGTGTTATGTATTTCGTGTTAGAGAAACGCCTGGGCCGCTAGCCTAAACCATGCCTAATCATGGTGGAAACTTGCAGCATCACCATAGTGACATCTATGAATCATTCTTCTTATAAAAAGAGATTGAGAAAAAAGAGACATATTGAGAAAAGAGGAAAGAGAGAAAACAGCAACATATCCCATGGTAAATAAGAAGAATGTTGATATGCTCATTGTCTGCTTGCCTTGTCATTTTTTTATGGGAAAGCTCCTGTACCATGTGCAAGGGGTATCCCGTTGGCGGTTCTCTATGATACACATGTACTTACAATGACAAGAACTTGCAAGTAACTAAACTTGAGTAGCATGAGGAGTGTGGCATCCCGCAAAACCACTACTAGAAAATCGCGTTGTTTTTGTGCATTGCATCGTCATCTTCATGCATTGTTTGTCTGCATTATTTTGAAAAGCCTAGTTTTGATTTATACAAATACCCCTCTTATTTTCAAACACAAAACCCCGATCGCATCGGAGATTTTATTTGTCTAAAAACTGTTTGCAAAATGGCCTAGTTTTAAAATAGACAAGACCAAACAAACACACCTTTTAAATCAGCCCCCTCTAAATCCTATCCCCACCCAAATCTATCCTACCCACCAACCGCAGACCGCCACCTCACCCTCTCACCCTTTTCCCACCCCACCTGCCACCTCATCGATCCATACCTTTCCCCCCCTCTCCTTTTCTCACCCACAGCCTTTCTACCCTCCCTCCCTGCCAGCCGGACCCACCCTGGGCCCCGCCGGCCACACCCCACCTTTTCCCCCCCACTCAACCACCCCCTGGCCCGCACTCTGGCCCACGCCCTGCCCCGCCTTGTCCCCACCCCCGCGTCCCCACGCGCGCCCCCTGTTTCCCTTCCTCCTCTCACCCGCTCGCCCGGGATTCCTTCGGGGTGGTTGACCTCGTCCAAGCGTTGGCGTTCCTAAGGATGAGCCAGTGTGACCAAGGATGGCATCGACGAGATCTCCGAGACCGTTGGACCACGTCTAGAACCCGCGAGCTCCGAAGACCGTACCGTAACCGGTGGCGCTAGCCGAACCCTCGACAAGATCTTCGTCACGGAAACCCCGACGCCATGATCTCCCTCACGGAATCTGAAGACCATTCCGATTCCTCGAACCCCTCCGAAGCCGCCAAGATCGCCATGGAACGACAAGTACTTCCCCCGGACATCGAGACCCTGGACGACAAGTACTTCTTCCCGGATGCGATGCTCGAGAACCCGGGCGGTAAGGACACCAACCCAGAATGCCAGGTCCTTCATCCCGGACGCCAAGACCGCCTCGATGGCGCGGAGCCGACAAGAGCTTCACAACGACAAGCACGACACCGACCCGGGCGAGTCCGATGCGCCCCGACGCCACGCCAAGTTCGTCTACCCGAACGCCAAGATCTACCCCGATCCGAAGACCCTAACCCCGGAGCCCGAGAACGTTCCGTCGAACCCTGGACCCTGAGACCGAACCCCGAACCCCGGAAACCAAGATCTGCCGAACCCTAATGTGTGACCCCTCTCCTCGAGCCCTATTTTATAAATGAAATAACAACTTGTTGCATATTAATTGTTCATCTCGCATGCATATTTGTGTGGTTTGGGGGCCTTATGCCGATTCACCTAATAATTAAATATGGGGCCCATATGCGGACAAATCTAGTCTTATATTGGCCTCATTTAAATTTGTGTAGCGAACCGATGATATAATCTTGCCTTGTTAATACAACATTTAAATTGCGGGGTAGTTAAATAACTTGGACCGTTTAATTAATTGTCGGGACCCCGGTTCCGCTTAATCTTGCCTAATCACATCGCATCTTTGCCATGTCATGCATCATATCATAAGCATGCCCGATCTTTTGCCGTAGTATTAAATATTGCATCCGGTGTTTCTTCTAGTGTTTTGCTTCTTCGCGGATAAGGCCGTTGAGTTGATGTGAGCTTCGCCCCGATCTTCGGTTGAACCTTCGACAACGTTTCCAGGCGAGCATCTCCCCATTTCTACCTATCTTACTTTTATAGTATTTATTTCCCTCCTGTTGATCTATTGCTACCTGTGTTGCGATGCTCTAGCTTTCGTACCCGTGATATCCCTTGCAGCCTTATATTGCCTTGGACACCTCCTATTACCTGTTGTGTGGTAGTTAGTTGGACTTGCGCGTTGTAGTCGCTTGCTCAAGTGCTGTTGCGTGTCGCCATGTACCACAGTTGTTGGAGTATTGCCACATGTTTGAGGTTGGAGATGACCTCAACTTTTTAACACCCTCAGAATCGGACCTATGCAAGTTTTAGCGAAACCCGCCAAACCCGCATAGAAACGATTCAAAGGTGCCCACCAGGCACTTTCGTGCGGGTGGAAAACGAAGTAATAACATTACACAACAGTCCTCGATGGGACCCACAGAACAGATATATATTCAACACGACTCCATGAGTCAAGATTACAGATATACGGTACAAAGATCCAAATCACCTTGAGAACGATATAGCGTCCAGCTACAGACAAGATGCAAATGGGGCTAAGAGCCCTGAAGAATAACCAATGGCGTCCATAACCCTGCCCAGGCCAAGCCGGAAGGTAACCCTGCTAACGACGTCGATCGCAAAACCTGCTTAAACAAAATGGGTGCCGACAAAGGGCAAAGGAAAAAGAGGAGCGTCAGTACTGAGGCCAGTACACGGCGAGACTAGAATTCGGCGGTGCTCGCCTACATAGGTATGGTGGACTGAAGCGGCAGCGGCAGCATGCACTAAACAACCTATAGAGACTCGATACAACTGGCGGATATCAGAGAGGGATAAGAATGACCTAACCGGATCCAACCTGAAGCTATCACCAAACAAACCCATCCTGGTGTTTCCCCCTCGAGACCAAACGAGGAAGTCAACCGAGGAACTCACACAGTTGGCAGCTTTATTTATTCAGTTATTGTTGCAGCAATTACTAGTCAGGTTTAGATAATCATCCTGAGAAAGTAAGCAGTGGGCACTTTTAGTTAACCATTCCGTTATAGTTGCAACAATTACTAATCAGATACAGATAGCATGGGATAAACCCAAGACCCAACAGTTGTTGGTACTTTTATTCAGCCATTCCGTTGTAGTTGCAATACTTACTAGTCAGGTACAATGGTCGCAAGCGACGCTCCAAACAAGCAATTGTGGGCAGTATTATTTAGCCATTCCATTGTAGTGAAGCTGATTACTAGTCATTATAAAGTCAAATTTATAGCAATAAACTTTAGTTATGCTTGTCTATGGTCGAGATACTGTGCTCCAAGTCGTCCATAACCGCGGACACGGCTTTCAGAAAGTTTTAACCCGGCCGGGGTGCACAAATAGCAACACACACACGATCAACCTCGGAAAAACCAAATCAAAACCCAACGAGGTCTTCACGACAGAGCAATCACAAGATTCAGAAATATTTCAGGGGGCCACCCCTTAAAGTAGACCCGCAACGAAGCCGGCCGGCTCCGAGACGGACTTAAGGTTGTGGGGACGGCTGTGAACGACTAGGAACCCGAAAGTGTGGCTGGGCTTGTCGACACCGCGGAATCGTGCCACGATCCTAAACAGTACAGTGTGCTCCTCGCACAATCGTAAATACATAAGTAGCATGGCATAAGTACAGGATCGTAAATAAAACCTCAAACTAGTTTGTGGCCCCAAGAAATAAGTATGAATCAAGCTCTGGCTAAGGGGGGCCCATAATTCCCCATATGTGGATAGTGCGATAAATCAAGGAACAGGTATCAAGTACTCGGGGTCCTACGGGACACAAGTGGGCGTTCGGAAAATCAAATATTATCTATCACCCACCGATGCCTCTGCTTACTTCCATTTTAGTTGTTAAACAGGAATTAAAGTGAACGATAAGTAAAACTATGATCATCTCCAACATCAACCTGCGGCAATACATTAACAACTGTGGCACTGGACGACACGCAACAACACTTGAGCAAGCGACTACGACGCGCAAGTCCAACTATCTACCAAACAACAGGTAATAGGATGTGTCCAAGGCAATATAAGGCTGCAAGGGATATCACAGGTACGGAAACTAAAGCATCGCAACACAGATAGCAATAGATCAACAGGAGGGAAGTAAATACTATAAAAGTAAGATAGTTAGAAAGGGGGAGATGCTCGCAGTGCTGGAGCGCGCGGGTCGGCGGGAGGCAGCGCCGGCGAGGCGGAGGACGCCTGGCGACGGCGGGGCCCCGGGGAGTGCCGCGGCGGGGCGGGGCTTGCAGGGGTGAGCGCGGGCAGGAACGGAGGTCGCCGGGGCAGAGCCGCGGCTGCCGGCAAGCTCGGGGAAGAGGGGCCGGCGACGCGCGAGGCCCAGGAGAGGAGGCGGCGAGCGGGCCGCGGGCGGGGCGACGGGGATGGAGGAGCGGGCCGGCTCGGGCGCGCGCCTGACGGCGGCGGAGGCGAGGTTGGCGGCTTGGGGCGGCGCGGGGAGAGCGGGTCCGGCGGTGGGCGCGGTGGGGGCTGCTCGAGCGGGCGCCGGCGGGCACGCGAGCGGGAGGAGCGGTGGCGGGCGGCTCGTGCTGGCGCAGAGACGAGCTCGGCGGCGACCGCGCCGGGACGAGAGAAGAAGGGGAGAGGCGGGGCGGTGCGCAGAGAGGTGGGGGAAAAGGAGAGAACGCGTGCGCGGTCGGGGAGCTTGGGCACCGCCGCGGGGCGTGCGGGGCAGAAGAGAGAGAGGAGAGAAGGGAGAGGAAGAAGAGAAACAGAGCACGGGGCAGGTGGGGGTCGTGGTGGGCCCGCTGGGCTGGGGCGGGCCACGGGGCAGGGTCGGTTGACTGGGTTGGTGGGGCAGGATGGGTGAGGGAGTGGGGGTCCTGGGGGCATGCGTGTGTTGTGGGGGGTGCGTGGCTGGGGGCAAGGTGAGTGTGAGGGAAGGGAGAGAGAGAGAGGTGAGGGAGTGGCTGACGTGGTAGGAGTTGATTGGGTGGGGGATAGAGCCAGGTGAGGTGGCAGCCTGCTACTGGTTGGGGTGAGGTGGAGGGTTGGGTTGGGTAGGTAGTTTGGTAGGTTTAGGATTATGGGTGGGACTGGTTGGACCGATTTAAAATCCTGGGGGTGGTCGTTCGGGTCGAACCGGCCCGTTCGACTGCCCCCGCTAAAATAATTTAACTTTTTATTTGTTTTAAACGGGCCGGGTGCAAACCGATAGCGGCCAAAATGATTAATCCGGAGAACCGGGCTTTGCCTTTGAATTAAGATGGAGCGTTTGGAAAACAAAACGGGCGTTGCGAAAATAGTTTTTGACAAACAACATATGATGATGACGATGCAATGCACAAATTCAACGCGATTTTCTAGTAGTGGTTTTTGCGGGATGCCACAAGCTTTATTTATCGTTCACTTTAATTCTTGTTTAACAACTAAAATTGAAGTAAGTAAGCAGAGGCATCGGTGGGCGATAGATAATATTTGGTTTCCGACCGCCCACTTGTGTCCCGTAGGACCCCGAGTGCTTGATACCTGTTCCTTGATTTATCGCGCTATCCACATACGGGGAATTATGGGCCCCCCTTAGCCAGAGCTTGATTCCGTCTTATTTCTTGGGGCCACAAACTAGTTTGAGGTTTTATTTACGATCCTGTACTTATGCCATGCTACTGCTTTATTTACGATTGTGCGAGGAGCACACTGTACTGTTTAGGTAAGCGGAATGTTTTCGCGGTATCGACAAGCCCAGTCACACTTTCGGGTTCCCAGCCATTGACGCAAACCTTGAGTCCGTCTCGGAGCTAGCTTACTTCGTTGTGGATCTACTCAATGGGGTGGCCCCCTGAAATATTTCTGAATCTTGTGATTGCTCTGTCGTGAAGACCTCGTTGGGTTTTGATTTGGTTTTTCCGAGGTTGATCGTGTGTGTGTTGCTATTTGTGCACCCTGGCCGGGTTAAAACTTTCTGAAAGCCGTGTCCGCGGTTATGGACGACTTGGAGCACAGTATCTCGATCATAGACAACTATAACTAAAGTTTACTGTTATAATTTGACCTTATAGTGACTAGTGATCAGCTTCACTATAACGGAATGGCTAAATAAAACTGCCAACAATTGCTTGTTTGGGTGTCGCTTGCGACCATTGTACCTGACTAGTAAGTATTGCAACTACAACGGAATGGCTAAATAAAAGTACCAACAACTGCTGGGTTTTTGGGTTATCTCATGCTATCTGTATCTGACTAGTAAGTGTTGCAACTACAATCGAATGGCCAAATAAAAGTGCCCACTGCTTATTTTATCAGGATGATTACCTATACCTAACTAGTAATTACTGCAACGATAACTGAACAAATAAAAATGCCAACTGTGTGAGTTCCTCGGTTGACTTCCTCGATCGGTGTCGAGGGGGGAAACGCCAGGATGGGTTTGATTGGTGGAAGTATCAGGTTGGTTTCGAATAGGTCTTTCTTACCCCTCTCTGATTGCCGCCAGTTGTATCGAGTCTCTATAGGGTGTTTAGTGCATGCTGCCGCTGCCGCTCAGTCCACCATACCTATGTAGGCGAGGACCGCCGAATTCTAGCCTCGCCGTGTACTGGCCTCAGTACTGACGCTCCTCTTTTTCCTTTGCCCTTTGTCGGCACCCCTTTTGTTTAAGCAGGTTTGAGATCGACGTCGTTAGCAGGGTTACCCTTCCGGCTTGGCCTAGGCAGGGTTATGGACGCCATTGGTTATTCTTCAGGGCTCTTAGCCCCATTTGCATCTTGTCCGTAGCTGGACGCTATATCGTTTTCCAGGTTATTCGGATCTTTGTATATTATATCTGTATTCTTGACTTTTTGAGTCGCTGTTGTATATATCTGTTCTGTGGGTCCCATCGAGGACTGTTGTGTAATGTTATTACTTCATTTTCCACCCGCACGAAAGTGCCTGGTGGGCACCTTTGAATCGTTTCTATGCGGGTTTGGCAGGATTCGCTCAAACTTGCATAGGTCCGATTCTGAGGGTGTTACAAGGAGCGGCCCTCGTATTCAAGGGACATGAGTTTGCCAACTTATACTTTGTCAAGCATATACTTCATAGTTTGTTCACTTTAGCCTTAATCACTTCAAGATGCTTATGATAGGGGCAATGAGGGATAAAAGCTAACAAGTACCATAATTTTTGGAAGCTCTTTTTGAAACTTGAAATCCTTTCTTCCATTTATGAATGGCCTTTCTTCCACTATTATATTGAGTCTCCACCTTCTACCTTTAGGCACCAGTTAAGAGAGCATAGTTGTCATTCTTAGTTCTATGTGCAGTGTCCCAAAACTTATTGATTGATGCATATTGTTGTATTACTTGATCTTGTGCTATTTGTATCTAGTCACTCTTATGAACATTGAAGGTGTCCTATGCATCTATTTGCTACTCCATGAGGGACAAGCTAAATGCCACTATGCCATGTTTTCTGCATGTGAAATAAACAAATGTTTTTCAATGCATGTTATTCATGATCTTTGTTTGTAGCCTTTCATGTTGCATGCTTAGTTAATTTGTATTATTGTTAGAACTCCATCTTTCATGCACATGTTTAGAGTTCTTTGATCCCAGCTTTCATTGCTTGCAAATGGTTTGATCTTGATTTTGATGGTGCATGTCACCTAAAAAATTATTTCTTTTATCACTTACCTACTCGAGGACGAGCAGGAGTTAAGTTTGGGGATGCTTGATACGTCGTAAACGTATCTATAACTTTTGATGTTCCATGCTTGTTTAATATCTACTTTGCTTTGTTTTGTATACACTTTGAGGTATTTTTATACACTTTCTGGAACTAACCTATTAACAAGATGCCACAGTGCTAGTTGCCTGTTTTCTTCTATTTTTGTTTCCAGAAAAGGCAGAAAATCAATATTCTCGGAATTGGACTGGACAAAAGCCAATCTTCCTATTTTTCCGGGAGCAACACGGAACCAGGAAGTAGAGGTGGAGGAGGACACCAGGATGGCCGCACCCTCCTAGGAGCGGGCCAACCCTGGTGGCACCCACAGGGGGTGTGGGTCCCCTGGCCCTCCATCGACCTTACCTCCTTCGCCTATAAGAAGCCTCCAACCCAAAAACCCTAAATAATCTGGCAAAAATCCACGAAAACCTTCCAGCGTCATTGCCACCGAAGGGGAGATTCAGGGGACAGAAATCTCTATTCCGACACCCTGCCGGGACGGGGAAGTGCCCCTGAAGCCATCTCCATTGATCTCCACCACCATCTCCATCACCGTTGCTGATTCCCATGATGAGGAGGGAGTAGTTCTTCCTCGAGGCTAAGGGCTCTACTGGTAGCTATGTGTTCATATCTCTCTCTATGCATGATCTTGTTGTGGTCATGAGCTTTGTAATCAAGTAGATCTACCTTGCTACTCAAGTGCTTCAATAGATCTATGCTCTCCTCATGTGTGTGAAAGTGACAGCATGCACGCCATGGTGGCACTTAGGCTAGAGTCTACATAAATACTCATCGTGCTTTAATAGATCTATGCTTTTCCGCATGTGTGTGACAGTGACAACGTGCGCGTCGTGTGTGGCACTTAAGCTATATTACATAGATATTCATGAGTTATATTTTGAGTTGGTTGTCTCTATAAAATTGTGGTGTTTGTTGGAACCATCTAGCGCTCAAGGTGATAGTGTGGGGTTATCTAGATGGTCTACAAGAATAGAAGTGTGTAGACATCAATCGGCACCCTTCGCCTCCCTGAGCGAGTACTTCCTCTGGCAGTGGTACCCGCTCCGTGGGTGCCGCTAATTGGTGTCCTAAGCACACCATCGCTGAAGTACGGTTCGGATGACATTAGCAGCTGAAACTCCGACCTCTGCGACCCTGCTATGGAGGATGTGACCTACGGTTCCGAATCTGAGAGCTGTGAGAGTAACGATCTCCCCCATCGCTACATGTGTGCGGCCATCTTCGATGGCCACATTGACAACAGAGCCGATCCACTGGCTCCCTCTCCCAATCCGCAGGCTACTAACGCCGCGAACGGAGCAAACGGTCCACCCCCGCCCAATCCCAATGGGAACGGGCCACCTGAAGCCGCTAATGGTGGCTATCACGCTCGCCAGCAGATCCACCTCAACGAGGCTCAATGGGAAAGAGTTCAGGAGGCCGTGCGGGGTACCAACCCTCTTCCACTCGACGCCTCTCCTGACATGTTGATGGGATATCACTGGCTCCTCATAAATTATGAGGAGCTCAATTGGCAGGTCAAGCAGAATAGAGAGCTCGAACAGCGCAGGCGGGCAGCCGGTGAATCAAGCATGCGGCGACCGGCAAAACAAAAATTCTAATTAAGACAATAACTTAATATTTTATTAGATTTAACATGATTAGCACTGATCGGTAGAAATGGAGCTCCATCATGATCATGTTCATTAAACTAGGCCGAGGCTAAAACATTATCCCATAATAATACTTAGGATCTAATGTAACCAGAACTCGCTTTGATACCATTGTTAGACTTAAAACAACATTAGAATAACTTAAACATTAACCGATTGTACTTTGAGCACCCAAACATCATTCGACCATGGATTGGGGGATCCAACTTACAAGTATATGAAGAATTCTTATGTGCCTGCTCGATGCAAGCAGGGAGAAAAATAGCGGTGCAGGGACGCCGCCGGCACTGCCTCCTGGTGGCTGGTGGTGGTCATTGGTCTTCCCGTTGCTTTAGCACATCCTCTCGGATCGGTCTAGAGTTTCTCGGGAATCATAGGAGGTGGATAAACGTACATGAACTCACCATTCACAAGTATCCAGGTTTCCACCCTTTATATGTGTGATGGCATTGGGGAACTAGACCATTTGTTAGTTAGGATTCCCTCGATGGCTCGATCAGGGAAATTTTGTTACGATAAGGGGGGTACAGACGTTAGGTCATGGTTCCTTTATCCTTAACGTTTGGTTTTGTTTTGACTCTATCTTTTGTCACTTAAACATGACATATCAACTAACAAACATGACACAAAGACTTTTATTTGCCAACATGGGAGAGTTGAATCGACTCGCTTCCGATGGCAAGGTTGTTGTATAACAGTTACCAGCAATATTGTCAGGAAAATCGAGAAATTTTTGGTGCTACCAAATGCCCTTCCTTCCCCTGCAGGCTAGAATGGTCCTAGCCTGAGTTCCGAACGCACCCAGAGTTTTTTAGTATTGTTTTCTTTAGGTGGCCTGGCGTGAGTATCTCTCTCTTTTCATGTTCAGGGGTTATATCCCTATCTCATTAACAATGGCAGATGAGTCTCTCCATAATGTTACTCTTATTTTATCTGGCATACACAGTTTATTCTAAGATATTTATATGGAGGAGAATTCTTTCTATAGATCAATAAATTTTACATACATTTACTCTACTATGAGAATTTTGATCTTGATGACATATAAAGTTTGTACATTAGAAGTGTTCTTCCATGTTGTCTTGATTGGATAAATCTTGCTGAGTAATCCAATAACACAATAGAAATATGATCGATGGCTTAAAAGTCAAAGCATAGTTGAATCACATAAAATATACATGACAATCATCAGCAGATCATGACCACCATCATACATCACATCAGCAGCAATAATCGACATCGGGATCCTGACATGCATAACGATTCCCATGTACCCATGAAGATTGCATGTACCCACTAAGATATTTTATCGTGTGAATCACATGTATTATGTCCATTATCGTTTATCATTACTTTTCGATACTTTACATATCCCAATGCAAAACTATAATGTGATCGTCGCTACCTAGAATGTACTCTTTTACCATTATTATTATTGATTTCCATGTAACTAAAAACTTAGTCACATGTCTAGCCACACGATGTAGGATATCATAATACCAAGAGGGTCCTCCATCATTGGAGTAGTAATTTCCATTCTTGACATATCTAGATCATTGATGTACTTTTAGATAAACATGTAATCCGCTTTTATAGTTACCCAGAAATGGAATATTGTTTTTCTTCATCATGAGTATCATTATGTATCCTAGTCTATGTTATCCTCATAGTGTAACGGAACAAGTAAACGGTAATATAGAACATAGAGGAAATACTGACAATGAACTAATGAAAGGTTCAACAGTATCTCAAGTATCTCAATGGGGTAAATCCAACAACATCGTTACTCATAACAAAGTTGTTACCGTATATCCTTTGCATCCTTGTAACATCTTACTTATGTACATAGTAAGGAAATATGACTAACAATAATATATGAGCTACCAGAAGGGGAAACACTAGAGATATGTTTTGGTGTTTATAATTCCACGCATGTAGGTTTATCCTCTAAACCTCGTATTATGGAACTAACACAATTATAACATAGAATATAAACTCAATTATAATAATGGAAATATAAATGGTGACACACTTATTGTTGCCACTAGGGCATATTTCCAACACCCACATCTAGCACATGCTCATAGACCTAAGTTACAACATCATGGGTTAGATGTTTCTTACATACACCGGAGGAGAATGCAGAACTTCACGGCTCGGGGAAGGGAGAGAAGTCCCCAGGCCGCCGTCATGCTCGTGGTACAATTCAGCGAAGAAGATACCATCATTTCCATGGAGCACAAACGGGGAAGTTCTAAGGGGGAAATGATGGATTTTGATTTGGGAGGTAGAGTGGCACATTTAAATAGGGGGCGATTTTAGGCGGGCGGTGACCAAATTTATCCTGCCGGATTTATGATGCACCACATGAGCTCATGCCATCTCCATGGTTTGCATCTTTTCGTACAACGCATTCTCGATATTGCATGTTGCGAGGGTAGATCCATAGAAACAGCTGATTTTGTAGTTCCTAGCGGGCCTGGCTGAGCGGTGCTTTTAAGTATCAACCTAGCGCGGCCTAGCAAGACATGCGACCATATCCAATTTTCTAGCTTTTGGCTCCCCAGGGTCTGGCTCTACTCTGTGCGCCCTATCAATCACACCCTAAATGTCATTATTGACCGAATGGGAAAGTTATTTACGGTCCATATATTGGGTTTATCAAGAATCATATCTAGTCTTAGAACATACATACCTAAACCATGCACTAGTAGGAGAACCTTTGTAGGCGGCATCATGTTTACTAGCGTGGCACCAAATATACACACCATTGGTATTTTCTGAAATACCAGCAGCATACTAGAAACAGCATGCTACGAATGACCTGCTAATGGTGGCATGGCAATAATCTAGTGTGCCACTGGTGTGTACGACTACTAGTCTGACTGAGCCTAAGAAAATAGTGACATGGAATTCTTCAATATGCCACTATTGTTCATACTAATAGTGGTGTCTTGAGTATATGTGACTCCGCCAAGAAAATGGGCGATCCCGCACTATTTTGACTCATAAGGTAGTGGCGTGGTGTAGAATATACGCCACCAATATTGACCTAGAAATAAACTAGGTCGTGGTCAGCAACGCATTTTCTCTTCCCGCACCGACCACTCAACTCTTTTCCTACACTTAGTCCCTCACTTCCCCCACTAGATCTGTGTTGTTGCATCATCCTGTCGCATCGCCTCACCTCGTCCATGTCATTGTCGAGCCGCCGCCACCGTCGGTGAGCCCATATCCTCTTCTTTTTCTTATAAGTTAGATGATTTAGTGATATAGTAGAGTTGATTTAGTGATATATCTAGTGTATAGTTTATTTAGTGTTATAGTCTAGTTAATGTAATAGATAATTTAATATAGGAAAAATGTTTGTTGTATAGTGTATTTAGATTTTGTTAATTGAAATTGTTAAATCTAATAGTTATATGTGTAGTGTATTTAGATTTTGTTAACATGGATTGTTAGATCTAACAGTAAGATGTGTAGTGTATTTAGATTTCGTTATTTGAACTGTTAGATATGTAGTCTATTTAGTTAGTTGACTTTGTTAGTTGAAAAATAGTTAGGTAAATTTTATAGATCAAATAGTTAGTTGATTTTTTATATGTGTAGTGTATTTAGATTTAGTAGATTTAGTTTCTTGTTGTATCTAATATATGAAAAACTTGTGATTTCTTATGTAGGATATATGGCATTGTGTCAAGTATGCATGAGTGAGTGCGATAATAGTTTGTCGATAGGGTCGATGTTCGTTGTCCATATCTAACCGGGTTATTTCAAGAATTCATTGGTATAACAAACTATTATTTTTCATATTACCCATTTTGTTTTCCTTTTTTATTTTACCATTTACTTAAGGTGTGAATTTGGTACACGGATATGCAACACAAGGTCGCAGTTTAATGAAATACATATTGCTTTGTGCAATTCCAGGCGCATGAATGAACATACGACATTGATGTGTAGAAAAGGCGATCAAAGACTTGTTTGCAAGGCGAATGGTAGAACCGGTTCATTATATGGAACCGTCTTATCAGAGGAGAACTTGTTTGCTTTTCCTTAGGAAGAGCAGTGTCTAATATAAGTATTGTCTATACCAATGATAGTGGTGGGGCAGAAGACGGCTCATACAAAGCTACCGTTATCATCTAAAGATGCCAGCTAATTGAGAATGAGCAAGACCGCATCTTAGAAATCGTACCGCCAACCAATACCAGTGTCGGTGCCATTTGTGGTCTGCTTAACCAAGACGAATGTTGACATGTACAATATGGTATGTGTTTTAAAGTTTTTTTTTAGAGAAAGCTATGTCCTTTAAAGTTAAGTTTACTTTGTGGCAGTCCGAAATCAACTTACCTATATATCTTTCTTCCTTTTTCGCAATCTGAAATTACCTATGATGGTGCCTTTTTTCCTTGACATCCCTAATGAAAGGATTGGTTAGAGTACGTGTTGGATAAGATGGCGGCATCAGTACCGTCGTGGAAATGGGTGGTCGCTTCTCCTTAAGCATTGATGGGTGAAAGAACTTCCTCGAAGGTGAACGTCTACTGTTTGGACAAGTTGTACTCATCACCACCAAGACCACAACGCAGAGAAACCTGCACATGGTGTTCATGCATTAAGATCATCACTAATGTTGTCGGCACCAGGGTGGGGGTCGGATTCAGGATTCAGAGTGATACTTTTTCTTGATATACATGCATATGCTTTGTTTGTTTTGATGTAATGAACTAAATTAGCTAGTTTTAGCATATGTGGAACAAAGTTTATACTAGTTGTTTGCTGTGGACATTCAGCATGTTTCTATAAACTATTGCATATTCATGGGTTTAATAATGATTTCGGCTAATTTTATTTGGCTGTAAAATTTATATTGATGGCGTGGAAATAGTTATGAACTCTACCACTATTTATGTCACCGCAGAGGCTGGGTGATCTTTCCCCATTTCGAAAAAAAGTTGCATGTCACAAATAACCTTTACCAGTGACGAGATATCGATGTTGTACCTTGTGAACCCAACTAAGGATGTTTATTACACGTGGCCCATGGCCTATTCTCTACTAGTGATGGGCCCATGCATATATGCGTGACGTTAGGAGTATTGTACCTACACTATTATTTTCAAAAAGAAAAGGGTACAATATGTATAAAACGGATAAATGGAAATAATTTAACTAATGGGCTGGATCTATCTTTCTAGGGTGTGTTTGATAGCCCGACACAACCCATAAAATCTCGCCTCATTCCATGTTTCGCCGGTTGGCAGGTCGGGTCGGCTTCATCGAGCAGTGCCTACCTTGTGCAAAAACGGTCCCTCAGCCTTGCCCGTTTGCGAAGCTCGAATCGAGCTTCACAACTCGCCAGCGATGAGTCCATCCCCGCGTGTGCGATGTGTCCGCTCTAGTCCGATAGGTGTCGAGGCCCGCACCCTCATTTACCCCCGCCTGCAGTGACGTGACACCCTCGATTACGCGCTTCCGTCTCCATCAAACGCCACCATCCCCGTCTCCGAGCAAGGCGCCTCCTCGCATCAGCGGTGCATCAAAGATTTCCACCGGCAACGATCCTCGTTCTCTCCATATCTCGTCCGAGTAGCAAGGCGCGCCCTCCCTACCGGCTGCACGTCGAGTCTGGCAGCCTCTTTCGAACAGCAATGTAGCTCCTCACCGTCCATGGAGCAGCGGTGGGCCACGCCACGCCTCCTCTCCCGGACTCGCCCACACATGGAGCAACAGTTACCAGCGAGAGGAGGAGCTCGGCCTCACCCGCACGAGGAATGGGAGGGGCTCGATGCGTGGTGCGTGGCGGCCGACGGCGACGGCGCACAATGGCGACACATGGAGGCGACGGTGGGCGCACGGTGGCGACGGTGGGCGCATGGCGGCAGGTCCTCTCGCTGACGCCGGTGCCGGAGCCCGAGCCCAATGTTCCTAGGACCCGGTGACTTTTTTTGTTTTGTAGTTGAGGACTTGATTGCTTTTTATTTTTGTATGGCATAGTTCAAGTCATACAGGATACCAAACAGGATCTCAATCGATCTCATCTCAGCTCATACAATCCACCAAACACAATAAATAAAACATACTTGTATAAGGTTGGCATAGCTGGTCTCTGCTTGTATGTTCTGAGATAGACCACCCGGTCTACCAAACACACACATAGTCTTTGAAGAGGAAGGTTGCCCGGGTGACGAGAATGCATTCCATTTTCCATACATATCATACGTTCACAGCTGGACACGGGAAATAATGTGTCTGTACGCGCATCGATTTGGTGTACCGGATAAAATCTTTGTAACTAATACATACTAAAACTAGCATATTTCTGTGTACGGTATTTCAAAAAAAAAATCAGCCCTTGGGTCTTCGGGGGTTGGTGGCCAGGCAGCTATAAATATATGAGTCTGGCCCTGGCGCATTGCACCACCACCCTTCTGCCTGCAGATGCGCAGCTCAGAGCTGAGAACTTGTGCGAGCAGATTTCTCCGGCTAGCTCTCCTCCTCCTTGTCTTGGTAAAGATCACCGTTATATCTCCATGTATCTTGCCCGTGTTAGTCTTTCCCGTTGCTCTCGGAGAGATGTGTCATTATATTTCAAGGAACGAAAACACCGTTCCTTTTTCATTAAAACT
The DNA here is from genome assembly GCA_910589765.1 of Avena atlantica. Taxonomy (NCBI): domain Eukaryota; kingdom Viridiplantae; phylum Streptophyta; class Magnoliopsida; order Poales; family Poaceae; genus Avena; species Avena atlantica. The sequence continues at coordinate 123,526,581 of OU342737.1, forward strand.
GAGAAAGCAACACGATCCATTGTTCATCATTTCTGTCATGACCGTGTTTATTTTTGGATCTCGTTTGTTGGATTTAATTTTTCTGGGGGACGAAAGTTCAGATTTGAATATTGTACTAGTACTCAAGCTGGTTGCTGGTACGTAGATCCAGACAGTACTGAAGATCTATATGCATATGTCTGAATGAACTGAAACACTAGAGAAGCTTCATTTGATTTTATTTGATTTTCTTTTGGATCTGGTTGGCTGGATTTGATTTTTTTCCCCGGAAAAGTTAGATTTTAATATTGTACTACTCAAGCTGATTTTTGGAACGTAGATCTATGCACTGAAGGAATATTGAAAAATTACAAGACATGTTTTCTTGCATACGTTCTAGTTCTCGTTTGTGCTAGCTCTCGGATAGATATCATTTATCATCTATATCCGATCGACAACAGCAGATGTTTTATATTGGATCTCATTGGATAGATTTTACTCAAGCTGATTGCTAGCTTGTAGATCTACATGTGTGGATTGAAATACAAGACAAGCCTCTTTTTTTTGTAGTGAAGACATGTATTTGTGCTACATATATATAGATCTAGATCTACTTTTTTAAAAAAGTTTTTAAGGTTTTCTGATGTTTCTACTGTGTTTTATTGTTATTCCCCAAATTAAAGTTCAGAGATAATCTCCAAGAAAAATAGCGTTTGAACTGTGCATATACTAGTTTCATGTGTTTTTCCGAATTAGAATGATTTAGTTATGATTTTTTAAAGTTTAATGAGATAAAATAAAAAATAGCTACGCCGAGGGCAGCCGTCGGCGTATGCTACGCCGAGGGCAGCCGTCGGCGTAGCATAGAATATGCCGAGGGCAATTTTACGCCGACGGCTGCTTGGCGGGGCTGGCCTGAACGATGGCTACGCCGACGGCCCCGACGTTTGGCCGTCGGCGTAGCGACCGGCCGTCGGCGTAGCTTCCCAGTCCTGTAGTGATACTAGTTTCATGTGTATGTATGCTTACAAGTTGATCTACTTGTATGGTTCAAGAATTCGAATTGGAGGGGGAAACCATTTGTATTTTCCCTGTATATCATATAATCAAGCTTGTTGTGTGTCGTCCTGCCATGGACTACTTGTATGGTTCAAGATTAGTAAGCTTTATTTGGTTATCCTTTCTCTGTTAGCAGATTGCGGCGACGGGCATGGCGCCAGCTGCACCGAGGAACGGAGAGACCGAGGCTCCCATGGACTACGTGGCCCACATGCAGCAGATGCTGCAGGTGCTGGGATGCTACCGCCCTCCGGTGTACGCGTCGAGGCAGGACCATGTCGTGAACGGCGTCAACAAGCAGGGAGTGACCTACTACAAGCTCACTCTCACCAAGATCACCACCAGGAGATCCTTCGACTTCCAGACGCGGCGCGAGAACATCAACGACGCCATCCAGGAGACGGCGCGCCTCGCCGTGCTCCACCTCGCGAGGACCCACGCCGCCGAGCTCGCCGGCACGGTGTTCCGCCTCTACCCGGCGGCTGGGGAGGAGAACCCGCGCCTGCAACGTCCCCTGGTGGATGGGGAGGAGGACGCCACCATGGCGCAGCTTGCACGCTTCGCGCTCGCGCAGGCGTGCTTCGCTCAGCGCACCGCCGCCGAGCTCACTCACACGCAGGCGGCCCTGGATGCCGCTCAGTATGGGCTCCGCCGCACGCGGGCTGAACTCAAATCCGAGCGGGAGAGGGGGAGAGCCAAGGATGCGTCGCGGAAGAGGCTGAGAAGCAAGCTGCACGCCGCCCGGAAGAGGATCGTGGTTCTGGAGGACGCCTTCTTTGCTGACAGTCCAAATGAGGAGGACCTGATGATGGAGGACAATGAAGCTCCACCTGTGCAAGTGCAAGCACAAGCGCAGCCACAGGTGGAGGATGCAGGGTCACAGGCACCAGGAGAGGTGGAAGAAGAGGCGCGTACTACTCTCTGCTACACCCGCCGCCGTCGACGCGACGGCAAGTGATCCGGCCGCGCTAGCTGCTGCCTCTTTATCTGTGTAGCCTTATTACCGTTTGCGTCGCGTTGTCACAATTCAGAAACGGCTTATTATTACCTAGTACTCCTAGCTTGCGCTACAGAAACCTCTCCTGCTATTCCTCCCTAGCCTAGCTTTGTTGCTTCAATAAATCGAGTGCTCCACAGACTAATAAAGCTTTATTATTGGTAGTATCTCCGTTTTGGATCTTCTTGTGTTTTATCATTCCAGTAATCTAGCTAGTTACTCGATCGTTGATTGCGGTTTTCTTAGTCCATAACATATATAGCAACGTGTACGTTTGCGTTTGCTCATCCATGCTTATGACCCGGGAGCCAAGAAGTTGTTTGCCCTCTCACTGCTATAATACACCTTCGATTAGAAGCAAATATACTTCAACATGGCAGCGATTTGAACTTGAACATGGCCGTATAGAAATACAATGTTTTGCTCACATGGAGTAGTGCTGGCTGTCCCTTCATCCTCTCTCCGGCCACTCGGCCATCACGCTTGTCACTTGCTTGGGACCTTTTTTTTTTTGCCTCATTTCATTCAAATAGGAGAAGAGTCATCACATGACAAAAGGGCAACAAAAAAAGTACACACAAACTAATTACTCTCCGGAATTACGTTACTCAACGCCTTTGCCCCGCGGTGACCCAAAGCTTCCCTTCACCCTTGATGATCTCTAGAAAAATAGTCGGCAGGACAACTTTATTGTTGAAGACTCTTGCATTTCTCTCCTTCCAAATTGTCCAACTAGTGAGCATGATGAGGGAAGCCATTGCCTTTCGATGCTCCGTGTTCTTGTATGTCATCATGGACCACCACTCATTGATGGAGAGGTTCGGCCACCACTCCTCCAACCGAATGGAGGGGATCCCGAGCCATCCTTTGATCAACCTCCACACCCTCTTAGTGAACCAACAGTGGTAGAAGAGGTGTGCCTCCTTCTCTTGAGTTTCTTTGCAAAGTGGGCAAAGTCCACAATTATCCCAACCCCTCCTTTCGAGATGATCCGCTGTCCAAAGTCTATTTTGGTTGCAAGCCAAGCAAAAAATTTGACTCTCGGTGTTGCCCATGCCTTCTAAATCATCTTGTTCATGCACGTAAGAGTTGCTCCAAAAAATATGCATTGTAGGCCGATTTGGTGAGTACTCCCTATAGATAGTGAGGTTCCAAGTTATAGATAGAATCTTCGGTATCTTCTCTAAGTTGAAAGTTGGAGAGCTAGTTCCATAGCCGGAGGTATTGATGGACATGAGGAATGGTTAAGTTTTATTCCATCTTGATCTTTGCGACCCAAGCATTGTTATGCATGGCACGGTTGACATTCCACTTCTTTGCAGTTGACACATAAATAAGTGGTGCTATATCTTTGGGGCTTTTGTCATTAAGACAAGGGGACTCCCAAAAGGGAGAAATGTTTCCATTCCCCATGAATATTGTGGTGGCAGCATAGAAGAGGCCCATGTCCATTTCTTCACACGGGTTTCCCATGCCAACTAAAGCTTAGCGCGGTCACGCCATTCAAACCATGTCCAATACAATCGAAGGGCCCTAACAATTTTTTCCAAGTGAAGGATCTCCAACCTGCCAAGCTTAATTGGTCTATAAACGTCCTCCCAATTTATTTTGCATTTGCCTTCGGAGATTTCTCTAGTACCATCCCATAGGAAGGCCCTTTGGATATTCTTCAAACTAGTCATACACCTCAATGGGATGAATAGTGGAGTGAGGTGGAAAATGTCTTGAGCCGCAAGGACGGATCTGACAAGCGCCCCATGTCCAGTAATGTTATTGTTCTTCTTGTCCCAAGTGACATGCTTGCTCGTCGTCTTGTCTTCAAGTGGTTGAAAATCTTCTCTCTTAAGTTGATTTACTGAAAGTGGGAAGCCAAGGTATTTTAGCGGGAAAGCCGCTTGGTCGACCGGTAGCCCACAAAGGACCTCCTCAAGGTCGATGCGAAGACATCGAATAGGAACTACTAAGCTCTTTTGGAAATCTTTTTGAAGGCCAGTTACTTATCCAAAGGAATCAAGGGTGGAAGTGAGGTTTTTGATACCTTGCTTGTTAGGATGCACAAAAATAGCCACGTCATCTGCATAAAGTGAGGTACGGATATCGGTGCTTCTTCCTCTAATATTTTTACTAAGCTCGTGATGGGTTGGAAACTCAGGGATTTGTTGAAGAGGATCAATGGGAAGCACGAAAAGGATAGGATAAAAAGGGTCACCATGCCTTAGCCCCCTCCCATGCTTGATAGGTAACCTGGCCACTCCATTGAGGAGGACTCTATAAGAGGAGGTGCAAATCAAGGCGATCATCCAATCATGGAATCTTGGCAGGAATCCATGCCTCTTAAGTAGCTCTAGGATGTATTCCCATCGCACGGAGTTAAAAGCTTTGCGAATGTCTAACTTGGAAAGAAGAGTTGGGATATTGCTCTTGTGAAGTCTTCGGGCAAGGTTCTAAACATACATAAAGTTGATGAATACTTATTTTAATTATGAAGGCGCATTGAGATTTTCAAACGATCTCATCCATGAGGGGAGAGCCTAAGGGCAATCATTTTGGTAATTATCTTCGCGATAGCATGAATCAAACTAATGGTTCTATCCTCGTTGATGTCTTTGGCTCCCTTTTTCTTAGGCAAGAGGACAATGTTGGCGGAGTTAATCCATTGAACATGCCTCACATGAAGGTTGTTGAAGTGGTGGATGGGTTCCATAACATCGTGCTTGATGATCTCCCAACATTCCTTGAAAAAATCCCTAGTAAATCCACCGGGACCGGGGGCCTTGTCAGAAGGCATTTTGTGGACTTCCCTTTTTACCTCCTCTTCTGAAGAAGGATCATCAATTCCTTCCATGGACTAATTACCTAAATTTAGGCTCTCCCAATTAAGGTCTTGGCTTCTATGAGCCCCTCTTCCCATAACCGAAGAGAAGTGCACATGTATGATGCTCCCCTTTAGCTCATGGTTGGTGACCCACCCTCCATTTCTCTTTAGGCTTGGATGTGATTTTTTGTTCTCCTAGCGTTCATTCTCATTTGGAAAAAATTAGTGTTCACACCCCCTTTTTTTAATATTTGCAATAATTGCACTTTGTTTCTTTCTATCTCTCACAATAATAGCAAGGCTAATGACCCTCCTTTTTAGTAATAACCTAAGCTCGGCCTCCTCCGAGGATCAGGAGTGATTTTCTTGGGAAATATAAAGTTGAAGAATGATTAGAAGCATGGCATGAAGTAACACCTTGGTGTTGGAGAATAACCCTCGGGTCTAGTTGGAGAGACCTTTGGTCGTGGCCTTTAGATTATGGAAAAGCTTTAAGTTAGGATCTCCATGACCGGAGGGCTTCTCCCAATCATGCTTAATCAATGTCCTCAAAACCCGGAATGCTCATCCCAAAATTTTCAAACTTGAATCTCCATGACCTTCTAGGAACACTCGTCAGCGAGAAGAATGGGGCAATGATCCAGTGAGGCGGATGAGAGAGAACTTAGGACATAAAAATCGAAATGGATGTCCTAAGAGGAGTTTCCAAAACGACATTGAGCTTGGTCATAGTAGGATTTGCTCTCTCGTTGATCCAAGTGAAACTTCTATTCTGGAGGTGGATCTCTTTCAGCTCACAAACTTGTGCATCGTGGAACCTATTTAACCGACTCCGGTTCACATTTCTTCTATTCTTGTTACATGCTCGATATATTTGATTAAAATCACCAATAGCTAGAAATTTGTCATCGGAAGCGGGCTTTTGAGAAATCAACTCGGTGAAGAAGTCGTCTTTCCGGGCATATGCAGTAGGCCCATAAACGGTGGTAATTTTGAAGGAAGTGCCGATGAGAAGGATGGGGATCTTTGAGGAAACGCAAAATTCCGTGAGGATGATGTCTGTTACTTGTACCATTGCCTCTTCCCATAACATGAGAATGCCACCCCTATGAACACACAAGTAGCTAGTAGTGAATTGATTGATGTCATCTAGATTTGTATCTTGTAGGCAAACCACATGACAAGAGGAATCTACAATGATTTCATGCACCGTGGTTTGTCTATCAACACCATTCATACCTCGAACATTCCAGCTCAACACAATGTTTTTGTCATTCATTTAGGAACCGAAAGCACTCACAAATTAACACATGAAGCTTGAGTTTGCGTCTTACAACAGAGACAGAACACAACATCATCAGGTTGCCTGAGCACCTGAACATCCTCAGCGACCAAACCCAACAACAACAAGAATACAAACAAGCACCGCACAAACATGGCATCAAACATAAGTTTTATCTAACATAGATAAACTGAAATACTTAGTAGCACAAACAAATACACGGCTAACATGTACAAGGCACCAGATAATCCCACGGCTGGCATGTACAAGGATAGTAGGAAAGATGAGATAAAAGGATTTATATAATATGAATAGTGTAAAAAAGAATCCATGGCAAGACATGTACAAGGCTAATAGGAAGAATGAGCAATGCACAAAAAAGTCCACAACTGACACATAAATTTTTTTTTACGGAGATAGGTAACACACAAGGAAAATACGAAGGACGAGAAAACCATGTTGACAGCCAAGCAAATATGGTGAGTTGGTCTAGAACCAACTGGCCAAAAAACGTTGGCCATCTATGAAGTATAGTAACGAACGAGGTACAGTATTCATACCTTTCAAGGCCAGACGTGGGATTACGTTTCCGTACAAATATTGCTGGTGAAGCCGAGTGTAGATGACCTCGAGGTCTAGAAGGCTTCACGCGTCCAACACCACTAATCGCAGTGCCTCTTCGTGTTTTACACACATCTGATGTAAAAGACGTCTCCTAGGCCACGGTCTAGCGAGACAGCAAAAGAAGGTGATCTGGACTGACTCTAGCAGCATGACGGAGAATTCTCTACCTCGTAGATCATGTTCCTTACTTGGGAACACACATAGCGGGAGAGAGAGAGAGAATGGCAACAACCAATTGTGGGATAAGATTTGGTGGAGGAATGCACCCCTATATAAAGGAAAAAATTGGCACTCCGACCTCTCCAAATCCCGGTGTGGGACTAAACTGTGGAAGGAGGTGGAAGGGATTGACGCCGGCGGTGGAGTAGGCCGCACCCACTCGCCAAGACAACCTAGGGTGGCCGGCAGGGTGGGAGCCCCCGACCTTGGCCGCTTGGCCCTCTAGGGCCTAGGAGCCTCCCCCTCTTGGGCCTCCTCCCTTCCGAGGTTGGCCCATGTGGGGGGTTTTCCCTTTTTCTTTTATTTTATATAAACATATTTAATATTAATTCATTAATTAAATATTGAATACACTTTATTTTATTCCTCTTAACCAAAACTCGTTTTGAATACCTTTAGAACACTTCGGTATCTCTCCGGAACACTTCCGGTTCTCTCTTCCTACTTCTCTTCTGATTACAGCTCAACCCGCGACGTCTATTACCCTTAAGTGTGACATCCTTACAGTTCGGGAATGTTTAGACATGAAGGAGATATCTCTCCGGTCAACAAAACAACAGTGGTACCTGGAAACATATGATGGTCCCTTCACATTTCACGAATTTTGTTGTTCGCTTGAACCTTCTAAACGTCTTGAACCTTCTAAACATCGAGTCTTATTCCTTTTGCGCAACCATACCTAGTTTGTCCAAGACACGATCTCATGTATCCATATACAGTTCAATCTTGTTACTGACAAACGCGTTCACTCGTTCCCATGATACTACATCCATGTGACCTAGTCACTTGCTTGCAAGCTCATTGATGTAATCTCACCATGTGGACCCAGAGTATCTATCCATAACTCGGATAGGCAAATCCTGATCTCAATACATATGCCTCAACTATTCCTCTAGAATACCTAACACGCGCCTTTATGGTCACCCAGTTACGATCATGACGATTGATGAGATCAAAGCAGCCACGGGAGATAGTGACTAAACATGATCTCACAATCGAAGGATTAAGTTATTAAGCTTTGCTAGATATCACAACGTTGAACATTGTGACTAGATCACATTGCAATATGGTCGAGTGTGTCCATCACTTCATTAATTTACCTCGTTGTCAGTTGACTATTTGTATCAAGTCCATGATCAGCAAAATCTCGATCATCATCTGCCCAACAAACTAGTACTAGAGGATACTAGGGACCTAGTTGTTTATCTACCACACATTCATTAATGTTTCCTCTTAATACAGGTATAGCATGATACAAAACTATTATGAACATTAGAGGTATATAGCAATATAACAACTTTATTATTGGCCTCTAGGACATATCTCTTTCAATCTAGACTCGGAGTGCTGAAATTTTATAAAAAAGTCCATCTAAAGAAGAACAATTGAAGCAAATATGCACCAATGATTATGAGGTGTATACACAATATTGATCCATACAGTAAGAGTAGTACCAAACATACTTCGTAAGGTTCTAAAATAAAAAGCATATGCCATCAACCTATGGAAACATCTCATACATGTAAACATCATCATTTCCAATTTGAGCTGAAATCAAGATATACACATTAATTTGATCATCGGCTAATCAAGATTATCAAGTAACAAGTAGAACTAATAACAACTAAATATTTTATGTGAATAAACAATACAACTCGACCTTTTCAATCCATTTTCATTATATAAAATTCACTGATTAAATCTAATGTATGGCTCGTAATGTTGAAAGTCAAATGATATTTTTAACTTAACATTAACTGTATTCTCATTTGAATAAGTTTAAATACATGAAAAACAACAAAGACAAACAATCTGAGCAAAAAAAAACTTTGTCGAATGAGGCGATGACATAAAAATAATTATTTATTAATCCATATCGACAGACATCCGATCGTTTTCTTTTGTCCCTTTGTACTTCGTACTTACATCAATCTCGGCGATCACATTAGATGGTTCTTAGTATCAACTTAGAGATAATTATTTCTTAGTTGAGAAGTAGCAAGATCAAAAAATCTAAAACCGGTTTTCATGAATAGTATTTTATCTTGGAGAAAGTTAACAACTGATTTAGAGGAGCATGATAGAAAAACATTTGATGACAGGTCTGAAATTTTATGGTTTTAGTTTTTCTATAGAAGATGTTGAGCACCCACCCATTGACAATCACTAATGTATTTACAATAAGTAAAACACTTCAATGCAAAATTTCCACTAAATTTTGACTATGTCCCCTCGAGATTTTGTCTATTTATTTCTTTTTTAAATTTAAATGATAATTGTGGCAATATGATGCCAAATAAAGTGAATCACTGCATTAACATATCACACACGTAAATTATGGAAAATATTTAGCAATAAAATAGAAGCAACAATTCATGATAAGTGCACAAATAACTATTATTTTTAACCAAAATAATCCAATGTAAAATATCATGCACATCCTTAGAAATAACAAGTAATGAAGAATGTGAGTGAAAGATTATTTTGGAATCTTCCACACCATTCCTCTTATACAAATGTATGTCACTACATTAAAACACATGTTTGCAATATGGGTGAGGCCAATGCATGATGGAACAAAAAACTTACGTACAAGCCATTATTTTTCTGCAACATTTTTATGGCTTCATGTAAAAGGTGTACATCCACATTATTTTATTCATGTGTAAAATACGTATGAAGTGTTTTATTTTTGCATAAGAATTCCTAAATAGAACAAATAAAAATGCAACGGAACAGGGAAAGCTTCAGAATACATCCATATATTTAACAAAAAAGTCTATAAAAATATGATATTTGTACCCATGTTTATCATGTTTTAGGATATTGCACTTTTTCTCATGTCAATAAATAAAAAGAAAGAACACAATATGGAAAATAATAAAATAGAATGTAGGTCTATCCATACAATTGCATGCATGCTAGAGAGTAATTCCCTAAATAATATAGACTAAAACCAATTATATTAAGTTTGGTAAAAAAATAGTATTCTTCATTTTTAATATTTTACTTTCATGTTCATAAAAATGGTTGAGGTTACATCATACATAAAATGTATATGTCTCAAACATCAAAATTTATATGCAGACATAAGGTGACATGTATTTCATAACTGAATGAGGAAATGAAAGAATAAATTGATTTGGACAAGATAAAGAGAAAATACTCATTGTACACTTGATGGTAATAATCGTGGCCACTTTTCGTTGGGACTCTAAGTGCAGTGTTTTAGCACTTTTTTCTCCACAAGGGTGACTCGAGGATTTAATTTGAACTATCGGGAAACTGGCTTAGGAGTTATTCTCCTTCTCCTTGTCAAGTAACCTATAAAAAAAATTCCTTGTGTCCCCAACTCCACCAAGTGGTTGTCAAGCACAAGGTTTCGTATTAGTAATATGAAATATAAATAAAGTAAACTGAAATAAATAAAATAAAACAATGCAAACTATATGAGATATGTGAAGATAAAGTTGTTTTGGGGTTTTTATGAGTGATTGCAAGTAGGAAAAGTATTTTTGTATTTTCGAAATAATAAATTGCAGAAAATAAAAGAAATGATAATTGCAATGAAAAGGTGTTTGTTGTGGTTAAAATTGGACCGGGGTTCACTTGTCTACTCTCTTTTTAAGTTGTGGTGATCATAAAACAATTTATCAATGATAAATATTCATGGAACTTCTATATGTGTATGATAAGCATTCATATGGGCATCACGTCCTAACATAGAGCTGAAACACATCTCTCTTATACTCCTCAAGAAAGGGAAACCTTCATGCAATCTTGAATTAAGATCAAATCAGAGTATAGCTTTAAGTAATATGACATGATGTTTGAAATAAAAATATGCTACCTTGACCTAACAAGATTATCTCACTGTCACAAGATAATTACTCCCTCTATCCACAAATATGTGTACGTTTGGGTTCAAAATTTGTCCACAAAAAAGTGTACTACTACCCTCCCAATGCACTTTAAAGCATGAAAAATTGCTTCACGGAAATCAAGCCCAATAACATTTATCAAATGGTCTCTTCATTTTATACATGCACTTACAAGTTCTTGAATATTATTGTCACAATTCCATCACTACCACCATGCTACTCCATCTAATACACACTTATCCCCATACAAGTTCTTGCATACAAGTTGGATCAAAACAAGCAATTAAGAACGGGGTACATGATATGCATCTACCAATACATCTTACACAAAATAGGTTCCGATCTCATATATCAAATCATAGAATAAAGATCCACCATATAGGAATTATATATATGACCATAATCATGTTAGGAAATTCATATGGTACTAGATCTATGAAGAACAAGAGAGAAATAGATCAAGCTGCTTCCACAAACACATATTCCAAGGGTGGACTACTCCCTCTTCATCATGGTGATGATGCTAGAGATGTTGGAAGAGTGGAGATCCCTCCGGAGGCGGCTCCGACGGAGTTTCCCCCTCCAATCTTTGCTGAATCTGACTCTGTTTGGCGGTGTTTTCATCTCTAGTGTGCTCTGTGTTGAGGACTCCTAGGGGGGGTGTCCTTATATAGGGGTTTTTAGGTCAAGAGAACTCCATGGGCGAAAGAATCAAGGCGATCGGACGGCCGAGGAAGAAACCGAGGCAGGGGCACACCCATCTGGGCTGGGCGTGCCCTATGGGCTCTTTTGGGCCTCCTGGTCCTTCTCCCGAGGATCTTGCGCTCCAGATTCTTCCCGTGATAAAATATTGACATCCCCAAAAGCTCAGGTCCTGTTGGACCCTTGGATTTACAGTCCGAGAATCCTCGTTATGCATACCATTCATGTTCCCATGATCAGTGAGTCGTGAGCATAACCGACTAATACCATTACAATATCCATAGAGTAACGATTACAAAACTTACATGGTTGCCATTATGGCGATTACAACATCAAATAGCGGAAGTCTTCAAGCGCAGAGTCGATGTCATGCCTTAACCTACATGCAACTAACTGGGAAGACGGCCTAGCTTGCATAGACATCAGTAATCTCCATCGTTTCTCTTTCTTCTATAATTCTAGCCAAGAAAATAGCCAGGGACAATGCCGGTGAGTACTTTGAATGTACTCGCAAACCACCTTAAGAAAACAATAATAAAGGATATGCAATATGGCTGAGGTAGGATGACTCCATAAGTGGGTCTTTTATAAATTAGTTTCTCTTGTAGATATAGCATGTCTCTATATCTTTGTTGAAAATCTTTTGTAGAACATTTTGGAAACCTTTTTGAAAGTTTTTTAGAACACTAGGATTGGGTCACCCATTTGTTTTTCCTTCTGGTCATCCCATGACCAAACTCCTTCCTCCTTTTTCTGACCATCCCATGGTCAAAACGTATATCCTTTTCGACCATCCCATGGTCAAAACATTTCCAAAGCCATTGCTTTTCCGAAATCCTTTTTGAAATCAAAACCAGCACCGCTATACAGCAACCTTCCCAACCATCCATGACCAAGGACTCGGCTGTTCGAATATATTTACATTCTGCAGAGGCTATATACTTTACCCACACCATCTGAGTACCCTGCCCTGATCTACATCGATCGTGGGTCGAGTAATCGGTCAAGACATTCGGAATGCCCACTCCAATATAAGCGCCTACCCTATGAGTCGTTCCCCTCAATACCGGGATGTCGGGTACCATGGACCAACCGGAGCGCATTTTACACTACACAAAGTGAGCGCTTTTAATGAGGGGCTCATAGTAACGTCTGGCCGTCCTTAGATGTTTTGTACCTTCTCCAGGACGATGTCCCGCATGGGCCTTTACAGGTGAGGGCCCAGCCTCTGTAGATTGACATCCCCCATAGTATTTGGGAGGAACCTATACCAGAATAGACAAACTTCCAGCCCAGCCATGTCCCATTCCAGAGTAATGTGGTTGCACGGGTTAATTGTTCTTGCAAAACTGCACATCCCGGTGTGTTTTTGTAAACCTTTTTCCTCCATCTTTCGACCAACCTTTTTGTAAAACCAAAACCTTTTCCCTTTTTAAACTCACTTGGCAGGCCAAACCTTGCCAAGGTTTTCTCATAAAACATTCTTATACACTTTTTCGGGGTCTTCCCATGTTGGAGATATGCCCTAGAGGCAATAATAAAAGTGGTTATTATTATATCTTTGTGTTTATGATAAATGTTTACATTCATGCTATAATAGTATTAACCGGAAACATTAATACTTGTGTGATTTGTAATCTAAATTAGAGTCCCTAGTAAAGCCTCTTTGTAATACTAGCTTGTTGATTAATAGAAGATCGTGGTTTCTCGATCATGAACATTGAGATGTTGTTAATAACAAGATCATATCATTAGGAGAATGGTATGATGGATATACTCCTATAGATAAGCATTGCATAAAGATCAAGTCATTTCAATAGTTCATTTGTTATAAGCTTTCTGATACATAGTAACCTAATTCCTTCGACCATGAGATCATGTTAATCACCATCACCAGAAGGATGCTTTGATGACATCAAACACCACACCGTAACTGGGTGGTTATAAAGGTGGCATTGAGTGTTCGGAAAGTATGGGTTGAGGCACATGGATCAAGAGTGGGATTTGTCCATCCATATGACAGATAGATATACTCTGGGCCCTCTCGGTGGAATGTCATCCAATTAGCTTGCGAGCATGTGACTCGCTCACAAGGGATCACATATCACGGGAACGAGAAAAGAGTACTTATCAGTAACGAGGTTGAACTAGGTATGCAGAGATACCGACGGTCAAAACCTCGGATAAGTAAACTATCGTGAGACAAAGGGAAATTGGTATCGTATGTAAGTAATCATAGAAATATGTGGGAGCCATATAAATTTCCAGATTCCTCTATTGGTTATTGATCGGAGAAGTGTCTCTATCATGTCTGCATAATTCACGAACCGTAGGGAGACACACTTAAGGATTCGATGTTGTTGAGTAGTTATGGAATTATGAGTAAGAGACCGAATGTTGTTCGGAGTCTCGGATGGGATACGGAATATCACGAGGAGATCCGGAATGGTCCGGAGAATAAGATTCATATAAGGAAAGTCCTGTTTCGGAGTTCGGAAATGATTCCGGTGTTTTCAATAGGAATGTTCTAGAAGGGTCTGGAAGGTCCGGCACTCCGAAGGGGGAAGGGTACATGGATGTGTCATGACAATGTGGAGTGGTTGCGTCATGTACTAGGTCACTTGGCTGGGCAATATGAAGAGATAAATCAAATCCAAGTTTGAAAGTCAAACGCCAATTTGAAAAGTCAAATCCGAAGTTTGCTTGGTGGAGGGAGAGTAGGAAACCTACCTAGGGTAGGAGTCCCACTCCCTCCACCGGCCAAGGAGGAGGAGTTGGAGGAGGACTCCCTCCTCCCAACCGCCTCCCTCCCACCTATATAAGGAGGGGTAGGGCGCCCCTACCCCTCACACACCAAAACCCTAGCTCCAGGCGCCACCACCCCAAGTGTTGCCGCCGCCTAGGGCTCCTCCAAGTCGCCGAGTTGGGGTTTCTCCAAGCCCTAGCCGCCGGCTACACCACCTATCCTTGGTTTCTCTATTCCGTAGATCGCCAAGGCCCTCTCTTATTCTACCATACTCCCTCCGGCTTAGGCGAAGCCCTACGGGATCTCCCCTCTACTTCGGACACCACGTCGTCGTGCTGCCGGAATCACGAGGATAGTGCTACAACCTTCGCTGCCTGCTGGAACAAGGGAGAGGAAGGTCTTCATCAAGTACCGAACGTGTGACCGACTACGGAAGCGCTTCCGGAATGCAGCGCCAGAAGGATCGTCTACGCGATCTTGAGATCGGCAAGAGTACGACTACATCACCCACGATAATCTGCTCTCGTTAACCGCTTTGGAATCTTCGAGGGTGAGTTCTTCTAGCGACTCGTTGCTACAATATAGTAGATAGATCTTGGCTTGTTTGTATGCATGTGGTAGAATTTTTTTGTTTTCCATGCTACGAACCCCTACAGTGGTATCAGAGTCGTGTCTATATTTAGATCTGGTGCACGAGTAGAACACAAAGGTCATTGTGGGCGGTGGTGCTTTTATTATCAATTGTTTTTTGTGTACTTTGCATCTTGTGGTATGATGGGATGAAGCGGCCCGGGCTAACCTTACATGACATCGTTCATGAGACTTGCTCCACGCTCAACATGCAACTTGTATTGCATAAGTGGCTTTGCGGGTGTCTGTCTCTCCCATTATAGTGTAGATTCAATTTACAACAGGCACTTGACAGTTCAAGCATCAACGTTGTGGTTCTTGTTCGTAAGTTAGAACGACACTTATTGAAAGCCCCAAACCACGTAAAATATGCAAAGAAAATTAGAGGCATCTAACTTTGTTTTGCAGGGGTGTGCTGTGATGTGATATGGCCATGATTGTGATCATATATGATGTATGCAATGTTCCTTATTGTAAGTTGGCAACCGTCAGGAGCCATATGGTTATCTTTTAAATTCTGTTAAGACCTGCGTGTCTATTCAAAGTAGTTGTAATAGTTGAAGTTGGTGGACGACAACCATGAAACGACGCATTGACCTTGACGCCATACCGGTGATGATGGAGATCATGTTCGTGCTTGAAGATGGAAATCGGAAGCACAAGAAGAAAAGGCCATATCATATCACATATTATGAATTGCATGTGATGTTAATCCTTTATGCATCTTGTATTGCTTAGTTTACGACGGTAACATTATAAGATGATACCTCAAGCACACAATTTCAAGTTTTAAAGTGTTCATCCTTAGTAAGCACCGTTGCTAAATCTCATTGTTTCTAAGCACCACGTGATGAACGGGTGTGTTAGATTCTACGAGTGTATACAACGTGAGCAAGCCAGATTTGCTCATGCGGAAGCTAAGGTTTGATCTTTACGAGCCTAGCATGTACAGACATGGTCTCGGAACACGGATCACCGAAAGGTAAAGCACGAGTCATATAGTAGATATGATGAACATGTTGATTGTTCGCCATTGAAGCTACATCAACTCTCGTGATGATCGGTTTTGATGTGGTGGATTTGGTTCGTGTGATCACTAAAATAATTTAAGGCATATTGTTTTGAGTGGGAGTTCACCTAGATTAATTTAACTATTAATTAGAACTCAATTTTTTCAAAAACTTAGTCTAAACTATTGCAAATATGTTGTAGATCAATGGCGTCCCCTACCATCAATTTTAATGCGTCCCTAGAGAAAGAAAAGTTGAAAAACAATGGAAGCAACTTCGCGGATTGGTTCCGCAATTTGAGGATTGTCCTCGATGCTGGTAATTTGACCTATGTGCTGGATGCACCGATGGGTGACCCGCCTGCAGCTACTGCTACCGATGAAGTATAGAATGTTTACCTCACTCGGAAGAATCAGTACTCCACAGTTCAGTGTGCTATCTTGTATGGTTTGGAATCGGAGCTTCAGAAAAGGTTTGAGAACCATGACCCACATGATATTGTCCGTGAACTCAAAATGATATTTGAGGATCACGCCGCAGTTGAGAGTTATGAGGCTTCTGAAAAGTTCTTTAACTTCAAGATGGAAGAGGGCAGCTCCGTCAGTGATCACGTGCTTAAGATGTCGGGGCACGCAAACAAACTCCAAAGCTTGGGTATAGTGATTCCTATTTCTTTGGGGATTCACCGTGTCCTCCAATCACTACCACCAAGTTACAAGAACTTTGTGATGAACTACAATATGCAAAACATGGACAAGACGTTGCCAGAACTCTTCTCCATGTTGAAATCTGCAGAAGTGGAGATCAAGAAAGAGCACCAAGTGTTGTTGGTCAATAAGACCACCAAATTCAAGAAGCAAGGCAATTCTAAGCAAAAGGGAAACATTAAGAAGGGCGGTAAGAAAGTTGCCGCACCGGCGAAGAAGACCAAGGCTGGGCCTAAGCCTGATACTGAGTGCTTTTACTGCAAAGGAGAAGGTCACTGGAAGCGGAATTGCCCAAAGTACTTGGCGGATTTGAAGAATGGCAACATCAAGAAGAAAGGTATATCCGATATAAATGTTATTGATGTGTATCTCACTAGTACTCGTAGTAGTGCCTGGGTATTTGATACTGGTTCGGTTGTTCATATTTGTAACTCGAAACAGGTGCTGCAGAATAAATGGAAGCTAGCGAAGAACAAGGTGACGATGCGCGCTGGAAATGGATAAGGTTGATGTGATCGCGGTCGGCACGCTACCTCTTCATCTACCATCGGGATTAGTTTTATACTTAAATAATTGTTATTTGGTGCCTGCGTTGAGCATGAAAATTATATCTGCATCATGTTTATTGCGAGGCGATTACTTGTTTAAGTCCGAGAATAATGGTTGTTCGATTTATATGAGTAATATGTTTTATGCACATGCACCTTTGATAGATGGTCTATTTTTATTGAATATCGACAGTGGAAATACACACATTAATAACATTGAAGCTAAACGTTTGAAATTGAGCGATAACTCGACCTATATGTGGCACTGTCGTCTTGGTCACATTGGAGTGAAGCGTATGAAGAAACTCCATTCCGATGGACTTCTTGAATCACTTGATTTCGAATCACTTGAAAGATGTGAAGCATGTCTGATGGGTAAAATGACTAAGACTCCATTTTCTGGTATGATGGAGCGAGCTACGGACTTATTGGAAATCATACATACCGATGTGTGTGGCCCAATGAGTGTAGCATTGCGTGGTGTTTATCGTTATGTTCTTACCTTCACGGATGACTTGATTAGATATGGGTATATCTATTTCATGAAACATAAGTCCAAAACTTTCGAGAAGTTTAAGGAATTTCAAAGTGAGGTAGAGAATCAACGTAACAAGAAGATTAAATTTCTACGATCTGACCGTGGAGGTGAATATCTGAGTTACGAGTTTGGCGAGCATTTGAAGAAATGCGGAATACTTTCACAACTGACACCATCGGAAACACCACAGCGTAATGGTGTGTCCGAACGTCGTAATCGAACTCTCTTAGATATGGTTCGTTCTATGATGTCACTTATAGATTTACCGCTATCGTTTTGGGGTTATGCATTAGAAACAACCACATTCACTTTAAATAGGGAACCATCTAAATCCGTTGAAACGACACCGTATGAATTATGGTTTGGGAAGAAACCTAAATTGTCGTTCCTTAAAGTTTGGGGTTGCGAAGCTTATGTAAAGAAGTTACAACCGGACAAGCTTGAACCCAAAGAGGAAAAATGCGTCTTCATAGGATACCCGAAGGAAACTATTGGGTATACCTTCTATCATAGATCCGAGGGCAAAATCTTCGTTGCCAAGAATGTATCCTTTCTAGAGAAGGAGTTTCTCTCGAAAGAAGTGACTGGAAGGAAAGTAGAACTCGATGAGGTTGTTGAACCTTCTCTCAAACTTGCGAGTAGCGCAGCACCAGAAGTAGTTCCCGTGGCGCTTACACCAATAAGAGAGGAAGCTAATGATGTTGATCATGAAACTTCGGTTGAAGTTGCTACGGAACCTCGCAGGTCGACGAGAACTCGTACTACTCCTGATTGGTATGATCCCGTTATGAGTGTCATGTTGGTGGATAACACCGATGACCCTGCGACATATGAGGAAGCGATCATGAGCCCAGATTCCAATAAATAGCAAGAAGCCATGAAATCCGAGATTGGATCCATGTACGAAAACCAAGTATGGACTTTGGTGGACTTACCGGATGGCCGGAAGGCTGTCGAGAAAAAATGGATCTTCAAGAAGAAAACAGATGCTGATGGTAATATTACTGTGTATAAAGCTCGACTTGTCGCATAAGGGTTTCGACAAATTCAAGGAGTTGACTACGATGAGACTTTCTCACCAGTAGCGAAGCTAAAGTCTGTGAGGATTATGTTAGCAATCGCTGCATATTATGATTATGAGATATGGCAGATGGATGTCAAAACGGCATTCCTCAATGGAGACATTGATGAAGAGTTGTATATGATGCAACCCAAAGGTTTTGTCGATCCTAAAGATGCTAACAAGGTATGCAAACCTCAACGGTCCATATATGGGTTGAAGCAAGCATCCCGAAGTTGGAATCAACGTTTTGATAAGGTAATCAAAAGTTTTGGTTTTATACAAACTTATGGAGAAGCTTGTATTTACAAGAAAGTGAGTGGGAGCTCTGTAGCATTCTTAATACTATATGTAGATGACATATTGTTGCTTGGGAATGATGTCGACCTTCTTAATAGTGTCAAGGATTATTTGAATAATAGTTTTTCAATGAAAGATCTTGGCGAAGCAACTTACATATTAGGCATAAAGATTCATAGAGATAGATCGAGGCGCCTAATATCATTGTCACAGAGTACATATTTGGACAATGTTCTAAAGAGGTTTGGAATGGAAGATAGCAAGAAAGGGTTCTTGCCCATGTTGCCCAATACGACCTTGAGTAAAACTCAAAGTCCTGCAACGGCAGAAGATAGAGAAAGGATGAGTAAGACTTCCTATGCCTCAGCCATAGGATCTCTAATGTATGCCATGCTATGTACTAGACCCAACATTGCATATGCTATTAGTTTGAATAGCAGATATCAAAGTGATCCAGGAGTGGATCATTGGACATCGGTCAAAAATATCCTTAAGTACTTGAGCAGAACTAAGGATATGGTTCTTTCTTATGGAGGTGATGAACAGCTCGTTGTTAATGGTTACACCGATGCTAGTTGGAACATCGATGCAGATGATTCTAAATCTCAATCTGGATATGTATTTACTTTGAATGGTGCAGCAGTTAGCTAGAGGAATGCAAAGCAAAGCGTTGTGGCGAGATCTTCAACTGAATCGGAATACATAGCTGCTTCAGAGGCTTCACAAGAGGCGATATGGATGAAGGAGTTCATTACAGAGCATGGTATGGTTCCAAGTGCGCTGGACCCAATGTCTATCTATTGTGATAACATGGGCGCCATAGTCAATGCGCAAGAACCAAGGTCACACAAGAAGCTGAAGCACATCAAGCTACGTTTTCACGCTATTCAAGAGCATGTCCAAGATGGTGACATAAATATTTGCAAAGTACACACAGATCTGAATGTGGCGGATCCGTTGACTAAACCTCTCCCGAGGGCAAAACATGACCAGCACCAAACCGCCATGAGTCTTCGGTATATTACCATGTAATCTAGATTAGTTGACTCTAGTGCAAGTGGGAGACTGTTGGAGATATGCCCTAGAGGTAATAATAAAAGTGGTTATTATTATATCTTTGTGTTTATGATAAATGTTTACATTCATGCTATAATAGTATTAACCGGAAACATTAATACTTGTGTGATTTGTAAACTAAATTAGAGTCCCTAGTAAATCCTCTTTGTAATACTAGCTTGTTGATTAATAGATGATCGTGGTTTCTTGTAGAGGTCCCAACCTTTAATAAGGTAGAGATCCCTGTGTTTACAATGCTAGTCCCTGGATCAATAGCTAGCATCCACAGTTAAGATGTAATATCAAGAAACGAAGGTTATAATACAACTTTATAACCAGGAATAAAATAATTTATTACATCTTACATAGCTCATTTGGCTATCTCATTACAATGTAGTAGAAATAACTATAGCATGGGGTCCTTCATCTTCAAAGTGCCACAGGCAATCATGTTGGTTGTAGACTTGTAATCCTAATCAACACATCTCACTAACATCAAACAAACCTGTAACATAATAAGGTACAGCCACAAGGGTCAATACATTTTAATTGTATTGGCAAGTGATACTATGGTAGTATAGTGGAGTCTATCATCTATATGCATTTTGCTAAGTGGAGCTTATCTTGCTTTGCTCAAAATAGATTTTCCTTATCTTTTGAAAAACACTAAGTTTTTGTTTGTCAAAAATCACCCAAGGCATCTCCCAATAGAAATTGGTGATCCTTCAACCCTTGTTCAACCACAAAATTTTAACTTAGAAATTGGGATGAGGAGATTCTTGATAGCTTCCATGTCTTGTTGCTCAAATTGTCCTTTTCCAGGGACATGGCTAAGTACTTAGATTTTACACTCTACAGAGGTGGTGCACTTTCCCCACAAGACTTGGTTTCACCAAGACAAGATCTTTCAGAAGCCTTCCCTTAGACCAGAATGGACGCGCTCCAACCTATCAATCCCCTACCACCAACTGTCCATTTGGCTAAGTTATTGCAACCTATATGATCCAGGCAGAGCCCATAATGCCAAGTGGCTGCACTTGAAGCTTCTCAACATTTGACATCTCAAATCTCTTTGTTCATGGGTGGCCATCCACAAGTGATATACACAAGGTAAACCATAGAAATGGGCCTTGTGTAACCACTCAACACAAACCATTCCTTCCATTCCACCCAGGTGATTCATTCACTTAGTTGTTTTATTAAACAAAACACAAGTCATTGACTTAGAAATATTCCATAGCATGAATATAATCCACCCTTGTTTTCTACTAGCTAAGCTAAGCATGATAGTAATAGGAATTTTAACTTAGGAAATTTCTACTAAGGTTTCATCTACTAGGATTTCCCATGGCATAGTTTATACTTAGCAGAAATTCCATGCAAGTCCTACTTAGAAATAACACTAATGCATAGTGAAAATAGTGGGACAAAGTATGAAGCATCACTTGCCTTTTTGGTAGAGAATATAAGTTCACTCCTTGATCTTGCAATGATCACACTCTTCAAAATCCACTAGAATTCAATCAAGCAAGGCACAAATTTCAATCTACCATTCAAGCAATCATCACATAAAATAACAGAAACAAAGCAATGCATGCAAGCATGCTAAAGATTGTTTTATTTGGAAAAGTGGTTTCTAATAGGTTATAAACATTATAAAACACCTATTGGTCATTTTATATAAGTGGCAAAATCATTTGCAAAAGATTTTACTTATAAATCATTTTTTAACCCAAATCCATATTTTATGTGGTTGAAAATGCCTTTAGCAAAGCAATAATATTTATAGGGTTCACCAAATATATTTTTAATTCTAAAACTTGGTGTTTGGGGTCAGAGATTTTAATCCAAATCATTTTCCAAAGGTTTTTCTCCAAAAAGTATTTTCAACATGTGAACAACATTTTTATTTGACTAGAAATGTTCTAAATCAAAGATTTATTCTTTTGACTCACAAAATATTTTTTTTGAAACCACAAGTTGGTTTATATGGTCAGTAGGTTCAAAACAATCCATTTGCCAAATATTATATCACAAAAAATAATTTTAGAATGAATTTTATATTCAAAATATGCCTACACAAGTTTCTGCAAAAACAACCATTTTACCAGAAGCAATTCATTAAAAAAGTGCATGGTTGGAAATTAGTTATCTTGCTGATTCCATTGATATAAAATTTGCAAAATTTGGACGTATAGATTTAAAGTTATGAATTTTGCAAGTTTGCATATCCAATATAACAAAATTTTCTGTTTTAAACAGACACTGGCCACGTGGCTCAATATTATTGGTCGGTACCGTTTCGTTTGGATTGAGCTATTCAGACCACAGGATCTCACTTAATCGCACGACACAGATCACACGTACCCCTTCGATTTAATGAATCTATCCTAGCCAATGGATCGAGATCCAACGGACCACAGCTACTCGACCATGATCTGGCGGCGCTGGCAGCGGCGGACGGCGGCGCATGCTCTGGCGGTGTCGTTTCCGACGATGCAGGATGCGAGAAAGAGAGAGAGGGGGCTCACCGAGTTTGCAGCATGATTTTGATGCTCAACGTGGTCATCACTTGTCGAGGGGCGCTCTAAATCACCGGTGATTCCTCGCCGGAGTTCAAGACAGTGTCGGGCACGCACTGTCGTGGTCGGAGACGAGGTTGTAGATCGCGCGCTGTTGATTGGCGAGAACCTGGAGGTTCACAAGGCACACTCGAACTAGTTGGCATGAATCTCTAGTCGAGGCGCACGCTGGTTTAAGCGATAAAACTCACCGGAGTGTTTGCGGACGGCGGTGACATTCTGTTGAAGACGGAGGCGAGTGTCCAGGGTGTGCGCGAGCAAGCTACGGTTACTGGCAGGTACGCCTGGTGCTGGCGAGCACTCCAGTGGGGTCGGGGAGGAAGGGGCGATGGAGGGTGGCCGGAATCGTTCGCGAAGCTCGCCGGAGGCTGCGGTGGTGCGAAACAAAATTGGAGCAGCCCGGTGGCTCTCTAGCGACGCTGGTTGGGGGGAAATGGAGAGGAGAAGTAGGCTATCAATCGAGCGTGGTCGCGAGCGTTGATTTCTGAGTCTTTATCGCAGAATTAAGCCGGGGAAGTAACGGCAGGAACGGCCGGCGAAGCGTGGTCACCGCGGGGGTGAGTAAGAAGACTGGGGGTGGGGTCTGGTTGACAGTGAGAGAGAGAGAGGTGAGGTGGGGCTGCTAGTCAGCGACTGCGTGGGTTACTTCTCTGGTTCGAATCGTTTTCCTGCGGGAGGGGGAG
Organism: Avena atlantica; assembly: GCA_910589765.1. Taxonomy (NCBI): domain Eukaryota; kingdom Viridiplantae; phylum Streptophyta; class Magnoliopsida; order Poales; family Poaceae; genus Avena; species Avena atlantica. Next base: position 123,549,999 of record OU342737.1, read on the forward strand.
ATGGGCTAACTGGGCTTAGTGGGCTAGGGTTAGCTGGGCTGGGGTCTTTTCCCTTTTTTTTGATCTGTTTCATTTTTCTTTTTCCTGGTTTCTTTTTCTGTTTTGATTTTGAATAAATCATTTCAAACCTAGTTTGAATTCAAACCTTCTCCATAAGTTTAGTATATTTCTACACTGTTTAAACATGTATTTTAAATACTATTTTAGGATTAGTTCTTTTATTTTACTTATGTTTTATTCCTTATTAAAATAAGCATAAGCCATTATTCAAATAAGATTGAATATATTTTCAATCCTTTATTTATGTTCCAATTTTTCACCAAACTCTTTTCAGTAGGCTTATTTATTTAATGAGGTGTTTAAATAATTTACTTTGGATTATTTAAAGTATTTTAATATGATTATTAATCATTTAATTTGAGCAATTGTTTTTACTCCAATGAAATTCAAGTATGGTTTTAATTCCATATAACTTTATTTAAATGATTCTTTTATTTCATTTAAGTCAATTTAATAAATTTTATTCCACTTGGGTAAATTATTTTTCCCTGATTCAATTAATCAATTCCATTAGGGATTTTGTCTTCATTCCATTAGAAATAGAATTTGGTTAATGCCATTTTATTTTATTTGGAAAATTCTTTTATCCTTTTATTTTATTTGGATTTGGATTATATCCATTCCATTTGCTTATGGATTAGGCCAAGATTTAATTTGGTCTTTAAATATTCCTCATTTAATATTTCTTTCTTTATCTTATAAAATCCATATCTTTTTATTTATAGATCCAAACTTGGTGATTCCAATTTGTAAAATCTTATTTGATATTTATTTATCCTTTTAAATATCTTTAGGATTATTTGATCACCATTTGGTACGGATTTTAGATAGGTGCTTTATTAGCTTTGGAAATTCAATTTCCTTATCTTATTAAATTCATAAAATATATTTATGGCTCCAAATTAAGTGAAACCAATTTCTATGGTTTTATAATAATTCTATTTGTCATTCTTGATCATTTATAAATGTTTGTTGTTTAATTTTTATAAGGTTCAAAACCATAGCCTTTGAGATATCTTGGAAATGATTTCATTCCATTAAAGGTTTGAGGGTTTGGGTTTATTTTCCAAGTGTTTAAATTTCAAGATGCATTTATGAAGAATGCATTTCACTTGATTTGAATTTAGTTGGATTCAAACATTAATCAAAGTTTTTTCAAGATGGGATTTTTAAGTTTCCATTTGGAAATAAAAAGTTTCTTTTCACCCTAAATTTCAATAATTATTTATTTTGTTTATTTATTTTTCACATTACAAAATTTGGAAAATTTTGGGGTGTGACATTTCTCGATCATGAACATTGAGATGTTGTTAATAACAAGATCATATCATTAGGAGAATGGTATGATGGACATACTCCTATAGATAAGTGTAGCATAAAGATCAAGTCATTTCAATAGTTCATTTGCTATAAGCTTTCTGATACATAGTAACCTAATTCCTTCGACCATGAGATCATGTTAATCACCATCACCGGAAGGATTCTTTGATGGCATCAAACACCACATCGTAATTGGGTGGTTATAAAGGTGGCATTGAGTGTTCGGAAAGTATGGGTTGAGGCACATGGATCAAGAGTGGGATTTGTCTGTTATAAAGGTGGCATTGAGTGTTCGGAAAGTATGGGTTGAGGCACATGGATCAAGAGTGGGATTTTTCCATCCATATGACGGATAGATATACTCTGGTCCCTCTCAATGGAATGTCATCCAATTAGCTTGCAAGCATGTGACTGGATCACAAGGGATCACATATCATGGGAACAAGAAAAGAGTACTTATCAGTAACGAGGTTGAACTAGGTATGCAGAGATACCGACGATCAAAACCTCGGATAAGTAAACTATCGTGAGACAAAGGGAAATTGGTATCGTATGTAAGTGGTTCATTCGATCGCAAAGTAATCGTAGAAATATGTGGGAGACATATGAATTTCCAGATTCCTCTATTGGTTATTGATCGGAGAAGTGTCTCGATCATGTCTGCATAATTCACGAACCATAGGGAGACACACTTAAGGATTCGATGTTGTTGAGTAGTTATGGAATGATGAGTAAGAGACCGAATGTTGTTCGGAGTCTCGGATGGGATCCGGGATATCACGAGGAGATCCGGAATGGTCTGGAGAATAAGATTCATATAAGGAAAGTCCAGTTTCAGAGTTCGGAAATGATTCCGGTGTTTTCAACATGAATGTTCTAGAAGGGTCTGGAAGGTCCGGCACTCCGGAGGGGGAAGGGTACATGGATGTGTCATGACAATGTGGAGTGGTTGCATCATGTACTAGGTCACTTGGTTGGGCTATATGAAGAGAGAAATCAAATCCATGTTTGAAAGTCAAACGCCAATTCTGCGGAAGCGCTACCGGAACACAGTGCCGGAAGGATCGTCTACGCGATCTTGAGATCGGCAAGAGTACGACTACCTCACCCACGAGAATCTTCTCTCGTTATCCGCTTTGGTATCTTCGAGGGTGAGTTCTTCTATCGACTCGTTGCTACAATCTAGTAGATAGATCTTGGCTTGTTTCTATGCATGCGGTAGAAATTTTTTGTTTTCCATGCTACGAACCCCTACATCCCATCCCATACTTTTGCTTTGGCTAAAACGGGGTTTTCAAAGGGGCATGGTGCTATACACCATCTTCCATACTAGGGGCAAGTAGGTGTCATCCAAGGGGGTTGTACTTAATAGTACAAATGGTAATTAGCTGGAGGAGCCAAGCCACTACCAGGTATAAAATATTTCATAGTAAACCAGTGCGCCTTGTATAAATGTAGATAAGACATGCATACTAAAATAGTAGGACAAAGGCTTATGAACAGTTCTGGAGCTCCAAAATTTATTTCCTTGGGTGGTTAGGTATTATTTGATGGACTGATTAAGAGGTGTTGGAATCATCTCAAAATAATTTCCAAAATGCCCTTAGGAAATTTCCAAAGACAGTACTGGATGGAATTTGTCTTTTTCACCAGATTAAATCTATAAGGTATTTTGAAGTGATTCCAAAGACACATGTTAGATACTTTGAATACGTTTATGTAGAAATTGGAATCATCCTATTTGGATTATCTAAGATTCTGAAATGATTTATCTGGTGATAATACCATATACAGAAGTATTTAATACATTAAAATTCCTTAGAAGATCAATAAATCTTGAACTCCTGGATTCTGGTGGGTGTCGATGTATATTATTTATGAGAGTTGAAAAGAGTTCAAAATGACTAATGTTTTGTCCTAGGGAAAATTCTAGGGATTTCTATTTTCGTCCCCCTGGTTTGTTAGTTGTACTTAGTTTTCCCCAGTCGCTTAACTTTTCCTCACTTTTCCCCTCGCCATGTTACGAACCCTTACGGGCGCTCTCAGGCGGTCGAACAGAGGGATGCTGTTAGGTCAAAGGCTTGACCATTACATGCTGACTGGTGGGACCGTGTTGGGGCAGGTCGGGCGTTGAGCGTTATATTACGTGGCCTTGACCGTTACATGCTGATGGGTGGGGCCGTGTGTGGGTTAGGTCCTGCATACGTGGTGAAGGGCGGGGCCATGTCGGGACAGGTATTGCATACATGGTGAAGGGTGGTGCCACATGGAGACACGTCAGATCGGCCATTCTTGCTCACCCAAAGGATTCGCTTCCCCCGAGCCTGGAACAGCTCCCACACCGCCCCTCTGCTGCCCCGCCGTCGTGCCCTCCTACCTTATGTCTTCCTCGGCCCCAGATCCGTCCCCTCCCCCTAGATGTGGAGCCCAATCCACCTCCGGATCCGCTCCCTCCCCCGCTAGATCTACCCCTTTCGTGGAACAGTATGCAGCACCGGCTGGTGCACTGTCCATCCGCATCGAGCAAGGAGAAGATTGGGTGGAATCACAGTGATCTAACGCATGGATTCCATCTGGGTAAGCATCATTTCCCTTTTGTGGGTTGATTATTGGCAGTATTTGATCGTGAATCGCTGGTGCTCAACTAAGTGCCTTGCTTTTCAAATAGGATTGATCCAATGCTGGCATTTCGGCTGGCGATTAGACTGGATTCTAGCATAATTTGTGGTTGTGAACAATATCTCTCTGGATTTTACTTCCCAGCGGTGGTTGCAACCTCCATAACTCGCAGAGATTTGATAGATAAAATCTATTGTAAATTCCTCTGGAGCAGTGGCGATTCAGTTGATTTGCAATATTTCAACATTAGCGAGCAAAGATTGCTCCCACTAACTAGCGAAGATGATCTGGTAATGCTTTTATATTTGAATGTTGCCAAACATTTTGGTCGAATTCGTCTCCATGTGCAACCTAAAGTTGAGCACACGGGAAAGAGTGTTAAATCACCATCTGGTTGTCACGCATCATCAGGTGGTCGGGCATCATGTGTCTCTGCTGTCTCTGCTAATAGTGTGCGCCCTGGAAATCCTTGTAGGTCCATAGCAGTACCATCTGTTTGCACTGCGAGTGTAAACCAAACCACTTGTGTGGCCGATGTGGAGGACGAGGGAGTGCCTCCTCTAGATGATGAGGATGAGTTGATGTTTCCTAAATTTGTAGATAGATTCAGTAAACAGGCACTAGAGGATCAATACACAGATGAAATTCCTAGGGTGCCAAATTTGATGACACTAGTGACGAAGATAACGAGGAGAACAATGACCGCCTCATTTTAGCCGAGTACGATGGTCAGAAGTTGCCAGTAATTGAGTGGGACAGAGACGATCCTAGGATTTCAGAAGGCACCGTATTTAAAAACGATGCGAGACTATCGTAATGCCCTTACTACATATTGCATTCACACCAATAATGATTATTATATTATTAAGAGTGAGCCAGCAAGGTTCACAGTGAAGTTCCCATACAAGAGGTGTAGGTGGAGGATGCATGCATCCACTATGCTCAGGAGCAGTTTGGTTCAGGTATTACAACCACTTGTGTATTTTAGATCACTGTGTAGAGTTTGTTAGTTGTACATGACATTTTAATTATGTTTCAGATAAAAATTAACCAGTTCAAACATTCTTGTCCACCTCAAGGGGGACAACCAAAGGAAAAAAACGAAACTAGCAAAGACTAGGTGGTTGGCAGATGCAATCATGGATTGGATGAGAGCAAACCCATCACTTGGTGCAACAACACTCATAAAAGAAGTTTCTAAAAAGTTTAATATTACAGTACCCTACATGAGGATGTTCTATGCAAAGGAAATGGCTCTTGAGAGGATCAATGGTACATGGAATGAAAGCTTTCAGTTGCTTTACAGCTTCAAAGCTGAAGTGGAGATGGATAGTCTAGGTAGTGTTGTACAGATAGACATGCATAAATTTCAGTAAAAATAAGAGGGAAGACAATGGAGAAGGAGTGCTTTAGAAGGGCTTTTGTTTGTTTCAAAGCTTGCTGACAAGGGTTTCTGGATTGTTGCAGGTCTTATTTGCCCGTGGATGCAATAGCTCTTCATGGCAGATTTAAAGGACAGCTAGTAGCTGCTACTGTAGTTGATGGCCACAATTGGATGTTCCCTGTTGCTTATGGAGTTTTGGATATTGAGTCAGAGGAAAGTTGGACTTGGTTTATGGAGAATTTGTGCGACCTTATAGGTCATGCACCAGGACTTACTATCCACACAGACGCTTGCAAAGGTTTGGAGAAAGCTATAGATGCAGTATTCCCCGGAGTGGAGCATAGGGAATGTATATGACACTTAGTGCAGAATTTTACAAATAAATTTAAGGGTAAAGTTTATACTAACAAGCTATGGCCAGCTTCATACACATGCAGTTTGAGGAAGCATCTGTATCATTTGGAAGTGTTGTATAAACAAAAACCCACGGTGAAGGAGTATTTGGATGCACATCACGGAATGGTGTGGTCAAGAAGCCGATTCAATGAAATTTGCAAGGTAGACTATGTAACAAGTAACCTTGCAGAGAGTTTCAATGCAAAGGACAAGTCATTGAAAGGGCTTATGCTGTGGAAATTATTTGATAAGATTAGTGTAACATCCTAGCATTTAGGACCTAACGAAGGGTAGATCTAGGAATATGTATTGTTGCAAGCATTCATCTGTGAAAATGTGGATAAAATTTCGCCAAATAAAAAAACCTAAGTGAGCAATGTTTCTTTCATACTTTGAGATTAGGTTTAGTCTTAAAGGGTGATTGTTATAAACTTTGAGATGATCTTAAGGAGTTATGTGTTTAAAATGAATTTGAATTTTAAACTTGAGTGTTTGAATTATAATTTAAATGATTTAGATATAAGATTTGAATCTTAAATTAATTAAGAGATAAGTATTATAACTTAAATCTTATCCAAAAATAATATTGAATATGAAATTCATTTCATATTATTAATACATAAACAAGTTACAAAGAATGCAATCTACTGAAGCCATTCCAAACTTCACAATTTTACAAAAGAATAAAGAATAAGAATATTCTTTATTAATAATAATATAATCTTTATTACAATTAAATAAAATAAAGATTACAATAATAATAAAAGAAAAATTACAAAAGAATAAGAAAATTACATTTGAATATCTACTAACTATCCTATATCTAAATCTATACTAAATCTTCATCTTTATCTTTGTACCTGCAAAACAAAGAACTAAACGGAAACAAAATAAGATTAGTGTTAGTATTATTTCTCTCAGATATGTCAGTGAAATGCACTTGACAAATTCATCATTGAGATATGATATAAAGGGGAAAGTTTCACAAATATGAAAGATTTTATCTTTCATAAATTTAAAGCCAGGAGTCAAATGACAGCCAAAAGGGACCAATTCACCAGCCAGGTGAAAGTAATCTGGTAATAGTAAGTTCAAAAATTCTGAACATATCCACAAGGGCATAGCAGACACACAAGATGGACACACACCAACATGCAAATGGTGTGTTGTCGACCTCACAAGCATAGCCTAATCTCACAAAACCACATCACAGCCGTGGAGGAGCACACCAGTGCATCTCTCCACTACACAATACACAAGCACAACCAGTGTAGACAACAGCTAAACCAAGAACATCAGCCAAACCAAACAAACCCAGATCAACCAAACATCACCAGGATGGTGACATAAGGAGGGGGATGAATCTAGTGGACAGCAAGGTCAAGCCCAGGATCTAGGAGGAGCAGGCTAGCTCAAGAGCAAGCACAGGAATCCAGCAGATCAAAATAAAGATCATCATCATCAATCTACTACACCATCATCAGATTTTGTGGTGAGCCTCATAAAACCATCACATGATTTCATCATATTATCTAAACAAAAGAATGTGTTGCTTTATGAAATGATCTCTCAATAATCACCCAAGAGAGGTGAATCTATCCCAGAGATTTCAAGTATAAAGATAAGAAATCAAACTTAGCCAAAAGCACTAAACCCTCAAACCAGCATCACAGAGTTTAGTGTTAATTTTTGCAACGTAGATCATTCTTCATTTGATCTTATCAGATCAGGGCACATATCCCAAAGAGAGTAGCACCTCTAATCCTACAAGTTTCAAACAAACTATTTGCTCAGCTAACTAGGAATTAAATTCTAGAGCCTCACACCAACATCATAGGCAGGAGAATCAAGAAAAGCTTTCATTTTATCTTGCTAGTATTAATCACAAGTATTGAAAAAGCTAAGCCCAGAAATAAAAACCCAATCACTTGTGTGCCAGATTACAATGGTATCACAAGGACAAGTTCTTAATGAGCTAAAACCAATCTTTGCTTAGTTCCCAGAGATAAAAGGGACAAACCAATACATATCATCTTCCTGAAGCCTAGTGCCATGAATCAATATCATATTCATCTATACATCCACAGAAATCATTACATGTAATTATTATATTTGGTATGTATAATATCATACAAGCCTACCATTATAATTGCAGTAAGCAACTACTGAGAGAAACTACTATCAGTATAAGCATTCTAACAGTAGAGTAAATTCTCAGATCAACAACATAATCCAATCAGGGATTCCATAGAAACACTAGCATGGGGACATAGTGAATTATCACAGGAATAAATCTGACAAGCCAGTAGCATCATCATGCCACTACAAATCATGATCCACAGCAAGAAATCATTCTTCATACTCAAGTATGATAACCACTAGATCTAAAGAATCATGGATATGATCAACAGGGGTTATGAACCCTAATCAGAACAAGAACCATAAGAGATGAACCCTAATCAGCACATAGTCACTAGGCACGAGAAGCCACTAGACACACAGAGAAACATTCATGGTAGTAGCATGAACAAGAACCACAGATGCAACTTACCTGAGGTCCTCGCTGACGAATTGAAGAGGAAGCAGATTGGCCGACGAACCGCGGAGTCAAATCCAGTTGGACTAGACGAACAAGCGGAGTCGCAAACCTCGCCCTGCACCACGACAGCGGCCAGTGGAAGCCTCAACGGCGGCCATCGCCCGCGGCGGCGCCAGACCTCGCGGGGTCGGGGAAGAGGAAAGGTGAGAACGAGCAGGAGGCAGAGAGTGTGGACTAGGGGGGCCAAAACCCCTCGGGGTGGTATTTTGGTCGTACCCTATTGGGCCACACTGGCCCAATAAGCCCAAAAGGCCAGCCCAAGTTATTTAAAAAAATTATTTTAATCAATTGGAAAAGACCAAAATGCCCCTAACCTCAATTAAATTCTAGAAAATAAAATAAAAGTCCAAAAATTATAAATAACATCGTTTTAGATTCACAATAATCCATTCTGTCCAAATAAAATAAGATATAAAATTTTGGACATTTAAATTTTTATAAGAATTTTGTAATTTATATATTCCTTATGGAATTTTACAAAATTATTGAAAGATGATAAATATAAATAAAAATCACTTTCATTATTTATTAATATTATAGTATTTTAGAAAAATACTAAATAATTATTTAATAATAAATTTAATGTATAATTAATAATTCCTAAAAGAATTATTAAATCAATAAAAGTCAAATAAAAAGGAAATAAAATAAAATAATATATGCAATAAATAAATAAAAAAATTTATAAATGCTTTATTAAAAGGCACCTTATATAGGGAAAGTGCATATAGAATTAAACAATGCATTACATTACTTGCATAATCATTTTTCTTCTTTAAATATTGTCCTTACCGGGCAATAATGATGTTTTTGTAGAACTAGAAACTCAAGGTCCAGTGCAAGCATCAGACTTCACTAGCTTGCCATCACAAGACAAGTTCATCACTTGCTCATGTCCTTTGAAGAATCTTTATCAAAGTATTTGCAAATTGTGTGTTATCATATATGCTATAAAAGAAAGAAAATATTATTTTCATAAATAAAGAAATCATAGATATCATCCTAAGTGGTGATATAATGGAGCAATAGAACTTAGGGTTCTAATTGCAACAATAATGATCAAGTAGGTACATAATAAACCCTGATATTAGTGATTCTAGCGCCGTATATTACGCGTTAGCCATGAGATTTGGAATGGGACAGAGAAGTCAGCCGTATCTTCTTCCTCTCGCATGAAGCCGGATGTGCAGGTCGTGGCTGTTATCCTCGTAGAGTGCATATTAATTGGTAATTCGTAGAGGATATGCAGCATATGGGTGGGAACCCTCATCGTCCCACGATAGTTCTGACATCTAACGGTTTGTACAAACCATTGCCGTAATTCATTATGTGGGCATGGTGTACACCAAGGAGGCATGCGGGGTCGCGAAGGGGGCAGTGATTGGCTTGGACCAACTACTGGGCCCCACATCATGGAATTGTGGATGGGAAAGTACGCCCGGTTGTGCAACAAGGAGTTGATCTCTCATGGGTAAAGTAACGCACCTCTACAGAGTGTAAAAACTATAACTTGTTACTCCCTGTTCCGGGAAGGAGCTACGAACGCGGCAGGAAAGGAACTCCATGAAAGTTCCGGTCAACCTGTGAAGGCTGATTGTCATAGTTTTTCGGAATAAAATCAATCTTGGAAGAAAGATTTTCAAATACTGCATAGTGCCAAGGATCTATAATCCGAGGTGGTAGTTAGAGCATCAAACTTCCCACTTTGCATATAATGAACTTGTTGGGTAACGCTATTACTCATTCTTTCCTTTGATCCCTTGCTTAGACTCTGAGGATCCCGAAGACGTGCCAATGTATGCAGCCGAATGCCAAGAAGATGTGTTCTATGAGGAACCTTATCTGTCCGGAAGAGTTGAAGGAGTGGACTACGAGATCCGCGACGGTGTCAATCAGAACGAGTCCAATTAAGTATCTAGTTAGTAGTAACTAACGGAGCCGAGCAGCATGAACTCTATAGAATAAGCTGTTGAGCTTAACTCCTAGTCGGAGTTGTTGCTTTTGAATTTCCGCTGAACACTTTATATTTTGGTTTGTAAGTTGGATCTTTTGAAGTCTTGAACTTCCGGTATTGTAATAATAATAATGTGTGTACATTTGTTATATGCACCCGCAATGTTTCTGTTGTACCACTCTGAGGGATGTGATATTTACGGAACGGTGTTCTGTAGATGTCATGTCAACGACTACAGTGTACTACACATGCAGTGGTATGTTGGGTCACCGCAGTTGGTATCAGAGCAAATTGCTTTGACCTTAGGTTGGAAACCTAGTAAAGGGTATTACCTGTAGGAGAATTAGCAACGATAAAGAATTCTCTAAAAGTAATATAATGGGTATTCAAATGAGAATATTCCGTTATATATTTTAGTGCGATAATTATTTGATATGATGCAATATATCATTGGATACTAATCAAAATTATTTTTCTGATATACAGAGATATGTCACCAAAGTTTCCAAAACAGACTTTGGTAAGGAAAGAGGAGACTCTTGATGATTATCAAGGATCATTTACAAACCAACTTCATCAACTTTTAAAGCTCTTTAGTTGTCCAACTAGAATTCCAGTGAACACTATCACTTACCTTGATGGCTGGATGTTATCCAAGTATCGTGTGAGTATCCAACTTCTAGAGAAGCTTGGATTATATCACGATCTACCCATAGGAGAAGGTAGGAGTCATTTAGCAGCCTATCATGTTGATGTTGTGGAGGCAATAGCTAATATCCGGGAGCAGAAAACCAAGGATCTAGAAGGTAGCACATTCTCTGTGATACGTCATGATTCTATAGACTCGGAGCCTATACCGGATCATCTTAATTTGGTTAAGAAGCATCCTAAGTTAGCTTCCAAGTTTATGGATAGATACCGTACACTTGTTGCGTCCTTCTATAAGACTCATCAAGTGATTGTTGATGACAAAAATGACATGCTAGAGGATCTAACTGATCCGGAAAGGAGGAAGCGGTTAGCATTCCAGCTAGAGAAAGAAGCAAGTAGTAGTGCAATACCTATTTTTAAGGATATACCTATAGATCCGGAATCTTTTGTACCATATCCTTACTCACCAAGACCTGAACCTACACATGATCCTACTATGGATATGCGGTATGCAGTACCACAGGGTTCAGAGGATTGTTCTTACTCAGAACTTCCTATTGAGAATTCAGATGGTTCCGACAGGAATGTTGGACAATCTACTTGGATGGGTGCAAGGATGAACCCTAATAATAGTAGTAGAAATACCATGTCAATAGATAACCAGGATGAAGAAGAAGATCCTGAGGAGAAAGTGTTTGAATCATCAACATCCTCTCAAAACCCAGGGAATATACATTATCCAGTTTTTAACTATCTTGCCCACGAGAGCACCTGGGGAGAAGCAGGATCTATGTATCCTGTTGACAACTCAAGAAATGAAGCTCAGGAGATGCAGGCTGGAGATAATGTTGAATATGTTTTTGAAGACTTTCCAGCTGAGCTGGTGGGAGTCAATGCTCTCAGGTTGAGTAATGACTCAAGTCCTGAAACTTCAGATACAGAGTATGTTCCTTCTGGAAGGCCATATGTTCCACAAACTGTGCGACGAACAACACGTCATCATGGTTGGACATCAGGCATGTACGATGAACGTAGTTACTATTAGGAGGAGACAACTAGTTAGTAGTATCAAGTACTGTGTGTTGTACCCAAGTAATAAGGTAGTTTTGTAATGATACCTATATGGTATATGTTGTTATGACTGTATCGTTATGTTAAATATGTGAAATGCATATTTGGATTTTCTTTGGATCTTCATTGTGTGACTAGTTCTGTGCGTAAAGTCGATCTCAGAACACATGTGCATGATGTAATTATGAGTATTCTCTTTATGTTTTAGGACTAGGGGTCATGGATACGGGTGTAGAAATGGAAACTGAGCAGCAGCGGATGGAGCGAGAGGCCAAGGAAAAGGCCGATGTAGATGCAGCAAACCAAGAAGCATTACCACCACCACCACCAATGAGGCCGTTAATGGAGCAGAACTTTATGCAATGCATGCAAATGATGCAAGAGACCCAGAACAAGTTCATGGAAGAGCTGCTGGGGCGAGCAAATCAGAGGGCACCTGAAGGTGGAGGAGTGATTTTATCTAATTTCCAGAATGCAAGGATGTTACCTTTTGCATCAGCTCCTGAACCAGTGGATGCAGAAGACTGGCTAGCAGATACAGAAAGGAAGATGAAAACTGTAGGTTGCAATTATGAGGAAAAATTGAGGTATGCAACTCATCTACTGACTGGACCTGCAGCATCATGGTGGGAAAATCAGTTAGCCATGCAACAACCAGGAAGGGAGTTTACCTGTGAGGAGTTCAAGCAGAGGTTCCGTGAATATCATGTTCCGGAAAGTGTCATGGATTTGAAGCGGAGAGAATTTGAGGAGCTTCGGCAAGGATATACTAGTGTCATGAAGTACATCCGGGAGTTTAGCCAACTGTCTTGTTATGCTGAGGAGGATGTTAACAAAGAAGAGAAGAGGAAGAAACGTTTCTTGTGTGGATTAAATCCATTTGTGAAGATGCAGATAAGGTTAGCCAATAAGCAAACTTATCAGCAGTTGTTGGATGCAGCCATTACTTTTGAGGATGACTACAAGAATGTCCAAGAGGATCGGAGGAAGAGAGCCAAGAAGTAAACCAAAAGAATTCAGGCAAGCAAACCTAAACCTAACCTGGGAATAGGAATTATGGCAACAACAACAATAACAATAACAATAACAAGGGCAATGGTGGACAACAAGGTCAAGCCCAGGAGCTAGGAAGAGCAGGCTAGCTCAAGAGCAAGCACAGTAATCTAGTAGATCAAGATCAAGATCATCATCATCAATATACTACACCATCATCAGATTTTGTGGTGAGCCTCATAAAACATCACATGATTTCATCATATTATCTAAATAAAAGCATGTGTTGCTTTATGAAATGATCTCTCAATAATCACCCAAGAGAGGAGAATCTATCCTAGAGATTTCAAGTATAAAGATAAGAAATCAAACTTAGCCAAAAACACTAAACCCTCAGACCAGCATCACAGACTTTAGTGTTAATTTTTGCAACTTAGATCATTCTTCATTTGATCTTATCAGATCAGGGCACATCTCCCAGAGACCAGCACCTCTAATCCTACAAGTTTCAAACAAACTATTTGCTCAGCTAACTAGGAATTAAATTCTAGAGCCTCAGACCAATATCATAGGCAGGAGAATCAAGAAAAGCTTTCATTTTTCTTGCCAGTATTAATCACAAGTATTGACAAAGCTAATCCTAGAAATAAAAACACAATCACTTGTGTGCCAGATTACAATGGTATCACAAGGACAAGTTCTTAATGAGCTAAAACCAATCTTTGCTTAGTTCCCACAGATAAAAGGGACAAACCAATACATATCATCTTCCTGAAGCCTAGTGCCAGGAATCAATATCATATTCATATATACATCCAAAGAAATCATTACATGTAATGATTATATTCGGTATGTATAATCTCATACAAGCCTACCATTATAATTGCAGTAAGCAACTACTGAGAGAAACTACTGTCAGTATAAGCATTCTGACAGTAGATTAAATTCTCAGACCAACAACATAATCCAATCAGGGATTCCATAGAAACACTAGCATGGGGACATAGTGAATTATCACAGGAATAAATCTGACAAGCCACTATCATCATCAAGCCACTACAAATTATGATCCACAACAAGAAATCATTCTTCATACTCAAGTATGATCACCACTAGATCTAAAGCATCATGGATATGATCAACAAGGGGCTATGAACCCTAATCAGAACAAGAACCATAAGAGATGAACCCTAATCAGCACATAGTCACTAGGCACGAGAAGCCACTAGACACACATAGAAAGATTCATGGTAGTAGCATGAACAAGAACCACAGAAGAAACTTACCCGAGGTCCTTGCTAACGAATCGAAGAGGAAGCAGATTGGACGACGAACCGCGGCGGCACAGGGAGCACCCTAGAGGGCGCTGGAACCTGCACCAGCCACGACGGCGGCCACAGCAGCACACGAGCCCAGCACACCACCACAAACGAGACCACGGCGGTGGGACATCACCTTTCCCTAACCCTAGGGTTCGGGAACGGGGTGAATCTGACCACGGGGAAGCCCCAGAGTCAAATCGAGTTGGACTAGACGAACAAGCGGAGTCGCAAACCTCGCCCTGCACCACGGCAGCGACCATTGCCAGCGGCGGCACCAGAGCTCGCGAGGTCGGGGAAGAGGAAAGGTGAGAACGAGCAGGAGGCAGAGAGTGTGGGCTGGGTGGGCCAAAACCCCTCGCGGTGGTATTTTGACCTTACCCTATTGGGACACACTGGCCCAATAAGCCCAAAAGGCCAGCCCAAGTTATTTAAAAAACTGTTTTAATCAATTGGAAAAGACCAAAATGCCCCTGACCTCAATAAAATTCTAGAAAATAAAATAAAAGTCCAAAAATTATAGATAAAATAGTTTTGGATTCCCAATAATCCATTCTGTCCAAATAAAATAAGATATAAAATTTTGGACATTTAAATTTTTATAAGAATTTTGTAATTTATATATTCCTTATGGAATTTTACAAAATTATTGAAAGATGATACAAATAAATAAAAACCACTTTCATTATTTATTAATATTATAGTATTTTAGAAAAATACTAAATAATTATTTAATAATAAATTTAATGTATAATTAATAATTCCTAAAAGAATTATTAAATCAATAAAAGTCAAATAAAAAGGAAATAAAATAAAATAATATATTCCATAAATATAAAAAAATATTTATAAATGCTTTATTAAAGGCACCTTATATAGGGAAAATGCATATAGAATTAAAAAATGCATTACATTACTTGCATAATCATTTTGCTTCTTTAAATATTGTCCTTACCGGGCAATAATGATGTTTTTGTAGAACTAGAAGCTCAAGGTCCAGTGCAAGCATCAAACTTCACTACCTTGCCATCACAAGGCAAGTTCATCACTTGCTCCTATCCTTTGAAGAGTCTTTATCAAAGTATTTGCAAATTGTGTGTTATCATATATGCTATAAAAGAAAGAAAATATTATTTTCATAAATAAAGAAATCATAGATATCATCCTAAGTGGTGATATAATGGAGCAATAGAACTTAGGGTTCTAATTGCAACAATAATGATCAAGTAGGGACTTAATAACACCTGACATCAGTGATTCTAGTGCTGTATATTACGTGTTAGCCATGAGTTTGGAATGGGACAGAGAAGTCAGCTGCATCTTCTTCCTCTCGCATGAAGCCGGATGTGCACGTCGTGGCTGTTATCCTCGTAGCGTGCATATTAATTGGTAATTCGTAGAGGATATGAAGCATATGGGTGGGAACCCTCATCGTCCCACGATAGTTCTGACATCTAACGTAGCGTGCATATTAATTGCCATAATTCATTATGTGGTCATGGTGTACACCAAGGAGGCATGCGGGGTCGCAAAGGGGGTAGTGATTGGCTTAGACCAACTACTAGGCCCCACATCATGGAATTGTGGACGGGCAAGTATGCCCGGTTGTGCAACAAGGAGTTGATCTCTCATGGGTAAAGAAACGCACCTCTACAGAGTGTAAAAACTGTAACTTGTTACTCCCTGTTCCGGGAAGGAGCTACGAACGGGGCAGGAAAGGAACTCCATGAAAGTTCTGGTCAACCTGTGAAGGCTGATTGTCATAGTTTTTACAAAAACTGTATAGTGCCAAGGATCTATAATCCGAGGTGGTAGTTTGAGCATCAACCTTCCCACTTTGCATATAATGAACTTGTTGGGTAACGCTGTTACTCATTCTTTCCTTTGATCCCTTGCTTAGACTCTGAGGATCCCTAAGACGTGCCAATGTATGCAGCCGAATGCCAAGAAGATGTGTTCTACGAGGAACCTGATCTGTCCGGAGGAGTTGGAGGAGTGGACTACAAGATCCGCTACAGTGTCGATGAGAACGAGTGCAATTAAGTATCTAGTTAGTAGTAACTAACGGAGCCGAGCAGCATGAACTCTATAGAATAAGCTGTTGAGCTCAACTCCTAGTCAGAGTTGTTACTTTTGAATTTCTGCTGAACACTTTATATTTTGGTTTGTAAGTTGGATCTTTTGAAGTCTTGAACTTCCGGTATTGTAATAATAATAATGTGTGTACATTTGTAATATGGACCCGCAATGTTTTTGTTGTACCACTCTGAGGGATGTGATATTTACGGAACGGTGTTCTGTAGATGTCATGTCAACGACTATAGTATACTACACATGCAGTGGTATGCTGGGTCACCGCAATTAGGCAGATGATCATGATAAAGATTGATTTGCATCAAAGAATTGCATCAAGATTATATGCTGGCCATCTCATCCTCCCATCTTTTATTAAGGCTTTGCATGTCAGGGCAAAACAATTAAAGATGAAATGCATTAGAAGAGGAATGGAGGCTGAGGTAACGTACACTGATAGTAAAGATAGGCAATGGAGGTATCCAGTGAGTTTGGTTGGTAGGACATGCCATTGCAGGCAATGGCATGTCCATGGGAAACCCTGCATACATGGATTGTTTTTCATGGGTGTTCTAGGAGGTGAAGAGGGTGAAGTTGAGAAGTACATGTCAGAGTATTTCTCCGTTGACAAATTTAGTGCAGCATATGCTCGGAATGTTCCAGCCTTGTTGAGAAAATACCAATGGATGGAAGTGGATCCAGGCTTCAAGCTATACCCTCCAGTTTTTACTAGACCAACAGGTAGGCCAAGGAATAATAGGATAAGAGCTAGTGCAGAGGGTGGTGCACCACCTCGACGACATAAGTGCAAATGTTGTGGAGTCCTAGGGCACATTGCTAGGCTTTGTAAAAATGCAGTGGACCCAACTTATGAAATGGATGATCAGGCGAGAGCATCAAATGCAAATGAGAATGAGTCATTTGAACGAGAGGAGAATGAAGCAATGGATACATTGCAGACTGAACCAACAGATCGAGAGGACATTGAACCAAATGCAGAGGATATTGAACCAAATGCAGGGGAGATTGAACCAATGGATCGAGAGAAGATTGAACCAAATGAAGAGGAGATTGAACCAAATGAAGGGGAGATGAACCAGTCGATCGAGAGGAGATTGAACCAGTTGATCGAGAGGAGATTAAACCAAATGCAAGGGAAATTGAACTAGTCAATCGAGATGATGTTACATCAACTACACAGGAGATTCAAGTAGAGTTCAAGCGTAAAGGAATTACACGAGCGGATATTGAAGAAATCGATGCAAAGCTTTTTGAACCGTATGAACCAGTGGATCGAAACATGATTGAACCAATTATACGACTGCCTGAAGCACTTGATTCATTGGATGCAGAGAAAAAGAACAAAGGCAAAAAACGGAAGAAGCTGATGGTGGACTCCGAGAATCAGCTAGGATCACCAGGAACAAGGTGGTGAACCCAGCGAAAAACACTAGGAGCCAGAAAAAATGGATTTGAATTATTAATTTGAATTTGTATGATAAATTTGAACTACTGTCAATGTTTGTATTTAATTCGAACTAGTGTGACGCTCCCAAGTTTGTATGTTGGATAATCCCATAATGTATGTGTTATTGCAAGTTTCTATGGTCATGCACCTAGTTTCTTAGCACTGCTCAATTTTGCCCTCGACATGTGGTCAACACATGGGGTTTAGCTAGTTCATTGCTTAAACATTGACAAATTGATCCAAAATTTGGCACACTTGTGTATCTTGGATTGATTTACCATATGAAATTGGAAATCTTGGATTAACTTGTAATCAACCACATTTTTATTTTTCTAAGCGATTAAATTCAAAAAAAATGGTTTTAGGGTTAGTTTAATTTGTCAAAACATAGTGCAACCTTCAAATGGAGTCTTGTTATGTTGCCTACAACCTAGCATGAATAATAAAGGAAAAGGAAATAAAAAGAAATGGACCTATCCCCTAAACCACTTCTTAAAATCTTCTTGGAATGAGCTACTAGCTATGAAGATACATGGCTTTCTACTCGATCCACCTCCAAAACAACCCATCCAAAAACATACTTTGTCTAAATGAGGCCAAATTTGGAACACTTGTGTATCTTTGAGTTGCAAACAATATAATGTCGGCCAAGACGAATTATTTTGTTCAAATAACACATTTTCCATTTTTTATGCCAAAAGCTTGAATTTCCCTTACTCATTTTTATCTGAGTGCCCTTGTTTTTGTTAGCTCTACTTAGTTTTCCCCTTCCTCTAAAGTTTTCCATACTTTTCCCCTCCTGCTAAAGTTTTCCTCACTTTTCCCCTCTCTCTTGACTCAAACCCTCACAACAACTCAACTTGTGCTCAGTTTGGCTGTTGCGCTTTGATTGGTCGAGATGTATGTCACACGGATCTTGGCCAACCACTGTTGGATACATCATTATCCGATGGGCCGGAGGTCTCTCTCTCCTGATGGGCACACCTACCTTGTATGGAGAGGAGAGCCCAACATGTTGGATGTCTCTCCCCCTTTCCCTATCGCATGTATACCAGCCGCATCAGTTTGGCTGCGCTCTGATTGGTCGAGATGTATGTCACATGGATCTTGGCCAACCACCGTTGGATACATCATGATCCGACGGGTTGTAGGTATCTCTCTCTCGATGGGTGCACATATCCTGTACACAGAGGAGAGCCCGATGGGCTGGATGTCTCTCCCTCCCTTTCCCCGTCGCATGTCTACCAGCCGCATCTTCCTCCCCTCCTATCGACGTACGGTGGCGCAGCAGTCTGAACAGCGTGCGGTGGCGTGGTTCTAAGCATGGCGGTCCGAACGGCGTGCGGCGGCATGAACCTAATCCTGGCAGTCCGATCAGTGTGCGCCAGCGTGGACCTAAGCGTGGGGGTCGGAACGGCATGCGTCGGCGCGGATCTAAGCCTGGCAGCCAGATCGGCATGCGGCGGTGTGGACCTAAGCTTGGGGGTCGGAACGTCTTGTGGCGGCGCGGATCCAAGCGTGGCAGCTAGAACGGCATGCGGCGGTGAGGATCTAAGCGTCTGAAATTTCGGTCCCTGTCCACCTCACTCCTGTTCACCTCCTCATATCCGTTGCTGATGAAAGACATCGAGTCGGAGGCGGTGCCAAAAGTGGTCATCGATGCGACGACGATTGAAGCCATCATCCGCAATATCACCGCAATGGCGTAGATCAAGCCCTCGTGAACCAATTTGAACAAATTTGATACTCCCTCCGACCCATATTAGTTGACTTAGATTCATCTAGATATGAAACGTATCTAGTCAGGTTTTACTGCTAATATGGGTCGGAGGGAGTATGTTTTTGACGCGTGAGACCAGTGGATATGCTCTAAAGCCGATTCATAAGTAGCAGTAATTGCTTTGAGAATCTCCGGTGGGCCTGTATTAGTTGATTTATATTTGTCTAGATTTGATTGTACCTATACATGAATTAGTATTAGATTGATATGTATATTGACGAATTTGAGTCAACTAAATTGGATCGGAGGGAGTGGTATTTTCTTTGACAGACCGCCTCTCTGGAGAAGAAGACTGGGGAGTCAGGAAGAACCTGGAACGGATGCTGCCATCAATGCTACAAGTCTACATGGCATTTGGCATGCCAACTATGGGCATCTAGATCCAATGGCAAGCAACTCGGGCCCTGCAATGCATTCTCTTGACAACTTTGGTACCACAAAGTGACTAAATTAGAAGGAACTCACAACCATTCATCGAATAACAATTCTACTCTCTAAATTAGCTATCAATTCAACTAATCATTACATGTGCCACCTTCACCACAACCCCATAGTGTAACTGTTAGGACGGGGGTGACAACTACTAAAACTGCCCACATGAATCTACTATTCTCCTGCCCTTCACTTGAAGTTCATGATTTATATTTTCTACCACTTGATTAGATACGTCAAGATCAGCCTCAAGTGTCAACTTCTCGTTGTGAATAAGCTCTGAGTTCTTATTTTCTTCCTCGACAGTATGCTTAATGTCTAATATCAACAGGTTTTTACGGGCAAATTCATCACCTAAATTGGCAACCATCTCCTCCAAATCCATCCTCTAGCTAGACCACTGGGTTGATTCATCTTGTTATGCAATGTACCATGGATCATCTGCCTGCATAGCACACTATAACAATCCCAAAACAAACCTAATTAAAATCAGTCCAACAGGCCATGGCGGCACTTCAAATTCAACGGTAGTACAAAGGGAAGGAGCTACCTGCACTTCCGACATGGTAGGAGAAGGAGAACGTGGACATGACATGATCGAATCCCCACCCTCACCGGTGTACCCGCTACGACCACACATTGAAGACTAATTTACTCCTGCAATATCGAGGAAATTACGGGAACCGAATCTATTAGGGTGGGCGGAGCAGGAGCGAAGGTCTTACCAAGCACTACTAGCAATTGCTGTGACCATGCATCAAGATATGGCAGCAGAACAAAATCCCGGTCGTCGTGGGCGGTGGACCTGCCTGCAGTCGGTACTACCTCAGCATGGACTAAACAGGTGTTGGAGCCGTGGTTGAGGTGCAATGCGGTAGTCCGTCCGACGGCACCGTAGGATGAAGCCGCCGATGCACCGACGATGGATGCTCTGACCATCGGTGGGGTAGGAGCTGCTCAGGGCTAGGGGGATCGGATGAGAGAGAGAGAGACAGAGAGAGACGACCTCACATGTGTCATACACGACCCCACCTGTCAATGTTTGGGGGAGTAGCTACTTCGGGATTTTTGCATATTTGCCAATTTTGCATATCTGCCAAACTTTTTCTTTGAAATTTGCATATTTTCCACATGACCACCACATATCAGCGACACACAAAATGGAAAATATGCAAGTTGCAATCTAGAACATGCCAAATATGCAAATCCCCCGTCCAGCCCCACATCACGACCCCATCGGTCATTGGCTTCGATGGCCCCACATGACGGCCCCATTGTTCATTGGCTTTGATGGCCCCACAGAACGAACCTTTTCTTTGAAATTTGCATATTTACCACATGACCACCACATGTCAGCGACACATAAAATGGCAAATATGCAAGTTGTAATCTAAAACGTGGCAAATATGCGAATTCCCCCTCCAGCCCCACATCACGGCCCCATCTGTCATTGGCTTCGATGGCCCCACATGATGGCCCCATAGTTCATTGGCTTCGATGGCCCCACAGGACGAACCTTTTCTTTGAAATTTGCATATTTGCCACATGACCACCACATGTCAGTGAAACAAAAAATGGAAAATATGCAAGTTGCAATGTAAAACGTGACAAATATGCAAATCCCCCTCCAGCCAGACATCACGGCCCCATCGGTCATTAGCTTCGACGTCCCCACATGACGGTCCCATCGTTCATTGGCTTTGATGGCCCCACATGACGAACCTTTTATTTGAAATTTGCATATTTGCCACATGACCACCACATGTCAGTGACACACAAAATGGAAAATATGCAAGTTGCAATCTAAAATGTGGCCAATATGAAAATCCCCCCTTCAGCCCCACATCACGGCCCCATCGGTCATTGGCTTCGATGGCCCCACACGATGGCCCCATCGTTCATTAGCTTCGATGGCCCCATAGAACGAACATTTTTCTTTGAAATTTGCATATTTGCCACATGACCACCACATGTCAATGACACACAAAATGGAAAATATGCAAGTTGTAATATAAAACATGGCAAATATGCAAATCCCCCCTCCAGCTTGATATCACGGCCCTATCGGTCATTGGCTTCGAAGGCCCCACATGATGGCCCCATGGTTTGTTGGCTTCAATGGACCCACGAAATGGCCCCATTTGTAATTGCCTGCACCGGGCACCCAATTTGGAAAAAAGCGGCCCACAAGGCAACGAGAGATGGATGAGGGTTCGACATGTATCCTATCCCCCACCCGTCAGCACGTATTGGCCACGGAAGGACCCGCCCCAATGCGGCCCCACCGGTCATCATGTAACGGTCGAGGCCACGTAACGTAACGCTCAACGCCTGACCCGCCCCAACGCGGTCTCACCATTCAGCATGTAACAGTCAATCCTTTGACCTGACGGCATCCCTCCGTTTGAGCGCCTGCGAGCGCCCGCCAGGGTTTTGTAACATGGCGAGGGGAAAAGTAAGGAAAAATTAAGCGGTTAGGGAAAACTGAGTAGAACTAACGTACCAGGGTCATAAAAATAGTAATTCCAAAATTCTAAAGGCAGGTTTGTCCAGTTTTATGTTATTTTTGCTACAGGAAATTTAGGGATAAATTTTAGGTGGGGCCAAGGGGATATGCAAGGTATGTATAGTACCTTTCAGTACAAAAAGGTTTTAGATCATTTGGAGTTGTGAAACCCACAGAAATAATTCCTTAGTGAAAATAGCACCTTTAGGTAGTGGATTTATTAAAATTAATGTGGGCAAAATTTGGGTCAACTATTCTTACTTCATGATCAAGAAAACATACAGGAACCCTAAATTTTTTAGATCTAGGATATTTGTATTTAAATTTTCAAAATGATTTAAACTGGAGGCCAATTTCTGGATTTTGACAAAATAAAAAAACCAGAAGGTTGTGGGCTGGGATCTAGGGAACACGGGTCGCGAAGGGGATATACGGTCCACCCGGGTGGCGGCTCACCCGGGAGAGAGGTTCAAACTGCTGACGGGTGGGTCCCACATGTCAGCGAGGGCGAAAGGGCGAAGAGGTATCAACGGCCCTACGCCATCCGATTAGAAGCAGATCGATGGCGTGGGGCCATTGTCTTCCTCCCTGGCGGCAGCATCGAGGGGGAAACCCTAGGGGAGTTCTGGTGGCGGCGGGGAGCTCACCTGGGTGCGAGAGGTACGGCGGGGAGGCGACGGAGCTTGGTGGCGCATGATGACTACCTCGGCGAGGGGCGGCATGGCCAGGTTCCTCGATTGGACCTTGCTCACGCGATAACGCCCGAGCGGTGCTCGTCGGAGCTTCACAGTGGTGCCGATGGAGGGGATCCTTGTAGGGGTTCGTAGCATGGAAAACAAAAAAAATCTACCGCATGCAAACAAACAAGCCAAGATCTATCTACTAGATTGTAGCAACAAGTCGATAGAGGAACTCACCCTCAAAGATTCCAAAGCGGTTAACAGAGTAGATTCTCGTGGGTGATGTAGTCTTACTCTTGCCGATCTCAAGATCGCGTAGACGATCCTTCCGGCGCTGCGTTTCGGCAGCGCTTCCGCAGTCGGTCACACGTTCGGTACTCGATGAAGAACTTCCTCTCCCTTGTTCCAGCAGGCAGGGGAGATTGTAGCACTCTCCTCGCGATTCCGGCAGCACGACGGCGTGGTGTCGGAAGTAGAGGGGAGATCCCGTAGGGCTTCGCCTTAAGCCAGTGCGAGTATGGTGGAGTGTGAGAGAGGCTTTGGTGATCTAGGGTTTAGTGGGCACCAAGGGGAGGGTGTGGCCGGCGTCTAGGGCTTGGGGAAGCCCCCAAGTCGCCGACTTGGGAGGAACCCTAGGCGGCGGCAGCACTTGGAGGTGGTGGCGCACAGGATCTAGGGTTTGAGGTGTAAGGTAGAGGGGCAGCCCTAACCCTCTTTATATAGGTGGGAGGGTGCGTCTTGGGAGGAGGGAGTCCTCCTCCAACTCCTCCTCCTTGGCCGGTGGGTGGAGGGAGTGGGACTTCCTCCCCAAGTAGGTTTCCTACTCTCCCTCCACCAAGCAAACTTGCCGTTTGACTTTTTCAAATTGGCGTTTGACTTTCAAACTAGGATTTGATTTCTCTCTTTATTTTGCCCAGCCAAGTGACCTAGTACATGATGCAATCATTCCATATTGTAATGACACATTCATGTACCGTTCCCCTCCAGAGTGCCAGACCTTCCGGACCCTTCTAGAACATTCCTGGTGAAAACACCGGAATCATTCCCCAACTCTGAAACAGGACTTTCCTTATATGAATCTTATTCTCCGGACCATTCCGGATTTCCTCGTGATATCCCGGATCCCATCCGAGACTCCGAACAACATTCGGCCTCTTACTCATCATTTCATAACTACTCAACAACATCGAATCCTTAAGTGTGTCTCCCTACGGTTCGTGAATTATGCGGACATGATCGAGACACTTCTCCGATCAATAACCAATATAGGAATCTGGAAATTCATATGGCTCCCACATATTTCTACGATTACTTTGTGATCGAATGAACCACTTACATACGATACCAAATTCCCTTTGTCTCACGATAGTTTACTTATCTGAGGTTTTGATCGTCGGTATCTCTTCATACCTAGTTCAACCTCGTTACTGATAAGTACTCTTTTCTCGTTCCCGTGGTATGTGATCCCTTGTGAGCCAGTCACATGCTTGCAAGCCAATTGGATGACATTCCACCCAGAGTATATCTATCCGTCATATGGATGGACAAATCCCACTCTTGATCCATGTGCCTCAACCCATACTTTCTGAACACTCAATGCCACTTTTATAGCCACCCAGTTACGGTGTGGTGTTTGATGTCATCAAAGCATACTTCCGGTGATGGTGATTAGCATGATCTCATGGTCGAAGGAATTAGGTTACTATGTATCAGAAAGCTTATAGAAATTGAACTATTAAAATGACTTGATCTTTATGCTACGCTTATCTATAGGAGTATGTCCATCATACCATTCTCCTAATGATATGACCTTGTTATTAACAACATCTCAAATGTTCATGATCAAGAAACCATGATCATCTATTAATCAACAAGCTAGTATTATTAAGAGGCTTTACTAGGGACTCTAATTTAGTTTACAAATCACACAAGTATTAATGTTTCTGGTTAATACTGTTATAGCATGAATGTAAACATTTATCATAAACACAAAGATATAATAATAACTACATTTATTATTGCCTCTAGGTCATATCTCCAACAGTCTCCCACTTGCACTAGAGTCAACTAATCTAGATTACATGGTAATATACCGAACACCCATGGCAGTTTGGCGTTGGTCATGTTTTGCCCTCGGGAGAGGTTTAGTCAACGGATCCGCCACATTCAGATATGTGTGTACTTTGCAAATCTTTATGTCACCATCTTGGTCATGTTCTCGAATAGCATGAAAACATAGCTTGATGTGCTTCAGCTTCTTGTGTGACCTTGGTTCTTGCGCATTGGCTATGGCGCCCATGTTATCACAGTAGATAGACATTGGGTCCAGCGCACTTGGAACCACACCGAGCTCAGTAATGAACTCCTTCATCCATATCGCTTCTTGTGAAGCCTCCGAAGAAGCTATGTATTCCGATTCATTTGAAGATCTCGCCACAACGCTTTGCTTTGCACTCCTCCAGCTAACTGATGCACCATTCAAAGTAAATACGTATCCATATTGAGATTTAGAATCATCCGGATCGGTGTTCCAACTAGCATCGGTGTAACCATTAACAACGAGTTGTTCATCACCTCCATAAGAAAGAACCATATCCTTAGTTCTTCTCAAGTACTTAAGGATGTTTTTTACCGCTGTCCAATGATCCACTCCTGGATCACTTTGATATCTGCTAGTCAAACTAACAGCATATGCAATGTCGGGTCTAGTACATAGCATGGCATACATTAGAGATCCTATGGCTGAGGCATAGGGAGTGTTACTCATCCTTTCTCCATCTTCTACCATTGCTGGACTTTGAGTTTTACTCAAGGTCGCATTGGGCAACATGGTCAAGAACCCTTTCTTGCTATCTTCCATTCCAAACCTTTTTAGAACTTTGTCCAAATATGTACTTTGTGACAATGATATTAGACGTCTCGATCTATCTCTATAAATCTTTATGCCTAATATGTAAGCTGCTTCGCCAAGATCTTTCATTGAAAAACTATTATTCAAATAATCCTTGACACTATTAAGAAGGTCTACATCATTCCCAATCAACAATATGTCATCTACATATAGTATTAAGAATGCTACAGAGGTCCCACTCACTTTCTTGTAAATACAAGCTTCTCCATAAGTTTGTATAAAACCAAAACTTTTGATTACCTTATCAAAACGGTGATTCCAACTTCGGGATGCTTGCTTCAATCCATATATGGACCGTTGAAGTTTGCATACCTTGTTAGCATCTTTAGGATCGACAAAACCTTTGGGTTGCATCATATACAACTCTTCATCAATGTCTCCATTGAGGAACGCCATTTTGATATCCATCTGCCATATCTCATAATCATAATATGCAGCGATTGCTAACAAAATCCTCACAGACTTTAGCTTCGCTACCGGTGAGAAAGTCTCATCGTAGTCAACTCCTTGAATTTGTCGAAACCCTTTTGCGACAAGTCGAGCTTTATAGACATTAACATTACCATCAGCATCTGTTTTCTTCTTGAAAATCCATTTGTTCTCGACAGCCTTTCGGCCATCCGGTAAGTCCACCAAAGTCCATACTTGGTTTTCGTACATGGATCCAATCTCGGATTTCATGGCATCTTGCCATTTATTGGAATCTGGGCTCATAATCGCTTCCTCATATGTCGCAGGGTCATCGGTGTTGTCCACCAACATGACACACATAACGGGATCATACCAATCAGGAGTGGTACGAGTTCTCATTGACCTACGAGGTTCTATAGAAACTTCAGCCGAAGTTTCATGATCATCATCATTAGCTTCCTCTCTTATTGGTGTAGGCGCCACAGGAAGTACTTCTGGTGTTGTGCTACTCGCAAATTCGAGAGAAGGTTCAACAACCTCGTCGAGTTCTACTTTCCTTCCAGTCACTTCTTTCGTGAGAAATTCCTTCTCTAGAAAGGATCCATTCTTAGCAACGAAGATTTTGCCCTCAGATCTATGATAGAAGGTATACCCAATAGTTTCCTTCGGGTATCCTATGAAGGCGCATTTTTCCGCTTTGGGTTCAAGCTTGTCCGACTATAACTTATTTACATAAGCTTCGCAACCCCAAACTTTAAGGAACGACAATTTATGTTTCTTCCCAAACCATAATTCATACGGTGTCATTTCAATGGATTTAGATGGTGCCCTATTTAAAGTGAATGCGGCTGTTTCTAATGCATAACCCCAAAACGATAGCGGTAAATCTGTAAGTGACATCATAAAACGAACCATATCTAAGAGAGTTCGATTACGACGTTCGGACACACCATTATGCTGTGGTGTTCCCGGTGATGTCAATTGTGAAAGAATTCCGCACTTCTTTAAATGCTCGCCAAACTCGTAACTTAGATATTCACCTCCATGATCAGAACGTAGAAATTTAATCTTTTTGTTACCTTGATTCTCTACCTCACTTTGAAATTCCGTAAACTTCTCGAAAGTTTCGGACTTATGTTTCATCAAATAGATATACCCATATCTACTCAAGTCATCCGTGAAGGTAAGAACATAACGATAACCACCGCTCGATGCTACACTCATTGGGACACATACATCGGTATGTATGATTTCCAATAAGTCCGTAGCTCGCTCCATCATCCCAGAAAATGGAGTCTTAGTCATTTTACCCATCAGACATGCTTCGCATCTTTCAAGTGATTCGAAATTAAGTGATTCAAGAAGTCCATCAGAATGGAGTTTCTTCATACGCTTCACTCCAATGTGACTAAGACGACAGTGCCACATATAGGTCGAGTTATCGCTCAATTTCAAACGTTTAGCTTCAATGTTATTAATATGTGTATTTCCCACTGTTCAAAAACTAGGCCGAATCAGCGATTAATAGGCCGATTAATCGCTACTAGGGACCTCACCGTGTCGATTACCACTAATCGTTTGTGTTAATCGTTTATGCCGATTAATAGGTATAACACTCCGATTATTAGGTATGTTTCCGATTAACCGCTGCACTTGGTCAAAAAGTTGCAAAATTATCAACACATATCGCCCACCCATCTGCTAGCCCACCCCAATGAAGTACGTTTTGTGAAGCTCCCGCTCGATCCCTGCCTCCAGGAGCTTGATTTCCGCCATCTCCAACCAGTTCCTTGTCGTTGTTGACTAGTTCCTCGTAGTTGCCGACCAGACCTTAGATACAGGAGCTCGAGTGCCTTGAGGATCTCATGAGGCAGCTTAAGGCTACCCTTAATAGGATAGTTGGTTGAGGTTTAAGAGGATTTATACGTGTTTTAGGTGCTAATTTTTGTAGGCTACACCGATTAATAGTCGACCGATTAAATCAGTTAATCGTTCGAATTCCGATTAATCGCTACTCCCAAGCCAACCGAGCAGTTAACGATTATCGATTTTCTTACCATTGGTATTTCCACTATCGAGATTCAATAAGAATAGACCATCTATCAAAGGTGCATGTGCATAAAACATATTACTCATATAAATCGAACAACCATTATTCTCGGACTTAAACAAGTAACCGTCTCGCAATAAACATGATCCAGATATAATGTTCATGCTCAACGCAGGCACCAAATAACAATTATTTAAGTATAAAACTAATCTCGATGGTAGATGAAGAGGTAGCGTGCCGACCACGATCACATCAACCTTTGATCCATTTCCAACGCGCATCGTCACCTCGTTCTTCGCTAGCTTCCGTTTATTCTGTAGCACCTGTTTCGAGTTACAAATATGAGCAACCGAACCAGTATCAAATACCCAGGAACTACTACGAGTACTAGTGATATACACATCAATAACATGTATATCGGATATACCTTTCTTCTTGATGTTGCCGTTCTTCAAATCCGCCAAGTACTTTGGGCAATTCTGCTTCCAGTGACCTTCTCCCTTGCAGTAAAAGCACTCAGTATCAGGCTTAGGTCCAGCCTTGGTCTTCTTCGTCGGTGCGGCAACTTTCTTACCACCCTTCTTGAAGTTTCCCTTTTGCTTAGACTTGCCTTTCTTGAATTTGGTGGTCTTATTGACCAACAACACTTGGTGCTCTTTCTTGATCTCCACTTCTGCAGATTTCAACATAGAGAAGAGTTCTGGCAACGTCTTGTTCATGTTTTGCATATTGTAGTTCATCACAAAGTTCTTGTAACTTGGTGGTAGTGATTGGAGGACACGGTAAATCCCCAAAGCATTAGGAATCACTATACCCAAACTTTGGAGTTTGTTTGCGTGCCCAGACATCTTAAGCACATGCTCACTGACGGAGCTACCCTCTTCCATCTTGCAGTTAAAGAACTTTTCAGAAGACTCATAACTCTCAACTGCCGCGTGAGCCTCAAATATCATTTTGAGTTCACAGACAACATCATGTGGGTCTTGGTTCTCAAAACTTTTCTGGAGCTCCGATTCCAAACCATACAAGATAGCACACTGAACTGTGGAGTACTGATCCTTCCGAGTGAGGTAAACATTCTTTACTTCATCGGTAGCAGTAGCTGCACGCGGGTCACCCAGCGGTGCATCCAGCACATAGGTCAAATTACTAGCATTGAGGACAATCCTCAAATTGCGGAACCAATCCGCGAAGTTGCTTCCATTGTTTTTTAGCTTTTCTTTCTCTAGGAACGCATTAAAATTGATGGTAGGGGCCGCCATTGATCTACAACATATTTGCAATAGTTTAGACTAAGTTTATGACAAATTGAGTTCTAATTAATAGTTAAATTAATCTAGGTGAACTCCCACTCAAAACAATATCCCTCAAATTGTTTTAGTGATCACACGAACCAAATCCACCACATCAAAACCGATCATCACGAGAGTTGATGTAGCTTCAATGGCGAACAATCAACATGTTCATCATATCTACTATATGACTCATGCTTTACCTTTCAGTGATTCGTGTTCCGAGACCATGTTTGTACATGCTAGGCTCATCAAGATCAAACCTTAGCTTCCGCAAGAGCAAATCTGGCTTGCTCACATTGTATACACCCGTAGAATCTAACACACCCGATCATCACGTGGTGCTTCGAAACAACGAGCTTTAGCAACGGTGATTACTAAGGATGAACACTTTAAAACTTGAAATTTGTGTGCTTGAGGGATCATCTTATAATGCTACCGTCATTAACTAAGCAATACAAGATGCATAAAGGATTAACATCACATGCAATTCATAATATGTGATATGATATGGCCTTTCTTCTTGTGCTTCCGATCTCCATCTTCAAGCACGAACATGATCTCCATCATCACCGGTATAGCGTCAAGGTCAATGGCGCCGTTTCATGGTTGTCATCCACCAGCTTCAACTATTACAACTACTTGGAATAAACACGCGAGTCTTAACATAATTTAAAGACAACCATATGGCTCCTGCCGGTTGCCAACTTACAATAAGGAACATTGCATACATCAAATATAATCACAATCATGGCCCTATCACATCACAGCACACCCCTGCAAAACAAAGTTAGACGCCTCTAATTTTCTTTGCATATTTTACGTGGTTTGGGGATTTCAATAAGTGTCGCTCTAACTTACGAACAAGAACCATAACGTTGATGCTTGAACTATCAAGTGCCTGTTGTAAATTGGATCTATACTATGATGGGAGAGACAGGCACCCGCAAAGGCACTTATGCAATACAAGTTGCATGTTGAGCGTGGAGCAAGTCTCATGAACGATGTCATGTAAGGTTAGCCCGGGACGCTTCATCCCATCATACCACAAGATGAAAGTACACAAAAAGCAATTGATAATAAAAGCACCACCGCCCACAATGACCATTGTGTTCTACTCGTGCAACAGATCTACATATAGACACGGCTCTGATACCACTTTACGGGTTCGTAGCATGGAAAACAAAAAATTTCTAACACATGCAAAGAAACAAGCTAAGATCTATCTACTAGATTGTAGCAACAAGTCGATAGAGGAACTGACCCTCGAAGATTCCAAAGCGGTTAACGAGAGCAGATTCTCGTGGGTGATGTAGTCATACTCTTGCCGATCTCAAGATCGCGTAGACGATCCTTCTGGCGCTGCGTTCCGGTTGCGCTTCCGCAGTCGATCACACGTTCGGTACTCGATGAAGACCTTCCTCTCCCTTGTTCCAGCAGGAAGCGGAGGTTGTAGAACTCTCCTCGTGATTCCGGCAGCACGACGGTGTGGTGTCGGAAGTAGAGGGGAGATTGTCAACACCCGGATTTTTAATCCCAGATGCCTGTTATGCCATACATCGCAATCCCAGGATTACCATTTTTGCGAGACATAACAGAATTGGATACCACAGTACATCATCTATTACAAACCTTACATAAGGTCTTACACAAATAGGGATCTCATGATCCAGTCTTAATACAACTTCAAGCAGCGGAATACGTAATAATAACGGTAGCGTAGGCGAAGCTCCATCTTCGGGGTTCACATGCAATGTTGACGATGGGAGATGATCCTAGTTGTCGTAACCTTCCTGGGGTCCATCCTCCAGGTACTCCTCTTCATAGTCTGGCCACGGAAATAGCTAGGGACAAAGCCATGAGTACTCTTTAAGTACTCGCAAACTAATACTAACAAATGAAAGGGGTTTTTGATAATAGGGCACTAGGCTCTATGGTTGTTTTGCAAAAGCCAGATTTATCTCTACTAAGTTTAGAAGCAACGAATGCTAGTTGAAGTTTTATAACACCTAAGTGGGAACTTGTATCTCATGCCACAACCCTGTTGTGGTCAAGTCAAAGTCTCAGTTTATTTCACAAGTCTTTTGAAAACATCTAACGGGGGAACAATATGGCCACTCCAACTATCCATAACCACAGACGCGGCTATTCGAATAGTTTAACACTCTGCAGAGATTATACACTTTCACCACAACATTCGATACGTCCATCAGGAACAAATCCTGAATTTACCATACTCAGTATGCGGATAATCAATCCTAACATTTCAATTACACGCCCTAGTATAAGCACCTCTCCTGTGAGTTTGGCCTCCCAACCATGACCAACTGTCATCTTGGATACTGCATAGGTGGACAATCTTCACAAGGTAGCCTCAGCTCAGACCTTGGCCGTGAGGGAACTAATACTAAGGTATATAAGTTTCCAGTTAAGCCCTACCCAATCTTCGGGTATTGTGGTTGTATGATATAATTGGAATGGTATCGCATCCAGACAACCATAAGTTTTATAAAGGGCAAAGGCTCATGCCTCATCATTTTCATCACCAAAATCATCAAGTGTTCGGAAACACATGTCCAAAACATTTCATTAGAATGATCCATCATTCCAAGGTTTTCATAACCATTTTTCCACCAAGTATTCCCATCTAAAGTTGATCAAGTTTTATGCTTAGCACTAGCATCTACAAGTGGGGGTAAGCACTAATGAGGGGTGGTACACTAGTGGAATTTAATTAAGTTTAATCTTATGCCTTAGGATGACATCAAGATTATCTAGCTTAGGCCAAGTTTTATGCTCTTTATGCAACCTTCAATTATCTTTCTAAATCTACAATTTACTTAAGGAAGCTCTAAGTACTAGCTTTGATAAAGAAATAAAGTAATAAAGCTTGTAAGTAAAACTAGGATTGGTTTACCAAGTGGATAGGATCATCTATGCTTAAGGCATATAGTTGGCATGGTGACAAGCAAGTATTGGCTTGCATAGGTAAAGTGGTCTTGCAAGTGTTAGCTTGCACATTCAACTAGTAGTATTAGTCTTGCACGGTATCAGTATAAGCTTGCCTTGTGCAGAGCAGTGGTTGAAGTTCTCCTCAGCTTCTTCTTCGTACAATCCTCCTTCCTCCTCGTATCCTTGGTCGGTACTAGCGTCTATAAATACATATGATGTACACAATCACCAAACAATACTTAACTACTTGCAATCATCACACAAAAGGGTCCTATAGATGATCTAACATCATCACTAATATTACAATATTAAAGTTAGGTTTAATTCCTTTTATTTTTAGAAAAGTAATTTCTACTCATGGAAAAACTACTTAAGATTTAATATTCTCCAAACCAAAACATGGGATCATGTTGACACATGTCATCACCACATATTTTAGTCCATGGGAATGTGATTTAAAGTGGTGTCACAATTTAATAAGGTTTTACCCTTTTATTTTAATTAATTAAAGTGGCTAGAAATGCCTATGGGCATTATTTTATTACTTGAACATTATTTCTGTAAGTAAACCTATATATTTGTATATATTCTGAAAGGTATGGTTAAATGTGATTTTTGAGAGTTGGAATCAACTCAAAAGCTATTATGGTTTTAATTTGAAAAAATGTTTGAATGCAGAAAAGCTTCTGCCTTGTTATTTTTACCATGGATGATCTATAGATCCAAATGACTTGAATCCAACGGGCTTGGATTTAGAATTCCCATGCCTTTCTAGCAAAATTGGTTTCATTAAATTTGGTTCACTGAATCGACCTGGGTTGATTTTTGAAATTGGGTACAGAAGTGTGTTCAAAATAAAATGGAAAAGGTTAAATTCAAATAACTGGGCTGCGCGGAAAGGTTAACGGGCCGGCCCAGTGACACTCCGTGGCGCGGGGCTCAGCTGATAGGGGGTTTCCACCAGTCAGTGGCTCTTTAAACGCGGAGCGGTACGGGGCTATATGGAACGTTCGATCTGGTTCTAATCCAACAGCTGAGAATCATCATCGACGTTGAGCAACGCCGGCAAGACAGAAACCTAGCGCGGCCAGTGGGGGTTGCTGGGGGCTCACCGGGGTTCGGGCGAGGGTCGGTGAGGCGGGCGAACGACGAAGTCGACGACGGCGAACTCAGGGGTGGTCGCGGCAGCTCCTGGGGTGGACGAAATCGATGGCGCCCTTCTTCTCCAGAGGTGGCCTGCTCCGGCGCAATTCCGGCGATGCGCTGCTCGCCTTGCTCCGGGGCTGAGGTGGGATGGTTCTGGGTGAGAGAGAAGTGGAATGGTGTGAAGAATTCGAGCGGGGGAGGCCTCTATTTATAGTCGCGACGGTGAGACCGAACGGCATGGGCGGGCGACGGTGGCGACATGGCTAAGGGCTGCTAGAGGCATGGCCGGCGGTGGCGATTGCTTGGTGGTCTCCTGGCGATGCTCTATGGCTTTAATGCGCGTGTAGGGGCGGTGCGGTTTGGTCTGGAACACGCGACGCTCTGCGCGGCAGAGGCGGCGTCTTCGACGGCGAGCGGTGGCTACGGGGCACGGGCGGTGCAATGGGCATGTCTGGCGTGTTCCTGGGATGGTGGCGATCGTGTATGCACGCGGCGAGGGCGGCGCGCGGTCTGTGGGCTTTGGTCGAGCGTGGCGCTCTGGCGCATGCTCGGCACGGTTGGCAGAGGCACGGGCGCGGCGTTCCTGGGTGTTGTGTTCGACGTCTTCGAGGCAGGGCTGGTCGAGACGGGTTGGTGAAGCATGGGTGATCTCCTAGACAAGGTTGGCACGACTAGTCTCCTCCCTAGCTTGTTGTTGACATGTGGGTGGCAAGGGTGGCTTCGGCTGTTCACCATTGATGGATTTGACAAGCTCACAGTGGTGCTAGTTCTTGGTTAATCTTGCTAGATGATCTACTGAGCTGGTTGTGAGCTAGATAGGAACTAGTTATGCTCAAAACACTGCACACTATAGTGTTTTGATTTTGTTTGATTTGTGTCTGCCAAGTGTTTGATGAAATGGCCGCATGAATTCAAGTTTTGAATTTTGAAAAGGTTTTTGGTGTGTGTGCTAGGTTGGTGCTGGTGAGTCTGCAGATGCTTGGGTTTTGAAAGTTGAGCTTGTTTGAGTGGTTTTTGAAAAAGTGGGATCTTCCCATATGATAAAGATTCAATTTTGAATTGTCATTTAAACTATGCATTTGAAAGTTTTTGGATGATCACAAGGTGGGCCTTTATACTTTGTTATGAGTACAATCAAGGGGTGCAAAGATCCAGAAAAGTTTCTTTTAGGTTTTGAAAGTTTGAGACAGCCAAAGTAGGCATGGGAGTTAAATTGGTCAAAATGACCATTCACTCATTTAGCTTTGTTTTGATTTATTTGTCTTTGGGAAAAGTTTGGGAAACGTTTAGATGATGTTTATTTCACCTAAGAAACATTTTACAAGCAAGGAAACACACAAACATGGCAATTCAAAAGAATTCAAAAAGGGATGCATACACACATGCATGCTTTCATATTTTTATATAGAAAAGTTTTTGTTAACCCTAAATTTGATGATTAGAGTTTGATGATCCAAGTCTAGTATTTTTGGGATGTTACAAACCTTCCCCCCTTAAACAAAATCTCGTCCCGAGATTTGAAAAAGGACGAAAAATATTACCTAGGATTTGAAGAGATCAGGAAACTCTGTCCTGATGTGATCTTCGCGCTCCCAGGTAGCTTCCTATTTTGTGTGGTTGCTCCACTGAATCTTGAGAAACTTGATGCTTCGGGTTCAGGTAGTCCTGAAAGCTTCTTCCAAAATACGGATGGGTACTTAGGGATAGGTCAGGTCATGGTTGATCTCTATGGTCCGGTGGTCGATATTTTTGAACACTTTGGTCTTCTCGGGGACTTCGAGACACTTGCGAAGTAACGAGATATGGAACACATTATGCATAGATGACATCTCTTCGGGTAGTTCCAATTGATATGACACTTCTCCTCGACGGTTCAGAATCTTGAAAGGTCCGATATATCTGGGGGCTAACTTTCCTTTGAGTTGGAAAC
Source organism: Avena atlantica (assembly GCA_910589765.1). Taxonomy (NCBI): domain Eukaryota; kingdom Viridiplantae; phylum Streptophyta; class Magnoliopsida; order Poales; family Poaceae; genus Avena; species Avena atlantica. The sequence goes on from OU342737.1 coordinate 123,585,996, forward strand.
GTTGCATTCCCTTCAATGGCGACACTTTCAAATAAACAAAATCTCCTATGTTGAAGGCGAGGTTTCTACGTCTCTTGTTGGCGTAACTCTTTTGTCTGGACTGGGCGGTCTTGATGTGCTCACGAATCTTGTGAACCTTCTCTTCTGCTTCTCGTAGGATATCGGGTCCAAAAATCTAACTCTCTCCTACTTCCGACCAGTTCAAAGGGGTGTGACACTTCCTTCCGTACATGAATTCAAATGGGACCATTTGCAAACTGGCTTGATAACTTTTATTGTAGGAAAATTCTGCAAACGGCAGACAGTCTTCCCACTTGGATCCATATTCTAACACACATGCTCTCAGCGTATCTTCGAGTATTTGGTTTACTCGCTCCGTTTGTCCATCTGTCTGAGGGTGATACGCGGTGCTGAAATCTAGGCGGGTTCCTAAACCTTCTTGGACTTTCTTCCAGAATCTCGAGGTAAACTGAGTTCCTCGATCCGATACGATGTTCTTGGGGACTCCATGCAAACTAACTATTCTAGTGATGTACAGCTCCACTAGCTTCGAACTCTGATATGTGGTTTTAACGGGCAAGAAATGGGCGACTTTGGAAAATCTGTCCACTGTGACGCAAATAGAGTCATTTCCCCTACTAGAAGTAGGCAGTCTAGTGATAAAGTCCATTCCAACGGAATCCCATTTCCATTCCGGATTCTGCAAGGGTTGCAACAATCCAGCGGGTCTTTGATGTCCTGCCTTGATTTGCTGACAAATATCACACTTGGCGATATAGCTTCCGATTTCTCTCTTCATCTTATGCCACCAAAATTGCTCTTTTAAATCTTGATACATCTTAGTTCCTCCGGGATGGATAGAATAAAGAGTATCATGAGCTTCCTTGAGAATAACTTCTTTCAACTCAGAATCTGCTGGTACACAAAGGCGTCCTTTGTACCATAGAACTCCTTCTTCGTCTTCGGTGAATCGAGGTACTTTGCCTGTACCGATACGACGCTTGATTCCGTCGATACTAGCATTTCCTTTCTGCGCCTCTTTGATCTGACTGATCAAAGTGGGCTGGAGTTCTATGCTAGCAAAAAATCCTTCACTTACTAATTCCATTCGAAAATCTTCCATCTCTTTGTGCAAACTTGGTTGCTCCTTCAAAATCATGGAGTTCAAGCGGCACAGCAATCTGCTAAGGGCATCGGCTACCACATTGGCTTTACCAGGGTGATAGTGAATGTCCAGATCGTAATCCTTGATTAGCTCAATCCATATTCTCTGTCTCATATTCAGCTCCTTCTGAGTGAATATATATTTCAGACTCTTGTGATCCGTATAGATCTCACAACGGTTTCCCATCAGGTAATGCCTCCATGTCTTCAGGGCTAGAACTACGGCTGCGAGTTCGAGGTCATGGGTTGGGTAATTTTTCTCATGTTGCTTTAGTTGTCGAAATAGATAAGATATAACTTTGCCTTCTTGCATTAGCACACATCCGAGACCGATCTTGGATGCATCACAATACACATCGAAGGGCTTCGTGATATCTGGCATGATCAAGATTGGGGCTGAAATCAATCTCCTCTTCAGTTCTTGAAAACTCGCTTCACATTTGTCGGTCCATTCAAACTTCTTGTCTTTCTTCAGCAATTGGGTCATGGGTCTGGCGATACTCGAGAATCCTTCTACGAATTTGCGATAATATCCCGCCAATCCGAGAAATTCACGAACTTGGGTTTGAGTGGTTGGGGATTGCCAATCTTCTACATCTTTCACTTTGGCAGGGTCAACGGCAATTCCTACGGCTGATACAATGTGACCAAGGAATCCTACCTCCTGTAACCAGAATTCACATTTTCCAAGAATGGTCCCTAGGTGTAGCTCATGTTCTTCTTCTGATTTGGAATAAATAAGAATGTCATCGATGAAAACAACGACAAACTTATCCAGGAAGTCCATAAAAATCTTATTCATGAGATTCATGAAATAAGCGGAGGCATTGGTTAATCCAGAGGACATAACGGTATACTCGTATAATCCATATCTGGTGGTAAAGGCAGTCTTGGGAATATCCTCTGCCCGAATTTTGAGTTGATGATAGCCAGTCCTAAGATCAATCTTAGAAAACACTTTGGAACCGGTCAACTGATCAAACAAATCTTCTATCTTGGGCAAGGGGTACTTGTTCTTGATGGTGACGTCATTCAACTTCCTATAATCCGTACACAAAGGGTTACCTCCATCCTTCTTGTCCAGAAACAAGACAGGTGACCTCCATGGCGACGCACTTGGTTGAATCAATCCTATTTCCAGCATGGCATCCAGTTGCTTCTTCAGTTCTGCTAGCTCTGACGGGTTCATACTATATGGTCTCTGGGCTATGGGTCTGGTTCCGGGGATTAGTTCGATGATAAACTCGATATCCCGATCTGGGGGCATACCGAGCAAAACATCTGGAAATACATCGGGGTATTCACAGACTATCCGGACTTGGTAAATGGTAGGTTGGGCTATCCTCTTGTTACACTTGAATTAGCAAGGTAAGGTTTCAGATATATGCTCGACTGATATTCCGGCTGTACTGATCATGGTTATGGCTTTCTTGGCACAGTCAATCAATCATTTATGTTTGGACATCCAATCCATTCCTAGTACTACTTCCAAACCTTTATTTCCGAGTACTATCAGATTAGCATAAAAATCTATGCCATGGATTCGGATAGGGACGGCTTTGCAAATTTGCCTAGCCTTGGTGGTTGATCCGGGAATTTAAACGATCATAACATGCTTCTGTTTTGTTGGTTGAATTTTACTAGTGCATGCAAATTATTCGGTGACAAGTGAGTGCGATGCACCAGAATCAAACAACACTCGTGCAAGTACTGAATTAACAGAAAACATACTCAGCACGACGTCTGGCACTTCCTGAGCTTCTTCAGCATGCATGAGAAAAAGACGGCCATTGCGGTTGAGTGAATTCCCTGGGGCAAATATCCTTCCTGGCTGAACACAACACTGCTGCTGAGCTGGGGCGTTGGCATTGGGTGCTGCGACATTCTTCTTGTTGGGGCACTCGTTGGAATAGTGGCCTTTATTTCCACAGTCATAACAAGTCACTTGCGACTTTTCCTTTGCTGCTACAGGCACAGCATTGCTTCCAGTCCTGGGGGCAGTGTTGGTGTTAGCGGTAGCATTGTTGTTGTTGAACTTGGGTGGGGCACGGTTGAAATTGCTAGAGTTGCCGGGGTTGTTGTGATTTCCTCCGGGTCTAGGGTTTCCACGGTTGGGATAGGTCGGACGGTTCGTCGGGGGTCTATTGGTTCTTAGGGCAAATCCTGGAGATGGGTTAGGGCGATACTTTGGGGTCTGATGGGTTCCTGGCTGATGCATCATACGACGCTTGCAGTTCTCATTGGCTTGGTTGATCTTTCGTTCCATCTGGATAGCAGAGTCGACAAGGGCTTCAATATTAGCAAAGGGGATATTGACTAATACCGTCTGCATCTCATCGTGCAGACCATTCAGGAATCTTTCTTTCTTCTTAGCTTCGGTGTCGATCTTATCCGGGGCATACCTAGCTAATGACAAGAATTTGTCACGGTATTCCACTACCGTCATCCGTCCTTGCTTCAGTTCTCTGAACTCGTCTCTCATCCTCTTGATCAAACCTGGTGGCACATGGGTTCTGCTAAACTTGACCTTGAATTCCTCCCAGGTCATCATCTGGCCTCCGGTCATTGTGCGAACACTGTTCCACCATGCCCTGGCATCTCCGGCTAGATAGTGGGTGGCGAACAGAACTTTCTCGTTGGCTTCCACTCCGGCGACTTCTAGGTTATTTTCCATGGTTTGCAACCAATCATCGGCGTCTAGGGGTTCTTCCGACTTAGTGAAAACAGGTGGGTTGGTATTCTGGAAATTCTTGAGTTTAGATCCATGATTGTCCTGATTTCCGTGGCCTTAGTTGTTGTGGGCTAGCTGGGCTATCTGCTGCAGGGTGGCTAGGTTGGCTTGACGTTCCGCTCTTTCAGCTTCGCGGTCTGAAGTCAACATTTGCAGAATCTGCAACATCGGGTCCGGGAATGAACCACTTCCTCCACGTGGCATCTGAAGATTGAGATAGATCATGAGAAAAGAGGTAAATTTCTAAGGTTTTGAGTCTTTGAAAAGTTTTTAAAGTTTGACTCAGATTTTTCTAGCAACTTGCTTTTTCATTCATTCATTCATAGCACCCGATACAACACACACCACAACTAAGAAAACAGATGGTTTTAAGAACCATTCTGAAAACTACGATACAGTGGGACCGAATACTACTCACTACGCTAGTGCTCAAGTGCTACTACTCCTCAGAATCTGTGGCTTCATCATCCTCATCATCATCGATGAAGGCGAAATCATCCTCATCGGTGAAGAAATCCATAGCCTGATCCTCCAGAAAATTATCGTCATCGCTGAGATAGGAGTAGGGGTCTCCACGAAGATCCTCTCCGACATTCTCCCTTTCTTCCAACTGCATGTCTCTCTCGTGGATGGTCTCCTCCAAAGATGAGATACGATGGCGAAGACGGGCAATGATACGCTCCTTATTGTCGAGCTGACGACGGCGAGACTTGCGATCCTTTGCTAACATGGCGATGGTCTGATCCTTCGTCTTGATGATGGCAGACTTGTGGTTGGAGTAGTCACGGTAGTTATCCAACTCCTGCTGATGATCGTACATCATGAAGCTAAGGTGGTCCAATTGAGTCTTCAGTTCGGGGTGGTATGGTGCTTCCAGTGGTTGTCCATTTGCATCACGCCTCGGGAAAAACTCAAAGCGAGTACCCTTGATCTGATTGATGCTCTGCCCACACAGACGGGAAAGAGCTTCTTGCATGGCCCTGGCAAGTCCATCGAGCCAGTTGTTCTCTCTTAAGGTAAACTGAATTCCTTCCGCAGTGGGAGTTTCAATCTTTCCTCGGAGACTTGCAACAATTAGCCACTGCAGATCTTCTCCTCCTTGATCATTGAGCTGAGCTCCGAAGAACTCGGGGTGCGGACGCTCCAGAAGTTCCGAAAGCTGGTCCAAATCCCTCTCAAAGATAAGGTCTCCTCCATTCCCCAACTGATAAAACTTGCTGTACTTCACGTCCATCTATAAGAATATATGATGATTAAGTTAGTAGAGTGATTAAGTGTGTCAATATTTTATGTATATTGCAAGAGTTTTTGAGGAACATGAATTTTCATGAAAGAATCAAAGGGATAAGAATAAGAATAAGTTTTTGTAAATATTTGTTTTCTTTGGTTTTAAAACTAAGTTTTTGATTCAACGTCCAATCTAACTAGGGTCTCCTATGGTCAGGATGGATCTGATACCAACTTGTCAACACCCGGATTTTTAATCCCAGATGCCTGTTATGCCATACATCGCAATCCCAGGATTACCATTTTTGCGAGACATAACAGAATTGGATACCACAGTACATCATCCATTACAAACCTTACATAAGTACTTACACAAATAGGGATCTCATGATCCAGTCTTAATACAACTTCAGGCAGCGGAATACGTAATAATAACGGTAGCGTAGGCGAAGCTCCATCTTCGGGGTTCACAGGCAATGCTGACGATGGGAGATGATCCTAGTTGTCTTAACCTTCCTGGGGTCCATCCTCCAGGTACTCCTCTTCATAGTCTGGCCACGGGAATAGCCAGGTACAAAGCCATGAGTACTCTTTAAGTACTCGCAAACTAATACTAACAAATGAAAGGGGTTTTTGATAATAGGGCACTAGGCTCTATGGTTATTTTGCAAAAGCCAGATTTATCTCTACTAAGTTTAGAAGCAACAAATTCTAGTTGAAGTTTTATAACACCTAAGTGGGAACTTGTATCTCATGCCACAACCTTGTTGTGGTCAAGTCAAAGTCTCAGTTTATTTCACAAGTCTTTTGAAAACATCTGACGGGGGAACAGTATGGCCACTCCAACTGTCCATAACCGCGGACGTGGCTATTCGAATAGTTTAACACTCTGCAGAGATTGTACACTTTCACCACAACATTCGATACATCCGTCAGGAACAAATCCTGAATTCACCATACTCAGTATGCGGATAATCAATCCTAACCTTTCAATTACACGCCCTAGTATAAGCACCTCACCTATGAGTTTGGCCTCCCAACCATGACCAACTGTCATCTTGGGTACTTCACAGGTGGACAATCTTCACAAGGTAGCCTCAGCTTAGACCTTGGCTGTGAGGGAACTAATACTAAGGTATATAAGTTTCCAGTCAAGCCCTACCCAATCTTCGGGTATTGTGGTTGTACGATAAAATTGGAATGGTATCGCATCCAGACAACCATCAGTTTTATAAAGGGCTAAGGCTCATGCCTCATAATTTTCATCACCAAAATCATCAAGTGTTCGGAAACACATGTCCAAAACATTTCAATAGAATGATCCATCATTCCAAGGTTTTCATAACCATTTTTCCACCAAGTATTCCCATCTAAAGTTGATCAAGTTTTATGCTTAGCACTAGCATCTACAAGAGGGGGTAAGCACTAATGAGGGGTGGTACACTAGTGGAATTTAACTAAGTTTAATCTTATGCCTTAGGATGACATCAAGATTATCTAGCTTAGGCCAAGTTTTATGCCCTTTATGCAACCTTCAATTATGTTTCTAAATCTACAATTTACTTAAGGAAGCTCTAAGTACTAGCTTTGATAAAGAAATAAAGTAATAAAGCTTGTAAGTGAAACTAGGATTGGTTTACCAATTGGATAGGATCATCTATGCTTAAGGCATATAGTTGGCATGGTGACAAGCAAGTATTGGCTTGCATAGGTAAAGTGGTCTTGCAAGTGTTAGCTTGCACATTCAACTAGTAGTATTAGGCTTGCACAGTATCATTATAAGCTTGCCTTGTGCAGAGCAGTGGTTGAAGTTCTCCTCAGCTTCTTCTTCGTAGAATCCTCCTTCCTCCTTGTATCCTGGTTGGTACTAGCGTCTATAAATACATACGATGTACACAATCACCAAACAATACTTAACTACTTGCAATCATCACACAAAAGGGTCCTATAGATGATCTAACATCATCACTAATATTACAATATTAAAGTTAGGTTTAATTCCTTTTATTTTTAGAAAAGTAATTTCTAATCATAGAAAAACTACTTAAGAATTAATATTCTCCAAACCAAAACATGCGATCATGTTGACACATGTCATCACCACATATTTTAGTCCATGGGAATGTGATTTAAAGTGGTGTCACAATTTAATAAGGTTTTACCCTTTTATTTTAATTAATTAAAGTGGCTAGAAATGCCTATGGGGTATTCTTTTATTACTTGAACATTATTTCTGTAAGTAAACCTATATATTTTTATATATGCTGAAAGGTATGGTTAAATGTGATTTTTGAGAGTTGGAATCAACTAAAAAGCTATTATGGTTTTAATTTGAAAAAATGTTTGAATGCAGAAAAGCTTTTGCCTTGTTATTTTTACCATGGATGATCTATAGATCCAAATGACTTGAATCCAACGGGCTTGGATTTAGCATTCCCATACCTTTCTAGCAAAATTGGTTTCATTAAATTTGGGTCACTGAATCGACCTGGGTTGATTTTTGAAATTGGGTACAAAAGTGTGTTCAAAATAAAATGGAAAAGGTTAAATTCAAATAACTGGGCTGCGCGGAAAGGTTAACGGGCCGGCCCAGTGACACTCCGCGGCGCGGGGCTCAGCTGATAGGGGGTTTCCACCAGTCAGTGGATCTTTAAACGCGAAGCGGTACGGGGCTATATGGAACGTTCGATTTGGTTCTAATCCAACAGCTGAGAGTCATCGTCGACGTTGAGCAACGCCGGCAAGACAGAAACCTAGCGCGGCCAGTGGGGGTTGCTGGGGGCTTACCGGGGTTCGGGCGAGGGTCGGCGAGGCGGGCGAACGACGAAGTCGACGACGGCAAACTCAGGGGTGGTCGCGGCAGCTCCTGGGGTGGACGAAATCGATGGCGCCCTTCTTCTCCAGAGGCGGCCTGCTCCGGCGCAATTCCGGCGATGCGCTGCTCGCCTTGCTCCGGGGCTGAGGTGGGATGGTTCTGGTGAGAGAGGAGTGGAATGGTGTGAAGAATTCGAGCGGGGGAGGCCTCTATTTATAGTCGCGACGGTGAGACCGAACGGCATGGGCGGGCGATGGTGGCGACATGGCTACGGTCTGCTAGAGGCATGGCCGGCGGTGGAGATTGCTTGGTGGTCTCCTGGCGATGATCTATGGCTTTAATGTGCGTGTAGGGGCGATGCGGTTTGGTCTGGAACACGCGACGCTCTGCACGGCAGAGGCGGCGTCTTCGACGGCGAGCGGTGGCTACAGGTCACGGGCGGTGCAATGGGCATGTCTGCCGTGTTCCTGGGATGGTGGCAATCGTGTATGCACGCGGAGAGGGCAGCGCGCGGTCTGTGGGCTTTGGTCGAGCGTGGCGCTCTGGCGCATGCTCGGCACGGTTGGCAGAGGCATGGGCGCGGCGTTCCTGGGTGCTGTGTTCGACGTCTTCGAGGCAGGGCTGGTCGAGAGGGGGCGGTGAAGCATGGGTGATCTCCCAGACAAGGTTGGCATGGCTAGTCTCCTCCCTAGCTTGCTGTCGACATGTGGGTGGCAAGGGTGGCTTCGGCTGTTCACCATTGATGGTTTTGACAAGCTCACAGTGGTGCTAGTGCTTGGTTAATCTTGATAGATGATCTACTGAGCTGGTTGTGAGCTAGATAGGGAACCAGTTAGGCTCAAAACACTGCACACTATAGTGTTTTTATTTTGTTTGATTTGTGTCTGCCAAGTGTTTGATGAAATGGCCGCATGAATTCAAGTTTTGAATTTTGAAAAGGTTTTTGGTGTGTGTGCTAGGTTGGTGCTGGTGAGTCTGCAGATGCTTGGGTTTTGAAAGTTGAGCTTGTTTGAGTGGTTTTTGAAAAAGTGGGATCTTCCCATATGATAAAGATTTAATTTTGAATTGTCATTTAAACTATGCATTTGAAAGTTTTTGGATGATCACAAGGTGGGCCTTTATACTTTGTTATGAGTACAATCAAGGGCAAAGATCCAGAAAAGTTTCTGTTAGGTTTTGAAAGTTTGAGACAGCCAAAGTAGGCATGGGAGTTAAATTGGTCAAAATGACCATTCACTCATTTAGCTTTGTTTTGATTTATTTGTCTTTGGGAAAAGTTTGGGAAAAGTTTAGATGATGTTTATTTCACCTAAGAAACATTTTACAAGCAAGGAAACACACAAACATGGAAATTCAAAAGAATTCAAAAAGGGATGCATACACACATGCATGCTTTCATATTTTTATTTAGAAAAGTTTTTGTTATCCCTAAATTTTATGATTAGAGTTTGATGATCCAAGTCTAGTATTTTTGGGATGTTATAGAGATCCCGCAGGGCTTCGCCTTAAGCCGGTGCGAGTATGGTGGAGTGTGAGAGAGGCCTTGGTGATCTAGGGTTTAGAGGGCACCAAGGGGAGGGTGTGGCCGGTGGCTAGGGATTTGGGAAGCCCCCAAGTCGCCGACTTGGGAGGAACCCTAGGCGGCGGCAGCACTTGGAGGTGGTGGCGCGCAGGAGCTAGGGTTTGAGGTGTAAGGTAGAGGGGCAACCCTACCCCTCCTTATATAGGTGGGAGGGTGCGGCTTGGGAGGAGGGAGTCCTCCTCCAACTCCTCCTCCTTGGCCGGCGGGTGGAGGGAGTGGGACTTCCTCCCCAAGTAAGTTTCCTACTCTCCCTCCACCAAGCAAACTTGCCGTTTGACTTTTTCAAATTGGCTTTTGACTTTCAAACTAGGATTTGATTTCTCTCTTTATTTTGTCCAGCCAAGTGACCTAGTACATGATGCACTCATTCCATATTGTCATGACACATTCATGTACCGTACCCCTCCGGAGTGCCGGACCTTCCGGACCCTTCTAGAACATTCCTGGTGAAAACACCGGAATCATTCCCCAACTCCGAAATAGGACTTTCCTTATATGAATCTTATTCTGCGGACCATTCCGGATCTCCTCGTGATATCCCGGATCCCATCCGAGACTCCGAACAACATTTGGTATCTTACTCATAATTTCATAACTACTCAACAACATCGAACCCTTAAGTGTGTCTCCCTACGGTTCGTGAATTATGCGGACATGATCGAGACACTTCTCCGATCAATAACCAATAGAGGAATATGGAAATTCATATGGCTCCCACATATTTCTACGATTACCTTGCGATCGAATGAACCACTTACATACGATACCAATTTCCCTTTGTCTCACAATAGTTTACTTATCCGAGGTTTAGATCGTCGGTATCTTTGCATACCTAGTTCAACCTCGTTACTGATAAGTACTCTTTTCTCGTTCCCGTGATATGTGATCCCTTGTGAGCCATTCACATGCTTGCAAGACAATTGGATGATATTCCACCGAGAGGGCCCAGAGTATATTTGTCCATCATATGGATGGACAAATCCCACTCTTGATCCATGTGCCTCAACCCATACTTTCCGAACACTCAATGCCACTTTTATAGCCACCCAGTTATGGTGTGGTGTTTGATGTCATCAAAGCATCCTTCCGGTGATGGTGATTAGCATGATCTCATGGTTGAAGGAATTAGGTTACTATGTATCAGAAATCTTATAGCAATTGAACTATTAAAATGACTTGATCTTTATGATACGCTTATCTATAGGAGTATGTCCATCATACCATTCTCCTAATGATATGACCTTGTTATTAACAACATCTCAAATGTTCATGATCAAGAAACCATGATCATCTATTAATCAACAAGCTAGTATTATTATGAGGCTTTACCAGGGACTCTAATTTAGTTTACAAATCACACAAGTATTAATGTTTCTGGTTAATACTGTTATAGCATGAATGTAAACATTTATCATAAACACAGAGATATAATAATAACTACATTTATTATTGCCTCTAGGGCATATCTCCAACAATCCCGGGGAAAAGAAAAGGCAGGATTTGATTCAGGGGAGCAAGGGGAGGTCGGAAGGGTGACATGCAGATCCAGGGGAGCATGGGAGCAGGGGCTACACTTGATTCTTTAAGGAGACCGAGAGCTTGCTCTCCTTCCTCCTTCGGGTTAGGTAGAGCCGGGAGAGGGAGTGGTCTTCGGGGGAGGTGAGTGGGGAGCAGTGGGGGCACATGAGGGCGAAGGGAGGCGCTGAGTTGGCCTCGGACTCTTTATTTCGA